>CM041780.1:41997541-43486156 GCA_023374045.1 Limonium bicolor | reverse complement strand
ACGGGCCATTGCCAAACATTTGGGCGGGCCAGAGGAAAGTTTAGCCCCGGAGAGGATGGTCGCGGCTCTTTGGCAAAAACAGGAAGAGGAGATCAGTTTTCACGATAGCGAGATCTCCGAGCACTCGGGAAAAGCATTGTATATTACTGTTTGGTGCGGGGCCTTCAAGGTGCCAAAGGTCCTCATTGACACGGGAGCAGACGTTAGCATCTGTCCTCTGAAAGTGGCAGAGGGTATGGGTTACGACAAGTTTGAGTCTTGCCAAATAGTGTTACGAGGGTATGATGATAACCCAAGACATGTCTTCGGCCTATTGGATCTTCCACTCAAGTTTGGGACGGTTGTTCATCCAGTGAAGTTCTTGGTTCTGCAAATTCCCCATTCTTTCAACCTGATTCTGGGACGGGATTTCCTTCAAGATTTAAGGCCGTCCCCTCTACGGTGCATCAATGTTTGAAGTTCAAAAGGACGGGAAGGTTCATATCGTTAGAGGTGAACCACATCAGAAGGAGTTGCCTGTTTGCATGGTTGAAGAGGAGGGTTCGTCCCATCTGAGCAGGTTCAGTGTTGTACCAGAGCAGTCCGATCCAACTTCTCTTCAAAACTTAAGGTTGGACCGGGGAAGGTTATCATGGAGAAGTACGGTTATCAAGAGGGTAAGGCCTCGGCAAGGATCTCCAAGGAATCCCAGACGTTCTATCTCCGGCAGCGAATCCTGGTCGTCAAGGACTTGGTGCGTTAGTGGACCCATCTTTCATTTCAGCAATTGAACTATCATCTTTATTCATGTGCTCATGTTCCTCATGTTTACAGGGTACGGTAAGAGCAGCGAAGGAGGAAGCGATGCCTGATTGGATGTTCCTCGAAGAATAGATCATAGATTAGGGGTAGTTAGTCATTTACTTCCGCTTTGGGGTCATTAGGAGTCATTATTATTTTCCTTTGGTTGTTCTACATAGCTTCTTTCTTTCCGTAGTTAGTTTAGTTGTCTCCCCCATTTTGTTGGTACTCAATGTCGTTGTTACTTTTTTTGGTTCAAAAAATTTCTTCTTTATTCGTGTTTTGATGTTTATTTGTTCACGTGCAAAGAGAAAAGAAGGAAAGAAGAAAAACTCTCTCTTTTAAAGCTTGTCTGTAAACATACAAAAGAAAAACCATTGTTTCTTTATGAGATCCCCTGTACGAGACCGCCTTCCCACCCATGTATTCACCACTTCCATTACAGTCACCACACATGTCGCAGCATTCCATCACCCCTACCATTTCATCAGACACACCGCGGCCGCCAAAAGGCCAAAGAAATAAATCACTCAGCAATCACTCCATCACCACTCACCACCATTGTTCACCACCATACATGCAATCACCCTCCACAAATAACTTGGGCATTCTAAGGTTTGTCAAGAAAACCCCACAACAATACTGGGGGCAATCTGAGTTAAGGAACGATAATGTTTATTTCTTTTGTTTAAATGCGCAAGCAAGTTTCCGAGTGTACACTTCGCGAGAGTGTCTTGAGCGGTAAAACCAAGAGCGAACGAGCGTGTCATTTTTACACGACTCTAGAGAGGCTACATTCAAAGGTGAGGTAAACGGCATGACTCCAACCGAAGGAGATAATTTGTAAATTTACGCTTAAACCAGTGAAAAGTAACAAAGAACAGATACACAACTATTAGGGATGACGAAGCACCTAGGTATAGCACCACACAGCCAAAAAGCTTGTGAACCCTGACATTACACCCTAGGCACCCCCGCTGAGCTTTTCATATATGACCTCTTTTACAACACTACAAGCTCCACAAATAAGCCAGCCAGTGATGAATAACCGACCCGGTGACCAAAGGAAGCAAGGAGCCCGACTTCCGAACAACAACTTCACAAGTCCAAAGAAGCAAAATTGCTACCAGCATGACGAAGCGATCCGTAAATGGTCCCAAAGTGACACAGGATCCAAACGAGCTAACATCAAAAACAACTCTCAAAGTTCAAAACCGGGAAACACAAGAACCCCGAAGGAAAGGAGATTCAAGGAAGGCAAACTTGAAAAGCCTCAAAGAAATCCAAAATCGGAAAAAAGAAAAAGATGCAAGGAACAATCCAGAAGTTCCAGGCCCCAAGTTCATTAGCGAAGTCATCACGAAGTAGCCAAACGACTTCAAGGCAAAGAAGACAAGTCCGAGAGACGGTGCAAGTTGCAGCTTTGGTCATCCTTAAAGCTCCACATATTCTAAACATTCCTCCATTACCCTGTTGTCATTCATCACAACCCATGGCCACGTTATAAGCTCAAAAGACTTCCGACTTAGTAGTTGTGTATCCAATCGAGTGAAAGTAAGGTTGAACACGTAAATCAACAAATGTCAAATTCAATGGTTGAGAAGTTGTGACCGTAAGTGCGAAACGAGTGCAAACACCAAACACGTCGAGTGTAGGTTAAGAAGCACCACATCAAAACATAAGCCTTGACCATGTGAGGACGAGACTTGTTCGCACGTTTGGCCAAAGGAAATACTGGGGGCAATCGATCGTTCCGATCGATCGCCATGAACTCTAACTCAGATTGCCTTAAGAAAGAATACTGGGGGCAATTGTTGGTTCCCACAATTGCAACAACAACACCGATTGAGGCCCAAAAGTCCAAAACCCAAAGGTTCAAACCATTCTCACATCCCACAGGCCCGTCCTAAGCCCTACCTCCACATCCAAACATTCACAGGCCCGTCTTAAGCCCTACCTCCACATCCAAACATTCACAGGCCCGTCCTAGGCCCTTCCTCCACATCAAATTCCCACAGGCCCGTCTTAAGCCCTACCTTCACACCCAAGCATCCGTAGGCCCATCTTGAGCCCTACCATCTTCAGATTTGACATAAACCCTAATCTTTCTACATCCATTTAGACCCATCATACATTTTACTCACTTTCACTTAGATACAACCTTTAGGCTCGTCATAAGACCTAGATCCAACCTTTAGGCTCGTCATAAGACCTAGATCCAACCGTTAGGCTCGTCATAAGACCTAGATACAACCTTTAGGCTCGTCATAAGACCTAGATCCAACCTTTAGGCTCGTCATAAGACCTAGATCCAACCTTTAGGCTCGTCATAAGACCTAGATCCAACCTTTAGGCTCGTCATAAGACCTAGATCCATCCTTAGGCTCGTCATAAGACCTAGAACCATCCTTTAGGCTCGTCATAAGACCTAGATCCATCCTTTAGGCTCGTCATAAGACCTGGTTGCATTCCTTTAGGCCCGTCATAAGACCTAGAACCGTCCTTTAGGCTCGTCATAAGACCTAGTTGCATTCCCTTAGGCTCGTCATAAGACCTAGCATTACCCTTTTAGTACCCACTCTCATCAAACACATTGCATTCATTTCATTCATATAGGCTCGTCATAAGACCTAGTTGCATTATCCAGGTGCGTCACAAGACCTGGCGACAGAAAGTTGGCGAGGTGATGGCAATAAATCCTCCTTTTGTGATGTCAACTTATTTTTGGGATCAACGAATGGTGGGAAAAGGCAATAAGTCCCCAGGGTTTTTACCAGGAGTTATCCCTGCACACCGGCTTGGGGGGCGATGGCAATAAGTCCACATTGGGTCCAGCCAGGAGCATTAGCACGGGTTTCGGTCCCCAGAAGCATCCGAGCATCATCAGCATCATCATCAGCATCATCATTAATATCATCAGCATCATCAGCATTTCAGCATTCCTGCATTTGCATACCCATCCCATTTTCACATCCTAGGTAGTCAACGCCTTAGAATCGCTTGAAATCGCATCATTTCATGTATTATAGGTAGTCGACGCCTTAGAACCGTTTGACATTGCATTATTTCATTTTTGTCACCTAGGTAGTCAGCGCCTTAGAATAGCTTGACACATTTTCACTTATAGGTAGTCGACGCCTTAGAATCGCTTGACATCGCATCATTTCATGTATTATAGGTAGTTGACGCCTTAGAACCGCTTGATATTGCATTATTTCATTTTTGTCACCTAGGTAGTCAGCGCCTTAGAATAGCTTGACACATTTTCACTTATAGGTAGTCGACGCCTTAGAATCGCTTGACATCGCATCATTTCATGTATTATAGGTAGTCAACGCCTTAGAACCGCTTGACATGGCATTATTTCATTTTTGTCACCTAGGTAGTCAGCGCCTTAGAATAGCTTGACACATTTTCACTTATAGGTAGTCAGCGCCTTAGAACCGCTCGACAGCGTTTTGTTGCTTAGGCAGTCAGCGCCTCCGAATAGCTGGACGTAGTCAACGTGGCTTTGAACAACATGGAGGATTTTGGTGAAATCCAAAATTTTGGGGCATCACTCAAGCATCAACCAGACTTTTCACATCCATTACAAAGTCTAGTTGACGGGGGGCAATCTGTTATACCCAAAATTTTGACCCCCCTGGTTAGGGTCTACAAGGTTTTGGTGGGAATTTAATCGAGTGATGAGGGATTCCGGCTCGATCGGTGCATCCCAGAGCATGGGGAGCAGCTTCGTCATTGTCAGGGGCATTTTCGTAATTTTTAAAGCTCCTAAGACCTCCTATAGGCTTTCTCTCTCCTCCAAAGGATGCCCAAATCAGCTTGAAATGCTTTGATATTTTAACCCATGGTAGAGGATGACATTCTAAGCATAATGGCGTTGGAATTTTGATTTTTCGAATTTCCAATAATTTTCTAGCAATTTCTGACTGAATCCGACGAGAAATTCAATTTAAAAATATTCCAACATTTAAAAAATTCGGTTCCACCTTAGAAAATTCATAATATCCATCCTTGACATGTGGTTAAAATTTCACAGCAAAATTCCTTTGGGAAGTCTTTTAATTAAAATACCAAAAAATCTTACTTTTACTAGATTCTCTTTATCTTTAAGAAAGTCTATATAAGGGGATAGGTTTTTGGATAAAATCAGAATCTCATAACCTCAAGAACCCTAGACTCTCAAAGAAGGCGGCCGTCTCTCTCTCTCCACGTTTTTGGACTCCAGAGCCACAATCAAACACCGAAATCTCACCAAAATCAACACCAAAACACATTTTTCAACTCCCACAACATCATCAATCATCAAACATCAATCAAACCACCTCCAAAACATGAAGAACAGCAAGAACGACCAACAACCAGAAGCTTGGTTCGAAAACCTTTCGGGTGTGCCATCAACGGAGCACTCGACGAATCCCGGTGTGAAGAATCGTTGTGAATCCGAAGGTAAAACAGGTAGAAACTCCACTTCCTTAATTCTCTACGGTATTATCTGTCTTGCCTCAAAATTTGGGCTCAAACTAACCCTTCTACGCTTCTGTATTGCTGTTTGTTTAAGCTTCTGTCCAATAACTTGTTTACCAAGTTTCGTGCTTAATTCGAATTCAAATTGAAAACTTTCAATCACTAATGTCTTGTACATCTTTCAGGCTACACACCCATAAAATTTGAGCCAAAAAAACTTTCGGGAACAGCCTCAAAGCCGCCGTCCGAGGGCGGTCCGCACCCACGGACGTCATGTCTGGGGTCCCGGACTCCCTGTCCGTAAGCCCGGACGCCCACGGACGGCGGCGGGATTTTAAAAAAATTCAAAATTTAGGTTTTCTAATAGTGTCCGGGCCACGGACAGCCTGTCCGTGGCCCCGGACTTTGCAATTTTTTGTTTTTCCTTTAATTTCGATTCTTCTGTATAATTAGGTTAACTAGGGTCCGTGGTCTCGGACATGGGGTCCGTGGCCACGGACGTAAGCAAAATTTGACCTAATTCTACCTCCGAAACCCTAGTTTAGGTAGCTTTTAATTTCACTTTAATTTTCTATCAAAAAATGCTAAAAACACAAAAAAAACAGAAGCTCGCACACTTAGGTTAAAACGACTCATAATAAGCCGTAAATAAACCAAGTAGAGGAAAAGCGACCTAAGAAGGGTAATGAAAGTAATTTGAACCCTAAATAAGTCGAATATCAAGCCCCCGAACCCGAACTCTCCTTTCCTAATTTGATCTAGGTTAAAATTAGGTGACGACTCATAAAAGGTTCCAGTGAGCTAGCTTAGATTTTAATAATTATTGTTATAAGACATAGTTATTAATCTTAGGTTATAAGTGGACCTAAAACCCGACTAGATCCCAATCAATTTAATCAACATAGGATAGGGTTTAAAATCGAGGCTCACACCGAGATTTAGGAAGGTTTAGTGGAGCGAATCCAGACGATGCACCAAACCACTTGAGCCTCTTCCTCGACTTTTGCAATTCTTTTGGAAAAGCTGGTGCCGTAAAGGAAAGGATAAGACCACAGTTATTCCCCCACTCTCTTCAGGACTCAGCATCAAGATGGTATAAGAGCCTCCCTTCAAAATCAATCCACACTTGGGCTCAGATGGCTCAGAAATTTCTTGCAAAGTATTATCCAACCAGCAGAACAAGACAGTTGATTGGTGAGATCAGTACTTTCACTCAAGAGCCAGGGGAAACATTATACGATGCGTGGGACCAGTTCAAAGAAATGTTGATGAGCTGTTCTCATCACGGACTAGACGATCAGTCTCTTTGCCTTTCTTTCTTCAATGAGTTGGATGATTCTAATCGACTCCTTGTGAACTCCTCGACTAGAGGAAGTTTTATGAACAAATCACCTCAAGAAGCAATGGAGCTTCTTGAGACCATGACCAACAACACAAGGCAGTGGGCGAAGAACAAAGGTAGAGCTCCTAGGGCAGCAGGTCTACTTCATGTCGAGCCTACTGATCACCTCTCAGCTCAGATCTCCTCTCTCACTAAGATGGTCGAAAAATTAGCAACTGCCCAGCAAGGAAGTGTTAAGTCTGCAGCTTCTTCTTCCACAAATCAACCTATGGAGGGATGCACCATTTGTGCGGGTCCCCATGAAACTCATCATTGCGAGGGGAAGAGCTACGTCAGTGATCATGGGAACGTGAGCTATGTTAGTAACCGTCCCATGAACTCATACAACAACAACAATGCCCCATGGAGAAATCACCCGAATTTTTCATGGAGGAATAATGAGCAAAATGAGGGAGGGCCAAGTAATTCTTCAAACTTCTTTCAAGGGTATCGACCCCAAGTAAACTCCAATATGGGTTATAGACCTCAAGGCCCCCCGAGATTACAAACTCAACAATTTCAATCTTCTTCTAGTGGTGCTGATGAGGAGCTAAAGAACATGATGTCGGCTTTCATTGCCTCCTCTAATGCTAAAACCGCAGCACAAGAGGCTCACAATGCCCGCCAGAATGCTAGGAATTTGAGCCAAGATGCTTTCAACAAAGAAATCAAAACACATTTGGATCATCTCTCTCAGCAGTTTGAGCAGTTTGTACAAAAACCACCAACCACTTTCCCAAGTCAGCCGAAGTAAAATCCGAGAGAACATGTTAAAGAAGTGACTTTGAGAAGCGGGAAGCATTTAGAATCACCATATCCACAAGCTGAAGACGAGGATCAAGAATCTCAAATAGTTCAAGCGGAAGATCGAAAGACTTTTGAGGAAACCCCTCCTCCTTCGAAAAATACTTCCAAGGAGAAGGAGTCTCCTGAAACTTCTACACCCTCTACTCTCACTAAGATTCTTCCTCATCCTCCATTTCCAAACAGGCTCAAAGATAGATATTTAGATGAACAATTTGGAAAGTTTTTGAGCCACTTTAAGAAACTGACAATTAACATTCCATTTTCTGATGTATTAAAATAGATGCCGATCTATGCAAAGTTTAAGAAAGACATCATCTCCAACAAGAGATCGTTGCAAGAGGTTGAGACCGTGAATCTTACACAAGAAGTATCAGCAGTGCTGCTAAAGAGCTTCAAGAACCTACCTCCAAAACTTGGAGACCCTGGTTTGCCAATCATACCTTGCTCTATCGATGATGTTGATTGTGGTAGTGGACTTTGTGATTTAGGAGCTAGTATTAATCTCATGCCACTATCAACATTTAATAAGCTTGGAATTGGTGAATGCATGCCTACTTCAATTCAATTGCAATTAGTTGATAGGTCCTTAGTATTCCCGAAAGGGATAGTGGAGGACTTGGTTGTGACAGTTGGAACCTTTGTGTTCCTGCTGATTTTATTGTGATTGACATGGAAGAGGATGCTAGGGTACCATTGATTTTGGGTCGTCCTTTTATGCGGACTGCTAGGGCTTTAATAGATGTTGAGAAAGGAAAAATTATACTGAGACTTCATGATGAAACAATAGAGTATGACATGTCTAAGGTAGTAAAGAAACCTACGCATGTGGAAGCTGTTTATTCTACAGATATTGTTGACTCTATTGTGCAAGATAATTCCTCTTCTCTAATTTGTTGTGATGCTCTTAAACTTGCTCTACTTGAGTTTCATGATGAACAGGTGATGAACCGAGAGGTAGTAGAGACGGTGGCAGCCTTGGACAGTAGAAAATCTTATGCCATGCCACGGTACCCACCACCAGAACCATTACAACGGTCTTCCCAAAAGCCTCCACCGTTAGTTGAGAAGCCTCCCATCGTGGAGATGAAACCCTTACCTTCACACTTAAAGTATGCTTATTTGACTGACCCCTGTGTTCTACCTGTTATTATCTCCTCCTCTCTAACAGGTGCGCAAGAGGAAAGTCTTTTGAAGGTGCTTCGAAGCCACAAAAGAGCTATTGGCTGGTCCATCTCACACATCAAGGGAATTGACCCCCGCTTCTGCACTCACCACATATATATGGAGGATGATTACAAACCTTTGGTCCAACCGCAGAGAAGACTGAATCCTAACATGAAAGAGGTGGTGAAAGCTGAAGTCCTGAAACTGCTAGACTCCGGGATAATCTACTCCATATCTGACAGCAAATGGGTGAGTCCAGTTCAGGTTGTGCCAAAGAAAGGAGGCATCACAGTGGTCCCCAATGCGAAGGGCGAGTTGGTCCCCCAAAGAACCACAAATGGTTGGAGGGTGTGCATTGACAATAGGAAATTGAATACTGCCACCTGCAAGGACCACTTCCCTCTGCCCTTCATCGACCAGATGCTTGAGAGATTGGTCGGGCAAGACTACTACTGTTTCCTCGATGGCTACTCAGGTTACTTCCAGATACCCATTGCCCCGGAGGACCAAGAGAAGACTACTTTTACATGCCCGTATGGGACATTTGCATACAACTGGATGCCGTTTGGTTTATGTAATGCTCCTACAACCTTTCAAAGGTGTATGATGTCCATCTTCTTCGACTTTCTAGAAAAGAGCATCGAGGTGTTCATGGACGACTTCTCAGTTTTTGGTCTCACCTTTGAATCTTGCTTAGACAATTTGGATGACATTCTTGCTTGGTGTGAGGAAACTAACCTTGTGCTTAACTAGGAAAAATGCCACTTCATGGTAAGAGAAGGGATAGTCCTCGGGCACAAAATTTCTTCAAAAGGTATTGAGGTTGACCAGGCCAAGGTCGAGATCATTGAAAAATTACCACCTCCTACCTCAGTCAAGGACATAAGAAGTTTCCTTGGGCATGCCGGGTTTTATAGAAGGTTCATCAAAGACTTCTCGAAAATTTCGAAGCCTTTGTGTGACCTCTTGGCCAAGGATACTAAGTTCAACTTCACTGAGGAGTGTATGCAAGCCTTCAATACCCTTAAGGAGTGTCTCATCTCAGCCCCCATCGTAGTTTCACCAGATTGGAGCCTTCCATTTGAGATTATGTGTGATGCTAGTGACTACGCAGTGGGGGCAGCCTTGTGTCAGAAGAAGGAGAAAATTGTGAGAACCATCTACTATGCTAGCAGAACCCTCAATGAAGCTAAGAAGAATTATGCCACTACTGAGAAAGAGCTTATAGCAGTGGTTTTTGCTTTGGATAAGTTCCGATCCTACCTCCTTGGGAGCAAAGTGATAGTCCACACAGATCACTCTGCTCTCAAATATCTGTTCACTAAGGAGGATGCCAAGCCCAGACTTCTCAGATGGATCCTCCTGCTACAAGAATTTAAGATCGAAGTCAGAGATAAGCCAGGAGTGCAAAATGTAGTGGCTGACCACTTATCTCGCATAAAGGCACCAGAGGATGGAGTGCCCATTAATGAATTCTTCCCGGATGAGTATCTCTTCATGCTCGGCGACACAGATGATCCCTGGTATGCGGACATGGCAAACTATTTGGCACAAGGAGTAGCGCCTCGTAAAATGACTTATCAACAAAAGAAGAAATTCTTTGCAGATGTGAAGCACTACTATTGGAGGACCCTTTCCTTTTTAAGGTCTGTGCAGATGGGATGGTGGAGGTTAGAAGGTGTGTGCCGACAGCCGAAGTGTAGGATATTCTGAAGCATTGTCACTCTCTGAAGCTGGAGGACCACGGGCCGGCAAGGACTGCAACTAAGATTCTTCAATCAGGGTTCTTTTGGAAAAACCCTCCACCAGGACTGTCATGCTTATGTTGCCTCTTGTGACCAATGCCAGAGACTAGGAAACACCTCAAGAAAGCATGAAATGCCTTTGAATGTCATATTGGGGTGGAACCTTTTGACCTATGGGGAATTGACTTCATGGGCTCTTTTCCCTCTTCTTTCACGAATCTATACATTTTGGTGGCAGTTGATTATGTCACCAAGGGGTAGAAGCCATTGCATCCCCTACTAGTGATGCCAAGGTGGTGATTAAATTCCTTAAAAAAGAACATCTTTACAAGGTTTGGAGTGCCACGTGCTATAATCAGTGATGACGGGTCTCACTTCTTCGCAATAAGCAGTTTGAAGCTTTAATGGAAAGTATGGAGTGAGACATAAGGTAGCTTTACCTTACCATCCTCAAACAAATGGCCAAGCCAAGGTCACCAACCGAGAGCTGAAGTGGATCCTTCAGAAAACAGTCAATTCATCAAGAAAGGATTGGTCACTAAAGCTAGATGATGCAATATGGGCCTTATAGGACAGCTTATAAGACTTCCATCGGCATGTCTCCATACCGACTGTCTTTGGAAAAGCCTGTCATCTACCAGTGAGTTGGTGCACAAATCATTCTGGGCTGTGTGAAAGCATTGAACTTTGATTCTTATAAGTGCGACTGACAAAAGAAAAATCCAACTGACTGAATTGAAGAGTTTTCGAGAGGACGCATATGAGAACAACCGCATCATAAGGGAAAGCCAAGAGGTGGCATGATAAGTTGACCTTAGGCGGGAGTTCCATGTGGGAGATTGGGTTTGCTTTATATTCCAGGCTGAAGTGAAGTGTTCCCTGGCAAATTAAAATCTCATTGGGCTGGACCTTCCTATCTCAAATGTCACTCAATATGGATCAGTTGAGTTGAAGAACGCAAAAGGGCAAACATCATGGTGAAGGATCGAGGCTAAAGCATTATATGGGAGGTAATCTTGAGAAAGTCGAAGCTCGTGCCATCATTCTAAGAGACACTCAGGTTTGATCTATGCTTACTGCGTCTAGCCAAAGACGTTAAAGAAGGGCAGCTTTCCGGAGGGAGGAACCCGGATTTCATTTCATTTCATGTCATATCTTTAAAATTTCTTTAGTTTAGCACTTCTAAAATATTTTGAACTCTGTGAGGTTAATGGGCTTTTTGAGCACTCCTCGGAAGTGCATTTTGTGCCCAAATTGGTGTTGTTTGTGTTGTGAATATTTTGGAAACAGCGCCCCTCTGATAAAGGGATGGATTTAGGAACAATTTCAAGGGAAACTCTGGCGAAATTTTCCAAGGACTTCATCTCCAATGATCGAAGGCTGTGCCTCATCGACCCGGACACTCTCAAAGGTGGGGGAATCCCGTTTTCAGTCTGGCACCTCATCAGGGAGTACTAGTTTCACCCTTCTTTTAATTTTGAACCATACATATCATAGACGCTTTTTGTTAACTCTATGCAGTGCTTCGAAAAGGTCTTTTGTTTCTCCCTTCGTTATTCTTTGAACAATGAGGACATTGTCCCATTTAAGTGTGGGGGAGACGACCTTTTCTTTTTGCGCACTGCTCAATTTCCTTATGCTAACTATTGCTTCCACTTAGGAGTTACATTTAAATGTAAGCAATTTTTTGAATTCTTGGGATTTTTCATCAAAAAATTTTCAAAATTATCTCTTAGAGGAGCATGAATATGCGGTGCAGCCATATAACCTCATCTTGGTGAATTTTATTGCTTAGGGGTATTTCTATCTTCTCTCTTAGGGATTGCTAAGGGGTGCTTCTTTGTGAAAATCTAAAAAGGGACTTGTGAGACACCATTGGTAACCAACAAAATGAGAGTTGTGTTCTTTAATGCAGAGGCTAAAATGCCCAAATACATCTTCTCATCTCTTATGCAAAAGTGAAACAAATGCATACATCTGTTTTTCTTTTGTTTCTCCTCAATGCCCATTCTTGAGAGAGAAGTTGGCCATGGTAAAAGTTCTTCAAGTTACCCAATCTTTATAACTTTGAAGCACTCTAGATCATACCCCGAAACTCTATATTTTTATTTTACCCGAAGCACACCCATGTCACCATGATAAGGTTGGTTTGCACTCCTCATGAGTTTTCACCTTTTGTTCACTCAAATCTAAGAATTCATTTAAAAACTTCTTGCTTTAAATATCTTTCTTCTGTGGGTTCCTGTTTGCTTGAGGACAAGAAAAGATAAGTGTGGGGAGTTGATAAGTGGTGAAAATATATTTTATGAGTCATTTCTACATGCATTATATGGTTTATGACATAGTTTCACCACTTTATAGAGTATTCTATTTATATTAGTGAACTCACATATTTCTATTATCTTTTAGGTGAATGCTCAATTTAACATTGTTAGCTGCGCAAGCAAGGGGTGCAAACTACTTGCTGCAAAAGAAACAAGCTACCGTGCAACCAAAAACTACCTACTGCAAAGCAGGCAGACTACTGATGCCTACCTTCATACGTAAAATCATCACGCATGCAAGCATGCGAGTAGTAGTCATCTCCAAGCCTGTACGTTAACAATTGTTCCAGCCATGCCATGTACATTCATCCAGGGCACTTAACAAAAAAACAAGGGAGCATGCACGAAAATGACGGGGAGGTGGGGAGTATTATTACAAAAGGGCGGCGACGATTTCAGAAAAAGAAAGGAGGGCACGTGCGACAAAAATACATCAAGGGAGATTAAAACGATAGACAGGGGGAGGGGAGACACGAGAGATGAAGAGGGGAGGACAGACGAGGAGAGGGGGGGGGACGGGCCGGGACACGAACAGAAGGACACAAAGAAAAGAACAAAGAAAGAGAAAGAAACAGAGGCGGGGGGAGATAAGAAAAGCGGACAACGGGGAACAGAAGAAGAAACAGAGAAAGGACCCCATATCCATTAAAGCTTCTCAACAACCTATGGCTATCTCTTTTACTCTTCTCTTTCTCTCTTAAGTCTGAGTAGTCCTATTTTGTACACTTGGGATGGGGTTTGAACCCAAATCCCAAAATAGCATGTAAAACTAATTTGCTTTTAAATATAGTTGTTTGTCTCTCTAAATTTAATTTAATGTGCTAGATTGATCACCTTTGTGCATTTGTGGTTCTTCTAACTTCATACATTTGTGATTTAGAGATTTTGGCCAGAGAGGACAACACACCCTAGAGATCCTTCTTTAATTAGTTGGGGATTTAGTGCTATGTTAAGGGCTTGTGTTAATGATATTAGTGAGTTTATCCAACCTAACCGAAGGATATTTAAACTAGATAAGATTTTGACTTTCACTAGGATTTTAGAGTTAGTCTGATTTTAGTCCTAATAGACAACTAGAGCAAATTGGGATAAAATGTTATGTTGGGAGTGAGTATTGGGTGATTACACTTTTCCCGGGGTAATTTCATTTCAATCATTCAAAATACCACTTTAGTTTAATTGTTTTCTATTTTTATTACTAATCCGAATCACTAAGCTTGCCTCCAGCTAAACCCAAATTTTTACCGTTTCTTTATAAACAACTAAATACCGAGACTAGGGAGATATAACCAATTTCCTTGTGGATACGACACTTGTTGTACTACATCGAATAGGTGCACTTGCCTACTCTTTGCATATATTTATGTATTTTGTGATATATATTATTTGCACAACAACAACACAAATTCATTCTTTACACACAATTGCAACAGAGATAACATCTAATATACACCAGATCAAAAATCTGTTACAGCTGAATCTGTTACAGGAACAAAAAATATTCAATACAGCAGAATCTGTTACAGCAGCTAGCAATTCATTAACTGTGATCATTTCAGTTTCATGCCACTACAATATAAACAAAAAGCTAGCTAGCTAGTCTACCACTCCATTCTCATAAATAAGGCTGCCATGCTCTCTCTAACATGATACAAGTCTTTTGCATTTTAAGTCGAGGATTGGGCAAAATGCTCTTTAATCTGGAACAAGAAAAGGAATGGAACCCATAATGAGATTAAGATAAAGAAACAAAAAATCTGCCGGAAAGAGTTAAATACAAGATAGCGTTCGTATTACCTTGTCTCTAGAGTTCTGAAATGCTGGGAAGTACCCGCAGAACTCATACATATACCGCATCACGTAGTACCCGCAACTCCTAGAATCCTTTTGGGTAGGGCACTAAATCACCAAAATTCACAAATGTAAAACAATTGTATAAAGATAAGTAGCACGAATGAAATACATGAATTACCAAACCTTGATGTAATCGACGGTCATTTCAGCAAACTCTGCCTGAGTGGTTTTACCGTAACAACTGTGACATATATTAACAAAAGCGTTAAGCAAAATGAACGAGTACATTAATTTTGGTTCAAAAAACTTACAAACAATTAAATAGTAATAAAAACTTACGTTTTGATTAAGTCTTCAGTCTTGAATTCTGTTCACTGCCCTAGTGGATCTAGAACGAGTAGAGTAGCGGTGGCAGTGTAAAAGATAAACAAAGCCCAGTGGTTGATACAATTTCAAATACAAAATGAAATGAGAAATGAAGGTAAAAAAGTTAGCTAATTAGTATGTAATTTTATATCAGAACTCACGTTTGGTGATACGGCATTAGAATAAATAATTTTTTCTGTTCATCAGCAGCATTGAAGCAATGCCTCGTGTATTCCATAAACCTCCCCCGGTCCCTATTGACTGAGTCGAACGATAAACGCTCCGGGCACACCACAGTAATGGATGTGATGTTCTTCTCATGACATCTCTCAAGCAGACCTCTATTATATCACATGTACTATAAAAAGTTAGCCAATGCAACTTCATAGATACTTATTCTATATGTTTTTATAGTATGAGGAAAGAATAATTACTTTAGATAAGCTTGAATAATGTTAATGTTCAGGTAATCTCCACACATCATCTCTCTGATGTCCCCAAAGTTGATCGCCGTGGTCATATCTTCTTCGTAGTGAAACATCGACTTTGGAATGTCATCATGAAGTTGATAGTTTGAGGTGACTTCACAATGATCTTGTCGTAGAGATTCATCTTACGAGGCCCCAAGTGTTTAATAAGTTTTTCTGGCAGTGAGAACTTACTTTTTGGCGCCTCAGAAGTCCTGGTGCGAGCCCAGACTGGCGCTGGATTCTTACTTTTCGCACCCCGAGTTACTGGATTCTTACCCTTCACACACAAACAATAAAGCATAAATGTAAAGATAATTACTAATTGATTATTATAGTAACATTAAAATTTTATGTAGAACATACCCTTGCACTTTTGACAGGATCCGCCGGCGCGCTGATCTCTTATTCTCTAGGTCGGGATACGCAGCGATGAAGCTTAGGGATCTATAATGGATTATATTAGACACTTAATGATAAATTATGGATTTTATTAGATACTAAATGGTTGTCAAACAGTCTTACCTCATCGGTGACAACAATATAACATGCTGGCCAGGGCAATATGTCTCCCTTCGCTTCAATCAGCATGCATTTGTTGTCAAACGCCATTGGAAGGTATGCATTCTCAAATCCATCAATTATCAGGTCCAAGGTCACACGTGCGTAGAATGCGGGTAGACGTACGAAATTGATGAGCGTGAGTGGACCTGATGGCAACACCGTCCCGTAGGCCACATCTATAGGGTGCCCGTTTAATGGTATTTGGAGACGACATTTTTTTTGCTCCTTTAATAAACATAGATAATACGTGAAATAAATAAGTGAGTCCAATCTAATACTATTTAAATGAATTTATTTAAGGAGAAAAATAGTTAAACAAAGCTAACCCGGATGTTGGCAAACAGGTACAGGTCAGCAACCGGAGCACAACTGGACGAGGAAGACGGTCGAGGAGGATCATACTGCTGCTGAGTAGTCGCATGTGCGATCGCATCCAACGCTTGCTGCAGCCTCTCCTCATAAGCCCGGCACTCAGCTGCCAGTTTCTCCTCATTAGGTTTGCGCTCAGCAGCGAACTTACGATCTACCATCGCCTCGACGTCAGCAACATTCATCTGACCCTTCCTAGCAAATGGCGGGAATACGTGCTTCTGACGTACTTCTCCCCCAAATCCTTTAACACGCCTCGGGTGATCCTTCTTCCCAAGCGCTTGATTGAGAGCGTCGTCTTGAGAAGGAGGAGCGTGTAAGTCTACTTCTCCTCTCTGTGCCGCTTCATACTGTCCAAATGTCAAAGAAGTTAGCACTAAATTTAAGATCAACAAACACTTGACTATATAAGTAAATTATTTACCAACCACTTTCAAACACTTACAATTTGGTTAGCCAGTTGTTCCGTCGCAACTTGAGGAAATATCCTCTGACCTTCGCTGGTCGTTGTCTGGCGTCCCAGTATGAACATCTGCACCCTCCTCGCCTCAGAGACATCCTCGATCGGGCATTCACTGCCATCCTTGTTCCTTTTCATCAGCAAACCAGCTTCTTTCCATCCCTCAAGGCTGCCCATATATCCCCTTCGTCCCATGGTGTGGGGGTGGAGATTAGCTTCACGGTTTTGTCGTGCTTGTTCTTGTCTTTGCTTTTAAGACAGTACAATAGAAAATTAATTAGAAAATCAGGGATAAATCATTATGAGCATTAATATAGAAAAGAGTACACACAAACATACCCTGAACACGGGGGTGGAGTGCTGCTCAACGAACTCCTTCCACTCCTCTTAAGTGATCATGCCGTTGTATTCCACATACGGCGGAGGCTCGCGTGGGGGCACCCTGGTGATCCAGTTATCCATCAAGTAGTGGCGGAATGATTTAGCTTTGCCGCCCACCATAGAAAGAATGGTCTTCTTCACTTCGTCTGGGATCTTGTATCGTTCTTGAACCTTCTTCCAGATGATCTCCTTAACTTCTTTCCGGACTTGTGGCCATTTCTGGTTGATGCAACAATGTGATCTGGACAGAGTCCCTAGCATACTAGAGAATTCTGATCTGCTGCCCCCACAATACCTCTCATACTTGTCCTAGAGAAGACTGATCTCATCCGGTTTCTGCAGCTTCAGCCCGCGGGTCAGACCTCTACCTCTGGGTCTCTGAGTAGCACTCGTAGAAGGTGCACTCATGGAAGGGCCAGCAGCAGTAGTGAGAGCTGTAGAAGGGCCAGCAGCAGCTACGACAGATGTAGATGGGCCAACAGCAGTAGCGGCACTAGTAGAAGGAACCGGTACCCCTTGCTGCTCATCTTTGAACTCGCGGCAAAATAACTCGAACTCTTCATCAGCCATGCCCTGCAAGGATTGAAAGAAAATTTGAATTAAATTAAGCATTTCATAATGGTCATATACAAGCAAGAGGTAAAATATTGTTAATTTCATATAAATTTTAATAGTAATAGCTTACATGCACATTTATCTCTCAATCCACATTCCCTCGTTATGGTCTGATTGTATATACTCATGAGGACCTGTGACCTCAGCCTCTTCCAATGAAATAGGAACAGTTGGAGGTTCATCTTCTGTGTCATACTCATCCTCATCAACCACACCATCCACACCAACTATTCCTCTTCTCCCTTTAAGCACCACAGACCATCTAGGATTATAGGGATCAGTTACATAAAATATCTGCTTAACCTTCGTCCTAACAACAAATGGCTTAACCGTGGGAGTAGCTCTAGAGAGATCAACCAGTTTCATACCATGCTCTTCCTCACAGTAGCCATGATTGTTGTTAACCCAGTTACAGAGGAAAACACACATTTCGTAGCTGTTGTAGTCTAATACCAAGATGTAACACCCCTCTCCATAATCACGATATAATCCCTCACGTAGCAATAAATAAAAACGTCTCGCAGCGGTAAAATAATTAACTATTACAAACTCACTCGGGTGTCACCGGCCATTACTCGCCCATGCGAGCAACGTAGCCAAACTACATCCAACTTCCAAAATAAATAACTGCTAACCGCAGTGATAACGAGAAATTCCTATTCATCACACTAAATCCATAACTCATAAACATCGACAAGTGAGCATCTACCCAATCCTGAAAATACACAACCTTACCATAAGACCATACACCATCTTCATTTCTATACAACATCTCCAATTACCCTGTTCCTGCTCTTCAGCTCCGACAATGATCAACAACCTGAAATGGTGTAGTATCAGCGATAGACGCTGAGTATGCCGGGTCTGGACCCTAATGGTCACTTGTCATTTTAACCGTCTTATTTTTAGATCGGTTTCATGCTTTACCATTTTACAATTACATTCAATACTGTAGTAAACATGCATAATAACTTTAACCATCCACCCAAATATCCATAAACATTCAACCATCCATCCAAATATTCAAACATTCATTTAATATTCCATACAACATTATATATCGAACGTATCGAGTATTATCAAAATAATGTACCCTGTACATTCGCCGTAGCGTACAGTTTTCGTATTTGATTTACCTTAGCCTTGTAGGCTCCATCCAACCATCAACACACAATAAAATATCCACAAGTATAACCAATGAACAACAAGCGAAACAACGAGAATAATAAACAAGTATTAAGTCTCGTCCATGATATTGTTCGCCACTGTATAAGTTTCAATTGTTTTTAGTTGTTATACCTAGTGACAATGTCTCGTTAAACGACACGTCTCTAGTTACCCTATATTATGGCGGGTCACCCACGGCAGTAGCCACTCCAACGGTAGAGTCTCCGACCAACGAGCCATTCTAGCTCACGGGAATTTTCTTGATACTTACGGACCCGTACGCGGACATCCTGGTATCGTTTTTGTGATCACAGCGCGCACCAAGAGCCACATCCTCTTGGCTTTACTTCCATTCTTTAGTTACTTAATTATACCATCGCATCGCATTACCAAATTTTCTAACACAGCAGACTAAGGTCATTAGTCCAATCCGGAGTCTGTAAACTCAGGATCCAGTGTTAGATACGAGAGCGGCGTATAGAAAGGCCAATGCTCCGTATGAAAGTCTTGGATAATATATATGTATTATTATCCTAGTGCTACAACGTTTTTCTGACGTTCCTTATTTTTCATATAAGATAGCACCATAGCCGCTAGTTCGTTTTATATATATATAGGTTCATATATACGAACCGATACTGTTAACTCGACAACAGTAAATAATAAGCAGCTATAAATATACAATTCATGCATATTAATCATCACATTCAGACAAACAATCTTATCACAGATCACACAGAAGTCTGAACTGAGGAAGTCCTCAAAGACAACCAGAGACACATAACAACATACAAGTTATATCAACCAATCCGAGCCCAAGGAGCAACCTTAGGACAACTCGGCAAACCCCTTTACATACCGTTCACCCTGACTGTATTACGGTGGAGTATGAATCAGCAAGATCCTACGCTCCGTGTAGTCCGTTAGCTCGTCAAGCGTCCTTGTCAGAAGTATACTCTAAACGGTAATAAAAACTATAAGTCAGTCTCCATGACTAACTACATCCGGTATTTCCGAATTATAAGTAACCCCGATAGTTCACCCCTGTTTTCTACAGTTTTGTTGCGGGTTTCTCTAAAACAGTCGGCTTTGTTACTTAAAACGCGTACGTCAAAACTATTTCAACCGTTAAGTTTAATTCCTTATATTTCTTTTAACCTTATCCACATATTTTAGGTACGTAACCTATAGTTGCATGTATGCATGCATGATTATATTATATTATATATTTTTGTATTGTATCACTTATCATATTGTATTCTTTTCCGTATTGTTTTATTTTTTTCCATGTTGTATTATTTTCCCACCATTTCTTATCATACCATGTAGTATATAATTCATTATCTTTAGCAAATAGTATTTGCATCCCAAAAATCCATAGCATATAGTTTGTAACTATATATTTTTTTTAATAACCACCACCATTAAACCATATGGTTTTCAACCAAAATATATATCCACCTTATATACATCATTCTTGTGTATGTATATATATTTTTACCACGTAGGTAATTCTCATGAGTTTCATAAACTCTTATATTTTATGTTACATTTTATCATCTTTTATTAGATGATTGTTCCCATTAGTTGTATTATATTATACAACTTATATTAAGATTATTATCCTAATATTATGTAACATTTTATGTTGTATAATTACAACTCCTAAGGTTTATTCCATAAATACCTTAGTTAATAAATCCCATTTATTTATCGTTTGTCACATTATTTTATGTGAGTACCCCTCCTTATATTAATTCCCTTAAACCACCTTAATACCATATAATTGTCATAACATTTATGACATTGTAGACCTTAGTCTAAAAATTCATCTTTCAACTCTTATTAACCCGGTATAGCCCTTAACTTTATTTAAAACCCATTTTGACCACATAACATTATGCAATGTTATACCATATACTAATATCATACTATGTGATATTTTTATTCCCTTTAATTTATTCCTATAATTTTTATACAAAACTATTTCATATTGCCTCATAGGCATATATTAAACCTTATACTTTTCCTTAAACCATAATTTCCTTTATTTACAAAATCACCCCTTTCTTTTTACCATGTCATATATACCATTCAATATAACATCTCTAACTTAAAAAGAAGTATAACCTATGGTTATTTTTCGTAAATTCCGAATAGACCTCAATATACATTTTATATTATCATTAGGCCTAATTTATAACATATAGTTTGATAATATCATTAAAACTATATATTATACATATATCTCAACAAATACTCTTATATAATTCTAAAAATCTCCAAATTCCACCAAAGGGTTATAAATATCCTTATTAACCCATATACTCTTAGTATTTACCATTTCACCATCTATTTTTCTCCAAAGTGTCATAATGACATAATAACTATATATTATTCATATATAGCTTATTTTAATTCCAAAAATAACTCAATAAATTCCTAAAAATTCCTAATAGCCCATGGGTGTTTAAAAATACCATTGTACACCCTTTATTTTTGGTAATAACATATTTACCACATATGTTATAAAAATATTACCATAAAATACATAACTTATTATAAAACCTTAAATAAGTTATCTAACTTATTTATTTTGGTCAAAACCTAGCATATGGTCAAGGTTGACCTCCTTAATATTTCCTTGACCAACAATTTCTTATATTTACGGTTTTAACACTTAAGTTTCCAAAATTCACCATTTAACCCCAAAACTTTATAAAATCTTATAAACTTTATTTTAACTCCTTTTTAACTCTAATTTTCGGCCTTATTATTCTAAAGCCCATAAATTTAATTTAATTACACCTAAGACCCCATTTCATTTCGGTAATAATTATATATCACCTAAACTTAAATAAAAGCTTGTAAATGCATAAATAAAATGGCCTAAAATACATGGCCTTATTACAAACATTGGCTTGCAAAATAAATTACACATAAATGTCCCAAAATACATATAAATTTTCGGCCTCACCATAGATTCTTTGTTTAATTACCAAACTTCCACATAATGTCTTAAATTTGACAATTATGCTTGTTTAATTAGTTATAAAATTTATTAAACCATTCCTTAAACATTTTAAGGTCAAATAAGACCTTGTTTTTCTCCTTCACTCACGGCAATTGATATACACACACTTAAATTTGTGTTAATGTATCAAGTTAAGGTTTTAAGTGATTTATACCTTGATTTAGCTTAGGTAAAGCCTTGTTTGGTTCGGCCACCTTGAGTAGGAATTCTCCACAGCTTGTTTAACAAGTTTTCAAACAGAAACCAAGGCCTAGTTAGTCTCAAAGCAAGATCTAACCATAAGGAGTAATTTAATGTAAGATTTAAGGCAAAAATTACCTTAAGAATGCAAGGAAAGTTCTAAGTGGTTTCGACCTGAACCAAACACACCACAAGGTGTTAGATCCACCATATTGACATAGGAAATAGTTAGATCTCGAATTGCTACCTTGTTATTAAGTTTTACCTTGGAAAAATGCCTAAAAAGAGAGTATTTCTCTTGGATCTCGGCCATCCTTGCTCCAAATTGCTAGCCAACAGATCCCACATGAAAAGGAGAAGAAGATGAGGCTATGGCCAAAATTTCACAACCAAACTCGAAAGGAATCAAAAGTTATGAGCTTAAAGCACATTTTTACCTTAAAATGTAGATTTGAACAACCTTGGTCCCTCTACTGGTCTCAACTGAGTTTAGCTCTTGTTCTAACCTTAGAACACTGAGAATAAGCCATAGGAATTGTTGAGCCACGAAATTTAGGTGTTGGTGGTGAAGAGATGAAGAAAAAGAGCTAAAAATGACTAAAAATGACATTAAAACACTTACATTAGGGACTTAAGAGCTAGGTCTGCCTTCCATGCTCAAGAACAGACCTTGAGAGCTTCAATGGAAGGGAGGAGCTCAGCTGGGCAGAAGGGAATCGTACAAGGAGGAAGGAAAGAGCTAGGTAAGGTTTGAAATAATTGAAAAAGTAAGAAAAGTAAGCTTTTTACTATTCTTGTTTGTATTAGGTAGCATTATTGTCAATCAATGACTTATGCTGTCTCCCCACCTCCATGCCAGCCGATTTCCACAAGGGTAAATGGGTCATTAGCTGCCCATTGACCAAACTTGGTCATTTTGACTCATGCGGGCCCCACTTCAGGGTTTTATTAATATTTTAATATTAAATTTGTAAAAATCTGTAAAATTTGGAATTAAATTCCTAATATCATATAATATGATATTTTATTATATTTAAAGGTAATTATAACCTTTTAGCCCATTTAAAACTAATTTAAAAGACAATTTCACAAAAACGTGCTTTAAGGAGTTTTAGCGCACATTTTGTGTTGCCTGGTGTTTCTGAGCTCTGTTTTCTTCGACAACGGTCTTGTTGTGTTCCTTACATGATATTTGATCATGTAATTAAATTTTATATCATTTAGAGGTCATTAGACCTTTAAGGTTTCTTAGAGCACATTTTTGCCCTTTTTGACCTTGAAGCATGAAAGTGCTTTTTCTTTGTGTTGGAGTGTTGCCCAACAATTATAATATGTTTAATATTATGTTAATAGACTTAGGACAAATTTTTAGGTCCTACACAGTTCATTTGGGTATTTATTTACCCTTAACAGTTAAAGGGTGCAACATCTTGTTGTGTTGACCACTGTTGTTCTCAGTTGACTTTTAAGGCATGTTTAAGCCTTAATTAATATGATTTGATACTTAATCTGTGTTTAATAAGTTTGGGGTATTTCAAAGATGTCTTGTATAACACCAAAATATGATTGTTTTACTGAGACTGGACTGTGACCCACAACACCGATGTCATATAAGTTTTGATAAGCTTCAACCTCTATGCCACTGTTTTGATTCATTGACTTGTAATCCTAACGTTCTGTGAAAAAGGTGAATCCATTGACATCGTACCCCTCATAAGAAATTATATCCAGATTTGGTCCCAATGCAATTACTTTAATCAGTTCAGGCACATTCATGGACTGATCGGATTACACTCTGTCTTTGAACCATCTGATAAATGTCCTATTCTGCTCATTTTGTGGTCTAGTGTCACTCATGTCTGGATATTGTGATCTTAAAATGCACAAGTGTTCATCAAAGTATGGTTCGACATCTTCAAGATGATTTAGCATAACTAAATGAGCTTTGTTAAGAGTGTCTATGTCAATTCTTTTCAGTTTTCGTCCAACCGTGTCAACACCCTTCAATTTGCCCTCGTGTCTAGAATGTGGAAGTCCAATGATATCGATACCTTCTAGGTAATTGGTGCAGAAGTCTACAACTTCCTCTGTGATAGTGCCCTCTATAATACTACCCTCTGGGTGACGACAATTCTTCATTTTCTTCTTCAGGACACCCATGTACCTTTCGAACGGATACATGTAGCGAAGGCACAAAGGACCACACATAAGAATCTCTCTTACAAGATGCACGAGGAGATGTATCATTATGTCGAAGAACGATGGAGGAAAATACATCTCCAGCTGGCACATTGTCACAATGAGATCCTTTTGTATTTTAGTCAGAGTGTCCACATCAAGAACCATAGACGAAATGGATTTGAGGAAGACACTGATGTTTGTGATTGTGTGTCTGACAACATCCGGCAAGATCCCACGTAATGCAATTGGCAAATATTCTTGAAGTAGGACATGATAATTATGAGATTTCATTCCTACTAATTTGAAATCTGTCATGGACACTTGGCTTCTTATGTTTGAGGAGTATTCTGAAGGCACCTTGATGTTGTAAAGGGTACTGCATATACTATGTTTCTCTTCTTTAGAAAAAGTGTGACAGACAGGAGGCAAGAATGTGCATTTTCCACGTTCTTGCGGGCCAAGCTCTGTGCGTATGCCCAACTCAATTAAATCTTTTCTTCCTTTAAATGATCCTTTGTCTTTCCTTTTATGTTCAAAAGGGTGCTAGTGATACTTTCACCCACGTTCTTCTCGACATGCATCCCATCGATACAATGTCTAACCTCCAGATGCTGCCAGTACTGGAGTTCCCAAAATATTGATTTCTTTTTCCAAACACTTTTTTCACCACTTTTGGTTGGTGGCCCAAAGTTGTTGACAATATTATAAAACTTTTTGTAAATCTCTATATCTGTCAAAGGCTGGTGCGCCACGCTGTGATCAGTTTTCCCATCGAACTCTTTCGTCATCTTTCGATACTTATGTCCTTTTGGAAGCATTTTTCGGTGGCCCATGTACACGTTTTTGCCACTGTGTTTCAAGCGAATGCTACAAGTGTTTTCACCACAAATTGGACATGCCAACGCCCCCTTGATTGAATAGCCTGAAAGATTAGCATAGGCGGGGAAATCATTGATTGTGTAGTAAAACATAGCACGCAAATTGAAGTCCTCTTTGCTGAATGAGTCGTAAACCGTAGCCCCTTCATTCCACAAGAGTTGTAGATCCTCTATCAAAGGTTATAGGAATACATCAATTTTGTTGCCTGGTTTCTTTGGACCCGATATTAACAAAGACAACAAGATGTGTCTTGGTTTCATGCATAACCACGGCGGTAGATTGTAAATTACCAAAAGCACAGGCCAGTACTGTGCATGCTACTCAAAGTACCGTAAGGGTTCATCCCATCCACGCACAAGCCTAGCCTTAGGTTTCTCGGTTCGTTACCAAACTCAAGAAATTTTATGTCTATGTTTCTCCACTGTGGTGCATTAGCGGGAATGTGTCAATCTGCTATCCTTTTTCCTGTGAACTGAATGCCACCGAAGATTCTCTGCATCTTTCTCAATGGAGAACAAACGTCTGAACCTTGGAATGATGGCAGGTACCACAGTACCTTAGCTGGTGAACCTTTCTTACTATATCGTTGATGTGAGTTTGTTGTTTCTTCAAATACCGTGACGCTCCACATGCCGAACAGCTTTCAGCAAATTCATCTGATTTCCAAAACAGCATGCAACCATTTGGACAATCATGAATTTTTTGGAACTTCATACCCATTGGGCGCATCAGTTTTTTGGTTGAGTACGTAGTCGTTGGTAAAATGTTGTCCACCGGAAGAACATATTTCAGTAGTTCCAGGAGGGGGTGAAACTTACGTCGCTCCAGCCCATGTTTCGCTTTCAAGTTGAATAGCTTGAGGAGACACTCAACTTGCTTAACTTTGTAGGGTCACACCGGGGGTATAATGGTGTTTTGGATGAATCCAACAAATTTTCATACTTGTCTGGCGTGTTAGAGTGATGTCGTTCCACATCTTCGAGCATAGTCTCAATCTAATCATCCCAGAAATCTAGCTCAACATCATTTGTAACGTCTTCTGGATCACCCGCAACTGTATCATCTCCGAGTTCTGTTTTTGTGTTTGCCTGACCATTATCCCCTTCGTCAGGCTTAATAACATCGAACACACTCTGACCATGCCATTGGATTATGTCTTGGAAATCTTTTGTAAAACCACGGCGGATCAGATGATCCTTAATTGTTTCAATGCCTCGATATCTCAGATTGTTTTGGCAGTCGATACACGGACAAAATATGTATCCCTTGTCTGTAGGTGACAGATTGTTCGCCAACACCGTGCATAACTTATCAACTCCTTCTAAAAACTTGTCGTCCAAATTTTCGCTGTAAATCCACGAACGTTCCATCTCCTTCTAGCTATTTATATGAAGGCAGCCATTTCATACCGTCACCCGTGGTAGAGTCTTTACAGTTTTGTATATTATCAACCTAAATCCATCCATGAGTTTTAAATCCCACCGGTGAACGTGTTTTTAATATGTAATTTATTGAAAATTTCGGCAGCATCTCCCTACAGTTCTTTAAATGCACGATATTATGATATTAATCAATAATATATGCATTCGAAGAACAATAAAGAGATACTGCTGAAATAATCAATAAATCTTGGGCAGATAACTATGTTTGGTAGTTTGTCAAATATTATATGTATATATGTAAATCTTACCTCTAGTAGACGATTAGCCGATGCTAAGATGGTTGAGGTCGGAAGCCAAAAGCAAGTCGAAGTCCTGATGCATAAAGGAAAAACGACAACATTAGAATTCATCAAAAAATCAAGGTTAAATGCTAGCTAACCCGCAAAAAAAATTCGATAGCATCTCCCCTATATTTCTAACGTTTCCAAATCAGTTTTATCAAAGTCAAATTCGCACGCACCATCAAAATTACTTATACACTAATTTTATATTTATTTAGGAGAAAGGTAAGCTGTATTAACCGTAAAGAAATATTTACAAGTACAAGAAATCAACTGCAACAAGCTGCAGCAAACAAGAATCACAACTTCGAATCTGCTAAGAGATATATCTAGTAGACCAAAGGCTCTCAACTAATTTTATATTTTAAAACTATACTACTATGTATTAACTGTAATACTAAATGCTAAGAAAAACTAAATACAACAGTTTACAGTTTGGTTTGCAAAATTACCGTTACTAAGCACCGAAGTGGGCAAGTAGTGTAGAAATCAGCCCACGAACTAGGTTGTAGTTAACTGTGAATCTGGGCAAAAATATATGAACAAGGTTAGAAAATTTGCCATTACACTCTCAGGATTCGATAGAAACGAGGTTAGAACTAGCAATCGACATGTATATGAACAAAGTTAGAAAAAAACGACAATCGATCGATCGCATACCCAGTATGCGATAGAGACGTCGACGGTGACGACCAGTGGTAGATGGGTGGTGACCGGCGGCGATGGGAGTGACAAAGGTGGTGGGAGCGACGGCGACGATGGCCGTTAGTAAGGTGACGGGATAGAGGAGGCAATTTCAGTAAGGAAGATAGTGCGAGAGAGAAGAAGAGATACTGTAAGTGTGCAGAGTAAATGGGGAAATTTTCTAGTTAAAAGGACTTTAGATTACTGTTTACAAGAAAACCGTAATCTAAAGTCACACTTTAAATGACGGTTCCTAAAGAACCGTAATCTAAAGTCTAACAAAATTAAAAAAAAAACGCTCAAAAATTATTTAGCCTATGCTGGGTTTCGAACTAAAGATCGATGGTGGTTGACTCATGTACCCACGGCCATTAAGCCATGAGTCTTATTCGATCAAACATATGTAACACATTAATATAAAGTTCTTTTTAATCTAAAATAAGCTGGTAAGACGACGTCATTAACTGTAATTTAGATTACGCGCGGCGTCGAAAAAATCAAATAATGCTTGAAATATTTGGCGTCAGGTCAAAACGACGTCGTTGACCATCAGTGGACGGGGACTTTAGATCACGGTTATTAGTAAAACCATAATCTAAAGTCTGTTGACCGTAAAGCGCGCGTCAACACGGGACTTTACATTACGGTTTTACTAATAACTATCATCTAAAGTCCATTCTAAAAAAGGTGCGCCTACCTATGATCGATTATTGCTTACGGTTAATTCAATAAACGTCGTTAATTAATTCCGGCCTTCCTATTAATCATGGTTTCTGTTAAAGCCGTGATTAATCCACCATCATTAAATGCTTCCGTTCCACCAGTGACTACTGCTCACCTAGGCTTCTTATCCCAGCCCATCCCAAGCAACCCAGAACTGTAAACCCTAAACTTCACTCTCATTATAAAACAACAATAAAAAAGAAACCCTACAGTGCTCTCGGATCAAGAGCCGACACTATTACCCAGGTTTCATTCTTCTCTATCGCCGGAACCTTTTACATCCTTTAGCTTACATTGTCAAAATTCCAAAGGCTCAAAAAATGGGCGACCGGCGTTTGAAACGTCCCTGCAATCTTCCCACGAATCTCCTAAAACTTACCCATTGAAAATCGTCCGAGTTGCTCTGTGTTTTTTTTTTGTTTCTTTTCATTCTCGAATCATCGATGGGTAAACATAAACATAGTTCTCAAAACCGAAATGAGCCTAAAGGGGAGGGTAGAATCTTGGGGTCATCAGAAATGTGTTCGTTGCCAATGCTAAATATCTTCTCCCTATTTTCCTCTACTCGTACTTTCTGCTTTGTTGTTCTATTTCAATCTCATTTCCTCTTCAAACAATCACCGCCGTGGCGGTTTTGCTCTTAGTTGTTCACCGGAAAGGGTATTCGATTTTCTATATCACTTTGTCTACACATTAATCTTCAATAATCTAACCATGGAAGTACGAAGATTTGGAATTATCATTGTCGGTCCTGAAAAATACTCACTTTCTTATTTGTTCGTCGGGTCTGCTGAGATTTGAAGGAATTCTAAGGTATTTGAATGACTCTGAATCAGTACATGGTGATAGTCAATTTGACTATCCACCTTTTATTCATGAGCAGACTATTGTGGTGGGTGAGACTTTGCTCTATGTTGGATTTGTGCTTCTTCTAACAAATTCTTCTGACTTTGGTGTTGTTTTTATAGTGTTTTTGCTTTTTTTTTGGGTTTCTTTGCAGGAAGATTTCTCTGCTCTTACATCGACATGAAAGTGGTAAAAAAAATCCTCCCCTCGGTAGATTATTGACTGTGAAAATAGTCCCCCATGGATTCTTGGTTCCAGATCTCCGATTGTAAGCGATGCCTTCTGTCTTTTCATTCCCTGTCCCGTTCTCGGTTTCCTATTTGAATTATCTATCTTCTATTCTGGTAACTGCTTGCTTGCGGCAGATGTAAGTGACTGCTTCTCCTATGAATGTGTCTTGTTTCTATAGAATAGAAAGTTCTACGAGATTTTTACTGGTTACCTATACTGTCTGAGACTTCTGTTTGTTCAGTTCCAATTATAGAAAAGGGGAATTTAGTCTCCCTACTGCACTTCTCAGTTTCACCATTGTATCTTAAGTGGTTTGTTCCCTCTGGTGTTATATGGATGTTGTAAATGCTGGCGATCCCGTATATATGCTTTTTGTTGTTGTCGATTTGATGAATTGAGCTACTCGTACACCAGACTTTAGTCGAGGCTAGCAACAAGTCATTTTTGAAACCGACGAAAAGGAGTAGGATCCACATTTCTCCCTTTGCTCTGATTGGCTCTGTTTATCTGTTCGATTTCAAATAACAATCTACTTGTTTATTCTTTCAGTCCCCTCTCATCGTGGTTTAATTATTTCTACGGACTAACTCTCATGTTTTTCTTATTGTTGTTTCTCTCTGGATGTTTCCTTTCTCTAGTTCATTGCAGGAATTTGTATTTGATCTTTTCCCATTCATGGACTCCTCTTTGATCCGCATCCCTTCTGTTTCCTCTTCGTGACTAAACCGACTGACTTTGGAGCTCCTTGTCACTTCACCGAGGGCCAAAGGAGCCACCAGTTCATTTCTTACCACAAGATTCTCTCTATATTTTTGTTTCATATGATTAATTGTTTGGTCATTCTGTCATGTATATTGGGTCTCCGTCATATATGTCGCTGCTCATATGATATTGATTCACTGATTCGTTCAGTTTGTTATTTTCTGGAACTGAATTACACAACGTGGTTATGGTCTTCTCATGCGTAGTTAGTTATGATTTGAACAACTGAATAGCTCGTTGTGACTATTACTTTCTTATATTTGATTTGTTTCAATTTGGAACCGAACTGCATGTTTTCTATTTCGGCTATATAGGTTTAAAACTGATTAGATTTTATTGGTTAATGTTAGGTTTTGTTAATCAACCTGAAAGTGGTAAATCCGTCCATTGAGACCACTAGCATTCGTGACTTGGGACTCATTCTAGGATTAGAAACCCTTCTATTGCTAGTTTGATTCGATTAAGTAATTCTTTCATGTACAAATTTCTTTAATTTTTAATAAGTTTTGACCAGTTTTTGTTTGTTCTTGTTGCTTATGTATTCTCATTTAGGGCTCATTTTATCAGCTAAGCCTTAGTTATTAGCCCTTGGGACCAAACCCTAGGATAGTGGGTGAACCCTTGCCCATGGTGAGCCATGGTCCCACCTAGTAATGGGTGACCCCTAAACCCAAACCACACCTTATTATATTAATAATGAGAGTAAAAAAGATTTTCCAATAAAGAAAAGAGAGCAATTCAATTCACAAGTGTTAAACCCAAAATTAGACCCAAAACTTCATAAGTCAACTTGGCCCAAAATCAAAAATCAGATCCAAATCCATTTCTAAAATTTGGCCCATATCCAAAGTTGGTCCAAAGTCCAAAAAGCTAGCCCAACACTCAGCCTATCACATGATCCAAATCCATAAACCCAACCCACAATTCCAATTCAGACTTGGCCCACAATCTAGCCCAATCTGCCCAAGATTAACCCAAAGCCCACTCGGCCCATCAAGCCCTGTTGGCCCATCAGGTCCAATTCGGCCCAAACCTTGACCAAGGCCCACTTCGGCCTAATTCAACCCAAAAGCCTAACCCAGGCCCTATCCAGTCCAACTTTGACCTTGACCTAGTTTTGACCCGACCAAGCTTTGACCAATCCGAATGTTGACCTTGACCAAATCTTGACCCAACCTGACTTTGACCCAACCCGAACTTTAATTTAATCCAAACCGAACTTCAATCCAATTCAAACTCGGCCCCAATCCAATTCAAACCCGACTTTAATTCAATTCATTCAAACCCGACTTCAATTCAATTCATTCAAACTCAATTCATTTCAAACCCAATTTATTCAACCCAGTTCAATTCAAACCCAAAAATCCACACTCAACTTGTAAATTTCATTCAAACTCCAAAAACCCAAAAAGAATTTCAAACCATCTTTTTATTCAAATTTCAGAACACTCTTCTCAAAACGTAGAAAGTTCTTCTCACATATACATGAAGTTTTCTCCTAATACATTTCTCAAAATCAGTGTTTCTTTATCGAGAATTCCGAACAACTTCAAATGTTTTCAAACTTAGTTTTCAACTCAAATAAACCGTTTTCGGGGGAACTAGAAATGTCTGACCCCTTCAAAACATTTCCTCCCTGGTTAGAACATCACCTGTCTCCCTTTCCAAAATAAAAATCCGAGGCAGGGCGCTAGGGCCGTAACCTCCCTTGTCGTAGTCTGGATCTCTGTAGGAGGGGCATTAGGGTGAGAAACCTCCCCTAATTGCAGCCTAGATTTTTACAAGGCAGGGTGCTAGGGAAGTAACGACCTTCCTAGTTGCAGCTGGGATTTTAGAATCGTTTAACTCCCTTCCACTCGATTTTAGTATTTTCGGCTTTTAATATTTTAAACCTGGGAGTTAGAGACGTTATTAGGGTTTGACCGAGAACATCTCATTCATGGTGTTTCTCTCTAAATCCTATTTTTCGACATAAATTCATTGCCCCCTCTTTCGAGTCTCGGCACTTACCATTCATTAAGTGTCGTGCTCGAGGGGGTACATAGGGTAATCCCTCGGGATTATCCGCCCTTTTACAACAAAATGATTTTCCTCAACCGCTTTGGAACCTCAAATTTAAAAACCCCGGGATCTCTATTCAAACTCCAATTGCCTCACACACTCAAATCATCATTTAAGCTTCAAATCACTCCAAACTCAAATCATCTCCCAAGTCCCGACTTCTATCAAACTTCTGAAGTCTCACAGGCCCGAGTGCCTTACAGACTCAAACATCTCAATTTCTCCACCACTTAAGATTTCAAACGTCTCATAGACCCGAGCGTCTCATAGACCTTGATATCCAATTCCTCCCATTACATGAATATTCTAAATGTGTAACACCCCAACCGATAATCCTACCATTATCCTCTAATTGTCCTCATAATTACTCTACACGAAGCGGATACTTACATACTCCTGGCGGTTGATACAACGCCGTTAGCCATTCCAAGACCAACAAGGCTACTACTACTTACAGTAACGGTCTAACGATTAAGATATACCGAGTAACAAATACTTACAATACGCTTCCAATACTTACTTACAACCTTGATTACCGAGTACCCAATAGTATATATGATTTACATCCCATTTCTACAAGACTATTCCAAAAATTACGAGTTTGTACATCCACACATTCATACTAAAGTTCACAATTCATTTCTCAAAAGGGTGTACCACATGGTACACCGGCTACTGAAAAAGGCGTCAAGCAGTGTACAACTCGAAACACCATTCAAACCTACTAACTACTCAAAAAGGCGTCAAGCCGTGTACAACTCGGCTACTCACGGTGTCACCACGACCATCAAATCTCTCGAGTACCTGTAAAATAAAAACAGTGCCCCAAGGGGCTCAGCAAAACGCGTGCTAACGGGGGTACGCCGACTACTTGGTCGAATACATGCGGTTCGTTTTACTCATACATACATGCATGCTTTATGCAATATAATACATTCATATCACAAGGCACACATACATTCCCTTCAGTACATACAAGGAAGACATTAGAAGTCAACCATTCACACTTACCGTTATGAAGATACGCTTCTCCAAGGCATACATAATACTTGTTAGCTTCTTTACCCACCCGGGTTAATCGGGTGGGCTTTAATCTTTTACTCGCGGTCAATGACTTACACTAGCCGAGACCATTACTCATACAAATACTTTACTTACTTACTTACTCAAGTCAAGTTTGTATGACCTCCGGGCAGGGACTACTATATCCCACCACCGGGCTTTAGGGTGGCTCACTAATACAGGATGCTACCCATTTAAGGGGTTTGGTCCATGGAAAGATTAAGGCCAGGATTCAGATCCAACCTCTTGTGTCTACTTATCCTCACACGTGGCCAAAACTATATCGGACTTCTACTCATTCCATTTTACTCATTTCTCAAGTTAGGAGTTAGGTGGTTAGGAATTAGTAGAAGTCATTACTTCCATACCAAGGGTTAATACACTACACAAGTACACATCAAGCTACACATACACTTCATCCTCATCCTTTCATTTCATGAATTATACAAACTAAATGTTCAAGACATTACAACAAGAACAATATAATACAAGCACAAGTAAGTGCATTAAAATCTGATTCGTGCATTTATCTTGATTAGGTGATCACATAAACACACAAATCAGAGTAACCAGGTTAGGATACAGGGTATAAGAAAATCATACCGTTCACCGTCATACTCGTACTCCTGGTTTCCCTACGGAATCCATCTATTCGATTCTTATACATACATGAAGTTGTATGGTCAATGATCTATTATTGAACAAACTCATTCTTTCGTTAATACTTCTTATGTATACTTACTAGTTCTTTACATTCCATAGTTGATTATAAAAATCATTCTTTTCTTATTACTCCTTTAACTTGCTTTCTTACCAGTATTACTCCATTCATGGTGCACTACCATATATGTATATGTACGCATATATATATATATATATATATATATATGTGTGTGTGTGTGTGTGTGTGTGTGTATACATATGATTACTATAATCATATTATTATTATTTTTTTTGTATGACTCGACCGACCTTACCCAGGGTCAGACCCAAGGTCAGTAGATGTCAGTGAGTTACATTACGGGAAAAAATTCAGGCCCGACCGACCTTGCAAGTTTGGTCCAAGTCAGTGTGTTACAGGTTTCGAATTTTATAACTCGATCGACCTTGCCAAGTCCGGTCCCAAGGTCGGTCGAAGTCAGTTACTTCTGGTTTCACAATTTATGACTCGACTGACCTTGTCAAGCTAGGTCCCAAGGTTGGTCGAAGTCAGTAGAGTTCTGTCTTTGTAAATTAAGGCTTGACCGACCTTGCTAAGTTCGGTCCCAAGGTCGGTCCAGCCCAGTACACTTGTTTTAATTTCTGTTTTCAGTTCTTTTTTGCCCATTGCTTCTCTAATATTCCTACATGTAATCCCTCACGATTTAACACTAATTAGACCTTCAATATCACCTTAGTTCATTTACCAAATTCATTACTCATTCCTAAACCAACTTACACAATTTTCTCACTTCTTTTTCAACACTTGCACCAGTTTTTGTTTCTTGTATGCTACAGATTTTTAAACCAACTTCCACCATTAAATACTCCCTCAACTAATGCTACTCCTAGAATTCAAAATGCATTACTTTACATCCTAGCTCTTCCTATTACCGAGCTCCTCTCCAAATCTGTTTCAAAGTGCTAAACTACCCACATTAAGCTTCCAAGCTCTCTAGTTTCTAAGTAAATTTTGACATAGTCTCCCCTAGAATTTTAACTTTCTCACCACATTGTTTGTTCACCAATGACCACTTATCAAACCTGTTTATTCAAGGCATTAATACTCACATTCCCAACTTCATCACAACACTCCACACACTACAGTACATTATATTTTTCTTGCACACACATATTCATTCCCCAAGGTTTTCCCAAGTTTTTATTCATCATTCAAGAGCTTCAAAACTGTTACATTCTTTTCCTTATTATACTACTACATGGTTACTACTCACAACTACATACATTACTCATTTTTAATACATAAAATCTGTTACACAAGGTACACAAAACTACTCAAGGTAAGAACATTTATCTTGTGTTTTCTAGTTTTTCTTTCTTCCTAATTGCTTTCTCTTCCTTTCTTCTTTCTTTCTCCCTTGTTCTTCCTCACACAACCAATTATGCTACAGCCACCATACATGCCAACACTAGTTTAGAAACTCATCCTTAACTAACCCTAGAATTTAGACATGTTTTTAGAGTTTAGAAAAGGGCATTACCTTCTAACCAATGAATGGAGTTCTTGACTAGCAAAAGAGCAAGATTTCTAGCCCAAAATGAAGCCAAACAAGATGGAGAACAAGGCACAAAGAATTCAAAATCTAGAAATTTTTATAATGTAAATGAGAGCTAGAAATGGTGGATTTTTGAATTTCTTTTTACCTCAAAACATCAAGGTGAAGGAGGAGCTTCTAATGGTGGACTCAAACCTTCAAATGGCTTCCAGCCATGGATATGGAAATGGAGCTTTTCGGTTTTTGAAAGGAGGAAGATGCTCTCCTTGACAAGGGGAATTCAATGGTGTAATCCTTGTAGGATTTGGATAAGGTTTGAGCCTTCAACAAGAGGAGAGAATATGAGGGCTATGTGGGGGCTTACAAAATAGCCATTGATGGCTGTTGGGAGGAAGAAGAAATCAGATAGAGAGGAAGGAAAACATGAGGGAGAGTAGAGTGGGGAGGAGAGAGAGTTGCTTTTTGCTTTTTTCTTAATTTGTTTATCTTTTTATGAGTTAGGAAGAGTAAAGAGAGTGAGTGAGAGGGAGGGAGCCGGCCACACCCTGCACACACACACTATTACTGATTTTTGTTTCCAAAAGTGGACACATTAGTTTAGTTTATTTACACTCTCACCCCACAACTTCCTGGTTTTTATAGTTTTCACTATCGGAACCCGTTTTCCCGAATTTTCTCATTCAATTAATTTTATTGGTTCTAAACCTTCATTAATGTTTGTTAATGACTATTTGGTTGACCAAAATCATTACGAGTCTATTTGACCCGCTTAAAGTCATGTTTTCCCGGTTTCCTCGAAAAACGCGCTTTATGGTTCATTTGTGCTTTTAATCCATTTTAAAGTTCCGTTTTCTTCAGGATTCGTTCCCTCATGTTTATTTAGATGTAATTAAGCCTCTAAAATACTTGTTAGCCTAATTAATCACTATATTTAATTACGGGGTATTTCAAAATGTCTCGTAGACCCGAGCGTCTCACAGACTAACCCCTCGACCCCAAAACTTCCCGAAACTTCAAACATCTTAAAAAACCCCAAAATGTCATGAACTACATAAGGTCTGATCTCTACAGGGAGTTGAGTACGTGGGCAGCCCATCTAGGGTGCGATGCCATTCTAATCCAAAAAACGCTTTCCCAATTCTATGGCGACATTCATGTCGGTCAAACATTCAAATCCACTTTGACTCCCATTAACCCTTGACTTCTTCAAACTCTCAAAATACTCTTATTCTTTCATACTCATTCGAATTCATTAATTCCTCTTCTTGGCGCTAGCTTGGCAGAAAAGCTCGCCTTATCAACTTTCCACACTCTACTCTCTTTCTATCCAATCCTTATGGTTTTTTAAATGAATCTCTCTAAAAAGGTTTTGAAAGAAGGTAATCCCGTCAATTGGAGACCGAGGTTTCCTCGGGCACCAATCCGAAGTCGTGGTCATTGCCACTTCTAAGGGGTGTAACCTAGTGCGAACCCACATAGAATCTCTAGTATGATCAGATAAGTCCTATCCATAGGCAACAAATCATCAGGGTCAATTAACGGTTCATAGAACCCTTTTCCTCCCTTCCTAGTTCCTTAGGTAAAACTAGGTGGCGACTCTAGTCAATTTCTGCCCTTAGGGCATAAGTCCATGTGGAGACCATTGAGAGCGGGTGTAGTGCACAGTTGCACTCCCCTTTACGCTTTCTGGGAAAGACGGACGATTTAGAGGTATTTGAGGGATGCCAACAGTAACGGGTTTTCACCCTCCATAGAATGGCATTTTAGGATCTAGGCTTTTCAGTCAAGAACCATATTTAGATAGACCCACCTCATACCGAAAAATCACCCTCCACAGAATGGCTACTCTGCTGGGGAAAACTTGAGTAAGTTTTTCTTAAACTCAAGGTAGACTAAACTCCATTCAAAATTGTCAGGATTTCCACAACTTCTTCCAAAACCTTCAAGAGATTCATTTCATGCCTCTAGGCTTATTCTACTCCACACTTAGAGTGTGTATCTGATGATGACAGCTAGGACTTGATAGATCCTCAACAAACATGACAACAATTAGGTTAATAATTAGCTCACAATTAGAAAGAGACACTTAGGTTTAAATGAAGCTAACTTCCCTTTAGGTTAATAAACAACCAATTTGGAATCACCTTCAAGATAAAACTCTTAGCAGATAGGCTGATACTAACTTCATTGCCTTCATTTTACATTGATTGCGGGGTGCATTGGGTAGGTAGCTTAGGACATGCATTCCTCTGTGTCACCTGATTTATCCACGAGTCATAGGTTCCCAACCGGTCCACGGTTGATTCCCCATGAGCTGGGTCATTCATACGAATGGCTAAAACCCACGGGGCTGGATGGTCATCGACCTACGCCCTACAGGCTCATGATCCAAACATACCTTCCATTATCCGAGTCTAAGCCAACATATAGCAAGTCGTGAGCCTTTAGTGCCCACCTGTATGATCTGGTGTCTAAGACGGGTTTTATGGGTTGTCACCACCTTTGTATGCCGTCTGGCTGACCACCTTTCACCTTACCCTGAAGATTGCATGGGCTTAGTTCTCCAAGTGTCCTTTTCACCACCGGTGTCTTTAAAGCCCAATGTCACGCTACAAATCCATAGAGGATCCCGTATTTACCGGATCCCATACATGGCACATCGTAGTTAGTGAATAATTTGGACTTTAGAAACAACTTATCGTGCAGACAATGGGAGACCCGACCCCATGCAGTACTTTCCCGAGTTTCCCGAAAAGTGAGCGTGTTGTCGGATCATCATTGGCCGTGGCGTATGTTTCCTTATCATTTCGGGTATCCTAACCTTTCAAACTTACTCACTCGATGAGGGGCCTTTTTTATAATGTGTCCCGAAAGGGGCATAACAGAGAAAAACCCTAAGAGATGACAATGAAGGAATGACGGTTTCCCCGGTGAGATGGAATCATGATTGACCTCGAAAGTGATTATCCCAACATTAACACTTATAGCTCCACATCAAACATATCCACGATTTACTTTATGCTATACATGTGTGTAAACCATTTTCCAAACCAATCAGTGGTTAAAAAAAAAAGATTGTTCGGAATTCTCTTTTGTATGTCTTTTAAAGCTTTCTTGCGAACTCGTCTAATTTAGAATCTCACATAAAATTTTACTCATAAATATTTAGGGTTTCAAAACCTGTCACTTCATCTTTAAAAACTTTGTTTCACTAAAATGTTATTTTCGAACCAATTTTCAAAAATAGATTTCGAAAAACCTACCTTCTGCAAACAAATTTCAAACAACATTCCTCACCAACATAATTTCTTAATGGTTTTCAAAAAAAGTTTTCAAAGTTGATTTTCACAAACATATTTCAAAATAAATGATTTAGTCCCCATGTCGTGACCCGCTATTTTTGAAGTTTTGCCCACCTTCAAGAGCAGCGATCATTACTGCGGAGCGTACTAGTCATTTCGCGTTTTCACAAAAGTGGTGGATTTTCACATATGATTATGTGCTTGATCATACACCTTTTCCTTTCTCAAGAATATCCTTTATTCCTCTCGTCAGAGCGGATCGAGCTGAAAATCAGAGGCGCACCAACCCGTGGAGCTAGCCGAGCGACATGAAGACCAACACCAACCGTTCAAATACAAAATCAGGGGTGTACCAACCCGGGTCAAGCGACATGAAGATTAGTAACACCTGTTCAAGTTCAAACTGTTGAAAATTAGAAGAACACCAAACCCGCTTTGTTTGGTCACAATACTACTTCACCGCAAGAGCCCGAAAGACGAGCGAGCAGTCGGCCAAAACTTGATAGTGAACGAGCAGCCGGTCAAGAGCCCGAAGACGAGCGAGCTTCCAACCAGAAGCCCGGAGATGAGTGAGCAGCTAACCAAGAGCTCGAGCGTGAGCAGTCAGTCAGAAGTCTGAAGATGGGCCAGAAGAAGTTCAGTTCCAAATTTCCCCTTTTAATGACTTTTAGGATTGATGATGTATAGGATTTTCCCCAATGATTCTTTTCTCTCTCATCCATTTCTGAATAGACTTTATGTATAGGTTTATACATTCCCTTTGAATATATTCAGATCAATGTGTATAGGGTTCCCTATTCCCTATTTTAGTTGCGAATGACCGAGCATCAAAATCCATATTGAGAAAATCTGCCACTTTGAAAACAGACACTTTCAAAATTGTTTTTCAAACTTGGTTTCTTTTGGCATGCGCGTGTAAAGAAGAGAATGGATAAGGAACGACCCCTCACAGTTACATATTCATAAATCGCTTTATGGGGTGAAAATGCATGGTATCTACGGAAGGTGTCCCCTGAACAGACACACCAATAAATACAACGAGCACGAAGTAAAACCGCATACATCACATTCATTACAAAAAGATGCACGTACAACTCTTGTCCACCTCAAAAAATAAACTGCATAATCATGTGTTTCATTGTCACCACACCACACACCAGATTTCATCCCAATATCTCAACCGCTAAAAGCCCGATCTCAAAGGGATAGAAAAGAAAACCGAGTTCAAACCCCTACCAATTGGAATCATCGTGCACGCCAGTGATGAAAAAGAAAAGGGTGTGTCATATCGTGGGGCCACCATGCGGGAGTTGTCACTCCCTAAAAGTCCTAAAATCCAGGAGATAGTCACCAACCTGACAGCAACTCCGACAGCCACACCTTCTTCCGGGCCGACAATGAAAGAATGAGCTTCATAGACCATCAACTGGAACCGACACAAGCGAGACTAAGTGTATCCCCACGCATGCATTGCATCCAAAAAGAAAAACAAAAAAAATTATATTCAATCAAAACCTAAAGTCAACCATATTGATTCATCATTTTTAGCATTTCACGCATCCTATACATTATAATTCCATATTTCCACGATAGATTGCATTGTAGATAGTTGCATTTGCATACTCTCGTATCGAAACGACATCTTTGGGAAATTATTTGAGAGATTGGTTGAATCGAATGTTTGAATCACTAAACTCTCGACCTTTCAATTTACACCATGTGTTTAAATCAGCACCACAAACAAAGTGAGTAGTGTGCGAAGAGCGGTATTTTCTCTTGAATTCCAAACGAGGATACTAGGCAATCCCTTGAGTGATGAGGGAAGGTAGAGAGAGAGCCAATCGAGGTAAACCCATGAGCGACATGTGTATTCCTTCAGCACATGGAGAGGCACAACAAATAGTGAGATCTATGTCGATAAACATGATACGAACTGTGATTCATGCAAAGATTTGAGAAGAGTAAGAAAACAATCATTGAATAATGAGAATGACGAGGCACTTAGGATCAAAATCTCCACAAGCCCAAAAAACATTGATTTTCCCAAACATAACCCCTTAGTGAGCCTCGCTAAGCCTTTCAAGAAAAACTCTTTTTTTCAAAAAAGAACTCCACAATATGCCACCCCACATATACTTGTCTGCCCTTGCAATAGAGGATCTCGAAAGAGCCGGAGCCATGGCCCATCCCCACCATCTTTCACAAGAACAACAAACTAAAATATCCAAAGAAATCAGTGAGTCAATGCAACTCCTAAGCTGAAAGCCAAAATACAAAGCAGAGAATGCTTGAAAAAGTTGATAAGCCAAATGCAATTTTAATAACACAAAAATGAGAAGAAAGTTCAAACTGTACACCAGAAGAGGCAAGAAGGAGAAATCCAAACCAAAAGGACTAATGATGTCCTGCAAAAACCGATAAGGGGTTATCAAAATCCGTCTAATCGTTCCACCCATGGCAAAGGTGAAACATATCCTCTATTGCACAAAAGCTCTACAACTCCCATATACATCCTCCAGTTCCATGTGACATACATTATGCCCCTTAGCCCCGTTATAACCTAATAAAAGACCTCTGACTTGTAAGTCAATAAGCGTTAACTGAATGTATCGGATCTAAAACATGAATCATAAGCTTCATACTTGTTATCAACATATCCCATCATACCAAAGGGACCATGAGCGAATGAGTGTAACCTTACCCACAAGGTCTTTTGAGTGTGAGTGACTCTCTGATCTAAGCACCAAAACATAAACAACCTACCCCATTGTAGGTGAGGAATTTGTATGGTTCGGAAAGTCCAGAACCTTGAAAAGAATTCTAAGGAAAATACTGCTCCGAGCACTGAGAGTATCATTACACCATTAGCACACACAACTATACTCACGAGAGATTGACCCATATCCCTCCATAAGAGGAAAGTGATTCACGCATTCGAGCTCAATAATCACTCAAGATCGAACCGAAGATGTCTTATATTCGTAAGCCTCATATTAATAGAGATAGGACCGTACCTTCTCTCGAAAAACTACACATGCATTTTGCATATCTTCTGGCATTTAGTATTTACATGCATCATAACCACATCATTTTCAACATCCGGCTGGTAAGAACTCCACCTAGTCTCGCTGAAAGTCGACTTCAGTTGCAGTTGTTGAAGCATAACTTTTGATGTCAATCGGAGCCATCCTGGGCCATCATCGAGCTATATTTAGCCTCTTCGGAGCCATCTCGGGCTATCACTAAGCTACATGAAACCATTCAAGAGCTATCCGGAGCCACACGAAGACCATTCCGGTCACATCCACTGCCATACTCAATCCATATAGACACCGCTTCTAAAGTTAATCTGGAGCCATGCGGGAGTTATCCTCAAAACATTGAGACCATCCCTAGAGCTACACATGGGCCATCCTGACAGTTTGAAAACAATACGAGAGCCACCTCAAGTCATGTCTGAGCCATTTCTTCACTAGGGCTTTGCCTACAGAGTACCGAACTACGTATGGTCTGATCTCAATATGGAATTGAGTACGTAGGCAGCCCGTCCAGGGTGCGACCACAATAAAGGCAAAAATTTCCCTTTTTCCCCTCAGTGTCATCAAAGTGAACCAACCAAAGCTTCATCATGCTCAACCGACACAAAGTCACCTGAAGCCATCCATGGAAATCTTGGAACCATGATGGGAACTACCGCAAAAGCCATGAAACTATGTTTAGCCATTCTCCCACCTATGTAAAAACCATTCACCCACAACAAATTCCACAATAAACCCTTCAAATTACAATCATTCCACTTTCAAAGGCACCAAAACCTCATCCAAACCACAATAATCCATCATTAGAGCCATCAAACCACTCTAAAAAATCTGAAGGCAAATCAAAGCCCACCAACTACCACAAAATCACCAACCATGTCAAACCCACCAACCACCCCGAGACCATTGGTCACACCAGAGCCATCAGTGCATACCGGAGCCATAAGTGCATACCGGAGCCATCAACGCATGTTGGAGCTATCTCAGATCCTTGAAGCCATGCCGGAGCCACCGGAGCCATCCTTAAGTTTTGATGTAACTCTAGAGCCATCTCCTCACACAAAAACCTACACCCATAAACAGGGAGTTCGATTCAATTAATACATTTGTTAACCATCTCACATTGCATATCATTTGCATATACCCACAAAATTTGTTCCTATCTAATGCATCTCCACACCCGTTATGAAGCTATTGCGCTACTAGTGCGGTCGTATTTTCGTTTTACACCCTCTAGGCAGCTATTGCGCTACTAGTGTCGTCGCACTTTCGTTTTACACCCGCTAGGCAGCTATTACGCTACTAGTGCGGTCGTATTTTTGTTTCAAACCCGCTAGGCAGCTATTACGCTACTAGTGCGGTCCCTCCTTTTTTCTTCACTAGGCAGCTATTATGCTACTAGTGTGAGATCGTTCACTTCATAACCCACTAGGCAGCTATTACACTACTAGTGCGGTCCCGCTGTTTTTCCTCCACTAGGCAGCTATTACGCTACTAGTGTGAGATCATTCACTTCATAACCCGCTAGGCAGCTATTACGCTACTAGTGCGCTCTCGCCGTTCTTCCTTCATTAGGCAGCTATTACGCTACTAGTGCAAGATTGTTTCACATCCACTTGCTAGGCAGCTATTACGCTACTAGTACGATACTCATTCAAAGTATTATTGGCTAGTCATAAGTCCTAACTAGATGTCAAGAGGTCTAGTTGAGGCTCTTCTAAGTCCTCGTACTTTCATTTGCATTCTAGGTATGTCATAAGCCCTAGGACTGAATGTCAAGAGGTCCAGTTGAGGCACTCCTAAGCCCTCGTACACCCTAAAACCAAATCGGATTGTTAGTATTATAGGCTCGTCATAAGTCCTATAGCTAGATGTCAAGAGGTCTAGTTGAGGCACTCCTAAGTCCTCGTACTCTCAATTGCATTCTACGCCCGTCATAAGCCCTAGGACTGGATGCCAAGAGGTCTAGTTGAGGCACTCCTAAGCCCTAGTGCACCCTAAAACAAAATCGGATTGTTAGTATTATAGGCTCGTCATATGTCCTATAGCTAGATGTGAAGAGGTCTAGTTGAGGCACTCCTAAGTCCTCGTACTCTCAATCGCATTCTAGGCCTTTCATAAGCCCTAGGACTGGATATCAAGAGGTTTAGTTGACGCACTCCTAAGTCCTCGTACTCTCAATCGCATTCTAAGCCCATCATAAGCCCTAGGACTGGATATCACGAGGTTTAGTTGAGGCACTCCTAAGCCCTCGTGCACCATAAGCAACTATATTCTTAGTATACTAGGCTCGTCATAAGTCCTAGAGTTAGATGTCAAGCGGTCTAACTGAGGCTCATCATAAGTCTTCGTAGTTTCAATCACATTCATACACTCACAGTCGCATCCCAATGCAACACAAAACCATAGTGAGAATTTTTGGCGCCCTCTCAACCTTGATCCAATTCTGCAAGCCTTCTATTGCAGAATTGAATCAAGGGGAGCCATCTGTAGACACCAAAAATTCTCACCCCATAAAGCAAATTCCGAAATAATAACTAGAATGAGAGGGGTCGTCGCCTTTCTTTTACAAAACATATTATCGTGCTACCAAAGCGAAACCATCGTTTTTAGGTCAAATTTTCTAAAATCAATTTTCAAAGCATTCGTTTTCAAACCCCTCCCTTTTCATTACCAATTTTTTTTAGCATTTTATTTTTGACTTATTTCATGTAGTCAGTTATGTTTTATTCGCTCATTTATTTGCTTATTCATCTTTTTTCGGTTCATGCTATTTTGTTACTTGTTTATTTTATTTTATTTCATTTGATTGACGCTTTTACTAGCATTTTCTTTTTTAGTACTTATTTTATTTTGTCTTTATCATTATTATTTTTAGAATCATTTTCATCATTTTATGTACATTTACATTATTATATTCCATACTAGTATATTTCATTTTGTCGATAATTCAATTAAGCTCTCCCCATCAATTTTATATTGATATCACCTTTTCCTATCTTATTTACTACTATCCGTACATATCTTATTCAATTTCCATTTTTAGGATATTCGATTGTATTTTTATTTCATCATACCAATACTATTTTATTATTTCTTGTATCTGTTATTAGGGTATTTCGTTATTTTATGTTTTGTATATTAAGTATATACATTCCTTTGTTTCATGACTCTTCAAGAGAAGACGGTTCATTTTACTGATAAAAATGTTACATCTTACTCTACGTTTCTGTTTAAATCGTTAGCGTTTTTTTAATGCATTCAGTATGGATCAATGCCTTAGTATTATTTCACATATTCATATATCAACTTTAGTTGTAGTGTAATTGGTTAGTGTGTGTAGAGAAACCTGAAACACCTAGTTCGAGTCTGGAGGTGAACATTTTCTTTTTTTAATCTCCCTTCTTCAAACACTTGCTCGTGCCCCACAAACCAGATAAGGCCTTGGGCTCTTTCTCGCTGCCGGATCGAACATGGCCCATTTCCAGCCCTCTTTCTATACTGCCCACATCACTACTGCTCACCTATGCTTCTTATCCCAGCCCATCCCAAGCATCCCAGAACTGCAAACCCTGAACTTCACTCTCATTATAAAACAACAATAAAAAAGAAACCTTACAGTGCTCTCGGATCAAGAGCCGACACTATTACCCAGGTTTCATTCTTCTCTGTTGTCCGAACCTTCTACATCCTTTAGCTCACGTTGTCAAAATTCCAAAGGCTCAAAAAAAGGGCGACCAGCGTTTGAAACGTCCCTGCAATCTTCCTACAAATCTCCTGAAACTTACCCATTGAAAATCGTCCTAGTTGCTCTATGCTTTTTTGGTTTCTTTTCATTATAGAATCATCGACGGGTAAACATAAACCGAGTTCTCAAAACCGAAATGAGCCTAAAGGAGAGGGTAGAATCTTCGGGGTCATCAGAAATGTGTTCGTTGCCAATGCTGAATATCTTCTCCCTATTTTCCTCTACTCGTACTTTCTGCTTTGTTGTTCTATTTCAATCTTATTTCCTCTTCAAACAATCACCGCCGTGGCGGTTTTGCTCTCAGTTGTTCATCGGAAAGGGTATTCAATTTTCTATATCGCTTTGTCTGCACATTAATCTTCAATAATCTAACCATGGAAGTACGAAGATTTGGAATTATCATTGTGGGTCCTGAATAATACTCACTTTTTTATTTGTTCGTCGGGTCTGCTGAGATTCGAAGGACTTCTAAGGTATTTGAATGACTCTGAATCAGTACATGGTGATACTCAATTTTACTATCCACCTTTCTTCATGAGCAGACTATTATGGTGGGCGAAACTTTGCTCTATGTTGGATTTGTGCTCCTTCTAACAAATTCTTGTGACTTTGGTGTTGTTTTTATAATGTTTTGTGTTTTTTTGGGTTTCTTTACATGAAGATTTCTCTGCTCTTACATCGGCATGAAAGTGGTAAAAAAAAATCCTCCCCTCGGTAGATTATTGACTGTGAAAATAGTCCCCTCATGGATTCTTGGTTCCAGATCTCCGATTGTAAGAGATGCCTTCTGTCTTTTCATTCCCTGTCCCGTTCTCGGTTTCCTCTTTGAATTATCTATCTTCTTTTCTGGTTACTGCTTGCTTGCAGTAAATGTAAGTGACTGCTTCTCCTGTGAATGTGTCTTGCTTCTATAGAATAGGAAGTTCTACGAGATTTTTACTTGTTACTTATACTGTCTCAGACTTCTCTTTGTTCAGTTCCAATTATAGAAAAGGGGAATTTGGTCTCCCTACTGCACTTCTCGGTTTCACCATTGTCTCTTAAGTGGTTTGTTACCTCTGGTGTTATATGGATGTTGTAAATGCTGGCGATCCCGTATATATACTTTTTGTTGTTGTCGATTTGATGAATGGAGCTACAGGTACACCAGAGTATAGTCAAGGCTGGCAACAAGTCATTTTTGAAACCGAAGAAAAGGAGTAGACATCCTCATTTCTCCCTTTGCTCTGATTGGCTCTGTTTATCTATTCGATTTCAAATAACAATCTACTTGTTTATTCTTTCAGTCTCCTCTCATCGTGGTTTAATTATTTCTATGGAATAACTCTCATGTTTTTCTTATGGTTGTTTCTCTTTGGATGTTTCCTTTCTCTAGTTCATTGCAGGAATTTGTATTAGATCTTTTCCCATTCATGGACTCCTCTTTGATCCGCATCCTTTCTGTTTCCTCTTTGTGACTAAGCCGACTGACTTTGGAGCCCCTTGTCACTTCACCGAGGGCCAAAGGAGCCACCAGTTCATTTCTTACCACAAGCTTCTCTCTATATTTTTGTTTCATATGATTGGTTGTTTGGTCATTCTGTCATGTATATTGGGTCATCATCATATATGTGGCTGTTCATGTGATTTTGATTCACAGGTTCGTTCAGTTTATTGTTTTCTGGAACTAAATTACACACCGTGGTTATGGTCTTCTCATGTGTCGTTAGTTATGATTTGAACAAATGAATAGTCTGGATAGCTCGTTGTGACTATTACTTTCTTATGTTAGATGTGTTACAATTTGGAACCGAACTGCATGTTTTCTATTTCGGCTATATAGGTTTAAAACTGATTAGATTTTATTGGTTAATGTTAGGTTTTGTTAATCAACCTGAAAGTGTTAAATCCGTCCGTTGAGACCACTAGCATTCGTGACTTGGGACTCATTCTAGGATTAGAAACCCTTCTATTGCTAGTTTGATTCAATTAAGTAATTCTTTCATGTACAAATTTCTTTAATTTTTGATAAGTTTTGACTAGTTTTTGTTTGTTCTTGTTGGTTCTGTATACTCATTTAGGGCTCATTTTATCTGCTAAGCCTTAGTTATTAGACCTTAGGATCAAACCCTAGGATGGTGGGTGAACCCTTGCCCATGGTGAGCCATAGTCCCACCTAGTAAAGGGTGACCCCTAAACCCAAACCACACCTTATTATATTAATAATGAGAGTAAAAAAGATTTTCCAATAAAGAAAAGAGAGCAATTCAATTCACAAGTGTTAAACCCAAAATTAGACCCAGAACTTCATAAGTCAACTTGGCCCAAAATCAAAAATGAAATACCCCAAACCTAAGTATGCTAAGTAAACATCAAATTATGATGTAGTAAGGCTAAAATATGCCTTAGAAAGATTGGTAGACAATTTAAACCAAGGAAAACACAAGAAAGTGCCCTAAGGGCAATTAGGGCAAAAATGTGCTCTAAGCTGGGAGAGACTTGGGTGAGTACCCAAATATCGAGACAAGACCTTAGTAATATTCTAATGGTCATTTTAAATCAATTAGCAAAGAAAACCAAGCTTGAAAACGAGTTAAAACACAAAATGTGCTTTACGAAGTCTTAAAGCACATTTTTGAGAAATTGTCTTAGAATTGAGTTTTGAGTGGCTAAATGTCCATCATTACTCTTTAATCAACATGTGCACTAATTAGTATCACATTAGGAAGCCTAATTCAATGGGAAATCAAAAATTTCAGAAATATGTGCACTGATTTGTGAATAGTGCCAAATAGTGACTAGTTTAAGTTTTAATCAATATAAGCTAATTAGTTGGTCAACAAAGACCATGACTAGCCTTATTTAAGATAGGGGGCCGGTTTTCTAAGGGAGGATGAGTCACCATAAGTAGTCAAATAAGGAAGAAAAGAAGAGATAAGTAAAAGAGTACTATTTGCTTTATTAAAGCAAATATCTTATATTAGCCACCTTTCTTCTTCTCTCTCTTCATTTCTCTTCTTCACACGGTTCCACCATCTTCTTCCTCCCTTCATTCACGTAGGAGCTGCACCCATGGCAACACCACCTTGTTTTGTCCATAACTTGCTTATTTTAGCTCCAAATCAAAAACTAAACACATATTTCTCTTAGTTAGGCCAAGACCTATCTTTCTATCTTTTCAAATCTTTCAAAGCTCCATTTTGGTGCCAAGAGGAAACTCCATTAATGGAGGAAAATCAAGTTTGAAGAGCTCATTAGCTTCTCCATTCTCTTAAGTTAAAGAAAATGTAAGAAAAACTAGGTTTCCACCATTCTTCTCCATTACCGAAAATTTATACTCATGGGGCTTCATTTTTATGCCTTGTTCTAGCTTGTTTTCTATTCTCCAAGGGCTAGAGGAGGTCCTTCTTGATTCATATCCGAGCCTACCATAAGACTTCAAGGTAAAGTATTCATTTTAAGACCTTAAAACACATTTTTAACCTAAGATTGGATTCCATGAGTTTAGGCATGATGCTTAGTACTCATTAGATTATTTGAATGTGGATTAGAACATTGGCAAGAGGATTAAAGCCCTTGGCCAAGATTCATTCAAGAAAATCCCTAAGGAGGAAGTTAAGAGGAGCTTGAGAAACAAGGTAAATTGCTTACCTAATGGTGGTTTAAGGTTTTAAGGGATGAGATTTAGATAAGTACTAATGTGGCTTAAAGCTTACATTATGTAATTGGTTATATAACCTAAGAAAGAGAACTTACACAAGCTTATGAACTTGTGACTAAGGAGCCAATGGGAATGAGTTAATAAGATAAGGTTAAGATGGATTTTAAGAGCATTATAACTACTATGAGATTGATGGGTGTATTTGCAGGTGGAAAGCTTTTATTGTGGGAAATTCAGTGTTTAAATTCATGTCATTTAAGGGCCTAAGAGCCATGTCATTTAAGGGCCTAAGAGCCATGTCATTTAAAAGCCTTAGTACTATGCAATTTAAGATTATTGCACTATATTGAGTTATTATGAATGAGTTGATTTGGATGAGAAAATATGATGAGAAAAGACTAGATGTATGTGAGATGGTTGAATGAGGAAAACAATGCATTTGGGCATGATAATATACTAGAGAAACTATGGCGAAATTTGAGTAGGAAACTAAGCGTTTAAGGTGTTCTAAGGAGATTCTATGACTAAGGATGTTCTAGTGATCACTAAGGGTTGATTTGGTGAAAATGGATAAACCATGGAGTTCTTGAGTACTAGGAAGACCTAGAAATGTATAAGAGGGACTAGGGGTTATAATGGTGAGTTTTATACACCAAAACCGTGGTTAAGGAAGCTAGGAAGCTTGTACAAAGTTTGAAGGAAAAGTAAGGTATAATGACTTATAAGGATGTAAGCATGTGCTAGATTATATATGACTTTGAGAAGTTTGAATAAGGCAAATGGGTGTGCAAAATGATGCTTGAGGAGTAGTTAAGATGGTGGTAAAGAAACCTAATGATTAGTAGAGGTCTTAGGCAAAGTCACAAGAGGGAAGTGTAAGGAATCAAGTGTTAAGTGTAAGAATTTTTGTAAGAAATTGAGTGTCAAGTTTGGTGATTTTTGAGGTAGGTTTAGTGCATGTTTTAAGGTGTTTAAACATGTAGGAAACATGTGGAAAGATTGTGGAATGAGTGGGAAAAGATTGGGGTGAATTTGGAGTTCAAAATGAGGAGAAAAGCACTTCGGAATGTAGGTTCTGCTGTGGACCGCCCCTGTGGGGAGGTCCAGGCAAATCGTGCAGGAAATTAGCTTCTGGTTGGGACCGCCCCTGGGGACCGCCCCAGAGGGGCGGTCCAGTGCAGAGAAAAAGAAAAATTTTTGTTTTTGGCTTCTAATGATAGGGGATTGAATGGTAATGGTTTTAGATGATGTTAAGGCCTTGTTTGGTGACATGTAAAGGCCTTAAGAGGTGTAAACAAGTGTTATGAATTCCTAGTAAGAATTGAGAAAGTAGCTAAGGAGTTTTTAGTGGATGTTTAAAGGTGAGTTTAAGTGCCTAAATGGTATTAGGACACATGGGGGAACTTGTGGAGAAGTTTGGAGTCAAATGGGAATTTAGAAGTAAGGTTCTGGAGCCGACCGACCTTGGGACCGGACCTACAAGATCGGTCGAGCTCAAGTTACACTACCAGAGAAAGTCTCTGGAATGGACCGACCTTGGGACCGGACTTGCAAGGTCGGTCGGGCATGTATTTTGTACGGTAATAAGTCTCTGGAATCGACCGAACATGGGACCGGACTTGGCAAGTTCGGTCGAGCTTAAATTTCCCTCGGGGAAACTCTCGGGAATGGACCGACCTTGGGACCGGACTTGCAAGGTCGGTCGGGGTAGAATTTTCAAACGGTAAAGTGTTCTGGAATGGACCGACCTTAGGTAAGGTCGGTCGGAAGTTCGGTCGAGCCAAAAAAAAAAAAAAGAAATTTTGGATTCTAAGGATGGTAATAGGTAATAAGGTATACCTTTGGTAGGGTGGTAATGATTAGGACCCTAAGAACTTAAGGGATTAAGTTAAGTTAAGTATAAACTTAAAAGTTTAAGGTTAAGTTGTAAGATTAAGTTGTAAGACTTAAGAGGTGATAGTGGGGATCATTGAGTAAGTTAAGTAAGTTAAGTAGGTGAAGTAAGTTGAATTAAGTTAAGTGATTAACAACCTAAAACTGAATGAATGTTTTAGGACTTGGGAAATTGGACTCCGGAAGAGAGTAAGCAACCGAACGACCAACGGTGAACGGTGCAGTTCTCTTGTGACCTGCTTGCTAACGAGGTGTCCCTTGGCTTGTGTGCTATTTGTTGTTGTGTGCTCACTAAACAAGATAAAGCATGCAACCGGAATATATTATAGTTATTGTATTGTGTGTGATGTTTGAAAACTAACACAACATACCGTGTGAACTTACTAACCAATGTTTAGTAAGGAATTGAGTGAGACTAAGGAACGCCCCCTAATAAGGGACGATATGAACCGAAAGAGGTTAACCAACAAACATGGTCTTGAGACTACTACTAACTGGAACCTGAGTGAGGAAACCCGGGACCGATCTCCGGTCATGCATGCTAAGGAAAGGGGGTCGGTATCTATAGCAGATTCGACTTCCGATTAAGGACTTGTCTTCGGACTTGTAGCCTAGGGCCGGTTGCCGGCTCAGCTACGCTGGACTTCCGTCCAGAGTAGGTGGCATTAAGATGGTGCGGTGGGATCACCTAAATCCCAGGTTCGAATTAAGCTACAACCATTCCCTTCCAGGAACGGTTTGTATTATTGAGATTAAGATTAAGGTAAGGTTAAGATAAGTTGCAACCATTCCTTTTTAAAGGATGGTTTGTATTATTAAGATTAAGATAAGCTACATCCACTCCTTATTAAAAGATGGTTGTTTCTAAGATTAAGATAAGACTAAGATTGAGGTGAGATAAGGATGGACTAAGATTAAGAGGGAACATTACTTAAGGAGTTAAATAACTAACTCTCTAATTAAGGGAACGCATTTAAGTCGTTCATTGTGCGTGAACTTTGGTTGTTCATATCTGAATTGTTGTTTACTGCACTTTCTATTATGTTGTGCATCTAATCAACCTCCATGCTATCGACAATTAGTCGTCGTAGCCACGTTAGCTTGGGGGCCATGAGAGGATCGTACCAGCATTCGTGCTGACCCCCTTTGGGGTACAAGCGTGAACATCAGGAGGCGGCCGTCGCGAGAGTAAGATGGGGTACAAGCGTTACGGATTAAGTGTGACCTACGAGTTGTGCATGTACACTCTTATGGCAATTGAGTTAGTAAGATGTATAGGTTGTTGAGAGGATTGTAAGAAGAATATGTATTTGGTTAAGGTTGTTATGCACTAATGTTCGGTATATTCTGTAGTCAGACCGTGGCAAGGTCCTGGAGTGTAAAGAATTCCGCTGTGACAAGTATATATGTGCTGTTAAGTTGCGAGACCACATTTGGATTGAGTTGGGGTGTTACAAAAAGTGGTATCAGAGCGTAGTTACGCTCTGAAGACAAGAAATACCGAACTTAGGAGAATGATGAGGTTGAGATTGAGTTATGGGTTAAGGGTTGAGAGATAGAGTGTGAGGTGCGTTAGTCAGGACTTCCCGGTGTTTACCAGACATCCATAGTACCTAGGCCCGCCCTCCACATCCCTAACCCTGAATATGTGGAACAAACGCCAGAGAGAAGAAAGCCTTCTCTTACTCGGGGAAACCCGATCTGGCAGTTAGCTAACAGTAAGCAATACGAGAAACAACTTGTTGTACAACAGTTATGGAGAACTTGGAGGTTTTTAATGGAGCGCAATAGAGGAACAGGCGCTACCTATGGAATTCTATCAATAAAGGAACGGTAATTACCGGCAACATGGGTCGACATGCTACGCAGTCGAAATAACCCGCCATACCAATGATACCAAAAGCACTACGGGTGCAATAGAAAGGAAAAAGATAAGTGACATGAGTACCGGACAACGGTCCGAGTGAGCATAACAGTGGGATAATACAAAGCATGAGGATTGAGACTACTGGAAAGTCCAGTTAGAAACGGGAACTCCAAACCCCATACAATGAGGAAGGTTACAAAACCTGGCCAACATAACACAGAAAATGGTGGAAACACATATAATTGTATACCGGAATAGGACTACGATGCAGTGCCTAAAGGAGAATCATTACTTAGTAACCACGGCGAAATATGTGGAAACGGGATGGAGGATTAAGACGTAAGGAAATATTAAGGGATTCCCTCAGAAAGAGGAACGCCCTGATAGATGACAGTACAGTCAAACAACAAGGAAACTGCCGGATGGACGGTTATCCCAAAATAAGAGATTATCGAAGGAGTCCCGAGGACTACCAATTACATGGAAATTAGAAGGAAGTATCACTACCAATGTACCTTGTACCAATAGCCCATCCTGCATGGCGCACTTGCCATAGCAAGTGCTACCACGGTTAAACTACACGAAAAGCCATCATGGCAAGATAGGAGAACGCTACAGTTGAAACGCATAATAATACTGGATTGTAAATCCACGAGAACAGAAAAATAAGACCTTGGAAAGGCCCGACGGCCTGACCATGATGAGATAAGGTAACACACCAGTCAGCCGAGAGCGGAACTTGGACATAATATTAGACCATATGGATGTTAGCAACAGTACAACGTACTACGACAACAACAACCGACAGTGCGGTAAGAACACCAAATCTGGATCTCAATGAGGAACCTAAGAGATCGCTCAATAATTCGAGCAAAAACACTACGTACGTAACAACATACACGGAATGTATCAAGAGATACAATAAAGGCAGTCGACAGAACGACTCCCAACAGGGATGGGATAAAACTCCCAGTCTGAACACTAAGAATACCAATAACAAACATTCTACAATGAAGATGTTGGAAAACCCAGAAAACAAGGATAAAAGAAATAAACGTAAGCTATAACCTACTAAGGATTAAAGTCGTACAACCCTGGAAAAGGAAAGCCGGAAGACTACCCCCACAGAGCGGGCATAGTCGAGCCGAGCAAACTGATGAATGCCAGTTAACACCATTTGTTTAACTCATTAACACCCAAGTACGATTGATCATCAAAGGGTGGGGTAATCAACAGAAGTTGAACGAAGCGTTGAGATGGAAGTATAAGACGACAGGATGATATCCAACTTGGACACCGTAAGGCAAACGCCTAATACGAACCTAATCTTGACTATTAAAAGACATAAGTCTGGTAAAACGACAGTATTGTCAAAGACATTAAGTAACCTCATATCACCTGAACAACTTCCCTAGCAGGAAGCAGGATGCAGCAACTTATCATGAAACCCGATACTACATTTAGTATGTAACCTAACGGTGGATAGTGCTCAAAGAACCAGAATCTTATAGGGATGACCTGCAGATGAGTAAGAGTACAAATAATGAACTGAGACATTAAGCATTAAGAGCCTACGAGCCAAGGATGTTAACCACATCAGAGCCCGAGGCGCAATAAGTTATGAGAGAGCTTGTTCAAGCCACAAAGGGACTACAATTTGTAGATATGAACGGTTACCAAACCTATAACTTAGATTGGGAAGAACATTACCAAGAAAGGGTACCAATGAGAATATTGAGATAATGCTAAGGACAGGAGCGGAGAACGAACCATGCCTTTTAGGGTGGGGATACCTCTCCTTGTTGTGAGGCCATGAGTGGGAATGAACCCCTCAAAAGGGCTTTCACCTATTAAAGATAAAATACACCTTATTTAGAAATGGAAACTATGAACCTTGAGATTACCTTAGAACATACCAGATACACTTGAGTAATAAGGAAGGTTGCACGGATAGACCCCATATCCAACACCCAGGATGTAAGAATTAGTAATGGTCAGAGATAAACATTGAGATTGCACATTATGACACGTCAAGTGACCAATGCTCAGAAGAGCTTGTGATTCAGTGGATGACTTCTTCAGTAACCGGTTAAATTACATGGTAGATGACATCACTAAGGGTTAAAGAAAGCGAGAGAAATTAGCCTACTTACGAATCTGAGATTGGAGCGGAACATCTTCATATTAAGAGTTAACTATTTTACAGCACGGTATGACAACCGCCATACATCGGAATGAGAGAACTCCTAGTGTGTTTACACCAAGAAGGGATTGAGTATAAGGTAAGACATTAGAATAAATGAGTAAGAGGATGCACCATCAATGGGAAATATGGTAAGGGCCAACTACCACGGTAGTAGTGGTCGTGAGTACAATAGTTATATAAGGGGAATTAAGTCGTGGTGCGCGGTAAAGCGACCGTTAGGTATGAGCCGTCAAATATTGACACAGAGGCAATGAGATTTATGAGTTAAGACCAATAAGTAAGAAGAAAATAAGATGGTAGACGAACTGAGCGTTGATGCCAGTAGTCTGGACCTGGTTAGGTAAGATTTCACAGGAAGCACACTATCCATTCCTTAAGGAACTGGAAGTGCATTCCTAGTAGCATAAATATGAGGAACAAGATAAGAGGCTCTACGAAGAGACCTCAATTATTAAGAGACCGAATCACGACGGAATACAGAAAGGAGCTGGAGTATACCATAACCAAGGACACAGTAAATGGACTTCCCTTGATTAACTTCAAGAAGAACAATAAATGTTATTATGGAATGATGAAAGAGGAGATCGACAACAGAATACTTCATAATTAGCAATAGCTAAACGTGTGACGGACACTATGAGTTTACTAAACGAGAACGTGGGACGACTGCACCCCACAGGGGCTTGCAGGCCCGACACGCTCATTTATGAGTTAGTTGGGTAAGTAGTAATGTACCAATAAGGTACCCCATGCATGTAGACGAGTGGTGTAAGGAACACGGGAGGTAGTCGACTCCGTACCACGGACAACGACACAAGATCAGATAGAGCAGCCATAACCACAAACAGTCGAAGAGAAGAATTCAGTTGAAAGCAATGCAAGGGAATCAGAGAACAAATAATTAAGAACTATGAAGTGCGAGAAGCACGGATTGTTAAGTATAGACATGGGACATGTCTTAAGATGAATAAGATTAAACTGTAAAGTGCAATAAGCACTAAACAGTAGTTTCAGATTAGGAATCATCCTCAGACCAAATGTCAGTTGGAGAGAACGATTTAGACATTCGAGAAAACACTAAGAGTATGAACATTAGATCTCCAGGGAGACTGGATAGACGGGCTACAACTCATCAAGGCCGTGTATATATAAAGATAACACGTGTCCATTGAGAGACTAATATTCCTAAACTGTAAGGATGCAGAAGGATATACAATACTATAAAAAGCTAAGTGAGGCAGTTAAGCCTAAAAACATCAGAGTGGTGCAGAGGAAGCTAGTAGATCACTACCTTTGAGATTAGACCAAACTAAGTTAAGGAAACGGTATAGGTACCGTTAAGAATCCTCGATATAGAGACTAAGTTATTTCTGATCGAATTATAAGTAAGATAGATGACATGGAAGCTAGAATGCTTGGTGAGAATTAGACATCTTGAACTTATGTTCAAGAATGTGATGGTGTTGATTACGTGGGCGTAATCCATCTTAAGGGGGGTAGAGCGAAAACCGCTTAGCGTATGTTTGTGTACTGAGTACATAAACTACGGTGTGCATAGCACAAAATAATTTGAGAATATGTTTTACATAAACATTTTGAGATAAATCATGGTTATTGCACACAGAAGATGTGAATACCATACATATTAAGTACCTATCGTGTTAACTCCGGTGTGAGTACAAGTTAAGAGAATTAAGGAGGAGGTTTAAGGAGACTTAAGAAATAAGGAATATATGAGGTATGAGTCGATATGAGACTATGTGTGAGATAAGAATAAGATAACATTATGAGATACAATTTGATATGATTATGAGTTAGGAAATAGTAATGCTATATGGTATGAGACAGTGGAAGTTGGTGTGGGACAGTTATAGAACTTAGTAGGAATTTAAGTCTTGAGGTAATTACTAAGAGATGAAATGGGAATGTTTGATGGAATGAGTCCACACTTTGGAGATGTATTGATTATGATTAGAAGAACTAAAAAGATAGAAAATTGGACATGAGTGAATTATTTGGATGTTTGAAAATGACGTGGGAGGTGGAACTTGATTTTCTAGGGATCAAGGGAAACCGAACATAAATTGGAGTGGAAGGATGGTTCTACACTGATGCTGATCACATCAGGGTAGGATGATTCCTGAAACTCCCTACCAGTGGTCACAATTAAATCACACTAAGGATAGAGGCCTTAAGATAAAATGAATTGGAGTTGCTTGTATTTTAATTAGAGGAATTATTCCTCACATGACCTCGTAAAAAGGATTACCTTTTACTGAGTCTGCCCATGAAGTCGAGGACGCACGAGCCTTTGTCTTCGGACCGGGACATGGGGAGAGCAGGTGTTTGTATTCTGGCCCATGGTGACGAGGACGAATGAGCCATTATCTACGGACCGGTGACATGGGAGAATACGTGGAAGTTGTGTGAATGTTTTAATTTCAAAAGGAACAAAGGGAATTTTGAGTGATACATGCGTAAGCATGTTGTGATATTTAAGAATAAGCATATGGTGGACTAAGGATTCAATGAGTTTAAGTATACATAAGTATGATCTATATGATCTAAGGAATGAGGTGATACATGTATTCTAATGAGATAAGATGCATGGGAACTTTGGGGATAAAGTCTTTCAAGGGGGGTAGATTGAAATACCCAAACCTAAGTATGCTAAGTAGTAAACATCAAATTATGATGTAGTAAGGCTAAAATATGCCTTATAAAGATTGGTAGACATTTAAACCAAGGAAAACACAAGAAAGTGCCCTAAGGGCAATTAGGGCAAAATGTGCTCTAAGCTTGGAGAGACTTGGGTGAGTACCCAAATATCATGACAAGACCTTAGTAATATTAATGGTCATTTTAAATCATTAGCAAGAAAAACCAAGCTTGAAAACGAGTTAAAACACAAAATGTGCTTTAAGAAGTCTTAAAGCACATTTTTGAGAAATTGTCTTAGAATTGAGTTTTGAGTGGCTAAAATTCCATCATTACTCTTTAATCAACATGTGTACTAATTAGTATCACATTAGGAAGCCTAATTCAATGGGAAATCAAAAATTTCAGAAATATGTGCACTGATTTGTGAATAGTGCCAAATAGTGACTAGTTTAAGTTTTAATCAATATAAGCTAATTAGTTAGTCAACAAAGACCATGACTAGCCTTATTTAAGATAGGGGGCCGGTTTTCTAAGGGAGGATGAGTCACCATAAGTAGTCAAATAAGGAAGAAAAGAAGAGATAAGTAAAAGAGTACTATTTGCTTTATTAAAGCAAATATCTTATATTTGCCACCTTTCTTCTTCTCTCTCTTCATTTCTCTTCTTCACACGGTTCCACCATATTCTTCCTCCCTTCATTCACGTAGGAGCTGCACCCATGGCAACACCACCTTGCTTTGTTCATAACTTGCTTATTTTAGCTCCAAATCAAAAACTAAACACATATTTCTCTTAGTTAGGCCAAGACCTGTCTTTCTATCTTTTCAAATCTTTCAAAGCTCCATTTTGGTGCCAAGAGGAAACTCCATTGATGGAGGAAAATCAAGTTTGAAGAGCTCATTAGCTTCTCCATTCTCTTAAGGTAAAGAAAATGTAAGAAAAACTAGGTTTCCACCATTTTTCTCCATTACCGAAAATTTATACTCATGGGGCTTCATTTTTATGCCTTGTTCTAGCTTGTTTTCTATTCTCCAAGGGCTAGAGGAGGTCCTTCTTGATTCATACCCGAGCCTACCTTAAGACTTCAAGGTAAAGTATTCATTTTAAGACCTTAAAACACATTTTTAACCTAAGATTGGATTCCATGAGTTTAGGCATGATGCTTAGTACTCATTAGATTATTTGAATGTGGATTAGAACATTGGCAAGAGGATTAAAGCCCTTGGCCGAGATTCATTCAAGAAAATCCCTAAGGAGGAAGTTAAGAGGAGCTTGAGAAACAAGGTAAATTGCTTACCTAATGGTGGTTTAAGGTTTTAAGGGATGAGATTTAGATAAGTACTAATGTGGCTTAAAGCTTACATTATGTAATTGGTTATATAACCTAAGAAAGAGAACTTACACAAGCTTATGAACTTGTGACTAAGGAGCCAATGGGAATGAGTTAATAAGATAAGGTTAAGATGGATTTTAAGAGCATTATAACTACTATGAGATTGATGGGTGTATTTGCAGGTGGAAAGCTTTTATTGTGGGAAATTCAGTGTTTAAACTCATGTCATTTAAGGGCCTAAGAGCCATGTCATTTAAGGGCCTAAGAGGCATGTCATTTAAAAGCCTAAGTGCTATGAAATTTAAGATTATTGCACTATATTGAGTTATTATGAATGAGTTGATTTGGATGAGAAAATATGATGAGAAAAGACTTGATGTATGTGAGATGGTTGAATGAGGAAAACAATGCATTTGGGCATGATAATATACTAGAGAAACTATGGCGAAATTTGAGTAGGAAACTAAGCGTTTAAGGTGTTCTAAGGAGATTCTATGACTAAGGATGTTCTAGTGATCACTAAGGGTTGATTTGGTGAAAATGGATAAACCATGGAGTTCTTGAGTACTAGGAAGACCTAGGAATGTATAAGAGGGACTAGGGGTTATAATGGTGAGTTTTATACACCAAAACCATGGTTAAGGAAGCTAGGAAGCTTGTACAAAGTTTGAAGGAAAAGTAAGGTATAATGACTTATAAGGATGTAAGCATGTGCTAGATTATATATGACTTTGAGAAGTTTGAATAAGGCAAATGGGTGTGCAAAATGATGCTTGAGGAGTAGTTAAGATGGTGGTAAAGAAACCTAATGATTAGTAGAGGTCTTAGGCAAAGTCACAAGAGGGAAGTGTAAGGAATCAAGTGTTAAGTGTAAGAATTTTTGTAAGAAATTGAGTGTCAAGTTTGGTGATTTTTGAGGTAGGTTTAGTGCATGTTTTAAGGTGTTTAAACATGTAGGAAACATGTGGAATGAGTGGGAAAAGATTGGGGTGAATTTGGAGTTCAAAATGAGGAGAAAAGCACTTCGGAAAGTAGGTTCTGCTGTGGACCGCCCCTAGGGACCGCCCCTAGGGACCACCCCTGTGGGGAGGTCCAGGCAAATCGTGCAGGAAATTAGCTTCTGGTTGGGACAGCCCCTGAGGGGCGGTCCAGTGCAGAGAAAAAGAAAAATTTTTGTTTTTGGCTTCTAATGATAGGAGATTGAATGGTAATGGTTTTAGATGATGTTAAGGCCTTGTTTGGTGACATGTAAAGGCCTTAAGAGGTGTAAACAAGTGTTATGAATTCCTAGTAAGAATTGAGAAAGTAGCTAAGGAGTTTTTAGTGGATGTTTAAAGGTGAGTTTAAGTGCCTAAATGGTATTAGGACACATGGGGGAACTTGTGGAGAAGTTTGGAGTCAAATGGGAATTTAGAAGTAAGGTTCTGGAGCCGACCGACCTTGGGACCGGACCTACAAGGTCGGTCGAGCTCAAGTTACACTACCGGAGAAAGTCTCTGGAATGGACCGACCTTGGGACCGGACTTGCAAGGTCGGTCGGGCATGTATTTTGTACGGTAATAAGTCTCTGGAATCGACCGAACATGGGACCGGACTTGGCAAGTTCGGTCGAGCTTAAATTTCCCTCGGGGAAACTCTCGGGAATGGACCGACCTTGGGACCGGACTTGCAAGGTCGGTCGGGGTAGAATTTTCAAACGGTAAAGTGTTCTGGAATGGACCGACCTTAGGTAAGGTCGGTCGGAAGTTCGGTCGAGCCAAAAAAAAAAAAGAAATTTTGGATTCTAAGGATGGTAATAGGTAATAAGGTATACCTTTGGTAGGGTGGTAATGATTAGGACCCTAAGAACTTAAGGGATTAAGTTAAGTTAAGTATAAACTTAAAAGTTTAAGGTTAAGTTGTAAGATTAAGTTGTAAGACTTAAGAGGTGATAGTGGGGATCATTGAGTAAGTTAAGTAAGTTAAGTAGGTGAAGTAAGTTGAATTAAGTTAAGTGATTAACAAACTAAAACTGAATGAATGTTTTAGGACTTGGGAAATTGGACTCCGGAAGAGAGTAAGCAACCGAACGACCAACGGTGAACGGTACAGTTCTCTTGTGACCTGCTTGCTAACGAGGTGTCCCTCGGCTTGTGTGCTATTTGTTGTTGTGTGCTCACTAAACAAGATAAAGCATGCAACCGGAATATATTATAGTTATTGTATTGTTGTGTGATGTTTGAAAACTAACACAACATACCGTGTGAACTTACTAACCAATGTTTAGTATGGAATTGAGTGAGACTAAGGAACGCCCCCTAATAAGGGACGATATGAACCGTAAGAGGTTAACCAACAAACATGGTCTTGAGACTACTACTAACTGGAACCTGAGTGAGGAAACCCGGGACCGATCTCCGGTCATGCATGCTAAGGAAAGGGGGTCGGTATCTATAGCAGATTCGACTTCCGATTAAGGACTTGTCTTCGGACTTGTAGCCTAGGGCCGGTTGCCGGCTCAGCTACGCTGGACTTCCGTCCAGAGTAGGTGGCATTAAGATGGTGCGGTGGGATCACCTAAATCCCAGGTTCGAATTAAGCTACAACCATTCCCTTCCAGGAACGGTTTGTATTATTGAGATTAAGATTAAGATAAGGTTAAGATAAGTTGCAACCATTCCTTTTTAAAGGATGGTTTGTATTATTAAGATTAAGATAAGCTACATCCACTCCTTATTAAAGGATGGTTGTTTCTAAGATTAAGATAAGACTAAGATTGAGGTGAGATAAGGATGGACTAAGATTAAGAGGGAACATTACTTAAGGAGTTAAATAACTAACTCTCTAATTAAGGGAACGCATTTAAGTCGTTCATTGTGTGTGAACTTTGGTTGTTCATATCTGAATTGTTGTTTACTGCACTTTCTATTATGTTGTGCATCTAATCAACCTCCATGCTATCGACAATTAGTCGTCGTAGCCACGTTAGCTTGGGGGCCATGAGAGGATCGTACCAGCATTCGTGCTGACCCCCTTTAGGGGCTGTTTTTACTACACAGGTGAACATCAGGAGGCGGCCGTCGCGAGAGTAAGATGAGGTACAAGCGTTACGGATTAAGTGTGACCTACGAGTTGTGCATGTACACTCTTATGGCAATTGAGTTAGTAAGATGTATAGGTTGTTGAGAGGATTGTAAGAAGAATATGTATTTGGTTAAGGTTGTTATGCACTAATGTTCGGTATATTCTGTAGTCAGACCGTGGCAAGGTCCTGGAGTGTAAAGTATTCCGCTGTGACAAGTATATATGTGCTGTTAAGTTGCGAGACCACATTTGGATTGAGTTGGGGTGTTACAAAAAATCAGATCCAAACCCATTTTAAAATTTGGCCCATATCCAAAGTTTGTCCAAAGTCCAAAAAGCTAGCCCAACACTCAGCCCAACACATGATCCAAATCCATAAACGCAACCCACAATTCCAATTTAGACTTGGCCCACAATCCAGCCCAATCTGCCCAAGATTAACCCAAAGCCCACTCGGCCCATCAAGCCACCTTGGCCCATCAGGCCCAATTCAACCCAAACCTTGACCAAGGCTCACTTCAGCCTAATTCAACCCAAAAGCCTAACCCAGGCCCAATCCGGTCCAACTTTGACCTGGTCCAATTCTAACAAATCTAAACTTTGACCTCGACGTAGTTTTGAGCTGACCTAGCTTTGACCGATTCGAATGTTGACCTTGACCAAACCTTGACCCAACCTGACTTTGACCCAACCCGAACTTCATTTTAATCCAAACCGAACTTCAATCCAATTCAAACTTGACCCCAATCCAATTCAAACCCGACTTCAATTCAGTTCATTCAAACCCGACTTCAATTCAATTCATTCAAACTCAATTCAATTCAAACCCAATTTATTCAGCCTAGTTCAATTCAAACCCAAAAATCCACACTCAACTTGTAAATTTCATTCAAACTCCAAAAACCCACAAAGAATTTCAAACCATCTTTTTATTCAAATTTCAGAAAACTCTTCTCAAAACGCAGAAAGTTCTAGTGAGAAAGTTTTCTCCTAAAATATTTCTCAAAATCATTGTTTCTTTATCGAGAATTCCGAACAACTTCAAAAGTTTTCAAACTTAGTTTTCAACTCAAATAAACCGTTTTCAGGGGAACAAGAAATGTATGACCCCTTCAAAACATTTCCTTCCTAGTTAGAACATCACTTGTCTCCCTTTCCAAAATAAAAATCCGAGGCAGGGTGCTGGGGTCATAACCTCCTTTGTCGCAGTCTGGATCTCTTTAGACGGGGCATTAGGGTGACAAACCTCCCCTAATTGCAGCCTAGATTTTTACAAGGCGAGGTGCTAGGGAAGTAACGACCTTCCTAGTTGCAGCCAAGATTTTAGAATCGTCTAACTCCCTTCCACTCGATTTCAGTATTTTCGGCTTTTAATGTTTTAAACCCGGGAGTTAGAGACGTTATTAGGGTTTGACCGAGAACATCTCATTCATGGTGTTTCTCTCTAAATCCTATTTTTTGACATAATTTCATTGCCCCATCTTTCGAGCCTCGACACTTACCATTCATTAAGTGTCATGCTCGAGGGGGTACATAGGGTAATCCCTCGGGATTATCCGCCCTTTTACAACAAAATGATTTTCCTCAACCGCTTTCGAACCTCAAATTTAAAAACCCCGGGATCTCTATTCAAACTCCAATTGCCTCACACACTAAAATCATTATTTAAGCTTCAAATCACTCCAAACTCAAATCATCTCCCAAGTCCCGACTTCTCTCAAACTTCTGAAGTCTCACAGGCCTGAGCGCCTCACAGACTCAAATATCTCAATTTCTTGACCACTTAAAATTCCAAATGTCTCACAGACTAAAGCGTCTCATAGACCTTGATATCCCATTCCTCCCATTACATAAATATTCTAAATGTCTCATAGACCCGAGCATCTCATAGACTAACCCCTCAAACCTGAAACTTCCCAAAACTTCAAATATCTCAAAAAACCCCAAAATGTCCTGAACTACGTAAGGTCTGATCTCAACACGGAGTTGAGTACATAGGCAGCCCATCTAGGGTGTGACCCCATTCAAATCCAAAAAACCCTTTCCCAATTCTAGGGCGACATTCATGTCAGTCAAACATTCAAATCCCCTTTGACTCCCATTAACCCTCGACTTCTTCAAACTCTCAAAATACTCCTATTCTTTTATACTCAATCGAATTCATTACTTCCTCTTCTGGGCGCTAGCTTGGCATAAAAGCTCGCCTCATCAACTTTCCACACTCCACTCTCTTTCTATCCAATCATTATGGCTTTTTAAATGAATCTCTCTAAAAAGATTTTGAAAGAAAGTAATCCCGACAATTGGAGACCGAGGTTTCCTTGGGCACCAATCCGAAGTCGTGGTCGTTGCCAGTTCTAAGGGGTGTAACCCAGTGCGAATCCACATAGAATCTCTAGTATGATCAGATAAGTCCTATCCATATGCAACAAATCATCAGAGTCAACTAATAGTTCTTAGAACCCTTCTCCTCCCTTCCTAGTTCCTTAGGTCAAACTAGATGGTGACTCTAGTCAATTTCAGCCCTTATGGCATAACTCCGCGTGGAGCCCATTGAGAGCTGGTGTAGTGCACAATTACACCCCCCTTTATGCTTTCTGGGGAAGACAAACAATTTAGAGGTATTTGAGGGATGCCAACAATAACGGGTTTTCACCCTCCACGGAATGGCATTTTAGGATCTAGTCTTTTCAGTCAAGAACCATATTTAGATAGACCCCCTTTATACCGAAAAATCACCTTTCACACTGTCTAGTGTTATCAAACACAAATGAATTATAAATAGTTGTCCTAACTTGACACCCGAGGTGGTAATTGACTAAGATGGTTAAGTGGTTGGTTTAAAGAATAACGGGGCCTTAAGGACAAGTAACAAGAACGGTTAGTTAAAACACGTATCTCGTTTGGTATTGGTTTATTTGATTCACTGGTTGGTTATGTGGTGATATTATTGGATGAACTACTGTGTTTATTTAAAGCATTTACAACTAGTTTTTGTTATTGCAAATTGGAATAGCATGAAATGAACCGCATGTTAAGATGGCTAAATGACCTAAGGGATTCGATTGATTCTAAGATAACACTGTAGCATACCAGCGTAGTTTGCTGAGCGCATTTGGGGCCAACTGTGAGCCTCGATTTTAAACCCTATCCTATGTTGATTAAAGCTTATTAAGATCTAATCGGGTTTTAGGTCCACTTATAACCTAAGATTAATAACTATGTCATATAACAATAATTATTGAAACCTAAGCTAGCTCACCGGAACCTATTATGAGTCGCCACCTAATTTTAACCTAGATCAAATTAGGAAAGGAGAGTTCGGGTTCAGGGGCTTGGTATACGACTTATTTAGGGTTCAATTACTTTCATTACCCCTAGAAGTCGTTTTTCCTCTACTTAGTTTAATTACGGCTTATTATGAGTCATTTTAACCTAAGTGCGTGAGCTTCTATTTTTTTTGTGTTTTTTAGCATTTTTTTGACAGAAAATAAAAGTGAAAATTGCAATTACCTAAACTAGGGTTTCAGAGGCAGAATTAGGTCAAATTGTGTTTTCGTCCGTAGCCACGGACCTAATGTCCGTAACCACGGACCCTAGTTAACCTATGTGAAAATAAAAGTCGAATTAAACAGAAAACGAAAATTTGAAAAGTCCGGGGCCACAGACAGGATGTCCGTAGGCCCGGACATAGTTTAGCAAAACCTAATTTTTTAAAATTTTAAAATCCCGCCGCCGTCCGTGGGTGTCCGTGGTCCCGGACCATAGGTCCAAGGTCCCAGACCACCCACGGACAGGGGTTTTCTGATGGTTCCCGACGGTGTTTTCGGCTAAAAAAATATGCACGTGTAGCCTGAAAGGTATACAATTCGTTAGTGATTGAAAGATTGCAGTTTAAAGCCTGATTACGCACGAAACTTGACAAACAAGTAACAAGGCAGAAGCAAAAGCAATTAGCAATACAGAAGCGTAAAAAGGTTAGTTTGAGCCCAAAATTTGGCAGAGAGTTAATAAGGCCGTGGAGAGTTAGAAAAGTAGAATTGTAACCTGTTTTACCTTCGAATTCAAAAGGATTCTTCACGTCGGGATTCTTCGGAGGCTCCGATGATGCCGGTTCCTGATTAAGTTTGACCCGAGCTTCTGGTTGTTGATTGTTGATGATGTTCTTCACGTTTTGGAGGTGGTTTGGTTGATGTTTGATGATTGTTGATGTGTTGGGAGATGAAAAATGTGTTTGGATGGTGATTTCAGAGGATTTTTGATGTGATTTTGGTGCTTGGATGTGTGAAAACGTGAAGAGAATGAGACGGCTGCCTTCTTTGAGAGTCTAGGGTTCTTGAGGTTCTAATTTGATCATGGGATAAGGTTCCTTATATAGGTTTCCTTAAAGATAGAAAAATCCAGTAAAAACCGAGATTTACCGACGTTTTAACTCAAGGGCTTCCAAAAGGAATTTGATTTTAAAATTTTACACATGGATAAAGGATGATATTTGTGATTTTTCTAAAGTGGAATCGAAATTTTTGGATATTGGGATATTTTTAAATTCAATTTCTCGTCAGGTTCAATCAGAAATTGCTAGAAAATTATTGGAAATTCAAAAAATCAAAATTCCAATGCCATTATGCTTCAAATGTCATCCTCTGTCATGGGTTAAAATTTTAAAGCATTTTGAAATGCTTTGACCCTTATTTGGAGGAGAGAGAAAGCCTATAGAGGGCTAAGGAGCCTTGAAAAATTACGAAAATGCCCCTGGAGATGACTAAGCTGTTCCTAGTACTCTGAAATGTGCTGATCAAACTGGGAACCCTCCCTACTAGCCTATTAGTAGAGACTCTCTCCCGGGGGTTGAAATTTTGGGTATAACAGATTGCCCCCCGTCAACTAGACTTTGTAATGGAAATGAAAAGGTTAGTTGATGCTTGAGTGATACCCCAAAATTTTGGATCTTAAAAGACCCCACGTGCAATTGAAATCCGATAAGTTGTGTCAAGCTATTCTAAGGCGCTGACTACCTATGAGTAAAGTGGAAGGGTGTCGAGCGGTTCTAAGGCGTCGACCACCTAAAGGTAATAATGAAGTAATGTCGGACTATTCTAAGGCGCCGACTACCTATAAGGATGATATGATGTCAAGATATTCTAAGGCGTTGACTACCTATAATGAATGAGATAATGTCAAGCTATTCTAAGGCGCTGGCTACCTATAATGAGTGAAGTGATGTCAAGCTAGTCTAAGGTGTTGACTACCTATCATTAATTGAAAATTGGTGTTGGGTCGAGTTCTTCTATTCGGGTGAGTTCTTCTACTCTGGTGAGTTCTGCTGTTCTGGTGAGTTCTGCCGCTCTGGTGAATCTGAATCTTTGGCTGAGAATCTGTATCCCTGTATCTTTGGCTGAGAATCTGTATCCCTATATCTTTTGTTGAGATTCTGTATTTCTGAAGAATCTGTATCTTCGGATGAGAATCTGTATCTCTGAAGAATCTGTATCTTCGGCTGAGAATCTGTATCTCTGAAGAATCTGTATCTTTGGCTGAGAATCTGTATTTCTGAAGAATCTGTATCTTCGGCTGAGAATCTGTATCTCTGAAGAGTCTGTGTCTTCGGGTTATGGAATGATAACGGTCTCATGTAAACGATTGTGATGAAAACTGATCGCTGGAGTGCCGAACATGGCAATGATGATAAGGTGTATGCAATCAAAATGTATGAAAGATACTTGTTCAAAACAAGAAACCATTGGAAAATATGTCAAACATGGCAATGCTAAGGATTGAAAATTGTCCAGGGCAAGACATTGCTACAAAGTGTGCCAAATGTGGCAATGATGAGGTTTATGAAACCAAAGTGTTTGAAGGAAATTTGTTCAAAACAAGGAATTGTTGAAAGAGGTGCCAAACGTGGCAATGTTTGAAGAAAATTCTGTTTAGTGAAAAGGAAAGTGAAATAATCATTTCCTAACTATAGACTTTGGACTTGTAGTTTATCTCCTATGAGATGAACATGCCACCGGTGGGGTATGGTGTATGGTGTGAAGGTAAGGGATTATGTGGGCCTATGGTGTTTGACATGCATGTAAGGGCTTATGTGGGCCTGTGTAGTGGTGGTGTGGAGGTAAGGGCTTATGTGGGCCTGTGGTGGAATGGTGGTGGTGATGTTTGATCTCTGGGTTCCAATTGGTGTTGTCATAGCAATTGTTGGAACCAACAATTGCCCCCAGTATTTTTCCCTTAAGACAATCTGAGCTAGAGTTCATGGCAATCGATCGTTCCGATCGATTGCCCCCAGTATTTTCTTTTATTAAATGTGCGAACGAGTCTCGTCCTCACAGGGTCAAGGCTTATGTTTTTATGTGGTGCTTCCTAACCTACACTCGACGTGTTTGGTGCTTGCACTCGTTCCTCACCTACGGTAACAACTTCTAGACCATTGAATTTGATATTTGATGGATTTACGCATTTGATCTGTTACTTTCACGTGATTGGACACACAACTATCAAGTCGGAAGTCTTTAAAGCTTATAACGTGGCCATGGGGTGTGATGAAAGACGACGGGACCATGAAAGGATATTTGAGGTATGTGGAACTTAAGTGGATGACCAAGGCTGCACCTTGCGTCTGCTCTCGGATTCATCTTCCTTGTCTTGAAGTCGTCTAGCTGCTTTGTGTTGACATTGTTTTCGAGCTTCTGGACTTGGACTTTTGAAGTTGTCCTTTACACCATTTCTCTTTTCTTTGTCATTTGGATTTCTTTGAGGCACTTTGGGTTTGCCTCTTTGTTTTATCCTTTCTTGACTTCGCCTTCGGGGTTCTTGTGTCTCCCGGTTTTGAGTTTTGAGAGCTGTTTTGATGTGAGCTCTTTGGATCCTGTGTTACTTTGGGACCATTTGCGGATCACTTCATCATGCTGATAGCGGCTTTGCTTCTCTGGACTAATGAAAACGTTATCTGAGAGTCAGGCTCTTCGCTTCCTTTGGTCATCGGGTCGGTTATTCATCACGGGCTGGCTTGTTCTGTGGAGCTTTGCAATATCGAAAAGGTGTATATGAAAGGCTCAGCGGGGGAGCCTAGGGTTTAATGTCAGGGTTCACAAGATTTTGGCTATGTGGTGCAGTACCTATAGGCGCTTAGTCATTCCTCATAGTTGTGTATTTGCTCTTTGTTACTTTTCGCAGGTCTAAGAGTAAATTTATAAATTATCTCCTTCGGTCGGAGTTATGCCGTTTACCTTACCTTTGAATGTGGTCTCGCAGGAGTCGTGTGAAAATGACACGCTCGTTCACTTATGGTTTCTCCGCTCAAGTCACTCTCGTGAATTCTCACTCTGAGACTCGTTCGCATATTTAAACGAAAGGTGAAAGATGACGAACTTAAACTCAGATTGCCCCTAGTATTAACCCAGAGTTTATAACAACAATTTGACAAATGTAGACTTGAACCGCTTCGTGGGTTGTTTGGATGTTTTGGGGTGAGTAGTGATGTTTGGTTGGACATGTCCATCTTTTTAGAACAAAAGACAAGTCGTTTTGTTCAGTTGCCAAGAAATGACCGTTTCATGAACATTAGTTTTAGGAAATGTTTGCTAATGAGCAAGATGATTTGGTTGAAGGTGTAAGGTGAACGAACACATTTCTTTTATTATCATTTTTGTGATCACAAACTGAAAAAGCCGAAAAACTGAAATCTAAACTTCATAGAAATGTGATAAACTTCCCACAAAATTAAAAAGAGTAAACAAAACACTAATAGACTTTTGCCTATTCCACAAACTGGAGTCCTTGCTCGATAAGGTCTTCGATCTTGTGCTTCAATGCTCTGCAGTTGTCAGCACTATGTCCTGGTAGTTGACGAAACTGGCATAACTGATGGAGATGTTCCCCGGCTTGGGTGATCCCAGGACTAGGTGTGAGAGGCTATAGTAAGTCTAGCTCTTGTAGCTTCACGAGTGCTTGACTGAGAGGCCGGCCAATGTCGGTAAACTATCTCGGTGCAGAGAACCTCTTGGATTGGGGCGAGGCCTTGACGCTCTGCCTTGCAGCACTAGGTTTTTGTATGGTGCTCACTTGGTACGAAACTTGAGCTGCTTTGGCCGATCTTGACTTAAAGGTCTCAATACTCACACCCTGGGCTTTGGGTTGTCCCAGCTTCAGCTCGCCTTTGCGAATCTTTTCTTCCATGACTCTTACCTGTCCCATCAGCATGTCAAAATTAGGGAAGTATGTGCAACTCAGCTCGTTGTTGTATTGTCTCTGCATATTGTCCACAATCATTAGAATTTGTTCTTGCTCATCCATTTTTGTAGCCATAGCAGCGGCCTTCATCCTCCACCATTTGATGAAGTCAGCATTGATTCGCTGTTTCCCTGCCGGGTACTGGCAATGTCGAACTTGGTGACTTCAAGATTCTTAGCATACTCAAAATGGTGCAGGAAAGCCTCACAAACCTCTTCATAGGTTTTGGTGTTCATCCTCTGAGTCAAGTACCAACGTTGAGGTATTTCATCGAGATAACGGGCGAAAACCTTGGCCTTCTGCATGTCATTCAACCTGAGGATGGACATTTCCCTATCGAACATCGCCAAATGGACCTGCGGGTCTAAGGATCCCTTGTATAGGGCAAGTGTGGGTAGCTTCAATTTCAGAGGGAGATTAACCTCGGGGTACGATTCCATAGAAGAGTAATCGAAACCAGCTGGCTTGCTAGCTTTTTCCATGTGCTCGATCCTTTTCAGGGCCTTCCTTAATTCTGCAGTTAGTTGGCGGTCCGGGACGACTTGCCCTACAAATCTTTGTGCATCCTTGGCCTCAACAGAGTTAACTTCGATGTAGTCACGCTCGTTCCTAGAGTCAGCAATCTTTCCTGAAATGTTTTCCTGATGACCAGCCTCAAGGGAATTGATTTTGCTTTTCAGCTATTCGATGATGGTGACATACTTAGCCTCCATGTCATTAGTGGTGGACCTATGTTTCTGTTCCGTGGCATCAAAGGCAGCCATGTACCTTTGCTCTAAGGCTGCAAACTGGGCCTCCATGCTGGCTGGGTTTCCTCCCTCGGCCATACTTGGGATTCGGGCTTATCTGTTGGAAAACAAAAGAGGATTGAGCTAAAATTCTGGACCATGAAGAGGTTTTAGGTAAAAACTTGTTTGGGCTGCAAGAAAAGCATATGAGCTAGAGTGTTTCGAAGATTGTGGGTAGGCACTAAGGCCCGAAATGAGTTGGAAGGGAGGCACATGGGCCAGATTGATTCATATGCTGTGAACTGGTGCCTAGGCTGAGATGTTTGAAGAGCGTGGTTCTTGAGTCGGAATGTTCTAAGAATTGGGCGCTTGGGCCAGAATATGTTTGGGCTCGAGGTAAAGCGCATGGGCCGAAGTGATTTCTAAACCATATTCTGGATGTGAATTGGAATTTGGGTTGAGTGATTATGATTGGGCCTGAAGATGATACCCATGTCTAGGATCGTGGGACAAAACCCGAGTGAAAAGTCTTCCTCGACTAGAATGGGCCTCAAAAAGGAAAGGGCAGATGAATTTTTATGGATCGCTTTAGGTTGATTCGTTTTTTCATGGGCCTAGAACTAATTGGATAATTCAGATCGGGCCAGAAGGGAAATCACCTAAATCTAAACTTTTGGGCCAAAGCCCGAACAGATAACTCACACATTCAAATCAAGCAAGGCCTTTGGGCCGCAAACAATAAAGCCGCGATATCGGGTTGGGCTGAGTTGATGTAGGAAAATTTCCTATCAATTTCTAGGCTGGGTAGTGGGCCGATTATACAGGTAAACAAGGCCCACACAAATTCAACATGTCCTCACTAGACGTTAAAGTCAAACCGGGTATGGATCGATCCGGAGAGGTGCTTGGGGCATGGGCCCAGGTTGCCACAAAGGAATAGAGCTTGCACGCTATTCTCTTTGGGCTTCCCCACTTTTTTTCACATCACCTGAAGGTGTGCGTCTACAGTCGGGTCTTTGACTGACCAAACAATGGGCTAGGTAAGGATACTGCCAAGAAAATGCTTGGGGCTAAAGCCCAGGTATTAAGGGGGTGTGGTTAGACGACACCCTCCTCTTTTCCCTCACTTATTCACATCACCAAAAAGGTGTGAGTCCCTGACAGGGGACCCTCAAATGGGTCCCGGAGTGAAATCGGTTTGTGTGGACCCTCGCTCTCATATGATGCAAAGGTGTAGAAATTAAAGTGCGCACAAAAGTAAATAAACAAAGTAATAAAGCCATAAATAAACAATCTTTCGAGTTAAGCGCTCTTTTTAAAATTAAATAAGTTAAAATTAAGAATTTGTCCCCAGCAGAGTCGCCAGTCTGTGATCCTCGATTTTAAACCCTATCCTATGTTGATTAAAGATGATTAGGATCTAATCGGGTTTTAGGTCCACTTATAACCTAAGATTAATAACTATGTCATATAACAATAATTATTGAAACCTAAGCGAGCTCACTGGAACCTATTATGAGTCGCCACCTAATTTTAACCTAGATCAAATTAGGAAAGGAGAGTTCGGGTTCGGGGGCTTGGTATACAACTTATTTAGGGTTCAATTACTTTCATTACCCCTAGAAGTTGTTTTTCCTCTACTTAGTTTAATTACGGCTTATTATGCGTCGTTTTAACCTAAGTGCGCGAGCTTCTGTTTTTTTTGTGTTTTTTAGCATTTTTTGACATAAAATAAAAGTGAAAATTACAATTACCTAAACTAGGGTTTCGGAGGCAGAATTAGGTCAAATTGTGTTTCCGTCCGTAGCCACGGACCTAATGTCCGTAACCACGGACCCTAGTTAACCTATGTGAAAATAAAAGTCGAATTAAACAGAAAATGAAAATTTGAAAAGTCCGAGGCCACGGACAGGATGTCCATAGGCCCGGACATAGTTTAACAAAACCTAATTTTTTAAAATTTTAAAATCCCGCCGCCGTTCGTGGGTGTCCGTGGCCACGGAGAACCCGTCCGTGGTCCCGGACCACCCACGGACAGGGGTTTTCTGATGGTTCCCGACGGTGTTTTCAGCTAAAAAAATATGCACGTGTAGCCTGAAAGGTATACAATTCGTTAGTGATTGAAAGATTGCAGTTTGAAGCCTGATTACGCACGAAACTTGACAAACAAGTAACAAGGCAGAAGTAAAACTAATTAGCAATACATAAGCGTAAAAAGGTTAGTTTGAGCCCAAAATTTGATAGAGAGTTAATAAGGTCGTGGAGAGTTTGAAAAGTAGAATTGTAACCTGTTTTACCTTCGAATTCAAGAGGATTCTTCATGTTGAGATTCTTCAGAGGCTCTGATGATGCCGGTTCCGGATTGAGTTCGACCCGAGCTTTTGGTTGTTGATTGTTGATGATGTGCTTCACGTTTTGGAGGTGGTTTGGTTGATGTTTGATGATTGTTGATGTGTTGGGAGTTGAAAAATGTGTTTGGATGGTGATTTCAGGGGATTTTTGATGTGATTTTGGTGCTTGGATGTGTGAAAACGTGAAGAGAATGAGACGGCTACCTTCTTTGAGAGTCTAGGGTTCTCGAGGTTCTGATTTGATCATGGGATAAGGTTCCTTATATAGGCGTCCTTAAAGATAGAAAAATCCGGTAAAAACTGAGATTTACCGACGTTTTAACTCATGGGCTTCCAAAAGGAATTTAATTATAAAATTTTACACATGGGTAAAGGATGATATTTCTGATTTTTCTAAAGTGGAATCGAATTTTTTGGATATTGGGATATTTTTAAATTCAATTTCTCATCAGATTCAATCAGAAATTGCTAGAAAATTATTGGAAATTCAAAAAATCAAAATTCCAACGTCATTATGCTTCAAATGTCATCCTCTATCATGGGTTAAAATTTCAAAGTATTTTGAATTGATTTGACCCTTATTTGGAGGAGAGAGAAAGCCTATAGAGGGCTTAGGAGCCTTGAAAAATTACGAAAATGCTCCTGGAGATGACTAAGCTGTTCCTAGTACTCTGAAATGTGCCGATCAAACTGGGAACCCTCGCTACTAGCCTATTAGAAGAGACTCTCTTCTGGGGGGGTTGAAATTTTGGGTATAACACCAACACATTACATGTTGTTGATCGGGCCGTGAAGCCGGAGTGCGGGACACTGGGTAGTTAGCGTATTTTGATATCGTACTTTTAGACTTGGTATGTATTATGTTATGGAGCTTCAGATGTATTTGGGTAGTAGCTCACTTGTTCGATTTTGGGATTATCTTGTAAATTATGGTTGGCCAGTATCTGGTTGTCACAACGGCTCTATGTAAATTATGGTTGGCCAGTATCTGGTCGTCACACTGGACCTGGAATGGATGGACAAGATGGGTCTAGGAGTGATCCAAAAGTTGTTGGAGTACCAAGGATGGGTAGATTTCTTTCAAGAACCCATCACCGTCTACACAGAACTGCTCAAGGAGCACATGCGCTATCTTGGACCACTCCAAAGTGACGACGACGATGACTATATCATCTCACGGGTTCAAGACAGCGAAATCACCATCTCCAAGTCTTGGATCTCTGAGACTTTTGGCTTAAAATCAGAAGGATTGATCGTTCCAAAAGAAACATCATGGAATGACCTTGGACATCTGGGAGGAAGAATGGTAAACTTTCTCAACAAAGGAGCAACAATGAAGAACTTTCCTGCAGCTGAAATGTCAATACACGACAGAGTTCACTTCAGTTTGCTCACCCACAACATCACTTCACAAAATCAACGAACCCACATTGTCAACGTGAGAGACGTAAGGTTACTCTACGCTCTCAAGACCAAGGAGAAGATTGACCTTCCCGCCATGATTCTCCTCACTCTTGATGAAAGCAGACATGTCAACCAAGGGTTAGTACACGGGGGAGTGGTAACAAATGCTCTAGTGGAAAGTGGAGCGGACACCGACGGGGTCCACGAGTGTACACGAACCGCTCAAGACAGCATCTACTCCGAGATGTTGTCAAAATTGGGTATAAAAACTAAGGGAGATCAGTTAGTGGTTGTCTAGAAGCAAACCAAGAGCGAGGGTTCAAGATCAGAACCTCATCCAACAACAAGAGCATCAGCACTCAAGAGGAAGAGGAGTCTCTCACCGGTCCACGACACGTCGGGGACTAGTCTGGATACCTCAACTACAGATATTCAGAAGAGGGTGAGGGTTACTCTCACAGATGTGCAGGCTATCTCCTCTAAACCAAGTGTACACACTAGTACAGAAATGGTCTATCGCAGCGCCCCTACCACAGCGGTTGTAAAAACAACCGCTGAGATAGGCCGATTTTAAAAAACCCGCACACCTATCTCAGCGGTTGTATTTAATAACCGCTGCGCTAGGGTCGTTAAAAAAAACAACTCTATCGCAGCGGTTCCTACTAAGAACCGCTGCGATAGGTCTTTTTTACAGACCTATCTCAGCGGTTCTTAGTAGGAACCGCTGCGATAGAGTTGTTTTATTTCCCCCAAATCGACTCCACTTCGTCTTCTCCCTCTTCATTCTCTTCTGTAATATTTCGAGAACGAAGAAGGCGACGGCGATTCCTCTCGCGACGCCTGCGACTCCGCCACCACCACCGCCACCTTCTCCTTCGCGCGCGCCTCCGTCGTCCGCCGCCGCAGTTGCCGTCGCCGTCGCAACAGAGAGAACTGGTCGCAGGCGTCGATCGTCGGTTCTAGCGGGAACCCTAGGTTCGAATTCGATTTGTAACTTCGAAATATGTTAATTATTGTCTTGTTGATTGAATAACTAGTTGTAATATAGTTATTGATTGTTAGTTTAGTTGTGTGCATAATTTGAATATAGATAGATTATTGAACAAGTATAAATAGTTGTGCATATAAGGTGTTCGATAAAATGCCTGAGTTGATATTGTTGCTGTTTGTGCCCTCTGCATACAACCCAAAGTTGTAAAAAACGGTATGGGAGTTTAGTTATATAAATATGCGATACGGAAGTACGGATACGGATAAAACGGGGTTAATGATACGGATGATAAATTTAATTATATAAATATAGAACTAATATTATAAACATGACATGAAACTATGAAAGATATTAAAAATAAAAATCGCAAATCAATATACAAATAATGCATATAAACATCTACTATATAAAATAACTTAGTGCAAGTATTATATACCATTTTATAATTTATAATTTTTTTCCACACTATAAGTTTTAACTTTTCATTATATAGATGCAATAAACAAGTTTGTAATTCAAAACAAGTTTTAATAGATTTATTGTATATGAATTTTGTTACTAAACTAATTAGATCTAAACGTTATATGTTGAATTCATTACATAATGACTACATGATACCAATGTCATAAACCATATATAAGTCATTTGTTGACATGAAAAAGTTTGAGAATTCATATGTATATATGTTGTTGACTATTATAATTTTACATAATTCCTGCAAAAAACTAGCTTAATATGTTGTTTTCGACAAATTTAATACGACTAATTTGGTGCTGAAATTAAAGTAATACTTGTAAATAAAACTACTACGAAAAGAAATTTATAATTTAAATTCATATTGATTGAAATTGTAAATAAAACTACTACGAAAAGAAAATGAATAACTACAAATCATTTTGTTCTTAATTCTCAAACTATTTAAAAAATTAACTTCAAGTTTCACATTAATAAAGTGGTAAGATCTATAACTTTATAACATCTATGTTCTCCCATTACATTGCAGTATATACGTGCTTAATATGATAATGCTTGTAGTAATGTGTTTCTTGCCCCCCCTAATATTATTACCTTGCTTCACGCTGTTGTCTGCAGTAATTGGGGTGGTCTCTAGGTCTCTTTCTTCCTCATTGCTTCTGTTGTGCAGCATGAGCTGAAAGGTAATAATATCATCTATTGGATGTTATCTTTTTTATTTTCTTAATATGATAATGCTTATAATAATGGATTTTCTGCCCCCCCTAATATTATTTCCTTGCTTCCCCGCTGTCTGCAGTAATTGGGGTGGTCTCTACTTCTTCTTCCTCATTTCTTCTACTGTGAAGTAAGAGTGAAAAGGTAACATCTTCATCTATGTTTTCTCTTTGTTTGTTTAATTAATTATTGCAAAAATGGTTGTGGTTAATATTGAGTGATTGTGAATGGTTGCTGCCAATTGTGGAATTTATTTGTCGTGGTAAATAAGATGTTGGTGAATGCTTAATGATAAGCATGGGATTAACACGATTACGCAAAGGTCATGCCGAATTTTTTCTAGAATCGTATTAGTCTTATTAATTTTATTTGTTATTTGTGTATAAGAATCTTTACTTTTCTTTGTCAGGTCTTCTGAATCTGCTATTGGATTTGTACCAGTACTTTCCCAGCCCATCACCAAAGCAGTCTCCTAGCTTCCCCCTCTGTACAACCTTAAAACAAGTAAGTAATTTATACTTGTTAAATTAAATGTGTTAGAATTGTTAGAATAAGGCTAGATTAGTTACGTTGGAACGTTAGAGTACTTAGGCTACGTTAGTTAGGTTGTAACCATAGAGTAGTGCTGAGTTTGGTTGCAACCGTACATCCAGTAGAAACATGCTCCATCTATAAATGCAGACGAAACTGAAAGACAAATCAATCTAAACATTGTTTTGTTTTCACATATAGAATGGAGCGTGACTGGATGTACGGTGATCGAGGGGGTCACTATTTTGATGAGAAGCTGAAAGAGTTTCTCAAAGCGGCAGTGCAACACAAGGACATAACAAAGGCGGACAATATTTCATGTCCTTGTGTTGACTGTGGGGTCGTAAGGAAATATGAAGACATTGAGGAAATTAGATTTCATCTTAAGTCCCGTGGATTCATGCCACATTACAAAAGATGGAATTTTCATGGAGAAACTGTTGCAGCTAGTGCTTCAACATCATCAAGTGCTCATGATCCACGTTACGCAAGTACCCCGCCCACACCTTCAATACCATCAATGAGTCGGTACCGTTAAGTGATTCAGGATTCGATGACAGCGAGACCACTCACCATGATGAGCAAATGGATGAAATGTTAGAAAATGTTGCGGATACTTTTGTCGATAAGCCGGAAGAGTATCAAAGATTGTTGGACGCATCAAAGACACCTTTGTACCCTTCGTGCGTTAAATACACAAAATTGACTGCTGTACTTAATTTGTTCAACTTAAAGGGGAAATATGGAGTTGGTGACAAGTGTTTCACGTCATTTCTAGAGCTGATACATGATATGCTTCCTGATGAGAATGGTCTTCCTACATCCACCTACGAGGCAAAGAAATGGATGTGTCCAATGGGAGTTGAATATAAAAAGATTCATGCTTGCCCAAATAACTGTGTGCTTTATAGGGGTGAATACGAACATCTAGACAAGTGTCCTAAATGTTTGTTGTCCCGGTACAAGGACAAGGATGAGGATTCCTCCTTTCAGAAAAAAAATCGTCCAGTGAAATTATTGTGGTACTTGCCGATAATTCCTAGATTCAAACGGTTGTTTGCCAACCCAAAAGATGCGAAGAACTTACGATGGCACGCGGATGGTAGAAAAATCGATGAAAAATTAAGACATCCTGCAGACGGACCTCAGTGGAGAAATATCAACAGAAAATTCAAACATCATTTTGGGGATGAGGATAGAATCTGAGACTTGGATTGTGTACCGATGGGATGAACCCGTATGGCACGTTGAGCAGTCAGCACAGCACTTGGCCGGTGCTACTAGTGATCTACAATTTACCGTCATGGTTGTGCATGAAACGAAAATACATTATGTTATCACTCCTAATTTCTGGTCCAAAGCAACCTGGTCATAACATTGACGTATATCTTGCACCACTGATCGACGATCTGAACTTGTTGTGGAATGAAGGGACAGTGGTATATGATGCTCATGCGAAAGAAAATTTCACACTGAAGGCGATGTTGTTCTGTACTGTTAACGACTTTCCTGCCTATGGGAACTTGTCAGGATACTCGGTGAAAGGATTCAAAGCGTGTCCGGTATGTGAGGATGACACATGTTCAGATCGTCTGAAGCACTGCGGCAAAAATGTTTATATGTGTCATCGACGGTTTCTTCCAGTAGACCATCCTTACCGTTCGAGAAAGCGAAAGTTGTTCAACAATGAGCCCGAGACTCGTGTGGCTCGTCTGCCTTTGAATTCAGAGGAAGTGTATGCAAAGGTAAAAGACATTGAAAATGTCTTTGGAAACACATCCAAGCCGCCGAAGAACATTTGGAAAAAACGTTCCATTTTTTGGGATCTACCGTATTGGCGGCATCTGCCTGTTCGACATTGTTTGGATATCATGCACATTGTGAAGAACGTCGGTGAGGCAGTGTGTGGTACTTTGCTCAACATACCCGGCAAGACGAAAGACGGATTGAAGGTGAGGAGAGATATGCAAGAGTTGCGCATACGGAAAGAACTACACCCAATAGAGGATGAGAAGCGAACATATCTACCTCCTGCGTGTTATACCCTCTCTAAGAGTGAAAAATTAAGTTTTTGCAAGTGTTTGCACACATTGAAGGTACCATCTGGGTACTCTTCAAACTGGAAGAACCTAGTTTCTATGAAGGATTTGAAACTGTTAGGCATGAAATCTCATGATTATCATGTGTTAATGTTGCATCTTCTTCCAATTGCAATACGAGGGATATTACCAGAAAATGTCAGAAATGCTCTAACTCGATTATGTTTCTTCTTCAACGCTGTCTGCTGCAAGGCAATTGACTCAGACACCCTCGATGATCTGCAACATGAAATTGTTGTGACAATATGCCAGCTTGAGATGTATTTCCCACCATCTTTCTTCGACATAATGGTGCATTTAGTAGTGCATATTGTCCGAGAGATCAAATATTGTGGTCCGGTTTACTTACGTTACATGTATCCTTTCGAACGATATATGGGGATTCTGAAGGGTAGAATGAAAAACAGATATAGACCGGAAGGCAGTATCATCGAAGCAACAGTGACTGAGGAAGTCACAGAATTCGTAACAAGTTATTTGAACGATGCAGAGTCAATTGGTATTCCCAAACCACGTCACCATGGTAGATTTGAGGGTAAAGGAGTTATTGGCAAAAAGGTTGTTCGTATCTCTCGTGATCTTATTAATCAGGCACATTTGTTTGTACTGCAACACCTTGAGGTTGTTGAACCCTACTTCGATATTCACATTGCTGAGTTGAGTCGACAAAACCCTACCAAAAACCGTATCTGGCTTAAAAAAGAACAAAATCGAGTATTCGTCCAATGGTTTAAGGAATATGTGTTTGAGCAAGCTTCATTGAACCCCGAAGATGTCAGTGAAGAAATCAGATGTCTAGCTGTTGGTTGTGGAACAGATGTTGTATCGTTTGAAGGGTATGACATTAATGGATGCACATACTACACTGCACGCCAAGATGCTAAATCAATACATCAGAACAGTGGGGTAAAAATTGAAGCATCGGTGACTGAATATGGTCTAGGTAACCAGGTTCAACCAATGAGCAGTAGTAGTTGGTATTATGGTGTGATAGAGGACATATGGGAACTAAACTATCACATTGATTCGTTTCTATTGTTCCGCTGTAATTGGGTGGACAACCGACATGGACTCCAAAATGATAAAGGACTTATTTTGGTTGATCTTTCACGTGTTACAACTAATAAGGAAGATCAGTTTGTGTTGGGTAAAGACTGTGACCAGGTGTTTTATGTTGAAGACCCAAAAGCTAGTAGATGGCATGTTGTTCTTCCAGGGAGAAGACCGGTTTTGTTTGAGGATGAAAACAACGACGATGATGATAATGAGATGATAGATGAAACTGTATCGTTGCATATAGGGTTGCATGATTCAACTGATGATTTACAAAATGATGATGTTCAGACCATCTACGCTCGATCAGACCATAATGAGGGGGTTTGGGTAGAAAACAGATCATGATATATGTTACTATGTCTAGGTAACACCATTGGTTGAAATTACATTATATAATTTGTATTATTGTTGTTACAATGTTATCAGAATTAATATTTATGTTATTTTTGCAATTATACATCGTTCCATGAATATTGATCTAATGTGTTGTTTTTGTTCCTCAGTGGATGATTCCTATTGATGATCCTATAGGACGACTGCTCCTGACTTGGGAAACTCACCACAGCAGAGTAGATCGGCAAAACGCACCACACGAGGTGGTAAAAAGAAATCAAAGAAAGCACGTAGAGACCACCCCACAGCAGACCGAGAAGTAGGGCCTTCACAAAGGACAAGTTACAAGTTGCTCCTCCCTCCTCTCAAGAAACCCAAAAAACGAGGGCAACCCGTGGGCTGAAAGCAATAGAGGCCCCCCGACAAAGCCTTTGGAGTTCAATTGAATTTAATCAGCCCACGAGTACCTGGAAAAATGATTTCACTGCTCTAGCCAGGCATTTGGTGAGTACATATTTCAATATAAACCACAATTGGAAGCAAGTGCCTCAGTGGTTGAAGGATCAGATATTTGAACGTCTCAAGGTATTTGTTACACTTAATAGTTTGTTTTAAGATTTATATAGTTACTTTTTTACACTAATCCATTTTTTTTGTGCATATAGGACCGATTCTGTATAGATCCTTCTCTGAAGGATGATGTGATGAAGGGGATTGCCACACAATTCAAAGACTTCAGATCTCTGCTCACGAGGCAGTACATTTACTGTGAGGAGCCCGCAGAGATAGAGGAGGCAGAAGGTGAAGATGTGGATGATCGGAGACCACCGTGGCAAAAATATGATGGTATTACTGAAGAGCAGTGGAATGAGTTTGTTGCGAGGCGTTTGACCCCTGAGTTCAAGGTGAGTTTCACACTATTAGTTGTTCTTTTGTATGATAAATGTTAAAGTGTCCTTACAGTTCATTTGGTTAATTCGTCTTTTTCATATATTATTTGCATAATTTGTCTTTTCATACATATATGTAGGCTATACGTGAGAAACAACAACAAAATGCAAAAAAAAATCGTTACCCCCATCACATGGGGAGTACAAGTATTGCTCAGCGTGTGCCGCAGTGGGAGAAAGAGGGGTTGCTGCCAGCTGGCTCGAATGTCAGCGAACGAAGGATGAAGGTTTGGGACTTAAGTCGACGGAAGAAACCTTCAAATCCGGCGGCACCTGCTGAGTATGATGACGCCACGAGAGAGGTCATCAACCAAATGGTAAGTGATTTTTAGTTTAAAAAATGTTTATTATATTTATAGAGTAACAATAGCAGTTAAATAAACCGAAGTATCCTTATTGACTTATTAAACTCCATAACAGGAAGAGTTAAGCTCCCAGATCACCCAGGGCACTTGGCAGCCCGTTAGGCAGGATGATCCACTTTCCCGCGCTCTCGGGAAGAAGGATCATCCGGGTCGTGCAGTAGGCTTTGGTGGTCATGTCGGTATACGCCAAGCCTTCGGTAATCCTGGGTCGAGACACTGTCCTGCAGGGAGCATTACATATGAGGAGCACTTACGCCAGAATGCGGAGCTCGAGCAGCGACTACGAAATGAATTTCGACAGTCAATCGCTGAAGCTATGGAGATGATGCGCTCTGAGAGGATGAGTCAGGAGGTTTCTAGACCGCCAGATCAGGCACAAGCATCAGAGCCCGCAGCAGTGCCTCCCAGTAGTGTTCACTCCGTCAACCCATTTCCATATTCATCTCTCAAGGTTAGAACAAGATGTTAACTACAAATACAAAAAAAAAACAAATTATACACTTGTTTATGTGCATCTAAAATCTTTAATTTTGAAAATTTAGCAACCAATTGACTGCACATTGTTCCAAGTGATTGGCGTTGACGAAGTCGAAGTAGGGTGGGGAAAACTTTTCAAGTCTTGTGCTGGAGACACCGTGAGGAATACAGCGCTCCGAGAGTACCATGTCCGGGTGGTTGTTGAAGGTTACGCGCCTGCTTACGCGGATTGTCAGATACCGGTGCCCAGTGCAGACATATCCACCCTTCGTCAAGCTGAATCCAATGCAGTACAGTGGCCCTGTAGATTGATTAGGCTTGGGGAGCAGCAGGTAACCCCATGAAAAAACTTATTCTTTAACATATCCTAGAGTAGAAACATATACTTATTAAATTAATATATTAGGAACACATTCAATCAAATTCTGATAAGGCAAAAGGAAAGAGAGTTGTTGTTGCTCCAGCTAATCCTTCGATGGCATCCGCGACTCGAGTTGTGATAAGATCGAATTTGCTACAACCGGCGGTTCTGAATGCCTTACCCCCAATGCTGAAACTGTTGCACTCCACACTATTGATGACGTCGCCAGGAAGAGATTCGGTTACAATGGAACCAAGACCGGATCTTTTTCACTATAGAGGCTCTCAGAGTTTTGAAATCTATCTTACTGATTTTGTGGAGTTGTTCACGAAGGATTGGTTGAGTGCGTCGATTCTTAAATCGGCTTGCATGTGAGTAATTAGCATACGTTGTACAGGTTTATTGATGACAAGGCGGTCCAAGTACATGAGAATAGTAGTTTCGGGTTCCTATGCCTTGACTACTGTTCCGAAGCTAATATGGGATCTGACCCCGAAGCGTTGGTCCAGTATTTGTCGAATGTGATACATGCGTGTGCAGTTGCAGATAAATCTTACATAATGCTGCCTCTTCATCAAGGGTAAGAATTTTATCTAATGTTAAGTTAGTTTAAAAATTATGATATTTGTATTATGTAATTGATTGAATTAAGTTATGCCTGTATTGTAATCTATGAACAGCCGACACTGGTCTTTGCTCGTTCTATGTATAAAAAGCCCAAGAGTCCTGCAGCTTGACTCAGCATCTCTGCGTCCCAAGAGGCCACTTATATATAACATGTTGATGAGGTGATGAATTTACTTAACTTGATTAATTATCAATTTTTAGTTATTTCTTAATCATCCGGTTGATAACTTTTACTTTATCTGTGCGTATGAATTCTAGTGCCTTTGTATCTGTAATGACGCAAGTCCGAGGAGAGAGATTTAAGAAGATTCCATGGAATGTAGTCAAGGTATTTTTGTAGTCCTTATTCAAATTTTGTAATATGTTCATTAGTTTTTAAATAGGAACAGTATTATAATTTATGTGTTAAATCTATTTTGAATATGTACGTATATACATGTGCAGTGTCCACAGCAGCCGAGAGGTTCGGAATGTGGCTACTATGTCATTCGGTTTATGAGTGACTTGATAGCGGGACCGAGACTCTTGCCAGAGAAGTCTCTAGACCTGGTAAGTAGCATTCTCGAAATATTTTGGTTTTGTAGATAATTTTTAACATTGATTCTTAAACTCAAAGTATTATTAGCAACTAATCATATTTCTTTTGTGTTAATTCCAAGGCTTTTGAAGAGTTGGTAGACGGTTACAACGAAGGACATATAACCGAGGTGCTCGAAGAATGGGCAGAATTCATGAGCGTTAATGTAGGTTGCTTCTAGGGTTTGGTAGGAATGAGTAGGATGATTTTGAAATTCTCATGAAACAATTGTCGTTTTTGTAAAGATTTTGTAGATGTTTGATTAATTTGCTCAAATTTGTAAATGTAAGTGGATTATTGCCCGTAAATAGGTTTGGTGGCTATTTAAATGGTGAAATGGTTGATCTAATGCCCCACTGTGGTGGCATTGTTAATTGCTATATCTTAACAGGTTTGATTGATTTTGGGTGTGTGTGGTAGAATTGTAGGGTGGAATGGAAAAAAAAAATAACCTATTGCAACGGTTCTTACTAAGAACCGCTGCGATAGGTTGTTTTTTTTAAAAAAAATAGGTCTATCGCAGCAGTTCTTATTAAGAACCGCTGCGATAGGTCGCTTTTTTTTTAAAAAAAAAGGTCTACTGCAGCGGTTCTTGGAAAGAACCGCTGCGTTAGACTACCTACCGCAGCGGTTCTACAACCGCTGCGTTAGGTGTTTCACCTACCGCAGCGGCACCCCTCGCAGCGGTTTTCAACCGCTGCCATAGGTACCAAACAACCGCTGCGGTAGGGTCTTTTTCTACTAGTGTGTTCATAACATTGTTCAAGGAGCAATAGATTTTATAGATTCTCACATAGCCTGAGTGTTCATTGTCTCATAGAGACTCGAGTGAAACCGTGAGAATTAGAGTTAGGATTAGATTTTTTCTTTTCCATCAAATGTTTTATTGTGCCTTTGACTATCTATTTCAAAGTACCTTTTGATATCAATGAAAATGCAACTGGTTTTTGTATACTTGAATGCTTATGATAGGTACAAAATAATTTATTGCATTGGATGCTTCTTCCTTGATTAAAAACTGCAAAATGATCTGAGATATTTAGTCTCATCCATTCCACTAATCCAATCTCGGACCTTAACACTTAAAAAGCCTACAAACATAGCCCACAAGACGTAGGACCTCATTTAATGCCACTCACCGATCAGTCGTTGAGCATATCCAAAATGTCTATAAAAATTGCTCACTCGATCCGCCACTCACACCCAGTCCTTCACATATCACATAATGGCAAAAACTCCACAAAGTTCATCTAGGGCAAATGAGCAAACCATTCACTCCATCATTCGCAAGTTCATGGCCATAAAACATCCAAAAAATACGTCACCCAAAGCTATGTTCAACCAGACTCCGATTCACTTACAGCTTGGTCTATCACCTCAAGTGTCACTCTATCACATACACGTTCTATACACTGCATGGAGTTCACTATAGATTCTGATGAGTCCGACCTTTCTACCACAGTTGAATCACCTTTGATCAATCCTACCACAACCAAGCCCTCTTGGATCGAAGCCGACCTTTCTACCAGAAGATTACGCCGTGTAGTTACTCCCTGTTTTGATCAATGACAAAGGGGGAAAGAAAAGTATATGTACTTATGAGAGTACTTGTGAGACTATGTCTATCGTCCTTGTATTATTTAACATCTGAATGAAAACTTTACTTTGTCATAGTATAACATAAAAGCTGTCACTTATTGCTATCATTATTAAGATTGACAGGTGAATAAGTGGATTAGCACGCAAGGTTGCAAGCGCACTTAGGTCATGAGTGGCTTACACACAAGGTTGCAAGCACACTCAATCATCGACATGTGCCAAACCAGTCGGGCACCTATCTACGACAGCTCCGTAGAACTTCTAGCACACACAACCAGTCAGACACCGCACGAAGATATCTCTCATGCTTAAAGATGTAAACCAAAGACAGAAGACTGCAAGGGATCGTCACATTAAAGCACATACATCCACTTAGGCAACTTGTTCACGACAAACTCACGACCAGAGGAGATATTCATTAATGCACAAGATAAAAATGCTATAAATGAACATCATTACATAGCTGTAATGAATTCAGAAGAGGGAATTTGTGAGAATTTAATGAACCAGACAGAATCAGGCAAATGTGGAACACAAGTGGTGATCGACCTATCAAGGGGGCTGCCGCCAACTTGACCAACCATGAGGCGACACGTGGTTCAAGCCTCTAGATCAAGTTAAAGAATCTCTAAAAGTCTAGTGTGGCTGCTATGTGAATAATCGAAGTTATGGTCGACTCCTAGAAGTCCAGGGATTAATAGGACGGTAGTTACATCCTAACAACCATGTATATATACTTGCATTTATTCCATATGTAAGTAAGCCTGTATGAGAGAAAAAGATAGAGATAATCTAGGCAAGTATGGATCAAACTTAGGAGTATGTGTAAGTGCTAGAGAGTTGGTGAGCTAGATTGGACTGGGTTAGAGTATCGATACATTGGGTATTTGATAGAACGACAGGTCGGGGAACAGTCGGTGAACCGTAGGCCGATAGTCAGGAGATGGTTGACGACTTTAGGGGTAAAGTCGAAACTGTCCCGGGAGTCCGTGTGTGGGGCAAGGGAGGTTGAGTGAATTTCGTGTGTGTAAATTCTCAATCAAAATGTGTTTTCTAGTTTAAGTTTATCTCACGTCCATTCCAAAACTATCAAGTTTTATTAGAGTCCACGATACGTCCACGACACGTCGGGGGCGCATCAAGAGCGCATACTGGTTTCAAGAAGCTCATAGGGAGTCTTTTAAAGAAAGGGGTGGATCAAGACATGATTAAGCGCATAACATGCTGTATTGACTGCCTCGGCCCAGTAGGATGGAGCCAGTTGACTGTTGATAAGCACGGTTCGTGCCATCTTGACCATGGTCCTATTTTTACATTCAACGAATCCGTTTTGCTCAGGAGTTCTAGAGGATGAGACTTGATGATCGACTCCTTTATCCCTGCAGAACTCATCAAAAGACTTGTTGAAGAATTCAGTTCCCCGGTCAGTCCTCAGGGTTTTCAATGTAAATGAGAATTTGCTGATAAGAACTTTATGAAGTTTGACAAACTCAGTGAAGGTTTCATCCTTAGCAGACAGAAAGATAACTCATGTCCATCTAGAATAATCATCGACTATGACCAGAATGTACCTCTTACCACTTGTACTTTGAGTGTGCATGGGACCTACAAGATCCATGTGTAGCAATTCCAATGAAGAGCTAGTAGAGAGAGTTGACTTACTTTTAAAGGATGACCGAGTGTGTTTACCTTTTATGCATTCTTCACAGACAGAGTCTGCATCAAAGTTTGTGTCGGGTAAACCAACCACTAGGTCCTTACTTTTGAGTTTATTTAACAACCAGTGATTTGCATGACCGAGTTTGATGTGCCACAGTAGTTGATTCTTGGAATGAATCTTTAGACAGACTTGGTCATCCGGGTTGATTAAGTTCAAGCACATTTTGTAAAGATTTCCTTCTCTGCATCCATTGGCTTTTAAAGATCGACCTTGTACGCTCATCAAAAACTTTACAATCCGAAGATGATAAAAGTAACAAATCAAATCTATCACAGATTTGAGAAATACTTAACAGACTATGTTGGAGACCAGTGACTAGATGGACTCCATCTACTTTAATTGTGAAGGGGTTACCTATGGATCTAACTCCCATGATTTCACCATGGTTGTTGCTTCCAAAAGTTACCTTACCTCCTTTATTGGGTGAATGCAAATTGAATTGAGTGGGACCTCCCGTCATATAACGTGAACATCCACTGTCTAAGTACTAGCAGTTTTCATTCACCTTCACCTACAAAACAAGAAATTATTTGTTAGCTTTGGGAACCCAGACATACTTGGGTACCCTTTTTGAACCAGATTGTTTCAATTTCTCCTAGGCTTCAAGAATCAATATAACACGTTTGAGGTTAAACGATATATCACTGTTTAATTTATCACAGGCACTGTCCCGATGTCCATGGCATCCACAATAACCACAAATCTTGGTTGGATGGAGGTTAACATATTTTTGTTACCCTTTCCACCAAGAATCAAAATGTTCTTTTTGTTGTTAGCGCTTGGGTTTATTATTAGATTTTGAAATGTTTTTTGGGATATCGAATTTACCTTTATGCCACTTGGGCTTGGATTGAGTGGATCTAACTCGAGATCGTATATTCAGTATCTCTTGAGAATGTTTTTCAACTTCCTTTCTTAGATTATCACGATCTTGACTAACTTCCGTGATCTTGGAGTTGGCTTACTCAGGAAATTCGGAAGGAGTGACATGTTTGATGAAATTAACTAGTTTAAGAGCGAGAGCATGCTCTTTTTCTTTCAGCTTTTCAGTGAGTTGTTTGATATAGGAATTTAAGGAAATGATCCTGGATTCAGAACTATTCAACTCATTCTGAAGAGAACAACATTTATCAAAAAATACAGTGAGATCACATTTGAGAGAGTGAATATGAGTGAACGACTCTTCCTGTTCCCTTTGGTTGGATTCTATAAGGCTTTTGGCTTTGTCAAGCTCCTTTTTAAGGGAGTCGACGTGACTCCTAGCGTCTTGCAGATCCAGCCTAAGTGAGCAGGAAATAGTCTTGTATTCTTCAGCTTTGTCTCTCAAAGCATACATAAGTCCCTTTAAATCTCGATTTCCTTAGTTAACTCAATAATTTTGCGGTTAAGATTAGTTTGAGAGAGTTAGTCTCAGAAACCATTTTAGCGATTAGAGTCAAGAAACCTTTAGGGGAAATATGATAAAGATCCGTCTCAAGATGAGAACGAGTTACCTCATTGTCTGGGATCATAGACTCTGTCAGATCATGCGCCATAAGACAAATTAAACCGCTTGATTCTATATCTTGATCGTCTGAGTCTGAGTCTCCCCAACCAATAGACACCATCAGTGATCTCCCTTGAGGCTTCCCGAACTGATTTTTGAGGAGGGGCAGTCCTTCTTGAAGTGACCAGGCTTGTTGCAGTTAAAGCAAGTGACAGTGTTGAAGATTTGTTTGGACGGGTTTGAGAACGACCAACTCTGTCGATTGGGCTGACTCCGCATGAATTTTCAAAAATTCTTTACTATGAAGATGAAGTCTTCAATAGTCTCGGCCTCACTTTCTTCAACTATGATATCCACTAACTCAGCTTTTACTTGTATAACTTGGTTATCAGCAATATAGGCACCATCTTAACTGTGTTGAGTCACCTTAAACTGCAAGGCTTAGTCATTTATAGCAGTATTTGACCAGAAGAGGAAGATGATGTGTTACTATATTTTTTTCTTACACTTTTCTTGTACTTATCTACAGACTGTAGATAAGACCATAAGTCTTGACAGCTCCATTTGGAAAGATCTTTGCAAGCTTTGGTGGAGATTACGGTTTCAGTCAATTCATCTATGAGACTGCCAAGCAGCTTATGCAAGACACTCTCCCTATTTGGTAGAATATTGACTTTCTGCATAGTAGTTGTTAGTAAGTAAAAGCAATCAAGTATATCTTCTAGAAACTCACCAGTATTTTGCAGAAAGTTCTCATAGTCCATTCTCAATTTTTGGGCCTTCCATGTCTTGAGTTCAGTGCCTCTTTCTTGGGTTTCTTAGAGAAGAGTCTAGATTTCATTTGCAGACTTACAGTGATTTACTCTTCTTTGCTCTGGAATGGACATGCATGTGTAGATGGCTTGAGAGGCCTGTCAATTCATTTCATACCTTTTACGATCTGCCGCAATCCATGTAGAATGATCTAGATTGACTGCGAGATCTCCTCCAATGACTATCTCCCACAATTCAGTGTTTACTGACATGTTGTGTTGCTCGATCTCATTTTTCCAATGATCATAGTTTGTGGAAGTGAGCCTGGGATGCTCAAAGTGCATCTTTTTGTTTTGATTTGTGAAGAGGTTTGCCATTGCTATTTGATTGAATGTCAGCTAAACGAGGCTCTGATACCACGTGTAGGATCGGACGGCTTACTCAAACCAACTCAAGGTGTGAGTCTGTGAGATGGTTTAATTCAATCGAACTAGGTATGTAGAAGCACTGATGACGTGGAAACACTTAGTTTAACTGAGTGCGTGGAAGCAGTTACTAGAACTTAAAATATAAAAAGACACAGAGGAGCTAATTAAGAGAATGCTCAAAAGATCGAAGGACTTAGTTGAACTCAGCAGGATACACAAAATAAGTTATTTTGTTTCCTGGTCAAAAACAAAACAACTTACAATGCCCACTCCGTAGATGAAATCTACTTCGTGGTTTTCATTCACCTATTACAATTTTTTTGATCAGCTCGATGATAAGTGTAGTGAAACTAGGATCTTCCTAGACTAAGTCTATCTAGAAGCTCTAACTGTATTTGGTATGAATTCTCTCTCTCTAAAACATAAGGCAGCTCTCTTACAAGATTTGTCAATCAAAATCTCTCAAAAAGCACACTAAAACTAACTGGTTACATTTTGTTTTATATGACTTCTAAGTTCAACGGCTAAGCGAGTTAGATCCTAAAATGTCGGAACTAACTTAGTGGGCACGTGCTGAGTTTTGTTGCGCCAGTCTTAGGGCATAATTTTCAGAGTCAACTTAGATAATCTTCTAACCGTTGGGACATCTGAACGTGAACACCTTCACCTCCTTAATTATCGCAGCGGTTTGATGGAGTCAGTCTTGCTTCTCAGTGTTGTGTCGACTCTGTTGTGTTTGTGCAGCGAATGACTTGTTTGTGTTTTGTCGTGGACGAGTGACTCCGTCTAAGCGATTGGGTATCTTAGCAACATCTTCATGCTCCAACACCAAGGAACGGTTTCCTTTGGAGACAATAAAAAAGGTAAGATCATCGGTGTACGTAAGGTTGGCTTTTCATTAGAATATGCTATTGACAATGTCAACTTGGTTGATGGGTTAAAATTCAATTTACCTAGTGTATCTGAAATTTGTGATAAGGGAAACTCAGCTCATTTTTATTCTACACATTGTAGCATAATAAGTCTGACTAATGGAAATGAAATGTTAAGGAAAGAGATGGAACAATGTGTATATAACAAGTCTAGAGGATATTGACGATTTAAATCTTTCATGTCTAACTTCGTCAATAGAAGACTCTACGTTATGGCACAAAAGAATAGAGCAAGTTAGTATATCTTTGCTAAGAAATAAGTCAAAGATTAGTTGGTCAAAGGTCTCCCAGAGATTAAGAAATCAGAGACTAGTCTTAGTTAGTGTCAAAGGTCTTCCTACATTGTGAGTACGTCCACACCGAACTACTTCACATGGATCTATGTGGGCCAATGAGGATTAGAAGTTATGGAGGAAACTGGTTTGTATTCGTTATTGTTGATGATCACTCGTTTATGTGGACAATCTTTATTGCTTCCAAGGATGAAGTCTTTGAGAAATTTCAAGTGTTTGCAGGACAACTACAGGTTCATCAATCTTAAAATCAAAGCTCGACGGTCTGATCATGGTTCTGAATTTGAAAACCAAAAATGCATGGAAATGTGTGACAAACAAGGAATCAATCACACATTCTTAGCACTCAAAATACTCAACAAAAGTAGGTAGTAGATCATAAGAACAGAAAATTACAAGAAATAGCACGAGCCGTGCTGCTAAGGAGGGGTCTCCCTCATGTCTTTTGGGCAGAAGTTATGGCAACCATGTGCTACATTACCAATTGAACACTCGATCGACCAATCCTCAACAAAACACCCTATGAGCTGCTCAAGGAAGGCAACCAAACATAAGTTACTTCAGAATATTTGGCTGCAAATGTTATGTTCATAACAATGGAAGGAACTCTCTATGGAAGTTTGATGCTAGGAGTATCTAAAATATTCCTTTGGTACTATAAAAGAAGCAGAGGATACATAGTCTTCAACAAAACAACTTCAAAGGTAGAAGAAAGTGTGCACTTGGTGTTTGATGAAGTTGAACCTCGTGTAATCAGAGGAACTGACGAAAGGAGAAGCATTTGGATTTGATTTAACCAGACAAGACCACAATAAAGCAACAAAGATGAATTACCAGCTGAAGAACTCATGCCTGACCAGTCCGTGACAGGTCAACAGCCTGATCATGAAGAAAATGGTGAAGAAGAACTCAATGATCCTCCAACACCAACAACTATTCATCAATCTCAAATCTTGTACAAAAACCATCCTCTAGAGAACGTCATTTCTGACATCTCTAAAGGAGTTCAAACAAGATCACAAGCACAAGATCTCCTCGCCTTCTCAACACATTTTCATCTATTGAACCAAGAATATTAAAGAAGCACTCTAAGACTCATACCGGATAAAAGCAATGCAAAAGAATTGAATCAATTTGAAAGATGTAAGGTTTGGCATCTTGTATCTCGGCCTTCACAGCAAGGAGTACTCCGTACAAAATGGATTTAGAAAAAAACTAAATGAGATGGGAGAAGTTGTAAGAAACAAAGCTCGTTTGTGGCACAAGGATACCATCAGCAAGAAGGGTAATATTTGCAAGAAACATTTGCTTTTGTGGCAAAAATGGAATCTATTCGTTACTTATAGCATTTACTACACACAAGGGTATAAAGCTTTTTCAACTCACACATCAAAAGTGCTTTTCTAAATGGATAGCTATGTCAAATAGGAGGTATACGTGGAACAAACCTCCAGGGTTTGAAACACAGGATAGTAAAAACATGGTCCTTAAGCTTAACAAAGCTCTCTATGGGCTCAAACAAGCTCCACGATCGTGGTATGACCATTTATCCTCCTACCTTTTGGAAAATTGCTTCACAAGAGGTAAAGTTGACAAAACCCTATTTGTACACAATAATATAAAAGTCTTTTTGATAATGTAGGTGTATGTTGATGATGTAATCTTTGGAGCTTCAAATGAAAAATACTACAAGAAATTTGAAACATTGATGAAGAAAGAACTTGAGAGGAGTGATCTAGGAGAAATAAAGTTCTTTCTATGACTTAAAGTCAAACAAAATGATGAAGGAACAATTATATCACAACAAAAGTACGTAAAAGACTTGCTAAAGATATATGGAATGGAGACATGCAAGCCATTTGACACTCCAATGGTAGTTGGAACTAAAATGGGTATCATGATAGGTGGCCAACCGGTCAACCAACGTTTGTACAGGGAAATGATTGGATCATTGTTATATTTAGTCGACCTGACATTATGTATAGTGTTTTTCTATGTGCCCGATTTCAAACTGATCATAGAGAAATTCACCGTACAAAAGTAAAAAGGATTCTTGATATCATAAAGGATCCATGGATCTTGAACTGTTTTACCCTAAGTTCACTAACTGTGACATTGTAGGATATTCAGATGCAAACCATGGTGGATTCATAACCGACAGAAAGAGCACGTCAGGGACGCCTTTCTCATTGGTTCATGTTTGGTTGTATGGGGATCCAAGAAACAAAATAGTGTTGCAATTTCAACTGCTGAATTAGAATACATAGCCGCAGCAAGCTGTTGTGCGCAACTCCTATGGCTTAAACAACCAATTAGCGACTATGGTGTCAAAATAGGTATGTTGCCTATCATGTGTGATAACACTAGTGCTATATCCATTTCCAAAAATCCAGTGCATCAATCTCGTACAAAACACATTTATATAAGACATCATGTTCTTAGATATTAAAAGGAAAAAGTTGGGTTTTAATACATTTCAACTGAAAATCAACTAGCATACATCTTCACCAAACCATTAAGCAGAGAAAGATTCAGTAAGATTATTCATGACCTTGGCATGATATTCATAAACCAAGACTAGGCTATCCTTCAACCCTCTGGACTGGTCAAGGATAGGCAAGCAACATCTAAAACATTTCGTTAAGTAGTCTTTGCACGGTCTAAAACATAATTGTTATATCAAACGACTACTTGAAACAGATACGTCAGCTACTTTACAAAGTGAGGATAGATTAGGAGGTGTAACGGATAGGAACCCCAAAACCGCTAGAACAACGGTCACAACCACTATCTGCTGTGAATAGTTACCATTACAACCTGCCAGCGAGCGCCCGGGGAGCGGTTCCCGACTGTTACCCGATACTCTATAAAAGACGACGGAAGTTCTCCTTCCATCACACACTGCTTTCGCTCTCTCTAATTTCTCTACGTCTATAAGACAAATTTCTCTACTCTTTTATCAAACACTTCTGTGAGTTTAGTGCGAAATTCCTAAAGCCTTCACCAAAAGGGTTGCTAAGAGGTCTTGTTCAAAGAGTACTAAATTCCAGCCATTTCTTAATCGATAATGGCACCAAAGACTGCTCACCGCTTCAAAGCCACCAAGGCCACCTCTAGGGCTATCAGTCCATAAAAGCCCACTGACAACCAGCCGACAACTCCTGCAACTGCACCGCCACCTACAAACACTACTCGCATATTGAAAGACCAGGAGAATATGCTAAAACTCAAGGTCATTGAGGAAGGCAAACTTCAAGCAGAGGAGGTAACCTCAAACCCACAATTCTTCCAGCACCAACTCCCTCAGAACCCGTTCCAATGGCGTCTTCTTATCAACCTCTTTAATCCGCAAAAATTCCCACTAAACAATCCGCTACACTTAAACCAAAATTCCAAAAAGTAAAAGCTTCACCCAAGCCTCCACAAGCCAAACTCACACACCCCGCATGTCCAAATGACTCCAACAAAAACAACAAGAGCTAGAGAAAACTCAATCTACCCCTGAACTCGCCTCTCGAAGACTTCACTTCACAAGCAAAGGAGAAGAAGAGAATCCCGTGGAGCTTATCAAATAGTAGCTCATGAGGTTGAAGAGGAGGAGGTTCAAAGTGATGAAGAGTCACAAAAAGAAAAATCAGCAAAAGAACCCACTCAGAAGAGAGTCTGAAGGCACCGGACTCTGAAGAAAAGAAAAGTCCACCAGCCCAAGATGTCTCCGATTGGTCCCCTACACCTCACCGATTAAGTCCAGAAGAAGGAAGCGACACATAATCGCTCCCTCAAGTAATCCTCACTCAAGAGGGACGAGAAGCAATTTGAAAAGCCAAGGGGAACAAGCAATGGTCTCTTCATCCAAGGAGAAAGGGCTGGAAGAGCTTTTTCAAGACAAGAAAGCGGTTGCGAAGCCACTGCCTCCCTAATCGTTCAAGCGCTTGCAAAAGCATAGCCAAGTGCAGCCCACACTCATCAAAGCTGCAAATGTGGATGAGAAATCATGTCTAGTTCTGCCCAAGACACTGCACATTGAATGGATGAATCAGATGGGCTTAGGCGAGATAGTCGAGCTTATCAAGTTCCAATGATGGCTTGAATTCTTCAGGAGCCAGCCCCCTGCTACTTTGAGCTCCTCAAGTAGCATATGCATAATCTTGGACCGCTCTAGAGCGAGCACCACGACAACTACCTCATTTCCAAGGTTTAGGAAATCCACAACAACATCTCTAAGTCTTGGATCGCTGAGCACTTCCACTTGGAGCCAAAAGACTGGTCGTGCCCCCAAGGACTCCACTTGGAACGACCTTGGACACAAGGGAGGAAAGATAGTCCATCTCTTCAACAAAGGAGCGACCATGAAAAACCTCCCAGCTGTTCTACTGTCCATCCCAGATAGCGTACTTCGCAGCATTCTCACCCACCATCACCCCAGGAATCAACACACCCACATCGTCAACGCTCGCGATGTTCGAGTATGTACGCTCTCAAAATGAAGGAGAAGTTGGATCTCCCTCCCATGATCCTTCTCACTCTAGAAGAAACCAGACATGACAACCAAGGGCTAGTACACGGTGGAGTGTCACCGATGTTCTATAGCCTTCAGATGGAGACCAACCGCTTCACCACATGCTTGTAGGGCGCCCAGGACTCTATCTGCTGCAGATAGTCCTGGGCGCCCAAGATGGGGATCAAAACTCAAGGTGACAAGCTCACACTCTATCAGAAGCATACTAAAAGCAAAAAAAATCTTGCTCAGGGCCTCACCCACTTTCCAAAACCTTAACTTACAAAAGGAAGCGTAGTCTCTCACCGGTCCAGGATAAGTCGAAGACACTACTAGATACTCAAGCTCAAGACATTCCTCCACATTTAAGCCTTACCCTTAAGGTTGTCCAGGCTGTCTCTGAAGAATCTAGCGTTCAAGTTATGGTTCAAGGGGCCATAGACTATATAGACAAACACATATACTGAGACTTCTACGCATCTTAGAGGCTTGAGAGTAGGTGTGAGCTGCCCTAGACTAAGTTAGCTTTTCGTTTTGTTCTTTTATCATTGATACATCTGTTTCAACATTGTTAATTTTATTATAACAAGCATGTCTCACCATCGACTATAATGACACATCTACTACTTCTTGATTAAAAATTGTAACATGATCAGAGACATTCATTCACATCATTCCACTAGTGCAACTCCATTACTTGACACCTAAACCTAAACTAGACTACACTAAATGGTGGTGACTCATTTATTACTCCTCCCCGATCACTCGGTGAGGCTATCCTTTGTCTATAAAACCTATGATCAGTCATCTTATTCATCACTGCCTTCCGTCATCATCATCCAATCTCTTCTTCCTCTTCACACACATTCCATCCTAAATTCACTTCTTTTTCATCATGGAACACGAACCACAAAGTTCAGCAAGCTCTAGTGAGAAAACAATCTACTCAACCATGCAAAAATTCATGTACACCAAGCACCCAAGGAAATATGTTGCCCAAGCTTACATCCACCCTGATTCCACATCTTCAATAGCCTGGTCGACAAATGCAAGCCCAACCAAATCAAGCACAAGTAGTTCGATAAATTCTATTTCTTTAGATGCTACCACCACGGCCGAATCCTCCCACAAGAATCACATCCTTGATAGTGATTATAATGAAGATGCCCACAGTTTAGATGTGTCCACCTCCATCACTTTCAAACGCCATACAATCTAGACGTCTCTATCAACTTGTGTTTATAATCTTTGAAGCACTTAAACTTTTCAATTTGGTCAGTCGTCTAGTTTCTTTTATATTTTTGATGTATGGCAAAGATGGAAAAGATGTATCCTACTTGTAATGAACGTTTACCATGTTTTGTGTGAATCTTAATGAAAATTTTAGTTTCTTATGGTCTGATAAAAAGGTTGTTATCTCTTCTCTATTCTTAACAAACTCCGGGGGAATCCTTCTTAGGGGGAATTCTCTCTTCTAGAGTTAACAAAACATTCATAGTACTCATTCTTAAAACGCTCATATTTATATTGGATACCATGATCAAAAAGGAGGAAATTGTTAAGTCTAGTTCCTTATGTTTTGATGACAGCAAACCTATGTAGTTTATCTGACATGTTTGTCTAAGTATGAAGATCATGTAAACAGGTGAAAGAGTGGCTTAGCACGCAAGGTTGCAAGCACACTGATCATGACTAGTGCCCAACCAATCGGGCACCATTCTGTAGAGCTCCAGCAGAGCTCTTAGTACACAGGGACACTAGAATAACACAACAACAACTTTCAGCATCAGAAATGTTCAAAAGACCAAGATATACCAACCTAGAACAAGTGAGCCAACAACACATGTGTTCACATAGAAGTTGGTAAAGTTCACAACAAAGTCTTGTGGAAGATAAAAAATTATGAAAAAAATACAAGACATAAACCTAAGCGATAAAGAGGCATTAATTACGCATCATTAATGAAGCCATCAGACTAGGCAAGTGGACATCACAAGAGCAACCGACCACCTGAACTCTTGCCTCCAACATGTCCAACCAATGAGAGACACATGTCATGGTTGTGCCTGCAATCAAGTTGGAGATCAACCTACCTTGTGCAGAGCTATTATGTGGGGAAGAAGAGGCAACCATCTCCTAGTGTATAGCTCATCATAGTTTTGTCGTTATAAGTTAACTTGCTTGTGTATATAATTCAATGTATATTGTTGTAACACCCCTACCGCTAATACCGTCATTACTGTGCAAATACTTACCTTTGCAGCGGATAATACCTACACATCGGCGAGTGTACAATGCCGCTAGTCACCCACGTGACTAACAAGGCCAGCTACTTTACTACATACTATCGGTCTGATGAATTGAACATACCGAGTACTCTACACAATACATTACTTTCCATTCCATTCCCAAATCATAATTCAAATACAAACTCCAATACAATTCTTTACCGAGTCTACTACGTTCCTCAAATTACCGATACAGTTTGGACTTCCAAATTCACATTACAATACAAATACAATTCATATAATTCAACTACCCATGTTTACATAGCAGCCCTGTCCTACACTCTCAAGCGGCGGTCGGCTTTGAAGTACCTGTAAATAAAAAAATGATGCCCCTAGGGGCTCAGCAAAATTGCTACATATGAAATTCGCATACCCCGCGTGGTAACCGGGGTACGCCGACTACTTGGGTCGAATAAACATGGAGTTGTTTATTTCATACATACATGCTGACTACATCATCTTACACAAGCAACAATACTTACCTACATCTAAAAGATTCAATACTTACTAAGGAAGACAAATTGTCAGTCAACCGTTCAGGTTAGTTATTCATTCATCCTGTTTAATCGGATGCTCTCTTTCTTCCCATTCGGGTTCTTACGTCTTACACCAAACTTGGTCCTACTTACTTGTTGATTTACTCTCACTACACTCAACTTTACTCATTACTTACTCATGCTTGATCAATGCTTGTTACTATACTACTTACTCATCACTCGATACTCATTACTTACTCTCACATACTCAATACTCCATACTCCTTACCTTACCCATACTTACTCAATACTCGATACATTACATACTCATACTTCTTAATCAATACTCATTACTTTACTCAAACATATGCATTACTCAATACTCAACTTTTGGCCTCCGGGCGGAGTCATACACAAGACTCGCCACCGGGCATACAATACAGAGGGCTATACACTTAGCTCCTCAAATACTCAAATGTCCGTTTTTACCGGACTACTCAAATTCCCAACACTCCTCTCACGGAGTATCTTACAATCTCATGGATTAGCCTAGAAGTATCTCTCTCGATAACCTCCACTAGCTTAGGGAATTACCACCGTCTAGTATTCTCAGATTTAAGGGTTACCCCAACGTATCGAATACTCTCATTTTCGGGACATACATTAGTCGGGTCCTCTCTTTGTGGGTCGACTACTTTTCTAAGGGGTTTGGAGATCCCTCATCATTCTTTTCACTACTCTCATGGTTCATGTCTTGCACCATCATCAATCCCTCCTATAGAGGTTACTTTTATATACTCCCACTACTTATTGTTTTGTGGATTGTTCATTTCAGTTCCCTTACCATTATCGGGAGGTTACTAGTCCCGTACACTCTCTCACATTCTAGTGAGTTCATTGGTTTGCGTTATCATTTGTTGGTTCGTTGGTTTAGTGTGTTTCTACGTTTGTGTTAATTCACAACATGACTCCTATCACGAGTCACTAACAACAAGACTCATTTATGAGTCAGTTTACGCACTAAGTTAGGCCACACCATCAATCAAGAAGGGTTAGCTCATACAACATATAGCAAGACATACAATGATGGGCAATAAACCGTTTTCATGCTTTAGTCTTGATTAGCCGACACACAACACCAAAATCAGAGTAACTCGGTTAGCATACGGGGCATGAGAAAATCATACCTTTCACCGGGGTTAACTTTACGGGGTGTTCTCACGTTCCTTGGTTCCCACTTGTTCCTCGTGTCTTACTCTTGAACCACTAATTACAAGTCAAATGGTTATATTAAAATTAAGGCGTTACGGTACGTACATAAATTCTACTCCCATACTTACCCCGTTATCCCGTTATCTCGGTTTAACTTAGTGCTCTTAAACTCATAACTTTCTTAATCACTTCCAACCTTTGTTTACACTTTTAGGAACTTTAAAGGTAACCAAACAACTCCTAAACATCATCTAAAACCAATACCAATCAATCCCCCGTGTTTTAAAGCCTAAAAAGTACTTACGGGTGAATTCTAGGGGTGGTCCGGGACTTGGTCCGGACCCTAAGTCCCGGACCAATACTAAATATGAATTTTGGCCACTTTTTCTACCTGGTCCTGGACTTGGTGCTGGACTTAAGTCCAGGACCAATTCCTGCATTCACTCTCTGGCCTTTTTTTGATGCGGTCCGGGACTTGGTACATATCCTAGGTCCTGGACCCTGCTAAAAACTGCTACTTAGGTGATTTTTCAACCCCAAATCAACCCTTAATCCACCTCTAATCATTTCATAATCTTTTCACATGTTTAAACACAATAAACACTACTTAAAACTCTTTAAATCCTTGGTCCAATCCATACTCAACTTCTTGCTCATTTTCTACAAATGTCCATTCTCATTTTTACAAGTTGCACACTTGTGCATTTCTACACTTTCCTTTGCATTTTGCATCTTGTCCTAACTTCATTTTACCATACCAATTCATTCCTAGACATATGCACTACCTATACCCAAGTCAAATCTCTATCTTCAAGATTACAAACACTAACTCTTTCTCTTGTTTTTCCAATGCATTTCACATGCTATTTGCTACAGATTTTACACCCTTTTATTCTCATCCTACCACTACCATCCCATGGTTACTAAACATCTCTACTCAACCCAATACACACCTTGGTTCTCCCATTCACCAAATCATCAAAAAATGCTTATTTTCCACTAAAATTTTGCCATAGTTGCCTACAAATCTAACTTATCCACATTCATCCATTCTCACCAAAATCATTCCTAAACTAGCCACACCCTTACAAGGGTCCTACCAGCACACAATGAATCCACCAATCTCATCCAAATTCCATAAAGTACAATATACTACAATAGCTCAAAAGCTTGGCACTTAAGCCCTTAATTCAAACCAACAATTCACAAGTTCTCTCAAATTTAACTAAACACATTATTTCTCACACTTTGGGTTCATTATTCAATTTAACCCATCCCAAATCCTTAAACACATAAAATTAGTATTAAGGTGGGTTTTCTTACCTTAAATTCTCACGAGTCATGTTTTGCCCCCTTTCTTCTCCTCTCTCCATTTCGGTCAAATTGGGCAATGGGGTTGCCAAACCCAACCCAATATTCAAGGAACACAAAAATACACATAATTAAAATACTAATCCTTAAAAATACACTAATCCAATACAAGGCTTAAAACACCATAGTTACACTAGTACAAAAGACCTATCACAGTTTCTAGAACCGCTGTGATGAGGTGCGCTGCGATAGGGTCTCGACCTATCTCAATGGTTTTTGAACCGCTGCAGTAGGTTACCTATGGCAGCGGTTCCTAGCTAGCAACCGCTGCCATAGGTGGGCTTTTGGAAAAAAAAAACAAGCCTATGGCAGAGGTTCCTAGCTAACAACCGCTGCCATAGGTGGGCTTCTAAAAAAAAACAAGCCTACTGCAACGATTGTTAGCTAGGAACCGCTGCCATAGGTATTTTTTTTTTTAAAAAAATTCTGCTACATCTTCTTCCTCGCGTAGCCATTCACCAGTTCAGAATCGGCGCAAAATATGTTCCTTTTTTCGCCAGATCAAGTTGCAAAATTACCGTGAGGCGCACAACATGTTCCTTGTTCTCCAAACCTGTTGCAAAATTACCATGAGATGAGAATACAGGGGCGCAACCCTTGTTCCTCGTCCACCAACCAGATTTACAAAATTATAGTAAAAGAGGTGTAGATATGAGAAGAGAAAGAGGCACATAGCATATATGTTCTTGTTCGCCAGTAAGGGTTGCAAAATTACCGCGTGAGAATATTAATGGAGGCGCAGAGCATCTAGTTCTCAGTTAGGGTTACAAAATTACCGAAGTAAAGATAAGTTCGAGCATATTACAATGAGGGAAGAGAAGAAGAATAAATGAGTGAAAGAAGAAGAGAGCGCAGAGCATGCGAAACTTGTTCGCCATCGACCGTGAGTGAAGAGAAGAAGAGAGCACAGAGTTGTTCCTTGTTCGCCGCGGCCAGAAAAAGGAGAGCGTAGAGCATAATTAACATCAGTTAACAGAGGAGAAACTTTTATATTAAAACAAAAATTCTATTGCAGCGGTTCCTAGTAACAACCGCTGCAATAGGCTAAAAAAAACTGGGAAAGTGAAATTTTTGAAAAAAAAAAGCGGGAATTTTTTTTTTAAAAAAATCGACCTACCTATTGCAGCGATTCCTAGCTAACAACCGCTGCAATAGGCTGAAAATAAAGCGGGATAGTGAAATTTTTTAAAAGTATAAGCGGGATTTTTTTAAAAAAAATTGACCTACCTATTGCAGCGTTTCCTAGTAACAACCGCTGCAATAGGCTAAAAAAACTAGGAAAGTGAAATTTTTGAAAAAAATAAGCGGGAATTTTTTTTTTGAAAAAATCGACCTACCTATTGCAGTGGTTCCTAGCTAACAACCGCTGCAATTGGCTTAAAATAAAGCGGGATAGTGAAATTTTTTAAAAGTATAAGCGGGATTTTTTTTTTTGAAAAAATCGACCTACCTATTGCAGTGGTTCCTAGTAACAACCGCTGCAATAGGCTAAAAAAACTGGGAAAGTGAAATTTTTGAAAAAAATAAGCGGGATTTTTTTTTTAAAAAAATCGACCTACCAATTTGCAGCGGTTCCTAGCTAACAACCGCTGCGATAGGCTTAAAATAAAGCGGGATAGTGAATTTTTTTTTTTAAAAAAAAAAAGCGGGATTTTTTTTAAAAAAATCGACCTACCTACCGCGGCGCCCTACCGCAGTGGTTGTAAGAGGAACCGCTGCAATAGGACGTTTTAAAATTTTCACGTCACCTACCACAGCGGTTATTAGCTAGGAACCGCTGCGGTAGGTGACGCGAAAATTTTAAAATGTCCTATTGCAGCGGTTCCTCTTACAACCGCTGCAATAGGGGCGCTGCGGTAGGTCTGTTTTGTACTAGTGTTAGGGTTTACCTTTTGGAGCTTTTTGAGAGGGGTTCTTACCCTTGAATCAAGAAGGGGGTTATCCCACCTTTAGAGGGTTGAAACAAAGCTCCAAAACTAGAGGAAACAAGGTATTACAAAGGGGTGGAAAATCGGTCACAAGGAGAAGGAAGAAAGTGAGTTCTTTTCTATGAAATTTTTACCTTAATGGAAAGAGGAAACTCCAAGCTTCAAGATGTGTAGTTTACTCTTCAAATGCCCAAAACCCAAGGAGTTCAAACTCCTCCATTTGAAATTTTGAAAAGATATAAATGTAGGGCTTTGTGAGGAAGAAGAATATACATTTATTTTCGATTTGGGGCTTAAATGAAGCTTGGGCAAGCTTGGAAAGTTGGAGAAGCCATGGAAGTTTTGGAGGAGCTCCATTCTGACGTGAGGAAGAAGGAGATTCAGAAGGGAGGAAGAGAGGAGCTTTCTCACGCAGGAAAGAAGAAAGAAATCAGAAAAGTGGAGGAGAGAGGGAAGGTAAAGTGGTATTTGTTTACTTTTTTCCACTTTTCACTTTTACCTTTTTTACTATTCTCCTCTCATAACTAAAGGGGTTTATTTAATTGCAAGTGTGCTGAGTCACACTGTTAAAACTGGTCCCCTATATAATTAGGCTGGAGCGTTTTCGTCTTTTACAGAAAATGCTCATTAATTTACCCGGTTTAGCACTATTCACTAACCGGGCCCGTTTCCCGGAATTTTCTCGTTTCTTTAATTTTAATGGATCTTAAGCTTCCATTAATGTTTAATTAGTTATTTGATGAACTATAATTTTTACGGGTTTGTTTTACCACTCAAAGTCACGTTTTCGGGTTTTCTCGAAAACGTGCACTAAACTTTATTAGCGTTTTAACACATTATTTGGATCTGTCTTCTTTGGGAATCATTCCCGTACATTAATTAGGCATGAATAAGCCTTAGGAATCCATATAATACTCTAACCGAGGTCTCGTACCTCCTATGGTTACATACACTTATTTTAGCGTTTTTCACTTTTTAAGCGTTTCTTCATTTCTTTTGGATTTATTTTCCTTACCAAAATTACTTAGGAACATTAGGCCCTTAAATACCATGATACTATAATTTAATAACCATATTTAAGTTTGGGGTATTTCAATCTACCCCCTTAAAGAACTTTGCCCTCAAAGTTGGTGAGTCTAATATTGTTACTCACAGAAGTACTATATGCTAAGGTAATGCTCTCTACTTAGAATTTGCCAGACTCCAAATGTCTGACTCGATGTATACTACACATCCAAACAGCATGTCACTGCATGCATAGCAATCAAAAAATATCCGTTACAAGCTCTCCATGGGGTCCGTCCGTAGATAAATGAGGTACCATCCACTCCCATGTCGAGCGATCCCTCAGGTACCGGTCACGTTTGAACACTTACGCTTTCTGGTTCACGTCCGTCATGACTAATGGCACTTACACTTTCTGGCCACGGTCCTTTGGTTCTGATCAAATTCATTTGCATATATAGAGATCCTCAGGCACTTACTCATACTTACTCATACTTACTTCCCAGTGCCCTTGGAAAAATACAAAACACACACTGTCACCGCACCCAACCGGCCACTTAGGACTGCCGCAAAACGTGTAGTGGTTTCAAAACTAATCAACACTTCCACTGACTCAAAACTAGCTTCACCTCCATGGTTTCAACCGGATACCCGTGCCTAGTCATGGAAGATCCACTAGCACCCGTGGGAGTGGTTTCAAACCAATCCTCATTATCAAGTTGAAGAAAACATTGTACCAAATTAGTTTTGAGAATTCATTTTTGAAAACTTGCATACTCCCACAAATTCCATTTATGGTAATTACACCTATTACTAGTGTTATTATTGTGACCACTTCAAGGGAGCTTCAAGAGTCCTTCAACCCCATGGATCAGCATTGGTGTTGAATTGTCCTTCCACCCCAATTCGGTGTTCATTTCCTTGATCGCTTAGCACATCAAGTTTCACATCATTTTCCCTCCCACCCCTCCATTCAAAACGACAATTCGTCAAACATTGTTTCATTTTCCATCTTTTAATCTTGCTAGTCAAAATCACAAACATACATTTTCCAATTTATAAATTCACTTACTTACTTGCTAATCATCTCATCAATTATTACTACATTATCTCCAACTACTATACTTAAGAAATTCATGGGTATAATATCCCATTAATTTACTATACTCCAATTTATACTCATAAAATACATCGGTTTCATACCGATTTATACACATTACATACATCGGTTTCATACCGATTTATACTTCTCAAGTCTCCCATACGCACTCATTCCTCATGCTATTACCAATCGGGGTTCTCATTCCCTTGGAGCTTCTCTACTCCTTTTCCTATTCTTACTTCTCAAATAATCACCATTACACGATGAGTGGATACAAATGTTTATGTAACATAAGTATCAATCATCAAAGCAAATTCTTTTGCGCTATGCGCATTGTAGTTTACGCACCTATCACGTAAAACATACATTTCACGGTTTTCACTCTACCCCCCTTAAAAGGGATTACGCCCATGTAATATACCATGTGTCAATGTTGAACATTGGTCGAAGACATTCAGCTGTCATGGAGTGCTTCAGCTTCCATGCGGTCTATTATACAATGTTCGTTGATCAATGGGTCTTAACCGTATTATCGGTTAGTCCCTACGTCAAGAATTTCATCGGAGTTATTCAACTCGTAACCGGGTTCAGTTCTAGCATAAATGGCTTTAAGACATTGGTGATTAACCCTTTATTCACTAGGTGTATTTCACTTAGAACTCTAGGCCCACTAGCTTCTGCTGCGTGACCCTGATAACTTGGGTTTTGTTCGCCCTTCTCGTTATCCTTAACGTGCTACACATCACCTTTTATCCCTTTTATTGTGGGAATAAGGTTCATTAAATCAAGCATGGTATTCCTTACCATACGCGAACTCAATGATTTTTAGATTTATAACCAGCTCTCTGACAATCTATATACATACTGTTGTGTTTTGTAGTGATCATTCACTTGGTTCCTCCGACTTATTGTCGGTTGAGGTTGAGCCACTACTTAGTTGTAGTGCTTCCTCTATTGTCAGTGGCTTCTGGATTCTGCTCACTATTTGTTTGGTACAAGTGTTCTTTACTTGCGTGACCTTGCATTTTGTATGCGTCGGTCCTTGTGACTTTCTTAAGTCTCTTTTCACCTTTATTCCAATGGAATTCACATCTTGTGATTGTTGGTGTTTCACACTCTTCGTGCTTCAATGGCCTTAGGCCGCACGGTTTGTTTCTAAGCTTTTGCTTAACTGACTTATGCCATGTTCATTGGTGAAAGGAAGAATTTATTACGATTTACATTTTCCGTATTCCTAGCTATCCCACTAGATCATTAGCTGCACAAATGCAATACCAAAACACTCAGTCCTACAGAGTGCAGAGGCGTAAACCCTTGGCAGTAAATGTCTCATGTGATCACAATAGGAATGAATATTACTTCTTCGTGTGGTGCTTCATCATTTGGTGCAGACTCTTGGCTTGTTGCCCAGTCTGGCCACTATCTCGTATTAACAATTCCCTAGCAATGGGTGGTTATTCACATACATTGGTCGCTTGCTGCGCACCATGTTCCCGCTGATTCTATAGTATCGGTTACATGGCATCCGCTGTTGCTAGCTTCAGCTCATGCATTTCCACCATTTATACCATGGTTCAGTGTTTATACTTCTGGGCTCCTTGAGCATTATTTACTTATACTTTACGTTCCCGCATATCATGTTCCTACTGAACCGGTTACTCCTTGGTTGTGAACAATTGCTATTGAGGCTTATTTTACATCGCTTGGTAATAGTTGTATGCCCAAGCTCCACTACATTAGTAGTTCTGAAAGGGATATTTTCAGACATTTATTGATGGTATCCTCTTCTTGGGATCCATGTGTTCACCGTTCTCGCGGTATCATATTTGCGAGGGTATCCTTGCTCGATGGTTATTAACCTTTTATTGGTGTCGTCCTTGACCACTTTCCATATGGTTCACAATGGGTTTTGCAACCGTTGGGTTGTGTATGGTAATAGTTTCATGGCCTACTAGCCATGTTGCCTAGAGCTCTGCTCATCATAGGTTGTTCCCAAGTGGTTACTTCTCCTTAAGCCATTACTGGGTTTGGAGGTGATACTGTGCTCCATGTCGAGGTCGTCGCATCATGCTTCCGTTGGTTAGAGATCCTTTAAGTATCTTGGTATTGATCGGTACCATTTATTAATTTGGGGTATCCCCTATCAAGTGGGGTCCCTTTGGTGTTCCAACTGAATGTTCGTTCCAATTGTGGTGTTTTATCACGACATGTCGTTCATCTGTGTTGACTTGATACCCTTTTTGGATTGCTCTAGGGTATTATTGATTATACAGTAGCGTCTAGCTGACATTTATGAGTATATCCAGTTTGTCATCCTACCATGCAGTTCTGGATCTGAGTTATCCCGTTGAGGGTTATAACGTCTCTCGTTCTTAGGGTAGACCTTGGGTACTTCTCTTATATTTTCAACTGGTTTGGTACTTCCTTTAGTGGTGAATGGTAACCTCTGGTACCTTATATGATCACTATGTGTGTTTGTGGGTGTCCTGGGAATCCCATCCCATTCATTGGACACTGATGTGTTAATGTTAGGCATTTGCCTTACAGTGTTTAGACTGGGTATTACTTCCAGTTATCATGTTTTACTTCAATACCTTCGAGACATATCCAATGTCTTTATTCAGTTGTTAGTGCTTCTCGCACTTTTAACTCTTAATGGTTCTCCTGAAGTGGATTCTTGACTCCATTAGCTTGTAAGCTTATCTGAGTTTCCTTTGCTCGTTCATGGTGTCCAACTGTTTGTTTTGAATTTACTTATGGTCCGTAGAACGGAGTTGACTACTTCCCGTGTTTCGTACACTACATGTATACATACGTGGGGTACCTTATTGGCACGTTACCACTTACCTAACTATCTGTCTGGCCCGCAAGCTCCTTCGGAGTGCGGTTGTCCCACATCCCATATTTGGGTACATTCGTAGTGCTCGTCACACGCCTAGGTGAAGTATTCTATTGTCAACTCCTCGTGTATCATTCTATGATACTCACCGTAATTCTGTTGGTTTGGTTTTTTAAAAATCCGAGGTTTAAAAGAAGGGTTTGTGGTTTTGAAAGAAAAATTTGGGTTTTGAAATAACAGTTTGGTGTTAAAAGAAATTCCTTATGGCGTTGCAATGTCTGAGGCCTTGTCCAAGTCCAGCTTCTCGCTGACTGGTATGTTCTTAATACAATGGTCAGCCGTTAGGCCTTTCCAAGGTTTCACTGTTTCAAATTCTTAGGATTAGTGATCATATATTTGCTTCAATCCTCATGGTGGTACTTTAGTAGGTACTTGTTGGTTTGTTAAAAGTCTTCGAACTGTCTTGTAGTTGCTGCACTTGCCCTGGGCAAGTGCGCGGGTAGGTTGTTTTTGGTTAACGTACACTAGTACAAAACAGACCTACCGCAGCGCCCCTATTGCAGCGGTTGTAAGAGGAACCGCTGCAATAGGACGTTTTAAAATTTTCACGTCACCTACCGCAGTGGTTCCTAGCTAACAACCGTTGCGGTAGGTGACGCGAAAATTTTAAAACGTCCTATTGCAGCGGTTCCTCTTACAACCGCTGCGATAGGAGCGCCGCGGTAAGTAGGTCAATTTTTTTAAAAAAAATCCCGCTTTTTTTTTTAAAAAAAATTTCACTATCCCGCTTTATTTTAAGCCTATTGCAGCGGTTGTTAGCTAGGAACCGCTGCAATTGGTAGGTCGATTTTTTCAAAAAAAAATTCGCTTATACTTTTAAAAATTTCACTATCCCGCTTTTTAAGCCTATTGCAGCGGTTGTTAGCTAGGAACCGCTGCAATGGTAGGTCGATTTTTTCAAAAAAAAAAATTCGGCTTATTTTTTAAAAAATTTCTCTTTCCCGTTTTTTTAGCCTATTGCAGCGGTTGTTACTAGGAACCGTTGCAATAGGTAGGTCGATTTTTTCAAAAAAAAAAAATTCCGGCTTATTTTTTTCAAAAATTTCTCTTTCCCGGTTTTTTTAGCCTATTGCAGCGGTTGTTACTAGGAACCGTTGCAATAGACTTTTTGTTTTAATATAAAAGTTTCTCCTCTGTTAATTGATGTTAATTATGCTCTGCGCTCTCCTTCTTCTGGCCGCGGCGAACAAGGAACAACTCTGCGCTCTCTTCTTCTCTTCACTCACGGTCGATGGCGAACAAGGTACGCATGCTCTGCGCTCTCTTCTTCTTTCACTCATTTATTCTTCTTCTCTTCCCTCATGGTAATATGCTCGAACTTATCTTTACTTCGGTAATTTTGTAACCCTAACTGAGAACAAGATGCTCTGCGCCTCCATTAATATTCTCACACGGTAATTTTGCAACCCTTATTGGCGAACAAGAACATATATGCTATGTGCCTCTTTCTCTTCTCATATCTACACCTCTTTTACTGTAATTTTGTAAATTTGGTTGGTGGACAAGGAACAAGGGTTGCGCTCCTATATTCTCATCTCACGGTAATTTTGCAACAGGTTTGGAGAACAAGGAACATGTTGTGCACCTCACGGTAATTTTGCAACTTGATCTGGTGAAAAAAGTAACATATTTTGCGCCGATTCTGAACTGGTGAATGGCTGCGCGAAGAAGAAGATGAAGCAGAATTTTTTTTTTAAAAAAAATACCTATGGCAGCAGTTCCTAGCTAACAACCGCTGCAATAGGCTTGTTTTTTTTTTCAGAAGCCCACCTATGGCAGCGGTTGTTAGCTAGGAACCGCTGCCATAGGCTTGTTTTTTTTTCCAGAAGCCCACCTATGGCAGCGGTTGTTAGCTAGGAACCGCTGCCATAGGTAACCTACTGCAGCGGTTCAAAAACCACTGAGATAGGTCGAGACCCTATCGCAGCGCACCTCATCGCAGTGGTTCTAGAACCGCTGCGATAGACCTAAAACAACCGCTGCGATAGGTCTATTTTGTACTAGTGGTATACCGGTTACGGTACCGTTTCCGTCTAAATCTGGTAGTCTTTGTTAGATCTTCCTTTGATCTTTTGACCTTGGTGGTCAATATCCTGAGTCGTTTCTCCGTGTACCTGACATGGTTATCATCAATCCGGGTGTCTCACACCTTCACTATGGTTAACGAGACTTGACTTATCCTTAGGAACCACGTTGTAGTCCTATAGGTGTATGTTATATGAATACATCCATTGTTTACTTTTTTCCACTTTTCAATTTTTACCTTTTTTACTATTCTCCTCTCATAACTAAAGGGGCTTATTTAATTGCAAGTGTGCTGAGTCACACTGTTAAAACCGGTCCCCTATATATATTTAAGCTGGAGCATTTTTCATCTTTTACAGAAAATGCTCGTTAATTTACCCGGTTTAGCACTATTCACTAACCGGGCCCGTTTTCTGGAATTTTCTCGTTTCTTTTATTTTAATGGCTCTTAAGCTTCCATTAATGTTTAATTATAGTTATTTGATGAACTATAATTTTTACGGGTTCGTTTTACCACTCAAAGTCACGTTTTCTGGTTTTCTCAAAAAACGTGCACTAAAGCTTTATTAGCGTTTTAACACATTATTTGGATCTGTTTTCTTTGGGAATCATTCCCATACATTAATTCGGCATGAATAAGCCTTAGGAATCCATATAATACTCTAACTGAGGTCTCGTACCTCCTATGGTTACATAACACTTATTTTAGCGTTTTTCGCTTTTTAAGTGTTTCTTCATTTCTTTTGGATTTATTTTCCTTACCAAAATTACATAGGAACTATTAGGCCCTTAAATACCATATTATAATAATTTAATAACCATATTTAAGTTCGGGGTATTTCAATTGCATTGAATATGGAAGTGATACACACGTACGAAAAGGAAGAACAACAAGTATAAGCATGAGTCATACGATGTGCATCTGAGTGTGTGTGTGTTTGCTAGAGAGTTAGTGAGCTAAGTTAAATTGTGCTGTCAACTTAATACTTTCGGTATTTGGTAGACTGACCAGTTGGGGAACAGTTGGCAAACTGTAGGCCTGCGGTCAGGAAGGGTAGAGGACTTTGGTGATAAGTCCAAAACTGTCCTGGAGTTCATAGGTTGGACGAAGGGAGATTGAGTGAATCTCTAGTGTGTAAATTCTTAATCGAAAGGAGTTTCTAGTTTATGATTATCGCATCTCAACTTAAACTACTAAATTTGCTTGACTCAACGACACGTCTATAACCGGTTGAGGACGTATCTGAAGCACTAGCTAGTTTAAATAACATGAAGGGATACATTAGGGAAACTGACTACGATATACCGGTACACTTGCCGTTAGGTTTAACCCGTACAGGGGTTTGGTAATATAGCTTTTCTCGGGTTCAAATTACTTTCACTACCCTACGAAGCTACTTTTCCCTTACTAATGTCATGAAAAGGCTTATTATAAGGTTGATTTACCTAAGTGTGCAAGCTTTAGTATTTTTGTGTTTTTTGCATTTTTGACAGAACTTAGATGTGAAAATTAAACTATCCTAACTTAGAGTTTTGGGAGCAAAACTTGGTCAAAATTTGTTGCCATCCGTGACCATGGACCTAGTGTCCACGACCACGGAAATTAATTTATCAAACTAAATAAAAAAATCAAAATTGTAGAAGCTAAAAATTTCAAGCATCCGTGGCCACAGACGGGAGGTTCGTGGGCACGGAGTCAACCCGATTCGTAAAAATTGTGGTTCCCGCTACTGTCTGTGGGCTGTCTATGGCTTCGGACATGGCATCCGAGACCCCAAACGTGGTGTCCGTGGGTGCGGACAGCCACCAGATGACGGCTTTCGTGGTGTTTTTGGTGGTTTTGTCGGCTCAAATTTTATGGGTGTGTTGAGTAAAATATTCTAAACAACTTAGCGATTAAAAATTTTCAACTTGAGGTTGAAATTTAGCACCAAACTTAGCAAACAAGTAAAAGGAAAAAAGTAAGGAAAAGCACGGAATCACACAATTCAAAGTTGATTTGTTTGTTAGAAATTATTATGGGGAATGTGTGGAGTTTCAAGGTGTAATAATTTGAAGCTTCTAACCTGTTTTGAAAGCACCAAGTGCTCGTCCTCTCACGTGGCGATTCCTTGATCTGTTCGTTAGTTGGCCTCTGGTTGGGCAACGACCCCAACTTCTAACGCTGCTTCCCTTTGTTTGTTCTTCACATTTTGGAAGCCCTTTAGTGGTTGATTTGTATTTAGAACCCTAATGGGCGATCAAAGATTGTGGTTTTAGGGATTTAGGTGAAGCTTTTGGTAGGAATTTGGTATGAGAGTGTTGCAAAACGTGGAAGGCGGTATTTTGGTAGTCTCTTTTAACTTTTTAAAGGATTCTTGTGTGTTTAGGTCAATGAGTAGATCTCATTATATATGGAAGACTTAGACAAAATAGATAAAAGATAATATAAGTAAAGAATCTAACTTTATCTATTTTTTTAACTAGGGTATAGGCCGGGATAAATTATAATGTTTTAATTTATGGTAAAAGGGAAGGATTTTTAGGAATTTTGAGAATTTGAATCATGTTCTTTGGATAAGTAACTGATTTTATAAAAATGTTGCAAGCTAACATCTCTCATAATTCGTAAATAATTATTGGAAATTTAAAATTTCAAAATTCCTGTTGGGTTGTGCTCTAAATACCATCATCTATCATGTGTTAAAATTCCATTACATTTTGATTTGATTTGGGTATTTTACAGAGGAGAGTGAAAATTACGAAAATGTTTGAATTTCTCTTTAAAAATTTAGGCTTAGGCTCCAAATAAAATTTGACAACTTTATGAATGTATATAGCCATGTGAAAATTTTATTGTAATGTGTGGAGGCGTTTATTTCTATTTTTAGGTAATTTTATGTGTTAATTATTAAGGAAAATAGCTTATAATATGAACTAAAAGCTATATTTCCAAAATAAATATTATCTAAAAATTGTACGATTGTCTTTCACAATGACTATGATGTTTGATCATAATCTGAAATGATGAATGAGCCCTATAACAATAGAATGTCCCGAGAATATCCTTAGAAACTCCTGACTTTATACAATTTGACCATTTTATCCTTGCATTTGCTTTTGTGCACTAGGGCCTTTCCCGAGGGTCAAAATTTTGGGTATAACGGATTGCTCCATGTCAACTAGACTGAGTAATAAAAATGAAAAGACTAGTTGATGCTTGATTGATATCCAAAAAAAATTCCCGAACTTGAAGCTTCTGTTCCTTGCCTTGAGTTTCTACTGAAATCACCTCGTTGTGTCGAGCTATTCTATGGCGTTTAGCTTCACTAACCAACTTATATATATATATAGTTACTTATACAATATTTTTCTCTATTATTGTACGATATTATAACTCTGATCATTATATAGCATTAATCTCCTTTGTTCATATTATATACATATGTGCTCTTCTATATAATTGTAGGTTTTTATACTACTCATACTACCATATATCATATTATCCTCTTAATATATAATATAATCCTTTTATATAAACGTATACTTATATTTTGTATATAGTAGTTACCATTCATCTTAATGACATAATAACTTCACTAATTCCTTGATATTCATTAATCTGTCACGCATTATTTAATTCCTTTTACTTGTATAACCTATAGTTTTTCATTCCTTACTTTTTTTATTCCAAAGTTCCACTTCTAATTTCTTCCAATCACCAAACGGAATCTAAACTTCCTCAAATCCGAATTCTTACCCAATACTTTTGGATATTGCAGACTGTTATTTCTGAGTGGTTAAACGGATGTAAAATTAAAAGAAAAGAAAAGAAAAACTCAAATTATAAACGTCGGGCTGTAAACAAATCCCGGTCGTAGTTAGTAAAACAAGTGTCGTATCCACAGGGAGATTGTTCAATTTATCCTAGTCTTGGTAGTTACTTAAAAACTGTAAAAAGGGGTTTAGCCGGAGGCAAGCTTGATTGTTGTTTGATCAGTGCAAATATAATAAAAACAGTAAAAAGGTGAATTAATTGATGTGAATGGAAAAATGTATCCTAGGATAGCGGGGGAATTTCCTAAATTACTTAAACATATTTATAACCTTGTCTCAATTATTTATTGCCTATTAGAGTTAATAATTGTCAGTTACGAACTCTTAATAAAAGCCTTAATATTTTCCTGCTCAGTCCGGAGTGTAAATACTAAGATTAATTCCTTTGTGGTACCTAGACTATCTCAAAATCATATGTTGATAGTTACCAAATAAATGCAGTCGTTTGTCGCGCAAAGCATTTAGCAATATTAGTTGAAAGGAATTAAAACAAGTTAAATGAGAGAAACAGGTGATAAATATTAATTTACGTAATATTAGAAATCAAACCCCCATCCTAGGATACAAAAGAAAATTACTCAGACATTAACGGAGATAAGAAGATTACACAGATAGATTTTGACATTAATTCAGAGGAAGAACTGGTCTGCTCTCGCTCTCACTGCTGCTCTTCTATTTCTTTAGTTACTGCGTGAGTGTGGACTGATATGGTGTTACGGGAGGAGAATAAGTGGAAGGGAATGGATGAGTGTGGTGAGCGAATTCTTCAGACTCCCGTCGTGCGTGGTGTGCCTCTTTTGCAGTTATGGAGCTGGGTTTATATAGAGGTTTGGATCCGTACGAATTTGATTGCAGATGAAGAAGAGCATTGATTGCTTCATTGATTGCGCAGGGGACAGAGATGAATACGCGTGCGGAGTAGATGGATAAGTTGCGGGCGAGTCGGGCGAGTTGCAGACGACGACGGCGCGAAGAAGATACTAGTCGCGACTGATAATTAGTCACGGTTACTGTTGGTGTCCGCCTGTGGTACCGCCCAATAAGTGGCGGTAACCTCCTGTGTTGTCCGCGAGTTAAGAGGCGGTAGCCTCTGTGTTGTCCGCGAGTTAAGAGGCGGTAGCCTCTGTGTTGTCCGCGAGGCGGTTGCCTATGCCTCGTCCGCTTGGTTTCAGGCGGTAGCCTCCATCACCGTCCGCCAGGCGGTTGCCTGTGTGGTGTCCGCCCAGTATGAGGCGGTAGCCTTGGTGTGAGACGTCCGCCTGTTATCACGATGACCAGGCTTATTTCTTCTACTAGCTCTAGATTCTTCGTTTGGGCTCCGTTTTCTGAGCCGTCTGCGCCTATGCGTTCGTCTCTTCGTGTTCTTTGCTCCTAGCTTGGCTTTTCCTCATGTTCAAACCAATAAATTTGTGAGGTAATCAATAGAACATAAACTAGAGGAAAAACATACGATAAGTGAGAAATGAGCAGAAAAGTGCTGATATAATATGAAATACACCCATAAAACATGCTCATTTAGACACTTATCACACCCCCACACTTACCTTTTGCTTGTCCTCAAGCAAAACCATGTACCCAAACAAGTAGGGAATGCTCAATATTAACAAATATTATTATGAAGGGTAGGATAAAGAAGTCAATAGTACATGATCTTAAACTTTTTTAGAGGAGTGTGATCCATCACCTACTGGTGGCATAGGTGTACTCAGGGCAAAAGTAAAAATTAGAGTTTCGGGGTATGATCCGGAGTACTTCAATGCTTCTTGATTTAAGGTGACTTTGAGAACTTTTACCATGGCCAACTTCTCTCAAGAATGGGCATTGAGGAGAAAACAAAAGGAAAAATAGATTTATGCATTTGTTTCACTTTTGCATAAGAGATGAGAAGATAATATGTAGGCATCAAGCCTTTGTATTTAAGAACACTCAACTCTCTTGTTGGTTACCAATGGTGTCTCGTAAGTCCCTTATTTATTATATATTTTTCTTTTTTTTTGACAGAGAAGCACCCCTTAGCAATCCCTAAGAAAGACGACAGAAAGAACCCCTGAGCAATAAAAATCCAACCATTTCAGATCATTTGGTCACACCGCATAAAAATGCTCCTCAAAAGTAATCAAAATTTTAAAATTTTTGTACATTTTGTACCATTTATCCCACAATTCATAACAATATTTATTCCTAAAGAGAACAACCCACATAAAAAGGATCCACGATATTGAATTTGAACAAACGCAAGATAAGCAGAGAGATTAAGCATTTTAGCATAAAATGTCACCGAAAAGGGCACACTCCCCCACACTTAAATTGAACAATGTCCTCATTGTTCACTAGAAAAACAAGGGAAGGCTTCAGAAGGCCTTTTCGGTAAGTAGATAAAATAGAGAGAACACGAAGCTCACGAATATTCATTTAAGCATATAAACTATCCTCTGCATATTTATTTAAATAAAAGCATAATTAAAGAAACTGGTACTCCCTGATATTATTTTTGCTTGCGTTATAAGAGGTCCCCCACACTTGAGCTTCAGCCTCAAGTAGCGTAGCTTGGTTGCGGTGCAGACATGAAATTGCACCTGCATAAGACACTAGAAGCAACCATACTATAAACGGGGTTAAAAGGTTAGCAAAAATAAAATTAAAGGGAACCTGAAAATTAAAACAGCATAAAAGCATATAAAAGATAAGTTCGTCCGCGTTGCCTCTCGGAAAGCTGCCCTTTTTTAACGTCTTTGGCTAGACGCTTTTTCGTTAGATCGATCCTGGGGGGTGGTTATGAGGAGTAGATCCAAAGCATGACTCGATGGTTTTTTTGAGAGTCCACCTGGATGCATGTTTTCTTTTCTTATCCCGCTCTTCATCCGGGATTGGTGGTGGTATCTCTGTAATAGACATGCCGTCTGGAAGGGTAATAAACAGAAGTGGGGATGATGATGATTGAGTATCCCTTACGAACTTGAGATCTTTGGATTTGCTATCTGGAGATCTTCCTGATGCAAACTCCAGCTTTTCGTTATAAGCTTGAAGGGTGATTTTCCCCTGGGCTACCCAAATATGCACATCGGTTGTGGCAAGGAATGGTCGTCCAAGGATGAGAGGTGTAGTGGAGTTCTCTTCGATGTCTAGAATGACAAAATTGCATGGGAAGTATAAGTGCTCCACTTTGATGATAACATCCTCCACCACTCCGCTTGGGTATGTTACCGAACCATCTGCCAGTTGCAGGGTCATCTTGGTCTTTTTCATCTCTCCAATTCCCAGCTTTTTGAAAGTGGAGAGGGGCATCAAATTAATGGAGGCACCCAGATCGCATAAGGAGTATGGAAATGAGGTGCTACCAATTGTGACTGGAATAGTGAAGCTGCCCGGATCATTGCATTTGGAAGGTAGTGGTTGTTGCAGAATGGCTGAGCAAGCTACATTGAGAGGTACCGTACCGACTTCGGCCAATTTAGTTTTGTTGGATATGAGATGTTTGAGGAATTTGGCATAGTTTGGCATTTTGGCAATGAGGTCTACAAACTGTATGTGTAACACCCCATCCAACATTAACATACTTACAATAAACTGCAGCGGAAGAACAACCTCATCACATTACTTAACTCGTTGGTGTTACACGCCGTTAGCCACCCACGTGGCTAACAAGGCTAATACATACACATTGTACCGGTCTGATGGGCTAAATTTCCGAGCGTCTACACATTACTATCCCTTTCCATTAACACAACAACAACATACACCTTCCAACTATACCGAGTATTTATAACTGATGCCGACAACAATTTCGGTCTTACTACACCTACTGTATGCATACACTTAAATGATTACCCATGTACAACGACTACCCCGTCCTACTCTCGAACGGCTTCCAGCTTCTTGTACCTGAAATAGGAAAAGAAGAGAAAGGGTGGCCCCCAAGGGGCTCAGCACCTTTGCTGGTATGGTAATCCCGCAGCCCACATGCTACCGGGCCACGCACAACTACTTGTCGTCTTAGCATGCGGTTGATTATATTTAAATCATGCATGTAACAGTGAACACACATCACATAACATTCGCCTCAACGGGCTCAACAAACGGATAATATATCTTTACTTAATAAGTCACTCATGGTATTCATCATCCCTAGAGTGTTCCTCCTCTAATGGAGCTACTTCCTTAATAGACGACACATACCCTTAAATCGGGTTATCCTTAAACGCCTCTTATCACAAACTGGGAATCATATCCATGATCCACACACTCCACATTATACAACCTACAACATACACTACATACAACACTTAACAACACTTTGCACGTTTTCACGTGCACAACATAATACCGCAATAGATATTGCATCACAACAAAAATACATAACATAACGGGAGTGGTTCTCTTAGGAACCGACCCAAACATTGTTTATACACTGGTGAGCCTAGAGAATGTTGCCAGTCTCATGATAAGCTCGTTATACAATAACAACAACACTCATTACCGTCCTAATAGTTGGACGAGTAACTTAAGTTAAGGCGGTTCGGGTTTGGAGGCCCGAACACACCACACAAACACATGTTCCCCCTAAACCGATCATAAGTCAGAATAGCTAAGCTTTGGAGTAAGCTAATGGGAGATCATAACCCGTGAGGGAAACAACCATAACAAAGAGAAGGTAAGGCTAGGAAGGATACCCTCTCCCAAACAACGCGCGACCGGCCAAACCGGGTTCCTCACTACTGTTAGTACATACTTACTTTAGATATTAGTTAGAACCCCACTATGGAGTCTATCACATCTACACATCATACAGTATTACAACTGTGTTAGACACACAAGGGAGATCACTACATTCACATACACATATCACACATTTAACACACGCATAGCCGTGGTTAGTACGTCCCATGGTTCGGGTCGTTTACTCCGAATACCGAACTCTCATGTGATCCTAGACTCAGTTAACTAAGGTTAACACTGCCGAGGTTAAATGGTATCGGAGTTGAACACGCCACATATATGGATTACTGTAAACTCATTACATGTTTTATCTTACAACGTGGCAAACATACAGAAAAACACATTGGCATACAAGCCGGTGTAATCCGGTAGGACACAGGTTGCAAGAAAACCATACCTGTCACCGGAGTCCACTTTACCACGTCCACTTATGTTCCTCGAGCGATTCTCGAACAACTGTTAACATCACATGTGTTTTTATTAACATCGGGGTTTGTTTGATTATTTAATGTCTAATGCTTAACTTTCCCCGTTAACTTGTTACATAACTTTACATTTTAACTTGTTTTACTTTTACATTTTGATACAACTTTTCACCCACTTAATTGCCATTTAAACTCACCTAACATGTCCTCAACAACCTTATAACATCATTACCTATCAATCCCCATCATTACATATCATTTCATAACCTTAAACCATGTTTTTGGTCCGACCGGACTTGCCGACCGGACTTACCCAAGTCCGGTCGATTCCAGAACACATTTCCGTCAAAATTTTTTTCTACTCCGACCGGACTTGCAAGTCCGGTCCTATGTCCGGTCCATTCCAGAAACTAATTCCCACAGGGTAAACTGGGCCCGACCGAACTTGCAAGTCCGGTCGCAAGTCCGGTCTGCCCCAGATCTTTGCTTTCCTTTTTACATTCAACTCCAAACTTCACCCCATATATCCTAGTATACCCTAACCTCATTTGGGCACTTCAAACACACCTTTATCCATGTGCTAAACTCCTTAAATCACTCACCAAAACCATTTTATCATTCACAAACTTCTTACAAAGTTCCTAGCACTTGGGATGTTTTCTCCTTATGATTTATAAGTGGTAGTTCACCAATAATGACCACTACACCAAGGTGTTTCCTCTACACCTTAACATCTTCTCTCAACTTCTTTTCTTACTAACTAAACCTCCTTTTTCACATCTTACCTAATCATCACTTATTCCTTGGATATCAACATTACCTAAACCTTAAACAAACTCATCCAAGACTTAAATACATCCTCAAAACACACATTGAATTCCTAGAACTTCCAAGATAACACCTAAATTCTTGCATCACTCTAAATCACCTTAATACATGTTTTCTTCTCAAGTAAACATTTATTCACCTTTAACACTTCCTAGTTCACCAAGACTTTCTTAAAACACTTAGAACTTCTTACACATTTCCCAAATTTGGCCATAGCTTCTCTTGTATATACTCACATCCAAACACTTAGGTTTTTACCTTATTTCATTCAAGAACACCTAAAATCCATCAAGAACATTTTTACACACAAACTTCACACATTAAGCACTACATCACAATATAGTGCATAACTTACATTGCTTGGCACTTAGGCCCTTAAATAACATGGCTCTTAGGCCCTTAAATTGCATAAACCTTAAACACTGAATTTCCCACATAAATAATGCCTTTGACCTGCAAATACACCCAACAATACATATGCCCTTAATAAACTTCTTGAGAGCATTTCACTAGGTCATTCACCTTTGGCTCCTTAGATCATTTTAACAAGCAATATAAGCTCATTTCTCCTAAGGCATTAAACCACATTAAGATAGCATATTTACCTCTTTTCTCCCAAATTTCATTCTTGTTTCCTTACAAAACCGGTAAGGCATTTGGTTCCTTGCCAACTACTAAACATTATACAAACAACATAATGAGTATTCAAGCTTTAAGCTCCATCTCATTGTAAACCCTAGGTTTACATTGTTTCAAAAACATTAATGTAGTTGTTTTACCTTGATCTTTGAAGAGAGTTTGAATATCTATGAAGAGAGGACTCCACCTAGTCCTTGAAAGATTCAAATGGAGCTAGAACAAAGCAACACAAGGAGCTCCATCAATGAATATTTTCGGTCACACACAAAACATGGAGGAAACTTGATTTTTCTTTGAGATTCCTTACCTAGGAGCAAAGGAGATCAATAATATGTGGAAAGACAAGCTCAAGCTCCATCTATGGTGGAACTCCATGGCACCAAAATGGTGATCTTCAATTTTGAGAAGATAGAAATGAAGAGCTTGATGAGAGGAAGAGAATGGTGGTGTTTGTTTTTGATTTGGTTAAGTGAGCTAGGTTTTACAAGGGTTCAAAGGTGGACTTCCATGGTGGTGGTGCTGTATGAACGTGAGAACAGAGAAGAAGAGAGGAAGAAGAGAGTGGAGCCGTGTGAAATGAAGAAAGGAATGAGAGAAATGAGATAAGTTTACTTTTTGGAAGATATTTGTACTTAAAAAGCAAATAGTAACTATATTAGTCATCTTTGTTTCTTTAACAAGTTAACAAATGAGTGGTGAGTCACCAAACTTAAGAAACCGGCCCCCTTTATTATAATGAGGGTGTTTTAGTCTTTGTTGACCAATTTAATTACTTATAACATTATATGTTACAAACTAGCTTATAAAAATCACTATTCACAAAACAAGGCACATAGAAGTGAAATTTTTGATTTCCCATTGATATAGCCACCCAAATGTGATACTATATAGTACACATGTTAATTAAAGAGTAATGATGGACATTTAGCCATTCAAAACTCATTTACAAGACAATTTTTCAAAAACGTGCTTTAAGACTTCTTAAAGCACATTTTGTGTTTTAACTTGTTTTCAAGCTTGGTTTTCTTTGGTAATTGATTTAATATGTTCATTAACATATTTATAAGGTATAGGTATGACCATTAGGTCTTATACAAATTTATCCCAAGCTTAGAGCACATTTTTGCTCTTATTGACTTTAAGGTATTTTCTTGTGTTTTATTTGGTTTAACTGCCCACCAAGGTTTCCTAAGGACTTATTTAGCCTTATTAAATCATAATTGAATATCATTAAGTCTTGGTAGGCTCTTTGGGTCCTAACCAAGTTCACTCATAGCTTAGAGCATGTTTTTGCTCAAACTGTGTCTTAATGCTTTATTGCATTTACTATGGTCTAAATTGTTCACTGATGTTACTAAGGCACTTTTTAGCCTTTACATACCATAGTTTGATATTTAAACCACATATCAAGGTTTGGGGTATTTCAATCTACCCCCCTTAAAAGAACTTCGTCCTCGAAGTTTACACTTCCCTCACATCTTGGATTAGAATACGGGGATTACTTATAGAAATAAAACTTCCATAACCAAATACACTTTACATCACAACCTCGGACTTAATGGTCCGGGCAACACATTCACATCCACACATAACATAGCATATTCACATGATAACCTCGGACTCTATGGTCCGGGTATCTTAACAACACTTACACATACATAACAACCCCTTGACTCACTGGTCTTGGGTAACATAACAACATTTGGACACATAGGTCCCGATAACATAACAGTCTTTAGACACATAGGTCTATGTAACACCACACATTTAGACTCATAGGTCTTAATAACATACACTTTTAGAACTCGAGGTCAAAATAACATTTATTACACATACCAAACAACATGTCATAGCATGTATAACAATCAAAAATATCTTTGATATACACTGTGATCCCGCAGAACCCGGTCGCGATGGACACCTTCCGTCCCCGTGCCTTTGGGAGATTAAAACAATCACATAAGTTTGAAACTTTTCCTTGTGAGGTTAAGTAAGAAGACTTTAATTATGTAAAGTATCCATCAACGTTTTATAAATACCAATTGAAAATCCTTTTGAAAACACACACAACTCCAAGTCCAACTTAAGCTCTTTGCTTCTTTTATTAGCGTGGTTATTTGTGACCACTTATAGGGAGCTTCAAGAATCCTCCAACCCTGATGTGATCAGCATCAGTGTAGAACTATCCTTCCACTCCAATTTGTGTTCGGCTTCCCTTGATCACATGCAAATCAAGTTCCACTTCCCACTTCATTTTCAAGCATCAAATAAATCACTCATTTCCAACTTTCTATCTTTCAAATCATTCTAATCATGATCATACATCTCCAAGGGATAGAACTTCATCTATCAGTTATTTCCATTCACTTTAATGTTGTTACCTAGGGAATCTCATTCTCACTAGGTTCTATGTCGGTATCATGCCCTTTCTTGAATCACTATATAGTATATATATACACATATATTTTATTAAAATACAACACACCGTTTCACATTTATACACTGTCGAGGTTTGTTCCCCCGGGAGTTTCTCTACTCCCACACTTGTACTATCACTCACAACTGTTAATAAATCAACACACTTATCACAATGGTATTCGCATCTTCTGTGCGCAATTACCACAATTAAACCATGAATGAATGTGTATGTTTACGTAACACACACACCAATCATCAAAACAATAATTTTGTGCTATGCACAATATAAGTCACATACACTACGTACACTTGTACGGTAATATACACTAAGTGGTTTTGCGCTCTACCCCCCTTAAAAGGGATTACGCCCACGTAATCAATCACTAAACATTGGCTTAAATGTTCTGCCGTCGTGAAGTGTTTTAACTTCCACGCGGTCTATTACACAATGGATTCTGATTAGAGGATCTTAACCATATTGGCGGTTTAGTTCCTAAACCAAGAATTCTCATTGGAGTTTGTTTAAACTCTTAGTTGGTTTCGATTCTGGCCTGTTAGGCTTCTAGGCGTTAATAATTAGCCATTCACTCGTGTTCACCATGTACATTCAACACTTGAATCACTGGCTCACTAGTTTCTGCTGCGAAACTCTAATAACTGTAGAGCTTAATTGCTCCATTTGTTATTCTTACTGTATTGTACATCCCAATTGTCACTTTCATCTTGGTAACAATGGTTTCTCAACCGACGCGTGGCATCTCTTACCGTTAGTGAAGTCGGTGAGTTATAAACTTTCTATCCACTTCCATAATAATTTACTGTGTATACAGCTATGCATTTCACAATTACTGACTTGTTCCCTTCCGACTTACTGTCGGTTGAGATTGAGCTACTACCTAGTGTGTAGTGCTCTCTCAGTTATTTACAACATTTGGGGTATATTCCATACCGATATTTGACAGTTAGTGCTACTGTAGTCACTTACTGTTAAGCATGCCTCCACATTTGGTCTTGTACAAGTACTTTCTATAGGTGCGGCCTTGCATTTCCTATGCATCGGCCATTATAACATTATTCCTCTATAATTAACATTTCCAATTCCTAGCTATCCCATTCGATCATTACTGCGCAAGTGTAATACCAAAACACTCAGTCATACAGAGTGCAGAGGCGTAAACTCTTGACAGTAAATCTCTTATGCGATTCGCCATGGAATTCACACTAAGTTCCTTATCACATAGTACCGACCATTGGCTTATTGCCCAGTCCGTTTAACATTGCTTACCTTGCATCTCCACTGAGTTTAACTCAGAACTGGTCTTATCTGCCACATTATTATTCAACAACACTTATACAACGGTCGCTTACTGCGCACCGTGCTTATTATATATACTAACTTACATGGTATTTACTGTCACATTAACTTCCACACATATACTTACATCATTCGTATTATGGTTCATCACTCATTTGGGTGTCCACTGAATGCTCCTTGAGCATCGATCATTCGAGTCACAAGCCGACATTATTCAGCTCGGTGCTTCACTTTATACACACATGCTACTAAACTAACTGCTCTCTTTCAATAATAATATCATCCATACTTAACATATTTCTTGAACTTGATTCACATAACTACCGTCCTGCGGTGTCAAGTATCGAGAGGTATCCCCACTCTTAATTAGTGGTTCGTTTACCACTCTATTCACTTATACAACATAAACTTCTACCATCAATCGAATTTATATAACATATCTTGCTTATGGCTTATAAGCCTTATTTGCCTTGAGCTGGGCTCATTGTAGGCTGTCCACACACATGTACTTCTCTGTACAATATTACATGGTTTGGATATTATATTGGGCTCCATGACAAGTCGTTGCATCACGTTTCCTTTCATGGGATTCTCCTTAGGTTTGTCAGTCCGTCTCCTGACAACTTATGTCTAAACTGGGTGTTGGTTTCAACCCTCGTGTTTCTATCACGTTATTTCGAGCAACAATTGTTGATGTGAACACCCTTTAAGGATTGCTCCTGGGTGTTAATAAGTCATGCCATTTCATCTGGTTCACACTTATTGGTATATTGAGTTAGCCACGCCGTTTGCGTTCTTAATTGGCTTATTATCTTCTTCTGTGAAGATCAACATCTATTGATAGTTTCATCCCGTTCATTGTACATTAATGTGTCCACATTAGGCATTTGCTTGCCATGTACAGGCTGGGTCACCGTTCCAGCTAACATGTTTATCCCTAAGGATCCTTAAGACATATGTGATGTCTTTACACAACAGTTTGTGCCCTTCGCACTTCCTAACTCTTAAACATTTTCTTGAGAGGAATTCACTAATCCTTTTAGTCTCGTTAACTTAACTGAGTTCCTTAACTTCAACCATTCCTTGTAATCCTTAGCTTGTTTGATTTATACTGCTGACCGTAGACGGAGTCGACTACTTCCCGTGTTTCGGACTCCACTCGTATACATATGTGGGGTACCATACTGATACATTGCTACTTACCCAACTAACCCATAAGTAGGTCTGCCAGGCCCACAAGCTCCTATCGGAGTGCGGTCATCCCACAATTCAGTTGGTACACTCGTAGTGTCCGTCACACGCCTAGGTGAAGCATTCTGTTGTCAACTCCCTTATATTGTCCCGTGACAATATTCATTCCATGCTTCCCGAACTTAATCGAGGGAAAGTTTATCCATTGTTGTATCCTCGTCAACTGTCCTTGGTTTTACTGGCTTGGTTTAAAAGAAGGTTGGAAAGAAGTGTTGGTTTGAAAGAAAATCTGGTTTGAAAAGAAAAGGGGTTTGAGTAAATCTGAGTTTGAAAGAAAATTTTCATGGTTTCACAACATCTTCTTACCTTAGCCAAGTCTAGCTTCTTGCTGACTGGTGTACTTACAATTACAGAGGTTAGGCTATCAAGCCCTTCCATGGTCATAGTGGTCTCGTTTAACTTCATGGTACTTTACTAAGTACCCTGTGGTGGTTATAAATTTCCGAATAGCCCTGTTATAGCAGCACTTGCTATAGCAAGTGCCCGCATGCTAACTGGCTATCGGTTTAACACATACCGGTTGTGTATGTTTTTACCCGCACTGTCATCAGTGGCCTTGTTGGCCCTCACTGATCTTACTGTCTTGACAATAACTCTTCTAGGTGACTTCTCACTATCTTCACATGACGATCATCAACTAGGGTGTTTCCCAATCTGGGAGACCCCTTTTTCTTAGTATTGTATTCTCTTTGTAGCCCGTTCCACGTATTTGGGCTCTACGTTGTAGTTCCTGTCGGTTGGTATACCATTGGTGTATTATTTATCAACTGTGGTCCCGTAGACACTTGTCTCGGTTTCACTAATCCACTTCTTGCCTGTTGCACGGTTGGTGCGTTGCAAGTTGGTTTTTCTCGACTGCTTAGCATGTCGACCCAGGTTGCCGGAAATTCTATTCCTCTATACACAAAATCCTTCATTCATTGTTATGAAATGCGGTTAACATTGTTCAGATGGAGACGTCTCCGGGATTCCCGGTTTTCGGATCTACCGTTGTGACAGGTTCTCCGTACCTTTAGAGGTACTTAATAACAGCCAGATCGGGTATTCCCGAGTAAGAGTGGACTTCCGTTCTCTGGCATTGTTTCCAAGTTATATAACAGGGATTGTGGAGGGTGGGAAGGATTAGTGGTTTCCGTAGTTACTGGTAGTTCCTAAACTAGCGTATCTCTCACGCTATCACTCAACCCTTAACCCAAAAGTACTTAAATCCTAAACTCGGTACTTCCTAAGCTCGGTAATTCAGTCATCAGAGCGAGACTTCGCTCTGATACCACTTTTTGTAACACCCCATCCAACATTAACATACTTACAATAAACTGCAGCGGAAGAACAACCTCATCACATACTTAACTCGTTGGTGTTACACGCCGTTAGCCACCCACGTGGCAACAAGGCTAATACATACACATTGTACAGGTCTGATGGGCTAAATTTCGAGCGTCACACATTACTATCCATTTCCATTAACACAACAACAAACATACACCTTCCAACTATACCGAGTATTTATAAACTGATGCCGACAACAATTTCGGTCTAATACCACCTACTGATGCATACACTTAAATGATTACCATGTACAACGACTACACCGTCCTAACTCTCGAACGGCTTCCAGCTTCTTGTACCTGAAATAGGAAAAGAAGAGAAAGGGTGGCCCCCAAGGGGCACTCAGCACTTTGCTGGTGTGGTAATCCCGCAGCCACATGCTACCGGGCCACGCAACAACTACATTGTCGTTATTAGCATGCGGTTGATTATATTTAAATCATGCATGTAACATGTGAACACACATCACATAACATTCGCTCTAAACGGGCTCAACAACGGATAATATCTTGTACTAATAGTCACTCATGGTATCATCATCCCTAGAGTGTTCCTCCTCTAAGGAGCTACTTCCTTAATAGACGACACATACCCTTAAATCGGGTTATCCTTAAACGCCTCTTATCACAAACTGGGGAATCATATCCATGATCCACACATCCACATTATAAAACTACAACATACACTACATACAACATTAACAACACTTTGCACGTTTTCACGTGCACAACATAATACCGCAATAGATATGCATCAACAACAAAATACATAACATAACGGAGTGGTTCTCTTAGGAACCGACCCCAACATTGTTTACACTGGTGATCCTAGAAATGTTGCCAGTCTCATGATAAGCTCGTTACACAATAACAACACTCATTACCGTCCTAAGTTGGACGAGTAACTTAATTAGGCGGTTCGGGTTTGGAGGCCCGAACACACCACACAAACACATGTTCCCCCTAAACCGATCATAAGTCAGAATAGCTAAGCTTTGGAGTAAGCTAATGGGAGATCATAACCCGTGAGGGAAACAACCATAACAAGAGAAGGGTAAGGCTAGAAGGATACCCTCTCCCAAACAACGCGCACCGGCCAAACCGGGTTCCTCACTACTGTTTACATACTTACTTTAGATATTAGTTAGAACCCCACTATGGAGTCTATCACATCTACACATCATACAGTATTACAACTGTGTTTAGACACACAAGGGAGATCACTACATTCACATACACATATCACACATTTAACACACGCATAGCCGTGTTAGTACGTCCCATGGTTCGGGTCGTTTACTCCGAATACCGAACTCTCATGTGATCCTAGACTCAGTTAACTAAGGTTAACACTGCCGAGGTTAAATGGTATCGGAGTTGAACACGCCACATATATGGATTACTGTAAACTCATTACATGTTTATCTTACAACGTGGCAAACATACAGAAAACACATTGGCATACAAGCCGGTGTAATCCGGTAGGACACAGGTTGCAAGAAAACCATACCTGTCACCGGAGTCCACTTTACCACGTCCACTTATTTCCTCGAGCGATTCTCGAACAACTGTTAACATCACATGTGTTTTTATTAACATCGGGTTTGTTTGATTATTTAATGTCTAATGCTTAACTTTCCCCGTTAACTTGTTACATAACTTTACATTTTAACTTGTTTTACTTTTACATTTTGATACAACTTTTCACCCACTTAATTGCCATTTAAACTCACCTAACATGTCCTCAACAACCTTATAACATCATTACCTATCAATCCCCATCATTACATATCATTTCATAACCTTAAACCATGTTTTTGGTCCGACCGGACTTGCCGACCGGACTTACCCAAGTCCGGTCGATTCCAGAACACATTTCCGTCAAAATTTTTTTCTACTCCGACCGGACTTGCAAGTCCGGTCCTATGTCCGGTCCATTCCAGAAACTAATTCCCACAGGGTAAACTGGGCCCGACCGAACTTGCAAGTCCGGTCGCAAGTCCGGTCTGCCCCAGATCTTTGCTTTCCTTTTACATTCAACTCCAAACTTCACCCCATATATCCTAGTATACCCTAACCTCATTTGGGCACTTCAAACACACCTTTATCCATGTGCTAAACTCCTTAAATCACTCACAAAACCATTTTATCATTCACAAACTTCTTACAAAGTTCCTAGCACTTGGGATGTTTTCTCCTTATGATTTATAAGTGGTAGTTCACCAATAATGACCACTACACCAAGGTGTTTCCTCTACACCTTAACATCTTCTCTCAACTTCTTTTCTTACTAACTAAACCTCCTTTTTCACATCTTACCTAATCATCACTTATTCCTTGGATATCAACATTACCTAAACCTTAAACAAACTCATCCAAGACTTATACATCCTCAAAACACACATTGAATTCCTAGAACTTCCAAGATAACACCTAAATTCTTGCATCACTCTAAATCACCTTAATACATGTTTTCTTCTCAAGTAAACATTTATTCACCTTTAACACTTCCTAGTTCACCAAGACTTTCTTAAAACACTTAGAACTTCTTACACATTTCCCAAATTTGGCCATAGCTTCTCTGTATATACTCACATCCAAACACTTAGGTTTTTACCTTATTTCATTCAAGAACACCTAAAATCCATCAAGAACATTTTTACACACAAACTTCACACATTAAGCACTACATCACAATAGTGCATAACTTACATTGCTTGGCACTTAGGCCCTTAAATAACATGGCTCTTAGGCCCTTAAATTGCATAAACCTTAAACACTGAATTTCCCACATAAATAATGCCTTTGACCTGCAAATACACCCAACAATACATAGCCCTTAATAAACTTCTTGAGAGCATTTCACTAGGTCATTCACCTTTGGCTCCTTAGATCATTTAACAAGCAATATAAGCTCATTTCTCCTAAGGCATTAAACCACATTAAGATAGCATATTTACCTCTTTTCTCCCAAATTTCATTCTTGTTTCCTTACAAAACCGGTAAGGCATTTGGTTCCTTGCCAACTACTAAACATTATACAAACAACATAATGAGTATTCAAGCTTTAAGCTCCATCTCATTGTAAACCCTAGGTTTACATTGTTTCAAAAACATTAATGTAGTTGTTTTACCTTGATCTTTGAAGAGAGTTTGAATATCTATGAAGAGAGGACTCCACCTAGTCCTTGAAAGATTAAAATGGAGCTAGAACAAAGCAACACAAGGAGCTCCATCAACGAATATTTTCGGTCACACACAAACATGGAGGAAACTTGATTTTTCTTTGAGATTCCTTACCTAGGAGCAAAGGAGATCAATAATATGTGGAAAGACAAGCTCAAGCTCCATCTATGGTGGAACTCCATGGCACCAAAATGGTGATCTTCAAATTTTGAGAAGATAGAAATGAAGAGCTTGATGAGAGGAAGAGAATGGTGGTGTTTGTTTTTGATTTGGTTAAGTGAGCTAGGTTTTACAAGGGTTCAAAGGTGGACTTCCATGGTGGTGGTGCTGTATGAACGTGAGAACAGAGAAGAAGAGAGAAGAAGAGAGTGGAGCCGTGTGAAATGAAAAAGGAATGAGAGAAATGAGATAAGTTACTTTTTGGAAGATATTTGTACTTAAAAAGCAAATAGTAACTATATTAGTCATCTTTGTTTCTTTAACAAGTTAACAAATGAGTGGTGAGTCACCAAACTTAAGAAACCGGCCCCCTTTATTATAATGAGGGTGTTTTAGTCTTTGTTGACCAATTTAATTACTTATAACATTATATGTTACAAACTAGCTTATAAAAATCACTATTCACAAAACAAGGCACATAGAAGTGAAATTTTTGATTTCCCATTGATATAGCCACCCAAATGTGATACTATTAGTACACATGTTAATTAAAGAGTAATGATGGACATTTAGCCATTCAAAACTCATTTACAAGACAATTTTTCAAAAACGTGCTTTAAGACTTCTTAAAGCACATTTTGTGTTTTAACTTGTTTTCAAGCTTGGTTTTCTTTGGTAATTGATTTAATATGTTCCTTAACATATTTATAAGGTATAGGTATGACCATTAGGTCTTATACAAATTTATCCCAAGCTTAGGGCACATTTTTGCTCTTATTGACTTTAAGGTATTTTCTTGTGTTTTATTTGGTTTAACTGCCCACCAAGGTTTCCTAAGGACTTATTTAGCCTTATTAAATCATAATCGAATATCATTAAGTCTTGGTAGGCTCTTTGGGTCCTAACCAAGTTCACTCATAGCTTAGAGCATGTTTTTGCTCAAACTGTGTCTTAATGCTTTATTGCATTTACTATGGTCTAAATTGTTCACTGATGTTACTAAGGCACTTTTTAGCCTTTACATACCATAGTTTGATATTTAAACCACATATCAAGTGCTCAAGGTAGGTATTCTCAGATTGAATACGATTATTATAGACTTTGGCGGTGCTTTCAAGTTCAGCTACATTCCTTTTGGAAGTCTCAATTGCTACAACCCACTCTTGGAGGGAAGAGTGTAGTTCTGGAACATTAGCTGTTTTAGCCACCTCCGTCTTTTCTTCATCGTGCTCCTTCACATAGATGCATTTGGCTTGCTCTCTTGGATTTGGTTCATTTTGGCTGGGGAGCCCCTGGCGGTCTTCGAGCAAGATGTTCTGCAAGTTGATTGAATTTACCTTCGATTTTCTGGTTGAAGGCTTCTTGTGCAGAAAGCTGGTTCTGAGTTATGGACATGAAACCCTTCATCATCTCTTTGAGTTCTGCGTTTGGATCAACAGAGGATGAAGATGGTTGTTGTTGTTGTTGAAAACCTGGAGGGGGACCTTGTGCTCTGTAACCCATATTAGAGTTTGGTTGGGGTCTGTGCCCCTGATAGGTGTTGGAGTTGTTGTTCTGCCCTCCTTGGTTTTGATCATTATTTTTCCATGAGAAATTCGGGTGATTTCTCCATGGGTAGTTGTTGTTGATGTTATTGTTGTAGGAATTACCGGGGCGGTTTCCTATGAATTGTACTTCCTTGTACTGGCCTTTGCCTTCGCATTGATGAGTTTCATGAGGACCGGCGCATATGACACATCCTTCTGTAGGTGGAGCTGGTGGTGAACTTGTAGGTGGAGAAGCTATTGTTTTTACGATTTCGTTTTGAGATGTTGTTAGATTTTCCACCATCTTTGCAAGGGACGAGATCTGGGCTGATAAATGATCTGTAGGCTCAACGTGGAGTAGGCCTGCTGCTCGTGGTGTTCTTCCTTTGGATCTCGTCCACTGTCTTGTATTGCTCGTCATGGTTTCGAGAAGGTCCATTCCTTCTTTAGGAGATTTCATCATGAAACTTCCTCCTGCATAGGAATTGACGAGTAGTCGGTTCCCATCATCCAGACCGTTGAAGAATGACAGGCAGAGGGATTGATCGTCAAGACCATGGTGGGAACACTTCATTAGCATATCTTTGAATCTGTCCCATGCGTCGTACAACGTTTCTCCCGGCTCCTGACAGAAAGTGTTGATTTCACCGATCAATTGCCTCGTTCTACTGGTTGGGTAGTATTTGGCAAGAAATTTTTGGGCCATTTGAAGCCATGTGGTGATTGATCGGGAGGGAAGGCTTCGGTACCACCTGTTTGCTGAATCCGATAATGAGTGAGGAAAAAGTTGTAGTCGGATTCTTTCTTTGACGTTGCCGGTTTGGCCAAAAGAATTGCAGAAGTCTAGGAAGAGACTCAGATGATTTGGAGCTTCATCTGGGTTAGCTCCACTAAACTTGCCTAGATCCCGGACGGCGGTGATGTAGTGGGTTTTGAAAACCCATCGTCCGGCTTCTTCTGGTGTTAGTTCGGGGAGAACTATGGCTGATGCTCTTCCTTCGGTATTCGGTTGGTGGTAGTCAGAGAGAGCACGGTGTTCTGGTTGATTTGCATGGTCAATTTCAATTATAACTTCGTTATTGGCCATGGCTTGGTTTCTCAGGTTTCTTTGTGCTTGTAATAAAGTGCGCTCGGGTTCGGGGCTCGGACTGATTGGTGGAGAGCCTCGGGTTCGAGTATTTGGCATGCACAGAAGATAACTTGTGGTTTGTCAGAAGCTGCAAAATTAGTTAGTAAATAAAATAAGAAAAACAGAGATATTGGTTAGGCTCATAAACGTTAGTTAAACAACTCTGATATATTTTTTTTTTTTTTTTTTTTAACAAGAGTAAAATGACAGAATATTAAATGACAAAGGAAAGAAATGACAGAAAATTAAAGTTAGGAGTTAGTATACAGAAATTATAAGTTAGTAGTTAGTATACAATGGAAAGAAATGTTAAGGACAATGGAAATGAATGTTAAGGACAATGGAAAGAAATGACAGGAAATTTTAAGTTAGTAGTTAGGGACAATGGAAAGAAAGGACAATGGAACGAAATGACAATGGAACGAAATGACAATGGAACGAAATGACAATAATATTAAGATGTTAGGAGTTAGATGTCCAAAGTCCGAAGTCAAATGTCCAAGTCAGGTCAGAAGTCCGATGTCCAATTCAGATGTCCGAGATTAACAATTTAATAGTATTAACAGATTATTTTAATACAGCGAGTGAACTACCGGAAACTAGGGAAATTGATGGAATCAATCTCCCCGGCAACGGCGCCAATTTGCAGACTGTTATTTCTGAGTGGTTAAACTGATGTAAAATTAAAGAAAAGAAAGAAAAACTCAAATTATAAACGTCGGGCTGCAAACAAATCCGGGTCGTAGTTAGTAAAACAAGTGTCGTATCCACAGGGAGATTGTTCAATTTATCCTAGTCTTGGTAGTTACTTAAAAACTGTAAAAAGGGTTTAGCCGGAGGCAAGCTTGATTTGTTGTTTGATCAGTGCAAATATAATAAAAACAGTAAAAAGGTGAATTAATTGATGTGAATGGAAAATGTATCCTAGGATAGCGGGGGAATTTCCTAAATTACTTAAACATATTTATAACCTTGTCTCAATTATTTATTGTCTATTAGAGTTAATAATTGTCATTACGAACTCTTAATAAAAGCCTTAATATTTTCCTGCTCAGTCCGGAGTGTAAATACTAAGATTAATTCCTTTGTGGTACCTAGACTATCTCAAAATCATATGTTGATAGTTACCAAATAAATGCAGTCGTTTGTCGCGCAAAGCATTTAGCAATATTAGTTGAAAGGAATTAAAACAAGTTAAATGAGAGAAACAAGTGATAAATATTAATTTACATAATATTAGAAATCAAACCCCCATCCTAGGATACAAAAGAAAATTACTCAGACATTAACGGAGATAAGAAGATTACACAGATAGATTTTGACATTAATTCAGAGGAAGAACTGGTCTGCTCTCGCTCTCACTGCTGCTCTTCTATTTCTTTAGTTACTGCGTGAGTGTGGACTGATATGGTGTTACGGGAGGAGAATAAGTGGAAGGGAATGGATGAGTGTGGTGAGCGAATTCTTCAGACTCCCGTCGTGCGTGGTGTGCCTCTTTTGCAGTTATGAGCTGGTTTATATAGAGGTTTGGATCCGACGAATTTGATTGCAGATGAAGAAGAGCATTGATTGCGCAGGGACAGAGATGAATACCGTGCGAGTATAATGGATAAGTTGCGGGCGAGTCGGGCGAGTTGCAGACGACGATGGCGCGAAGACGATACTAGTCGCGACTGATAATTAGTCACGGTTACTGTTGGTGTCCCCGCCTGTGGTACCCGGTAAGGTATGTGATGGGGTCCCATCCTCCTTGCGTTTGTTGTCCGCGAGTTAAGAGGCGTAGCCTCTGTGTTGTCCGCGAGTTAAGAGGCGGTAGCCTCTGTGTTGTCCGCGAGGCGGTTGCCTATGCCTCGTCCGGTTGGTTTCAGGCGGTAGCCTCCATCACCGTCCGCTAGGCGGTTGCCTGTGTGGTGTCCGCCCAGTATGAGGCGGTAGCCTTGGTGTGAGACGTCCGCCTGTTATCATGATGACCAGGCTTATTTCTTCTACTAGCTCTAGATTCTTCGTTTGGGCTCCGTTTTCTGAGCCGTCTGCGCCTATGCGTTCGTCTCTTCGTGTTCTTTGCTCCTAGCTTGGCTTTTCCTCATGTTCAAACCAATAAATTTGTGAGGTAATCAATAGAACATAAACTAGAAGAAAAACATACGATAAGTGAGAAATGAGCAGAAAAGTGCTGATATAATATATGAAATACACCCATAAAACATGCTCATTTAGACACTTATCAGATATTTACACTTTAACCCCACTTATTCTATAATCTTTACAGTTTATCACTAATTGAACTATCTTTTAATTTTAATTCTTACTACTCCAAATCTACCCTTATAAATTTGGTATTTACCAACAAACCACAATGCTAATTTCGGTCTATACTCAATATTTTACATATTTATGTTTTGACCCTGTAAGTTTTACAACTTTAACATTATGTTATAATTCTTGTTTAATCTATAGTTTTAAAACTTTACGTAATAACTTTTATACATAGCCCTTAATTTCTAAATATTACACAACAGGCCCATATGCCATTCGGCTTTCACTTATACATTTCCTTAATTACAATTTCAGCCCCACAAACTATATATTCTTTACATTTATATTATAATTCTTATTTAATTTCATATTAAATTATTTATTCTTCAAACATGATCAACACTTTGACCCATACTCTATTTGAATTGGGCCCCAAACTTTCTAAAATTTACAATTTGCCCCTATAATGTCTTGAACTTATATTTCTCCATTCTTTCCTAACAAACCTTATAATTTCGGCCTAATATTACTCCTACCATCCCAAATTTGTTTTATTTTCATTTAACAACCTTTCCTTAGTCTAAAGTTTATTAAATCAGTATATACACTTTATAATTCGTTTTAAGGTTACTCTTGTACTTAAATACATGAAACAATTTCTAATTTTTTATATATTTTTCCTAAGTCTTCAAAATGTCTTAAATTACCCAAAGACCCCTAGATTTTTGCATATATCACTCTACCTTATAACCTATGCTTTTTATAGCATTTAATATTTGAAAACCTTACAAATACAAGCCTAAACATTTGGCTACAATACCAACTTTAATATAAGCTTAAAGTGTGACAATAATACACATAAAATAAGTTCTATTTCTCGGTATATTAATATATATATATATATACCCCAATGTTTTTGGCAATTACATTTCTGCCACATAACCTTTATAAACTTGTCATTTTAATCCTTAAGCGTTAGTTAACTTAACCAAATTTTCCAACACAAGTTTATACACATACTTATGTCATTATAGACCATTTAAATCAGCACACTCTCAGCTTTATTCAATTCATACCTCAAATTTTCTAAAAATTCCATTTTAACCCCTTTAACTTAATATTTGTGCATTCAAGTCATTTAATCGCCACTTAACTTAGGAAAATGTTCCAATATAGTTTTAAGTTGCTTTCCTGGTCAATGTTGACCACTTTTCTACCTAGGCTCTCAGCCATAATTAATCTCCAACTCAAATCAACTTTAAAACATAAAATTAACCCAAAAACTTAGGGACTTACCTTTCTACGCCCAAAATTAAATTTTCCAAGCTTTACTCTTGGTCTTAAATCAATATAAGGGTCTAGGACGAGTTTTTGCACAAACCAAGTGTTATACCAAAAATTTTGACCCTCGGGAAAGGGCTCAAGCGCACAAATGCGATGACAAGGGAAAAACGGTCAAAATGCATCAAGACGGGATTTTCCAAGGATATTCTTGAGATTTTCTATTTTCATATGACTTGATCACCATCTTTAAATACCATAGTCATTATGAAAGGCATCTCCTATTTCCTAGATGTATTTTTTTTCGAAATTTAGCTTTTAATTCATATTATAAGCTAATTAACACATGGAATAGCCTCAAATAGAAATAAAAAGGTTTCCAAATATTAAAATAAAATGTGACATGGTTATAATGACTATGTACAGTCGTAAGCCTGAAAATATTTCATTTGGAACCTTAGCCCAAAATTTAAAAGAGATATTCAAACATTCCTCCCACTCTCTCTCTCCTTTGGAAAATACCCAAATCAATTCAACATGTCATGAAATTTTAACACAAGATGGAAGACGATTATTATAGATTAACCCCATTGGAATTTTGTAATTTCAAATTTCCAATTGTAAGTTATGAATTATGGGAGGTTCCAGATTGTAACATTTTTATCTAATCGGTTAATTATCTAAATAACCTGATTTCAACTATTAAAATTCCTAAAAATCATATTTTATCCTTGGTTAAAATATCATAATTTTTATCGACCTGTAGCGCATATTAAAAAATCATATTCTTTCAGAGCATAAATTAGGGTTTTAAATAAAAATTTTGTACAATCAACTTGGCCTTTCTTTTTCTATAAAAGGACCTCCTTAAAAATGACCTAGGGCAGAGGAGAACATTCCCAAAGTCATAAAACACAGCCGCCAATCTTCTCCCCACGTTTTTGTACTCCCAAGCCTCAAATCAATACCGAAACTCTACTGAAATCACCCCGAAACCACTGAAAATACATTTTTTTTCCCCATCAGACTTCCAAACACCAAAACACCCCAAATACAGAAGCAAAAAGTACTTAGAAATACAAGGAAGAAGGGTCCAGAAGCTCGGGTCGAACTTGAACCGGATCGGCCACCAACAAAGCTTTCAGAGATTCTTGACGTGAAGGAACAACAAATATTCACATCCAAAACTGGTTAGAAAGCAGATCTTCTAACTCCCCTAATTTAAATACACTTTCGGTTGAAATTTCAAAATGAATTGACTTTTTATTGCTTCTGAATTAAGGTTTGTTTGTGTTTCTGCCTTCTTACTTGTTTGCTATGTTTTGTCTTAAATACAAACTCAAATTACTTTCTTTCAATCACTAACATGTTTATAATTTTTCATGCTACCTAACCATAAAATTTGAGCCAAAAACACCACCGGGAACCACCCAAACGCCGCCGTCCAAGGATGGTCCGCACCCACGGACGCTACATCTGGGGTCCCGGACGCCCTATCCGTTGGACCGGACATCCCCGAACGGTGGCGAGACAATTTTATTTTCAAAATTTAGGATTTTTCAACTTATGCCTGGGCCCACGGACGCCTTGTCTGTGGCCCCGGACTTTTCAAATTTTTATTTATGTTTAAATTCAACTTTTATTTTCAGTTAGGTTAACTAGGGCCCGTGGGTTCAGACAGTAGGTCTGTGGCCACGGATGAAATCAAAATTCGACCTAATTCTGCCTCCTAAACCCTAGTTTAGGTAGTTTTAATTTTCTGTCAAAAAATGGTAAAAACAAAAGAAATAACAAGTTCGCGCACTTTGGTTAAAATGACTCGTAATAAGCCATAATTAATCTAAGAAGAGGAAAAATGACTTCGAGGGGTAATGAAAGTAATTGAACCCTAAATAAGTCGAATACCAAGCCCTCGAACCCGAACTCTACCTTTCCTAATTTACCCTAGGTTAAAATTAGGTGACGACTCATAATAGGTTCCAGTGAGCTAACATAGGATTTAATAATTAATGTTTATGACGTAGTTATTAAACTTAGATTATAAGTGGACCTAGAACCCAACCAGATCCTAATCAACTTTAATCAACATAGGATAGGGTTCAAAAATCGAGGCTCATAGAATGGCGACTCTACTGCGGACAAACTCTTAATTTTAAACTTGTTTAATTTTAATAAAGAGGGTTTAACTCAAAATTGTTCATTTATGGCTTTTATTACGTTGTTTGTTTACTTTCATGCGCTCTTTAAATTTCTGTATATGCATCATATGAGAGCGAGGGTCCACGCAAGCCGATTTCACCCTGGGACCCTCCTTAGGGTCCCTTTTTAGGGACTCACACCTTTCAAGGTGATGTGAATAAGTAGGGGAAAAGAGGAGGATGTCATCTAACCACATCCCCTTAATACCTGGGCTTTAGCCCCAAGCATATTCCTAGCAGTGCTCTTACCTAGCTTTGTTTGGTCATTCAAAGACCCGACCGTAGACACACACCTTTAGGTGATGTGAAAAGAGTGGGGAAGCCCAAAGACAATAACGTGCAAGCCTTATTCCTTTGTGGTGACCTGGGCCCAAGCCCCAAGCACCTCTCCGGATTAGTCTATACCCGAATTGGTTAAGACGTCAAGTGAGGACATGTTGAACTTGTGTGGGCCTTGTTTGCTTGTATGATCGACCCACTACCAAGCCTAGAAATTGATAGGAACTTCTCCTACAACAACTCAGCCCAACCCGAATTTGTGACTTTATTCTTTGCGGCCCAAAGGCCCTGTTTGGTTTAATATGTGAGTCATGTGGTGCTTCGGCACAAAAGTTTAGACTTAAGTGATTTCTGTTTCAGCCCAATTTGATTTATCCATTTAGTTCTAGGCTCACAAAAAGAAGTCCACCTAAACTTGAAATAACTCACAAGTCCTTAAAATCAATCATCTGAAATAAGGTCTTACTCTTGAAGTCTTTTTTTCGGCTCAGGAACCATCTTCCCTGACCCAAAGAAAGTTAGGCCCATTTGTGATTTAGGAATTATTCCAGCCCATATGCTTTACTTCAAGCCTAAACATATTCTCAACATTCCGGCCCAAAGGCTCATTCTAGTCTAGGTAAACTTTTTAGCTGGTCCCTGGTCGAAAACCCTAGATCTAGGTGTCATCTTTTAGGCCCAATCAGAACCATCCGTTTAGGTTTTGGCCCAAGTTCCGATTCACAGTCCAAAAAAAATACTCCGGCCCAAGATCCTCATTCTCCGGGTATTCTGGCCCACTTGCTTTCAGTCCAAGCCTATTCCGGTCTTCAGTGCTACCTTATGAAGCGCTAATTCTCAATCTAGAACCTCAGCCCACTTCTTTTTGTTAGCTAATGATGGACACTTTGGAAACAGGAAAACCCAAATCCTATGCATGGCAGGGCAGGAAAATCCAACCGACATAAGGGCCAGGTTGACTTCCGTGGAGTCCGAGACGGAAGAACTAAGGAACATGGTCAACTCTCTCGAGGCTGATTGTCGAGTTCAAGATAGGCTAGCAGGCAGGCCCATCAACTCCCCGCTTAAATATGACTATATCGAAGTAGATTCTGTGGGAGCCTAGGATTCACAAGCATTTGTCAGGTAAATTTCTCCCAATGACCAGTTAGTCATAGAATTCAAAGGGATGTTGAAAAAGAATGAGCGCATGGAGAGGGCCAACAAGCTAGCCGGTTTTGACTACTTTTCCACTGGATTATATCCTAATGTTGATCTCCCTCCAAAGTTAAAGTTGCTAACACTTCCTCTATACAAAGGTTCCTCCGACCCAAAGCTTCAGTTGGCAATGTTCGATAGAGAAATGTCCATCCTTATGCTGAACGACATGCAGAAGGCCAAGGTATTTGCTCGCTATGTTGATGAGACTCTTCAGCGTTGGTACATAACTCAAAGGATAAATACCAAGACCTACGAGGAGGTCTGTGAAGCTTTTCTGCATCATTTTGAGTACGCTAAAAGTTTCAGAGTCACCAGGGCTGACCTTGCAAGCACTCGACAGAGTAAGGGTGAATTAATGTCTAACTTCGTTAAGCGTTGGAGGACGAAGGCAGCCGCTATGATCACAAAGATGGATAAATAAGAGCAAATCCGCATGATAATCGAGAACATGCAGAGGCAGTACAACGATGAATTGAAATATACACACTTTCCTGATTTTGACATGCTAATGGGACAAATCAATGTTCTAGAGGAAAGGATCCATAAGGGATAATTAAAGCTTGGGAACATAAAAAACACCAGAAATGGTTCAGGGACAGCAGCTTGCATCCAAAGTGGCACCCGAAAAAGAACTAGGCAGCATAAGGTGAACACCATTCGACGGTAAAGAGGACCAGGTTAGGCCGTTGGAGCAGTAGAACCACCCAGACAGAACCTTTGTCAGAGAGAGTTTACAACATTGGCCAGCCGTTGAGCTAGGCATTTAAAAACCTCCAGGAGCGAAACATGTTACAACCTCTCACACCCAGACCTGGGGTCCCTCAAAAAGGAAGGAATCTAAGTCAATTTTGTCAGTACCACCAATTACCCAGCCATGACACTGATGATTGCAAGGCTTTGAGGCACACGATCCAGGACCTCTTTGACCAAGGATTTCAATGCGACAATATTTAGGAGAATGTTCTTGTTAGAAATCACTTTAAATTCACAGCTCTTAGTTTAGACTTTAGGATATTTTGTTTCCATACTCTTTTCCCTGTAACACCCCTACATCAAACTTCACAACTAATGAAATCGCAGCGGAAACAAATAACTAAACAATAACTAACGCTTCGGTGCTACAACGCCGTCAACCACCCACGTGGTTGACAAGGCAAAATAAATACAAGTGTACCGGTCTGATGATCAGACTCCCGAGCATAAAACTAAACCATAAATACATCATATACAATACCGAGTATTTAATTACATCCTTCCACTGTAAACTTTCAATATACCGTCATAGTAGTTTCAACGGAATCAAAATATAATGCCACGGGAGCACAGGCGCATCCCGGGCTCAACATCCAAAATAAACCAAAATACAACTGCAGCCTAGATCCTACAGCCACTCTGCTTCCTCGATCCTCATCCTGCAGTAAAAATATGGAGCCCCCGAGGGGGTCAGCAACCCTTGGCTGGTATGGTTAACGCGTAGCCCATCGGCTACCGGGATACGTGCAACTAATTGTCATGATAACATGGCATTCATTTTATACATAACATAACATAGCATAATATGTGGCATAGCATCAACAGTGCATAGCACAACATCACATACACAGTGGATCTTCTTTCCACAATAACGAACCAAGAAGGTTAAACAACATAAGAGCCTAGAGAATGATTCACCCTCATGTTAAGCTCGCTACACACACTCATTACCGTTCTGTTATTCGAACGAGTAACTTAAGTCACAGATGGTTCGGATATAGTGACCCGAACACACCACACAAACACATGTTCCCACTAAACCGATCATAAGTCAGAATAGGTAAGCTTTGGAGGAAGCTAGCGGGAGATCGAACGCCAAATTAAGGAGAACAATCTTAACAACATAAGAGTCAATCTGATTCAGATATCCACTCTTAACTTACATGCATGACCGGACAACCGGAGTCCTCACTTCCCAATTAACACTTGTTAGAAGTTCATGGTGGAACTTAACAACCAATACACAATAGGTGGTAAGTCATGTTAAACACACACAAGGGAAATGAGTCACATCATAACATCACGATAATATGAACAACTATAAACTCATTACATGTTTAGATCTTATAACGTCATAAACACACAGAAAAACATACAACACACAAGCCGGTGTAAACCGGTAGACAACAGACTGCAAGAAAACCATACCTTGGTCCTTGCCTCGATTGATTTCCTCCGTAGGTCACTCCTATACATGATTAGTAACGTCGGTTAATTATTTATTCAACTTCAAACTTATTAAATGTTTAACATAATTGTATGACATGTTTTTAATGCCCAACTAACCCTTCATTACCCTCATTATACCCTAGGGGGCTAACTACATTTGTCACATTCTTTACTGTTTTTTTTATATAGTTTTTGGTCTGTCCGACCCACCGTCCGACCCACAACTGGGTCGGACCCTTCCAGTGATTTTCGGTTTTTGGAAAAACTTAGCTTGTCCGACCCATGTCCGACCCAAACTTCTGGGTCGGACCATTCCAGAGAATTTTATCGACCTTTGAACATACATGTCCGACCCATGTCTGACTCACTCGACTGGGTCGGACCATTACAGAACTTCTACCGCCTTACAAAACACGCCCGTCCGACCCACGTCCGACTCACTCGACTGGGTCGGACCATTCCAGAACATTTTCCGTCCTTCAAACATGACCGTCCGACCCATGTCCGACCCAAGTCCTCTGGTCGGACCGTTCCAGAACAATTTCCTGACGTCTAACAGAGGCTGTCCGACCCAAACTTGGGTCGGACCCCTGGGTCGGACGCCATCTAAACCTGCCCAAACTTTGTCAAATCTTCACCAAACTTCTCCTTAAGCCTCTTAATGTCTCCTAACTACATTTGGTACACTTATATCCACGTACAACATCCATGAAACTTATTATCTATAACCTTAAACACTTACTCATTTCATACCGAAATTCCTAACACTTATGTTATTTCCTCCTTAGTTTTCCAAGTGGTGTTTCATACCTATGATAACTACTATCCCAAAATGCTTTCTCCTCATTTTAACATCATCTCCCAAGCATCATTTCTTACCATCAACTCCTTATGTCATTCTCTAATTCCTTTTTTCAAGTTCACACTTTCTCCTTGTTCACCAAAGTTTGCCTAAATCCTAACACAAGTCCAAATGACTCTAGTGTATCCCAAAACATTCCTTGCATTATAAAATCCTCTAGAACATTTCCTAAGCCCTTCTCACATCTTAAAGCACCTTAATGCATGTTTCTTTCCCAAGGAAAGCACTTAACCATTCTAAACATTTCTTAACTCATCAAACTTATTTTTAAACCTTAGGACTTCTTGTTTGTTACCTAAATTTTGACATAGGTTCTCCTAGAACATTACTAAACCAAAACATATTGTTTTCACCAACAAACAACCATGAACACCAAAATCCATCAAACACATCTTACACACAAACTTCACACGTATAGCACTACATCACAATATAGTGCATAATTTAAATTGCATGACACTTAGGCCCTTAAATGACATGGCTCTTAGGCCCTTAAAATGTATAAATCATAAACACTGAATTTCCACAATATATTTGCCTTTGACCTGCAAATACACTCAACAACACATATGCCTTTTACTAAGCTCTTGAGAGCATTCTTCTAAGTCACTTCCCATTGGCTCCTTAGATCATTTTCATAAGAAATACAAGCTCATTTCTCCTAAAGCATTAAACCACATTAGGTTAGCATATTTACCTCTTTCCCATACAAACTTCTTCTTTGTTTCCTTATAAAACCGGTAAGGTATTTGATTCCTTGTCAACTACTAAACATTATACAAATAACATAATGAGTATTCAAGCTTTAAGCTTCATCTCATTGTAAACCCGAGGTTTACGTTATTTCAAAAACATTAATGTAGTTGTTTTACCTTGGTCTTTGAAGAGAGTTTGAATATATATCAAGAGAGGACTCCACCTAGTACATGAAAGGTTGGAATGAAGCTAGAACAAAGTCACACAAAGAGCACCATTAATGGGCATTTTCGGTCAAGGTAAAAACATGGAGGAAACATGACTTTTCTTTGAGATTCCTTACCTAGAAGCAAAGGAGAGTAATAATATGTAGAAATATAAGCTCAAGCTCCTTCAATGGTGGAACTCCATGGCACCGAAATGGGGCTCTTGAAGTTTTGAGAAGATAGGAATGAAGAGCTTGATGAGAGGAAGAGAATGGTGGTGTTTGTTTTTGATTTGGTTAAGCGAGCTAGGAATTACAAGTGGTCAAAGATGGAGTTTGTGTGTTTACTATTGCAAATCGTGTATGAAGAGAAGAAGAGAGGTTGAAGAAGACTTGGAACCGTGGGAAATGAAGGAAAGAAATGAGAGAATGAGATAAGTGAGTTTGTTTTGCTTTTTAGAAGATATTTATGCTTATAAAGTAAAAAGTACTTTAATTAGTTATCTTTATTTACTTAATATGTTAACAAGAGAGTGGTGAGTCACCACACTTAAGAAAACCGGCCTCCATTAGTACTTAGGGGTAATATAGTCTTTATTTGTCAATTTAATTACTTATACAAACATATGTTACAAAATAGCTTATTAAAATCACTATTCATAAAAACAAGGCACATAGAAGTGAAATTTTTGATTTCCCATTGATATAGACTTCAAAATGTGATACTATATAGTACACATGTTAATTAAAGAGTAATGATGGACATTTAGCCATTCAAAACTCTTTTACAAGACAATTTTTCAAAAATGTGCTTTAAGACTCCTTAAAGCACATTTTGTGTTTTAACTTGTTTCCAAGCTTGGTTTTCTTTGGTAATTGGTTTAATATGTTCATTAATATATAAATAAGGTCTTGGTAAGTTCATTAGGTCTTAACCAAGCTTATCCCAAGCTTAGAGCACATTTTGGCCTTTATTGACCTTTAAGCACATTTTGTGTTTTCTTTTGTTTAAATTTGTTTTCTAATGTTTCTAAGACTCTTTTTAGTCTTAATATACGATATTTAGGTGTTTAAACAATATACTAAGGTTTGGGGTATTTCAATCTACCCCCCTTAAAAGAACTTTGTCCCCAAAGTTCATACTTCCACATATCCTAAATATTAGAACACGGGAATACATATAAACAATACTTCCATACATCATTAACACCACACTTACATAACATTGGACACAAGGTCCATACAACATAACATCGGGTACATAACATTGGACACAAGGTCCATACAACATATACAACATCATTCAGACACAACTGTCTGTAATATGACAACATAGCATAGACGATGTATTTAAATACACGTCATACTCACATAACCGAAACGGCTCTACCCCCCTTAAAAAGGGGTACGCCCCGTACCCTATACACATAAGCACTAAGAAGTAAACAATGACGGGTACTTTGCCTTCATCTTGTCTTCCAGCTCCCAAGTGGCCTCCTCAACGTCCTGGTTAGACCAAAGAACTTTCACCAGTCTCACAGACATATGGCGAGTGTCTCGAGTCTTAGTATCCAGAATCCGTACCGGAGTCTCCACTGATCGCATGGTTGGCTCTAAGGTTAGCCTTTCAGGCTGAAGCACATGAGACGGATGAGACATATACTTCTTCAACTGGGACACATGAAATACATCATGTACCTTGCCCAGCTCGGCGGGGTAGATCAAGTCTGTAAGCTACCGGGCCGATCCGCTCCGTCACAACATAAGGCCCCACATATTTTGGGCTCAACTTGCCCTTCTGGCCAAAACGAAATACTCCCTTCATGGGGGATACTCTCAAAAATACCTGATCGCCCACGGCGAACTCCAGGTCACGTCTGCGCACATCTGCGTACGACTTCTGTCTATCCTGAGCTGCCTTCATGTTAGCCCGGATCTGGCGAACTTCTGCCTGAACTTGTTCAAGATACTCTGGTCCTATAATGACCGTCTCACTCGACTCATCCCAGCATAATAGCGTGCGGCACGGTCTACCGTACAAAGCCTGGAAGGGAGACATCTTGATCGATGCATGATAACTGTTGTTGTAACTAAACTCGATCAGATGTAACTTATCAATCCAGCTGGTCTGAAAGTCAAGTGCACATGCACGTAACATATCCTCAAGTGTCTGGATGGTGCGCTCACTCTGACCATCTGTCTGTGGGTGAAACGCTGTACTCAATTTCAGTTCGGTACCCAGTGCTTCTCGCGTAGACTTCCAATACCTCGATAAGAATCTGGTATCTCTATCAGATACAATTGTTTTCGGTACCCCATGATGTCTTACAATTTCTCTAACAAAGAGTTCTGCCAGTTTTGCCACTTTCCAGGTGTCCTTCATCGTAATGAATCGGGCCACCTTGGTCAGTCGGTCAACAACAACCCATATCATATTCAGACCTCCCCTTGTAGGCGGAAGCCCTACTACGAAGTCCATGGAAATATCATGGAACTTCCACTCAGGCACTGGCATTGGCTGTACCATACCACCAGGCCGTCGGTGCTCAAACTTGACCTTCTGGCAAGTGAGACACCTCAACACATAATCATTTACATCTTTTTTCATTCCTGTCCACCAGAAATATCTTTTCATACCCTTATACATCTTTGAAGCTCCGGGGTGAATCGAAGTAGTAGAACAATGGGATTCACTCAATATGCGCTCCTTCAACTCAGCGCTACTCCTAGGTATACACAATCGGCCATTAAGCCTAATCAGGTCGTCATCGTGGAGTCTGAAGTCGTACTTCTGACCATCGAATGTGCCATCAATAAGCTTCTGCCTGATCTCCATCATATACTGATCCGTCATCTGAGCACTCCGCACCTCTTCAACCAAGCCATAATGAGAGACTAGCGAATGGAGAGAGTGTGCTCGGCGACTCAATGCGTCAGCTACCACATTTGCCTTACCCTCTTTATATTGCAGATTAATGTCGTAGTCATTCAGAAATTCAACCCACCTTCTTTGCCTCATGTTGAACTCCTTCTGAGTGAACAAGTACTTTAAGCTTTTGTGGTCAGAATAGATCGTCACACTTACCCCATACAAATAATGTCGCCATATCTTCAATGCGAAGACAATGGAACCCAACTCTAGATCGTGGGTAGGGTAGTTCTCCTCATGCTTTTTCAGCTGTCGGGAGGCGTAAGCTACGACCTTCCCGTGTTGCATCAATACACAACCCATACCTCTACCTGATGCATCGCAATAGACCTCAAAACCATCTGGACTGTCTGGTATAGTCAGGACTGGTGCAGATGTCAGAGCATCCTTGAGACTCGTGAAAGAACTCTCACAGTCGACTGTCCACTCGAATGGTGCATCCTTTTTCATCAAGGAAGTCATCGGCTTCGAGACACTGGAGAAGTCCTTTACAAACCTCCTATAATAACCTGCCAGACCGAGGAAGCTCCTGATATCGGTAACTGTCTTCGGCCTAGGCCAGGTGCACACTGCATCTATCTTTGCCGGATCAACAGCGATCCCGGCCTCAGAAATCACATGTCCAAGAAAGGATACTTGGTTCAGCCAAAACTCGCATTTCGAAAACTTAGCATACAACTGATTCCTTCTCAATGTTTGTAACACATTTCTAGGTGGCTTTCATGCTCACCTCTCGACTTCGAGTACACAAGAATATCATCGATGAACACTACCACAGACTTGTCCAACTGATCTTGGAACAAGCGGTTCATTAAGTCCATAAACTTAGCTGGTGCATTCGATAAGCCAAACGGCATAACTGTGAACTCATAATGCCCATACCTAGTTCTGAATGCTGTCTTTTCGATATCACTGTCACGGATGGCAATCTGGTGGTATCCGGATCGTATGTCTATCTTGGAGAATACTGATGCTCCCCTCAACTGATCAAATAGATCGTCGATGCTTGGTAAAGGGTAACGGTTCTTCACCGTAACTGCATTCAGCTCTCGATAGTCAATACACAGGCGAAGGCTGCCGTCCTTCTTCTTCAAGAAGAGGACCGGCGTTCCCCATGGTGAAACGCTAGGGCGGATGAACCCCTTGTCGAGTAGGTCTCTCAGCTGCTCCTTGAGCTCTGTCATCTCTGCTGGAGCCATACGATAGGGCGCCTTCGCAATTGGTCCAGTACCCGGAACCAAATCAATCTCAAACTCCACTTCCCGTGCTGGCGGCATGCCCGGCAGTTCCTTAGGAAATACATCAGGAAACTCCGACACTACCGGCACATCCGGGCTAAACTCTGGATCTCTCTCTATGTCCTGGACATAGCAGAGGTATACATCACTCCCTCGTCATAGTTCACGACACATTGCTATGGCGGTGATGATCTGAGTCGAAGGCTCCCTGGGCCTCTGGCGGTAAGATATAGTAACCCCAGATGGACTCCGAAGAAGCAGTTGATGCTCGGCACATAGGATTCTGCCCTTGTACCGCTCCAACCAGTTCATCCCGACAATCACATCAAAGCCAAATCAAGTCGATTGGAAACTCTTCACCTCTGATTCTTACAACAGCATCTCGGTGGTAGCGGGTACACCAGATCCGTTCTTTCGACGGGAGAGTGACTAGGAAGTCTGGCATCTCATCACCGTCTAACCCCAGCCTCTTCGCAAAAGATAGCGAAATAAATGTGTGTGAGGCTCCGGAGTCGAACAAGATCGAAGCGTCCACGCCATTGACTGGAAAGGTACCGGTGATGATTGTGCCGCTCTTGCCGGCTTCTACCTCATTGCAGACACTCAGTGTACCTCCCGTTCCGAGTGCACAGCCTAATTCATTGGCAAACTAATAAGTACTGGGTAACAACACGGTTGCTATACTTCAATAACTCCACTTTATTCATTAACACATTCTCCTTACAACATTGTTGGTGTACACTGTTGACATAACTTAACACATATATAATATCCCTAACATACACTGGCTTAACACATTACATAATTATACAAGGCTTTAAAACTGTCTGAAGGTCAAATTCAAACTTCCAGGTTTCATGTGTGTAGCATTGATCACTGCCGACAGTGCGGTATTCAGTTTGATCTTTCTGATGCCATGATATAGCATCCTTGACTGCCCACCCATGATTAACACATCTCCCAATTTCAACACTAGCTTCTTTGCGAGATCAGCACGCTTCTGCTCGCCATACACAAACACTGCGGTATCACCAATGGACCAAGACACCACGGGTACTCCCTTACTTAGAGACTCGGGTGACTCGTCCTTATCTTGGTGTAAACCTAACCGTCCACCTTCTGGTAGAAGTTCACAATGCATAAATCTGCTTTCACATCTGGAATTGAATCCGTTTCAACTTGTTGAGCAATTCCCACGGCGTAGTTAACGACCGCATGGAACTCCTCGGGTATACTTGGTACTGTTGCTCCGTCTTCAGCTCGCACCTCTTGATATGTCTTGGTGTAAGGGTTCCAGTCCTTACCCTTGCACATCATCTTCAATTGCATTCTTGATCCGTTCGGGTATTCGGGTGTGTAGAAACCTCCAGGTTTTGCTCCTAGTTCATCGCATCGCCTAATGATATGGATTTGTGCTTCCGGTGTTAGGTATCCATTCAAGAGTATCATACCTGGCTGGATAACCTGACATTGCTCCATTGGAAAGTCGGTGATGTTGATGGTAGTTTGGGCTTGGCCCTTGTCACCCTGGTGCTGACTCTTCTGGGGCTGGGAATAAGGTTTCTTCTTCTTCTTTCCTCCCCCGTACCCCTGCGGACTCTGGCCCTCGCTCGTGGCCTTGCGCTTGTGCGCATTCTCCTCGTCCCTCAGACGGACGGTGATCTCCACCTTAGCAGCGGCATGATAGCACTCCTGAATTTAGGATGTCAGTCATGCCCCGCAAAACATACTCACAAACTCACATTAATACTCACTTATGGATTACACTTATTCACATCACACTGTATTCAAATTACCTGCAAGGTAGTATACTCAGCTGGCCCCATCCCATAGTGAAGACGGTGGCTGAGACCGTTGTAGAAACGTTTACCAGCACCCGGTTCGAGTACCCCAGGTCCGGTAACAGGTGGATAAGGCCGGTGAATGCAGTGTAGTACTCATCAACCGACACCTTGTCCCCCTGCCTCAGACTATCCAGCTCCAGGCGCTTGGCCTCTTGAACATGCACAGGGTAGTATTTGGCTCGTAGTAGAGCCGTGTACTCCCTCCATCCAAACTGAGGATCCGCCATCCGGTCCTCTCTCATAAGTTTCCACCAACTCTGTGCCGAACCCTTCAGGTAGTAAGCGGCAAGACGGACCTTAGCCTCTGCAGGTACAGCCAAGGTCTCATAGGCGGTCTCCAACTCGGAGATGTACGCCTCCAGCTTACGTGGGTCGGTCTCCCCATGAAATGAAGGGGGTCTCAAGTCTGCCAATGCCTTGACCCAGTTGGTCTCTTATGGCGGTGGCGGTGGTGGTTGAACTTCGGGGTGTTGCCCCTGCTGAATTGCAGCTACTAGTTGTGGAACCATTTGGGCTACGGCGGCCGCTACAGCTTCGGCCATGACCTGGGCCGTAGTATTCTCGCCCTGGTCATCCGTATCTCCCGTACCGCTTCCGCGGCCCCTACCTCGCGGTCTACCTGACATCTGAATTCACATGAATATTATTAGCATTATGCTTACACACTTATCGGTTCCAACGGTTGAAACGTTTTCCGACAACAAGGTATCTCCACACTTGGTTAGTGGTTAACCTTTCCATAACTGATCACTTAGGTAACTGTAGTTAGGTTTCCTAACTCGGTATATTCCTAAGCTCGGTATTCTAGTCATCAGAGCGATACTTCGCTCTGATACCACTTTTTGTAACACCCCTACATCAAACTTCACAACTAATGAAATCGCAGCGGAAACAAATAACTAAACAATAACTAACGCTTCGGTGCTACAACGCCGTCAACCACGTGGTTGACAAGGCAGAATAAATACAAGTGTACCGGTCTGATGATCAGACTCCCGAGCATAAAACTAAACCATAAATACATCATATACAATACCGAGTATTTAATTACATCCTTCCACTGTAAACTTTCAATATACCGTCATAGTAGTTTCAACGGAATCAAAATATAATGCCACGGGAGCACAGGCGCATCCCGGGCTCAACATCCAAATAAACCAAAATACAACTGCAGCCTAGATCCTACAGCCACTCTGCTTCCTCGATCCTCATCCTGCAGTAAAAATATGGAGCCCCCGAGGGGGTCAGCAACCCTTGGCTGGTATGGTTAACGCGTAACCCATCAGCTACCGGGATACGCGCAACTAATTGTCATGATAACATGGCATTCATTTTATACATAACATAACATAGCATAATATGTGGCATAGCATCAACAGTGCATAGCACAACATCACATACACAGTGGATCTTCTTTCCACAATAACGAACCAAGAAGGTTAAACAACATAAGAGCCTAGAGAATGATTCACCCTCATGTTAAGCTCGTTACACACACTCATTACCATTCTGTTATTCAAACGAGTAACTTAAGTCACAGATGGTTCGGATATAGTGACCCGAACACACCAGACAAACACATGTTCCCACTAAACCGATCATAAGTCAGAATAGGTAAGCTTTGGAGGAAGCTAGCGGGAGATCGAAAGCCAAATTAAGGAGAACAATCTTATCAACATAAGAGTCGAATCTGATTCAGATATCCACTCTTAACTTACATGCATGACCGGACAACCGGATTCCTCACTTCCCAGTTAACACTTGTTAGAAGTTCATGGTGGAACTTAACAACCAATACACAATAGGTGGTAAGTCATGTTAGACACACACAAGGGAAATGAGTCACATCATAACATCACGATAATATGAACAACTGTAAACTCATTACATGTTTAGATCTTATAACGTCATAAACACACAGAAAAACATACAACACACAAGCCGGTGTAAACCGGTAGACAACAGACTGCAAGAAAACCATACCTTGGTCCTTGCCTCGATTGATTTCCTCCGTAGGTCACTCCTATACATGATTAGTAACGTCGGTTAATTATTTATTCAACTTCAAACTTATTAAATGTTTAACATAATTGTATGACATGTTTTTAATGCCCAACTAACCCTTCATTACCCTCATTATACCCTAGGGGGCTAACTACATTTGTCACATTCTTTACTGTTTTTTTTATATAGTTTTTGGTCTGTCCGACCCACCGTCCGACCCACAACTGGGTCGGACCCTTCCAGTGATTTTCGGTTTTTGGAAAAACTTAGCTTGTCCGACCCATGTCCGACCCAACCTTCTGGGTCGGACCATTCCAGAGAATTTTATCGACCTTTGAACATACATGTCCGACCCATGTCCGACTCACTCGACTGGGTCGGACCATTACAGAACTTCTACCACGCCTTACAAAAACGCCCATCCAACCCACGTCCGACTCACTCGACTGGGTCGGACCATTCCAGAACATTTTCCGTCCTTCAAACATGACCGTCCGACCCATGTCCGACCCAAGTCCTCTGGGTCGGACCGTTCTAGAACAATTTCCTGACGTCTAACAGAGGCTGTCCGACCCAAGTCCTCTGGGTCGGACCGTTCCAGAACAATTTCCTGACGTCTAACAGAGGCTGTCCGACCCAAACTTGGGCGGACCCCTGGGTCGGACGCCATCTAAACCTGCCCAAACTTTGTCAAATCTTCACCAAACTTCTCCTTAAGCCTCTTAATGTCTCCTAACTACATTTAGTACACTTATATCCACATACAACATCCATGAAACTTATTATCTATAACCTTAAACACTTACTCATTTCATACCGAAATTCCTAACACTTATGTTATTTCCTCCTTAGTTTTCCAAGTGGTGTTTCATACCTATGATAACTACTATCCCAAAATGCTTTCTCCTCTTATTAACATCATCTCCCAAGCATCATTTCTTACCATCAACTCCTTATGTCATTCTCTAATTCCTTTTTTCAAGTTCACACTTTCTCCTTGTTCACCAAAGTTTGCCTAAATCCTAACACAACTCCAAATGACTCTAGTGTATCCCAAAACATTCCTTGCATTATAAAATCCTCTAGAACATTTCCTAAGCCCTTCCCACATCTTAAAGCACCTTAATGCATGTTTCTTTCCCAAGGAAAGCACTTAACCATTCTAAACATTTCTTAACTCATCAAACTTATTTTTAAACCTTAGGACTTCTTGTTTGTTACCTAAATTTTGACATAGGTTCTCCTAGAACATTACTAAACCAAAACATATTGTTTTCACCAACAAACAACCATGAACACCAAAATCCATCTAACACATCTTACACACAAACTTCACACGTATAGCACTACATCACAATATAGTGCATAATTTAAATTGCATGGCACTTAGGCCCTTAAATGACATGGCTCTTAGGCCCTTAAAATGCATAAATCATAAACACTGAATTTCCACAATATATTTGCCTTTGACCTGCAAATACACTCAACAACACATATGCCTTTTACTAAGCTCTTGAGAGCATTCTTCTAAGTCACTTCCCATTGGCTCCTTAGATCATTTTCATAAGAAATACAAGCTCATTTCTCCTAAAGCATTAAACCACATTAGGTTAGCATATTTACCTCTTTCCCACACAAACTTCATCCTTGTTTCCTTATAAAACCGGTAAGGTATTTGATTCCTTGTCAACTACTAAACATTATACAAATAACATAATGAGTATTCAAGCTTTAAGCTTCATCTCATTGTAAACCCTAGGTTTACATTATTTCAAAAACATTAATGTAGTTGTTTTACCTTGGTCTTTGAAGAGAGTTTGAATATATATCAAGAGAGGACTCCACCTAGTCCATGAAAGGTTGGAATGAAGCTAGAACAAAGTCACACAAAGCACCATTAATGGGCATTTTCGGTCAAGGTAAAAACATGGAGGAAACATGACTTTTCTTTGAGATTCCTTACCTAGAAGCAAAGGAGAGTAATAATATGTAGAAATATAAGCTCAAGCTCCTTCAATGGTGGAACTCCATGGCACCGAAATGGGGCTCTTGAAGTTTTGAAAAGATAGGAATGAAGAGCTTGATGAGAGGAAGAGAATGGTGGTGTTTGTTTTTAATTTGGTTAAGTGAGCTAGGAATTACAAGTGGTCAAAGATGGAGTTTGTGTGTTTACTATTGCAAATCGTGTATGAAGAGAAGAAGAGAGGTTGAAGAAGACTTGGAACCGTGGGAAATGAAGGAAAGAAATGAGAGAATGAGATAAGTGAGTTTGTTTTGCTTTTTAGAAGATATTTATGCTTATAAAGTAAAAAGTACTTTAATTAGTTATCTTTATTTACTTAATATGTTAACAAGAGAGTGGTGAGTCACCACACTTAAGAAAACCGGCCCCCATTAGTAATTAGGGGTAATATAGTCTTTATTTGTCAATTTAATTACTTATACAAACATTTGTTACAAAATAGCTTATTAAAATCACTATTCATAAAAACAAGGCACATAGAAGTGAAATTTTTGATTTCCCATTGATATAGACTTCCAAATGTGATACTATATAGTACACATGTTAATTAAAGAGTAATGATGGACATTTAGCCATTCAAAACTCATTTACAGGACAATTTTTCAAAAATGTGCTTTAAGACTCCTTAAAGCACATTTTGTGTTTTAACTTGTTTCCAAGCTTGGTTTTCTTTGGTAATTGGTTTAATATGTTCATTAATATATAAATAAGGTCTTGGTAAGTTCATTAGGTCTTAACCAAGCTTATCCCAAGCTTAGAGCACATTTTGGCCTTTATTGACCTTTAAGCACATTTTGTGTTTTCTTTTGTTTAAATTTGTTTACTAATGTTTCTAAGACTCTTTTTAGTCTTAATATACCATATTTAGGTGTTTAAACAATATACTAAGGTTTGGGGTATTTCATTCCCTTTTAGTATACTTTGAGTAGCTTTTTAATGTATGTAGCATTGTTGAATATATTTTTCATTAATAAAGCTTTTGCATTCTTCACATCTTTCAGAAAGTCATTAACAAATGCTTCATAAATAAATGCTCTTTCTTCAACAAAACAAAAAATGGTTTGAGTATATCTTTTGTAAAGGCATATGAAACAATCATCTCCTGGCAATAGAACAAAATGATTCATCTTTTTGCTTCCAAAAGGGTGAACATGTCCGTCCAAACACCATCACAGAACATCTAAAACAATTCACAAAGTGGTCCAAATTCCACATCTGTTTAAGTGTTGTCATAAAACCCCAAATCAATACTAAGGGCAATTTGAGCTTAAGTTTGTCATCTCTAATCTTTCATTTAAAGATGTGAACAAGTCTTCGAGTCAAAATTCACGAGAGTTCCTTGAGTGGAAAAACCATGAGCGAACGAGCGTGTCATTTTCACATGACTTCGGTGATACCGCATTTAAAGGTAAGGTAAACGGCATAACTCCAACCGAAGGAGATAATTTGTAAATTTACTCTTAGATCTATGAAAAGTAACGAAGAACGGACACACGACTATTAAGGATGACGAAGCACCTAGGTAAGCACCACACAGCCAAAAGCTTTTGAACCCGGACATTAAACCCTAGGTACCCCCGCTGAGCCTTTCATATATCTCTTTTTGATATTATGAACTCCACAAAATAACCCTGCCAATGATGAATGTCCGACCCGGTGACCAAAGGAAGTGAGGAGCCCGACTCTCAGATAACATTTTCATCAGCCCAAAGAAGCAATACCGCTATCAGCATGACGAAGCGATCCGTAAATGGTCCCAGAGTGACACAGGATCCGAAGAGCTCACATCAAAATAGCTCTCAAAGCTCAAAACCAGGAGACTCAAGAACCCTAAAATCAAAGTCAAGAAAGGATAAAACAAAGAGGCAAACCCGAAGTACGTCGAAGACATCTGAATGATAAAAAGAAGAGAAATTGTGTAAAGAACGACTCCAAAGTCCAAGTCCAAAAGCTCAAAAAGAATGTCAACTCAAAGCAGCCAAACAACTTCAAGACAAGGAAGGCAAATCCGAGGGAAGACGCAAGTTGCAGCTTTGGTCACCCCTTACATGCTCCACATACCTCAAAATCCCTTCATAATCCTGTTGTCTTTCATCACACCCCATGGCCACGTTATAAGCTTTAAAGACTTTCAACTTGGTAGTGTGTGTCCAATCAGGTTAAATAATACACTGAATGGTAAATCCAACAACAAATTCAAGGCCTATAAGTTTGACCGTAAGAAAGAAACAAGTGCAAACACAAACAGGTCGAGTGTAGGTTAGGAAGCACCACATCAAACATAAGCCTTGACCTTGTGAGGAGGACTTGTTCACACGTTAATCAAGAAAAATACACTGATCGATTGCCATAATCTCTAGCTCAGATTGTCTTAAAGAAGAATACTGGGGGCAATTGTTGGTTCCAACAATTGCTATGATAACACCAATTGGAACCCAAAGCTCAAGCAGCAACACCACCACCACACGGCCCACATAAGCCCTTACCTCCACATCATATCACACAAGCACACATAAGCCTTAACCTCGACACAAACACTCTCAGGCCCGTCATTGGTCTTACCTCCACAAAATCAGGCTCATCATAATCCTGATCACCATCCATAATCACAACCATCCTTGGGCTTTGTCATAAATCATGAACACCAGTGAAAGCTCTCAGCACCACAACAAACGCCACACACTCCCACCAGTGGAATGTTCATCTCCTAAGAGACATATTGCAAGTCATAAGTCTTTAGTCAGGAAATGATGATTTCACTTTCCTTTTCAATAGACAAGGTTTTTCTCACACACTACCATATTTTGCACCCTTTCAATAGTTCTTGTTTTTGGGCCAGTTTCCAACAAGCACTATAATTGCATTTTACAACTTCTACACAACACGTCAATATTGCCATGTTCAACACATTTTCAATGGTTTCTTGTTTTGAACATGTGTTTTATGTACACTTTGATTACATTTTGACATGCACCTTATCATTGCCAGGTTTGGCACTTTCACAATTGACTTTCATCACAATCATTTGCATAAAACAAACTTTACATCCTCGTATCAAGCATATCGCATTCTTTAAAATAGCCTGGTCAAATTTAGAATGGATCTTAGTCTCCATAAGCTACTGAGTTAGAAGGATATTAGTCTCCATAAGCAACTGAGTTAGACGGATCTCAGTCTCCAAAAGCAACTGAGTTAAATGGATCTCAGCCTCCATAAGCAACTGAGTTAGACGGATCTCAGTCTCCATAAGCAACTGAGTTAGACTGTACACCCTACGCCAATCTCATTATTAATACCAAATTATCTCAATCATTATTAGATCCGCAATAGAAAACTCTAATACAACGGTGGGTGAAACAATGCGTTAGTCACCCACGTGACTAACAAGGCCTAATTCAATACAATAACGGTTTGATGGACCAGAAATCCCGAGTTCTTATATAATACAAATATCATTCCTTTCTAAACCGAGTCATATACAATCCTCAAGTCACACTATACCGAGTCTATTATAATCCATTGTCGATAACAAATTCGGTCTCACAATACAAAAAATTACAAACGTAGTTTAAATAACTACCATGCTTAACAGCAATCCCCATCCTACCTAGAACGGTAATCATCTCCAGGTACCTGAAAAATAATGGGTGGCCCCAAAGGGGCTCAACCTTGTGGTATGGTAATCGTGCAACCTGCTACTACCGGGTCACACCCAACTAATTGTCATCTAAGCATGCGATTGATTTTATTTAATGAAATACCCCTAAATTAATTTAAATTAATTTAGGGGATTTCTTTTGTTAAAATTAAATTATTATATGGAATAATGAATATTAAATTATTATATGGAGTTGTGAAATTTATTTAGGGGTTTTCTCCTATTTAACCCTTAATTATTATACATTATTATATAGTATTATGATTTAATAATAAGATTTATAAGTCAATAAATCTTGGGAAAATTTCTAAACACTCCAAATATATTATAAAGATTTTAGGAAGTGTTGGAACATTGTTTTGAAACATAAAAGTCAATATAAAATTCTAGAAACCTTAAAGCTTATTAAGCCTTGCTAGAGTTGACTTTTTGAGAATGGTCAAACAGGCCATGAAACCTATACCAATAAATAGGTTATGAAAAACCATGAAGATCGATAAAAAGAACGTAAAAACGGATCATCCTAGCCAAAGTTATGATAAATTGAAGTTTAGAGCCAAAATTTTGAAGGATGCTGACGTGTCCAGGACACGTGTCGCGCCCAGTCAGCACCCAAGACACTTAATCGGTTGAGTTCCAGCGGTTTTGGCATGTCAACAGGCGATCTTTAGACGCCTATATCTTTTTCTCTACTCCACCATTTGGTATGCCGTTTGTTTCATTCGATTCTCCTATCTTTCCTCTTTCCAACCATTACTCACACCCATCTAACTCCTTCTACAATGATCGGAAAGTTGATCCAAAGTTGCTCCTCGCGAGTTCGTAACCCAGAACTGCAGTTTTCCTGAAATCGGGTAAACTTCGTCACGCCATAACTTCTTCATTTCTCGTCCAAATTTCTTGTTCTTTAGCTTGTTTTGAAGATCTCTAATCCCTCTATAACTTTCATGTTGATGGCCAAGGCTGATTCGCACTGGGTTTGGGAGATAAATCTGTCTAAAGTTGCCCACTCGATCACGGCGGTAATTCTGCCCAGTTTCATCCCGAACCAACTAGGTAAACTCGGATCTTGTGAGATCTATAACTTTCTCCTAGTTCATCAAAATCATGATTCTTCCACTAGCATCTAGAGTTACATGTCTAGTTTGGATTGTGATAGGTTACATGAATCGAATCTCTCTCAGTTGGTGCGAGTTGATTCGAGAAGAGGCGTACCTGAAACGCGCATAAAATACCGATTCCAGAATTGTCGACTTGGTTTCACCCCGTTAATGCAATTCCGGTAAGTTTCTGGTCAAATTGTTCCATTGATGCCATTCGAAATTTCATCACCGATCAAACCCACATGCCAATTTAGTCTATTATGCATTACAATGGGAGAATTTGTAGGAATTGCAACCGAATTAAGTTCTGTACCGAAATAAACCCTAACTCTCGAATCGATTTCGAAACTTGGTTTATACTGCATTATAATTGGGGAAATTGGTACCATTAGAACCGGAATTTGATTACGAATCGATAGGAACAAGAATCATCGAATTTCGTTCTGTAGATTGTGAGTTATAGGGTGATTAGTACTCGGGTCGGAAGGGAGAACGCTGAAGAACTCGAGGGTTCTGGGCCGCCCGATCGCGTTAAAAGAAACGGACGGCCACGATTAAAACGTTTCAAAATATAAGTATAAGTTTTTATATTATTCCAGAATAAAGTCCTAACTTGCTAGATTTATTTAATGGCCTTCCCGAATGTGTTTGACTTGAAATTTTAACCATAGATTCCTTATAATTAGTTTATTTTGATGTAAATTAATATGGTTTTGAGTTTTTAAACATAAGTTATGATTTTTGCAAGTTACGGGTATTATGGAATTATTTGGGTGATTTTAAAAGATATTTTTATGAATAAAAATTTTATAATATGTCTAAAATGTTATAGTTATTATATATAAGTTTGGGAATTTTTGGCAAGGGTAAATAGGTTTAAAAATTATGTTTATGAGTTTTTCATAAGAATAACCTATAATATAAGGTTTTTAATGTAACAAAAATTAAAGTGGTTGGGTAATTAACTTTTTAGGATGGGGAAAATAATTAAACTAAATTAACATTTTAATCAGTATGTTTATAAATATTTTGGGTATTATCTTTTAGGTGAAGTAAAAGTTGTTTACACATAAATATATTATATGAGAAAATAAAATGGGAACTTATATTAAATCGGTATTAAACTAAACTACATATTATTATTATGGAGGTTAATATGCTTAATTAAACTAGGGCAAACACTTTATTTTATAAACCATATATCAGTTGTGGAGATGTCTAAAATATTAGATATAATTAAATACAATAAGAATTTCTTAAAGAATGTTTTGGATAAATCCTAAGAAAATATAAGTGTATAATAAATACATTAGAAGTAATAAAAAGTAACATCCTTATGGGAAACATATTAAGGAAAAATTGGGATAAACCTAATTCTACGTGGCAATTAAAAATATAAAGTTATGTGACATCAGGTAGGACTATTAGGGGGAAATACACATCTAAACCTTAATAGGTGACAAAGTAAGTTAGCCAATCGTAACCAAGGGATTAATTAAACAAACCTATAATCAGGAGTGGGTAAATGGAATAAGTTTACAAAAGATTTAATTACGAGATCTAGATCCTTAGGAGGGAGTAACTGTAAAACAAAACTATAGACTAATAAAATGGGGGATGTGTAGCATTATAGTGCCTTAACTAATTAATGCTTGGAATACTTTAATTATAGGTGATTAGTGGAAGTAGTTCGCATTTTCAAGTTTGGTTACTGCTTCTACATATACCAGGTACGATTTCTCGTACTCAGCTTGATGTGTTTTTGGACTATGGAATGTTTTGTACGATTTCTCGTACTCAGATATTTTTGGTGACGAATTTTATGGAACGTTTTGAGAAACGCTAAATGAGTATGAATGTATCTTGAAAGGAAATTGTTTGTGTGACTAACTCAGTTGTGACTAACTGAGCCTTGGATGTACAACTCACATGATCATTGGTTCCTTTTATCTGGTTATCTCATTAGATATTGACTGTTGAGGGTTTACGCCTCTGCACTCTGTAGGACTGAGTGTTTTGGTATTGCACTTGTACAGTTAATATCTAGTGGGAATATGGGAAATGTCAACTTGGTATTGGGTATGGATTATTCTAATAAGTGGTGCACTCACTTTTCACCGATGACGAGAACGGGTCGGTGGCAGCGGAGGTCTGCTATACCTCGCCCATATGGCAACTGACAGCGGAGGTCTGTTTACCTCGTCCTTGTGCAACTGACTGGCGGTGGGGGCCATCTCTCCCAATTGGGTTTATTCCACTCTTGAGTTATGGTTCTTGGATATCTTCTTTCATTCCAGTCCTTGTGACTACTTGGGTCTTCTAATCCTAATTGGAACTGAATCTAACTTAAGCAATGGATGTTCACTAACTTCTGGCGTGGTTTCTTTTATGTTGGCTCACTTTACCTTCATGTTTTATCTCTATCCTTGACTTGTTATCTTTGACTTGGTGTTTTGGTGTGCCTTGTTCTTCTGCTTTTGTTCTAAGTGTTTGGCTTCACTTATTGTTTATTTTTAAGAGTTATGTTTTAAACTGTTTTTTGGAGAGTTGTACCAGTTCCATTCCAGGGAACTGACTCACCCCTCCTGGGGTGGGCTGCTTGGTTTCATCTTGCAGGTACGAATTGCTATACAGGTAGCCACGAAGAGTATGAGTGTATGGGATGGGAATTAGGAACTTTGGAGAGCTATTGTATTTTGTTATTATTCTTTTATTATGTTTTCTCGAGTTCAGACCGTAGCTTGTAATGTCATAAGTTGTAATTGGTGAGGTTTGGTGCCGGGTGTTTGGAACCCGATGATCTGTAATCGCCTTAGTATTTTATTTCCGCTGCATTTATGATAAGTAGGGGCGTTACAGAAAGTGGTATCAGAGCGTAGTTACGCTCTGAGCCCGAGAAAACAAGCCGAGTGAAATACTTAGAATTTAGGTGCCCTTAAAACTGGGGAACTGGGGTAGAATTGGGAAGTGAGGAATCCAGAAAGGCACGTTACCCTTACCCCATACTTGACCTTATTTACATCACTCATGAACACTCTAACTACACACCGTCCCTGGGTAGTTATGAAACACTTTGCATGTTACTACATAGATGTCTAGATTTAACATACAACTTCTGAACAACAAATACCATCCTCAGCAGCTAAATGTCTCAAACAGGAGGAAGAGGAGGACGCGGAGGAAGAGGAGGACGAGGAGCGGGACCCCCAGGTGGTTACGGACCCGATGCTGTTACCCCTGAGGTCATAGCTCAGATTGTAACCGCTGCATTAGCTCAGCAGCAGGCTCAGATCCCTCAACCACCGCCACCACCACCCCACGGTCCGCGAGAGTTCAACTGGTTGAAAGCGGTCAACGATCTTCGTCCCCCAGTCTATGAAGGCCAGCCAGTACCGAAAGCCCTGGAGAAATATATCGCTGAGATCCAAAAGGCTTTTACCTCTCTACATGTCCCAGCAGATCGCCAAGTGGACATAGCAGCATACTTCCTCCAAGGGCCAGCTCATCGATGGTGGCAGACAGCCAGAGCCGAGCTGACCGCTCAGGCGAACTTTGATTTCCAAGCTTTTCTGGTGGCCTTGAGAGCTAAGTTCTACCCGTCCTACCTACAAAGAGGATGAGAAGTGAATTTGAGCAGCTGAAGCAAGGGACTTCTCTGTTGCTGAATACTATGACAAGTTTGTGGAGTTGCTTGCTGTCATTGGAGAGGGAGCTTACGCTCCGAGGTACCTGGTGGATAAATTTCATACTGGCTTGAACTTCAGGATAATGAATATGATCGGTTCCACCAGGGGAAAAACTTTACAGGTATGGAATATGACTTTGGAATTTCTGGTTCGATAAGATTTTCCCACTAACACATATTGTAACGACAGGAACTAGCTGATGATGCAAACGACTGCGAAACCACCATTGCCTATCAGGATTCTGTGCTAGGTAAGAGGAAGGGAGATGCTGGAGGAGGTAGTGGAGGAAACCCTTCCCAGAACTATGAAAGGAAGGGCAAGTTCTACAAGGGGAAGAAAAAAGGCCATGGTTCCTTCACATATTGATGCGGAGCCAATCCGCTCCCATCCACCTAGTGGTAAGATAATACAGAATCTACAATGGTTACATATTGCTATCACGCTACTGACCTTGACTTGGAACAGGAAACCAACCCGTAAGAAGGTACTTCTGCAGGAAGTGTGAGAAGGACCATCCAGGAAAGGAGTGTGACGGACTCTGGTGACGTGTCACCACTGTGGCAGGAAGGGGCATAGATCCTTTGAGTGCTTCTCGAACCCGGATTCCAGGAACTACAAGCCACGCACCGGGTCAGCGACTAAAGCCCCAGCTACTAATACAAGTGGAGGAGGAGGTAGAGGTGGCACCGGAGGTGCTGGACCATCTACCCATCGTCCTGCCCAGAACTACCCTCAGAGGCCAGGCAAAGCACCAGTTCTCAACCTGGTGGACCGTGTCGAATCGGCGAGTGATGACCCGAGTTCACCTGGTGAGGACTACTTTCCTACTGAAGAAGCTTAGACCTTCGTTTTGCTTCATTTCTTCAAATAATTTCTCCTCTGCATTGTAAAGGGATGAACTATAAATCCCTCTTTCTCTTACACCTTTGTGCTAAGACCAGTTTGAACATTGACTTGATTACTTAATGGCAACTGTTGTTTTCGTTCAGCTTTCGATATTTGCTTTCCTGTATTGCCTATTTCCACACCCACCATTTCCTTTGAGGCCAAACCACACCCGCCAGAGAAGTGTGAGATATTGAGACCTGGGATGGTCTTATTACGAGAATTTTTGACCCCAGCTGACCAATATGCATTGATCCTCAAGATCAGAGAATTAGGTGTGAAAGGAGGAAACTTTTACACCCCTACCTTCAAGAACGGTGCAACCATGAAGGTGAAGATCATGTGCCTAGGTAAGAAGTGGGACCACACCACTAGAACCTACGAAGAGGTGGAGGTGCCACCAATTCCAGGAGAGTTGCAGACCATCATTGGAGCTGCAGTTAAAGCAGCCCAGGAATTGGAGGATGAGCCCGTCCCAGACCTAACCTCAGACGTGTGCATCATCAACTTCTATGAGAAAGAAGGTAAGCTAGGAATGCATCAGGATAGGGACGAGTCTCTAGAGTCCATCACCAGAGGAGTTCCAGTGGTGTCCATATCACTTGGAGACGACGCGGAATTCCTATTTGGAGATCAGAAGAGAATGGATCTTGCTACAAAGATCCTCCTGAAGTCGGGTGATGTGCTGATTTCGGGGGAGCAGCCAGACTTATCTACCATGGGGTGAAGAGAATTAAGCCCCACACAGCCCCCACATCCATCATCAACCAGACTCACATGAAACCTGGCCGTTTAAACCTGACCTTTAGACAGATCTAGCTTTGTAATTTATGCAATTTCAGCATTGTATCATTAAATGCTCATGAAGACCTTAATAAGAATGGAAATCTTATAAGTTTGTTTCGTCGTTGTAGGGGTTGGGAACTCAGAGATCAGGTTAACTGTGTTGAACCAGGCTCAAGCGAAGAGCAATGGGATGGTCATCACAGGTATAACTACTAGCCTGATTTATTACCTTGGAATAATGCCTGAGAATCTTAGAATTTACTCTGTGATTTCAGGCACGTTCTTAATTAATGAGGTGGAAGCCACTGTTCTGTTTGATTCTGGAGCCTCCCATTCATTCATATCCCAGGCATTCCATGCTAAGATAGATGCCCCTACAGAAGATATCCATGACTGCTCAGTCTTATTGCCATCCAGAGATTAATCAAGTGCAGTAAGCAATGTAAGGACTTGAACATACGCATCAAGGGAGCAGATTTCCTCTTTGATGCCATTGTCTTCCCTGGCATGGGGTTCGACATAATTGTGGGCATGGACACACTACAGAGATACAGAGGTAGGCTACACTGCGCAGAGCATCGCCTCCTCTTGAAGTCAGCTACAGGGATCACAGTTCATACCGAATGCAGCCCAAACAGCCGACTGTGAAGGTTGTATCGGCACTATCCCTGATGAAGGAAGTGTCCAAGGGAGCGACCGCCTACTACTGTTATGCCCAGGATCTGAGGACAGATCCAAAGTTCAAGTGACGTACCTGGTGTCGGAGTACCCCGACGTTTTCCGGAGGAGTTACCTGGACTACCACCATTGAGGGAGGTTGAGTTCAACATCGACCTCATACCGGTACAGGACCAATTGCCAAGGCTCCTTACCGGATGGGCCCTACAGAGATGGTGGAATTGAAGAAAGCAACTGCAGGAACTAGATAAGGGTTTCATCAGACCCAGTGTCTCACCTTGGGGTGCTCCAGTGCTTTCGTCAAGAAGAAGGACGGAAGCCTGAGACTCTGTATCGACTACAGAGCTGAAATGTCACAAGAACAAGTACCCACTGCCCAGGATCGATGACTGTTCGACCAGCTGAGGGGAGCTAAGGTGTTCTCTAAAATTGATCTGCGTTCCGGGTATCATCAGATAGCTGTAGCTGAGTCAGATATAGAGAAGACAGCCTTCCGGACCAGATACGGCCACTATGAGTTCACAGTGATGCCGTTTGGACTGACCAATGCACCGGCGAGATTTATGGATTTGATGCAGAGAGTCTTCCAAGCCCAGCTAGATAAGTCAGTGGTCGTATTCATAGACGACATTCTGATCTTCTCCAAGAGCAAAGAGGAACATGAGCAGCATTTGAGGACAGTCTTGGAGACTCTGAGAGAGAGGCAACTCTATGCCAAGTTCAGCAAGTGCGAATTCTGGCTGGACAAGGTATCATTTCTTGGTCATGTGATCTCAGCTGAGGGAGTTTCAGTGGACCCAGCTAAAATTGAGGCGAGTAAAGAGCTGGCACAGACCTCGCTCAGTGACTGAGATTCGGAGCTTCCTTGGGTTGGCTGGCTATTATAGACGCTTTGTGAAGGATTTCTCAGGCTAGCCAAGCCCTTAACCTCTCTGATGAAGAAGGATAGCCCGTTTGTATGGACAGAGGCATGTGAGGTCTCCTTTAAGGCACTGAAGGATGCTCTGACCACAGCTCCTGTATTGGTGATCCCGAGGGGAATGAGGGATTCGAGGTTTACTGTGACGCTTCAGGCAAGGGGATCGGTGGAGTTTGATGCAAAATGGCAGAGTCGTGGCTTACGCTTCTCGACAGCTGAAGAAGCACGAAGAAAATTATCCCACACACGACCTTGAGCTCCTCGCCATAGTTTTGCCTTGAAGATCTGGGACACTACCTGTACGGAGCCACGGTCCGAATTATGACAGATCATAAAGTTTGAAATACATCTGGACCCAGAAGGAGCTGAACTTGAGACAGCGACGGTGGATCGAGCTACTAGCTGATTATGATATCGACCTCCAGTACACTGAGGGTAAAGGTAATGTCGTGGCAGACGCTCTGAGCAGAAGAGCATTCACTTCTTGCTCTCATAGAGACGACCACGATAGCTGAGGAGGTATATGCAGCTCAGGATAGTGATGTGTATCTACAGGGTATCAGGCAGAAATTAGCAGATGGGTTGACTGATGGTCTGAAGTATGACTACGAGCTAGACAGCGAGGGACACCTTCGGTCAGAGGCAGACTCTGCGTTCCTCAGGATGCGACAGAACTTCAGACCAGGATTCTCTCTGAAGCTCATTCCTCTACATTGTCAGTACATCCTGGAAGCCACCAAGATGTACAAGGATCTAAAGAAGTTATTCTGGTGGAGCGGGATGAAGAGGGATGTAGCAGATTTCGTCTTGCGATGTCTCACCTGTCAGAAGGTGAAGTTCGAGCATCGGCGACCAGGAGGCCAGATTCAGTCATTACCGGTACCGTGTTGGAAGTTTGACGATATTAGTATGGATTTTGTGGTCGGTCTCCCTCCAGCTAGAGGTGGATTGAACACAATTTGGGTGATAGTGGATAGGTTAACTAAGACAGCTAAGTTTATACCTATCAAGGACACCTGGAAGGTGCCCAAACTAGCTGAGGTGTTCACCACAGAGCACATCCGGTACCATGGGGTACCGAAGACGATCGTCTCCGATCGTGATGCACGTTTCCTTAGTAGATTTTGGCGTCAGGTGCAGGAGGCATTTGGTACTCAGTTGCGACTTAGCACAGCCTTCCACCCTCAAACAGATGGGCAGACCGAGAGGACGATTCAGACACTGGAAGATATGTTGAGAGCGGTCACCTTAGACTATCAGGGGAGTTGGATAGAGCGTCTACACTTGGTAGAGTTCTCCTACAACAATTCCTATCACTCGTCTATCGGCATGGCCCCATTTCAGGCTCTGTATGGCAGACCGTGCCGGACACCTTTATCATGGAGTGACCCTGCTAAGACAGTTTTGATTGGCCCAGAGTATATTCAGAGACTGCAGGATGACATCAGAGTTATTCAGCAGCACATGAGGGCAGCGCAGTCTAGGCAGAAATCTTACGGGGATCAGCGTACCAGAGAGCTTGAATTTCAGATCAGCGATATGGTTTTCCTACGTGTGTCTCCGATGAGAGGTATCTTCAGATTTGGGATGAGAGGAAAGCTAAGCCCTAAGTATGTTGGTCCGTACAGGATTACGGAGCGCGTGGCCCAGCAGCGTATCGACTAGACCTACCAGTGGAGTTGGGGAAGGTACATGACGTGTTTCATGTATCGCAGCTGAAGAAGTATGTACCTGACCCTTCTCACGTGCTACAGCCAGAGAGATTGGAGATTGAACCTACACTGAGATATGAGGAGACTCCCATTCAGATCCAAGACACGAAGGTCCGGGAAACGAGAGGCAGATCAGTCAAGCTAGTGAAGGTTCTTTGGGAGCATCATGGGGTTGAAGAAGCTACTTGGGAAACTGAGGACTCTATGAGAGTGAAGTACCCACACCTATTTCCATGATATTTCCTTGTATTCTTGCCTCTACTGGGTTCTTGTTCATAGCGGTACGAGGGCGTACCTTGGCTCTTTCGGGGGGGTAGTGCATACTCTTCCTTCGTCACCTCATACAGATTATGCCCTGTTTGTTTTGTTAGTAGAATGATGGAGAGGTGTATGCATGTACTTGATTTATACATTGTGTGAATCTTGATTTCTATTTATGAAAATCTTGGTTTGGTTTGGCGCTGAATAATTTTGCGTGGAATTTGGAATGGAAATGAGTGGAATGGATCGGTATGGAATTTGGTTGGGATTGTTATTATGGAATTTTGGTTGGGATTGTTATTGGATGAACATTCTGGTAATTTTTGACAGCACACCTGATGTGGTGTGAGTAGCTATTAGTTGGTGTTAACTTCGGGACGAAGTTTCTTTTAGGGGGATATACTGAAATACCCCTAAATTAATTTAAATTAATTTAGGGGATTTCTTTTGTTAAAATTAAATTATTATATGGAATAATGAATATTAAATTATTATATGGAGTTGTGAAATTTATTTAGGGGTTTTCTCCTATTTAACCCTAATTATTATACATTATTATATAGTATTATGAATTTAATAATAAGATTTATAAGTCAATAAATCTTGGGAAAATTTCTAAACACTCCAAATATATTATAAAGATTTTAGGAAGTGTTGGAACATTGTTTTGAAACATAAAAGTCAATATAAAATTCTAGAAACCTTAAAGCTTATTAAGCCTTGCTAGAGTTGACTTTTTGAGAATGGTCAAACCAGGCCATGAAACCTATACCAATAAATAGGTTATGAAAAACCATGAAGATCGATAAAAAGAACGTTAAAAACGGATCATCCTAGCCAAAGTTATGATAAATTGAAGTTTAGAGCCAAAATTTTGAAGGATGCTGACGTGTCCAGGACACGTGTCGCGCCCAGTCAGCACCCAAGACACTTAATCGGTTGAGTTCCAGCGGTTTTGGCATGTCAACAGGCGATCTTTAGACGCCTATATCTTTTTCTCTACTCCACCATTTGGTATGCCGTTTGTTTCATTCGATTCTCCTATCTTTCCTCTTTCCAACCATTACTCACACACCATCTAACTCCTTCTACAATGATCGGAAAGTTGATCCAAAGTTGCCTCCTCGCGAGTTCGTAACCCAGAACTGCAGTTTTTCCTGAAATCGGGTAAACTTCGTCACGCCATAACTTCTTCATTTCTCGTTCAAATTTCTTGTTCTTTAGCTTGTTTTGAAGATCTCTAATCCCTCTATAACTTTCATGTTGATGGCCAAGGCTGATTCGCACTGGGGTGGGAGATAAATCTGTCTAAAGTTGCCCACTCGATCACGGCGGTAATTCTGCCCAGTTTCATCCCGAACCAACTAGGTAAACTCGGATCTTGTGAGATCTATAACTTTCTCCTAGTTCATCAAAATCAGTGATTCTTCCACTAGCATCTAGAGTTACATGTCTAGTTTGGATTGTGATAGGTTACATGAATCGAATCTCTCTCAGTTGGTGCGAGTTGATTCGAGAAGAGGCATACCTGAAACGCGCATAAAATACCGATTCCAGAATTTGTCGACTTGGTTTCACCCCGTTTATGCAATTCCGGTAAGTTTCTGGTCAAATTGTTCCATTGATGCCATTCGAAATTTCATCACCGATCAAACCCACATGCCAATTTAGTCTATTATGCATTACAATGGGAGAATTTGTAGGAATTGCAACCGAATTAAGTTTTGTACCGAAATAAACCCTAACTCTCGAATCGATTTCGAAACTTGGTTTATACTGCATTATAATTGGGGAAATCGGTACCATTAGAACCGGAATTTGATTACGAATCGATAGGAACAAGAATCATCGAATTTCGTTCTGTAGATTGTGAGTTATAGGGTGATTAGTACTCGGGTCGGAAGGGGAGAACGCTGAAGAACTCGAGGGTTCTGGGCCGCCCGATCGCGATTAAAAGAAACGGACGGCCACGATTAAAACGTTTCAAAATATAAGTATAAGTTTTTATATTATTTCCAGAATAAAGTCCTAACTTGCTAGATTTATTTAATGACCTTCCCGATTGTATTTTGACTTGAAATTTTAACCATAGATTCCTTATAAAGTCTAGTTTATTTTGATGTAAATTAATATGAGTTTTAAGTTTTTAAACATAAGTTATGAATTTTGCAAGTTACGGGTATTATGGAATTATTTGGGTGATTTAAAAGATATTTTTATGGAATAAAATTTTATAATATGTCTAAATGTTATAGTTATTATATATTAATTTTGGGAATTTTGGGCAAGGGTAAATAGGTTTCAAAATTATGTTTATGAGTTTTTCATAAGAATAACCTATAATATAAGGTTTTTAATGTAACCAAAATTAAAGTATGGTTGGGTAATTAACTTTTTAGGATGGGGAAAATAATTAAACCTAAATTAACATTTTACATCAGTATGTTTATAAATATTTTGGGTGTTATCTTTTCGGTGAAGTAAAAGTTGTTTACACATAAATATATATATATGAGAAGAATAAAATAGGGACTTATATTAAATCGAGGTATTAAACTAAACTACATATTATTATTATGGAGGTTAATATGCTTAATTAAACTAGGGCAAACACTTTATTTTATAAACCATATATCAGTTGTGGAGATGTCTAAAAGATATTAGATATAATTAAATACAATAAGAATTTCTTAAAGAATGTTTTGGATAAATCCTAAGAAAAATATAAGTGTATATACAAATACATTAAAAGTAAATAAGAGAAGTAACATTCCTTATGGGAAACATATTAAGAGGGAAAAATTGGGATAAACCTAATTCCTACGTGGCAATTAAAAATATTAAAGGTCAGTGTGACATCCAGGTAGACTATTAGGGGGAAATACACATCCTAAACCTTAATAGGTGACAAAGTAAGTTAGCCAATCGTAACCCAAGGGATTAATTAAATCAAACCTATAATCAGGAGTGGGTAAATGGGGTAAGATAAGTTTACATTAAAAATTTAATTACGAGATCTAGCCAGATCCTTAGGAGGGTGTAACTGTAAAACGAAAATATAGACTAATAAGAATGGGGGATGTGTAGCATTATAGTGCCTTAACTAATCAATACTTGGAATACTTTAATTATAGGTGATTAGTGGAAGTAGTTCGCATTTTCAAGTTTGGTTGCTGCTTCTACATATACCAGGTACGATTTCTCGTACTCAGCTTGATGTGTTATGGACTTGATGGAATGTTTTGTACGATTTCTCGTACTCATATTTTTTGATGACGAATTTTATGGAATGTTTTGAGAAACGCTAAATGAGCTTGAATGAATCTTGAAAGGAAATTGGTTGTGTGACTAACTCAGCTTGGTGTGACTAATGAGCCTTGAATGTACACCTTGTATGGTAATTGGTTCCTTCTATCTGGTTGATTCATTAGATATTATCTGCCTGGGGTTTACGCCTCTGCACTCTGTAGGACTGAGTGTTTTGGTATCGCTCTGGTGCAGTTAATGATCTAGTGGAAATATGGGAAATGTCAATCTTGGTAAATGCTTCTTTTGACCCTGGATATTGTTTCATCCATGAGCTGAGTCTTGGTTGTGATGTGCGCACATCTTCATCGGTAAACAGCGAGGGGCTGTATATCCCCTGTCCAATCGGACGTTGCAAACAGCGAGGGGCTGTATATCCCCTGTCCTATCGGACGTAGTTAACAGCGAGGGGCTGTATATCCCCTGTCCCAAAAGGGACGCAGTTGGCAGCAGGGCCATCTCTTCCAATGGTTTTATTCCACTCTTGGGTTATGGGTTCTTGGATATCTTCTTTCATTCCTAGTCCTTGTGACAACTTGGGTCTTTCTAATCCTAATTGGAACTGAATCTAACTTAAGCAATGGATGTTCACTAACTTCTGGCGTGGTTTCTTTTATGTTGGCTCACATTACCTTCATGTTATTTATCTCTATCCTTGACTTGTTATCTTTGACTTGGTGTTTTGGTGTGCCTTGTTCTTCTGCTTTTGTTCTAAGTGTTTGGCTTCATCTTATTGTTTATTTTTAGAGTATGCTTTTAAACTGTTGTTTTGGAGAGTTGTACCAGTTCCATTCCAGGGAACTGACTCACCCCTCCTGGGGTGGGCTGCTTGGTTTCATCTTGCAGGTACGAATTGCTATACAGGTAGCCACGAAGAGTATGAGTGTATGGGATGGGAATTAGGAACTTTGGAGAGCCATTGTATTTTTGTTATCATTCTTTTATATTATGTTTTCTCGAGTTCAGACCGTAGCGTGTGTAATATCATAAGTTGTAATTGGTGAGGTTTGGTGCCGGGTGTTTGGAACCCGATGATCTGTAATCGCCTTAGTATTTTATTTCCGCTGCATTTATGATAAGTAGGGGCGTTACATTTAAATCATAACATGACATGCTATAAACACACAACATGCTCGCATAATACAAGTATCCATACATAGGAATACAATCAACAAGGCTAACACATTAAGTTTGTTAGTTTACCTTACCTTGTTCTTTAGGCCTTGAGTGTTTCTACCTCAATAACGCCTCATTCTCATTATTCATTAACTCATCCTTCTCAGTCAGATAGTTTACTTGTTCTTAGATCCATAGACACTCTCGGTCTCGATCTAGTTTTCTTATTTATTCTACTCCTAAATAATTTTAAGCTAGGCCTCCGGGCAGAGACATATACAGATTTCACCACCGAGCTTTTATACTCTAGTCTCTTGGTTCATATTTCACTCATAAACGATAATACCCATCTTATCTCTTTAGACGGATAAGCTCTGCCAGTCTTACTCCAACAGGCACCACTACGTGGCTCACGGCCCCAACGGGCACCACCATGTGGCTCACGGCCCCTAACAAGGGAGTTCAACCATGGAATCAGAAACAAACTCTCTGTGGTTTCCTCTTCGTTGCACGCGTGACTCACAATCCCCTAACCTACTCTCAGGGTTAGTAATAATAGATACTTAGTTAGAAACATCTCTCTTGATGCCAACTCATAATCTTAGGGAGTTATCCGAAGTCATTATATTCATCGATTCGAGGGTCACCCCTATACTTCCATTACTTTGAAATTTGGTTGTTTCTCACATTGAGTCGGATCCTCATATACGAGGTTGAGTAATCATAAACAAGGAGTTCAATAGCTCTGTATATCTCTTTTTACTTTTCTCACAAGTTCATACGTTGAACTATCGTTGTTCTCGTAATTGAGGTTCCTTATATCTTTTCCATTATCATTTATTTCATGGACTGTTTCGTTTCAATTCTCTAACCGTTATTTGTCTTTCCTTCAAGACTTGGTCAACTATTCTAAGTTAGATCGCAAGCTCAAAGTAAAGGCGGTTATCTCACACAAAAAGCAGTAAGCATCAAGACATACATATCACATGCAATAACCATTTTCGTGCTTTTATCTTGTTAAGTTGGCACACATACACAAGCATCGCACAAGCCGAGTGTAACTCGATAGGACACAGATTGCAAGAAAACCATACCGTTCACCATCAAGCCATTCTAGCATGTCATCTTATGCTCCTCGGATAATTCTTGAAACACTGATAACATTTCAAGTGTTTCTATTAATGTTAAGGCAATACGGAATTTACACAACTAATGCGCCCGTAATTAACCTCGTTGTCCCGTTAACCTTAACTTTACTCATGTGATCTTAAGTTCTCACTTTCACATTCAATCTATCACTTATTTACTCTTCTATTGACCTTTACATCTCACCAAATAAGTCTTAATTATCATCTAATACCATTACTAATCAGTTCCCCTTCATTTGTCACTTATACACTCATAGTAACATTCTGGGAGTGGTCCGGGACCTTGTCTGGACCTTAACTCTAAGACCAACTCAAGACAGAAACTCTCGGGGGAAAATACACTATGGTCCGGGACCTTGTACTCACCTTATGTCCCAGACCAGTACAGGTCTCGGCAGTTTCTTTACTATGGTCTGGGTCCTTGTGCATGACCCAAGTCCCGCACCAGCTCGTTGTCATTCCTCTTGGACTGTTTTTCAGGGGTGGTCCGGGACTTCACCCTGGTGCTAAGTCCTGGACCATTCACAGTTTACAACTCTCGGCCCTTTTTAACTTGTGGTTCAGGACTACATCCAAGGAGTAGGTCCCGGACCCTGCTACAAACTGTAAAATTTGACAGTTTTCAATCTCTATTCCAACCTCAATTCTTGCCTAATTCTTTCCTAATCTTTCCACATGTTTCTAAATATATTCTAACACCATAAGCATACAATAAACACTCTTAATCCATTGACCAAACCTATCATTCAATCCTTGATCAATTCTACAAATGTTCTCTCTCATTTTCTACACATTAAGCACACTAATGCATTACCAACATTCCCATGATAGTTTACACCTCATTCTCAACCAATTTGACCATACCAAATCCTTCTCAAACATATTCATCTCCATTACCCAAGTTCCCCGAATATTTTCATGGTTCTACACCTTAGTTCATCTCTAGCAATACAAGGCATTCTTACATCATTTTTGCTACAGATTTTTGCATAAATCTTAAACTCTCTTACCAACAGCTCATGGTGATTAATTAACATATATCAGTCCCTATCAACTCCTAGTTAACCTTTGGCACTTCAAGATCATAAAGTCACCTAAACTCCTTAGGTTTCTACATAAATTTTGCCATAGATTCTCTACAATTCTAGCATGCCCAAATGCACAATTTTTCTCCTCATACTCAATTCAACTAACCAAATCCATAGTGGATTCTACTAGCACACAACTTCATCCAAAATCTCCTCCAAATTTCATCAATCACAATATAATACATAAACCTTAAATTGCTTGGCACTTAGGCCCTTAAATCACACACCAACTTCACCACTTCATTAAGCATAACCACAATTCTCTCTAATATCTATTTACCACATTTCTAGCACAATTCTTTTGGGTTCATTCTTTTAATCACCCATCCCAAAATTTCTAAAGCATTAAGGATAAACTTTAAGGTAGATTATTTACCTTAAGCTTTGATGCTCCTCTTTTCACTTCTCTTCCTTCCTTTTCTTGTTTGAAATCGGCCAAGGGGGCAATACCATTGCCAAAGCTTTAGACAACACCCAAATGGGGGAATTAAGCACTAAGCAACACTCTCAGGCTTATTAATTATTCTAGAATACAAAAGAGGTGCTTAAAGCACAAGAATTAGGAATTTACCTTTGAAACCAAAAATGAGATTTTGGTCATGAATCAAAGGAGAGTCCCAACCACCATTTTGAGGCATAAATAAATGCTCAAACCAAGAATAGAACAAGACACCATGAGAACCCATTTTCGGTCACATAAGGAATGAAGGAAGAAATGGACTTGTGTGATTTTTCTTACCTTGAATCAAAGAGGAGATGAACTAGCTCCAGAAAATGTCTTTTTCTTCTCAAATGGGGTTATACCCATGGAGGTCATCTTCAACCATTGGAGGTTTCGAAAGGTGCAAAATATTTCCTTTGACTCAACTAAGAAGATGGTGTGTTTAGTTTTTTATTTGGAGTTGTGTAGCAACTTGGGCAAGCAAAAGAGTGTGGGAAGCCATGAGAGGAGCTTCCAAAATCGCCCAGCAAGGGAGGAGGGAGTGGGCTGCCAGCTGGGAAGAAGGAGAGAGAGATGAGGAGAGAGAGAGAGATGAGATGTGTAATGTAAAAATGTAACACCCTACCGCTAATCCCTTACATACCATCTAATTGTCCCGATTATCCTACTACTCACAGCGGAAATACAAATACTACGGCGGGTGATACAACACCGCTAACCCCCCATACGGCTAGCAAGGCTTACACTACATACAGTAACGGTCCGATGTTTAAAAAATACCAAGCTACTATTAATACTTCCCAAGTACATAATGCCACTTACATACAATTTTGATTACCGAGTATCCAAAAATAGAATTAATTACATCCCTTCTCTTAAGTTTACAAAAATAATGAGTTTAAACAACCTACTCATTTCTACCAATTCACAATCCTTTCATTATCCAAAAGGGTGTACCCCATGGTACACCGGCTAATCAAAAAGGCATGTAGCCGTGTACAACTTGGTACATTCATAGTCTACTATTATACAAATAATCTATACAAAAATCATCATCACAATCTTCACCCTCACGAGCACCTGTAAAATTAAAAATAGTGCCCCAAGGGGCTCAGCAAAATCTGCGCATAAACTTCGCATACACCGCGTGCTAACGAGGGTACACCGACTAATTGGTCGAATATACATGGAGTTCGTTTTACATGCTATTACATATAACAATACATTCATATAAGATACAATACATACAACTGAAGGCAATACACATGCCAAACAGTATTACAATACCATTCACAATTCCTACTTCATCATTGATTAGCCAGTCACCCATCTGGGTTAATCGGATGTTCTTTACTCTTTTACTAGGTACCACATTACTTACACAATCTTGCTCATACAATACTTACATACTTCTTCTACTTACTTACTTACTCTTACTTACTTACTTATACTCATGTTAAGTCGGTGTGACCTCCGGGCAGGGACTACACCGTCCCACCACCGGGCTTTAGGGTGGCTCACTAATCCAGCATTATACCCATTTAGGGGTTTGGTCCATGGAAAAGATTAAGGCTAGGATTTGGATCCAACCTCTTGTGTCTCCTCCTCCTCACGCGTGGCCGAAACTATATCAGAGTTCTACTCATTCCAATTTATCAATTTTATATGTTAGAAATGTTAGCTAGTTAGGAATCAGTTAGAAGTCGTATACTACATTACTTGGTTAATACAATGCACAACAAGGCACACACACTTCATTCTCATTCATTCATTTCATGAATTATACAAACTGAGCGTTAAGATAAACATCCAACAAGGAACAATATCATATCAGCACAAGTAGGTGCAATAAATCCGATTCGTGCATTTTATCTTATTTAGGTGATCAATTAGCACACAAACGCACAAATCAGAGTAGCCAAGGTAGCATACAGGGCATGAGAAGTTCATACCGTTCACCATTGACTTGGATTCACCGACTCCCCCTTCGGTGTTTGACTATTTGAATCGTATCACATACATGCGACCGAGCGGTTAACTATCCATAATTAACCCTACTTACTACATTCCTAACATTTCCCAGTTCTTAGCTACTTTGTTCTTACAATTCATACACTTACATATTGGTTACTTACTCCTTAATACTTTACAAACTTGTTTATACCTTTAATGACCACTAAACATCCTTAATTAAGTCCTAATCATCTTACACTATCATTACCATACCTTACCTTCTCTTAAATGCCATTTTATAAACTTATTTTTAATGTTTTGGGTTGGTCCGGGACCTTGTTCGGGTCGTAAGTCCCGGACCACCCTGTGGTCTGACTCTCGAATGAAAAATTCAAGTGGTCCGAGTCCTTGAACACCAACCAAGTCCCGAACCAGAAGCCTTGTACACTCTCGAACAGATTTATTACATGGTCCGGGTCCTTGTACAGAAGCCAAGTCCCGGACCAGAGCTGGCTTGAACTCTCGAACAGTTTTATTGGGGTCGTCTGGGACCTTGTATGGGACCTAAGTCCCGGACCACCCTGTTACTCCAACTCTCGGCCTTTTTATTGTGTTGGTCTGGGACTTAGTCCTGGACTTAAGTCCCGGACCCTGCTATAATTCCTACAGTTTTTACAATTTCCAAATTTGTTACACTTCTTTCTTTGCCTAATCAATTCCCCATTGTTCCCACACTTAATCACACATGTTTAAGCACCTAATTAACCTTCTAAGCATCTCTAAATCCTTTACTAACCTATTACTCCTTTCCATACTAATTCACACACATTATTTTCTAAATTTTATTTCAGCTCTAGCATTAACTATTTCTAGACTAGTTATGCTACAGATTTTGGTTCCCACTTCTACCATTCATGGTTTCCTTTCCTAATGCCATTCCTAAAGTTTAGAATGCATTATCTTCCACTCTAGTTCTACCCACTACTGAGCTCCTTCTCAAAACCGTTTTCAAAGTGTTTTTCTACTTATTTCAAGCTCTTAAGTCCTATAGTTTCCTAGGTAAATTATGACATAGTCTCCCCTAAATTTTAACGTTCTCACCACATTATTTTTACTCACACATTTCCATTTATCAACCTGTTCAGCACACATATTATCAATACACATTCTAAGCACTAATCACCCATTTAATTCCTGCACACAACATCTATTTTCTCAAGGTTTATACAAGCTTTTAATTATCTTTTTCAAGCTCTAAAATAGTTGGATTTCTTCCACATTATACCACTACTCAAGACCATATACAATACTCATTTAACGCTCTTAAAATCTGTTACACAAGGTATACACAAACTACTCAAGGTGAGTGCAATTTACCTTGATTTTCTAGCTTCCTTTCCTTTCTTCTTTCTTCTTTTCCTTCTTCCTTCTCTTCCTTTCCTCTCTTCTTGTTCAACCGGTTATGTGGGTTCAAACTTCTAATGCTACAGCCCATTAATACTTAACCATTTCAATCCAAACCAACTGTTAAATCATCCTAGAGTTTAAGACATGTTTTTAAGGTTTAGAAAAGGCATTACCTTGCAAGTGTGTAGATGCAGTTTAGGACAGCAACCAAAGCAAGATTCCCACTCCACAAATGAAGCCAAAATTGGCTGGAGAACAAGGTACAAGAAGCTCAAAACTTGGAAACTTCTATTTTGCAAATGAGAGCTAGAAATGCTAGTTTTTCGAATTTCTTTTTACCTCAAACCAACAAGATGAAGGAGGAGCTTCTAATGGTGGTCTCAATCTTCAAAAACAGCCATACCCATGGAGATGAAAGTGGGTATTTTCGGATTCTGAAAGAGGGGAATGATCTACTTGATGAGAGGAATCCGATGGTACCAATTTTGTAATTTTTGGAGAAGATTTGAGTGTTCAATAAGAGAAGAGAAGATGGAGGCTGTATGGGGTTGTTCAAATCGCCATTAGAGGGCTGCTTGAGGAAGAAGAAAATCAGAGAGGGAGGAGGGAAATACGGTGGGAGTGAGTGAGGGTAGGAGAGAGAGAGTGTTTTACTTTTTACTTTATTACCCTTGTCTTGTAGTGTATTAGGTGAGTGAAGAGAGTGAGAGGGGGAAAAGCTGGCCGGCCACACACACACCCTCACACTGATTTTAGATTTTTATTTTCAAAAGTGGACACATTAGTTTAGCTCATTTACACTCACACTCCACAACTTCCTGTTTTTACAGTTTTTTGTTTTTATTAACCGGAACCTGTTTTTCGGAATTTTCTCGTTTAATTAATTTTATTGGTTCTAGACCTTCATTAATGTGTATTAATGACTATTTGGTTAACCAAAATTATTACGAGTCTATTTAACCCGCTTAAAGTCGCGTTTTCTCGGTTTCCTCGAAAAGCGCACTTTAAGGTTCGTTTGTGTTTTTAATCCGTTTTAAGGATCCGTTTCCTTCGGGATTTTTCCCTAATATTTATTTAGGCATAATTAAGCCTTAAAATCTTCATTAGCCTAATTAATCACTATTTTTATTTCGGGGTATTTCAAAAAAGTAACTATGTACTTTTCCCATTTTTTTTCTTATTTTCTCTTCTATCTTATAAGAGTCAACTAATTAAGAGAGGGGGGAGAATAAAACATGGCCTACACACAAGGAGGTGCCAGATTTTTACAAAATGCCAAAGGAGGGGTGTTATACCCAAAATGTTAACCCCCCCGAAGGAGAGTCTCTTGAGGCACAGGTGCAAAAAGGGTAGTTTGGTCAAACGGCAAGGGTTCTCGATTCGATCGGCGTATTCCGGGGCATCAGGGCTGCTTAGTCATCTTCAGGGGCATTTTCATATTTTTTCAAGCCTCCTAAGCCCCCTACGAGTTTTCTCTCTCCTCCGAAAGTGGCTCAAATCAACTCGCAATGTTTTGAAATTTTAGCAATGATAGAGGATGACATTTTGAGCATAATGGCATTGGAATTTTGATTTTTGGAATTTCAAATAATTTTCTAGTAATTTCTGATTGAATCTAACGAGAAATTGAATTTAAAATATTCTAATATTTAAAAATTTCGATTCCACCTCAGAAAAGTCATAATTGTCATCCTTTACTCATGGCTAAAATTTCATAGTCAAATTCTTTTTGGAAGCCCTTGAGCTAAAACGTTGGTAAATCGTGGGTTTTACCAGATTTTTCTATCTTTAAGGAAGCCTATATAAGGAATCTTATCCCTTGATCAAATCAAGACTTCAAGAACCCTAACACTTCAAGAAACTCAGCCGTCACAACCTCCCCACGTTTTTACACATCTGAGCCCTAAATTCCATCAAAATCTCACAAAATCAACATCAAAACATTTTTTCCAACTCCTACAACATCATCCATCATCAAACCTTTACCAAAACAACACCAAAATGTGAAGAACATCAAGAGCAACTAGTGACCAGAAGCCCGGTTCGAAGTCCTTTCGAATCTGTTGTTAACGGGGCCTCCGAAGAATCCCGACGTGAAGAAACACCTCGAATCCGAACACAAAATGGGATATAATTCAAGTTTTCTAACTTCCCTCGACTTCATTAACTTTCTATTAAAATTTGGAATCAAACCAAACCTTTTAGGTACCTGAGTTAGCGATTTTCTTTGCTTCTGCCCATTAACTTGTTTGCTAAGTTTTGTACTTAATTCGACTTCAAATTGAAAACTTTTGATTACTAACATATTGTACATCTTTCAGGCTACACGTACATAAATTTTGAGCTGAAAACACCATCGGGAACCACCAGAAAACCCCCTGTCCGTGACCTTAGACCCATGGTCCGGGACCACGGACACCCACGGACGGCGGTGGGATTTTAATTTTTTCAAAACTTAGGTCTTTCTAAACAATGTCCGGGCCCACGGACGTCCTGTCCGTGGCTCCAGACTTTTTGAAATTTCGTTTTCTCTTAAATTCGACTTTTCTGTATAGTTAGGTTAACTGGGGTCCGTGGGTTCGGACATTAAGTCCATGGCCACGGACAAAAACAAATTTGACCTAATTCTGCCTCTGAAACCCTAGTTTAGGTAGTTTTTTTTCACTTTAATTTTCTATCAAAAAGAGTAAAAAATAAAAAAAATTAGAAGTGCGTACTTAGGTTAAAACGACTCGTAATAAGCTATAATTAAACTAAGTAGAGGAAAATGACTTCTAAGGGGTAATGAAAGTAATTGAACCCTAATTAAGTCGAATATCAAGCCCCCGAACCCGAACTCTCCTTTCCTAATTTGATCTAGGTTAAAATTAGGTGGCGACTCATAATAGGTTCCAGTGAGCTAGCTTAGATTTTAATAATTACGGTTATATGACTTAGTTATTAAACTTAGGTTATAAGTGGACCTAAAACCCGACCAGATCCTAATCAACTCGAATCAACCTAGGATACGGTTTAAAAACCGAGGCTCACTGACTGGCGACTCTGCTGGGGACAAATTGTTAATATTAACTTGTTTAATTTTAAGAAAGAGGGATTAACTAAAAAATTGTATATTTATGGCTTTATTACTTTGTTGTTTACTTTTGCGCACTTTAATTTTTTGCACCTTTGCATAATGTGAGAGCGAGGGTCCACGCAAACCGATTTCACCCTGGGACCCATTTGAGGGTCCCCTGTCAGGGACTCACACCTTTTAGGTGATGTGAATAAGTGGGGGGAAAGATGAAAGGTGTCGTCTAACCACACCCCCTTAATACATGGGCTTTAGCCCCAAGCATTTTCCTAGCAGTGTCCATACCTAGCCTTGTTTGGTCATCCAAAGACCCGACCGTAGACGCACACCTTTAGGTGATGTGAAAAAAGTGAGGAAGCCCAAAGAATAGCGTGTAAGCCCTATTCCTTTGTGGTGACCTGGGCCCATGCCCCAAGCACCTCTCCGGATCGATCCATACCCAGTTTTTTTTAAACGTCTAGTGAGGATATGTTGAATTTGTGTGGGCCTTGTTTGCTTGTATGATTGGCCCACTACCCAACCTAGAGATTGATAGGAACTTTTCCTATATCAACCTAGCCCAACCCGAATTGGCAGCCCTATTTATTTGCGGCCCAAAGGCCCTGTTTGATTTGAATGAGTGAATTGTTTGTTCGGGCTTTGGCCCAAAACCTTAGATCTAGGTGATTTCTCTTTCGGCCCAATTTGAATTATCCATATAGTTCTAGGCCATGAAAAAAAAGAAATCCACCCAAACTCGAAGTAGTCCACCAGACTTGAAAATCAATAGCCTTTCATTGAAAACATTTTCGGTCCAAGGCCCATTCAAGTCTAGATGAACTTTTCATTCTGGCTTTGGCCCAAGATTCTACGTCTAGGTGACATATCTTTAGGCCCAATTAGAACCACTTGTTTAGATTTTGGCCCATTTGAATCCCAGATAGTTTGTGCAACCCATTCATTCTAGTTTCTGGCCTCAAGGCCCAACAGGATCATCAAACAAATCTTAGGCTTAAGAGTTTCTCTCTCAGCCCGGCGGCCCATTCACAGTCCATATAGCTCCCTTCAGCTCATTTCCTTTTGTTCGCTAACAATGGACACCTTAGAAACAGGTAAGCTCAAATCTCAAGTATGACAGGGGGAGGAACCCAATCAGCATGGAGACCCAGCTCGCAGCCATGGAACAAAAGTATGTTACCTTCATTGAAGAGCTGAAAAGAAAATCAATTCCCTTGAGGTTGGTCATCAAGAAAACATTTCAGGGCAGGTTTCCCGGCTCCGAGAACGATCACGACTACATCGAAATCAACTCCGTTGGAGCCCATGGCTCTCAAGGACAGGTAAGGAAGCAACGTTAGACAACCAGCTAGCTGCAGAACTCAAGAGAGTCTTGAAAAGGGTGGAACGCATGAAAAAAGCTAACAAACCAACTAGTCCGATTACCTTTCCATGGCATCGTTGAAATGCCCCAAACTAATAAAACATGGATTAAACATCTAATCACATTAATTAAGGCCTAAACATGCCTTAAAAGTCAATTGAGAACAACGATGATCAACACAAGCAAAATATTGCACCCTTTGACTGTTTAGGGTAAATACATATCCAAATGAACTGCTTAGGACCTAAAACTTTGTCCTAAGCATATTAACACATAAATAAACATACTAAATCATTGGACAACACTCCAAAACAAAGAACAAGCATTTACATGCTTCAAGGTCAAGTAGGGGAAAAATGTGCTCAAAAACCTTAAAGGTCATATAACCTCTATTTGATATAAAATTGGATTCCTAAGATCCATTATCATGTAAGGAACACAACAAACTGTTCTCAAAGAAAACTAAGCTTAGAACACCTTGGGACACAAAATCTGCGCTAAAACACCTTAAAGCACGTTTTTGTGTATGAGCTCTAAGATATTGACTTTTTGTCACTTTAAAGACTAGATTACATTCTTTATATCATTTATGTGACATGATAGACTATATTATAAGTCTAAATCAAAGTTTAAAAATAAAAATCAAAATGGGTGATTTTGGATGAATAGTACCCAAATAACATTTAATTACTTAACTTAAACCATGGTCAAATGTCATCCATTGACCAAACCACCCATTGCCACCTTATATTAGCTGTCATACCCACCCATTAAGCAACATAAATATCTAGCCAATCTAATGAATCATCATTTACTATTTGATAAAGTAAGATTAATTAACTTAAACGGCAAAACTAGCTTTCTTACCTCATTATCCTTCTTCCCAGCCGACTCCACTCAGCCATACTCTCTCTTTTGCTCCGTCATTACCGTAGGAAGTCACCATATTCAAAAGAACACTTTGCTACCTAGGTAAGCTTATTAAGCCTTTATATGTTCATTCTCTTCACATTTCTTCCTCTTTCCATGGAGCTAAGCATCAACCATTTCCATCCATGGTTCTAGGTTGATTTGGAGGTTAAAATAAGGGTGATTCTCGGCTGTAACAAGGGAGGATGTGGAGAAATATAATCTTGTTCTTAAGGTATAAAAATGTGCTTTAAGCACTTATCTCTTGATTCTCTTCAATTCCGGTTGTGAAACCTGTTTCCCTTGGCTTACCATCTTCCATTTATCATGCTTGATCAGTAGCAATTGCAACCACATCATTTGGTGGCTGATTCCAAGCTTAAACTCTATTTTATGCCATTTTAATCAAGGTAAACCCTAGCTTTCTTCTACCTAGATCATTGGCTGTTATATAGCTGAGTTTAAAGAGTGTTTTGATGCCTTCTTTCTTCTGGAAATTTAGGCCGAGAGCAGGTTGGGAGATCCTTGATTTTTCAAGGTAAAAGTTCATGTTTTTCAGACTTAAATTACTCTTATGGTTAGTTCATGTTTGGGACCTAACCATATCATTATATTGCTGTTAGAACTCATCTAAGAAGCTGTGGAAATTCTCCTTTAAATTGCCGTGGCCAAACAAGGCCTTATCTTGGCTAAAATAAGGTATAAATCACTTAAACCTACAATTGGTATATTAATATGTGTTTATACATATGTGTATATATATGCCGTGAGTGAATAGTTTATTAAGGTCTTATTTTGACCTTAGGTGATTAGGGAACGGTTTAGTAAATTTTATAACTAATTAATTAACATAATTGTCAAATTTAAGACATTATGTGGAAAATTGGTAAATATGGAAAACTATGTGGTAAGGCCGAGAGTTTAAAGCATTTTTGGGCATTTATGTGTAATTTATTTTATAAGCTAATGTTTGTAATAAGGGCATGTACTTTAGGCCATTTTAATTATGTATTTATAAGGTTTTAATTAAGTTTAGGTAATTAAAATATATTACCGCAAGGAATTGGGGTATAGAGTGTAATTAAATTAAATTTGGGGGCTATATAATAATAAAGCCAAAACTTAGAGGTTTAAGGAGTTTAAATAAAAATTATAAGATTTTATAAAGTTTTGGGGTTAATTGTAATTTCTGAAAATATGGGGTATAAACCGTAATATGGAAGTTGATGGTCAAGGCAATATTAAGGAGGTTCAACCTTGACCATATGGTAGGTTTTGACCAAATTAGATAAGTTAAATAACTTATTAAGGTTTTATAATAAGATAAGTATTAATTGTGACAATTTTATAACATATGTGTGTATATATGTTATTACCGAAAATTAAGGGTGTAAAATGGTATTATAAACACCCATGGGCTATTAGGAATTTTTAGGATTTATTTGGTTGGTTTTGGAATTAAAATAAACTATATATGTATAATATATAGTTATTATGTCATTATGACACTTTGAAATAAAAGATGGGGTGGAAATGTAATATACCGAAAGTATATGGTTAGTAAGGGTAATTATAACCCTTGGGTAAATTTTGTGATTTTTAGAATTATATAAGAGTATTTATTAAGATATATGTATAATATATAGTTTTAATGATATTATAAAACTATATGTTATAATTGGGCCAAATGGCAATTATAGAAAGTGGAAGGGTTGAAAAATAATATAGGACTCATAAGGGGTCTGTTCGCAAATTATAATAATATATAACCATAGGTTATATTTATATTAGGGTTTAAAATGTTATAATATATGATATATATTACAGAACATTATATATGTGGTCAAATTATAAATTTGGAAAGTTAAAGGGGTTGGAAATTAATTAATAACAGAATGAGGTCTGTTCGGTTATTTAATTAAAATAACCATAGGTTATACTTTTTATAAAGTTAAAAATGTTATATTATATGATATATATAACATGGTATAAATAATGGGTGATTTTGTAAATAAAGAAAACTATGGGTTGGAAAGAATAAGGTTTTGATATGGTGCCCATGCGGCAATATTAAATAGTTTGTATAAAACTATAGGTTATAAGTTTAAAGGAAATAAAAATATTATATTGTATGATATTAGTATATGGTATAACATTACATAATGTTATGTGGTCAAAATGAAATAAAAATAAAAATAAGGGTTGTACCGAATTATTAAGGTTAGGAATATGAATTTTAGACTATGGTCTACAATGTTATAAATGTATAACAATTATATGGTATTAATGTGGTTTGAATGGAATAAATATAAGTAAGGATATTCACACTAAATAATGTGACAAACTATAAATAAATAGGATTTATAAACTAAGTTATTTATTGAATAAACCTTAGGAGTTGTAATTATAAAACATATAATGTTACATAATATTAGGATAATAATCTTAATATAAGTTGTATAAATATAATACAACTCATGGAATAATCATCTAATATAAGATGATAAAATGTAACATATAATATAAGAGTTTTATAACTCATGGAACTTACCTATATGGTAAATATATACATATACAAGAATAATGTATATAAGGATGGATATATATTATGGTGGGAAACCATATAATATAATGGTGGTGGTTATTACAAAATAATAGTTACAAACTATAAGTTATAAGTTTTTGAATGCAAATATAATCTACTAAAGATAATGGATTATATAATACAATGTATTATAATGGATGGTGGAAAATAATATAGTATAATAAATAATGCATGCATACATGCAACTATAGGTTAGTAACCAAGCCGACTGGTTTAGAGAAACCCGTAACAATTAATTGTAGAAATCCGGGAATGAACTGTCGGGGTTACTTGTTATTCGGAAATACCGGATTTAGTTAGTCATGGAGACTGACTTATAGTTTATTACCGTTTAGATCATACTTCAGACGAAGGCGCTTGACGAGCTAGTGGTCTACACTGCGCATCCTTGGTCTAAGGTGTACGGTATGTAAAGGGGTTTGATCCGAGTTGTCCTAAGGAATTCCTTGGGCTCGGATTTGGTTGTTATCACTTGTGTGTTATGTGTTTTGGATACGTGTATGTGATTAAGTGTTACTGCATTATTTATTTATGCATGAGCGTCCTACGGGACTAACACTACGTCGACTATAGATCGACTTATATAAACATACATATACGTTTAATGTCATAACATGACGGTTACTTGATATAATACCATAGTATTAATATTAAGTATATGGTAAACCTAAGTAAAACACTTAGGGACGAGTCACGACGTTGTCGGTCTCTAGAGCATGGATCTCGAACATGAATATAACCTAGATTACTTCTAGGTATGCGTGAGACCCATTGGGCAGCTAATTAATAAATTATATTCTCCATAAGACTAAGAGCATATCTTAAACATTATGAGAGAGAGATGGTGTGTGTTGAGGTGAGAAATCCAGTGTAGTTTACGAACTACCTGGTTGCGCATTTGTGATCACTGAGGGGTTCCCGATCGGGTTCCACTCCAGGTTTATACCCAACGAGCCCTATTTGGATCGTCGGTCAGGTGGCTACGGCCTTTATATGGACGCCTTACGAGGCAAAGTGAATAGCCAGGGGCCTCCGGACCTCTGGCGTAACGAGCACCTTTGTGTGTACGGGAGGACTACTGTCCATGGTGAGGTTATCGGGTTGTCCTAACATGACGCCCAACTGGTACTTAATTAACATGGTTTGGATGGATGGGGCCTTAAAGGCCAAATTAAATTAACTAAGGATGGTGTTCGCCACTGCGTATATTCAGGATTATTATTCGATATGTTCGATATACAATTGTTGTTGTGATATTTTATGACTGTTGAATTGGATGGATGGTTAAGTGTTTATGAATGTTTGGATGGTTGATTATGAATTTATGCATGTATATTACAGTATCGATTATAACTGTAAAATGGTAAAGCATGAAACCAATCTAATAATAGATGGTTAAAATGACTAAGTGGCCATTAGGGTCCAGACCCGACATACTCAGCGTTTATCGCTGATACTACACTCATTGCAGGTTGATGATCATTGTCGAAGCCGATGTGCGGGAACAGGGTAGTCAGGGATTACTTTAATTACCGCACATAGAGTTTGTTTGTATAACAATGTTGTACTGTGGATTGTATTATGGTACGGTTATGTATATTCGGGATTGGGTAGACGTTCACTTGTCGACGTTTATGGTGTATGGACTTAGTATGATGTATAGGAAGTTATCTCGTTATCACAGCGGTTAGCAGTTTGTTGGATATAGTTTGGCTTCGTTGCTCGCATGGGCGAGTAATGGCCGGTGACACCCGAGTGAGTATTATTGCTGTTATTGTTTCTTTCGTTGTAAGACGTTTTATTTATTGCTATGAGAGAGATTATTACGTGTTTAAGGAGAGGGGTGTTACAATCGTACCCCGAGGTTGATCTCCCTATAAAGTTGAAGCTGCCCACAATCGCTCTATACAAGGGCTCCTTAGACCCGCAGGTTCACCTGGTGATGTTCGATAGAGAGATGTCCATTCTCAGGTTGAATGACTTGCAGAAGGCTAAGGTTTTTGCCCGTTACCTCGACAAAATACCCCAGCATTGGTACTTAACACAGAGGATGAACACCAAAACCTATTGTTATACCCAAAATTTCAACCCCCCGGAAGAGAGTCTCTAATAATAGGCTAGTAGCGAGGGTTCCCAGTTCGATCGGCACATTTTAGAGTACTAGGGACAGCTTAGTCATCTCTAGGAGCATTTTCGTAATTTTTCAAGGCTCCTAAGCCCCCTATAGGCTTTCTCTCTCCTCCAAATAAGGGTCAAATCAATTCAAAATGCTTTGAAATTTTAACCCATGATAGAGGATGACATTTGAAGCATAATGGCGTTGGAATTTTGATTTTTCAAATTTCCAATAATTTTCTAGCAATTTCTGATTGAATCTGACGAGAAATTGAATTTAAAAATATTCCAATATCCAAAAAGTTCGATTCCACTTTAGAAAAATAAGAAATATCATCCTTTACTCATGCGTAAATTTTCATAATCAAATTCCTTTTGGAAGCCCTTGAGCTAAAACGTCGGTAAATCTTGGTTTCGGATTTTTCTATCTTTAAGGAAGCCTATATAAGGAACCTTATCCCATGATCAAATGAGAACCTCAAGAAAGCTAAGCAACCAGGAAACCAAGCCATCACAACCACCCCCACGTTTTTACACATCCAAGGCCCGAAATTTCATCGAAATCTCACAAAATCAACACCAAAACACCTTTTTCAACTCCCACAATATCATCCATCATCAAACCTTCACCAAAACAGCACCAAAACTTGAAGAACATCAAGAACAACAAGGAGTCAGAAGCTCGGTTCGAAGTTCTTCCGGATCCGCCATCAACGAGGCCTCCGAAGAATCCTGAAGTGAATTGCCTAGTAGCTTATTTCTTAGTTAGTTTTCAGTCTCCTCAAATTGTAATTTTGACGTTTCTTTTACAAATAAAATCATAGTTCCATTTTCATAATTCCTGTACAAACCATTTTTCATTCATCGAAAAAGAAAAAACGAAAATGTTTTTCAAGGAAAAGGATCACGGAGTAATCATTTCCCGACTATGGAGCAGAACGATTTATCTCTTGTTTCTAAAAATTTGAACATGCCTAACCAAACACCACAACTCACCCACATAATATCCAAAAAACCCACAAAGAGTTTCAAGGTCCACATCTATCGAATTGTTGTCACAAACCCCAAATCAATACTGGGGGCAATCTGAGTTGAAGTTCGTCTTCTTTAATCTTTCGTTTAAGCGTGTGAACTAGTCTCTAAGTGAAATTCGTGAGAGTGTCTTGAGCAGAAAAACCATGAGTGAACGAGCATGCCATTTTTACACGACTCCGGTGAGACCACATCCAAAGGTGAGGTAAATGGCATAATTTCGACCGAAGGAGATAATTTGTGAATTTACTCTCAGACCTGCAAAAAGTAACAAAGAGCAGATACACAACAATCAGGAATGACGAAGCACCTAGGTACAACACCACATAGCCAAAAGCTTGTTGTAACACCTCAACCGCTAATCCTATGCTTACCGTCCAATCATCCCATAATCCAGAGTTACTCGCAGTGGAAATACTACTTACTACGGCGGGTGATACAACGCCGCTAACCGCCCATACGGCTAGCTAGGCTTACCTTACTTACAGTCACGGTCTGATGATCATAGTATACCGAGCTACTATATTACTTACCAAATTACCATATACCAAATACTTACATCAATGGATCACCGAGTATTAAAGTATATTCGATTACATCATTTCTAAGTTCCAAAAGAGTGAGTTTCTACCAGCTACTCATCTATACCAATTCCCATTCTATCAAAATCCAAAAAGGTGTACCCCATGGTACACCGGCTAATCAAAAAGGCTCTAGCCGTGTACTACTTAGTACACCATTCACAATTCACCAATTACAATCCAAAAGAAATCAAAAGAAACGAGCTCTAACACTTCCCGGCCTTCATCCTTCTCTTGTACCTGCGTGTAGTAAAAATGGTGCCCCAAGGGCTCAGCAAACGCTGCGTATAAACTCCGCATATACCGCGTGCTAGCTAGGGCACGCCGACTATTTGACGTCCACTAAACATGCGATTCATTAATTTCATACATACATGCTTTACATACATCATACAATCATGCTCAATGCATTACACATTCCAAGGCAACAATACAATAGCACGCATCTTACTTACCTTCACAAGGTTAGCCAAATTATGCATCCGGGTTAATCGGAATGCTTTTACTCTTTTACTCATTACTTACTTTTTCTTACTTACACTTACTTACTTTCATTTACTTTACTTACTCATTCTTACTTACTTACTCATACTCAAGTTAAGTCGTCGGGACCTTCGGCCCTGGGGACTACGCCGTCCCACCTCCGGAATTTACTTGACTCACCAATCCGGGATGCTACCCACTTAAGGGATTTGGGCCGCGGACCAGTTTAAGAGTCAGGAATTGGAGCCAACCTCTCGTGACTCCGCATCCTCACGCATGGCCGAAACTATATCGGACTTCTACTCATTCCAATTTAATTACCAATTTAAGTTAGGATGGTTAGCTTGTTAGGAATAAGTTAGAAGTCCATTCACACAAATAATCGGTCACGATGCAATACAACATACATACACACATTCATTATCATCCATACATTTCATGAATTATACAAACTGAGGTTTAAGAAAATATTCACAACATACAGCACTACATATTCACAAGTATGCATATTAACTTCGATTCGTGTATTTATCTTATTTGGTGATCAATTAGCACACAACACACAAATCAGAGTAACCAAGATAGCATACGGGGCATGAGGAATCCATACCGTTCACCGTCGTACGTGTTTCCAAACGTCCTTCCGGTGTCACAAATCCTCCTATTATACGTGTATACAATTGAATGATTAATATAACTATCATTAACTTAACTCATACTTACTGTGTCCTTATACCTCTTACACCTACACATTACTTACTTATTTTTCTTTGCCTTAAGTTTTATTTTCTTACTTAAGATTGGCATGCTTACATACATATACATATATACATGTGGGTACACATATTTATATATATATATATATATAATTATTATTTAAATAATTTAATTTTTTTTTTACTGGACCGAACTTGCAAGTCCGGTCGCAAGTCCGGTCCATTCCAGTAGCTCACATTACCGAATTTTCCTGGCCTGACCGAACTTGCAAGTCCGGTCGCAAGTTCGGTCCATTCCAGAAGCTCACATTACGGAAATTTTTCTGGCCGACCGAACTTGCAAGTCCGGTCGCAAGTTCGGTCCATTCCAGAAGGTTTCATCGGGGAATTTTTCTGGCTCGACCGAACTTGCAAGTCCGGTCGCAAGTTCGGTCGATTCCAGTAGGTTACATACGGGAGAATTTTGGTCCGACCGAACTTGCAAGTCCGGTTGCAAGTTCGGTCCAATCCAGAAGCATTCCCGCCTTTGTAAATCTGGGCTCAACCGAACTTGCAAGTCCGGTCGCAAGTTCGGTCCCCCAGTATTTGCATTTTTATTTCTGTTTCCAGTCCTCTCTTTTACCCATTACTTCCCCATTGTTCCTACACTTAATCCCACATGTCTTAACACTAATTAAACCTCTTAGTACACCTTAGTTCACTCCTTAACTCTTTACACAATCCTATACTAATCCACTCACATAATTTTTCAAGTTTCAACTCAACACTTACACTAGTTTCTTCCTTTACTACATTATGCTACAGATTTTGACAATTACACTCCTCTCCTATATCTCCCTCTTCTATTGACATTTCTAACACTCCTAATGTATTTAGATTGCATTATCTATCTCTCTCGATCTACTCTATCTATCTCAACCAAAATCTGTTACAACACTTATTAGTCACCTAGTTCCTAATACACTAAGTGTTCTAATTCTAAGCAAATTTTGCCATAGTCTCCCCTACATTTTTACACTCTCACCACATTGTTTATTCACACATTATCATCATCTCACCTGTTTTCAACAACATTAATACACAAGGCTCCCATACACATTTACTAACACTAAAACACTCTTAAAAATTCCTGCACTCCACATTCATTCCCAAACTAGTTTGTTACAGTTTTTAAAATTGTTTCCAAGGGTTTAGAACACTTACATTCTCTTACACATTACACTACTAATGCATTACCACTTTACAATACACATTTTCATTCCTAAAAATCTGTTACATACTCATTTACAAAGCTATACAAAGGTGAGTGTAATTACCTTGTTTCCCTTCTAGATTTTCTTTCTCCTTCTTTCTTCTTCCTTCCTCTCTTTCTCCACCGGTTTAGCAAACACAAATTCTCTACTCTACAACCCATATACATACACATTTCAATACACTAAAAACTAACCCTAACTATTATTAAGCTCTAAGTAGGTTTAGGGTTTAGAATTCTCATTACCTTGCTAGGGTGTAAATGAAGCTTGGAGTGGCTCAAGAACAAGATTTCCAACTCCTTCACAAGCCAAAATCGGCTAGGGTACAAGGAACAACAAGAGCTTAGTTTCTAAATTTCGTTTTGCCCATAAGGGTTAGAAAAAGATGGAGTTTTGAGAATATTTTTACCTCAAAGGAACAAGGAGAAGAAGGTGGTTCTAGTGGTGGTCTTGATGCTCCAAAAGCTCCACACCCATGGAGATGAAAGTGCTCCTTTTCGAATTTTGAAAGGATAGGAATGCTCTACTTGGTGAGAGGATTCCAATGGTGTAGTTTTTACAATTTTTGGAGGAGGTTTGATGGAGTAACAAGAAGAGAGAAGTAGAGGTTTGTGGGGGTTTTCTTAATTCACCATTGTTGTCGCTGGAGAAGGAAGAAAAATAGAGAGGAGGGCTGTGTGTATACGTGAGTGAAGAAGAATAAGATAGGAGAGAGAGAATGTGAGTGAGGGAGTAAAGTAATGTAGTTGCTTTTTGCTTTTAATTTTTTGTTTTGTTTGTAAATAAGAGAGATAGGTGAGTGTGTGGGGGGGGGGGGGGGGGAATCGGACACACCAGCACACACCCATACCACCTTACTTTTTATTTTGAAAGTGGACACACAAGTTTGTGTTATTTATATTTCTACCCCACAATTTCCCGTTTTTGACAGTTTTTACTAATTTCTCGTTTTCTTGATTTTATTGGTTCTAAAGCTTCACTAATATTTATTAATGATTATTTAGTTGACCAAAACTGTTACGAGTCTATTTGACCCGCTTAAAGACACGTTTTCCCGGTTACCTCGAAAAACGCGCCTTAAGGTTCGTTAGTGATTTTAATCCGTTTTAAGGATCCGTTTTCTTCGGGATTTGTTCCCTTATGATTATTTATACTTAATTAAGCCTCTAAATTATTCATTAGCCTAATTAATCACTATTTTTAATTACAGGGTATTTCACTTGTGAACCCTGACATTAAACCCTAGGCACCCCCGCTGAGCCTTTCATGTATCCCTTTTCGATATTATGAGCTCCAAAAAATAACCCAGCCAATGATGAATGTTCGACCCGGCGACCAAAGGAAGCGAGGAGTCAGACTCTCAGATAACATTCTCATCAGTCCAAAGAAGCAACGCCGCTATCAGCATGACGAAGTGATCCGTAAATGGTCCCAGAGTGACACAGGATCTAAAGAGCTCACATCAAAACAGCTCTCGAAGCCCAAAACCGGGAAACACAAGAACCCCGAAGGCAAAGTCAAGAAAGGATAAAACAAAAGAGGCAAACCCGAAATGCCTCATGGAAATCCGAATGACAAAAAAAAGGAGAAATGGTGTAAAGGACGACTCCAAAAGTCTAAGTCCAGAAGCTCGAAAACAACATCAACACGAAGCAGCTAGACGATTTCAAGACTAGGAAGATGATTCCGAGAGAAGACATACGATGTAGCTTTGGTCACCCCTTTGGCTCCACAAACCTAAAATATCCTTCCATGGTCCCGTTGTCTTTCATCACACCCCATGGCCGTGATATAAGCTTTAAAGACTTCCGACTTGATAGTTGTGCGTCCAATCACGTGAAAGTTACGGATCAAATGTGTAAATCCATCAAATATCGAATTCAATGGTCTAGATGTTATGACCATGAGCGAGAAATGAGTGCAAACACCAAACACATCGAGTGTAGGTTAGGAAGCACCACATCAAAACATAAGCCTTGGCCCCGTGAGGACGAGACTCATTCGCACGTTTAATCAAAGAAAATACTGGGGGCAATCGATCGGAACGATCGATTGCCATGAACACTAGCTCAGATTATCCTACGGACAAATACTGGGGGCAATTGTTGGTTTTAACAATTGCTATGACAACACCAATTGGAACCTAAATCTTAAATACCACTAATACCATCACCACCCACAGGCCCACATAAGCCCTTACCTCCACATCATACCACGCAAGCCCACACAAGCCTTCACTTCCACTTAAATTCCATGGCCCGTCATAAGCCCTGATCACCACTTAAAAGATCTCCACATCAAACACCACACCCCACCGACGACATGTTCATCTCCAAGAGGCAAATTACAAGTCTGAAATCTCTAGTAAGGAAACGATAATTTCACTTTCTTTTTCAGTAGACAAAAGTTTCTTTAAACATTACCACATTTGGCATCTTTTTCAGCAATTTCGTCGGTTTCATAAAACTCATCATATTCCTAGCAATTTCTTTCTTTGGACAAATCTATATCATCGCCATGTTTGGCATATTTCTAGTAATTTCTTACTTTGAACAAATCTGCGTCGTCGCCATGTTTGGCACATTTTCCAGCAATTTCTTGCTTTAAACAATTTTCAGTTCTCATCATTGCCATGTTTAGCACATTTTTCAACAGTTGCTTGCTTTAAACAAGTATCTTACATGCACTGTGATTGCATTTTACAAACTTTTGCATACACCTCATCATCGCCACGTTTGGCCCTTTTACAATTGGTTTTCACCACATGCATTTGCACGAGACCATTATCTTTCCGACTCTTTTTAGTTTGAGACCCAAAATCAGTGCGAGATCGATCATCTTCATCAGTGCAAGACCCATCATTTTCAAGACTTTAGTACAGGACCCGCATCTTCAATCAGTGTGAGACCCAGAATCAGTGCGAGATCCAGGTTTTTCTTCATCCATTTAGTACGAGACTTCAGTGCGAGACCCATCATTCTCATCAGTGCGAGACCAGTACGAGACCTAGTATCATCTTCAGTGCGAGACAAGTACGAGATAGAGCGTGATCTAACTTGGTGGAGCAGAGGCAATAAGTCCCCATCTTCATGTCAACTTCTTGGGAGAAACAACTAGTGGGCAGTGGCAATAAGTCCCCTTGGTAATCTAGAAGTTATCTCAGCACCTAGGTGGGCAGACAGAGACAATAAGTCCACGCATCAACCATTACACACACATATAGTAACACATATCCACCCAATATAAGCATCCAGAGCAATAAGTCCCCATAGTATACAACCAGGACATTGGAACGGTCGGTCAGCATCATCATCAGCATCATCAGTATCGTCAGCATCATCAGCATCATTAGCATTTCAACATCCTTGCATTTGCATACCACCCAATTTTCACTTTTAGGTTGTCAACGCCTTATAATCGCTTGACATTTTCTCAATTTCACATTTTAGGTAGTCAATGCCTTAGAATAGCATGACATCATATCATCCTTATAGGTAGTCGGCGCCTTAGAATAGTCTAACATTACTTCATTTTTACCTTTAGGTGGTCGACGCCTTAGAATCGCTCGACATCCTTCCACTTTACTCATAGGTAGTCAGCGCCTTAGAACAGCTCGACACAACTTGTCGGATTTCAATTGCGTGTGGGGTCTTTTAAGGTCCAAAATTTTAGGGTATCACTCAAGCATCAACTAGCCTTTTCATTTCCATTACAAAGTCTAGTTGACGGGGGGCAATCTGTTATACCCAAAATTTCAACCCCCGGAAGAGAGTCTCTACTAATAGGCTAGTAGCGAGGGTTCCCAGTTCGATCGGCACATTTCAGAGTACTAGGGACAGCTTAGTCATCTCCAGGGGCATTTTTGAAAATTTTCAAGGCTCCTAAGCCCCCTATAGGCTTGCTCTCTCCTCCAAATAAGGGTCAAATCAATTCAATATGCTTTGAAATTTTAACCCATGATAGAGGATGACATTTGAAGCATAATGGCATTGAAATTTTGATTTTTCAAATTTCCAATAATTTTCTAGCAATTTCTGATTGAATCTGACAAGAAATTGAATTTAAAAATATTCCAATATCCAAAAGTTCGATTCCACTTTAGAAAAATAAGAAATATCATCCTTTACCCATGTGTAAAATTTTAATACCCCGGATCTAAAAATGGTGATTAAATTACTCTAATAAAATTATTAAGGGCCTAATGGTGCCTAAAGAGTATTGGTAAAAAGAATAAAACCAAAAGAAAAGAGAAAACGCTTGAAAAGCGAAAAACGCTAAAATGCGCGTTAAATGAGTGTAAGAGATATATGATCTCGAGAGGGTCCGAGATGGATTCCTAAGGCTTAGTTAGGCCTAATTAGTATACGGGAATGATTCCCGAAGAAAACGTATCCAAATAATGGGTTAAAACGATAACGGAGTTTTAAAACACGTTTTTCGAGAAAACCCGAAAACGTGACTTTAAGTGGTCAAATGGACCCGTAAAAATTATAGTTGATATATAACTATATATTAGTATTAATGGAAGCTTAATAGCCATTAAAAATAAAGAAACGAGAAAAATCCGAAAAACGGGCCCGGTTAGTGAATAGTGCCAAACCGGGTAAAATAACGAGCGTTTTCTGTCAGAAACTGAAAAACGCTCTAGCTTAATTAGCTAGTGGGGGCCGGTTTTATTAGAGTAGCAGCCTCCCCCTCTCTTGTTTATTAGTTAGAAAATAAAGAAAGAAAAGTAAACAAAAAGTAAATAGTACAAACCCACTAATCTCTCTCTTGCTCCTCATTCTTTCTCTCACGTTTTCTTTTCCCACTTCCCACCTGAGCTCTCTTCTTCCTCTCTGAAGCTCCATGGCGATTTGCAAGAGCCACCATCAGCTCTCTTCTTCTTCTTCTTCTACAAGGTTCAAATCAACACCAAATTGCAAAATAATTTCACCATTGGATTCCTCTCAACTTGGGGAACATTTCCCTCCCTTCAAAATCCAAAAAGCTCACACTTGACCTCCATGGAAAAATCTAGAAATTGAAGGTTGAAGGTGCCGTTTGGTTCTAAACCACTCCTTGGTTCCTTAAGGTAAGAAGTAAGTTCAAAATCTCCATTGTCTAGCTTCCTTTGATTTTTGGAAAATTCCAACGTGAGTTCCTTCTCCATCCTGCTTCAGCCGGTTTCACTTGCCTTTGTGGAGTGCTGGAACTTCACCCTTTTGATTGCCAAGCTATCCTTTTGGGTGTTCTAAGGTAATGCCTAAGCTAAGCTTTGAAAACTAGCTCTTGAAAATTCTAGGGTTAGTGAGGGATGTGTGAATTAACTAGCTTATTGTGTATGGCATGGGAATGTGATTGTAGTTAGAAATCTAAACCCATTGGTGGGTGTGGAAACAAGAAGAGAAGGAAAGAACAAGAGAAGGAAGAAGAAGGGAAGAGAAAACAGAAAACTAACAAGGTATTGAACTTACCTTGAGTTGGTTTTGTCTATGTAAATCACATTTTTTTGAACATAAGTAATGACCTTGAATTAGAGTAGTAATGATGCTACAATATTGTTAGTTGAGTGTGAATGTTTAATGTGGTTTAAGTGTGCAAACAAGCCTAGGAAACTAAGCTAGGCATATGTGTGAACCATGGGAATTTGGTGTGATTATTAATGCCTAAACCAAACAGGTGTGAGAAGTGTTGTGAGCTGTTTTAGTGTGGTGATAATGCTTAGGAAAGCAAGTAAGTGCTGTCAAAATTCACCTAGGAATGGATAGTCTTGAGTGTTTTATGTTAAGGAAGAAACTAGGTGAGTTAAGAGATTTAGGTGGTTGGTTAATGGTTAGAAAACCAAACTTTGAAGGAGAGTGTGTTAGGAGTAAAATAATGCCATGTGAATGCTTGGAATGGCATCAGTAAGTGAGGTTAGAATGGTTTAAAGAAGAAACCAAATCTGTTACAAGTCTAGTAGAAAACAAGAGAAAAACTAGTTATGGAATATAAGTGATTTTGAGTAAGAATTTGGGTAAGGGTTTAACCCATGATTTGAAGAGGTTTGGAGCATGTTTAAAGGTGGTTAAACATGTGGAAAGTTTATGGAAAGATTAAGGGTGGTTTAAGGATTGATTTGGAGTGGAAAAATCAAGTTTGGAGCAGGTTTTAGCAGGGTCCGGGACTTGGTCCTTGGACAAAGTCCCGGACCACACTTAAAAAACGGTCGAGAGTTGCAGCACACCCCTGGTCCGGGACTATACTCCAGGACAAGGTCCCGGACCATAGTCTAAAATCAGCCGAGAGTTAGGAAAACAATTGGTCCGGGACTTTAGGTAAGGACCAAGTCCCGGACCACCCCCAGAATTGCCCCGTGAGTGTTTTAAAGGTTGCTAATGATGGGGGTTGAATGCTAATGATGTTATAAGATGTTAAGGCCTTGTTTGGTGACATGTAAAGGCCCTAAGAAGTGTAAGAAAGTGTTAGAAGAGAGTGAGAAATGAGAACTCAAATTAACAAGTGTAAAACCGAGATAACGGGATAAACGGGGTTAAGTACGGGAGTATTAGTTTTACATACCGTAATGCTTTGATGTTAATAAACATTTGAATGTTATCAGTGGATCGTGTGTGAACCAAGCATGGTGAGATGACACGGTAAAAGTAAAAACCCCGGTGAAAGGTATGATTTTCTCATGCCCCGTATGCTAACCGAGTTACTCTGATTTGTGTGTTTGTTTGCCGGCTTAATCAAGATTAAAGCATGAAAATAATCCCTTGTTTGATTAAGTATGCTTTACTGTATGTTGTATGAACTAACATACTTGTATGCCGGTGTGGTCTAACATAGTGCATAGACCGACTCATAGAGAGTAGTGATTGACTAGAAACCCGTAGATCGGGTAGTCTCACGAACAATGGTAACATGCAAACACACACAAGCTATCGATTAAAGAATAACGATAACGCAAACATATGAACTCCCTAGAACGTGAGGAGATGTACGGGTTGAGTAAATACCCGATAACGTTAGGAAACCTTATTGCAACAATCCACGAAATAAATATGAGTGGAGGGATAAACGAACCTCCATCGAGAGGGTCGAAGTTAGTCCAATAATGTAAACATATAAGAAAGGTAAAAGACCTAGGGGACTATGTGACTCCCTTGAGATACGGTCGACCTCTTATATGAGGATTTTACCCGGTATAAGAAAATATCCTAATGTATAAGCATATGATTGTGAGGGTAACCCTTAAACCTAAGATTACCCGAATTTAAGTAAAGTTCCCAAAGTCATTAGAAACATCGAGAATGATGCTTCTAGACTAATATACACGATATTATTATAACTCCGAGAGAGGAGTGTATGGGAACGAGAGTAGTCCGAGAGTAGTCGGACCTAAGTAAAAGAGATAGGAACTAAGAGAGAGTTCCGTGAGCTAGTTGAACCTTCCCACCATGCTAGACCCAGAGTAGGGTCGAAACCGGGAAGTAAGACTATGCTAGAGAGCCATGAGTTTTGGCTTAAGTATGTATAAGAGTAACAAGCGTGACGTAGGAGACCTGTAGTGTCTCGAGAATCTACAAGAGCTTGAGTATGAATGACCCAAGAGTGTGGGTGAGATAATGAATATAATAACCCGAGAGAAAGGGGTGAGTATATGTATGAGTAACCCGAGAGAAAGGGTAAATATAAGAATGAGTAGCCCAAGAGAATGGGTGTGTATACGAATAAGTAACCCGAGAGAGCGGGTGAGGTATTGAATAAGTAAACAAGGCATAGTGAGGAATAACCCTCAATGCCTAAGAGTAACCAGTTACCACTAACAACATTGTTATGTTAGTTAGGAATCGTGTTCCGTGATTGGATGTAGATTCCTTGTGTGATATTACATATATATTGTATTGCCATGATGCATGTTGTTTGATTAAAATGAACTCCATGTATATCCGACCCAAAGTAGTCGGCGTACCGCGGTTAGCACGCGGTATATGCGAATTTCATATTCAGCGTAAGCTGACCCCCTAGGGGGAACGTTTTAGTGTGCAGGTACTTGAAGCTGACCGCCGTTCGAGAGAGTAGGACGGGGACTGCTGTGAGCATGGGTAGTTAGATTGTAATTACTTATGCGTTTGAATGAGGTGTAAGTCCGAGTATGTTATCGGCATCCGTATATTGTAGACTCGGTATAGTAAAGAAGTGAAATGAGTGTTGTATTTGTATGAAGTACTCGGTTGATCCAGTTCATCAGACCGTTACGGTATGTAAGGAAGGCCTGGTTAGCCATATGGGTGGCTATTGGCGTTGTTTCACCCCTCGTTGCAATTAGAGTTCCGCTGCGTGAGTAAGAGTATTGGGTGACAATTTATGAGGTAATGATGAGCTTAACGGTTGGGGTGTTACAAAAATTTCATAATAAAATTCTTTTGGAAGCCCTTGAGCTAAAACATCGGTAAATCTCAGTTTTTACCGGATTTTTCTATCTTTAAGGAAGCCTATATAAGGAACCTTATCCTATGATCAAATGAGAACCTCAAGAACCCTAAGCAACCAGGAAACCCAACAGTCACAACCTCCCCCACGTTTTTACACATCCAAGCCCCGAAATTTCATTGAAATCTCACAAAATCAACACTAAAACACCTTTTTCAACTCCCACAACACCATCCATCATTAAACCTTCACCAAAACAGCACCAAAACTTGAAGAACATCAAGAACAACAAGGAGTCGGAAACTCGGTTCGAAGTTCTTCCGTATCCGCCATCAACGAGGCCTCCGAAGAATCCCGACGTGAAGAAACACCTTTTGACTTCAAATTGGAATCTTTCGATCACTAACATATTGTATACCTTTCAGGCTACACGTACATAATTTTTTAGCCGAAACACCATCGGAACCACCAGAAAACCCCTGTCCGTGGGTGGTCCGGGACCACGGACGGCGGCGGGATTTTTTTAAATTTTCAAAATTTAGGTTTTCTAAATAATGTTCGGGCCCACAGATATCTTGTCCGTGGCCCTGGACTTTTCAAAATTGTGCTTTCTGTTTAATTCAACTTTTATGTTCACATAAGTTAACTAGGGTCCGTGGGTTCGGACGTTAGGTCCGTAGCCACTGTAACGCCCCTATTTAACATATTTATAGCGGAAACGAAATACTAAAGGCTACAGACCATCGGGTTCCAAACACCCGACACCAAACCTCACCAATTACAACTTAGAGATTACAATTGTCACGGCCTGAACCTCGAGAAAACTTAACACAAATAAAACAGAAATAAAACACATAAACTCTCCACAACACCTAATCCCATCCCAATCACTCGTTCTCTTCGTGGCCATCTACAAAGTAACTCGTACCTGCAAGATAAAACCAAGCAGCCTACCCCGGGAGGGGTGAGTCAGTTCCCTGGAATGGAACTGGTACGATCCTCAAAAACAAACTTATAATACAACTCTTAAATAAATAATAGCATGAAAGCAATCACTTAAACACACAGAGGAGCAAGGCATTCCACAAATCACCAAATCAAGATAACAAGTTAAGAATAAAGATGATAGCAGAAAGGTAAAGTTAGTGAAACAAAAACCACACCATGTGTTAGTGAACATCCAACGCCTTGGTTAAACCCAATTCCCGTTAGGAGTAGAAAGACTTAGATAGTCACAAAGGATAGGATTAATAAGATAGATCCAAGAACCAATAACTCAAGAGTGGAATAATTCAACTGGGAGAGATGGCCGCCACCGCCAAGTACGTCCTTTAGGACAGGGGATATACAGCCCTTCACTGTCTACAACGTCCCTTTTGGACAGGGGATATACAACCCCTCACTGTCTACTACGCCCTTTTGGGATAGGGGATATACAACCCCTCACTGTCTACCACGTCCCTTTTGGGACAGGGGATATACAGCCCATCACTGTTACCATTGAAGACACGCGCACGTCGAAACTTCAAGAACCAGCTCATGGATGAAACGATATCCAGAGTCAAAAGAAGAGTTTACCAAAATGCCTTTTCCAAATTCCCACCAGATCACTAACTACCCAGAGCAATACCAAACACTCAGTCCTATAGAGTGCAGAAGCGTAGCCCTAAGCAGTCAATGTCTAATGGAACAACCAAATATAAGGAACCAATACCCAAGTGAGTTTCACATTCAAGGCTCAGTTAGTCACCAAGCTGAGTTAGCCACACAACCATTTCCTTTTAGAAATCCATTTTAGCTCAATTAGCGTTTTCCAAAACATTCCACAAAACCCATTAGCAAAAATATCTGAGTACAAGAAATCGTAATGGTCAACGCTGTAGCAGTTCTAGTAACCTCGTGCAAACATTCAACACATTCTCTGAGGAACCTTGAAGATAATTTACTATCAATAACCTTACCCTAAGTTAAACTTAATAAATTCCTCTCTCTTATTTCCAAATCTCAATTATCTATAAGCCCTCGCTTACATGTTATGTATAACCTTTGACTTATTTTAAAGGTTGTATATCCAAGGTTTAGGATCAAGGCCGGAACGTATTTTATTAACACCTGCTAACTGTCCACTCCTATCCACTTAATTCATATTTAACCACAATCCTCACAATCAAAACTTTGAGACCTATATATCATAAATGTGTTTATATTATAATTAAATCTAAGAATTTCAATAATAATCTTAAGCTCAATACCTTTATTCTTAATTTAGAATAAACATTGTATTATGACCTATGATGGATTCATCTCAGAATACTATACTATTATCTCACAATGAAAAGATTATGTACTTAAACAATATCTACTAGATAACCCACTATGATTAAGTCTTTCCCCTTAACTAATTAAGATCTACATCTTGTATATTGGAATCGTAGGGTTGTAGACGCGTTTTAGTAAAACTTATTGAACTGCTAAACTCAATTATCTCATCTTTAGTTCAGAATGACTTTTAATTACAACCATCTAATAAACTTGTCATAAGATGTTAAATAGCTTCTCATCCTGAATAACTATACTATAGTTAACTTAGTTTTAACGAATTAACCCTACATTTAGTATTCACAAGGTATATTATATGTTTTATTATTACCTATACAATAAGGTGTTTAGTACCTTTTATGTATCCTTACTTACATTTTATTTCCTAAATGTTTTATTTTTACACACATTCTCTCTATAGACTATGTATAATCCATTGTACTAAACTTCATTAAACTTAAGCCTTAAACACGTTTTTAATTGTTTTACAAAACCTAAGGTTTCAAAGGAATAACTTAATAAATTAATTTCCTTTATTGTATTCAGGATGGACAATATATCTACATATAGTAGAATTTATCAAAGAATTAAATTCTGGTTCATAAGTGAATTGTTAATTATTTAATAAGATAATCTGTTATGAAAATTCTCATATTTTATATTCAAATAACCTATCATTTCCCATTACCGCAAAGTATATCAATATAATATCTTATGTAACTTAGTTTTATCTAATAAAAGGTTCAAAGGTTTTAAGTATCAAATTCCTATTTATAAACCTTCTATAAATTCTAACTACTAAATACCTCACTTAATTGTAAACTCACATCCTAAGTATTGCTAATAAATGTTATAAAGGTATTTCATATGGCTTATCTAATGACAAGAAACTTAAGGATTATTATTTAGATAAATTTCCAAATGATAGTTTAATATAGTTTTATATCATAATCCTTTTAATGATTTTATCTTAAAACATTAAGTTATATTTCAATACCATAAATGTTAAGAAATGATTAAATCTAGACTTACTAATCCACCTCACATTTAGACGTAAAAGTTTTTTATTATTGTTTATATATTTAAAACATTTAGATGTAAAAGTATTACATTTAATTTTTATTAATAATAAGTTTTATTTGTGTAAAATCTAATTACAAATATTCCTAAGTCCCAACTTATTAATTACCCAACCAAATTATAGATTTACATTCTGGTCTTTGACAAATAATATTACACATGTATTTTAATATGGTTTATATAAATCTTAGAAATCCAAGATAACCCTTTAAGCTTAATTTCATAACCACAATTCAACACTACCTCATATAATATTCTTTTAATAGTATTATGTATAGGTTTAGTTCAACTTATTAATTCCACAATATTCTATTTGCTATAAGGTATTTTATGTCTTTTATTTATTTATTTATCGTATATGTATACTAGGATTTATTCAAGACATTCTTTATGTAGTTTTATTGCATTTAATTATTTATATTACTTTTACCCATATCTACATCCAAAATATGGTTTACAAAATAAAGTATTTTCCTTAGTTTCAATTAAGTATATTAACTACCATATTATATAATTAATATAAATGTAGATTAATTCAGTTCCTTGATTTAACCTAAGTTACTACTTTATTTCTTTTATTATATGTATATATATATATTTTACCTCACTAAAAGTTTATACCTAAAAATATTTATAAACATCGTGTATTAAATGTTAGTTTAGTCTTATTATATTTTCCCCAACATATAAAGTTTATTAATCATCTATACTTTAATTTTTGGTTACATTAAAAACCTTATATATATAAGGTAACTTATGAAAACCTTAGAAATACAATTTTTAAACCTATTTCCCCTTGTCCAAAAATTCCCAAATTAAGTATATAGTAACTATAACATTTTAAACATATTATAAAATTTTTATTTCATAAAAATATCTTTTTCAATTTTCCAAATAATTCCATAATACTCATAACTTGCAAAAATTATAACATACGTTTAAAAACTCAAAACCCATATTAATATACATCAAAATAAACTAGATTTTATAAGGAATCTATAGTTTAAAATTTCAAGTCAAAACACATTCGGGAAGGCCATTAACTAAATTCAACAAGTTAGAGCTAAATTCTGAAATATTATAAACTTAAAACATTCTTTAATAACCCCGATCTAATCCTGACCGTTCAATCCTTTAGAAGGCGATCGGACGGTCCCTGAAATCCTAGTTCATCAGCGAGCTCCAATCCATACCCGAGTACTAATTCGACATTTTCTCACAATCTACAGAACCAAATTCGACGATTCTTGTTTCATTGGATCCGAAATTTAAAAACGCATCTAATGGTATAAATGAAATACCCCAAACCTTAGAATGTTGTGTAAACATTTAAATATGGTATATTAAGACTAAAAAGAGTCTTAGAAACATTAGTAAACAATTTAAACCAAAGAAAACACAAATAAATGCCTCAAAGTCAATTAGGGCTAAAATGTGCTCTAAGCTTGGAATAGGCTTGGCTAAGACCTAGTGAGCTTACCAAGACCTTATTTATATACTAATGAACATATTAAACCAAGTACCAAAGAAAACCAAGCTTGAAAACAAGTTAAAACACAAAATGTGCTTTAAGGAGTCTTAAAGCACGTTTTTGAAAAATTGTCTTGTAAATGAGTTTTGAATGGCTAAATGTCCATCATTACTCTTTAATTAATATTTGTACTACTTAGTATCACATTTGGAAGTCTATATCAATGGGAAATCAAAAATTTCACATCTATGTGCCTTGTTTTAGTGAATAGTAACTAAAATAAGCTAGATTAAAACATATGTCAATATAAGTAATTTAATTGGTCAACAAGGACTAATATACCCCTAAGAACATTAAGGGGGCCGGTTTTCTTAGTGGTGAGTCACCACTCTTGTTAGCTTGTTAAACAAATAAAGAGTGACTACTTAAGTTACTATTTGCTTTAACATATAAATATCTCCTAAAAGCAAACTCAAACTTCATTCTCTCATTTCCCTCTTCATTTCCCACGGTTCCAACCTCTCTTCTATCTCTTCTTCATTCTCCATTCACGGTTTTGCAATAGTACCACACACAACTCCATCTTTGACCTCTTATATCTCCTAGCTCACTTTGCCAAATCAAAAACTAAGACCACCATTCTCTTTGTCTCATCAAGCTCTTCAACTTCATCCTTTCAAAATCTCAAGAGCTCCATTTTGGTGCCAAGAAGAATCTCCATGGAAGGAGCTTGAGCTCATCTTTCACATATTATTGTTCTCCTTTGCTTCTAGGTAAGGAAACTCAAAGAAAAACTCCCTTCCTTCATGTTTTTATGTTGTCCGAAAATCACCATTAATGATGCCCTTACCTTGCTTTGTTTTAGCTTCATTTGAATCTTCCAAGGGCTTGGTGGAGTTCCTCTCTGCTACATATCCAAACTCTCTTTTTTATCCAAGGTAAAACAACTATCTTAATGTTTTTAAACAATGTATAATCTAGGGTTTATAATAAGATGAAGCATATAGCTTGTATACTCATTTTATCATTTGTATGATGTTTAGAAGTTGACAAGCAACTAAAAGCCTTGCCGATTTAGTCAAGGAAACAAGAAAGAAGTTGTGAGGAAAAGAGGTGAATGTGCTAACCTAATGTGGTTTAAAGTCTTAGGAGAAATGAGCTTATATTGCTTATTAAAATGCTATAAGGAGCCAATGGTTAATGACTTAGTAAAATGTTCTCAAGGGCTTAGTAAAAGGCATATGTATTGTTGGGTGTATTTGCAGGTCAAAGGCAAATATAATGTGGGAAATTCAGTGTTTATGATTTATGCATCTTAAGGGCCTAAGAGCCATGTTATTTAAGGGCCTAAGTGCCAAGCAATTTAAATTATGCACTATATTGTGGTGTAGTGCTAAATGAGTGAAGTTTGTGTATAAGAATGTGCTGGATGGATTTTAGTGTTCTTGATTGTTTAATGGTGAAAACGATGTGTTTTGGTTTAGTAATGTTCTAGGAGAACCCATGTCGAAATTTAGATAATGTATAAGAAGCTTTAGTGTTTAAAATGAGTTTTGGTAAGTTAGGAAGTGTTTAGAATGGTTAAGTGTTCTACTAGTGAAAGAAACATGCATTAAGGTATTTTAAGGTGTAAAAGGGACCTAAGCATTATTTTAGAGGATTTACAATGCAAATGAGTGCTTTGGGATAGTTCAAGATCATGGAGAGATTGTGTTTAGGACTTGTGCAATGTTGGTGAATAAGAAGAAGTGATGGTTGCATGGAGGGGCTATAAGCTTGTAGAGATGTTCAAGGAGTTGGTTAGGAGGAAAAGATGCTTGGGAGATGATGTTGTAGTGCTGAGAAAACATTTGGAAATAGTGGAAATTATAGGTATGAAACACCACATAGGAACTTAGTGAAAAACATTACAAGTGTAAACCTTTTTATAAGAATTTGTGTAATGCTTGAGGAGGATTTTGATGAATGATTTAAGGAGTTTAATGGAGGTCTTAAGGTGTGTTTGAATTTCCAAAATAAGGTTAGAACATACTAGGATTATGTAGGGAAGTTTGGAGTTAAATGGGCAATTAAAGACAAGGGTCTGGAGCAGACCGACCTTGGGGACCGGACCTGCAAGGTCGGTCGAGCCCAGTTAACCCTACGAGAAATGGTTTCTGGAATGGACCGACCTTGGGGACCGGACTTGCAAGGTCGGTCGGGCATGGATTTTTAGTACGGATTGAGTCTCTGGAATAGACCGACCTTGGGACCGGACTTACAAGGTCGGTCATGCCTAAATTTTTGTACGTAAGAGAGTCTCGGGAATTTACCGATCTTGCGACCGGACTCCAAGATTGGTCGGGCCTGAGTTTTCAAAGGGGAAAAACTCTCGGGAATAGAACGAACTTGCGACCGAACTTGCAAGGTCGGTCGGAGTAGAATTTTTGACGGTAATGTGTGTTCTGGAATGGACCGACCTTGTGTAAGGTCGGTCGGTAAGTTCGGTCGGACATAAACTTGTAAAAAAAAACAAACAAAGTATGGCTTAGGTAGTTAACCCTAGGGGGTATAATGTGAGTAATCAAGTATAAGTTTAGACATTTAAACATGTCATATAACCAAGTTAAACACTTAGTAAATTTGAAGTTAAGTAAGTTAATTAACCGACATTCTTATTATGTATAGGAGTGGCCTACGGTGAAAATCAATCGAAGCAAGGACCAAGGTATGGTTTTCTTGCAGTCTGTTGCTACCGGTTTTACACCGGCTTGTGTGTTGTTTGTTTTTTCTGGTATGTTTATGACGTTATAAGACTTAATCATGTAATGAGTTTACAGTTGTTCATATTATTGTGAAGTTATGATGTGACTCATTTCCCTTGTGTGTGTCTAACATGACTTACCACTTGTTGTGAACTGTTTGTTAAGTTCCACTGTTGAACTTCTAACAAGCGCTAACTGGGAAGTGAGGAATCCGGTTGTCCGGTCATGCATGTATGTTTTAAGAGTAATATCTGTATCAGATTCGACTCTTATGTTGTTAAGATTGTTCTCCTTTATTTGGCGTTCGATCTCCCGCTAGCTTCCTCCAAAGCTTACCTATTCTGACTTATGATCGGTTTAGTGGGAACATGTGTTTGTGTGGTGTGTTCGGGTCACAATATCCGAACCATCTGTGACTTAAGTTACTCGTTCGAATAACCGAACGGTAATGAGTGTGTGTAACAAGCTTAACATGAGAGTGACCATTCTCTAGGCTTCTTATGTTGTTAAACCTTCTTGGTTTGTTATTGTGGAAAGTGTATTCACTATGTCATGATGTTTGTGCTATGCAATATTATTGTTATGCCATATGTATATGTTATATGTTTAAATGAATGCCATGTCATCATGACAATTAGTTGCGCGTATCCCGGTAGCCGATGGGCTGCGCGTTAACCATACCAGCCAAGGGTTGCTGACCCCCTCGGGGGCTCCATATTTTTACTGCAGGATGAGGATCGAGGAAGCGGAATGGCTATAGATTCTAGACTGCAGAATTACTTTTGGTTATTTGGATGTTGAGCCCGGGATGCGCCTGTGCTCCCGTGGCATTATAATTTGGTACTGCTCGTGTTACAGTGATGATTGTTACAGTTGACAGTGGAGTTTACGTGTACAGTTTTAGTGACAGTTTGTATTAAATACTACTCGGTATGTTGGTTATGTATATATGGATGTTGTTACCTAATGCTCGGGAGTCTGATCATTAGACCGGTACACTTGTATTATTCTGCCTTGTCAACCACGTGGGTGGTTGACGGCGTTGTAGCACCGAATCGTTTAGTTTTGTTGTTAGTTGTTTTTTTCCGCTGCGATTTCAGTTATTGTTAAATGTTTAGTAGGGGTGTTACAAAAAGTGGTATCAGAGCGAGTATCGCTCTGATGACAAGAATTCCGAGCTTAGGAATATACCGAGTTAGGGAACCTAACCACATTACCTAAGTGAGCAGTTATGTAAAGGTTAACCACTAACTAAGTGTGGAGATACCTTGTTGTCGGGAAACGTTACATCCGTTGGAACCGATAGTGTGCAAGCGCAATGCTAATGAATGTTCGTGTGAATTTAGATGTCAGGTAGACCACGAGGTCGAGGCCGCGGGCGCGACATTGGTGATACAGGGAACCAGGGGAGAACCCTACGGCGCAAGTCATGGCCGATGCCGTAGCGGCCGCCGTAGCCCAAATGGTCCCACAACTTGTAGCTGCAATTCAGCAGGGGCAACAGCCTGAAGTTCAACCACCACCACCACCCCGCCACGAGAGACCAACTGGGTCAAGGCGTTGGCGAATCTGAGACCCCCGTCGTTTCATGGGGAGACCGACCCACGTAAGCTGGAGGCGTACATCTCCGAGTTGGAGACCGCCTACGAGACCTTGGATGTGCCTGCTGGGGCCAAGGTCCGTCTTGCCGCTTACTACCTGAAGGGTTCGGCCAAAGTTGGTGGAAGCTTGTGAGGAGGACCGGATGGCGGATCCTCAGTTTGGTTGGAAAGAGTATACGGCTCTGCTGCGAGCCTAGTATTATCCTGTGCATGTACAAGAGGCCAAGCGCCTAGAGCTGGATAGTCTGAGGCAGGGGGATAAGGTGTCGGTCGATGACTACTACACTGCCTTCACCGGCCTTATCCAACTGTACCGGACCTGGGATACTCGAACCGGGTGCTGGTAAACCGTTTCTACAACGGTCTCAGCCACCGTCTCGCTACGGGATGGGGCCAGCTGAGTATACTACCGTGCAGGTAATTAAATTTCAGTGTGATGTGAATAAGTGTTAATCCATAAGTGAGTATTAATGTGAGTTTGTGAGTATGTTTTGCGCGCATGACTGACGTCCTAAATTCAGGAGTGCTATCATGCCGCTGCTAAGGTTGAGATTACCGTCCGACTGAGGGACGAGGAGAATGCGCACAAGCGCAAGGCCACGAAGCGAGGGCCAGAGTCCGCAGGGGTACGGGGGAGGAAAGAAGAAGAAGAAAGCCTTACCCCATTCCGAGAAAGTCAGCACCAGGGTGACAAGGGCCAAGCCCAGACCACCACAGCTGAGGAGCCACTGAAGCTCACATATGCATATGCGGCGAAACCCCTACGCTCTTACCCGCCTAAGGGTAATTATCTAAAGGTGTCCTGTGTGTCAAGTTTAAGTGTATATTTTGTAAGCTATAAAGTAAGTATTGATTGTGTACTGTGATAGCGAGCGAGCACGGGTTCTGGACCGGAGCGCCACTACTACTGTAAGTGGTGTAACGGAGACCACCCCGGGAAGGACTGCAAAGGAAATGACGTGCAGTGTCGTTACTGCGAGAAGTGGGGTCACCGTGACTATGAGTGTTACCGGAACCCCAACAGCAGAGTCAACAAGCCCAAGGGGTAGTGGAAGGGTAAGGCCACAGCGACCATCGATGGCCCGAAGACGGCTAACCAGCCACCCACAGATCAGAGGAGCACTGATTCCCAGAAGGGGAAGGGGTCGGGACCAAGCAAGGCCACCCTGCATGTGGTGGACCGGTCTGAGGAGCCAGGGCCCTCTACTAGACTAGGTACCGCCTAAACTGTTGAGTGAAATAAGTGATTGCATACCGCATTTCATGCATGTGTGTGTTAGTGAGTCCAAATGTACTACCATGTGAGTAAAGAGTTAAGGTATAATGTGAAAGTCACCTAATTAGATAATTCTAAACTTAAAGAAGCCTTCAATATTGTTATCCAATCCCACCCACACCAAACCCTGAAGAAACCACCATCAACATCACCGACTTTCCAATGGAGCAATGTCAGGTTATCCAGCCAGGTATGATACTCTTAAATGGATACCTGACACCGGAAGCACAAATCCACATCATCAGACGATGCAATGAACTGGGAGCAACACCCGGAGGATTCTACACACCCGAATACCCGAGTGGATCGAGAATGAAATTGAAGATGATGTGCATGGGTAAGGACTGGAATCCTTACACCAAGATATCAAGAAGTGCGAGCTGAAGATGGAGCAACGGTACCGATGATACCTAAGGAGTTCCTTGCGGTCGTTAACCACGCCGTGGGAATTGCTCAGCAAGTTGAAACGGATTAAATTCCAAGTGTTAAAGCAGATTTATGTATTGTGAACTCAACCAGAAAGGTGGACGGTTGGGTTTACACCAAGATAAGGACGAGTCACCCGAGTCTCTAAGTAAGGGAGTACCCGTGGTGTCTTGGTTCATTGGTGATACCGCAGTGTTTATATATGGCGAGCAGAAGCTTGCTGATCTCGCAAAGAAGTTAGTACTGAAATCAGAAGATGTGTTAATCATGGCTGGGCAGTCAAGGATGCTATATCATGGCATCAGGAAGATCAAACTGAATACCGCACCATCGGCAGTGATCAATGCCACACACATGAACCCGGACGTTTGAATTTGACCTTCAGACAATTTTAAAGCCTTGTATAATTATGTAATGTGTTAAACCAGAGTATGTTAAGGATGTTGTATGTGTTAGCTATGTCAACAGTGTAAACCAACGTATGATGTTAGAAGAGTGTGTTAATGAATAAAGTGGAGTTGTTGAAGTATATCAACCGTGCTGTTACCCAATACTTATTAGTTTGCCAATGAATTAGGCTGTGCACTCGGAACGGGAGGTATACTGAGTGTCTGCAATGAGGCAGAAGCCGGCAAGAGCGGCACAATCCTCACCGGTACCTTTCCAGTCAATGGCGTGGACGCTTCGATCTTGTTCGACTCCGGAGCCTCACATACATTTATTTCGCTATCCTTTGCGAAGAGGCTGGGGTTAGACGGTGAGGAGATGCCAGACTTCTTAGTCACTCTCCCGTCGAAAGAGCGGATCAGGTGTACCCGCTACCACCAAGATGTTGTTGTACGAATTCGTGATGAAGAGTTTCCGATCGACTTGATAGAGTTCGACGGACTTGGTTTTGATGTGATTGTCGGGATGAACTGGTTGGAGCGGTACAAGGGCAGAATCCTGTGTGCCGAGCATCGTCTGCTTCTTCGGAGTCCATCTGGGGTTACTATATCTTACCGCCAGAGGCCCAGGGAGCCTTCGACTCAGATCATCACCGCCATGGCTATGTATCGTGAACTACGACGAGGGAATGATGTATACCTCTGCTATGTCCAGGACATAGAGAGACCCAGAGTTTAGCCCAGATGTGCTGGTAGTGTCGGAGTTTCCTGATGTATTTCCTAAGGAACTGTCGGGCATGCCGCCAGCACGGGAAGTTGAGTTTGAAATTGAATTGGTTCCGGGCACCGGACCAATTGCGAAGGCGCCCTATCGTATGGCTCCAGTAGAGATGACAGAGCTCAAGGAGCAGCTGAGAGACCTACTCGACAAGGGATTTATCCGCCCTAGCGTTTCACCATGGGGAGCGCCGGTCCTCTTCGTGAAGAAGAAGGACGGTAGTCTCCGCCTGTGTATTGACTATCGTGAGCTGAATGCAGTTACGGTGAAGAACCGTTACCCTTTACCACGCATCGACGACTTATTTGATCAGTTGAGAGGAGCATCAGTATTCTCCAAGATAGATCTACGATCTGGATACCATCAGATTGCCATCCGTGACAGTGACATTGAGAAGACCGCATTCAGAACAAGATATGGACATTATGAGTTTACGGTTATGTCGTTTGGTTTATCCAATGCACCAGCTATGTTCATGGACTTAATGAACCGTTGTTCCAAGACCAGTAGGACAAGTCAGTGGTAGTCTTCTTCATCGACGATATTCTTGTGTACTCGAAATCGAGGGGTGAGCATGAAAGCCACCTGAGAAATATGTTACAAACATTGAGAAAGAATCAGTTATATGCTAAGTTTTCGAAGTGTGAGTTTTGGTTGAACCAAGTATCCTTTCTTGGTCATGTGATTTCTGAGGCCGGGATCGCTGTTGATCCGGCAAAGATTGATGTTGTGCGCACCTGGCCTAGGCCGAAGACAGTTACCGACATCAGGAGCTTCCTCAGTATGGCAGGTTATTATAGGAGGTTTGTGAAGGACTTCTCCAGTGTCTTGAAGCCGGTGACTTCCTTGATGAAGAAGGACGCACCATTCGAGTGGACAGTCGACTGTGAGAGTTCTTCCCAGAGTCTCAAGGATGCTCTGACATCTGCACCAGTCCTGACTGTACCAGACGGTCCAGATGGTTTTGAGGTCTATTGCGACGCTCATCAGGTAGAGGCATGGGTTGGGTGTTGATGCAAAAAGGGAAGGCCGTAGCATACGCCTCCCGACAGCTGAAGAAGCATGAAGAGAACTACCCTACCAACGATTTAGAACTGGGTGCCATTGTCTTCGCATTGAAGATATGGCGACATTATTTGTATAGGGTAAGTGTGACAATTTATTCTGACCACAAAAGTTTAAAGTACTTGTTCACTCAGAAGGAGTTGAACATGAGACAAAGAAGGTGGGTCGAGTTTCTAAACGATTACGACACATCAATTTACAGTACAAAGAGGGTAAGGCAATGTGGTAGCTGACACATTGAGTCGCCGAGCACACTCTCTCCATTCACTAGTCTCTCATACTGGCTTGGTTGAAGAGGTGCGGAGTGCTTAGATGACGGATCAGTATATGTTGGAGATCAGGCAGAAGCTTATTGATGGCACATTTGAGGGTCAGAAGTACGACTTCCGACTCCACGATGATGACCTGATTAGGCTGAATGGCCGACTGTGTATTCCGAGGAGTAGCACTGAACTGAAGGAGCGCATACTGAGTGAATCCCATTGTTCTACGACTTCGATTCACCCCGGAGCTTCAAAGATGTACAAGGGTATGAAATGTTATTTTTGGTGGACTGCAATGAAAAAGGATGTGAATGATTATATATTGAGGTGTCTCACTTGCCAGAAGGTCAAGTTTGAGCACCGACGGCCTGGTGGTATGGTACAGCCAATGTCAGTGCCTGAGTGGAAGTTCCATGACATTTCTATGGACTTCGTAGTAGGGCTTCCGCCTACAAGGGGAGGTCTGAATATGATTTGGGTTGTTGTTGACCGACTGACCAAGGTGGCTCGATTCATACCGATGAAGGACACCTGGAAAGTGGCAAAACTAGCAGAGCTCTTTGACAGAGAGATTGTAAGACATCATGGGGTACCGAAAACAATTGTGTCTGACAGAGATACCAGATACCTCTCAAGGTACTGGAAATCCACACGGGAAGCGCTTGGTACCGACTGAAGCTAATACAGAGTACCACAGCGTTCCACCCCAGACAGATGGTCAGAGTGAGCACACCATCCAGACACTTGAGGATATGTTACGTGCATGTGCACTTGATTTTCAGACCAGCTGGATTAATAAGTTACATCTGATCGAGTTTAGTTACAACAACATTTACCATGCTTCGATCAAGATGTCTCCCTTCCAGGCTTTGTACGGTAGACCATGCCGCACGCCATTATGCTGGGATGAGTCGAGTGAGACGGTCATTATAGGACCAGAGTATCTGGAACAAGTACAAGCAGAAGTACGCCAAATCCGGGCTAACATGAAGGCAGCTCAGGATAGGCAGAAATCATACGCCGATGTGCGCAGACGTCACCTGGAGTTCACCGTGGGCGATCAGGTATTCCTTAGAGTATCCCCCATGAAGGGAGTATTTCGTTTTGGCCAGAAAGGCAAGTTGAGCCCGAAATATGTGGGGCCTTATGTTGTGACGGAGTGGATCGGCCCAGTAGCTTACAGACTTGATTTACCAGCCGAGCTGGGCAAGGTACATGATGTATTTCATGTGTCCCAGTTGAAGAAATATATGTCTCATCCGTCTCATGTGCTTCAACCTAAAAGGCTAACCTTAGAGCCGACCATGTGATCAATGGAGACTCTAGTACGGATTCTGGATACTAAGACTCGAGGCACTTGCCATAAGTCTGTGAGACTGGTGAAGGTCCTCTGGTCTAACCAGGACGTCGAGGAGGCCACTTGGGAGCTGGAAGATAAGATGAAGGCGAAGTACCCGGCATTGTTTACTTCTTAGTATTTGTATGTATAGGGTACGGGGCATACCCCTATTTTAAGGGGGGTAGAGCCGTTTCGGTTATGTGTGTGTACGACGTGTATTTAAATACATCGTCTATGTTATGTTGTTATGTAAGTATGACCGTTGTGTTTGAATGATGTTGTTGTATGGACCTTGTGTCCGATGCTATGTAAGTGTGTTGTCAATGTTGTTATGGAAGTATTATTCATATGTATTCCCGTGTTCTAATATTTAGGATATGTGGAAGTATGAACTTTGAGGACAAAGTTCTTTTAAGGGGGTAGATTGAAATACCCCAAACCTTATTATGTTGTGTAACATTTAAATATGGTATATTAAGACTAAAAAGAGTCTTAGAAACATTAGTAAACAATTTAAACCAAAGAAAACACAATAAATAATGCCTTAAAGTTAATTAGGGCTAAAATGTGCTCTAAGCTTGGAATAAGCTTGGCTAAGACCTAGTGAGCTTACCAAGACCTTATTTATATACTAATGAACATATTAAACCAAGTACCAAAGAAAACCAAGCTTTAAAACAAGTTAAAACACAAAATGTGCTTTAAGGAGTCTTAAAGCACATTTTTGAAAATTGTCTTGTAAATGAGTTTTGAATGGCTAAATGTCCATCATTACTCTTTAATTAATATGTGTACTACTTAGTATCACATTTGGAAGTCTATATCAATGGGAAATCAAAAATTTCACATCTATGTGCCTTGTTTTAGTGAATAGTAACTAAAATAAGCTAGATTAAAACATATGTCAATATAAGTAATTTATTGGTCAACAAGGACTAATATACCCCTAAGAACATTAAGGGGGGTGGTTTTCTTAGTGGTGAGTCACCACTCTTGTTATCTTGTTAAACAAATAAAGAGTGACTACTTAAGTTACTATTTGCTTTAACATATAAATATCTCCTAAAAGCAAACTCAAACTTCATTCTCTCATTTCCCTCTTCATTTCCCACGGTTCCAACCTCTCTTCTATCTCTTCTTCATTCTCCATTCACGGTTTTGCAATAGTACCACACACAACTCCATCTTTGACCACTTATATCTCCTGGCTCACTTTGCCAAATCAAAAACTAAGACCACCATTCTCTTTGTCTCATCAAGCTCTTCAACTTCATCCTTTCAAAATCTCAAGAGCTCCATTTTGGTGCCAAGAAGAATCTCCATGGAAGGAGCTTGACCTCATCTTTTCACATATTATTGTTCTCCTTTGCTTCTAAGTAAGGAAACTCAAAGAAAAACTCCACTTCCTTCATGTTTTTATGTTGTCTGAAAATCACCATTAATGGTGCCCTTACCTTGCTTTGTTTTAGCTTCATTTGAATCTTCCAAGGGCTTGGTGGAGTCCTCTCTTGCTACATATCCAAACTCTCTTTTGTATCCAAGGTTAAACAACTATCTTAATGTTTTAAAACAATGTATATCTAGGGTTTACAATAAGATGAAGCATAAAGCTTGTATACTCATTTTATCATTTGTATAATGTTTAGAAGTTGACAAGCAACTAAAAGCCTTGCCGATTTAGTCAAGGAAACAAGAAAGAAGTTGTGAGGAAAAGAGGTAAATGTGTGTTATACCCCAAATTTCAACCCCCTCGGAGTAGTCTCTAAGGCATACGTGTTACAAAGGGCAAAATGGTCAAAATGCACCGATGCAGGATTTTCCAAGGACATTCTCGGGATTTTCTATTTTCATATGACTTGTTCATTATCTCCAAACACTTCCAAATATCATAGTCATTATGAAAGGTATTTCATGATTTTCTGATAATATTTATTCTGGAAATTAAGCTTTTAATAAGCTAGTTTCTTTAATAATTAACACATGAAATAACCTCAAAATAGAAATAAAAGGGTTTTCAAAATTAAAATAAAATTGTCACATGGTTAGCATGACTACACACAGTCATAAACCGGAAATTATTTTATTTGGAACCTTATCCCAAAATTTAAAAGAGAAATTCAATCATTTTTGCAATTTTCTCTCCCTCTGGAAAATACCGAAATCAAAACAAAATGTCATGAAATTTTAACACAGGGTAGAGGATGATTATTAGAGACTAATGCCGTTGGAATTTCGTAATTTCGACTTTCCAATAATAAGTTATGAATTTTGGGAGATTCCAGATTGTGAGATTTTTATCTAATCGGTTATTTAACAAAATAACCCGATTCCAACTCTCAAAATTCCTAAAAATCATTCTTTACCTTCAGTTAAATTTTCATAATTTTTATCGGCTTGCAACATATTTTTAAAAATCAGATTCTCTTAGAGCACAAAATCAAGGTTTTAGATAAAAATTCTGTTCTATCAACTTGGCCATGCTCTTTCTATAAAGGCCTTCCAAAAAACGACCTAGGGCAGGGTAGATGATCCCCATAGTCAGAAAACACAGCCGTCTACTTGCCTCCCACGTTTTCAACACTCCCAACACCGAAACTCTACCGAAATCATCCCAAAATCACCAAAAACACATTCTTTCTTCTCTCATTGAACTTCCAAGCATCAAAACACCACAAATACAGAACCAAAACGTGCTTAACAACACAAGGAAGAAGAGGTCAGAAGCTCGGGTCAAAGTCGAACCGGATCGGCCACCAACGAAGCTTTCAGAGATTCCCGACGTGAAGGAACAACAAGTTTTCGAAATCAAAACAGGGTAAAAACCAAATTCTCTAACCCTTCTGGTCAAAATACAATTCTGGTTGAATTGCTAACCGAATTGATTTTTCCTTGCTTCTGAATTAAGGTTTGTTTGTGTTTCTGCCTTCTAACTTGTTCGTTAAGTTTCGCATTAAATTCGATTTCAAATTGAAAACTTTCAATCACTAACGTCTTGTACATCTTTCAGGCTACGCACCCATAAATTTGAGCCAAAAACACCTTCGGGAACAGCCTCAACGCCGCTGTCCGAGGGCTGTCCGCACCCACGGACGTCATGTCCGGGGTCCCGGACTCACTGTCCGTAAGCCCGGACGCCCACGGACGACGGCGGGATTTTTAAATTTTAAAAATTTAGGTTTTCTGATAATGTCCGGGCCCACGGACAGCCTGTCCGTGGCCCCGGACTTTACAATTTTCTGTTTTCTGTTTAATTCGACTTTATTTTCATATAGGTTAACTGGGGTCCGTGGTTTCGGACATTAGGTCCGTGGCTACGGACGGAAACAAAATTTGACCTAATTCTGCCTCCGAAACCCTAGTTTAGGTAATTTTAATTTCCACTTTAATTTTCTGTCAAAAAATGCTAAAAAACACAAAAAAACAGAAGCTCGCGCACTTAGGTTAAAACGACTCGTAATAAGCCGTAATTAAACCAAGTAGAGGAAATGACCTAGGAAGGGTAATGAAAGTAATTGAACCCTAATTAAGTCGAATATCAAGCCCCCGAACCCGAACTCTCCTTTCCTAATTTGATCTAGGTTAAAATTAGGTGGCGACTCGTAATAGGTTCCAGTGAGCTAGCTTAGGTTTTAATAATTATTGTTATATGACATAGTTATTAATCTTAGGCTATAAGTGGACCTAAAACCCGTTTAGATCCCAATCAAGTTAATCCACATAGGATAGGGTTTAAAATCGAGGCTCACAGACTGGCGACTCTGCTGGGGACAAACTTCTTAATTTTAACTTGCTTAATTTTAAGAAAGAGGGCTTAACTCGAAAAATGTTTATTTGTGGCTTTATTACATTGTTTGTTTACCTTTGTGCGCACTTTAATTCCTGCACCTTTGCATCATATGAGTACGAGGGTCCACGCAAACCAGTTTTACCCCCGGACCCGTTTGAGGGTCCCCTGCCAGGGACTCACACCTTTTAGGTGATGTGAATAAGCGGGGGAAAAGAGGAGGGTGTCGTCTAACCACACCCCCTTAATACCTGGGCCTTAGCCCCAAGCGTTTTCCTGGCAGTGCCCTTACCTAGCCCTTTGTTTGGTCAGTCAAAGACCCGACCGTAGACGCATACCTTCAGGTGATGTGAAAAGAGTGGGGAAGCCCAAAGAGAATAGCGTGCAAGCCCTATTCCTTTGTGGTGACCTGGGCCCACGCCCCAAGCACCTCTCCGGATCGATCCATACCCGTTCAATTTAAACATCTAGTGAGGACATGTTGAATTTGTGTGGGCCTTGCTTGCTTGTGTGGTCGGCCCACTACCCAGCCTAGAGATTGATAGGAATTTCTCCTACATCAACCTAGCCCAACACGAATTGACAGCTCTATTTGTTTGCGGCCCGGAGGCCCTGTTTGGTTTAACATGTGAGTAGTTTGGGTCTTGGCCCAAAAGTTTAGATTTAGGTAATTTCTCTTCTGGCCCAATTTGAATTATCCAATTAGTTCTAGGCCCATAAAAAGAAATTCACCTGAACTTGAAATAACTCACAAGTCCTTGAAATAAAATCTTTTTTAGAAACCACCTTCTCTGACCCAAAGAAAGTTAGACCCATTCGTGATTTAGGGACCATTCCAGCTCATGTGCTTTACTTCAGGCCCAAACACATTCCGGCCCAAGGGCTCATACCAATCTAGGTAGACTTCTTGTCATGGCCCTATGCCAAAATCATAGATCCAGGTGTCACCTCTTAGGCACAATCAAAGCCATCCGTTTAGATTTCAGTCCAAATTCCAGTCTAAAAGTACTCCATCCCAAACACCTCATTTTCTGGGCATCCTGGCCCACTTCCTTTCAGTATAAGCCTGTTTTGGTTTTCGATCTACCTTGTGAAACGTCATTTTAGCCCTAGTATCATTCGGCCCACTTCCTTTTGCCAGCTAATAATGGACACCTTGGAAACAGGTAGGCCTATATCCCGAGAATGGCAGAAGGAGGAATTCCAATCAGCACGGATGCTCGGTTAGCCATAGAATTCGATGAGATGCTGAAAAAGATTGAGCGCATGGAGAAGGCCAACAAGCCGGCCGGTTTTGATTACTTTTCCACTGGATTGTATCCCGAGATCGATCTCCCTCCAAAGTTGAAACTGCCAACACTTCCTCTGTACAAGGGTTCCTCCGACCCACAGCTTCATTTGGCAATGTTCGATAGAGAAATGTCTATCCTTTTGCTGAACGATATGCAAAAGGCCAAGGTATTTGCTCGCTATCTTGATGAGACTCCTCAGCGTTGGTACATAACTCGAAGGATGAATACCAAGACATACGAGGAGGTCTGTGAAGCCTTTCTGCATCATTTTGAGTACGCTAGAAGTTTTGGAGTCACCAGGGCTGATCTTGCAAGCACACGACAAACAGAAGGTGAATCAATGACCGACTTCGTCAAGCGTTGGAGGATGAAGGCAGCCGCTATGCTCACAAATATGGACGAACAGGAGCAAATCCGAATGGTAATCAAGAATATGCGAAAGCAATACAATGAGAAGCTGAAACTCACATACTTTCCTAGTTTTGACTTGCTGATGGGACAAGTTGGTGTCCTAGAGGAGTTGATCCATAAGGGAGAATTAAAGCTTGGGGACTCAGAAGACACCGGAAATGGTTCAAGGACAGCAGCTTGCGTCCAAAGAGGCATCCAAAAGAGAACCAGGCAGCATGAGGTAAACACCGTTCGACGGCTAAGAGAATCAGGCTGGGCTATTGGAGCATCAGAGCCACCTAGAAAGAAACTCCGTCAGAGAGAGTTCACAGACATCGGCCGACCGTTGAGCCAGGCTTTTAAAAGGCTCCAAGAGCGAAGCATACTACCTACCCTCTCACCCCCCGGCCTGGGGTCCCTCAGAAAGGAAGGAATCTAAGTCAGTTCTGCCGGTACCACACAATTACCTGGCCACGACACTGAAGATTGCAAGGCTTTGAGGCACACGATCCAGGACCTCTTTGACCAGGGTTTCGATGCGACGATATCTAGGAGAATGCTTTTGTTAGAAATCACTTTAAATTCACAGTTCTTAGTTTAGACTTTAGAATATTTCGTTCCCATTCAGTTTTCCTTTTTAGAATACTTTGAGTAACTTTTCGATGTTTGTACTTAGTGTTATTCAATTTATTTCCACTAATAAAGCTTTTGCATCCTTCACATCTTTAAGAAAATCATGTACAAATTTTTCGTAAATAAATGCTTTTTTTCTAACAAAAAAAGGGTTTGAATGCGTGTTTTGATAAAGGCACGTGAAACAATCATCTTCTTGCAATAGAACAAGACGATTCGTTTTTTTTCAAATGGGTGAACATGTCCGTCCAAACACCGTCACAGAACATCTAAAACAATCCACAAAGCGGTCCAAATTCTACATCTGTTTAAGTGTTGTCATAAACCCCAAATCAATACTAGGGGCAATTTGAGCTCAGGTCCGTCGTCTTTAATATTCGTTTAAGCGTGTGAGCTAGTCTCTGAGTGAAACTCATGAGAGTGTCTCGAGCGGAAAAACCATGAGCGAACGGGCGTGTCATTTTTACACGACTTCGGAAAGACCACATTCAAAGGTGAGGTAAACGGCATAACTCCGACCGAAGGAGACAATTTGTGAATTTACTCTTAGACCTGTGAAAAGTAACAAAGAGCGGATACACAACTATCAGGAATGACGAAGCGCCTAGGTACAGCACCACATAGCCAAAAGCTTGTGAACCCTGACATTAAACCCTAGGTACCCCCGCTGAGCCTTTCGTATATCCCTTTTTGACATTATGAACTCCACAAAATAACCCGGCCAATGATGAATGACCGACCCGGTGACCAAAGGAAGCGAGGAGCCCGACTCTCAGATAACATTCCCATCATTCCAAAGAAGCAATGCCGCTATCAGCATGACAAAGTGATCCGCAAATGGTCCCAAAGTGACATAGGATCAACAGAGCTCACATCAAAACAGCTCTCGAAGCCCAAAACCGGGAAACACAAGAACCCCGAAGGCAAAGCCAAGAAAGATTAAAACAAAAGGCAAACCCGAAGTGCCTCGAAGAAATCCAAATGACAAAAAGAGAAAAGGTGTAAAGGACAACTTCAAAAGTCCAGGTCCAGAAGCTCGAAAGCAACGTCAACATGAAGCAGCTAGACGACTTCAAGACAAGGGAGATGAATCCAAGAGAAGATGCAAGGTGCAGCTTTGGTCACCCCTTTTAAGCTCCACATACCTCAAATATCCCTCCATGGTCCCGTTGTCTTTCATCACACACCCTATGGCCACGTTATAAGCCTTAAAGACTTCCGACTTGATAGTTGTGTGTCCAATCACGTGAAAGTAACAGATCGAATGCGTAAATTCATCAAATATCAAATTCAATGGTCAAGAAGTTGTGACCGTAGGTGAGAAACGAGTGCAAGAATCAAACACTTTGAGTGTAAAGCACCACATCAAGACACAATCCTTGACCATGTGAGGATAAGACTTGTTCGCATGTTTAATCAAAGAAAATACTGGGGGCAATCGATCGTTCCGATCGATTGCCATGAACTCTAGCTCAGATTGCCTTAAGGAACAATACTGGGGGCAATTGTTGGTTCCAACAATTGCCATGACAACACCAACGGAAACCCAAAGCGTGGGCACCACAAACACCACCACGCAGGCCCACATAAGCCCTTACCACGTAGGCCCACATAAGCCCTTACCCTCACATCATACCACACATGCCCACATAAGCCTTAACCTCCACACAAACTCTCAGGCCCGTCACTGGTCTTACCTCCACAAAACATCAGCTCATCTTAATCCAAATCACCATCCAAAATCACACCCCAACCCCAGGCTTGTCATAAATCCTGAACACCAGCAAAAGCTTTCAGCACCACAATGAACACCACACATTTCCATTAGTATCGTGTTTCATCCTCTGAGAAAAAAATTGCAGGTCTGGAACTCTTAGTCAGGAAATGATTATTTCGCTTTCCTTTCTAACAGTGTTTTTCTCAAGCATTGCCATGTTTGGCACATTTTCAGCTATTTCTTGCTTTGTGCAAATTTTCGGTTTTCGCAAGCACTTCAATTTCACTTTGCAATACTCGGGTAAACCTTGTCATCTCCATGTTTGGAACCTTAACAATTTGATCACAATGACAATCATTTGCATAAAACGTGTTTTGCATCCTCACATCATCAGCATACTGCATTTGCCTGGTCAAGTTTAGATGGATCTCAGTCTCCATAAGCAACCGAGTAGATTGGGTCTCGGTCTCCATAAGCAACCGAGTAGATTGGGTCTCGGTCTCCATAAGCAACCGAGTAGAATGGATCTCAGTCTCCATAAGCAACTGAGTTAGATGGATCTCGGTCTCCATAAGCAACCGAGTAGAATGGATCTCAGTCTCCATAAGCAACTGAGTTAGATGGATCTCGGTCTCCATAAGCAACCGAGTAGATTGGGTCTCGGTCTCCATAAGCAACCGAGTAGATTGGGTCTCGGTCTCCATAAGCAACCGAGTAGAATGGATCTCAGTCTCCATAAGCACTGAGTTAGATGGATCTCGGTCTCCATAAGCAACCGAGTAGAATGGATCTCAGTCTCCATAAGCAACCGAGTTAGATGGATCTCGGTCTCCATAAGCAACCGAGTAGATTGGGTCTCAGTCTCCATAAGCAACTGAGTTAGATGGGTCTCGGTCTCCATAAGCAACCGAGTAGAGTGGGTCTCGGTCTCCGTAAGCAACCGAGTAGGATGGATCTCAGTCTCCATAAGCAACTGAGTTAAGATGAGTCTCATCCCTAAACCTTAGGCACACATAAGACCTACCCTACATTCTATCCTTTTAGGCACACATAAGACCTACCCTACATTCAATCCTTTTAGGCACACGTAAGACCTACCCTACATTCAAATCCTTTCAGGCACCCATAAGGCCTACCCTACAGGCACCCATAAGACCTCCCTTATTCATTCACTTTAGGCTCGTCATAAGACCTAGCACCATCCTTAGGTTCGTCATAAGACCTGGAGTCATCCCTTTAGGCTCGTAGTAAGACCTAACACCACTCCTTAGCTTACCTGCTTCCATTAAACACATTGCATTCATTTCATTCATTATAGGTAGTCAACGCCTTAGAATAGCTTGACATTATTTCATTCATTATAGGTAGTCAACGCCTTAGAATAGCTTGACATCATTTCATTATAGGTAGTCAACGCCTTAGAATAGCTTGACATCATTTCCACATTTTAGGTTGTCAACGCCTTAGAATCGCTTGACATTATCTCATTTCCACATTTTAGCTTGTCAACGCCTTAGAATCGCTTGACATTATCTCATTTCCACATTTTAGGTTGTCAACGCCTTAGAATCGCTTGACATTATCTCATTTCCACATTTTAGGTTGTCAACGCCTTAGAATCGCTTGACATTATCTCATTTCCACATTTTAGGTTGTCAACGCCTTAGAATCGCTTGACATTATCTCATTTCCACATTTTAGGTTGTCAACGCCTTAGAATCGCTTGACATTATCTCATTTCCACATTTTAGGTTGTCAACGCCTTAGAATCGCTTGACATTATCTCATTTCCACATTTTAGGTTGTCAACGCCTTAGAATCGCTTGACATTATCTCATTTCCACATTTTAGGTTGTCAACGCCTTAGAACCGCTTGACATTGCTTCATTTCACTTTACTTGCAGGCAGTCAACATCTTAGAATAGTTTGACATCATATCATCATTATAGGTAGTCAGCGCCTTAGAATAGCTCGACACAATTTATCAGTTTTCGATAACATGCAGGGTCTTGGAAACATTTGAAATTTTGGGGTATCACTCAAGCATCAACTAGCCTTCTCACTTTCATTACAAAGTCCAGTTGACGGGGGGCAATCTGTTATACCCAAAATTTCAACCCCCTCGGAGTAGTCTCTAAGGCATACGTGTTACAAAAGGGCAAAATGGTCAAAATGCACCGATGCAGGATTTTCCAAGGACATTCTCGGGATTTTCTATTTTCATATGACTTGTTCATTATCTCCAAACACTTCCAAATATCATAGTCATTATGAAAGGTATTTCATGATTTTCTGATAATATTTATTCTGGAAATTAAGCTTTTAATAAGCTAGTTTCTTTAATAATTAACACATGAAATAACCTCAAAATAGAAATAAAAGGGTTTTCAAAATTAAAATAAAATTGTCACATGGTTAGCATGACTACACACAGTCATAAACCTGAAATTATTTTATTTGGAACCTTATCCCAAAATTTAAAAGAGAAATTCAATCATTTTTGCAATTTTCTCTCTCCTCTGGAAAATACCGAAATCAAAACAAAATGTCATGAAATTTTAACACAGGGTAGAGGATGATTATTAGAGACTAATGCCGTTGGAATTTCGTAATTTAGACTTTCCAATAATAAGTTATGAATTTTGGGAGATTCCAGATTGTGAGATTTTTATCTAATCGGTTATTTAAACAAAACCCGATTCCAACTCTCAAAATTCCTAAAAATCATTCTTTACCTTCAGTTAAATGTTCATAATTTTTTATCGGCTTGCAACATATTTTAAAAAATCAGATTCTCTTAGAGCACAAAATCAAGGTTTTAGATAAAAATTCTGTTCTATCAACTTGGCCATGCTCTTTCTATAAAAGGCCTTCCAAAAAACGACCTAGGGCAGGGTAGATGATCCCCATAGTCAGAAAACACAGCCGTCTACTTGCCTCCCACGTTTTCAACACTCCCAACACCGAAACTCTACCGAAATCATCCCAAAATCACCAAAAACACATTCTTTCTTCTTCTCTCATTGAACTTCCAAGCATCAAAACACCACAAATACAGAACCAAAACGTGCTTAACAACACAAGGAAGAAGAGGTCAGAAGCTCGGGTCAAAGTCGAACCGGATCGGCCACCAACGAAGCTTTCAGAGATTCCCGACGTGAAGGAACAACAAGTTTTCGAAATCAAAACAGGGTAAAAACCAATTCTCTAACCCTTCTGGTCAAAATACAATTCTGGTTGAAATTGCTAACCGAATTGATTTTTCCTTGCTTCTGAATTAAGGTTTGTTTGTGTTTCTGCCTTCTAACTTGTTCGTTAAGTTTCGCATTAAATTCGATTTCAAATTGAAAACTTTCAATCACTAACGTCTTGTACATCTTTCAGGCTACGCACCCATAAATTTGAGCCAAAAACACCTTCGGGAACAGCCTCAACGCCGCCGTCCGAGGGCTGTCCGCACCCACGGACGTCATGTCCGGGGTCCCGGACTCACTGTCCGTAAGCCCGGACGCCCACGGACGACGGCGGGATTTTTAAATTTTAAAAATTTAGGTTTTCTGATAATGTCCGGGCCCACGGACAGCCTGTCCGTGGCCCCGGACTTTACAATTTTCTGTTTTCTGTTTAATTCGACTTTATTTTCATATAGGTTAACTGGGGTCCGTGGTTTCGGACATTAGGTCCGTGGCTACGGACGGAAACAAAATTTGACCTAATTCTGCCTCCGAAACCCTAGTTTAGGTAATTTTAATTTCCACTTTAATTTTCTGTCAAAAAATGCTAAAAAACACAAAAAAAACAGAAGCTCGCGCACTTAGGTTAAAACGACTCGTAATAAGCCGTAATTAAACCAAGTAGAGGAAAACGACCTAGGAAGGGTAATGAAAGTAATTGAACCCTAATTAAGTCGAATATCAAGCCCCCGAACCCGAACTCTCCTTTCCTAATTTGATCTAGGTTAAAATTAGGTGGCGACTCGTAATAGGTTCCAGTGAGCTAGCTTAGGTTTTAATAATTATTGTTATATGACATAGTTATTAATCTTAGGCTATAAGTGGACCTAAAACCCGTTTAGATCCCAATCAAGTTAATCCACATAGGATAGGGTTTAAAATCGAGGCTCACAATGTGCTAACCTAATGTGGTTTAAAGTCTTAGGAGAAATGAACTTATATTGCTTATTAAAATGATCTAAGGAGCCAATGTGAATGACTTAGTAAAATGTTCTCAAGGGCTTAGTAAAAGGCATATGTATTGTTGGGTGTATTTGCAGGTCAAAGGCTATATAATGTGGGAAATTCAGTGTTTATGATTTATGCATCTTAAGGGCCTAAGAGCCATGTTATTTAAGGGCCTAAGTGCCAAGCATTTAAATTATGCACTATATTGTGATGTAGTGCTAAATGAGTGAAGTTTTGTGTATAAGAATGTGCTTGATGGATTTTAGTGTTCTTGATTGTTTAAGGGTGAAAAACATTGTGTTTTGGTTTAGTAATGTTCTAGGAGAACCCATGTCGAAATTTAGATAATGTATAAGAAGCTTTAGGTGTTTAAAATGAGTTTTGGTAAGTTTGGAAGTGTTTAGAATGTTTAGTGTTCTACTAGTGAAAGAAACATGCATTAAGGTATTTAAGGTGTAAATGGGACCTAAGCATTATTTTAGAGGATTTACAATGCAAATGAGTGATTTGGGATAGTTCAAGATCATGGAGAGATTGTGTTTAGGACTTGTGCAATGTTGGTGAATAAGAAGAAGTGATGGTTGCATGGAGGGGCTATAAGCTTGTAGAGATGTTCAAGGAGTTGGTTAGGAGGAAAAGATGCTTGGGAGATGATGTTGTAGTGCTGAGAAAACATTTGGGATAGTGGAAGTTATAGGTATGAAACACCACATAGGAACTTAGTGAAAAACATTACAAGTGTAAACCTTTTTATAAGAATTTGTGTAATGCTTGTGGAGGATTTGATGAATGATTTAAGGAGTTTAATAGAGGTCTTAAGGTGTGTTTGAAGTGCCAAAATAAGGTTAGAACATACTAGGATATATTGGGGGAAGTTTGGAGTTAAATGGGCAATTAAAGACAAGGGTCTCGAGCAGACCGACTTGGGGACCGGACCTGCAAGGTCGGTCGAGCCCAGTTTACCCTGCGAGAAATGGTTTCTGGAATGGACCGACCTTGGGGACCGGACTTGCAAGGTCGGTCGGGCATGGATTTTTAGTACGGATTGAGTCTCTGGAATAGACCGACCTTGGGACCGGACTTACAAGGTCGGTCATGCCTAAATTTTTGTATGTAAGAGAGTCTCGGGAATCGACCGATCTTGCGACCGGACTTGCCAAGATCGGTCGGGCCTGAGTTTTCAAAGGGGAAAAACTCTCGGGAATAGACCGAACTTGCGACCGAACTTGCAAGGTCGGTCGGAGTAGAATTTTTGACGGTAATGTGGTTCTGGAATGGACCGACCTTGTGTAAGGTCGGTCGGTAAGTTCGGTCGGACATAACTTGTAAAAAAAAAAACAAACAAAGTGTGGCTTAGGTAGTTAACCCTAGGAGGTATAATGTAAGTAATCAAGTATAAGTTTAGATATTAAACATGTCATATAACCAAGTTAAACACTTAGTAAATTTGAAGTTAAGTAAGTTAATTAACCGACATTCTTAATTATGTATCGGAGTGGCCTACGGTGAAAATCAATCGAAGCAAGGACCAAGGTATGGTTTCTTGTAGTCTGTTGCCGACGGTTTACACCGTTTGTGTGTTGTTTGTTTTTCTGTATGTTTATGACGTTATAAGACTTAATCATGTAATGAGTTTATAGTTGTTCATATTATTGTGAAGTTATGATGTGACTCATTTCCCTTGTGTGGTCTAACATGACTTACACTTGTTTGTGAACTGTTTGTTAAGTTCCACTGTTGAACTTCTAACAAGCGCTAACTGGGAAGTGAGGAATCCGGTTGTCCGGTCATGCATGTAAGTTTAAGAGTAGATATCTGTATCAATTCGACTCTTATGTTGTTAAGATTGTTCTCCTTTATTTGTGACGTTCGATCTCCGCTAGCTTCCTCCAAAGCCTTACTATTTCCTGACTTAGATCGGTTTTAGTTGGGAACATGTGTTTGTGTGGTTGTGTTCGGGTTACAATATCCGAACCATCTGTGACTTAAGTTACTCGTTCGAATAATAGAACGGTAATGAGTGTGTGTAACAAGCTTAACATGAGAGTGACCATTCTCTAGGCTTCTTATGTTGTTAACCTTCTTGGTTTGTTATTGTGGAAAGTGTATTCACTATGTTGTGATGTTGTGCTATGCAATATTATTGCTATGCCATATGTATATGTTATATGTTAAAATGAATGCCATGTCATCATGACAATTAGTTGCGCGTATCCCGGTAGCCGATGGGCTGCGCGTTAACCATACCAGCCAAGGGTTGCTGACCCCCTCCGGGGCTCCATTTTTTACTGCAGGATGAGGATCGAGGAAGCGGAATGGCTATAGATTCTAGACTGCAGAATTACTTTTGGTTATTTTGGATGTTGAGCCCGGTACGCGCCTGTGCTCCCGTGGCATTATAATTTGGTACTGCTCGTGTTACAGTGATGATCGTTACAGTTGACAGTGGAGTTTACGTGTACAGTTTTAATTGACGGTTTGTATTAAATACTCGGTATGTTGGTTATGTATATATGGATGTTGTTACCTAATGCTCGGGAGTCTGATCATCAGACCGGTACACTTGTATTTATTCTGCCTTGTCAACCACGTGGGTGGTTGACGGCGTTGTAGCACCGAACCGTTTAGTTATTGTTTAGTTGTTTTTCCGCTGCGATTTCAGTTATTCTTAAATGTTTAGTAGGGGTGTTACAATAAATTTCACAACCTATCGTGCAGTACACTAGAAATTTGATTCTGGGTAAACTCAATTTAGGGTTTATGTAGTTTCGAGAAGAATTCGACAAAATTCTCTCACTATGGTACGAAATTGGTTAATTGACATGGGGGTTTGTTCGGGAATGAAAAAATGAATGACAATAACTGAGCAATTTGATCGGAAACCTACCAGAAATGCACCGGCAAGGAAATTGGTTTCAATTTTCTGGAAAACATGTTATTTATGAGCAGACCAAGTAGCCTACTTCACGGACCAACTCGCGCTAACTGAGAAGGATTCGATCCACGAAACCTACCACGTTTTAAAGTAGACATGTAACTAAAACATTGGTGGAAGAATCATTGAAAACAAAGAACTAGGGAGAAAGTTATGGATCCCGAAAGTTCCGAGTTTACCACTTCGTTTCCGGAAAATTTTGGGCAGGAATACCACCGTGATTGAGTAGGGAACTTTAGACGACTAGAGCTTCTAACTATTACGAATCAGCCTTGGTCATAAACATGAAAGTTGTAGAGGGATTATAGATCTTCAAAACAAGCTAAAGAAATCAAATTTTGGTTGAGAGACGAAGAAGTTATGATCGAACGAAGTTTACCTGAATTCGGTGAAAAGCTGGAATTCTGGGTACGAGTTTCGCAAGTGGTCAACTTTAGATCTAATTTTCGGCTGATGTATAATGAATTAGGGTATGTGTGAGTAATGGTTGGAAAGAGGATTCAAAGGAGAAGAGAATGAAAAGATGGCATTGAAAAATATTGAGAGATGAGTGAGATATAGCCGTCTAAAGTTAGGGCAAAATCTGGTATCGGTTACCGGAAAACAAGGGATAACATCGGCTAAGTGTTGGGCGACCCATGACAGTGTGACACGTGGCATATTTCAAATTTTTGGCTCTAAACTTCAATCTATCATAGCTTTGGCTAGGATGATCCGTTTTTGACGTTCTTTTTATCGATCTTCATGGTTTTCCATAACCAATTTATTGGTATAGGTTTCATGGGCTGGTTTGACCATTCTCAAAAAGTCAACCCTAGCAAGGCTTAATAAGCTTTAAGGTTTCTATAATATTATTTTAACTTTTATGTTTCAAAACGATGTTTCAACTCTTTGTAAAATCTTTATAATATACTTGGAGTGTTTAGAAATATTCCCAATTTTCCCAAGATTTATTGACTTATAATCTTATTGTTAAATTCATAATACTATATAATAATATATAATAGTTTAATACTTAATAGTATTCTTTAGGGTTAAATGGAAGAAATCCCCTAAATTAATTTCCATAATTCCATATAATATTAATATTCATAATTCCATACAATACTTTAATATTCATAATTCCTTATACTAATTTAATATTCATAATTCCATATAATAATTTCATACTTAATAGTATTATTAAAGGTTTAATAAAAGAAATCCCCTAATTAATTTAGGGGTATTTCAGCCACGGATAGAAACAAAATTTGACTTAATTCTGCATCCGAAACCTTAGTTTAGGAATCTTTAATTTTACTTTAATTTCTATAAAAAAATGTTAAAAATACAAAAAAATCAGAAGCACGCACTTAGGTTAAAATGACTCGTAATAAGCCGTAATTAAACTAAGTAGAGGGAAAATGACTTCTAGGGGTAATGAAAGTAATTGAACCCTGATTAAGTCGAATATCAAGCCCCTGAACCCTAATGTCCTTTCCTAATTTGATCTAGGTTAAAATTAGGTGGCAACTCATAATAGGTTCAAGTGAGCTAACTTAGGTTTCAATAATTATGGTTATATGACTTTGTTATTAAACTTAGGTTATAAGTGGACCTAAAACCCGATTAGATCCTAATCACTTTAATCAACATAGGATAGGGTTTAAAATTGAGCCCCACACTTATGAGGACGTTTGTGAAGCCTTCTTGCACCATTTTATGTATGCTAAGAATCTCGAAGTCACCAGGTCCGACGTAGCCAGCACTCGGCAGAGAGACAGTGAATCAATGTCCGACTTCATCAAACAATGGAGGATGAAGGGCACTGCTATGCCCATGAAGATGGATGAGCAAGAACAGATTCGAATGCTTTAGACAATATGCTGAAGCAATACAACAATGAGCTAAGCTGCATGTACTTTCCCAATTTTGACATGCTGGTGGGGCAGGTGAGAATCATGGAGGAAAAGATTCCCAAAGGTGAGCTAAAGCTAGGGCAACCCAAAGCTTAGGGTGTAGGTGCTGAGAACTTTAAGTTCGCGCCAGCCAAATTAGCCCCGGTTTCACGACAGGTGAATAATGTGCGCCAACTCAGTGTTTCAAAACAGAGCACCAAGGCCTCATCCCGACCTAGGCGATCCCCTGCACCGAGACAGTTTACCGGCATTGGTCGACCTCTTAGTCAAGCGCTCGTGAAGCTACAGGAGTCGAACCTACGACAACCTCTCACGCCTTCTCCTCGGGTCACCCAATCCGGAGAGCATCTCGATCATTTTGCCAGCTCCATCAACTACCAGGGCACAGTACGGATGATTGTAGGACACTGAAGCACAAGGTTGAAGATATCATTGAACAAGGGCTCCAGTTTGTGGTGTAGGCTGGCATCTAGTAGCTTCTTTCCTTCTTAATTCTTCTTTTCAGTTTGTAAGGAGTTTATGATATTTCCATTTTAATAAGGTTTAGATGTTTGCATTTAAGTCCTTTGTTTGTTCAATTTGTAATCACAAAAATAAAAAAATGTTTGTTCATCTTGCATCTTAAACCAAATCGTCTTGCTCATCGATAAACATCTTTGAAAACTAATGTTCACGAAACGGTCATTTTCTAGTAATTAAACAAAACGACTTATCTTTTGTATCTAAAAGGATGAACATGTCCAACCAAACACTACAGCTCACCCCTAACATCCAAACAAACCACATAACGGTTCAAAGTCTACATTTGGTCAAATTGTTGTCATAAACCCTGGATTAATACTGGGGGCAATGTAAGTTTAAAGACCAACAACGATTATTTTTTTTGTTTAATTGTGTGAAAAGTCTTCGAGTGAACAATTTCACGAGAGTGCCTTGAGCGGATAAACCATGAGTGAACGAGCGTGTCATTTTTACACGACTCCAGTGAGTCCACATTCAAAGGTGAGGTAAACGGCATAACTCCGACCAAAGGAGATAATTTGTAAATTTACTCTTAGACCAGCGAAAAGTAACAAAGAGCGGATACACTACTATTAGGAATGACGAAGCACCTAGGTACAGCACCACATAGCCAAAAGCTTGTGAAGCCTAACATTAAACCCTAGGCACCCCCGCTAAGCCTTTCATATATCCCTTTTCGATATTATGAACTCCACAAAATAACCCAGCCAATGATGAATGTCCGACACGGTGACCAAAGAAGTGAGGAGCCCGACTCTCAGATAACGTTCTCATCAGTCCAAAGAAGCAATGTCGCTATCAGCATGACGAAGCGATCCATAAATGGTCCTAGAGTGGCACAGGATCCAAAGAGCTCACATCAAAACAGCTCTCAAAACTCAAAAACTGGGAGACACAAGAACCCCGAAGGCAATGTCAAGAAAGGATGAAACAAAAGGCAAACCCGAAGTGCCCCGAGGAAATCCAAATGACGAAAAGAAGAGAAATGGTGTAAAGGAGGACTTCAAAAGTCCAATTCCAAAAGCTCTAAAACAACGTCAACACAAATCGACTAGACGACTTTAAGACAGGGAAGGCAGATCCGAGAGAAGGAGCAAGTTGCAGCTTTGGTCACCCATTTTAGCTCCACATACCTCAAATATCCCTCCATGGTCCCCTTGTCTTTCATCACACCCCATGGCCACGTTATAAGCTTTAAATACTTCCAACTTGGTAGTTGTGTATCTAATCACGTGAAAGTAACAGATCAAATGCGTAAATCCATCAAATATCAAATTCAATGGTCTAGAAGTTGTGACCGTAAGCGAGAAATGAGTGCAAACACCAACCACGTCAAGTGTAGGTTAAGAAGCACCACATCAAAACATAAGCCTTGACCTTGTGAGGATGAGACTAGTTCACACGTTTAATCAAAGAAAATACTGGGGGCAATCGATCATTCCGATCAATTGCCATGAACTCTAGCTCAGATTGTCCTAAAGAAAAATATTGGGGGCAATTGTTGGTTCCAACAAATGCTATGACATCACCATTTGAGACCCAAAAGCTTAGGCACCACCACCACCACACAAGCCCACATAGCCCTTACCTCCACACCACCACACACATGCCCACATAAGTCCTTACCTTCACATCATACACCACATGCACATATATGCCCTGATCACCACTCAAAAGATCAAACATCACACACATCCACCAGCGGCATGTTCATCTTCTAAGAATCAAATTGTAGGTCTGAAATTCTTAGTTAGGAAATGATCATTTCACTTTCCTTTTTCAGTAGAGTTTTCCTCAAGCAATGCCAATTTTGGCACCTTTGTCGGCAATTTCTTGTCTTGAACAATTTTTCCTCAAACGCATCGGCTTCACAAACCTCATCATGGGCACGTTTGGCACACATTCTAGCAATGTCTTGCTTTGGACAATTTTTCAATCCTCATCATTTCCATGTTTGGCACATTTTTCAACAGTTCCTTGTTTTGGACAAGCTTCCAACAAACAAATTAGTTGCATTTTACAACTTCTGCATAACACCTCAACATTGTCACATTTGCACCTTTTCCAACAGTTTCCTGTTTTGAACGAGTATCTTTCACATATTTTGTAACACCCCAACTACATCCATACACTTACAACAAACTGCGGCGGAAAACTTAACTCATTCCACTACTTAACTCAACGGTGTTACACGTCGTTAGCCACCCACGTGGCTAACAAGGCTAATACATATACATTGTATCGGTCTGATGGACCAGATTCCCAAGCAACTACACATTACATTCTCGTTCCGTTACCAACAGTTAATATACATATCCATTCCAACTGTACCGAGTATTTACAACTAATGCCGACAACAATTTCGGTCTTACTACACCTACAATACATACCCCAATCAATTAAACTACCCATCTGAAAACAACTACCCCGTCCTACTCTCGAACTGCTTCCGACACCTTGTACCTGAAAATAAAGAGAGAAGGGTGGCCCCCCCAGGGGGCTCAGCACAATGCTGGTATGGTAATCGTGTAGCCCGCATGCTACCGGGCCACGTACAACTAATTGTCATCTAAGCATGCGGTTGATTTTATTTAAATCATGCATGAAAACTATAACACATAACACATTGCATACCCACAACAATGGGGTTCAACAAATCAATCAACACAACAAAACTCGTTAGCTCACTCATTTTGTTCCTTAACCCTTGAGGGTTTCTCCTCTAATTGAGCTATTTCCTTAATATACGACACTTACCCACTAATCGGGTCATACTTAAATTCCTCTTATAAACAAGGTGGGATTGATACCCATGAACCACACACTCCACATAACAACTCATATCACTCTTTAACGTACATACAACACAACTTGGAGAGGGTCACGTGAGGGCACGTACCCCAAAATGTGAGTTAGTACTCTCATTAGAGCCTAGAGAATTTTTTAATTCCCATGATAAGTTCGTTACACAATAACTTGTTGTTCTACATAGAGAACACGTGTCACTTATGGTGCGCCAGAAATACTTAGTCCCGAACGCACCGTACACAATAACTTTACTAAGATGTGTCGGCCTCCATATAGTACCGAACACACCGTACATATTTCCCCCTAGCCCGAACAATAATCAAGGTGGGTAAGCTTTGGTTAAGCATGCGGGAGATTGTAATCCAAGAAAAAAAAACAACCTTAACATTACAGAGAGGGAGTTAGAGAAACTATAGACATCTACTCCCAAACAAACGCGCGACCGGAACACTCCAGATTCCTTACCCCCCCATAATATATACATATTAGTAGGAAGTTCCTTTATGGAACGTATCACATCATGACACCATATGGTGTTATAAACTTAGTCAAAACAACAAGGGAGGTAACTTACCATCCGACATACATGAACAACAACAATCGTTAGAAGACGGCATAATACAAAGGGAAATACACATCACACACAACCACATTATACAATTAACACATTGATAGCCGTAATTAGAACATTCCCATAGGTTGGGACGTTAAGTCCGAACACCGATCTCTTATGCGATCCTATAGTCGGTTAGCTTCGGTTTCACACATTTTAGAGGTTAAATGGTGTCGGAACTAAATACGCCACATAAATGAATTACTATAAACTCATTACATGATTCATCTTACAAGGTGGCAAACATACAAAAAAGCACATTGGCATACAAGCCGGTGTAATCCGGTAGGACACAGGTTACAAGAAAACCATACCTTACACCATGGGTTACTCTACCGTGTGCCCGAGGATCTACTCCAACGCGTCACCTCACGCTCCCCGGATAGTTTCCGAACAACTGGAATTATTGTTCAAATGTTTTATTAACAACAAAATCTTACGGTATGTAAACTTCTGTTACTCCCGTACTTACCCCGTTGTCCCGTTATCTTTAACTTACTTATGTGATCTAAAGTTCGCAACTTCCACATTCACTCTACACTTGTTTATACTTCCAATGGCCTTTACAACTCACCAAACAAGGCCTAATCATCATCTAAAACCATTATCATTCACTTCCCCATCTTAACAACACTTAAAAACACATTCTAGACACTTTTTAGACTGGTCCGGGTTTGTGTCCGGGGTTACAAACCCGGACCAATCCCGGAAATTACATTCTGTGTACAAATTAGCTTGGTTCGGGTATGTGTACTTGGATACAAACCCGGACCACATGCTGGGATGTGTTTCTGACACGTTTTTGATGTGGTCCGGGTTTGTGTACTTGTTTACAAACCCGGACCATGTCTGTAGGTGTTAAAATTGACAGTTTTTTACCTGTTTTTAACCCCTGATCCACTTCCAATCATTTCCTAAACTTTCCACATGTTTTCTACATGTTTAAACACACTAAAACACTCCTTAAATACTCTTAAATGTTGGTCCAATTCACCACCCAATTCTTGTTCAAATTCACAAATTTTCTATTCCCTCGGTTGCATTAAGCACAGCAGTGCATCTAAACTTCTTCAAATGTTTCACAACCTTCCCCGAACTTTACTAAATCCATTAATGACCATCACAAATCATTCCTACAATAAAGCACTCCTAAAACCCACATTCACTCCTTGTTTCACAAGTTATAAACACTAATTCTTTTCTAGCATTTCTAAACTCCTCATATGTAAATTGCTACAGATTTTTATCCTTCTCTTTCTAGTTTCCCAAATACCATTTCAAGGCTATTAAACCACTCTACTCAACACTACAAACACCAAGGTTCTCCTATTCACCAAGCCATCATCAAAACACTCATTCTCTACCAAAATTTCACCATAACTTCATTACAAACCTAACTTATCCAAATTCATCATCTTCATCACCTAATCCCAAAACATTTGCAAATCAACTAACCAAACCCTTAATGGGTTCTAACAGCACACAATCTCATTCACAACTCATCAACCACCACATAATACACAATCTCACATAACTTGGCTTCAAAGCCCTTAATTCAAAACACCACTCACCATAGTACCAAACATTAAACATCACCACAAATTTTCCTCTTACATCCACTAAACACACTTCCAACACAATTTTTGGATTCATTTAATTAAATTACCCAACCCAAACTTTTAAAACATTAAGAAGGTTCTTAAGGTAGATTTCTTACCTTAAGCCCATAGATTTCTCTTTTACTCCTCCTTCTTCTTTTCTCTTGATTTTTGGTCATGGCATTATCATTGCCACCACACTAACCAATAACCCCCATAACTAGTAAGCATAAAAAGGATACTCAACTTCTAGGATTAACCCTAGAATACAAGGAAAGGTTTAAACCACAAAATGAGGGAATTACCTTCTCATTTCAAAATGAAATGTCTTAGAAATGGAACAAGGTAAGCTCCAGCACTCTTGAATGCCAAAAAAAACGGCTGGAAAGGAGAAGGAAGGGGGCTCACAAATCTGGAAAAATCAACTACAATAAAAAATGAAGAAAAGGTGGGGTTTCTTTGAATTTTCTTACCTTAAGGCAAAGGGGAGATATTCTAGCTCCTTAAAATCTGATTTCATATTGAAATGGGCAACACCCATGGAATTCAGCTTCATGGTTTTGAGATTTTGAAAAGAAGGAAATGATCTCCAAGATGAGGGGAGTAATAATATGTGGTTAGTTTATGATTTGGAGCATAGATGAGACATGGGCAACCAAGGAAAGATGAGGAAGAAGAGCAGCCATGGAGGTTCTGTAAAATCACCAGGAAAGGAGAAGAAGAAGAGAGGATGCGGTGGGTGCTAAAGGGAAAATTGTAAGAAAACTATATACATAAAAAGAATAAAATACTAAACTAAACCTACAACTCTACTACGGGTAGCAAATAAAACCCGGTCGGAGTATAGTGTAAATATATTATCAATGTAAGGGAAAAATAAATGTGATTCTAAACTAAGAAAACTAAATAAACTAACTTTGATTTTGGAAGATTATCAATGTAAGGGAAACGTAAGACCAATAATCAACGGTGGCAAGTCTCAAAGAGGATTTGGTCTCGCAAAATGCATATGTCGGGTGACATGCCGGACCTCCGCTACCCGGTAGATTCATGGCCTTGAATCCGGACAACTTCCATCCGGCACTACATCCGGCATCGTACATTTCGTAAACAACACTTCCAGATTCGGTTCTTACAAAAGGAAGTCAATATTCATACTTGCATCGTGCATAGCTAATGCCGCGAATACAAACAGAATAATGGGAAATAAGAGATTAACCCCAAACCTTAGGTCTTGATGCTCCTCTTTCGGAACAACAAACTTAAAGATTACCAAAATCCTAATCTATCCTATTCTTGTCTTGTGAACATTAAATAGGACTTAGAGATAAGAGAATGAATAGCTACTTCATTCTACTTGTAAGAAGATTAGAACTCGGGTTAAGAAACTTGAAAATTCCAAAAATGATCATAAGAGTTTTACAAGGAAATCTTCCCTAACCAAAAATCTAACAAGGATTCTGCATCATCATCCACACAACTACAAGAAGAGAATACAAAGGGGGAGAAGGGGATGTTAATAGCCTTAACCCGTCAAGGTCTTCTTCTTCTCTCGTGTGGATGGATCTGCAGACGTTCCTTGGACACCAACATATGGAATGTGGCGGAAATGAAGTGTGAATGGTATGGATTTGGTATGTTGAAGTGTGTCAAATTGCAGCCTTTCTCGGCCTATTTATAGGCATCAAATGTGTTTCGGGCGTCGTGCCGGATCATCAGTAGCCGGCACACGTGATAAATGTGCCCAACTGTTAACGGTCGAAACCGCCAATTCCGCGTGAAACAGTACATATGCCGGGTAGGAGATACCCGGCATTGCACCCAGCACCATCCTAATCACCAACGGTCAATAACTGCTATCGCTTGGTGGCGACTCTTTACTTATGCCGGCTAGAATATACCCGACATCATGTCCGGCGTGGTCTCTTTTCTGTTCTGTGTTTATGCCGTGCAGGATCCACCCGGCATTGAGTCCGGTTTCAATTGAACTTTTGCCTAGAAAATCATTCCTTGCACAGAAAACTCATAAAAACATAAGTCCGCACAAATAATATACTTTAACACATAATAAGCATAAATAACACATATATAACTCTATTTAGATAAATGTAATACTAAATCTAATGCACAAAGTATGATAAGTCTGCGGCTTATCAAGGCCCTACACTTACCTTTTGCTAGTCCTCGAGCAAAACAAGATTAGAAATGAGCAATTACTTATGCACAAAACAGATAAAATTTAGAATGACAATTAGATAAGTATTTCTAACTGCCTGACACTAATTCACAAGTATCACTTAATCTACCTTATCTATCCAAACATACTAATGGGTATAAAATAAAGAATTTCAAAACTGATCAAAAACTTTTGGGTAATTTTGCATAAGGGATTTTTTTGCAATCTCTCCTTTTTCCGGTTTCCATCACTCAGCGCTATTTTTCAAGAGTTTCTGAATGTGGCCAAGACACTCATCGATGGTTTTTATTGCTCAGCCCTATTTTGCAAGGGTTTCTGAATCAACCATGATTTTTTTTACATAGAAGAACGGGGAATTTAGGAGAAAAATAAAAGGAAAAACTCTCGTTTCTCGCTTTTATTCTGAGGCAACTTTTTCAACCTCAAGGAATATAATGCTTTTCCTTTGGAAGAAGATTTTTTTCTTATTTTTCTTTTTTTTTCTTCTTTCTTTTGCACAAAAACCTTTTTAAGATTTTCACCCAAAATACTTTTCACAGTTTGAAAAGAAAAGAAACAAGAACCCAGAAGTACAATAAGGAAGGAATTAGGAGAAAGATGATGTACTCATGTTAAATAAAAAGAATCAAGAAGTTAAAAACAGGAAACTGCAAGCCATTAGAAAGCTTACCTCTTGAGAGAACAAGCATTTATTCATTCCTAATCTTATCTCAATCAAAAACATGTAAAAAGTTTAGTAAAACATCGATAAAACTCACAACTTATGCATGTTATAAATAAAAATATTTTTAAGGGGGGTCCTTGCCCTACACTTGGCAGGAACACTGTCCCCAGTGTTCAAAAGAAACAATAATATTGAATGTGTTTTTTTTTAGAAACTTAAACTATTTGGAAAGGACTAAAAAATCAAATCATAAAAAAAAAGAGAAAAAAGTTAAATGGTAAGAAAGGCTCCCCTGTTTGATATTGAAGGTGTGAGGAGGACCCGCCTTACACATAGCCTTTTAGGCTATTTGGCATTATTGGAGATCCTGGCAGAATGGTGACCGAATTCGCATGCTCCCGTGGATTGGGTTGTGTTTGGGACGGGAGCTGAACTTGTTGACGTGGTTGCGTCAAAAGTTGCTGTAATTGCAACTGTAACGATTTGTGCTTCTTGCGAATGGTCGAAATCTCATTGTGAGTGTCCTGGGTTTTGTTCATCAGGGTTGACATCATGTCACAAAGTTCAGCCATTTCAGTCTCTGATGATGATGAAGGATGGGATGGTCTGTACTGCCTTGGACCTCCCTGGTAGCCGGCTGGACTTTGGAAGTTGTGAGGGGGTTGGTTCCCCTGTTGCCATGGCTGCCGATACCCTTGGTTACTCACATAATTGACTTCCTCAACATTTTGAAAGTCTGGCATATCAGGGCTCAGAGCGTGTGGTCGTGCACTAACCACATTCGCCTGTTGAGGAAGTTTGTTCATTGCTATTTGTTCTACCACCTTTTGTAGAGCGCTATCCTTCGTGGAAGTTTGAGCATTGCTCTCCAACAACTGCGCATGACTTTGCATCAATTTGTCAAATTTAGCGTCGCCCTCTCCCACTTGATATAAACCAGCGGTACTACCCTTGGTTCCACCGGTGGCCCAATCCCTAATCTCTTCACAAAGAGATTCAACCCCACTAAGGAATTGATCTCCAGGCTTCTTTAAATATCTGCACCAAGGGAGGATAAGATCATCGTCTTGCATTGATTGATCAATCCTTTGTAAAACAATTGAGATAGTTGTTCCTTGGTGAGACCGTGATGTGGACATGTGCGCAGCAACCCTTTGAATCTGTCCCAACTCTCACAGATGCTCTCCGAGATAGGCTGTCTGAAGTTGTATATCTCGGCGATCATCTCCAGGGTGCGACTTGGAGGCATGAACTTGTCATACAACTTGGTTGCCATGTCCTCCCAAGTGGTGATGGTACTGGGGGTCAGACTGTGGTACCACTTGCTGGCGTTCCCCGTAAGACTATGGGGAAAGAGGGAAAGTCTGGCGTATTGGAGGACATTGTTTGTGGAGGTTAGGCTATTTGTGTGTTGCAAGAATTTCGTGATGTGGAGCAAAGCATCGTCCGGGTTTGTACCGTCGAACATACCCAATTCCTTGATGCATCGGATTTGATGATATGGCTTAAGCTTTTGCCATTCATTGTATTCGTTCTGTGCAAGGAGAGAGAGGTCGATTGCGGGCTTTTGGCCTTGGTTAGAAGGCCGGTTTATATTTCAGACGGTAGGTGCTGCCATTGGTGTAGGAGGTAGGTGTTGTTAGTTTCTTCGTTGACGAATGGAGCGACGAAGAGTCCTCTCGATTTCTGGGTCAAAATTGTTAAATCTTCAGGAGAATTCGTGGACCGCAGAAGCATTCACTTTGATAACATTAGGAGGAGCAAGAGAAAATGTTATAATACTTCGTAATAATAAAAGAAATAATATAATGACATAATTAAAATTACGAAAATACAAGAAGAAACAAAGTTTTGATTATGCCGGACACGGTGTCGGGTGTATGGAACCCGGCATTGGACTTCCTCCAATACTGCCAAGTTGATAGTACCCGGCGTTGCGTCCGGTCTTCTGCGAACTCAAAAATTTCAGTAAAGAATCAACAATTAATGTATTAGAAGAGAGATCTAAGCGAATGGTGTAGGAAAAGAATAGAATACTATAAGAATTTAACGTTTTACGAAAATAATTAAAAACTTAAAATTTTTGAAAATGCCGGACAGGATGCCGGGTGTGTTCTATCCGGTAGTGGATGCTAACAAGAAAATTGTAGGGATAAAACTATATATAAAGAGAATAAATAAATAACTAAACCTACAACTCTACTACGGGTAGCAAATAAAACCCGGTCGGAGTATAGTGTAAATATATTACGACCGAGTGTATCGAACCCAAGGGACTTATAGAAAACTAGTCCTAATCCGGGCAAAAGCCTATTCTAAAACAAGGGGGAAAAGTAAAGGTTGATTCTAAACTAAGAAAACAAAATAAACTAACTTTGATTTAGGAGAATGTCAATGTAAGAGTATCATATGACCAATGATCAAGGGTGGCAAGTCTCAAAGAGGATTTGGTCTCGCAAAATGAATGTGCCGGGTTGCCTGCCGGACATCAGATGCTAGGCACATTCACAGACTTTGAATGCGCCTGACACCAGACCCCAGCGCGCCACCCGGCACACCTCCTGCACAGTTCATTTTGTAAATAACACTTCTAGATTCGGTTCTGATAAAAGGAACTCAATATTCATACTTGCATCGTGCATAGCTAATGCCGCGAATACAAACAGAATAATGGGGAATAAGAGATTAACTCTAAACCTTAGATCTTGATGCCCCTCTTTCGGAACAACAAACTTAAAGATTACCAAAATCCTAATCTATCCTATTCTTGCTTGGGAAAGCCTTAAATAGGACTTAGAGATAGGAGAATAAATAGCTACTTCATTCTACTTTGCATGAAGACTAGAACTTAGGTTAAGAAACTTGAAAATTCCATAAATGGTCATAAGAGTTTTACAAGGAAATCTTCCCTAACCAAAACCTAACAAGGATTCTGCATCACCATCCACGCAACTACAAGAAGAGAATACAAAGGGGGAGAAGGGGATGTTAATAGCCTTAACCCGTCAAGGTCTTCTTCTTCTCTTGCATGGATGGATCTGCAGACGTTCCTTGGACTCCAACAACGGAGTGGGGTGGAAATGAAGTGTGAATGGAGTGTATTTGGTATGTTGAAGTGTGTCAAATTGCAGCCTTTCTCGGCCTATTTATAGGCATCAAAATGTCTCTTGCCGGACGTCGTGCCGGGTCGTCAGTAGCCGGCACACGTGGGAAATGTGCCCAACTGTCAACGGTCGAAACCGCCAAATTTACGCGAAACAGTGTATATGCCGGGTAGGAGCTACCCGGCATCACACCCGGCACCACGTGCAAAATGCGTTGTCTAACTGTTAACTAAACCGCTAAATCCATGTGAAAAGGTTATTGTGCCGGACATGGGATGCCCGGCACTACACCCGGCATCGGTTGGTATGCTAACGGTAATTAACTGCTAACTTCTGACGAACCGGGGTGACTTTTCAGTATGTGCCGGATGTACTGCCGGACATCAGATGCTAGGCACATTCACAGACTTTGAATGCGCCTGACACCAGACACCCAGCGCGCCACCCGGCACACCTCCTGTTTTGCTCCAAACTTGCGCCGTGAACTGGACAGCCGGCACCAAGCCCGACACCACTTGGTCTTTTGATTAGAAATACATTCCTTGCATGGAAAACATATAAAAACATCAATCTGAACAAATAATAGACTTTATACTAATATAGCATAAATAGCATATATATATATTTAACCTTATTTAGACAAATATAATACTAAATATAGCACATAAAATATGATAAGTCTGCGGCTTATCAGTGGACTTCCTCCACTAATGTCGGGTTGAAGTTACCCGGCATACCACCCGGCGCGTTCAAACTCGAAAATAAAGAAAATAAAATGGCAAAGGGAAAGGGAAGTTAACATAAAAGAGCAATGGAAAAGAATATTTATAGACAAATCAAAGATTCGAAAAAGGACAATACGAAGTAAAAGTTGAAGTTTGAGTATGCCGGATTGTGCGCCGGGTAAACTCTATCCGGCGTAGGACTTCCTCCAAGATGCCGGATTGAGAACACCCGGCAATGTACCCGGCGTATTCAACCGAAAAATAAAATGAACAAATTAAATTAAAGAATCAAAGAATTAAAGAATAAAGAATAGGGCGTTTTATCGAATTTAGGACTTGGACTAATTCCAAGTCCCCGACAACGGCGCCAATTTGCTAAAGGGAAAATTGTAGGAAAACTATATACATAAAAAGAATAAAATACTAAACTAAACCTACAACTCTACTACGGGTAGCAAATAAAACCCGGTCAGAGTATAGTGTAAATATATTACGACCGAGAGTATCGAACCCAAGGGACTTATAGAAAACTAGTCATAATCCGGGCAAAAGCCTATTCTATAATAATAAGGGGGGAAAATAAATGTGATTCTAAACTAAGAAAACTAAATAAACTAACTTTGATTTTGGAAGATTATCAATGTAAGGGAAACGTAAGACCAATAATCAAAGGTGGCGAGTCTCAAAGAGGATTTGGTCTCGTAAAATGCATATGCCGGGTGACATGCCGGAACTCCGCTACCCAGTAGATTCATGGCCTTGAATGTGCCGGACAACTTCCATCCGGCACTACATCCGGCATCGTACATTTTGTAAACAACACTTCCAGATTCGCTTCTGACAAAAGGAACTCAATATTCATACTTGCATCATGCATAGCTAATGCCGCGAATACAAACAGAATAATGGGAAATAAGAGATTAACCCCAAACCTTAGGTCTTGATGCTCCTCTTTCGGAACAACAAACTTAAAGATTACCAAAATCCTAATCTATCCTATTCTTGTCTTGTGAACATTAAATAGGACTTAGAGATAAGAGAATGAATAGCTACTTCATTCTACTTGTAAGAAGATTAGAACTCGGGTTAAGAAACTTGAAAATTCCAAAAATGATCATAAGAGTTTTACAAGGAAATCTTCCCTAACCAAAATCTAACAAGGATTCTGCATCACCATCCACACAAGTACAAGAAGAGAATACAAAGGAGGAGAAGGGGATGTTAATAGCCTTAACCCGTCAAGGTCTTCTTCTTCTCTCGTGTGGATGGATCTGCAGACGTTCCTTGGACACCAACATATGGAATGTGGCGGAAATGAAGTGTGAATGGTATGGATTTGGTATGTTGAAGTGTGTCAAATTGCAGCCTTTCTCGGCCTATTTATAGGCATCAAATGTGTGTTGTCGGGCGTCGTGCCGGATCGTCAGTAGCCGGCACACGTGATAAATGTGCCCAACTGTTAACGGTCGAAACCGCCAATTCCGCGTGAAACAGTACATATGCCGGGTAGGAGATACCCGGCATTGCACCCAGCACCATCCTAATCACCAACGGTCAATAACTGCTATCGCTTGGTGGCGACTCTTTACTTATGCCGGCTGGAATATACCCGACATCATGTCCGGCGTGGTCTCTTTTCTGTTCTGTGTTTATGCCGTGCAGGATCCACCCGGCATTGAGTCCGGTTTCAATTGAACTTTTGCCTAGAAAATCATTCCTTGCACAGAAAACTCATAAAACATAAGTCCGCACAAATAATATACTTTAACACATAATAAGCATAAATAACACATATATAACTCTATTTAGATAAATGTAATACTAAATCTAATGCACAAAGTATGATAAGTCTGCGGCTTATCAAGGCCCTACACTTACCTTTTGCTAGTCCTCGAGCAAAACAAGATTAGAAATGAGCAATTACTTATGCACAAAACAGATAAAATTTAGAATGACAATTAGATAAGTATTTCTAACTGCCTGACACTAATTCACAAGTATCACTTAATCTACCTTATCTATCCAAACATACTAATGGGTATAAATAAAGAATTTCAAAACTGATCAAAAACTTTTGGGTAATTTTGCATAAGGGATTTTTTGCAATCTCTCCTTTTTCCGGTTTCCATCACTCAGCGCTATTTTTCAAGAGTTTCTGAATGTGGCCAAGACACTCATCGATGGTTTTTATTGCTCAGCCCTATTTTGCAAGGGTTTCTGAATCAACCATGATTTTTTTTACATAGAAGAACGGGGAATTTAGGAGAAAAATAAAAGGAAAACTCTCGTTTCTCGCTTTTATTCTGAGGCAACTTTTTCAACCTCAAGGAATATAATGCTTTTCCTTGGAAGAAGATTTTTTTTTTATTTTTCTTTTTTTTTCTTCTTTCTTTTGCACAAAAACCCTTTTAAGATTTTCACCCAAAATACTTTTCACAGTTTGAAAAGAAAGAAACAAGAACCCAGAAGTACAATAAGGAAGGAATTAGGAGAAAGATGATGTACTCATGTTAAATAAAAAGAATCAAGAAGTTAAAAACAGGAAACTGCAAGCCATTAGAAAGCTTACCTCTTGAGAGAACAAGCATTTATTCATTCCTAATCTTATCTCAATCAAAAACATGTAAAAAGTTTAGTAAAACATCGATAAAACTCACAACTTATGCATGTTATAAATAAAAATTATTTTAAGGGGGGTCCTTGCCCTACACTTGGCAGGAACACTGTCCCCAGTGTTCAAAAGAAACAATAATATTGAATGTGTTTTTTTTAAGAAACTTAAAACTATTTGGAAAGGACTAAAAAATCAAATCATAAAAAATAAAAGAGAAAAAAGTTAAATGGTAAGAAAGGCTCCCCTGTTTGATATTGAAGGTGTGAGGAGGACCCGCCTTACACATAGCCTTTTAGGCTATTTGGCATTATTGGAGATCCTGGCAGAATGGTGACCGAATTCGCATGCTCCCGTGGATTGGGTTGTGTTGGGACGGGAGCTGAACTTGTTGACGTGGTTGCGTCAAAAGTTGTGTAATTGCAACTGTAACGATTTGTGCTTCTTGCGAATGGTCGAAATCTCATTGTGAGTGTCCTGGGTTTTGTTCATCAGGGTTGACATCATGTCACAAAGTTCAGCCATTTCAGTCTCTGATGATGATGAAGGATGGGATGGTCTGTACTGCCTTGGACCTCCCTGGTAGCCGGCTGGACTTTGGAAGTTGTGAGGGGGTTGGTTCCCCTGTTGCCATGGCTGCCGATACCCTTGGTTACTCACATAATTGACTTCCTCAACATTTTGAAAGTCTGGCATATCAGGGCTCAGAGCGTGTGGTCGTGCACTAACCACATTCGCCTGTTGAGGAAGTTTGTTCATTGCTATTTGTTCTACCACCTTTTGTAGAGCGCTATCCTTCGTGGAAGTTTGAGCATTGCTCTCCAACAACTGCGCATGACTTTGCATCAATTTGTCAAATTTAGCGTCGCCCTCTCCCACTTGATATAAACCAGCGGTACTACCCTTCGTTCCACCGGTGGCCCAATCCCTAATCTCTTCACAAAGAGATTCAACCCCACTAAGGAATTGATCTCCAGGCTTCTTTAATATATCTGCACCAAGGGAGGATAAGATCATCGTCTTGCATTGATTGATCAATCCTTTGTAAAACAATTGAGATAGTTGTTCCTTGGTGAGACCGTGATGTGGACATGTGCGCAGCAACCCTTTGAATCTGTCCCAACTCTCACAGATGCTCTCCGAGCTAGGCTGTCTGAAGTTGTATATCTCGGCGATCATCTCCAGGGTGCGACTTGGAGGCATGAACTTGTCATACAACTTGGTTGCCATGTCCTCCCAAGTGGTGATGGTACTGGGGGTCAGACTGTGGTACCACTTGCTGGCGTTCCCCGTAAGACTATGGGGAAATAGGGAAAGTCTGGCGTATTGGAGGACATTGTTTGTGGAGGTTAGGCTATTTGTGTGTTGCAAGAATTTCGTGATGTGGAGCAAAGCATCGTCCGGGTTTGTACCGTCGAACATACCCAATTCCTTGATGCATCGGATTTGATGATATGGCTTAAGCTTTTGCCATTCATTGTATTCGTTCTGTGCAAGGAGAGAGAGGTCGATTGCGGGCTTTTGGCCTTGGTTAGAAGGCCGGTTTATATTTCAGACGGTAGGTGCTGCCATTGGTGTAGGAGGTAGGTGTTGTTAGTTTCTTCGTTGACGAATGGAGCGACGAAGAGTCCTCTCGATTTCTGGGTCAAAATTTGTTAAATCTTCAGGAGAATTCGTGGACCGCAGAAGCATTCACTTTGATAACATTAGGAGGAGCAAGAGAAAATGTTATAATACTTCGTAATAATAAAAGAAATAATATAATGACATAATTAAAATTACGAAAATACAAGAAGAAACAAAGTTTTGATTATGCCGGACACGGTGTCGGGTGTATGGAACCCGGCATTGGACTTCCTCCAATACTACCAAGTTGATAGTACCCGGCGTTGCGTCCGGTCTTCTGCGAACTCAAAAATTTCAGTAAAGAATCAACAATTAATGTATTAGAAGAGAGATCTAAGCGAATGGTGTAGGAAAAAATAGAATACTATAAGGAATTTAACGTTTTACGAAAATAATTAAAAACTTAAATAATTTGAAAATGCCGGACAGGATGCCGGGTGTGTTCTATCCGGTAGTGGATGCTAACAAGAAAATTGTAGGGATAAAACTATATATAAAGAGAATAAAATAAATAACTAAACCTACAACTCTACTACGGGTAGCAAATAAAACCCGGTCGGAGTATAGTGTAAATATATTACGACCGAGTGTATCGAACCCAAGGGACTTATAGAAAACTAGTCCTAATCCGGGCAAAAGCCTATTCTAAAACAAGGGGAAAAGTAAAGGTTGATTCTAAACTAAGAAAACAAAATAAACTAACTTTGATTTAGGAGAATGTCAATGTAAGAGTATCATATGACCAATGATCAAGGGTGGCAAGTCTCAAAGAGGATTTGGTCTCGCAAAATGAATGTGCCGGGTTGCCTGCCGGACATCAGATGCTAGGCACATTCACAGACTTTGAATGCGCCTGACACCAGACACCCAGCGCGCCACCCGGCACACCTCCTGCACAGTTCATTTTGTAAATAACACTTCTAGATTCGGTTCTGATAAAAGGAACTCAATATTCATACTTGCATCGTGCATAGCTAATGCCGCGAATACAAACAGAATAATGGGGATAAGAGATTAACTCTAAACCTTAGATCTTGATGCCCCTCTTTCGGAACAACAAACTTAAAGATTACCAAAATCCTAATCTATCCTATTCTTGCTTGGGAAGCCTTAAATAGGACTTAGAGATAGGAGAATAAATAGCTACTTCATTCTACTTTGCATGAAGACTAGAACTTAGGTTAAGAAACTTGAAAATTCCATAAATGGTCATAAGAGTTTTACAAGGAAATCTTCCCTAACCAAAAACCTAACAAGGATTCTGCATCACCATCCACGCAACTACAAGAAGAGAATACAAAGGGGGAGAGGGGATGTTAATAGCCTTAACCCGTCAAGGTCTTCTTCTTCTCTTGCATGGATGGATCTGCAGACGTTCCTTGGACTCCAACAACGGAGTGGGTGGAAATGAAGTGTGAATGGAGTGTATTTGGTATGTTGAAGTGTGTCAAATTGCAGCCTTCTCGGCCTATTTATAGGCATCAAAATGTCTCTTGCCGGATGTCGTGCCGGGTCGTCAGTAGCCGGCACACGTGGGAAATGTGCCCAACTGTCAACGGTCGAAACCGCCAAATTTACGCGAAACAGTGTATATGCCGGGGGTAGGAGCTACCCGGCATCACACCCGGCACCACGTGCAAAATGCGTTGTCTAACTGTTAACTAAACCGCTAAATCCATGTGAAAAGGTGATTGTGCCGGACATGGGATGCCCGGCACTACACCCGGCATCGTTGGTATGCTAACGGTAATTAACTGCTAACTTCTGACGAACCGGGGTGACTTTTCAGTATGTGCCGGATGTACTGCCGGACATCAGATGCTAGGCACATTCACAGACTTTGAATGCGCCTGACACCAGACCCCCGCGCGCCACCCGGCACACCTCCTGTTTTGCTCCAAACTTGCGCCGTGAACTGGACAGCCGGCACCAAGCCCGACACCACTTCTTTTGATTAGAAATACATTCCTTCATGGAAAACAATATAAAAACATCAATCGGAACAAATAAGACTTTATAACATAATATAGCAATAATAGCATATATTTACCTATTTAGAGAAATCAAATATAATAACTAAATATAGCACATAATATTAATGTCTGCGGCTTCCAGTGGACTTCCTCCACTATGTCGGGTTGAAGTTACCCGGCATACCACCGTCCGGCGCGTTCAAACTCGAAAATAAAGAAAATAAAATGGCAAAGGGAAAGGGAAGTTAACATAAAAGAGCAATGGAAAAGAATATTATAGACAAATCAAAGATTTGAAAAAGGACAATACGAAGTAAAAGTAGAAGTTTGAGTATGCCGGATTGTGCGCGGGTAAACTCTATCAGGCGTAGGACTTCCTCCAAGATGCCGGATTGAGAACACCCGGCAATGTACCCGGCGTATTCAACCGAAAAATAAAATGAACAAATTAAATTAAAGAATCAAAGAATTAAAGAATAAAGAATAGGGCGTTTTATCGAATAATTTAGGACTTGGACTAATTCCAAGTCCCCGGTAACGGCGCCAATTTGCTAAAGGGAAAATTGTAGGAAAACTATATACATAAAAGAATAAAATACTAAACTAAACCTACAACTCTACTACGGGTAGCAAATAAAACCCGGTCAGAGTATAGTGTAAATATATTACGACCGAGAGTATCGAACCCAAGGGACTTATAGAAAACTAGTCCTAATCCGGGCAAAAGCCTATTCTATAATAATAAGGGGGGAAAATAAATGTGATTCTAAACTAAGAAACTAAATAAACTAACTTTGATTTTGGAAGATTATCAATGTAAGGGGAAACGTAAGACAATAATCAAAGGTGGCGATTCTCAAAGAGGATTTGGTCTCGCAAAATGCATATGCCGGGTGACATGCCGGAACTCCGCTACCCGGCAGATTCATGGCCTTGAATGTGCCGGACAACTTCCATCCGGCACTACATCCGGCATCGTACATTTCGTAAACAACACTTCCAGATTCGCTTCTGACAAAAGGAAGTCAATATTCATACTTGCATCATGCATAGCTAATGCCGCGAATACAAACAGAATAATGGGAAATAGAGATGTAACGCCCCTACTTATCATAAATGCAGCGGAAATAAAATACTAAGGCGATTACAGATCATCGGGTTCCAAACACCCGGCACCAACCTCACCAATTACAACTTATGATATTACAAAAGCTACGGTCTGAACTCGAGAAAAACATAGTATAAAAGTAATGATAACAAAATACAATAGCTCTCCAAAGTTCCTAATTCCCATCCCATACACTCATACTCTTCGTGGCTACCTGTATAGCAATTCGTACCTGCAAGATGAAACCAAGCAGCCCACCCCAGGAGGGGTGAGTCAGTTCCCTGGAATGGAACTGGTACAACTCTCCAAAACAACAGTTTTAAAGAAAAACATAACTCATAAAATAACAATAACTTGAAGTCAAATGCACAAAACAAATCAGAAGAACAAGACACATCAAAATCACCAAGTCAAAGGTAACAAGATGAGGAGTAAAAATAAATAACAGAAAGGTAACGTTAGTCAATCAAAATCACACCATGTGTTAGTGAACAACCATTGTTTAAGTTAGATCCAATTCCCGTTAGGAGTAGAAAGACCCAAGTAGTCACAAGGACTAGGAATGAAAGAAGATATCCAAGAACCATAACTCAAGAGTGGAATAAAACCAATTGGAAGAGATGGCCCTGCTGCCAACTGCGTCCCTTTTGGGACAGGGGATATACAGCCCCTCGCTGTTAACTACGTCCGATAGGACAGGGGATATACAGCCCCTCGCTGTTTACAACGTCCGATTGGACAGGGGATATACAGCCCCTCGCTGTTTACCGATGAAGATGTGCGCACATCACAACCAAGACTCAGCTCATGGAGGAAACAATATCCAGGGTCAAAAGAAGCATTTACCAAGATTGACATTTCCCATATTTCCACTAGATCATTAACTACACCAGAGCGATACCAAAACACTCAGTCCTACAGAGTGCAGAGGCGTAAACCCCAGGCAGATAATATCTAATGAAACAACAGATAGAAGGAACCAATAACCACGCAAGTTGTACATTCAAGGCTCAGTTAGTCACATCAAGCTGAGTTAGTCACACAACCAATTTCCTTTCAAGATTCATTCAAGCTCATTTAGCGTTTCTCAAACATTCCATAAAATTCGTCATCAAAAATATCTGAGTACGAGAAATCGTACAAAACATCCCATAAAGGCCAAACCCAACAAGCTGAGTACGAGAAATCGTACCTGGTAATCGCGCTTGTAGCAGTTCTAGTCGACTTGTGCAAATAATCAACAATACTCTGAGGAATATTAAAGGTAGTGTAACATCAATAACTTGTAACCTAAGTTAAACTTAAATAAATCCCTCACTCTTATTTCTAAGTCTCAATTGTCTTTAAGCCCTCACTTAAATGTTATGTATAACCTTTGACTTATATTAGAATGTTGTATAACCCAAGGTTGTAAGACTAGGGAATGTATGTTAGCAACACTTGTTAATTGTTACACTCTTATCCACTTTATTCATACTTAACCCTAATTCTCAATTCAAGACTCTTGAGACCCTTATATCATAAGTGCGTATTATATTATTCATCTAATCTTAGAATCTCAATAATAATTTTAAGCGTAATACTTTTATTCCTAATTTAGAATAAATATCGGGTTATGACCTATGATAGGTTTATCTTAGAATATTATACTCTTATTTCACAATGTAACGATTATGTATTTTATCAGTATTACCAAATAATCCATTATGATTAAGTTTTCCCCTCAACTTAATTCAGATCTACATCCTGTATATTGGAATCATGGTGTTGTAGATGCATTTTATGATAACCTAATTGAGTTACTAAACTCATTTATATTATGTTTAGTTTAGGATGACTTTTATTACAACCATCTAATAATCCTATCATAAGATGTTAAACTGCTTCTCATCTTGAATAACTATATTATAGTTAACTTAGATTTATCGAACTCTTACATTTAGTATTCCCAAGGTATATTATTTACTTTATCATTAACTATATAATAAGGCACTTTAAGATAACCTTTTATTTATCCTTGCTTACATTTAATTTCCCAAATGTTTTATTTTTACACACATTCCCGCTATATACTATGTATAATCCTTTTATACTAAATTTTTAATAAACTTACGTCTTAAAATACATTTTTCATATTGTTTACAAAACCTAAGGTTTCAAAGGAATAACTTAATAAATTAATCTCCTTTATTATGTTTTAGGATGAACATTATATCTTAACATAAGGTAGAATTTATTTAAGAATTAAACTCTCATTCACAAGTGAAATTGTCAATTACTTAATAAGATCATCTATTCTGAAAAATACTCATACCTATATCCAAATGACATATTAATATTCTCAGTGTCGTAAAGTAGATCAATATAATCTCTTATGTAACCCAGTTTCACCTAATTAAAGGTTTAAAGATTTTTAAGTATCTAATTTCTATTTACAAACCTTTTTATAAATCTTTAACTTTTATGTACATCACTTATTTATAAGCTCACATCCTAAGTATTGGTAATTAATATTATAAATGTATTTCATATGGCTTATCTAATGCCAAGAAACTTAAGGATTATTATTTAGATAAATTTCCAAATCATAGTTTAATTTAGTTTTATATCATAATCCTTTTAATGATTGTAACTTAAACATTAAGTTATATTTCAATACCTTAAATGTTAAGAAATGATTAAATCTAGACTTACTAATCCACCTCACATTCACATGTAAAAGTATTTTATTTACTTTATTATTGTTTATATATCAAGAACATTTAGATGTAAAAGTATTACATTTATTTATCATTAATTATAGAATAAGATCTATTTGTGTAACATTTTATGTAATCTAATCAATTTTTCCTAAGTTTTAACTTATTAATTACTTAACCCAATTATAGACTTACATTATGGTCGTTGACTAATACTATACATGTATTTTAATACGGTTTATATAAATCTTAGAAATTCAAAGATAACTCCTTAAGTTTAATAATCTTAATTTAATACCGCCTCATATAATATTCTTTTATAAGTATTATGTAGAGGTTTAGTTAATCTCATTAATTCCTTCATATTATATTTCTATAAGGCATTTTATTTCTTTTATTTATGTAGTTTTTTTATGTGTATATATATTAGGATTTATTCAAGACATTCCTTGTGTAGTTTTATTGCATTTAATTTTTATACTAACTTTTACACATAGCTACATCCAATACATGGTTTATAAAATAAAGTATTTTCATTAGTTTCAATTAAGTATATTAACTACCATATTATATAATTAATATAAATGTAGATTAATTTAGTTCCTTGATTTAACCTAAGTTACTATTTATTTCGTTTGTATATACGTACATCTATATATATATTTACTTCACTTAAAAGTTTATACCCAAAAATATTTATTAACATTCTGTATTAAATGTTATTTTAGTCTTATTATATTTTCCCCAACCTATAAAGTTCATTAATCAACTATACTTTAATTTTGATTACATTAAAAACCATATATTATAAGTTATTCTTATGAAAAACTCATAAACACAATTTTTAGACCCATTTACAATTGTCCAAAAATCCCCAAATTAAATATATAGTAACTATAACATTTTAGACATATTATAAAATTTTTATTTCATAAGAATATCTTTTTAAATGTTCCAAATAATTCCATAATACTCATAACTTGCAAAATCATAACTTACGTTTAAAAACTCAAAACCCATATTAATTTACATAATAATAAACTAGATTTTATAAGGAATCTATGGTTAAAATTTCAAGTCAAAATACATTCGGGAAGGTATTTAAATTAATTCAACAAGTTAGGGTTTAATTCTGGAAATATTATAATTCATAACCAACTTAAACTCCCCAGATCTAATCTCGGCCGTCCGTTTCTAAAACCTACGATCGGACGGCTGAAAATCCTCGAGTTCATCCGCGAACCCCAAACAGATGTCGAGTACTAAATCTCTGTTTTCTCTCAACTCACAGAACCAAATTCGATGATTCTTGTTCCTATCGACTCGAAATTAAATCCCGGTTCTAATGATACCAATTTCCCCAATTTTCATGCAGAATTGAGTAATTTCGAATCTGGGTTCGAAGTTAGGGTTCAAAGTTCAATTCGAATTCAATTTTGACAAATTCTCCCATTGTAATGCATAATAGACTAAATTGGCATGTGGGTTTGATCGGAAACATGACTACGAACATCAACATCGGAGCAATTTGATCGGAGACTCATCGGAATTGCCTTAACGGGGCGAAACCAAATCGGGAAAACTGGAAATCGTTATTTCATGTGCGGTTCAGGTATGCCACTTCTCGAATCAACTCGCACCAACTGAGAGAGATTTGATTCATGTAACCTATCACAATCCAAACTAGACATGTAACTCTAGATTCTAGTGGAAGAATCATTGATTTTGATGAACTAGGGAGAAAGTTACAGATCTCTCAAGATCGGTGTTTACCTAGTTGGTTTCGGGATGAACTGGGCAGATTTTCGACCGTGATCGAGTAGGCGACTTTAGACAGATTTATCTCCCAAACCAGTGCGAACCAGCCTTGGCCACCAACATGAAAGTTGCAAAGGGATTAGAGATCTTCAAAACAAGCTAAAGAACACGAAATTTGGATGAGAAATGAAGAAGTTATGGCGTGATGAAGTTTACCCGATTTCAGGAAAAACTGCAGTTCTGGGTTACGAATTCGCAAGGAGGCAACTTTAGATCGATTTTCCCGTCGATGTAGAGAGTAGTTAGATGATGTGTGAGTAATGGTTGGAAAGAGGAAAGATAGGAGAATCGAATGAAACAAACGGCATACCAAATGGTGGAGTAGGGAAAAAGATATAGGTGTCTAAAGATCGCCTGTTGACATGCCAAAACCGCTGGAAACTCAACTGATTGAGTGACTCGGTGCTGACTGGGCGCGACACGTGTCCTGGACACGTCAGCATCCTTCAAAATTTTGACTCTAAACTTCAATTTATCATAACTTTGGCTAGGATGATCCGTTTTTAACGTTCTTTTTATCGATCTTCATGGTTTTTCATAACCTATTTATTGGTATAGGTTTCATGGCCTGGTTTGACCATTCTCAAAAAGTCAACTCTAGCAAGGCTTAATAAGCTTTAAGGTTTCTAGAATTTTATATTGACTTTTATGTTTCAAAACAATGTTCCAACACTTCCTAAAATCTTATAATATATTTGGAGTGTTTAGAAATTTTCCCAAGATTTATTGACTTATAAATCTTATTATTAAATTCATAACACTATATAATAATGTATAATAATTAGGGTTAAATAGGAGAAAACCCTAAATAAATTTCACAATTCCATATAATAATAATATTCATAATTCCATACCATAATTTAATATTAATAGTATTATTATGGTTTAATAAAAGAAATCCCCTAAATTAATTTAAATTAATTTAGGGGTATTTCAAGAGATTTACCCCAAACCTTAGGTCTTGATGCTCCTCTTTCGGAACAACAAACTTAAAGATTACCAAAATCCTAATCTATCCTATTATTGTCTTGTGAACATTAATAGGACTTAGAGATAAGAGAATGAATAGCTACTTCATTCTACTTGTAAGAAGATTAGAAACTCGGGTTAAGAAACTTGAAAATTCCATAAATGATCATAAGAGTTTTACAAGGAATCTTCCCTAACCAAAAATCTAACAAGGATTCTGCATCACCATCCACACAACTACAAGAAGAGAATACAAAGGGGAGAAGGGGATGTTAATGCCTTAACCCGTCAAGGACTTCTTCTTCTCTCGCGTGGATGGATCTGCAGATGTTCCTTGGACACCAACAGATGGAATGTGGCGGAAATGAAGTGTGAATGGTGTGGATTTGGTATGTTGAAGTGCGTCAAATTGCAGCCTTTCTCGGCCTATTTATAGGCATCAAATGTGTCTTTTGCCTGGCGTCGTGCCGGATCGTCAGTAGCCGGCACACGTGATAAATGTGCCCAACTATTAATGGTCAAAACCGCCAATTCCGCGCAAAACAGTACATATGCCGGGTAGGAGATACCCGGCATTGCACCCGGCACCATCCTAATCACCAACGGTCAATAACTGCTATCGCTTGGTGGCGACTCTTTACTTATGCCGGCTGGAATATACCCGGCATCATGTCCGGCATGGCCTCTTTTCTGCTCTGTGTTTATGCCGTGCAGGATCCACCCGTCATTGAGTCCGGCTTCAATTGAACTTTTGCCTAGAAAATCATTCCTTGCACAGAGAGGGAAGGAAAACTACTTTTGTACTTTTTCTTCTTCACTTTTGTTCTTTAACAAATAAACTAGCTAATTGAGTGTGGGGGAGGTGTGTTGGACACTATTAAAACGGTCCCAATATAACACAAGCTGGGGCATTTTTTTGTGTTTTACAGAAAATGCTCGTTAATTTACCCGGTTTGGCACTATTCACTAACAGGGCCCGTTTTCCGGATTTTTCTTGTTTCTTCAATGTTAATAGCTCTTAGGCTTCCATTAATGTTTAATTATAGTTATATAATCAACTATAATTTTTACGTTGTCGTTTAACTGTTTAAAGTTGCGTTTTCGGGTTTTCTTGAAAAACGCATTTTAAGACTCTGTTAGCGTTTTAACGCATTATTTGGATCCGTTTTCTTCCGGAATTTTTCCCACATGTTCTTAGCGTGTAATTAGGGTATAAAAATATATTTATAACCCTATCTAAGGTTATATAACTCCTAAAATAATTTAATACGCATTTTTACGTTTTGTGACTTACGCATTTTCTTTTTCTTTTTCTTTTTGGTTTTATTTCTTCACCAATGATCTTAAGGACTTAATTAGCCTTGGAAAATCATAATTATATAATTAGTTAACTTATTAAGGTTTGGGGTATTTCAATCTACCCCCCTTAAAAGAACTTTGTCCTCAAAGTTCACAACTTCTCATGCATCCTTTAATTAGAATACCAGGTTTACTTGCAAGATACAACTTCCATACTAAAACGCACTTTTACATAACAATCTCGGACTTATGGTCCGGGTAACATAACAACATTTGTACTTACATAACAACCCTCAGACTCTCAGGTCTGGGTCACATAACAACATTCAGACTCATAGGTCTGGATAAATTTATTACACATGTCACACAACATGTCTTAGCATGTATAGCAATCGAAAACACCTTTTCCATCTCTTCATGGGCCCGGTCCTAAGACTACAGGACGTTACAGTCCTCGAGTCCCATGTCGAGTACATATACACTATGATCCCGTAGAACCCGGTCGCGATCGACACCTTCTGGTCTCCGTTCCTTGGGAGATTAAACAATCACATACATTTTTAAAATATACTTCTCATGTCACCGGTCCGAAGACAAAGGCTCATACGTCCTCAGCTCGTGAGCAAGTAATACGAAAATATTCTTTATGGGGTTAAGTAGAATGAAATCCTTTATTTGAAAAGTACAATTTGAAAATCCTTTTACAAGGTTAAGTAAAAGAGATCCATCATTTGAAAATACCATTTGAGAATCTTAGAAATATTAATTGAAGTCTTGAAAATACCCATTGAAATTTTGAAAATACCAATTGAAATTTTTACAACACCAATTTAAAATTCTTTTTGAAAACACAATACAACTCCAAGTCCAATTATGCTAATTGCATCTTATTCTTAATGTGATTATTTGTGACCACTTATAGGGAGTTTCAAGAGTCATCCAACCCTGATGTGATCAGCATTAGTGTTGAACTATCTTCCACCCCAATTTGTGTTTGCTTTCCCTTGATCTCATGCAAATCAAGTTCCACCTCCCACTTCATTTCAACCAACAACTAATTCAAACATTTACCATATTCTAACTTTTTAATCCTTCTAGTCATAATCATTACATCTCCAAGGGATGGAACTCCATCCATGAACTATTCCATTCACCTTTAATCAAGTTACCTAGGGAATTTAATTCTCGTTAGGTTCCATGTCGGTGTCATACCTCTTCATAAATCACAATACTGTATATATATACTTTTATCAAAATACAATACACAGTTTTACGTTTAGTATTATATGAACATAAATTGTCAGGGATTTAGTTCCCCGGGAGTTTCTTTACTCCCTTACACTTGTACTCTCACACAATAGTTAGCAAAGTAGACACACTTATCACAATGGTATTCGCAACCTCTGTGCGCAATTACCACAATTAAACCATGAATGAATGCGTATGTTCATATTACATACACACCAATAATCAAAACAAATTATTTTGTGCTATGCACACCATAGTTCACGTACACTTGTACGTCAAAACACACTAAGCGGTTTTAGGCTCTACCCCCTTAAAAGGGATTACACCCATGTAATCAATCACTGAACATTGGTTTAAAATGTTCTGCCGTCGTGAAGTGTTTTAACTTCCACGCGGTTTGTTATACAAGGCGTTCTGGTTAGCGGATCTTAACCATATTGGCGGTTTAGTCCTTAAACCAAGAATTCTCATTGGAGTTTATTTAACTCATAACCGGTTTCGGTTCTGGCCTGTGAGGCTTCTAGGCGTTAATAATTAGCCATTTACTCATATTCACTATGCACATTCAGTAGCTGAATCATTGGCTCACTAGTTACTGCTGCGCGACTCTGATAACTTTGGAGGTTAGTTTGCCCCACTCGTTATTCTTAAAGTATTGTACATCTCTCATTCATCATCTTTATCCTGGTAATAACGGTTTCTCAACCGACGCGTGGTAGCACTTACCGTGCGCGAATTCGGTGAGTTATTAAACTTTCCATCTACATCTCTGACAATTTACTGTGTATACTGCTATATATTTCATGATTTTTCACTTGGCCTCTTTCGACTTACTGTCGGTTGAGGTCGAGCTACTACCTAATATGTAGTGCTCCCTCGTTTATTTCCAACACTTGAGGTATATTGCATACCGGATTTGGTATTCCGTGTTCCTACAGTCACTTGTTGCTAATCATGCCTCCCCGTTTGGTTCTGTACAAGTATTCTTTCATTGGTACCACCTTGCATTTCCTATGCTCGGTGTGTTTATAGCATTAACATTTTCCAAAATTCCTAACTATCTCACTCGATCATTACTGCGCTAGTGCAATTCTAAAACACTCAGTCATACAGAGTGCAGAGGCGTAAACCCTTGCAGTAAGTCTCTTATGCAATTGCAATAGGAATGAACATCGTTTCCTTGTTGTCCGGTCTGTCTACCATCTTTATTCATCAACTCCATGTATTGTGCGATTTATTCACATGTATTGGTCGCTTGCCGCACACCATGTTCTTACTTCTTGTACAACACTAACTTACATGGCATCCACTTTCATATTAGCTTCCGCACATGTACTTTCATCATTTGTATTATGGTTCTTCATTCATTTGGATGTCTACTGAATACGCTATTCTTCGAGTCTTTATACTCCCTGAGCGTTGTTCACTCTACACTTAGCATCACACACCTATGGTGGTTACTATTAAACTTACTACTCTTCCGTTTCCACAATTGGTACAAACGCTTCTATTCGTATTATTCTTATTCAAATCATTCTTGGGTAATAACAATATGGTCAATCCTTAACATATTTCTTGAACTTGATACATAACTACCGCTCCCGCAGTTTCACCATTTTGAGAGGTATCCCCACTTTTAAAGCAATGGTTCGTTCTCCGCTCTATTCACTTGTACAACATAAACTTTTGTAATCAATTAAATATGCATAACACATTTGGTCTGTGGCTTATAAGCCTCATTGCCTCTAGCTCTGCTCTCACACACATTTACTTCTCCGTACATCATCATATGGTGTGGAGGTTGTATTGGGCTCCCTGACAAGGTCGTTGCATCACGCTTCCTCATATGAGATGCCCCTTAAGAATGTCCGTTTACCTCCTGACGACTTATGTTTAAACTGGGTATTAGTTTCAACTCTTGTGTTTCTATCACAACATTTCGTTCGACAATTGTTGACCCAAACACCCTTCAGGACAGCCCCTGGGTGTTACTAGGTTATGCCATTACATCTAGCTTGTATACGTTTAGTTAAGTACATCGCTTTGCGTTCTTTACTAGGTTTACTATCCTCTTTTGTGACGATCGATATTCCCTGGTCGTCTAGGTTAATTTTCACCGTTCGTTGCACATTAACATGTCCATATTAGGCATTGGCCGTACTATGTATAGACTGGGTATTTGTTCCAACTATCATGTTTTATTCCTCAGGATTCTTGAGACATATGTGACGTCTTTACTCGCTAATCAGTGCGCTTCACACTTCTTGACTCATATACATTTCCTTGAAATGTATTCACTAATTCTTTTAGTCTCGTTAACTTAACTGGGTTCCTTTACTTCAACCATTCTTGGCAATTCGATGCTCTTGTTTAACCTGTACTGCTGACTGTAGTATGGAGTCAACTACTTCCCGTGCTCCTGACTCCACTCGTATACATATGTGGGGTACCCTACTGATACATTGCTACTTACCGGACAAACCCATAAGAAGGTTCGTCAGGCCCACAAGCTCCTATCGGAGTGCGGTCGCCCCACATTTCAGTTAGTACACTCGTAGTGTCTGTCACACGCCTAGGTGAAGTATTCTGTTGTCAACTCCCTTATATCGTCCAGTGCTTCCCAACTTAATCAAGGGAAGATTTATCCACTGTTGTATTTAGTATGAACTCAATCCATTCCCTCGGGTTATCCGATTCCCGCCTGCGTATAACTTACCTATTGCGTGGCGCTGAGGCCAGTGTAGGTTTACTGGTTTTGGTTTTAAAGTAAATATGAAGTTAGGAGAAATTTGGGCTTAAAAGAAGGTTTGAAAAGAATATGACTTGGAAGAAGATTGGGGTGTGAAAACGGTTTGAAATAAATCTAGGTTTAGAAGAAAAACTGGGTTTATGAGAAAACTCTTCCTGGTATTTAAAATGTCTTCACGCTCTGACCAAGTCTAGCTTCTCACTGACTGGTATACCTTCACATACAAGGGTTAGGCCACTAGCCCTTCCAAGTTTCTCTCTTCAAATTCTTTGATTCTTGATTCTATAATCAACTTCCTTCAACAATAGGGTACCTTACTAGGTACTTTATAGTTAAAATTTCCCGAATAGCCCCGTTATAGCAGCACTTGCTATAGCAAGTGCGCCATGCTGGCTGGCTAGCGTTCAACACGTGCTGGTTGCGACACTACTTTTATCATCTACCGTATTCGGTATCCTTGTTGGGTCTTTCTTTGATCTTACAGTCCTGATAATAACTCCTTTGAGCGACTCCCATTGGTCTTGACATGGTAGTCGTTAATGACTCTCCAATCACTTAACTCCGTGTTCCTCCTTAATGTTGCCCCCCACGTATTTGCCGTGGTTACTGAGGCTCATTCTTGTTTAGGTACTACGTCGTAGTCCTTTGAAGTATGTTCCACTGACACTCCCATAGTGGTTTAAACTATGATATTCGGGTATTACAGCCTCTTTGGCGCTGCTGTAGGTTGGATCATCCAACCTTGACTAGTTCCTTAGTCGGTTACTATACCATTGTCGGTACCATTTAACAATTGTGGTCCGTAGACATGTGTCCTGGGTTGTTGCTCCTCCATTGTTCGCTTTTGTGCACAGTTAGTGTTTTTTTTGTTGCTGGGTTTCCTCGACTGCTAGGCATGTCGACCCAGGTCGTCGTAAATTCCATTCTCCTGTAAATAGGACTCTTCATTTCTCCGTTGTCACGTGTGGTTAATGTGTTTAAAACGGTAACCGTCTCGGGATTTCTAGTTTCTTGAAATCTACCGTATGACTGGTTCTCACTGAAACAATTCATAACAGCCAGATCGGGTTGTTCCCGAGTATGAGAGAACTTTCCCACTCCCTGGCGTTCTTTCTTGAGTTATAAAACGGGGTTGTGGAGGGCGGAAGGATGTTGTAGGTATCCAGTAAACACTGGTAATCCCTAACTAGCGTATTTCTCACGCTATCACTCAATCCTTAACCCAAACTCTTAAACTCCTAACTCGGTACTTCCTAAGCTCGGTATTTCCAGTCATCAGAGCGATTTCGCTCTGATACCACTTTTTGTAACACCCCAACTACATTTATACACATAACAACAACCTGCAGAGGAAAACTTAACTCATTCCACTACTTAATTCAACGGTGTTACACGCCGTTGCCACCCACGTGGCTAACGAGGCTAATACATATACATTGTATCGGCTTGATGGACCAGATTCCCGAGCAACTACATATTACATTCTCGTTCCGTTACCAACAGTTAATATACATATCCATTCCAATTGTACCGAGTATTTACAACTAATGCCGACAACAATTTTGGTCTTACTGCACCTACAATACATACCCTATCAATTAAACTACCCATGTGAAAACAACTACCCCGTCCTACTCTCAAACTGCTTCCGTGTAACACCCCTCTCCTTAAACACGTAATAATCTCTCTCATAGCAATAAATAAAACGTCTTACAGCGGAAGAATAAATAATAATAACAATACTCACTCGGGTGTCACCGGCCATTACTCGCCCATGCGAGTAACGAAGCCAAACTATATCCAACATCCAACAATAAACAAACTGCTAACCGCTGTGATAACGAGATAACTTCTTATACATCATACTAAGTCCAAACACCATAAACGTCGACAAGTGAGCGTCTACCCAATCCCGAATATACATAACCGTATCATAATACAATTCACCATCTATATTGTTATACAAACAAACCCCATGTGTGGTAATTAAAGTAATCCCTAACTACCCTGATCCCGCACTTCGGCTTCGGCAATGATCAACAACCTGCAATGAGTGTAGTATCAGCGATAAACGCTGAGTATGCGGGCCTGGACCCTAATGGTCACTTAGTCATTTTAACCATCTTATTATTGATTGGTTTCATGCTTTACCATTTTACAGTTATATCAATACTGTAATATACATGCATAATATACATAATCATCCATCCAAACATTCATAAACACTAACCATCCATCCAAATCAAATAGTCATAAAATATCACAAACAACAATTGTATATTGAACATATCGAATTATAATACTGAATAAACGCCGTAGCGAACACCATCCTTTGTTATTTTAATTTGGCTTCAAGGCCCCATCCATCCAAACCATGTTAATTAAATACCAGTTGGGCGTCATTTAGGACAACCCGATAACCTCACCATGGATAGTAGTCCTCCCGTACACACAAGGTGCTCATTTCGCTAGAGGTCCGGAGGCCCCTGACTATTCACTTTGCCTCGTAAGGCGTCCATATAAAGGTCGTAGCCACCTGACCCACGATCCAAATTGGGCTCGTTGGGTATAACCTGGAGCGGAACCCGATCGGGAACCCCTCAGTGATCACAAATGCGCACAAGTAGTTCGTAAACTATACTGAATTCCTCACCTCAACTCACACCATTACCTCTCATAATGTTTAAGATATGCACTTAGTTTTATGGAGAATATAATTACTAATTAGCTGCCCAATGGGTCTCACGCATACCTAGAAGTAATCTAGGTTATATTCATGTTCGAGATCCATGCTCCCGAGACCGACAATGTCGTGACTCGTTCCTAAGTGTTTTACTTAGGTTTACCTTATACTTAATATTATTAATATGGTATTATATCAAGTAACCGTCATGTTATCATATTAAACGTATATGTATGTTTATATAAGTCGATCTATAGTCGACGTAGTGTTAGTCTCGTAGGACGCTCGTGCAAAAATAATTAATGCAGTAACACTTGATCACATACACGTATCCAAAACATATAACACACGAGTGATAACAACCAAATCCGAGCCCAAGGAATTCCTTAGGACAACTCAGATCAAACCCCTTTACATACCGTACACCTTAGACTAAGGATACGCAGTGTAGACCACTAGCTCGTCAAGCGCCTTCGTCTGAAGTATGATCTAAACGGTAATAAACTATAAGTCAGTCTCCATGACTAACTACATCCGGTATTTCCGAATAACAAGTAACCCCGACAGTTCATCCCCGGATTTTCTAGTTAATTGTTACGGGTTTCTCTAAACCGGTCGGCTTTGTTACTAAAACTCGTATGTCAAAATATTCGACTGTTAAGTTTAATTCATTATATTTCTTTAATCTTAACCACCATTAAATTTAGGTATATAACCTATAGTTGCATGTATGCATGCATTGTTTAATATATTGTATTATTTTTCCACCATCCATTATAATACATTGTATTATATATTCTATTATCTTTAGTATACTATATTTCCATTCAAAACTCATAACTTATAGTTTGTAACTATTTTTATGTAGTAACCACCACCATTATATTATATGGTTTCCAACCATAACATATATCCATCCTTATATACATTATTCTCGCATATGTATATATTTACCAATATACGTAAGTTCCATGAGTATAAAACTCTTATATTATATGTTATATTTTATCATCTTATATTAGATGATTATTCCCATTAGTTGTATTATATTATACAACTTATATTAAGATTATTATCCTAATATTATGTAACAATTTATGTTGTATAATTACAACTCCTAAGGTTTACTCAATAAATAAATTAGTTTATAAATCTTATTTATTTATAGTTTGTCACATTATTTAATGTGAATATCCTTACTTATATAATTCCATAAAACTACCTTATACCATATAATGTTATAACATTGTAGACCATATGTCTAAAATTCATTTTCCATCTCTTAATAATTCGGTACAGCCCTTTTCTTTATTTTAATTTCATTTTGACCCCATAACATTATGTAATGTTATACCATATACTAATATCATATAATATGATTTTTTATTTCCTTTAATATATAACCTATAGTTTTTATACAAACTATTATATTGCCGAGAGGCAACATGTTATATCCCTATTTCTTTCCATATCCCATAGTTTTATTTATTTACAAATCTCCCCATTATTTATACCATGTTATATATATCATGTAATATAACATTTTAACTTATAAAATGGTATAACCTATGGTTTTATTCTTGTAATATTTCCGAACAGACCATAGATGTTCTATATTAGTTTCCAACCCCTTTAACTTTCCAAATTTACAAATTGACCACATATATGATGTTATGTAATATATAATATATATATAATATATTATAACATTTAAACCTTAATATTAATATAACCTATGGTTATATATTATTATAATTTGCGAACAGACCCTATGCTGTTTCTAAATTATTTTTCAACCCTTCCACTTTCTATAATTGCCATTTGGCCCAATTTATAACATATAGTTTTATAATATCATTAAAACTATATATTATACATATATCTTATATAATACTCTTATATTAATTCTAAAAATCACCAAATTTTACCCAAGGGTTATAATTACCCTTACTAACCATATACTTTCGGTATATTACATTTCCACCCCATCTTTTATTCCAAAGTGTCTTAATGACATAATAACTATATATTATACATATATAGTTTTTTTTAAATTCCAAAATCAACCAAATAAATTCCTAAAAATTCCTAATAACCCATGAGTGTTTATAATACCATTTTACACCCTTTTTTTTCGGTAATAACATATTTACCACATATGTTATAAAATTGTTACAATTAAATACTTATCTTATTATAAAACTTTAAATAAGTTATTTAACTTATCTATTTGGTCAAAACCTACCATATGTTCAAGGTTGAGCTCCTTAATATAGCCTTGACCATTAATTTCATATATTACGGTTTGTACCCTTATTTTTTAGAAATTACAATTTACCCAAAAACTTTATAAAATCTTATAATTTTTATTTTAACTCCTTTAAACCTCCAATTTTCGGCTTTATTATATATAGCCCCCAATTTAATTTATTATGGTTTTTTAAACCCTTATAATATGCGGTAATACATATATATCACCTAAACTTAATTAAAACCTTATAAATACATAAATAAATGGCCTAAAGTACATAGCCTTATTACAAACATTAGCTTAAATTAAATTACACATAAATTCCCCAAAATGCATTAAACTCTCGGCCTTACCCATATCTTTTCCATATTTACCATTTTCCACATAATGTCTTAAATTTGACAATTATGTAATTAATTAGTTATAAAATTTACTAAGCCATTCCTTAATCACCCATGGTCAAAATAAGACCTTAATAAACTCATTCACTCACGGCATATATATACACATATGCATAAATACATATAATATACCAAGTGTAGGTTTAAGTGATTTATACCTTGTTTTTGCCAAGTTTAGGCCATGTTTGGCAACAGCTGTTTGGAGATAAGTTTTCAACAACATTATTTACATGTTTTCAAACAGCAATTAAGGCATGATTAGTCTCTAAGCAAGAGCTAACCATAATAAGTGTTTAATGTACATTTTCAAGGTAAATTTTACCTTAGAATACCAAGACCAGCAAGGGTTGTCTTCAGCCTATTTTACAGAAGGTAAGAGCATCAAAAGAGCTACTAAACCAAGCTTTAAAACTGGTATAACTCAGATTAGAAGATGGCTAATTTTTACCTTGATTAAAATGCCAAAAATGGTGTTTTTGGCATGGATTTGGCTATACCTTGAAGCTCTTGATATACCAACTGAATAAGTATGTTAAGATGAATATTATAAGCCTAAGAAACAAAGCTTTACAACCGGTAATGATAGGAATAAAGATATAGTGCTTAAAGCACATTTTTATACCTTAAGAACAAGATTAGAATTCTCCACCTCCTTCCTTGTTACAGCCGAGATTTGCCTTCCTTTTAACCTCCAAAACAAGCTAGAAACATGGATGGAAATGGTTGAGGTTTAGCTCCATGGAAAGAGGAAAGAAATGTGAAAGAGAATGAACATAAAATAGCTTAATAAGCTTACCTAGGTAGCAAAGTGTTCTTCTCTGAATATGGAGTGTTCTTACCGTCAAAGAGGAGCAAAAGAGAGGATGAAGTGTGTGTGGTGTCGGCTGGGAAGAAGGCAAATGAGAAAGAAACTAGTTTTTCCATTTAAGTTAATTAATGTTACTTTATGTAATAGTAAATGATGATTCATTAGATTGGCTAGATATTTATGTTGCTTAATGGGTGGGTATGACAGCTAATATGGGGCGGCAATGCTTGGTCAAGTCAATGGATGACATTTGACCATGGTTAAAACTAAGTAATTAAATGTTATTTTGGGTACTATTCATCCAAAATCACTCATTTTGATTTATTTTAAACTTTTTTAGACTTTATAATATAGTCTATCATGTCACATAAATGATATTAAGAATGTAATATAGTCTTTAAAGTGACAAAAAGTCATTATCTTAGAGCTCATACACAAAAACGTGTTTTAAGGTGTTTTAGCGCACATTTTGTGTCACAAGGTGTTCTGCTTAGCTTTTTTTTGAGAACTGTTTTTTGTGTTTCTTTACATGATAATTGATCATAGGAATCCAATTTTTATACATTTATGAGGTCATAAGACCTTTAAGGTTTCTTAGAGCACATTTTTGCCCTACTTGACCTTGAAGCATATAAGTGCTTGTTCTTTGTGTTGGAGTGTTGTCCAATGATTGTAGTATGTTTAGTTACGTGTTAATATGCTTAGGACAAAGTTTTAGGTCCTAAGAAGTTCATTTGGGTAGGTATTACTCTAAACAGTCAAAGGGTGCAATATCTTGCTTTGTGTTGACCATCATTGTTCTCAATTGACTTTTAAGGCATGTTTAGGCCTTAATTAATGTGATTAGATGTTTAATCCATGTTTAATTAGTTTTGGGGTATTTCAATCTACCCCCTTGAAAAAGAGTCGTTCGCCGAAGTCGCTTAATCAAATAGGTATGTAATAAATATATAACTACCCATTATTCCCATAGTGTATATGTAACACCCCTACTACGCACTTAACAATATTGAAATTGCAGCGGAAATAACAACTAAACAATAACTAAACGGTTTGGTGCTACAACGCCGCTAACTACCCACGTGGTTAACAAGGCAAAATAAATACAAGTGTACCCGTCTGATGATCAGACTCCCGAGCATTAGGTACTAACATCCATACATATATACATACCAACCATACCGAGTATTTAAATACAAACCGTCACTGTAACACGTAACTGTAAACTGCCACTGTATACAACTGCCACCATAATAACGACGGTATTCAAAATATAACGCCACGGGAGCACAGGCGCATCCTGGGCTCAACATCCCAAAATAATCCCAAAGTGTTTCTGCAACCTAGATCCTACAGCCATTCCGCTTCCTCAATCCTCATCCTACAATATAAATATGGAGCCCCGAGGGGGTCAGCAACCCTTGGCTGGTATGGTTTAACGCGCAGCCCATCGGCTACCGGATACGCGCAACTAATTGTCATGATGACATGGCATTCATTTTAAACATACAACATATATATATATATATCATAGCAAGAGAGTATTGCATAACAACATCACACATAACATACAAGAACGAATCCTTTTAGGAATCGAACCAACACAATTAGATCCCATGGAGAGCCTAAAGAATGTTGCCAAACTCATGCTAAGCTCTTACATAACTCGCTACCGTCCTGTTAAATTGAACAAAAACTTAACACAAAGGTGCGTCGGATATAGTGATCCAAGCACACCGAACAAAACATAGTATGCCCCTGTGGCCAACGTGAGTCAATAAAATAGCCATGTATAAGCTAAAGGGAAGGTTGAAAACCAAAATGGAAAACAACCATAACATACAAGAGATCGAACCGGTTATGACATCGACTCCCATACTCACACGCGTGGCCGGAACTACCAGACTCCTCACTCCCCGGTTAGCACTTTTTAGATGTTCAACAATGAACTCAATAAACAAATCACAACAAGTGGTTAAGTCTTGTTAGACACACACAAGGGAAATGAGTCACATCTTAACAACACCATAATATAAACAACTGTAAACTCGTTACATGACTTAAGTCTTACAGGTCATAAACTGAAATACCCCAAACCTTAATGTGTTAATTAATTGTGTAATTATAATTTCCTAAGGTTAATTAAGCCCTTAAAATTATTGGTGAAGAAATGAAAACAAAAAGAAAATGGAAATGCGTAAAAGTCACAAATGTGAAAATACGTATAAATTATTTTTGGAGGTATATAACCTTCATTAGGGTTATAAATATATTTTATACCTTAATTTCACACTATGAATATGTGGGAAAAATTCCGGAAGGAAACGGATCCAAACAATACGTTAAAACGCTAACGGAGTCTTAAAACGTGTTTTCGAGAAAACCCGAAAACGTGATTGTAAGCAGTTAAATGGCCCCGTAAAAATAATAGTTGAGTATGTAACTATAATTAAACATTATGGGAGTTTAATAACCATTAAAATTAAATAAACAAGAAAAATCCAGAAAACGGGCCCGGTTTGTGAATAGTGTCAAACCGGGTAAATAAACGAGCGTTTCTGTAAAAAAATTAAAAACGCTCCAGCATGTGTTACTGTAAGGGGGCCGGGTTTTAATATGTTAATTAGCTCTCTCACACTCTTGACTAGTTAGCTAGTTAAATAAGTCAAAAAGCAATAGAACAAAAAGTAACTTATACCCCCACCCACCTCTCTCTCCTCCTTTATTTTCTTTTCCCTTCTCCTTTCCTCTCTTTCCTCTCTTCTTCCTCCCATCGTTTTTTTCTCCTCCCTCTCGCTGTGCAGAACGACAATGGAGCCCATGGCCTCCTCCACTTCTCCTCCTTGTCCAAGCTAGCTCAAGCTTAAATCACAAAAATAACTACATATTTGCGATCCTCTCTTCAAGCTCTACGCTTCCCTCTTTTCAAAATCCGAAAATAATGAAGTTGACCTCCATGGGTTTTCCCCATTTGAAGAGAAAATGGCACCAATGTGAAGCTTGGAGTCTCCTCTTCCTTCTAAGTTAAAATTTCCAAGAAAAAGTCATCTTTCCTTCACCTCATGGTGTAATCGATTTTTCACATTTTTGATACCTTGTTTTCCTTCTTGTTCTTGAGCTCCAAATTGACCCTTCAATGGTGGAGTAGTAATTCCTCTTGATTCAAGGGGAGAGTTCGTCTTATAAACTTCAAAAAGGTAAACCCTAACTTGTATTCTAGCCCTTTTATTGAATTGAGATATTCCTAGGGTTTAGATAATTAATTAAGTAGTTTTTGTGTTCTTGGATCTTGGGATAGAGTTGGAAACTCCATACCCTCTTAACCGATTTTGGAGAAGATGAGGAGCAAGAGGTGAATTAAGGAGACTTGTGAAATTAAGGTAAGAAATCTACCTTAAGGCTTGTTTTAAGTTGCTTTAGGATTTGAGATGGGTAATTAAATTAATGAACCAAATTATGAGTTGGAATCTATGTGGGGGAGTGTGTAAAATTGTTTAATTTAAGAGATAATTGTGAACTTGTGTTGATTTAAGAGGCTAAGTGCCAATGCATTTGATTTTGGAGCTATATTGTTGTGTTAATGAAATTTTGAGGATATATTATGCTCTGATAGAGCCCTTGTGGGTTTGGCTAGTTTAGGTTTGAAAAATGATGACAAGATGAGGTTTGTGAGATGCTAAGTTTAAGTTTATGGGGAGGTGTATGGCGAATTTTGGTAGAAATGAGTGTATTGATGATGGCTTGGTGAATGGGGGAACCTTGGTGTTGTAGTGTTGAGTAGAGTGTTTAATAGCCTTGAATGGTATTTGGGAAATTAGGAAGAGAAAGATGAAAATCTGTAGCAAGTTACACATGTGGAGCTTAGAAATGCTAGAAGAGAGTTAGTGTTTATAACTTGTGAAACAGGAGTGAATGTGGGTTTTGGTTGTGCATTTATGTAGGAATGATTTGTGATGGTCATTGATGGTTTTGGTGAGGTTGGTAAGGGAAAAAACAAGCAAGAAGAAGTAAGAAATGCAAAATAGTGTAAAGAATGCAAATTGTGAGAGTTTGGTTGTTGAATATTGAGCAAGAATTGGGGTAAGGACTTAACAATGATTTGGAGAGGTTTAATACATGTTTAAAGATGTTTAAACATGTAGGAAACATGTGGAAAGATTGTGGAATAAGTGGAAAAAAATTTGGATGAATTTGGAGCTCAGAATGTGTAGAAAAACGGTTTTTAAAATGGGTTCTGTTCTGGACCGCCCCTCGGGACCGCCCCTGTGGGGAGGTCCAGTGCCCAGAAATGTAGAAAAACGAAAAAACGGGTAGCTTCTGTTGTGGACCGCCCCTGGGACCGCCCCAGGGGGGCGGTCCATACCAGAGAAACACAAAAAATTTGTTTAAGGCTCCTAATGATGGGGGATTGAATGGTAATGGTTTTAGATGATGTTTAGGCCCTGTTTGGTGACATGTAAAGGCCTTAAAGTGGGTAAACAAGTGTTAGTTTGGTGTGAGAGTTTGTAAACTTAAGATCACAAGAGTAAATTAAGTATAACGGGATGACGGGGTTAACTATGGGCGCTATAGACGTTAAACAACATATTACCCCATGTTAATGAAAGTAATTGTATTGTTACCAGTTGTTCAAGGATTGTTCGAGGAACATAGGAGGACACATAGAGTGGACCTTGGTGACAGGTATGGTTTTCTTGCAACCTGTGTCCTACCGGATTACACCGGCTTGTATGCCAATGTGTTTTTTCTGTGTTTGCCACTTGCCAAGATAAAGCATGAAATGAGTTTACAGTAATTCATTATTGTGGCGTAATTAATTCCGATACCGCTTAACCTTAGTTATGTGTTAAATAATAGTTAACCGACTTTAGGTTCACATAGAGATCGGTATTCGGAATAAACGTCCCAACCCATGGGAACGTTCTAACTACGGCTATCCGTGCGTTAGTGTATGTTGTTATTATGAGTGATGTATGTGACTGTTGGATATGTTGTTGTTGTTATGGATACAGTTTCATGTTTGTTAAAAAGGGATATTACTCCCCAATGTGTCTAACCGAGTTAGTAACCACTATGTGATGTGATGTATGTGGTAAGTTCCATAAGGGTGGACCTCTAACTAATAAGTATATGTTATGTATGGAGAGGAATCCGGTTGTTCCGGTCGCGCGTGTTGTTGGGAGTTAATACATATATGAGAATAACTCCCATCCTGTTATGTTAGGGTTGTTTTCCTTCATTGGATTTCGACCTCCCACTAGCTTAGCCAAAGCTTACCTACCCGACCTCCACATCGGGCTAGGAGGGAAATTATGTATAATGTTGGTAGGGTGTCGATGCCTAAGTTCGCTTCGACTCCCTCTTTGTTATGTTACGGTTGTTTTCCTCCTAGAATTACAACCACCCACAAGCTTAACCAAGGCTTACCTACCTCATCACTATTGGAGTTAGGGGGAAATATGTATGTTGTGATCGGTCCTATATGAGGCCGCCACTCAAGTAAAGGAAATGTATGTATGTTGTGCTCGGGCTTATATCACCCCGGCATTCCCTAAGTAAAGTTATATCCTCTTAGAAGGAGAGAAAATTAAGTTGAGTATGTTATAAAGTGAAGTGTGTTGTTATTGAGTGTGTGTGCTAATTTGTGGTTGTGCCCTATTAATGGATGTTTACTTATAAGCATGATAAGTGTGAGTTGTGCATGTTTGAAATAAATCAACCGCATGCTAAGACGACAAATAGGTGTGCGTGGCCCGGTAGCATGCGGGCTGCGGGATTACCATACAGCAAAGGTGCTGACCCCTTTGGGGCTCCCATACTTTTCAGGTAAAGGAACTGGAAGCCGTTCGAGAGTAGGACGGGGTAGTGGTTGTATGTGGTAGTCATGAGAATGGTGGATGTATTATAGGGTAGTAAGACTGAAAATGTATCGGCGTTAGTTGGTAATTACTCGGTACAGCTGTAATGTAAGTGTATAATGACTGTTGGACATGGAACGGGATTTATGTGTAGTCGCCGGGAATTTAGTCCATCAGACCGGTACAATGTATGTATGTTAGCCTTGTTAGCCACGTGGGTGGCTAACGGCGTGTAACAACCAAAGAGTTAAGTGATGTTGTGAGTTATGAATTCCGCTGCGATATGTTGTTAAGTGTGTTGTAGTAGTGGGGTGTTACATAAACACACAGAAAAAACAGAAAAAACAAACAAACACACAAGCCGGTGTAAACCGGTAGGCAACAGACTGCAAGAAAACCATACCTGGTCCTTGCTTCGACTGGTTCCACCGTAGGTCATCTCTTATACATGATTAATAACGTCGGTTAATTAACTTACTTAACTTCAAATTTTACTAAGCATTTTACATGATTATATGACATGTTTTAATGCCCAAGCTTATCCTTGGTTACCTTCATTATACCCTAGGGTTAATTACACATAAGTCATATTCCTTTCTGTTTTTTTTAAGTTATGGGTCAAACCGACCCACCCGTCGACCCAACCAACTGGGTCGGACCCTTCCAGTAATTCTCGGATTGAAAACCCCACTTCGTCCGACCCATGTCCGACCCAAGTCCTCTGGGTCAGACCAGTCCAGCAATTTTTCCGTCTTTTACAACTCACTTGACCGACCCATGTCCGACCAAGTCCCCTGGGTCGGACCGTTCCAGAACCACTTACTGGTGTCTTAAAGAGGCCGTCCGACCCAACCTTGAGTCGGTCCCCTGGGGCGATCGACACCAGAACATGCCCAAAAATGTCAAATCTTCTCCAAACTTTGCAAACCTTCTAATGTGTTCTAACATCATTTGGCACAGTTATACTTCATAAAAACACCATAAAACTAATTTTCTATTCCTTATACACTTACTCATCTTACCAAAATTCTAACACTTATAATGTTTCTCCTTAGGTTTCTAAGTGGTGTTTCATACCTATGATAAATACTATTCCAAAATGTTCCTCACCACTATAACATCATCTCCCAAGCATCTTTACTTCCTTACCAACTCCTTAAAATTCTCCACAAGTTTGTAGTCTTCATGCAATACATTACTTTCTCTTGTTCACCAACATTGTACAGTCCTAAACACAATCTCACATGATCTTGAAGTATCCCAAAACACTCACTTGCATTCTAAATCCTCTAAAATATTGCCTAAGTCCTTTTTACATCTTAGAATACCTTAATGAATGTTTCTTTCACTAATAGAACACTTAATCACTTTAAACACTTCCAACTCACCCAAACTCATTTTAAACACCTAAAACTTCTTTACATTATCTAAATTTCGACATGGGTTCTCCTAGCATCTTGTTACACCAAAAACACAAATTTCACCATTAAAATTCAAGAACACTTAGATCCATCAAGAGCATTCTTATACACAAAACTTCACCAAACTTACACTACATCACAATATAGTGCAATATTTAATTAAATTGCGGCAAGGCCCTTAAATAACATTGCCTTAGGCCCTTAAGATGCATAAACCTTAAAACACTGAATTTCCACAATATATTTGCCTTTGACCTGCAAATACATACAACAACTCATATGCCCTTTATTTAATAGTCCTTGAGAACATTTACTAGGTCATTCACCATTGGCTCCTTAAGTAGTTTTAATAAGCAACATAAGCCCATTTCTCCTAATGCTTTAAATTACATTAGGTTAATACTTTACCTCTTTTCCTCACAAACTTCTTCTTGTTTCCTGACTAATCGGCAAGGCTTTTAGTGCTTGTCAACTTCTAATCAATATACAAACAATTGTAATGAGTATTCAAGCTTTATGCTTCATCTCATTATAAACCCTAGTTACATATATGTTTTAGAACATTAAGATGTGTTTTACCTTGGAAATGAAAGAGAGTGGATAGGTAGCAAGAGAGGACTCCACCTATTCCTTGAAGGATTGGAAGGAAGCTAGAACAAAGCAAGGTAAAGACACCATAATGGTGATTTCTCGGTGAACATAATAACATGGAGGAAATGTTGTTTTTCTTTTAGTTTCCATACCTTGAAGCAAAGGAGAACAATGATATGTAAAAGATGAGCTCAAGCTCTCCCATGGAGACTTCTCTGGCACCGAAATGGAACTCTTGGAGTTTGAAAGGACGAAGTTGAAGAGCTTGGCAAGACAAAGAGAATGGTGGTCTTGGTTTTTGATTTGGTGAATGGAGCTAGGAATTACAAGAGGTTGAAGATGAAGAATGGTGGTGGTGCTGTAGCATAACCGTGAATGAGAGCAAGAAGGAAGGTAGAAGAAGTGGGAATGAATAGAAATGAGAGAATGAGTTTGGAGTTTGCTTTTAGAAGATATTATAGTTAAAGTAAATAGTACTTGTTTAGTCATCATTTATTTACTTAATAAGCTAGCATAATTGGTGACTCACACTATGAAAACCGGCCCCTTAATGTGTTTAGGGGTATTTTGGTCTTAGTTGACAATTAAATTACTTATTTGACCTATGTTATAAACTAGCTTTTTAGTTACTATTCAAAAAACAAGGCACATATTTGTAAAATTTTGATTTCTCATTGATTTAGACTTCCTAATGTGATACTAAGTAGTACACATGTTAATTAAAGAGTAATGATGGACATTTAGCCACTCAAAACCCATTTACAAGACAATTTTTCAAAAATGTGCGTAAGACTCCTTAAAGCACATTTTGTGTTTTAACTTGTTTTCAAGCTTGGTTTCTTTGATAATTGGTTTAATATGTACATTAACACATAAATAAAGTCTTGGTAAGCTTATTAGGTCTTAACCAAACTTATCCCAAGCTTAGAGCACATTTTGCCCAAATTGACCTTAAGGTATTTAATTGTGTTTTCTATGGTTTAAATTGTTTACTAATGTTTCTTAGACTCTTTTTAGTCTTAATATACCATATTTTAATGTTTAAATAACATATAAGGGTTTGGGGTATTTCAATCTACCCCCCTAAAAGAACTTTGTCCCCAAAGTTCATACTTCCCACATGTCCTATATATTAAAACACGGGGAATACTTATACAACAATACTTCCATAACAACATTAAAAACATACTTACATAGCACCGGACACAAGGTCCAAACAACAAAACATCATTCAGACACAAACGGTCTGTAACATAACAAGGTACCACATAACAACATACATAGACGATGTATTTAAATACATGTCGTACACACATAACCAAAACGGCTCTACCCCCTTAAAATAGGGGTACACCCGTACCCTATACATACAAAAACTAAGAAGTAAACAACGACGTATACTCGCCTCATCTTATCTTCTAGCTCCCAAGTGGCCTCCTCAACGTCCTGGTTAGACCAGAGAAACCTTCACCAGTCTCACAGACTTATGGCGAGTGTCTCGAGTCTTAGTGTAACACCCTGGATTTTGCCTCAAAACATAGGTAATGAAATAACAAAGCTAACGGTGAAAACGGCTTAAAAAACGGACTCCAAACGAGCCCTACAGGTGCAAAACAAGTCTGGTCCGAACTTGTGTTTTGGACATGGGAAGTTCGGACACAAGCCGAGACATTTAAACTGTAGATGTAACACCCCATCCAAAGCCTATCGTGGTTATCGCAATCTGAACACTTAATCGAATACGTCGCAGCGGAAATAAACAACACCTGGACCTTGCCACGGTCTGATCGTTAGAATATACCGGCTTAAATACTTACAATATTATCCAAAATACTTATCCAGCTCAGATATCAACATTCACAATCCCACAACCAACCGAGTACTAGTATCTCAAACATAATCCCAAACTTACATCAGTTTAATATAAAACAGTCGGGTGCACAGGCGCAACCCGAACTCAAAATAAATGTCCCAACCTAAGTCTAACCGCTCCTACTCTCGTAGTGCGTCCTCATGGGCCTCTTACCGGCAAGTGTTAAAAATAGCCCCGAGGGGGTCAGCACGAATGCTGGTACACCCTCTCATGGCCCCCAAGCTAACGGGACTACGACGACTAATTGTCGATAGCATGGAAATTGATTACATACACAAGCATAATATGAAGTGCAATAACAATAACCACAGATGAACATATATAGTTCACAACCAATGAACGACTCAAGCGTTCCCTTAACAAGTGGGTTAGTAAACCCCTCCTTTAGTCCTCAATTCCTTAATCTCAGTTCCTTACCTTACCTTAATCTTAATCTCAATCTTAATCTTAATCTCAGTTTACAAACTTTCTTGGAAGGGATGGTTGTAGCTTAATTCGAACCTGGGATTTTAGGTGATCCTACCGCACATCTTATGCCACCTACTCTGGACGGCAACGGGTCCAGCGTAGCTGAGCCGGCAACCGGCCCTAGGCAAACAAGTCCGAAGACAAGTCCTTAAGCGGAGGGTGGATCTGATTCAGATACCGTCCCCCTTTTCCTTAGCATGCATGACCGGAGATCGGTCCCAGGTTTCCTCACTCAAGTTCAGTTAGTAGACATCTTAAACACCATGTTCTAGCTAAGGCCTTAACGGGCATTAACCAACAACCATCAAACTTAACTCTTATTTTTCTTAACTCAGTAAGTACTAAACTTGGTTAGTGACAATCTCAAGTCTCGCGGGTTAGTGTAAATATAACACAATCACAACGAGAACAATAACCGGTTGCATGCTTTATCTTGTTTTAGTCATAGCAATTAAAAGATAGCACACAAGCGAGGGACACTCGTTAGCAAGCAGGTCACAAGAAGGATTGTACCTCCGTTCACCGTCGATCGTTGTTTGTTTAACCTTCTTCGGGGTCCCAACTCACAAACCTAAAACATTCATTCATTTTTAGGTTATTAGTTATTGCACCTTACTTAACTCACTTAGTCCTTAAGGACTCCCATTCAATAACCTCTCAAGTCTTTATCACTTAACTTACAATCTTAACTTTAAACATTAAAGCTTAAACTTAATCTTAACTCAATTCCTTAAGTTCTTAGGGTCCCAATCATTACCACCCTACCAAAGGTATACCTTATTACCTAGTACCTTTCTTAGAATTTAATTTATTTTTTTTTTTTTTTTAAGTGTTAAGGGCCGTCCGACCCACCGTCCGACCCCCCTCTGGGTCGGACCATTCCAGTAACTTTCGGGTTTGGAAAACCTACATTTCCGACCCATGTCCGACCCAACCAACTGGGTCGGACCATTCCAGAAACTTCCGTCCTCTAAAATCTCTTATGTCCGACCCAACCAACTGGGTCGGACCATTCCAGAAACTTATTTGCCCTTTGAAAATCACCCGTCCGACCCATGTCCGACCCAACCTTCTGGGTCGGACCATTCCAGAAACTTTTCCTGGCGTTAAACAGAGGCCGTCCGACCCAAATCTGGGTCGGACCCCTGGGTCGGACGCCACTAAATCATGCCCAAACTTTGCCAAATCTTTTCTAAACCTTTCTCAAGCCATCCAATAGGTCCTAACATCATTTAGACTCTTAAACCCACCTTAGAGCATCCCAAAACTCCCTAAATTATTCACCAAGTTTCACCTTAATCATTGTACATTTTCATTGTAATAATGCTAACACTTGTAATGTTTTCCTCTAGGTTTCTAGGTGGTGGTTCATACCTAATGTAACCACTATGCCAAATGTTTCTTCACCACTATAACATCATCTCCCAAGCATCTTCACTATCTAAAACTCTCTTAAGCATTTACTTAAAGTTCCTTAACAAGTTTAAACTTCCATCATCAACACATTATTTCCTTCCTAGTTGTGCACCAACATTTACCTAAGTCCTAAACACTCAAATACATTCTCTTGATTCCTAAATCTTCCATGGTGATACCTAAGTCATTATAAGTCATTAAAACACCTTAACTTCACCCTTTTCATCAAGACAACTATAGAAATTCCTAGTACTTCCTTAGTCATTAAATCCCTTAGAATATCTTAAACACTTAAACTCTCCTTTAAATTTTGCCATGGGTTCTCTAGTATATAGTACCTTCTAACACATGGTTTTCTCCATCAACAACCAATATCACCCAAATTCTCACCACAACACCTTAACGCACAATTTTCACTAAAACTTCACCCACCACATCATATAGTGCTTAAACTTAAAATGCTTGGCACTTAGGCCCTTAAATGACAATAATCTTAACCACTGAATTTCCACATATATAAGCCTTCAACCTGTAAATACACTCAACAAGGCTCCCATTGAAATAAAATGCTTCTTGTACTTCACCTTTATATTCTTAAACTATCTCTTTTTCTCATTTGCTCTTAGTCACAAGTTCACAAGTATAGTCATTGTTTCTCCTAGGCTTAATATAACACCTTCCCAATATAAACTCCACACTAAACTCTTTATATACCTACATCTCATTCCTTTAAACAACAAAACACCTTAAGGTAAGTAATTTACCTTGTTTTCTCACAAGCTTAAAAGCTTTTCTCCTTAGGTTTTCTTTGTTCAATCTCGGTCACCAATGTGATTCTCCTTGCCAATGTTCTAACCAATATCCAATGACTCCAATGAGTACTAGATAACACATTAACCCTAAGGAACAAACCCTAGGTTAAAAATATGCTTTAAGGTATAAATGTGATTATTTTACCTTGGTTTTCTCAAGACAAACTTGGGTATGAAGCAAGAAGAAGGACCTCCTCTCTGTTTTGAAGAGTAGAAACAAGCTAGAACAAGGCATAAAACATGGGGTCCCATGAGTATATATTTTCGGACATGTGAAGAAAATGGTGGAAACCTAGATTTTCTTACATTCTTTACCTTAAGAGAATGGAGATGCCAATGGAGTCTCCAAACTTGAATTTCCTCCTCTAATGGTGGTTTGACTTGGCACCAAAATGAAGCTCTTGAAGTTTTGAAAAGATAGAAAGGAGGAGCTTGAGCTAACTAAGAGGAATATGTATTTTGTTTTGGATTGGAGCTTAAATGAGCAAGTAGTGTGCAAGAGAAGATGGAGCTTTCATGGAGTTGAGCTCTACGTGAATGGAGAAGAGAAAGAGAGCAAGAAATCGTGGGAAACAAGGGAGAATGAAGAAGTGAGGAGAGAGAGAACTAATAAAGTGATATTTATGTAAAAGGTAAATAGTACTTTATGCTTTATAAGACTTATTTGCTTTCTTAATTACTTAATGAGTCATGAAGGTGGTGACTCACCTCCTAAGAAACCGGCCCCCTTTAGTAATGAGGGTAATTAAGTCTTTGTTGACCAAATGTCTCACTTATATAGACTTATGTTATAAACTAGCTTAATTAATTCACTATTCATCAAAAACAAGGCACATTGTGTGAATTTTTGATTTCCCATTGATATAGACCTCCAAATGTGATACTATATAGTACACATATTAATTAAAGAGTAATGATGGACATTTAGCCATTCAAAAGTCATTTACAAGACAATTTTTCAAAAACGTGCTTTAAGACTCCTTAAAGCACATTTTGTGTTTTAACTTGTTTTCAAGCTTGGTTTTCTTTGGTAATTGATTTAAATGACCATTAGGATATTACTAAGGTCTTAGAACAAATGGGTACTCTCCAAGTCTCTCCAAGCTTAGAGCACGTTTTCGCTAAACTGCTCTTTTGGTGTGTTCCTTATATTTTCTTTGATTAGAAATGTTTCCAAGGCATTATTTAGCCTCCTATATTTAGTTTATCATTTAAACACCATATCTAAGTTTGGGGTATTTCAGTAGAAATCCATCTGTCCGAACTTGTGTCCGGACATTGATGTTCGGACACAAGTCGAGAGTTGAAAGGGTTGAAAAACCAGAGGTATGAACTTGTGTCCGGACTTGGAAGTTCGGACACAAGTAAGTTGGAAAGTCCGAGAAAAATTAACGTGGGTGTCTGAACTTCAATGTTCGGACCGAAGTTCGGACACACCAAAACAGAACGCCTTTTAAAACTTTCGGGGCCTGTCCGAACATGGATGTCCGGACGGACGTTCGGACAGGTCCTGATACACCCAAAAATGCTAAAACAGGACCAAATCAACACCAAATTAATCACAATAACTTGGCAACAAAAGAAAGGCCATTGTAGTAACTCCAGTACTTCAAATAACGACATAGATGCCTCTGAAAGATCTCTTAAACAATAAGTAACTTTCCAACATATCCAAGACTTCTTAAAGAATTAATCGAGTAAAAACACTTCAACTAGATAGCAGCGGAAATAGCAAAATCCCCAAGGGCGTTACCGCCACACTCTAACAAAGAGTGCTCAGGCTTAAACCACTAACCAAAACCAAAACGATTCCAAAACTGATAAAACATAACGATTCCAAAACATAACTCAACTTGTTCAATGTAGCATTTATTCAGTCATCCTAAACTATGTGACAGCGCGTCCCAAACCCCAATTCAGCCATGAGTACCTGCGATCATAAAACAACAATGGAAAACGCGAAGGGATCGCGCAAATCAGTGAAACTGAGTAAACATTGTCTCAACCTGTAAAATACATTTTGAAACCCATTTACATTTGCAAAACATTAACTCACACCATAATAATACCAGCTTTACCAACACCAAACCACCATTAACAAAACATTTCAGGGGAGAACTTTCCAGGAATCAAATCAATGGTTTACACGGACGACCCCAATCCGGGTCGCAATAATTAGAATCCCACCTCACTCTACGTCCTTAAGTGTGCACACCCCCCAGAAGGTAACTTATGACCCAAAGGAGTAGATCATTAGAGCTTAACTGCAAGTAATGTCTGCAGGCAAAAGTAATAAGAATATCCACGGGGTACATAGTACCAATAATTACACGGAGCGCCATAAGGCACCAATAATTTACACGGAGCACCAGAAGGTACCAATCAATCCAATAACCAATTCAAGGAAAGTCTCCCAAAACGTTTATCCAAACCTTTCGCAAAACCATCACACCAGAAAACACACGGGGGAAATAAATCCCAAACTTCCACAATCTCAAAACCACAGTAAATCCAAATCATTAACCATCACAAAAACACAAAGGTAAGAATGTTGAGCAAACATTTACCTGGATACGCTCACAGTCACCGAATCACTCAGCAAGGTCAGCAGTAGCGTTCGTCAGGGAATTCGGTGTCTAGAATTGCAAACAGAAATAAAATCAGGACCTACTCAAACCAAGGAATTAATAACCTAACCTTACCAACGGATTCCCCTTACCCTTCTACAAGAACCGGCACCAGAGAAGCGGCCTAACGACGTTGGAGAATAAGAGCGTGAATTCAAAAGGGGTTGGAAGCTTGAGAAAGAGAAGAGTTTGTGACGGCGTATTGAAGATGAAGGAGATCGTGAGATTAAATAGAAAATAATTATTATGATAAGATAGAAATAAGTTAATAAATACATTTGATTTTAAAAGGAGAGAGAGAACTGAAAAATAGTTTGTAAAATAATAACAACAATAATATCAATCTGAAAACCAAGTAATTAAATAACCTTTAAAAGTCATGGAAGGATCTAGATTCTGAATCAAGGGAATAATTAAATATTGTTTGGGTAAAAATAGAATAGAAGAAGGCTGGTTTACCGTTAATAAAGATTAGGAAGGATTATCTAATGAATAGATAGAGGGATAAATACACAATAGCTGTATAAATAAGTTAGGAAGAGGAAATTATTAGGAGGAAGAAGTAAAATCGAATTTGTATTCTTGAACATAATAACGTTATTTGAAACGGATGTAAATATATCGATATATATATATTGCTTCTCTGGGCCTTTATTAATCTTACTCATATCATTCCCGACTATATACTAATTTAATCCTAAGCCAAAATTCACGGGTATTTCATCTCATCCCCCTTAAAAGAAAGCTTCGCCCTCGAAGCTAAGTCTAGGTGATACTCCAACCACAAGACTGAAACCGAAAGTTGAATCCAACTGAACTTGACATAAGTCTTAAACGGTTACCTGCTCGAAGAGCTGTGGGTATTTCTTCCTCATCTCCTCTTTACCTCCCACGTAGCCTCCTCGGTTCCATGATTAGACCATAAGACCTTGACCATACGGATGGACTTCGATCGCGTCTCCCTGGTCTTAGTGTCCATTAGTTGATGATGGGGTACTCCTCATAAGATAGATTCTGCTCCAGCTCCAAGACCTCTGGTAAACACATGCAAAGGATCGGAACATACCGCTTCAGCTGGGAAACATGGAAGACGTTGTGAACTTTCCCAGTTCACAAGGAAGTGCTAAACGGTAAGCCACCTCTCCAACTCTCTCCAAGATCTCATATGGTCCAACGAATTTGGGGCTGAGCTTCCTTTCTTCCCGAACCTGGTTACTCCTCTCATAGGAGATACTTTCAAGAAAACTTTATCTCCCACCTCGAATTCCTCTGGTCTGCGCTTGAGATCGGCATAGGACTTCTGCCTGTCCTGGGCTGCCTTATTCGTCTCTGAATCATCCGGACTTGCTCCATAGTCTCTTCAATCAACTGGGGCCCCAAAACAATAGTCTCACTAATGTCGCTCCAGCATAACGGTGTCCTACACTTCTCCCATACAGGGCCTCATAAGGAGCCATCCTGATGCTGGTGTGATAACTGTTATTATAGGAAAACTCTATCAGGTGTAGCATATCAGCCCACGAACCCTGAAAATCCATCACACATGCACGAAGCATGTCCTCCAAGGTCTGGATGGTTCTCTCGGTCTGACCATCAGTGGCTGGATGATGAAACGCAGAACTCAACTTCAACTTGGTACCCATCGCCTTCTGAAATTGCTGCCAGAAGTGGGCTAAAAACCTCGAGTCTCTGTCTGAAATAATGGTCTCAGGTACCCCATGATATCTCACCACATTTCTGATGTAAGCATCCACCAACTGGCTCATGGACCACGTCTTCTTCATGGGTATGAATCATGCAGACTTAGTGAGTCGGTCCACTATTACCCAAATCTGATTGACCCCTCCCTTCGCTGGTGGTAACCCATCACGAAGTCCATGGAGATGGAGTCCCACTTCCACTTTGGAACCTCCAACGGCTGCAGTAAACCTCCCATCCTCTTGTGTTCGAATTTGACCTTCTGACAGGTAAGACACTTCGACACAAACTCTGCAACTTCTCTCTTCATATTAGGCCACCAAAACATCTTCTTTAGGTCCTTATACAACTTGTCACCGCCCGGATGAACTGAATAAGGAGTATTATGAGCCTCCCTCATCAGCCTCTCCTTTACCTCCACGCACCCCTGAGGTACACACCATCGGCCTCTAAACCTCAGACTGCCGTCACTGTGGGTCTCAAACCCCTCAGCTTTCCCTTCCTTCATCTTATCCTTGATGCGCTCCAACTTCGCATCAACAGGCTGTCCTTTGAGTATCTCTCCATAGATGTCGGAAGAGACACTCATGTGGTACAACTCACCTCACGCTCTACTCCTCCCGCCTCCATCACTTCTAAGTTTAGCTTCTCAAATCACGAACTAACTCGTCTGGAAGAACCCATATCGAATTCACAGAATGACTCTTCTTCCTACTCAGAGCATCGGCCACTAGGTTGGATTTTCCTTCATGGTATAAGATCTCCAGATCATAATCCTTGATCAGCTCCAACCATCTCCTCTGCCTCATGTTTAGTTCCTTCTGAGTGAAAATGTACTTGAGGCTTTTATGGTCGGTGTAGATCTTGCAGGATACACCGTAGAGGTAGTGCCTCCAAATCTTCAGGGCAAAGACTACTGCTGCAAGCTCTAGATCGTGCGTCGGATACCTGGTCTCGTACTCCTTCAGTTGTCTCGATGCGTAGGCTATGACTTTCCCATGCTGCATCAAGACACATCCCAAGCCATACTTGGAAGCATCGCTGAAAACCTCAAATCCGTCTGACCCCGAAGGCAAGGTCAACACTGGGGCTGTGGTTAACCTTTCCTTCAATGTCTGAAACGCTTTCTCACAGTCATCATCCCACTGAAACTGGTTACTTTCTTCATGAGATTCGTGAGCGGTCTAGCTATCTTTGAGAAATCTTCACAAACCTTCTATAGTATCCTGCTAGACCCAGGAAGCTACGAACCTCTGTCAGATTACTCGGTGTTGGCCACTCTTTCACTGCTTGGACTTTGGCCGGATCCACCGAAATTCCTTCTTGGTGACGATGTGGCCTAGGAATGCCACTCGGTCCAACCAGAAATCACACTTGGTCAGTTTGGCGTAAAGCTGCTGCTCTCTCAAAATCTGCAAGAAGATCTCAGGTGCTCCTCGTGCTCTTCCTCATCCTTAGAGTAGATGAGGATGTCGTCTATAAAAACAACCACCAAAACCGGTCTAGAAAGGGATTAAAGATCCGGTTCATGAGGTCCATGAAAACTGCCGGCGCGTTCGTCAACCCAAGGGCATCACCAGAAACTCAAAATGGCCATACCTGGTCCTGAAGGCCGTCTTCGGAATATCCTTTTCTGCAACACGTAACTGGTGGTACCCCGACCTCAGGTCTATCTTGGAGAAGACTCCTGCACCCTGAAGCTGGTCGAAAAGGTCGTCGATTCTGGGCAAGGGATATCGGTTCTTCACAGTAATCTGGTTCAGCTCTCGGTAGTCTATGCACAGCCTCATGCTCCCATCCTTCTTCTTTACGAACAAGACAGGAGCTCCCCCATGGCGATACACTCGGGCGAATGTACCCCTTCTCCAATAACCTCCCATTGGACTTTCAGTTCCTTCAATTCTGATGGCGCCATACGGTATGGGGCCTTGGAGATAGGCGCTGCTCCTGGCACAAGGTCGACGCTGAACTCTACCTCCCTGTCTGGCGGCATACCGGAATCTCATCTGGAAAGACGTCAGGGAACTCATTCACCACCCGAATCTCTTCTAATGGGCTCGACGCTTGTCTCAAATCCGGACATGGCAGAGATATGCCTGCTGTCCCTTCTTCACTTGGGAGAGAATTGACATAGCTGAAACTATCTTTACTCCCGGGTGTCTTCTCCATGCTACTGTAGGAGACTCTTCGGCCCTGGTCCTCTCAGAACGATCTCTGCTCTCCACAATCGATCTTCCCTTTATACTTGCTTAGCCAGTCCATCCCCAAAATAATATCGAAGTCGGGGAGGACGAACTGGATCAGGGTCAATTACAAATATCTCCCCCTTTATGTCTACCCCCACATCTTCAATACAGCATTAAAAGAAATAACCGCCCCGAGGGTATAGATACTGCTATGGTAGAAGTCTTACAAGTTTCTAGACCCAATTTCTTAGCAAATTCCTCAGAAATGAAAGAATATGAAGCTCAGTATCGAACAAAACTGAGCTGAAGTACCATGAACAGAAAAGGTACCTGCTAACACCTCTGCCTCGGCCTCAGCTTGCCCGGCTCATCACATTGATCTTCCCTGGAGCCCGCTGCTGGTTGCCTCGGTACTCCCCTTGGCCTCTATTGCCACCATTGCCGCCTTCTCCATTATTACGCTGAGGAGCGTCCCCGCGCTGATTTTGATTCGGGCCTCTGCCCTGCTGGTCGGGCTGCCTGAATGAACGATCACCATTGTAACTTCTCTGCTGGCTGCCTCCCTGGGGACTCTGAAGACACTCGAACAATCGGTGTCCCCGCCTACCACAACGAAAGCAAGTGACCAAGTTCCCCTCACAATCTTTTCCTGGGTGGTCCTTGTTTGCACCTCTTGCATAGAAGTGTCTCTCCGGTCTAGTATCTCCTCTCTGAGACTGGTGCTGGGGTGGTCACCTCGTCTCTGGTCACCTCTGTGATCTCCCCCATGTCTCGGCCTCCCGTCTCTGCGGTCCGAGTAAGGCTTCCACCTCTCTCCTGCTGATGATGTCTGTGGGACTGGTTCCTCCCGTCCCCGGGGTTATCTCCTCCTTCACCTTCCTCTTATTACCAGCCAAGACCTCCTTCCTCTTTGCTGCACCCTGTATAGGTTAGCAGCTTTCCGTACGCATCTTGAAGCGTCGGGATAGTCAGCACGCTGAGGGCCTCCTGCAGACTCCAGTTTAGCCCACCCCACAACCTCTGCACCTTCGACGCCTCGTCGGGAACCATCGTAGGAAAAACCTGGCCAGCTCCAGGAACTTCGAATGGTACTCCTTGACACTCAGAGATAACTGCTTGAGTTCTGAGAACTCCAAAGCTTGGCATTCTTTACATGCTCGGGGTAGAAGCGTCTCCTCATGGCCTCCTTCAGGCCATCCCAACCAAAATCAGGTCCAGCTAGTAGTACATCCATGTTGGCGGACCACAACAGATGTCTGGCCTCACTCTTGAAATAATACACTGCTGCCTTTTACCCTTCGGTTTGCTGGGCAATTGACTGCTTCAAAGATCTTGTCAAATTCCCTTATCCAGTCTTCAAGTAGCACTGGGTCTTCCTCTCCCTTGAAGGGTGTGGCTTCAGAAGACAATTCTCTGGTGTAGTCCTCCGGCACATTATCCCTCTGCGCCCTGCCTCTGGACTATTGTCCCAAGTTGAGAGCCAACTCCTGCAACTGCCTCATCGGGTCATTGGCGGCCATCTGAGTTTGGCGACTCTGCTTCTGGTGTGGTATGGGAAACTCAGTCTGTCAGCCAGTCCTGCACTCCCTGAAGCTCTATTCGAACTCCTGATTACATATACTAAGCAAGGTAAGCCAACATTCACCCATATCCCCCATATATTAAGTCTCTACCCCATATTAGGAGTTAGCACATCTAATAACTCCAATACAGTACACAATACTCAATCAGTTATACTAACTCATCACAATCAGGGTAGTACATACACAGAGAATGGACTCCAACATCCATGTAGTATAATATCACATACGCAAAAATCGCAGGCACCACAATTCCCCCAAACGGCTTACCCACATTTTAGTTCCTTTAGAATCCCAAATTTTTATCTTATTACAAACACGGCTCTGATACCACCTTGTAACACCCTGGCTTTTGCCTCAAAACATAGGTAATGAAATAACAAAGCTAACGGTTAAAACGGCTTAAAAACGGACTCCCAACGAGCCCTACAGGTGCAAAACAAGTCTGGTCCGAACTTGTGTCCGGACATGGAAAGTTCGGACACAAGCCGAGACATTTAAACTGTAGAAATCCATCTGTCCGAACTTGTGTCCGGACATTGATGTTTGGACACAAGTCGAGAGTTGAAAGGGTTGAAAAACCAGAGGTGCCGAACTTGTGTCCGGACTTGGAAGTCGGACACAAGTAAGTTGGAAAAGTCCGAGAAAAATAACGTGGCGTGTCCGAACTTCAATGTTCGGACCGAAGTTCGGACACACCAAAACAGAACGCCTTTAAAACTTTCGGGGCCGGTCCGAACATGGATGTCCGGACGGACATTCGGACAGGTCCTGATATACACCCAAAAATGCTAAAACAGGACCAATTCAAACCAAATTAATCACAATAACTTTAGCAACAAAAGAAAGGCCATTGTAGTAACTCCAGTACTTCAAATAACGACATAGATGCCTCTGAAAGATCTCTTAAACAATAAGTAACTTTCCAACATATCCAAGACTTCTTAAAGAATTAATCGAGTAAAACACTTCAACTAGATAGCAGCGGAAATAGCAAAATCCCCAAGGGCGTTACCGCCACACTCTAACAAAGAGTGCTCAGGCTTAAACCACTAACCAAAACCAAAACGATTCCAAAACTGATAAAACATAACGATTCCAAAACATAACTCAACTTGTTCAATGTAGCATTTATTCAGTCATCCTAAACTATGTGACAGCGCGTCCCCAACCCCAATTCAGCCATGAGTACCTGCGATCATAAAACAACAATGGAAAACGCGAAGGGATCGCGCAAATCAGTGAAACTGAGTAAACATTGTCTCAACCTGTAAAATACATTTTGAAACCCATTTACATTTGCAAAACATTAACTCACACCATAATAAACCAGCTTTACCAACACCAAACCACCATTAACAAAACATTTCAGGGGAGAACTTTCCAGGAATCAAATCAATGGTTTACACGGACGACCCCAATCCGGGTTGCAATAATTAGAATCCCACCTCACTCTACGTCCTTAAGTGTGCACACCCCCCAGAAGGTAACTTATGACCCAAAGGAGTAGATCATTAGAGCTTAACTGCAAGTAATGTCTGCAGGCAAAAGTAATAAGAATATCCACGGGGTACATAGTACCAATAATTACACGGAGCGCCATAAGGCACCAATAATTTACACGGAGCACCAGAAGGTACCAATCAATCCAATAACCAATTCAAGGAAAGTCTCCCAAAACGTTTATCCAAACCTTTCGCAAACCATCACACCAGAAAACACACGGGGGAATAAATCCCAAACTTCCACAATCTCAAAACCACAGTAAATCCAAATCATTAACCATCACAAAACACAAAGGTAAGAATGTTGAGCACAACATTTACCTGGATACGCTCACAGTCACCGAATCACTCAGCAAGGTCAGCAGTAGCGTTCGTCAGGGAATTCGGGTCTAGAATTGCAAACAGAAATAAAATCAGGACCTACTCAAACCAAGGAATTAATAACCTAACCTTACCAACGGATTCCCCTTACCCTTCTACAAGAACCGGCACCAGAGAAGCGGCCTAACGACGTTGGAGAATAAGAGCGTGAATTCAAAAGGGGTTGGAAGCTTGAAGAAAGAGAAGAGTGTTGTGACGGCGTATTGAAGATGAAGGAGATCGTGAGATTAAATAGAAAATAATTATTATGATAAGATAGAAATAAGTTAATAAATACATTTGATTTTAAAAGGAGAGAGAACTGAAAAATAGTTTGTAAAATAATAACAACAATAATATCAATCTGAAAACCAAGTAATTAAATAACCTTTAAAAGTCATGGAAGGATCTAGATTCTGAATCAAGGGAATAATTAAATATTGTTTGGGTAAAAATAGGATAGAAGAAGGCTGGTTTACCGTTAATAAAGATTAGGAAGGATTATCTAAATAAATAGATAGAGGGATAAATACACAATAGCTGTATAAATAAGTAAGGAAGAGGAAATTATTTTAGGAGGAAGAAGTAAAATCGAATTTGTATTCTTGAACATAATAACGTTATTTGAAACGGATGTAAATATATTGATATATATATATATTGCTTCTCTGGGCCTTTATTAATCTTACTCATATCATTCCCGACTATATACTAATTTAATCCTAAGCCAAATTCACGGGTATTTCACTTAGTGTCCAGAATCCGTACAGGGTCTCCACTGATCGCATGGTCGGCTCTAAAGTTAGCTTTCAGGCTGAAGTACATGATACGGATGAGACATATATTTCTTCAACTGGGACACATGAAATACATCATTTACCTTGCCAGCTCGGCGGGTAAATCAAGTCTGTAGCTAACGGGCCGATCCGCTCGTCACAACATAAGGCCCCACATATTTCGGGCTTCAACTTGCTTTCTGGCCAAACGAAACACTCCTTCATGAGGGATACTCTAAGAAATACCTGATCACCCACGGCGAACTCCAGGTCACGTCTGCGCACATTGGTGTATGATTTCTGCCTATCCTGAGCTGCCTTCATGTTAGCCCAGATTTGGCATACTTCTGCTTGAACTTGCTCCAGATACTCTGGTCCTATAATGACCGTCTCACTCGACTCATCCCAGCATAATGGCGTGCGGCATGGTCTACCGTTATAATGCCTGGAAGGGAGATATCTTGATCGAAGCATGGTAACTGTTGTTGTAGCTAAACTCGATCAGATGTAAATTGTCAATCCAGCTGGTCTGAAAGTCAAGTGCACATGCACGTAACATATCCTCAAGTGTCTGGATGGTGCGCTCACTCTGACCATCAGTCTGTGGGTGGAACCGCCGTACTCAGCTTCAGCTCGGTACCCAGCGCTTCTCGTGTGGATTTCCAATACCTCGAAAGGAATCTGGTATCCCTGTCAGACACAATTGTTTTCGGTACCCCATAATGTCTTACAATCTCTCTGTCAAAGAGTTCTGCAAGCTTTGCCACTTTCCAGGTGTCCTTCATCGGTATGAATCTAGCCACCTTGGTCAGTCGGTCAACAACAACCCACATCATATTCAGACATCCCCTTGTAGGCGGAATCCCTACTACGAAGTCCATAGAAATGTCATTGAACTTCCACTCAGGCACTGGCATTGGCTGGACCATACCACCAGGCCGTCGGTGCTCAAACTTAACCTTCTGACAAGTGAGACACCTCAACACATAATCATTCACATCTTTCTTCATGCCTGTCCACCAAAAATAACGTTTCATACCTTTGTACATCTTTGAAGCTCCGGGGTGAATCGAAGTCGTAGAACAATGGGATTCACTCAGTATGCGCTCCTTCAGCTCAGCGCTACTCCTCGGAATACACAGTCGGCCATTTAGCCTAATCAGGTCATCATCGTGGAGTCGGAAGTCGTACTTCTGACCCTCGAATGTGCCATCAATAAGCTTCTGCCTGATCTCCAACATATACTGATCCGTCATTTGAGCACTCCGCACCTCTTCAACCAAGCTAGTATGAGAGACTAGCGAATGGAGAGAGTGAGCTCGGCGACTTAGTGCATCAGCTACCACATTCGCTTTACCCTCTTTGTATTGTAAATTGATGTCGTAGTCGTTTAAGAACTCGACCCACCTTCTTTGTCTCATGTTCAACTCCTTCTGAGTGAACAAGTACTTTAAACTCTTGTGGTCGGAATAGATTGCCACGCTTACCCATACAAAATGATGTCGCCACATCTTCAATGCGAAGACAATGGCACTCAATTCTAAGTCGTGGGTAGGGTAGTTCTCTTCATGCTTCTTCAGCTGTCGGGAGGCGTATGCTACGACCTTCCCGTGTTGCATCAACACACAACCCTTACCCCTGCCTGATGCGTCGCAATAGACCTCAAAACCATCTGGACTGTCTGGTAAGGTTAGGACTGGTGCAGATGTCAGAGCATCCTTGAGACTCTGAAAAGAACTCTCGCAGCCATCTGTCCACTCGAATGGTGCATCCTTCTTCATCAAGGAAGTCATCGGCTTCGAGACACTAGAGCAGTCCTTCACAAACCTCCTGTAATATCCTGCCAGACGAGGAGGAAGCTGTATGTCAGTAACTGTCTTCGGCCTAGGCCAGGTGCGCACTGCATCTATCTTTGCCGGATCAACAGCAATCCCGGCTTCAGAAATCACATGAGCAAGAAAAGATACTTGGTTCAACCAAAACTCACACATAGAAAATTTCACATACAACTGGTTCCTTCTTAATATTTGTAACACATTTCTCAGGTGGCTTTCATGCTCACCTCTCGATTTTGAGTACACAAGTATGTCGTCGATGAAGACTACCACTGACTTGTCCAACTGATCTTGGAACAAGCGGTTCATTAAGTCCATGAACTTGGCTGGTGCATTGGATAAACCAAACGGCATAAACTGTAAACTCATAATGTCCATATCTGGTTCTTAATGCGGTTTTCTCAATATCACTTTCCCGGATAGCAATCTGATGGTAAACCGGATCATAAATCTATCTTGGAGAATACTGATGCTCCTTTCAACTGATCAAATAAGTCGTCGATGTGTGGTAAAGGATAACAGTTCTTCACCGTAACTGCATTCAGCTCTCGGTAATCAATACAAAGGCGGAGACTACCGTCCTTCTTCTTCACGAAGAGGACCGGCGCTCCCATGGTGAAACACTAGGGCGGATAAATCCCTTGTCGAGTAGGTCTCTCAGCTGCTCCTTGAGCTCTGTCATCTTTGCTGGAGCCATACGATAGGGCGCCTTCGCTATTGGTCCGGTGCCCGGAAACCAAATCAATCTCAAACTTACTTCCCGTGGTGGCGGCATGCCCGGCAGTTCCTTAGGAAATACATCAGGAAACTCCGACACTACCGACACATCTGGGCTAAACTCTGGGTCTTTCTCTATGTCCTAGACATAGCAGAGGGATACATCATTCCCTCGTCGTAATTCACGATACATGGCCATGGCGGTGATGATCTGAGTCGAAGGCTCTCTGGGCCTCAGGCGGTAAGAGATAGTAACCCCAGACGGACTCCGAAGAAGCAGACGATGCTCGGCACACAGGATTCTGCCCTTGTACCGCTTCAACCAGTTCATCCCGATAATCACATCAAAAACGAGTCCTCGAACTCTATCAAGTCGATCAGAAACTCTTCTTCTCTAATTCGTACAAAACATCTCGGTGGTAGCGGGTACACCTGATCCGCTCTTTCGACGAGAGAGTGACTAGAAAGTCTGGCATCTCTTCACCGTCTAACCCCAGCCTTTCTTAAAAGATACGAGACAAATGTATGTGAGGCTCCGGAGTCGAACAAGATCGAAGCGTCCACGCCATTGACTGGAAAGGTACCGGTGAGGATTGTTCCGCTCTTGCCAGCTTCTGCCTCACTACAAACGCCCAGTATACCTCCCGTTCGAGTGCACAGCCTAATTCATTGGCAAACTCATAAGATACGGTAACAACACAGTGATATACTTCCAAAACAACATCTCTTTATTCATTAACACACTCTTCACACCGTAAGTTGGTTCACCGTGTCAAAAACTAACTAACATAAACTAACATCCGTAACAGACACTGGCTTCAATCGGTTACATGGTTTACACAAGGCTTCAAAACTGCCTGAAGGTCAAATTCAAACGTCCCGGTTCATATGTGTGGCATTGATCACTGTCGAAGGTGCGGTATTCAGTTTGATCTTCTTGATACCATGATATAGCATCCTTGACTGCCCACCCATGATTAACTCATCACCTGACTTCAATACTAACTTCTTTGCGAGATCAGCACGCTTCTGCTAGCCATATATAAACACTGCGGTATCACCAATGGACCAAGACACACGGGTACTCCTTACTTAGAGACTCGGGTGACTCGTCCTTATCTTGGTGTAACCCTAATCGTCCACCTTTACGGTAGAAGTTCACAATACATAAATTTGCTTTAACACTTGGTATTGAATCCGATTCAACTTGCTGAGCAATTCCCACGGTGTGGTTAACCACCGTAAGGAACTCCTCAGGTATCATCGGTACCGTTGCTCCATCTTCATCTCGCACGTCTTGTATGTCTTGGTGTAAGGATTCCAGGCCTTACCCATGCACATCATCTTCAATTTCATCCTCGATCCGCTCGGGTATTCGGGTGTTGTAGAAAACCTCCAGGTGCTGCTCCAAGTCCGTTGCATCGCCTAATGATGTGGATTTGTGCTTCCGGTGTCAGGTATCCATTTAAAAGTATCATACCTGGCTGGATAACCTGACATTGCTCCATTGGGAATTCGGTGATGCTGTTGGTTGTCTCTTCGGGGTTCGGTGTGGGCGGGATTGGATAACAGATATTGAAGGTTCCTAGATTTTTCAGATTACCTAATTAGGTGTTTCCACACTATACTTAACTCTTTACTTACATGGTTGTACATTTAGACTCACTAACACAATGCATGAAATGCGGTATGCAATCACTTATTTCATTCAACGGTTTAGGCGGGTACCTAGTCTAGAAGAGGGCCCTGGTGCCTCAGACCGGTCCACCACATTCAGGGCAGCCTTGCCGGATCCCGTCCCCTTCCCCTTCTGGGAATCAGTGTACCACTGATCTGGGGGTGGCTGATTAGCCGTCTTCGGGCCATGGTAGTCACGGCGGCCTTACCCTTCCACTGCCCCTGGGCTTGTAGTTCCTGCTATTTGGGTTCTGGAAGCACTCGTAGTCACGAAGCCCCATCTTCTTGCAGTATCGGCACTGCACATCATTGCCCTTGCAGTCCTTGCCGGGGTGGTCTCCATTACACCACTTGCAGTAGTAGTGGCGCTCCGGTCCAGAGCCCGCGCCAGCTGCTAACATATTACACATTCAGTACACACTTCACAAAATAACAACACACACTAGAATTCGGTATTCGAATTTTATTAGTTACCCTTGGGCGGGTAAGAGCGTAAGGGCTTAGCCGCATATGCATAGGTGAGCTGTAGCGGCTCCTCAGCAGTGGTGGTCTGGGCTTGCCTTTGCCACCCTGTTGCTGTCCTTTCTGGGACTGGGGGTATGGCTTCTTCTTCTTCCCTCCCCGTGCCCTTGCGTGCTTTAACCCTCGCTCGTGGCCTTGCGCTTGAGCGCATTCTCCTCGTCCCTCAGACGGACGGTGATCTCTACAATAGCAGCGGCATGATAACACTCCTATATTTAGGGTTAGTAGTTATGCCCCGTAAATCAAACTCACAATTACATTAACACACTGCACATACTTATTCACATCATACTGTAGGTCATTACCTGCAATGTAGTATATCCGCTTGGCCCCATACCGTAGCGTAGGCGGTAGCTCAATCCGTTGTAGAAACGGTTCACTAAAATCCGGTCTGAGTAACCCAGATCCGGCAGCAGGTGGATAAGTCCGATGAAAGCGGAATAATACTCATCTACCATCATCTTATCCCCTTACCTCAGATTGTCGAGCTCTAGGCGCTTGGCCTCTTACACGTGTATCGGGTAGTACTTGGCTCGCAGCAGAGTCGTGTACTCCCTCCACTGAAAGGTAGGATCAGTAACCCTGCCCTCCCTTACCAGCTTCCACCAACTCTAAGCCGATCCCTTCAGGTAGTAAGCGGCAAGACGACCTTGACCTCCTCGGGCACATTCAAGGTCTCGTAGGCGGTCTTCATCTCGGAGATGTACACCTCCAACTTACCAGGTCGGTCTCCCCACTAAATGACGGTGGTCTCAAATCCCCCAACGCCTTGGCCAGTTGGTCTCAAGCGGTTGTGGTTGCGGTGTGGCCCTTGTTGTCCCGCACCGCCTTGCTGTGTTGCTGCATCGCAGCTACTAACTGGGGTACCATCTGCGCTACGGCGGCTGCTACTGCCTCAGCCATAACCTGTGCCGTTGCGTTATCGCCCTGGTCACCCGTATCACCAGTACCGCGTCCGCGGCCTCTACCTCAAGGTCGACCTGACATCTCAATTCACACGAACATTCATTAGCATTATGCTTGCACATTTACCGGTTCCAACGGTTTGTAACGTCTTCCCGACAATAAGGTATTCCCACACTTAGTTAGTGGTTAACCTTTCATAACTGCTCACTTAGGTAACTATGGTTAGGTTTCCTAACTCGGTATATTCCTAAGCTCAGTATTCTAGTCATCAGAGCGATACTTAGCTCTGATACCATTTTTGTAACACCCCTACTACGCACTAACAATAATTGAAATCGCAGCGGAAATAACAACTAAACAATAACTAAACGGTTCGGTGCTACAACGCCACTAACTACCCACGTGGTTAACAAGGCAGAATAAATACAAGTGTACCGGTCTGATGATCAGACTCCCGAGCATTAGGTACTAACATCCATACATATATACATTACCAACCATACCGAGTATTTAAATACAAACCGTCACTGTAACACGTAACTGTAAACTGCCACTGTATACAACTGCCACCGTAATAACGACGGTATTCAAAAATATAACGCCACGGGAGCACAGGGTGCGCATCCCGGGCTCAACATCCCAAAGATAATCCAAAAGTGTTTCTGCAACCTAGAACCTACAGCCATTCCGCTTCCTCGATCCTCATCCTACAATATAAATATGGAGCCCCCGAGGGGGTCAGCAACCCTTGGCTGGTATAGTTAACGCACAGCCCATCGGCTACCGGGATACGCGCAACTAATTGTCATGATGACATGGCATTCATTTTAAACATACAACATATATATATATATATATCATAGCAAGAGTATTGCATAACAACATCACACATAACATACAAGAACGAATCCTTTTAGGAATCGAACCAACACAATTAGATCCCATGGAGAGCCTAAAGAATGTTGACAAACTCATGCTAAGCTCGTTACATAACTCGCTACCGTCCTGTTAAATTGAACGAATAACTTAACACAAAGGTGTGTCGGATATAGTGATCCAAGCACACCGAACAAACATAGTATGCCCCTGTGGCCCAACGTGAGTCAGTAAAATAGCTTGTATAAGCTAAAGGGAAGGTTGAAAACCAAAATGGAAAACAACCATAACATACAAAGAGAATCGAACCGGTTATGACATCGACTCCCATACTCACATGCGTGGCCCGAACTACGGACTCCTCACTCCCCGGTTAGCACTTTTTAGATGTTCAACAATGATCTCAATAAACAAATCACAACAAGTGGTTAAGTCTTGTTAGACACACACAAGGGAAATGAGTCACATCTTAACAACACCCATAATACAAACAACTGTAAACTCGTTACATGACTTAAGTCTTACAAGGTCATAAACACACAGAAAAAACAAACAACACACAAGCCGGTGTAAACCGGTAGGCAACAGACTCCAAGAAAACTATACCTTGGTCCTTGCTTCGACTGGTTTCCATAGTAGGTCACTCCTATACATGATTAATAAACGTCGGTCGGTTAATTAACTTACTTAACTTCAAATTTTACTAAGCATTTTACATGATTATATGACATGTTTTAATGCCCAAGCTTATCCTTGGTTACCTTCATTATACCCCTAGGGTTAATTACATAAGTCATATTCCTTTCTTTTTTTTTAAGTTATGGGTCAGACCGACCCACCGTCCGATCGAACCAACTGGGTCGGACCCTTCCAGTAATTCTCGGATTTGAAAACCCCACTTCGTCCGACCCATGTCCGACCCAAGTCCTCTGGGTCGAACCATTCCAACAATTTTTCCGTCTTTTACAACTCACCTGACCGACCCATGTCTGACCCAAGTCCCCTGGGTCGGACCGTTCTAGAACCACTTACTGGTGTCTTACAGAGGGTCGTCCGACCCAACCTTGAGTCGGTCCCCAGGGTCGGTCGACACTAGTACGCTGGAGGTGTACATCTCCGAGATGGAGACCGCCTTCGAGACCTTGGATGTTCCTGCTGGTGCCAAGGTTCGACTAGCCGCTTACTACCTGAAGGGATCGGCTCAGAGTTGGTGGAAGCTGGTAAGGGAGGGAAGAGTGGGTGGTCCTACCTTCCAGTGGAGGGAGTACACGGCCCTGCTGCGAGTCAAGTACTACCCGATTCATTTTCAAGAGGCCAAGCACCTAGAGCTCGACAGCTTGAGGCAAGGGGATAAGATGACAGTTGATGAGTACTACACCACTTTCATGGGACTTATCCATCTGCTGCCGGATCTGGGTTACTTAGACCGGATCTTGGGTGAACCGTTTCTATAACGGATTGAGCTACCGCCTACGCTACGATATGGGGCCAAGCGGGTATACTACCTTGCAGGTAATGAACTACAGTATGAAGTGAATAAGTATGTATAGTGTGTTAATGTGAATGTGAGTTTGTTTAGCGGGGCATAACTAACACCCTAAATATAGGAGTGCTACCATGCCGCTGCAATTGTTGAGATCACCGTCTGTCTGAGGGACGAGGAGAGTGCGCTCAAGCGCAAGGCCATGAGCGAGGGCCAAGGCACGCAAGGGCAAGGGGGAGGAAAGAAGAAGAAGCCATACCCCCAGTCCCAGAAAGGACAGCAACAAGGTGGCAAGGGCAAGGCCCAGACCACCACTGCTGAGGAGCCTCTACAGCTCACCGACGCATATGCGGCCAAGCCCTTACGCTCTTACCCACCCAAGGGTAATTAATAAAATTCCAATACCTAATCCTAGTGTGTGTTATTAATTTGTGAAGTATGTACTGAGTGTGTGATGTGTTAGCAGCTAGCACGGGCTCTGGACCGGAGCGCCACTACTACTGTAAGTGGTTGTAACGGAGACCACCCGGCAATGACTGCAAGGGTAATGATGTGCAGTGCCGATACTGCAAGAAGATGGGGCACCGCGACTATGAGTGCTGGCAGAACCCGAACAGCAGAAACTACAGGCCTTAGGGGCAGTGGAAGGGTAAGGCCACCGTGACCACCGATGGCCCGAAGACGGCGAATCAGCCACCCCCAGATCAGAGGTACACAGATTCCCAGAAGGGGAAGGGGTCGGGATCCGGCAAGGCCGCCCTGAATGTGGTGACCGGTCTGAGGCGCCAGGGCCCTCTTCTAGACCAGGTACCGCTAAACTATTGAATGAAATAAATGATTGCATACTGCATTTCATGCATGTGTGTTAGTGAGTTTAAGTAAACAACCATGTGAGTAAAGAATTAGAGTATATGTGAGAACACCTAATTAGGTAAATTGAAAACTTAGGAACCTTCAATATTTGCTATCCAATCCCACCCACACCAAACCCTGAGGAAACCACCATCAGTATCACCGACTTTCCAATGGAGCAATGTCTGGTCATCCAACCAGGTATGATACTCTTAAATGGATACCTGACACCGGAAGCACAAATCCACATCATCAGACGATGCAATGAACTACGAGCAGCACCTGGAGGGTTCTACACACCCGAATACCCGAGCGGATCAAGAATGAAATTGAAGATGATGTGCATGGGTAAGGACTGGAATCCTTACACCAAGACATATCAAGAAGTGCGAGCTGAAGATGGAGCAATTGTACCAAGTATACCTGAGGAGTTCCTTGCGGTCCTTAACCACGCCGTGGGAATTGCTCAGCAAGTTGAATCAGATTCAATGCCAAGTGTTAAAGAGGATCTATGTATTGTGAACTTCTACTAGAAAGGTGGACGGTTAGGTTACACCAAGATAAGGACGAGTCACCCGAGTCTCTAAGTAAGGGAGTACCTGTGGTGTCTTGGTCCATTGGTGACACCGCAGTGTTTGTATATGGCGAGCAGAAGCGTGCTGATCTCGCAAAGGAAGTTAGTGTTGAAATCAGGAGATGTACTAATCATGGGTGGGCAGTCAAGGATGCTATATCATGGCATCAGAAGATCAAACTGAATACCGCACCATCGGCAATGATCAATGCCACACACATGAAACCCGGACGTTTGAATTTGACCTTCAGACAGTTTTAAAGCCTTGTATAATCATGTAATGTGTTAAACCAGTGTATGTTAAGGATGTTGTATGTCTTAGTTATGTCAACAGTGTAAACCAACTAATGTTGTAAGAAGAGTGTGTTAATGAATAAAGTGGAGTTGTTTGAAGTATGTGAACCGTGTTATCACCAAATACTTATTAGTTTGCCAATGAATTAGGTTGTGCACTCGGAACGGGAGGTATACTGATTGTCTGCAATGAGGCAGAAGCCGACAGGAGCGGCACAATCCTCACCGGTACCTTTCCAGTCAATGGCATGGACGCTTCGATCTTGTTCGACTCCGGAGCCTCACATACGTTTATTTCGGTATCTTTTGGGAAGAGGCTGGGGTTAGACGGTGATGAGATGCCAGACTTCCTAGTCACTCTCCTCGTCGAAAGAGCGGATCAGGTGTACCAGCTACCACAGAGATGTTGTTGAACGAATCAGAGATGAAGAATTTCCGATCAACTTGATAGAGTTCGACGGACTTGGTTTTGATGTGATTGTCCGGATGAACTGGTTGGAGCGGCGGTACAAGGGCAGAATCCTGTGTGCCGAGCATCGTCTGCTTCTTCGTAGTCCGTCTGGGGGTACCATATCTTACCGCCAGAGGCCTAGGGAGCCTTCGACTCAGATCATCACCGCCATGGCTATGTATCGTGAACTACGACGAGGGAATGATGTATACCTCTGCTATGTCCAGGACATAGAGAGAGACCCATAGTTTAGTCCTGATGTGCCGGTAGTGTCGGAGTTTCCTGATGTATTTCCAAAGGAACTGCCGGGCATGCCGCCAGCATGGAAGTAGAGTTTGAAATTGATTTGGTTCCGGGCACCGGACCAATTGTGAAGGCGCCGTATCGTATGGCTCTAGCAGAGATGACTGAGCTTAAGGAGCAACTGAGAGACCTACTCGACAAGGGGTTTATCCGCCCTAGCGTTTCACCATGGGGAGCGCCGGTCCTCTTCGTGAAGAAGAAGGACGGTAGCCTCGCCTGTGTATTGACTATCGAGAGCTGAATGCAGTTACGGTGGAGAACCGTTACCCTTTACCATGCATCGATGACTTATTGATCAGTTGAAAGGGGCATCAGTATTCTCCAAGATAGATCTACGATCTGGATACCATCAGATTGCCATCCGTGACAGTGACATTGAGAAGACAGCATTCAGAACCAGATATGGACATTATGAGTTTACGGTTATGCCGTTTGGTTTATCCAATGCACCAGCTAAGTTCATGGACTTAATGAACCGCTTGTTCCAAGATCAGTTGGACAAGTCAGTGGTAGTCTTCATTGACGATATTCTTGTGTACTCGAAATCGAGGGTGAGCACGAAAGCACCTGAGAAGTGTGTTGCAAACATTGAGAAAGAAATCAGTTGTATGCGAAATTTTCAAAGTGTGAATTTTGGTTGAACCAAGTATCTTTTCTTGGCCATGTGATTTCTGAAGCCGGGATCGCTGTTGATCCGGCAAAGATAGGTGCAGTGCGCACCTGGCCTAGACCGAAGACAGTTACCGACATCAGGAGCTTCCTCGGTCTGGCAGGTTATTATAGGAGGTTTGTGAAGGACTTTTCCAGTGTCTCGAAGCCGATAACTTCCTTGATGAAAAAGGATGCTCCATTCGAGTGGACAGATGACTGTGAGAGTTCTTTTCAGAGTCTCAAGGACGCTCTGACATCTGCACCAGTCCTGACTTTACCAGACGGTCCAGATGGTTTTGAGGTCTATTGCGACGCATCAGGGCAGAGGCATGGATTGTGGTTGATTCAACACAGGAAGGTTGTAGCATACGCCTCCCGACAGCTGAAAGAAACATGAAGAGAACTACCCTACCCACGACTTAGAATTGGGTGCCATTGTCTTCGCATTGAAGATATGGCGACATCACTTGTATGGGGTAAGTGTGACGATTTATTCTGACCACAAGAGTTTTAAGTAAAGTACTTGTTCACTCAAAGGAGTTGAACATGAGACAAAGAAGATGGGTCGAGTTTCTAAACGACTACGACATCAATCTGCAGTATAAAGAGGGTAAGGCGAATGTGGTAGCTGACGCACTGAGTTGCCGAGCACACTCTCTCCATTCGCTAGTCTCTCATTCTAGCTTTTGTTGTGAAGAGGTGCGGAGTGCTCAGATGACGGATCAGTACATGTTGGAGATCAGGCAGAAGCTTATTGATGGCACATTCGAGGGTCAAAAATACGACTTCAGACTCCACGATGATGACCTGATTAGGCTTAATGGCTGATGATGTGTATTCCGAGGAGTAGCGCTGAGCTGAAGGAGCGCATACTGAGTGAATCCCAATGTTCTACGACTTCGATTCACCCCGGAGCCTCAAAAATGTATAAGGGTATGAAACGTTATTTTTGGTGGACTGGAATGAAAAGGGATGTGAATGATTATGTGTTGAGGCGTCTCACTTGTCAGAAAGTCAAGTTTGAGCACCGACGGCATAGTGGTATGGTACAGCCAATGCCAGTGCCTGAGTGGAAGTTCCATGACATTTCTATGGACTTCGTAGTAGGGCTTCCGCCTACAAGGGGAGGTCTGAATATGATTTGGGTTGTTGTTGACCGACTGACCAAGGTGGCCCGATTCATTCCGATGAAGGACACTTGGAAAGTGGCAAGACTTGCAGATCTCTTTGATAGGGAGATTGTTCAGCACCATGGGGTACCGAAGACTATCGTGTCTGACAGGGATACTAGATTCCTCTCCAGGTACTAGAAATCCACACGGGAAACGCTTGGTACCGAGCTGAAGCTAAGTAAGCGTTCCACCCACAGACAGATGGTCAGAGTGAGCGCACATCCAGACACTTGAGGATATGTTACGTGCATGTGCAATTGATTTTCAGACCAGCTGGATTGATAAGTTACATCTGATCGAGTTTAGTTACAACAACAGTTACCATGCTTCAATCAAGATGTCTCCCTTCCAGGCATTATAGGTAGACCATGCCGCATGCCATTATGCTGGGATGAGTCGAGTGAGACGGTCATTATAGGACCAGAGTATTTGGAACAAGTTCAAGCAGAGGTACGACAGATCTGGGCTAACATGAAGTCAGCTCAGGATAGGCAGAAATCATACGCTGATGTGAGCAGACGTGACCTGGAGTTCGCCGTGGGCGATCAGGTATTTTTGAGAGTATCCCCCATGAAGGGAGTATTTCGTTTTGGCCAGAAAGGCAAGTTGAGCCCAAAATATGTGGGGCCTTATGTCGTGACGGAGCGGATCGGGCCGGGTAGCTTACAGACTTGATTTACCCGCCGAGCTGGGCAAGGTACATGATGTATTTCATATGTCCTAGTTGAAGAAATATATGTCTCATCCTCTCATGTACTTCAGCCTGAAAGGCTAACCTTAGAGCCAACCATGCGATCAGTGGAGACTCTGGTACGGATTCTGGATACAAAGACTCGAGACACTCGCCATAAGTCTGTAAGACTGGTGAAGGTTCTCTGGTCTAACCAGGACGTTGAGGAGGCCACTTGGGAGCTAGAAGATAAGATGAAGGCGAAGTACCCGTCGTTGTTTACTTCTTAGTGTTTGTATGTATAGGGTACGGGGTGTACCCCTATTTAAGGGGGGTAGAGCCATTTCGGTTATGTGTGTGTACGACATGTATTTGGATACATTGTCTGTGTTGTGTGTCATGTTGTTACCTTGTTGTGTACAGACCATTGAGTCTGAATGATGTGTGTTGTATGTGGTTTGGACCTAGTGTCCGATATTATGTAAGTATGTTGTTAATGTTGTTATGGAAGTATGTTGATATGTGTTCCTGTGTTCTAATATTTAGGATATGTGGGAAGTATGAATGACAATTTGGGGACAAAGTTCTTTTAAGGGGGGTTGATTGAAATACCCAAACCTAGGTATGTTGTTTAAACACTAAAATAAAGTATATTAAGACTAAAAATAGTCTTAGAAACATTAGTAAATAATTTAAACCATAGAAAACACAAATAAATACCTTAAGGTCAATAAGAGCCAAAATGTGCTCTAAGCTGGGATAAGCTCGGTAAGACCTAATGAGCTTACCAAGACCTTATTTATATACTAATAACATATTAAACCAATTACCAAAGAAAACCAAGCTTGAAAACAAGTTAAAACACAAAATGTGCTTTAAGGAGCCTTAAAGCACATTTTGAAAAATTGTCTTGTAAATGAGTTTTGAATGGCTAAATGTCCATCATCACTCTTTAATTAATATGTGTACTACTTAGTATTACTTTGGAAGTCTATATCAATGGGAAATCAAAAAATTTCACATCTATGTGCCTTGTTTTAGTGAATAGTAACAAAATAAGCAAGTTTATAACATATGTCATTATAAGTGTGACAATTGGTCAACAAAGACTAAAATACCCCTTGTTATAATATGGGGGCCGGTTTTATAAGGGTGAGTCATCTCCCCCTTTTTGGTAGTTATCAAGTAAGTAAAATTAATAAGCAAAACACTATTACCTTTTACTTAAATATCTCCAAAAGTGAACTTATCTTCACTTCTCATTTCCCTCTTCATTTCCCACGGTTCCAAGCTCTATTCTATCTCCTTCTTGCTCTCCATTCACGGTTTTGCAATAGTACCACCATTATTCTTCATCTTCAACCTCTTGTAACTCCTAGCTCACTTTGCCAAATCAAAAACAAAACCACCATTCTCTTAGTCTCGTCCAGCTCTTCATTCCTATCTTCTCAAAATTCCAAGGGCTCCATTTCAGTGCCAAGAGGAATCTCCATGGGAGGAGCTTGAGCTCATCTTTTCACATATTGTTGTTCTCCTTTGCTTCTAGGTAAGGAAACTCAAAGAAAAATGATGTTTCCTTCATGTTTTGTGTTGTCCGAAAATTACCCTTAATGGTGTCCTTTACCTTGCTTGTTTTAGCTTCATTTGAATCTTCCAAGGGCTTGGTGGAGTCCTCTCTTGCTACATATCCAAACTCTCTTTGATATCCAAGGTAAAACAATCATCTAAATATTCTAAGGCAATCTATGTATTTAGGGTTTACAATGAGATGGAGCATAAAGCTTGTATATCATTGCATTATTTGTATATTGTTTAGAAATTGACAAGAAATCAAACACCCTTACCGATTTTTAAATAAGGAAACAAGAAAGAAGTTTGTGAGGAAAAGAGGTAAATATGCTAACCTAATGTGGTTTAAAGTCTTAGGAGAAATGAGCTTATGTTGCTTATTGAAATGATTTAAGGAGCCAATGGTGAATGACCTAGAAAAATGCTCTCAAGGGCTTAGTAAAAGGCATATGTATTGTTGAGTGTATTGCAGGTCAAAGACAAATATATTGTGGAAATTCAGTGTTTAAGATTTATGCATCTTAAGGGCCTAAGAGCCATGTTGTTTAAGGGCCTAAGTGCCAAGCAATTTAAATTATGCACTATATTGTGATGTAGTGTTAATTGAGCGAAGTTTTGTGTGTAAGAATGTTCTTGATGGATTTTAGTGTTCTTGATTGTTTAATGTGTGAAAACAATGTGTTTTGGCTTAGTAATGTTCTAGGAGAGTTCATGTCAAAATTTAGGTAATGTACAAGAAGTTCTAAGTGTTTAAACAAGTTTTGATGAAGTAGGAAGTGTTAGAAATGTTTAGGTGTTTTACTAGAGGAGAAGTAATGTCTTAGGGTTCTAGGAAACAAAAGGACTTAACATCAACTAGAAGTTTAGGTTGTTAAGAAAAGATGCTTGGGAGATGATGTTATGGTAAGAGAGAAAGCATTTGGGATAGTGATTATCATAGGTGAAGAACACAATTTAGAAACTTTGTAAGAAATGTTACAAGTGTTGGTGAATTTTAAGAAAAAATTGTGTAACAAGTTAGTTAAGGAACTAGGTGTGTCTAAGATGATATTTTGGCATTAGAATATACCTAAGATCATTGGCAAGTTTATACATTAATGGGTGAGGAGAACCATTGCAACAAGACTTAGAAAATGTTCAAAATGTAATCTGTAGCAGTGGTCCGGGACTTAGGTCTTGGATGATGTCCCGGACCATGTATTAAAAGGGTCGAGGATTCTTGCAGAGTCTTGGTCCGGTACTTAGGTTATGTAAGACGTACCGGACCACCCCCTAATTTACCCCTGAGAGATTTTGTCTACATTGGTCCGAGACCTAGGACTCGTATGAAGTCTCGGACCACCCCATTAAAACAGGCCGAGGATTTTGTTAAGTGTAGGTTCGGGACCTAGTTGGAGGACCAAGTCCCGGACCACTTTAAAAGATAGTTTAAGGTTAGATAATGATGTCTAATGATGGGGATTAGTTAGTAATGATGTTATAAAGTTATATAAGGCATGTTAGGAGTGTAATAATGACAATTTAAAAGGTGAGAAGTTATGACAAAGTGTGAATACAAAATAACTAGTTAAGTGTAGTTAAAGTTAACAATGGATTAGTACATTAATTAACCGATGTTACTAAAGTGTATAGGATTCTTCAAAGGTGGAAACCAGTCAAGCAAGGACCAAGGTATGGTTTTCTTGTCAGTCTGTTGCCTACGGTTTACACCGGCTTGTGTGTTGTTGTTTTTTCTGTGTGTTTATGACCTTGTAAGACTTAAGTCATGTAACGAGTTTACAGTTGTTAAATATTATTGCATTGTTAAGTATGACTCTCTCTTCCCTTGTGTATGTCTAACAAGAATTAACAATTGGTTGTGATTCGTTATTGATTCAATGTTGAACTTCTTAAACAAGTGCTAACGGGGGAAGTGAGGAGTCGGTCTTGTTCCGGCCACGCGTGTGAGTATGGGAGCGATGTCATAAACCCGTTCGATTTCTCTGTGTTATGTTATGGTTGTTTTCCAATTTGGTTTCCAAAAACCTTCCCTTTAGCTTAACCAAGGCTATTTTGCTGACTCCGTCGGGCCATAGGGGCATACTAGTTTTGTTTCGGTGTGCCTGGGATCACTATATCCGAGGCACCTTGTGTTAAGTTATTCGTTCAATCTAACAGACGGTAACGAGTTATGTAACGAGCTTAGCATGAGTTTGGCAAACATCTCTAGGCTCTCACATGGGAACTAATTATTGTGTTGGTTCGTTTCCTAGAAGGATTAGTTCTTGTATGTTATGTGTGAAGTTGTTGTGCAATATTCTTGTTGTGATATATATATATATGTTGTATGTTCAAAATGAATGCCATGTCATTACGACAATTAGTTGCGCGTATCCCGGTAGCAGATGGGCTGCGCGTTAACCATACCAGCCAAGGGTTGCTGACCCCCTCGGGGGCTCCATATTTTTACTGCAGGATGAGGATCGAAGGAGCGGAATGGCTTTAGATTCTAGGATGCAGGATTACTTTTGATTATTTTTGAGTTGTGACCGGGATGCGCCTGTGCTCCCGTGGCGATATATTTTTGGTACCGTTGTAGTACAGTGACGGTCGTTGACAGTTTGTGGTGTACAGTTACAGTGTATGGATGTAGTTACAAACTCGGTATTATGTTAATGTATTAAAGGTTATTAGTTCTATGCTCGGGAGTCTGATCATCAGACTGATACGCTTGTATTTATTCTGCCTTGTTAACCACGTGGGTGGTTAACGGCGTTGTAACACCGAACCGTTTAGTTATTGTTTAGTTGTTATTTCTGCTGCGATTTCGTTTATTGTTAAGTGCGTAGTAGGGGTGTTACACTTAAGGACTTAATTAGCCTTGGAAAATCATAATTATATAATTAGTTAACATATTAAGGTTTGGGGTATTTCATATTTTAATAGCATATATTTTATCATCATTGCCATGTTTGACACTCCAATAATCAATTTTCATCATTTGCATAAGGCCATCACCTCTGCAGTTTTGCACCTTCCAGCACTAGAGTAGAAGAACTCACCACAGTAGAAGAACTCACCGGAGTAGAAGAACTCACCAGAGTAGAAGAACTCACCATAGTAGAAGAACTCACCAGAGTAGAAGAACTCACCAGAGTAGAAGAACTCACCTGAGTAGAAGAACTCACCCAAGTAGACGAACACAACCTCAGGCTCGTCATGAACCTAATTTTCTACCATTCCACTTAGGCACTCATGAGTCCTACTTTACATTCATCCATTTAGGAAAACATGACATCAATCTCATTACATCTCTTTTCATTTTTAGGATCCCGACACCTTAGATGCTCGGTCTAGTTTAACACTTTTCACATTCTAGGTAGTCAATGCCGTAAAATAGCTTGACATCATTTCATTCATCATAGGTAGTCAACGTCTTAGAATAGCTTGACATCTTTTCATTCATTATAGGTAGTCAACGCCTTAGAATATCTTGACATCATCTCATTCATTATGGGTAGTCAACGCCTTAGAATAGCTTGACACCATCTTTAATACCCCGGACCTAAAAATGGTGATTAAATTACTCTAATATGATTTATAGAGGTCTAATGGTGCTTTGAGAGTATTGGTAAAGAGAATAAAACCAAAAGAAAAGAGAAAATGTGTAAAACGCTAAAAAACGCTAAAACGTGCATTAAATGAATAAAGGAGAAATATGATCTCGTTAGGGTCCGATATGGACTCCTAATGCTTAATTATGCCTAATTGATATGTGGGAATAATTCCCGAAGAAAACGGATCCAAATAATGGATTAAAAAAACTAACGGAGCATAAAAGCACGTTTTTTCGAGAAAACCCGAAAACGTGACTTTAAGCGGTCAAATGGACCCGTAAAAATTATAGTTGATTAAATAACTATAATTAAGTATTAATTGAAGTTTAATAACCATTAAAAATAAGGAAACTAGAAAAATCCGAAAAAACGGACCCGGTTTGTGAATAGTGTAAAAACCAGGAAGTTGTGGGGTGTAAACGTGATAAGTAAAAATTAAACCCCCTTGTAATTTATATATGTGGCCGGTTACTTGAGCTGTAATGGGGGGCACGTTTTATTTTTACTAGCAGCTCCCCCTTGTTCCTAATACACTAAGTGACAAGAGAAATAAAGTAAACAAGTTCAAATAGTAAAAGAGGTATTCTACTCTCTCACCTCTATTTCTCTTGCCAGTCACGATTTCTTCTTCCCTGTAACATTTTCTTCCTTGTAAACCCCCATTTCCATTTCATCAGAGAGCAACAACAGCCCATCTTCATCCTCTCTTTTCTTACTCGATACAACACCAAATCACATAAAATTTGTACCGTTGGATTCCTCTTGCTAAGGGCAACATTTTCCACCCTTCAAAAGCTAGAAACCCTCACCTTCATTCCCATGGCAGTAGGCTCGCTTGAAGCTTGAAGGGGGTTTTTGAGTCTCCTTCATCTCCTTAATACACTAAGGTAAATATAAACTCACGTTAACCATCTTCCTAGCTTATTCTTGCTAAATCAAAAAAATGCCCACGTTGAACTTGGCTTCATTTTCCAGCCGGTTTGCTCTTCAACAGAGGGGTGAGATTTTGCTAGCCTTGCTATTCCAAAGGTGGCACTCAAGAGAACAAGGTAACTCCTTAGTGTTAAAGCCCTAAAACTAGTTCTTGAAATATTAGTTTTGTGATGTACGTGAGAATTAAACTAGCTTTTTATGTGTGGTTTAGGGATGTGATTGTAGATAGCAATCTATACCCTCTGTTTGGTGGGAAAAAGAAGAGAAAGAGAGAGAACAAGAAAAGGAGGAAGAAGAAAGAGCAAACAAAAAAAAAAACTAGTAAGGTAATGAACTTACCTTGGGTTGGTTTTGTTCTCTGTAAACAGATTTTTGAATGCAAATAAATGACCTTGAATTAGTGTAGTTTTGATACTAAAAAGGCGTTTGTTGAATGAGGAAGTTTTAAGGGGTTTGGGTGTGCAAAACAAACTTAGAAACTGAGTTGGAATTATGTGATAACAGAGGATAATTTAATGTGCTGTAGCAGTGGTTTATGCTTTCAAATAACAGGGATGAAAAACAGGTTTTTGTGAGCTGTTGTAGTGTGGTGAGAATACTAAGGAAAGTAGACAAGCTATGTCAAATTTTGTCTAGGAAACTATGGGCTTGAGTGTGTTAATAAGTGGAGTTAGAATGGTAAGGAAAAGAAGATTGGAAACATCAACAGAAACAAGAAGCTAGAATCTGTAACAGAGGGGAAAATTACAGTGAAATGGGCTAAGTAACAGATGATTATCTAAGGTGGATTAGGTTAGTTTTGAATGCCTAATCAATGTCAAAACATGCTATAATATATGTAGGAAGAGTGGGGAAGGAGTTGGCATAAGTTTGGAGTGGGAACATAATCAGAAACAAGGAGAAAACTCATTTCTGTAAGTGGTCCGGGTCTGTAAACAAGTACAGAAACCCGGACCAGTGCTAAAACACGGCAGAAACCTATATCAGAGGAGTGGTCCAGGTTTACAAACCAGGACACAAACCCGGACCACCCCTAAAACTCACCCGAGAGATTTATGAGTTATGGGTCCGGGTTTGTAAACTAGCATATATACCTGGACCTGTCATTATTTGCACCCGAGAGTGACCAGGAGTATTGGTCCGGGTTTGTAAACCCGGAACCAAACCCGGACCACATGTAAAATTGTCCAGAAACTTTAAACCGTGTCTGGTCCGGGTTTGTAACCCCGGACACAAACCTGGACCAGTGTAAAAATGTACCAGAGAGTGTTTTTAATTGCCCTAATGATGGGGAAGTGAATGGTAATGGTTTTAGATGATGTTTAGGCCTTGTTTGGTGACTAGTCAAGGTCCTAAGAAGTGTAAACAAGTTTGAGAAGTGAATGAGAAAGTTGTGAGTTTAAGAGCACATGAACTAAACTAGGAATAACGGGACAACGAGGTTTAGTACGGGAGTATTAGTTTACTTACCGTAATGCTTTAATGTTAACATAAGCATTTGAATGTTATCAGAGAATCATGTGTGAACCGAGCATGGTGAGATGACACGGTGAAAGTAAAAACCCCGGTGAAAGGTATGATTTTCTCATACTCCGCGTGCTAACCGAGTTACGTTGATTTGTGTGTTTGTGTGCCGGCTTAATCAAGATTAAAGCATGAAAATAATCCATTGTTGATTATGTATGCCTTGTTGTATGTTGAATGAGCTAACATACTCAAATGCCGGTGTGGTCTAACATAGTGTATGGACCGACTCTTAGTGAGTAACGTTTGGCTAGAGACCCATAGATCGGGTCGATGCTTATGATAATGAAAACGTGCAAAAACCACAAACTACCCGTTAAAGTATAACGATAACGCAAACATATGAACTCCCTAGAATGTGAGGAGAAGTACGGGTTGAGTAAATACCCGATAACGGTTAGAAAACCATATGGAAACAATCCACGAAACAATGAGAGTGGAGGAAAGATAAGTGAACCTCCTTCAAGAGGATTAAAGTTAGTTCGAAGATGTGAACTAGTAAAGAAGGTAAAAGAGACCTAAGGGATTAGTAGCTCCCTTGAGACATGGTCGACCTCCTATATGAGAATTTTACCCGATATAAGAAAATAATCGAAAGTATGAGTAAGTGAAATGTATGGGTAACTCTTAAAACCTAAGATTAACCGAACTTAAGTAATGTTCCCAAAGTCATTAGAAACATCGAGAGTGATGCTTCTAGACTAATATACATAATATTATTATAACTCCGAGAGAGGAGTGTATGGGAATGTAAGTAGTCCGAGAGTAGTCGGACCTAAGTAAAAAGAGATAGGAACTAAGAGAGAGTTCCGTGAGCTAGTTGAACCTTCCCACCATGCTAGACCCAGAGTAGGGTCGAAACCGGGGAAGTAAGACTATGCTTGAGAGCCATGAGTTTTGGCCTAAGTGTGTATTAAGAGTAACAAGCGTGAAGTAGGAGACCTGTAGTGTCTCGAGAATCTACAAGAGCTGGAGTATAATTAACCCAAGAGTGTGGGTGAGATAATGAGTATAAATAACCCACGAGTGTGGGTGAGATAATGAGTATAGTATAACCCGAGAGAATGGGGTAGTATAGAACGAGTAGCCCAAGAGAATGGGTGTGTATATGAATAAGTAACCCTAGAGAGCGGGTGAGTTGTTGAATGAGTAACCACGGCATAGTGAGGTATAACCCTCATGGCCTAAGAGTAATTGATACGACTAACAATCTTGTTATGTTAGTTAGGAATTGTATCCCATGATTGATTGTCGAATCCTTCTGTAGTGTACATATATAATGTATTACTATATGCATGTTGGTTGAATTAAAATGAACCCCATGCTCTGGACAAAAGTAGTCGGCGTACCCGGTTAGCGCTCGGGGTATGCGAATTTCATATGCAATGTTAAGCTGAGCCCCTAGGGGCAACGTTTTTATTTCTCAGGTACACCGAAGATGTTTGCATGGGTAGTTAGATTTAATTATTTATGTATTGAAAGAGGTGTAAGACCGAATATGTTGTCAGCATCCATATATTGTAGACTCAGTATAGTAAAGAAATGATTGGAGTATTTGTTTATATTATGTACTCGGTTTGTTCCAGTTCAGCAGACCGTTACGGAATGTAAGAAAGGCCTGGATAGCCATATGGGTGGCGAACGGCGTTGTTTCACCCGTCGTTGTAATTAGAGTTCCGCTGCGTGAGTAAGAGCATTTAGTGACAGTTTAAGAGGTAATGACGAGCTTAACGGTTGGGGTGTTACAAAAATGGTATCAGAGCGAAGTATCGCACTGATGACTGGAAATACCGAGCTTAGGAGATACCGAGTTAGGAATTAGAGAATTAGGGCTATGGGTTGAGTGGTAGCGTGAGAGATGCGCTAGTTAGGAACTTCCAGTATGAACTGGATACCTACAATACCAAACCCGCCCTCCACAACCCCCGTATTAAAAGCTCGGGAAAGAACGTCAGAGAGACGGGGAACCCGACCTGGCAGTTATTAAATATTTCAATATGAACCAGAACCAGTCATGCGGTAGATCCCGAGAACCGGAAACCCCGGAGACGGATCCCGCTGGAACGACAATAACCGCACTCAATGGCGAGACGTCGAAACATCCTATTTCAAGGAGACCAGAGTCTGTGGCAGCTTGGGGCGACATGCTTAGCAGTCGCGAGAACCTAGCTGGCCGAGCAGCAGCAAGAAGAAAGCACCAATCGTGCGACAAGGCGGACTTATAAGAAATAACGAGAACCTGGACACATGTCTACGGACCGTCATGGTTATGTAATACCACTAACGGTATACTAAGCAACTAAGAACCTAGTTGAGAGTAGGTACCCCCACCCTGCCACACCCGAAGAAGTTGCAATACTTAACTGATATAGCTTAGACAGCTACGAGCAAACTGTGGGATATACCCGAATAGGACTACAAAAGTAGTGCCTAAATAACTTAAACCTCGGTAACCACAATGAAGACGTGGGAACGAGCAACGAGGTAGATCATAGAACTAAGTGATTAAGGAACTCCGAGAGTGGAGAAGCACCTAAATGAATGACAGTCATGTCAAGATAAATAAGAAGCAGCTCTAAGGAGTAGTTATCCAACTAAAAGGGCAAGGAAGAGCCGACAAGGCTACCAAATATAACGTGAACGATACCGCGACCGGTATGAGTTAACCTAAAAAACCGCCTGTACCGCGCACTTGCCACGGCAAGTGCAGTATTAACAGATCTGTTAAGAGGAACTTTGACAAGTGACAAGTACTTAGCAAGTACCAAGACGGCAATAGAAGCCAATGTAGCACCACAAACCCTAAGAATTCTGAAACGAAACCTTGGAAAGGCCTAACGGCCTGACCACTGTATAAAGAACATACCAGTCTGCGAGAAGCTAGACTTGGTAAGAAGCAACCGGCATTGAAATGCCATGAAGAAAATTTACTTCCAAACCCTAAATTTTCTTTCAAAACTCAAAATTTTCCAAAAATCCCCAAATTTTCAAGCCAAACTAGAACCACGGTAAGCTATCATATAATGATACAAGAGGAGTTGGCAGTAAAATACTTCACCTAGGCGTGTGACCGACACTACAAGTGTACACAACGAGACATGGAACGACCGCACTCCGAAGGAGCTTGCGGGCCTGACAGACCAATTATGAGTTAGTCGGGTAAGTGGTAACATATCAATAAGATACTCCATGTATGTATACAAGTAGAGTACGGAACACGGGGAGTAGCCCACTCCATACTACGAACGAAAGAGCCAAATCAGACCTGAACAATTAACTACCACGAATGATCAAGGAGAAAAACCTAGGAAGATGACGGGCCTAAATGTGAAGCGTTAATAAGTGCGAGAAGCACAGGGTATTAAGTATTGACATTGGATATGTCTCAGAAATCATGAAGGAAATAAACGGTAACTGGAATGAATTCCCAGCATAACCCATACGGCTAATGCCTGTAAAGAACACAATAATGTTCGATAAACGGGATAGAATTCCCACAGTATATCTTACTGAAGAGAATAACGATCTGGCCAAGGAGGAAGTATCAATGATCTACCCAGTTCCGGGAGACATTACAACTCAAGAACGGGGAATGTTACAACCCCAAATGGGATAGTTCAAAATATACATAACCGCAAGGCGGAGTAAGGAAACTGAACATACCCATGAGCTCAAGCCAGATGTATTGGCATTACATAGTAACACCCAGGAGCAATCCGTGAACCCTCTAGAGAAAGGCTACCACCTAAGTATGTAATGTGAAACCACAAGAGTTGTGTAGTGAAACATGAGCATGTGTATATTGCCAAGGAGAGGTTGAATAGTAAACACAGTACATGTGCGATACGAAATGCAGAGTAAGCAGTGCGCGAGTGCACTGAGAGATTTAAAAGAATAACTTGATAGCAGTAGTTCTAAACCGAAAGAGTAATCGGAGTAGTAGTAGTAAACACAGTATGTGTGCAATGTGAATTGTAGAGTAAACAATGCGAAAGAAGCGCAGGGAGATCTAAAGAGTAGTGTACTTCATTGAGCCAAGTGAATGGCAAGCCATAGTATATATGGTGGGAGCACATGAGCGGAAGCTAAAGTAGTAGCGGATGCCATAGGAACGAATAAGAACATGGTACACAGCAAGCGACCATTGTAAGAGTGTTAGCCAGACCACCATGTGATGTTGATCAGGAAAGATAGTAAAAGAAGACATGTTCATTCCTATCTCATGAGAGATTTATCGTCAAGGGTTTACGCTTCTGCACTTTGTATGACTGAGTGTTTTGGTATTGCACTTGTGCGGTAATGATCAAGTGGGAGAGCTAGGAATTGAGAAATGTCAACGAAGCCTGTTGAACAAGAATCTAGAGAAATAACCGTGCGGCCATTGGCCAAAGATGCACGAAGAACGTGGGCAGTAACCCACGGGTCCCATGACCGATGGATGATGAATACAGAGTAGTATGAATGAAGAATTCTTGTACAGAACCAGGAAACAAACATAATCCAGGAGCCACTATTTGTAACACCCCTACCGCTAATACTGTCATTACGTCCAATCTCCTTATACAATTCAGACTCACACAGCGGATACTTACATACTCAACAGTGGGTGATACAATGCCGTTAGCCACCCATGTGACTAACAAGGCTACTACTACTACTACATACAGCATCGGTCTGATGGACCGGAATATCTGAGTACTACACACTTACAATACATATTCCAATTACCAATTCCAATACTAAAGCTTCCCATTCATTACAATACTCCATAAGTTCAATACAATGTAATACACCGAGTTTACTAAGATCCTTATACAGATAGAATACCTCTTTCAATTCCATACATACTCATTAAGAGTCTACATCTACCCATTCCTCACAACTACTTACTTCCTAAGTACAAGGGTGCGCCATTTAGTACACCTCTACATTCTACTTCTAGCTATCCAAGTGTAGCCACCGGTCTCTTACCTTGACCATCTCCGCTTCGGGTACCTGCACACTAAAAACGTTCCCCCGAGGGGGTCAGCTTTCGCTGAATATGATAACCGCATACCCCGCGTACTAGTGAGGGTACGCCGACCACTTGGTCGAATACATGCGATTGATTTCATTCAAACATACATGCTCTTATACATAATATTACAATACATTACGCAAGGAATACATACATACACTTCAAGACATACTCTTCAATACATACATGGTAAATCATACAAGCCATCAGATATATACTTACCTTTCCGAAGTTCACAATACACAATACATGTACAATACATACGCAATACATACACAATCCACCATACTTGTTAGCTCATGTTGGTCCACCCGGGTTAATCGGGTGGAGATTACTCTTTTACTCGTTTCACAGTACTTACACATACATACTCATACTTATACATACTTACTTACTTACTCTTACTCAAGTTAAGTCGTCGGGACCTCCGGCCCGGGGACTACTCCGTCCCACCACCGGGATTTACTTAGTTCACCAATCCAAGATGCTACCCATTTAAGGGATTTGGGCTGTGGACTAGTTTAAGAACCAGGAATCGGATCCAACCTCTTGTGTCTCCTCATCCTCACGCGTGGCCGAAGCTATATCGGACTTCTACTCATTCCAATTTATTCCTTACTTATGTTAGGAGTTAGGTAGTTAGGAATTAGTAGAAGTCATTCATTCAAGCCACATACACAAATACATTGCTCAAGTACACATCCATACAATATATAATACAATATACAAATACACTACGGGATACATTACACTTCATCATCATTCATATATTTCATGAATTATACAAACTATTGTTCAAGACAATTATCAAGAACAATATAAACAAGCACATGTAAGTGCAATATAGTCCGATTCATGCATTTATCTTATTAGGCGATCAAATAAGCACACAAATCGGGGTAACCAGATTAGGATACAGGGCATGAAGAAATCATACCTTTCACCATTGATTTCGGACTCACCGACTCCTCTTCGGTGTTCGACTAATCAAATCCTATCACATACATACAGTTGGGTGGTTAATTATCCATAATTAACCGTACTTATTACTTTCCTAAAGTTTCCTAGTTTATACTTACTAATTCTTTGTTACTTAAATACATTTACTTAAGTTACTTACTTACAATTATTTCCTAAGCTTGTTTATAGCCTTAATGAACTTTAAACACCATTAATTATGTCTTAATTATCTTATAATATCATTACCCTACCTTAGATTAGCTTTAAAATGGATTCTGTGAAGAAAATGGGGTGGTCCTGGTTTGTGTCCTGGTTTACAAACCCGGACCATCTCTTCAGAGACGTTTCTGTCAAGTTTTTATGGTGGTCCGGGTTTGTGTACCAGTTTACAAACCCGGACCATCACTTTAGAAACTTTCTGTCGCATTTTTAAGGTGGTCCGGGTTTGTGTACTTGTTTGCAAACCCGGACCATCCTTCAGCGATACTTCTTGTCAAGTTTTTGAGGAGGTCCTGGTTTGCGTACTGGTTTGCAAACTAGGACAATTCCAGCGAGAAAGTATTCTGCCCATTTTAAGAGGTGGTCCTGGTTTGCGTACTGGTTTGCAAACCAGGACAAATCTAGTCTGTTGCAAATTTCCAGTTTTAAAGCTTTGTTTCACCTTCAAACTTCTACCAACTTCTTCCACAATATTCCTACATATAATCTAGCATATTTTAGCATTGATTAGGCACTTTAAACTAGCCTAATCCACCTCTATCCAAATCTGTTACAATCACCCATTACTGTAAGTTTTCCTCTCCTGTTACCATTTTTCCTTCTCCAATAAATGCTACAGGTTTTTCATTTCTTCTTCTCACTGACTCAATGATTCTCAATCTATCCTTACTTAGTTAAACAACTCCCAATACACCATTTACAACTCTACTCAACTACAAAGTGAAATCCCATATTTTCCTCTCTACACATCTTCCTTTTCTTTCCTGTCAAACAGCACTAACATCCACTTAATTCCTAACCAAAATTTGACAAAGTTTCCTTACTTTCCTTAGTATTCTCACCACACCAATTTTGCTCACACAACACACTTCATAACCTGCTCAATTTATATACATTATTCACACACATTCTAAATACTTGCCACAAGTTTATTCTCACACTTAGCATTTATTTGTTTGTTCCCAAAGGCTTCAAACTACAAATACCATATACCCATACTCTTCCTACTGTTATGGTGATTTCTAACCCATTGTTAAAACAATATACTCATACGTATACAAACATAAAAAAAAACTTTACAGAGGCATCTCCTCACCTTGTGTTCTTTGTTTCCTTTTTCCTTTCTCCTCTTCTTCTTTACAGCTCCTCTTTCTTTCTTTGTTTTCTTGATTTATTCAAGCCAAGCTACACCATGTAACAAGGCACACACATACACACCAAACTAGCAAGTTTCCTACGTAGGTTTTTAAACCCTAGATTATGATAACCATTTAAACTCTTAGGAACTCTTACCTTGAGCTTCTAATGGAGTTTTTGAGTAGAAAATGACAAGGCTTCAACTCCTCTTTGAAGTGCCATACCGGCTGAGTAATGGAATAGTGGTACATTTCGTGAGTTTTGTATTTTTGCAAGGAAAAGATGAAAAGAGTGAAGCTTTGGTCTACTTCTTACCTTAGAACATGGAGAAGAAGATAGATCTTCAAATGGTGCTCTTGAAGCTCCTAACCGATAATACCCTCAAAACTAAAGTTGGTGGTTTTAGATTTTTTGAAGGGTGGAGAATGATCTCCTTGACGATGCGAATTCAACGGTATGGTTTTTGTAGCATTTGGTGGTAGTTTGAGGTTTCAAAAATGGGGAAGAAGATGGCTCTGTGTGAGGGGCTCTCAAATCGCCATCGCTGGAATCAGAGAGGAGAAGAGAAAATAGAGAGGAAGAAGGAGATGTGCAGTACGTGAGTGAGAGAAATGTGAGGAGTGAGAGAGAGAGAGTTTTACTTTTTGACTTTTTATTTCTTTTGTCTTTTGTACATATAGGGAAATTAAGAGAGTGTGAGAGAGTAGTGTAATCGGCTACCCACACAGCCCATATGGCTTTTAAAATTTTAATTGCAATAGTGGACACACTAGTTTGCTTTATTTACACTCTCACCCCACAACTTCTCGATTTTTACAGTTTTTACTATTTTCTCGTTTAATTGATTTTATTGGTTCTAGACCTTCATTAATGTTTATTAATGACTATTTGGTTGATCAAAATTGTTACGAGTCTATTTAACCAGCTTAAAGTAGCGTTTTCCCGGTTTCCTCGAAAAACGCGCTTTAAGGTCCGTTTATATTTTTAATCCATTTTAAGGATCCGTTTTCTTTGGAAGTTGTTTCCTTATATTATTTAGGCATCATTAAGCCTTATGAATTCATATAATACGCTAACCGAGGTCTCTTACCTCCTATGGTCATTTACGCTTATGTAGCGTTTTCCGCTTTTAAGCATTTCTTTATTTCTTTTGAATTTATTTTTCCTTACCAATATTACTTAGGTGTTATTAGGCCCTTAAATACATATTAGAATTATTTTAATCACTATACTTAAGTTCAGGGTATTTCAATCTACCCCCCTTAAGAACTTTGTCCTCAAAGTTGTTCGAGGTTATGGGATTACTATACTTACTCATTTATACTTGCCTAATACCAAAGCCATACATTCCTCCTCCTTACAATTCCCAAATTCGTTACTCCAGGTTTCTACATTCCATACCATACAAATGTACTATAATTACTCCAATCCACACTACTACCAACCATTGGTTCCATATTACCAGGTTTTCACATATATACAATGCAAAGCTATCCCCAAAGCAATGCAATACACATACAGTCCCACAGGCACTCAAGTCATCTAGACACAGGACTCCTCTATGTCCCACTGCCCTTGGAATAACACAACGTGCTACGCTACCATCTTCTCCGGTATAAGCTTCTAACCAAATCTTTATTCTCGGTCTAAGGAAAATCCTTCCCAACAGCTAATTAGAAATCCTTCTAAAGCATACAACTCCAAATTTCAATTTATATTCATTACTTCTATCCTATGTGTGATTCTTGTGACCACTAAAGGGGAGCTTCAAGAATCATACGACCCTGATTTGATCAGCATCAGTGTTGAACTATCTTTCCACCCCAATTTGTGTTCGGTTTCCCTTGATCTGATCAGGATCAAGTTCGAATTCCCACATCAGTTTCAAACAAACAAATAACTTAATTGTTTTCATTTTCTATCTTTTTACCCATTCTAGTCATGATTACGAATTCATACATCTCCAAAGGATGGAATCAGTCCATCAATCATCCTCACTCTACTTCCCAAATGATTTACTCTGTGATTCAATATCCAAATGCTCATTTCATCAACCTTCACTACTTCCCTCCATTACTCTACATCATTTCAATTATTCTAACTAGGGATTACCATACTTGTACAATTTTAGTTGTTCTCGATTTACTTCCAATAATTTACCTAGGTATACACTACCCCTAGACATTCATCTACTACTCTCATACATTTCGTACTATTTCTTCAAGGGCTACAATACTTGTGGAACTCCGTCCACTACTCATTACTTTTCTTTTACTAATACTCTTACATGGTGTTACAAGGTAGGTATATCCATCATATGGTATTTGAATGTCTAATGCCTAGTTACCATAATTACAATATGAATGAGTACTTATGTTTATTTAACATAGTATCAATCATCAATTTGATTCTCATTTGTGCTATGCACATTACGGTTTATGTGTTTTATTCACAAAACTTACATTAAGCGGTTCTCGCTCTACCCCCCTTAAAAGGGATTACGCCCACGTAATCTACCATATGTTATTATTATTAAACATTGGTTACTAAGTTCGGGCACTCTGAAGCATTTTAGCTTCTTTACGGTTTATTACATAATATACCCTTGTCAAAGGGTCCTAATCATAACAATGGTTTAGTCTTTGCACCAAGGATTCCTCTATGAGTTTATTTAACTCATAATTAATTCGGTTTCAGCCTATTAGGCTTCAAGGCATTAATAGCCATTCTACTATGCTTACTAGGTATATTATCGCCTAGCTAGGGCCCACTAGCTTCTGCTGCGCGACCCTGATAACTTGGGTTATTCACCCTTCTTGTTATCCTTAATGTGCTATACATCACCTCCTTATCCGTCTATTATGGGAATAAGGTTTACTAACCAAATGCGGTATTCTTTTACCGTGTTTGAACTCAATGAGTTTAAGATTCATAACCAGCTCTCTGGTAATCTACTGCACATGATATTTGTGCTTCCACGATTATTCATTAAGTTCCTCCGACTTATTGTCGGGCGAGGTTAAGTCATCACTTAACTGTAGTGCTTCCTCTGTTGCTACTAGCTTCTAAATAATACCAGTTCTTCTGGTTCAGTACAAGTGTCCTTAACTTGTATGACCTTGCATTTTCTATGCGTTGGTCCTAGTGACTTTCTTAAGTCTCTTTTCACTCTTTATTCCAATGGAATTCACATCTTGTGATTGTTAGTGTGGTTTACACTCTTCGTGCTTCTTTGGCCTTAGGCCGCACGGTCTGTTGCTAAGCTTGCTTAACTGGCTTATGCCATGTTTGTGGTGAAAAGAAAGATTTACTACGGTTTACATTCTCCATATCCCTAGCTATCCCATTAGATCATTAGCTGTACAAGTGCCATACCAAAACACTCAGTCATACAGAGTGCAGAGGCGTAAACACTTGACAGTAAGTCACTTATGTGATAGGACAGAATATTTCTACCTGTCATCTTATACTTATACTCTATGTTATTATCTGCTACTTCCGCATAGCGGTCGCTTGTTGTGCACTGTATTCTTACTCATTGTACGACATTGTTCTTACTGTCTTTGTTACTGTGGTAGCTTATCTTTACTCGTTGCCATTGTTGTTGGCACCATTTTCTTATGGTGTGAATACACTAGGAGGTTCCTAGTTCATATGTATGACGGTTGTCGCAGCATACCGCAATGGTATTATCTTCCCCATGTGGAGATGTTTTATTTCAGTTTAGGTTTCATGTGCAGGTTGACTTACCTCACATTATTTCCATCATTTATGATACCATTTACCAATTATCTTGGTTGACCAAGGATAAGGTAATTTATCGGGTATAAGCTCTCTTGAGCATTGATCATTCGTGGTGTCCAGTGTGCATTCACATTGGTTGTTCTTGACAATTACTATCTCCCAGTGCTGAGCATTAGTTATAGGCTCTAGCTGTGCGGTTTTACCCTTGTATGTACATCACCGGAACATTCCCAAGAAACTTCATGGGTTTTCTGGTCCCGTCCTCAACTGAGGTGTATTCTATCACTGTTAAGTGAAGGTTCTTGTTGACAAGGTTTACTCTATTGGTATTCATTCGATGGTTCGCCATATGCTTGGTTGCTTATGAAGTATACTTGCTCCTTCGGGTCTCTATGCTCTTTAAGCGTTGTGCTTTTACAGTTCACAGCCTCTTGTAGGCATAGTGGTTTGGAAATCTCATTTTGTTATTCGATTGTCTCTTGGCGATACTACATGCGCAAGCTTTGTCGTTATGGTAGATGGAAGCCTTTTCTAAGGGTTCTCATCATCACCGCATTGGTGATCTTTGGTTAACAAGAGGTGTCTTCCCTCGGGTTTCTCGTAGTGTCCAAGTGTGGACTAGGCCATTGTTGGCATTATTGCGATTCTTGTGCCTCTGTGCTACCATTGCTACAGAAGGCATGAAGGGTAGTTAAAGGCTTCGTCAACTGTATGTAGACTGATGCTCTAGTAACAATGACATTGAGGTAGCCATTACTCCAAGCCGCTCATTATGTTGAGCTTTAATTGGGTTGTTCAGTTGACGGTCTGTTTGTCGTATGAAGCATATCTTTTGCAAGTCTTATTATTAAATGGTGTGGTTTTGCAACCGTTAAGGTTTATATGACATATTTGGTTTATGGCTTCTGAGCCCTATTTCTGCAAGCTATGCTCTTTGCAAGCTGCTTATACATATTTCCACTCCTTCTATACCCCATAGGTTGGAGGTATTACTGGGCCCCATGGCAAGTCGTGACATCACGCTTCCATTCACATGAGGCCCTTTTTGGCATTCTGATGTTACTCAGTGCCCTTTTGTAATTTAGGGTATTTCCTATTAAGTGAAATCCCTTCGGTGTCCTAACCGAGTGTTCGTTGTAGCTTCCGTGGTCTTATCGTGACGCCTTGCTCGGCTGTTGTTAACTCGGGCACCCTTCAAGGATTGCTCCTGGGTGTTGTTGGGTTACATCGTTACATCCGGCTAATGTTTATATCACGTTGTGTCTACTATACCGCCTTGTGGTATTGTATTTAAGCTATCCCCTTTTGGGTTATAACGTCTCCCGTTATTGGACAGACTGTTTATATTTTCCCCTAGTGTCTAAGACTAGTTTCAAAATCCTCTCTAATGATGGATTATACTTCATGGTAATCTTTGTGACTGTTCCCGTTTGTGAGCACTGTGGTGTTCACGTTAGGCTTTTGCCCTATGGTGTGTTCAGGCTGGGTATGCTTTCAGCTGTCATGTATTTACTTGATGTCTTTCAGACATATCCAATGTCTGTGCTTACTAGTCGGCGCTCTTTGCGCTTCTTAATCCTCATTCCTTATCTTCAGATGGATTCTCTGAGTTCTTTATACTTACTTCTTAGCTGAGTTCCTTCTCCTTGATCATTTGTGGCGTCCAACTGCCTTGGCTTGCACTTACTCATAGTCCGTAGAACGGAGTTGACTACTTCCCGTGTTTCGTACACTACATGTATACATACGTGGGGTACCTTGTTGATACGTTACCACTTACCCGACTATCTGTCAGGCCCACAAGCTCCTTCGGAGTGTGGTTGTCCCACATCCCATATTTGGGTACACTACGTCACATGCCTAATTGAAGTATTCTATTGTCAACTCCTCTTGTATCATTCTATGATACTCACCATAATTCTGTTGGTTTGATTTTAAAATCCAAGGCTTGAAAGAAAGGTTGTGGTTTTGGAAGAAAAATTGGTTTTAAAATTATGGTACGGTGTTAAAAGGAGTTCTTCATGGCATAGCCATGTTCGAGATCTTGACCAAGTCCAGCTTCCTGCTGACTGGTGTGTTCCAAATGCAGTGGTCAGGCCGTCAGGCCTTTCCATGGTTTCATTCCTCTAGTTTCAGGATGTTTATTCCTGAAGTCGCTTCATCGCTGTCACGGTACATTACTATGTACCTGTGTGTGTGTTGAAGTTCCTTTACATGCTCTGTCCTTACTGCACTTGTCGTGGCAAAGTGCGTGGTACCGGTGGTTTTTGGGTAAACCGATACCAATCACGGTATGGTTTCCACTGGAACTTGATAGTCTTGTCGACTTCCCCATTGATCCCATGATCTTCTACTTAGATTAATTAATCTTCTGAGTAACTCCTCAGTGAGTTTGACATGGCTGTCATTGATCAGGGTACTTCTCCAATCCTAGAAGACTCCCCTTTTGATTTGGTTGTGTTCTTCCTTGTTGCTCGTTCCCACCGGTTTACCGTGGTTATTGAGCCTTAGGTTATTTAGGCACTACAGTTGTAGTTGCATCAGATTATATCTTGTGAATGTTCTTGTAGCTGTCTGAGCTATGTTGGCCAGGTTTGTAACCTATTTGGCGTTGTAGTTTTGGAGTCAATCACTCCTGACTATGTCCTTAGTCATCTAGCATACCGTTGGTGGTGCTATTTAGCTATTACTGTCCCGCAGTCTTGTGTCTCGGGTTTTGTTACTGTTCCTTTTTCCGCTCCGTTGCGCTTACTATTTCTTTTCTTGCTGCTGGTTGGTTAACCAGATTCCGCGACTGCTAAGCATGTCGCCCCATGTTGTTGTAAGTTGTAGCCTCCTTATGGTTGGAGTGCTGATCCTACCGCCATTAAGTGCGGGTACTGTTGTTCAACCGGAATCCATTTCCGGGACTTCCAATTTTTTTTGGAATCGACTGTGTGTCAAGTCCTTTCCTCTTGTAGGATTATCTCACTACTGCCAGATCGGGTTTTCCCGAGTATGAGAGGTCTTTCCTTCTCTCTGGTGTACTTCCCCAAGTTATACAATAGGGTTAGTGGAGGGCGGGTCTGGTGTTGTAGGTATCCGGTACTCACTGGTAGTTCCTAACTAGCATCTCTCTAATGCTAACACTCAGCCCTTAGCCCTAAGCTTCTAATTCCTAACTTGGTATTCCTAAACTCGGTATTTCCAGTCATCAGAGCGATACTTCGCTCTGATACCACTTTTTGTAACACCCCTACCGCTAATACTTTCATTACCGTCCAATCTCCTTATACAATTCAAACTCACGCAGCGGATACTTACATACTCAACAGTGGGTGATACAATGCCGTTAGCCACCCACGTGACTAACAAGGCTACTACTACTACTACATACAGCATCGGTCTGATGGACCGGAATATCTGAGTACTACGGACTTACAATACATATTCCAATTACCAATTCCAGTACTAAACCCATTCATTACAATGCTCCATAAGTTCAATACAATGTAATACACCGAGTTTACTAAGATCCTTATACAGATAGAATACCTCTTTCAATTCCATACATACTCATTAAGAGTCTACATCTACCCATTTCTCACAACTACTTACTCCTAAGTACAAGGGTGTGCCATTTAGTACACCTCTACATTCTACTTCTAGCTATCCAAGTGTAGCCACCGGTCTCTTACCTTGACCATATCCGCTTCGGGTACCTGCACACTAAAAACATTCCCCTGAGGGGGTCAGCTTGCGCTGAATATGATAACCGCATACCCCGCGTACTAGTGAGGGTACGCCGACCACTTGGTCGAATACATGCGATTGATTTCATTCAAACATACATGCTCTTATACATAATATTACAATACATTACGCAAGGAATACATACATACACTTCAAGACATACTCTTCAATACATACATGGTAAATCATACAAGCCATCAGATATATACTTACCTTTCGAAATTCACAATACGCAATACATGTACAATACATACGCAATACATACACAATCCACCATACTTGTTAGCTCATGTTGGTCCACCCGGGTTAATCGGGTGGAGATTACTCTTTTACTCGTTTCACAGTACTTACACATACATACTCATACTCATACATACTTACTTACTTACTCTTACTCATGTTAAGTCGTCGGGACCTCCGGCCCGGGGACTACTCCGTCCCACCACCGGGATTTACTTGGTTCACCAATCCAGGATGCTACCCATTTAAGGGATTTGGGCCGTGGACTAGTTTAAGAACCAGGAATCGGATCCAACCTCTTGTGTCTCCTCATCCTCACGCGTGGCCGAAGCTATATCGGACTTCTACTCATTCCAATTTATTCCTTACTTATGTTAGGAGTTAGGTAGTTAGGAATTAGTAGAAGTCATTCATTCAAGCCACATACACAAATACATTGCTCAATACATCCATACAATATATAATACAATATACAAATACACTACGGGATACATTACACTTCATCATCATTCATATATTTCATGAATTATACAAACTATTGTTCAAGACAATTATCAAGAACAATATAAACAAGCACATGTAAGTGCAATATAGTCCGATTCATGCATTTATCTTATTAGGCGATCAAATAAGCACACAAATCGGGGTAACCAGATTAGGATACAGGGCATGAAGAAATCATACCTTTCACCATTGATTTCGGACTCACCGACTCCTCTTCGGTGTTCGACTAATCAAATCCTATCACATTCATACAGTTGGGTGTTAATTATCCAGAAGAACGGACGGAGGACGGGCCGAAAGGGGCCGAGGGGATAGCTGGACGAAGGCGGGGGGACGGAAAACATTACTTAATTTACGGACGGAAATAGGCCTAAGCTTTTTAGAGCCTTAATGACCTTAAACACCATTAAAAAACAATTATGTGTTGCCTTATATCCGATATCATTACCCTTCATTACCCTACCTTAGATTAGCTTTTAAATGGATTCTGTGAAGAAAATGGGGTGGTCCTGGTTTGTGTCCTGGTTTACAAACCCGGACCATCTCTTCAGAGACGTTTCTGTCAAGTTTTTATGGTGGTCCGGGTTTGTGTACCAGTTTACAAACCCGGACCATCACTTTAGAAACTTTCTGTCGCATTTTTAAGGTGGTCCGAGTTTGTGTACTTGTTTGCAAACCCGGACCATCCTTCAGCGATACTTCCTGTCAAGTTTTTGAGGAGGTCCTGGTTTGCGTACTGGTTTGCAAACTAGGACAATTCCAGCGAGAAAGTATTGTGCCCATTTTAAGAGGTGGTCCTGGTTTGCGTACTGGTTTGCAAACCAGGACAAATCTAGTCTGTTGCAAATTTCCAGTTTTAAAGCTTTGTTTCAACTTCAAACTTCTACCAACTTCTTCCACAATATTCCTACATATAATCTAGCATATTTTAGCATTGATTAGGCACTTTAAACTAGCCTGATCCACCTCTATCCAAATCTGTTACAATCACCCATTACTGTAAGTTTTCCTCTCCTGTTACCATTTTTCCTTCTCCAATAAATGCTACAGGTTTTTCATTTCTTCTTCTCACTGACTCAATGATTCTCAATCTATCCTTACTTAGTTAAACAACTCCCAATACACCATTTACAACTCTACTCAACTACACTCTTTCTTCCTGCTACAAACCAAAGTGAAATCCCATATTTTCCTCTCTACCCATCTTCCTTTTCTTTCCTGTCAAACAGCACTAACATCCATTTAATTCCTAACCAAAATTTGACAAAGTTTCCTTACTTTCCTTAGTATTCTCACCACACCAATTTTGCTCACACAACACACTTCATAACCTGCTCAATTTATATACATTATTCACACACATTCTAAATACTTGCCACAAGTTTATTCTCACACTTAGCATTTATTTGTTTGTTCCCAAAGGCTTCAAACTACAAATACCATATACCCATACTCTTCCTACTGTTATGGTGATTTCTAACCCATTGTTAAAACAATATACTCATACGTATACAAACATAAAAAAAACTTTACAGAGGCATCTCCTCACCTTGTGTTCTTTGTTTCCTTTTTCCTTTCTCCTCTTCTTCTTTACAGCTCCTCTTTCTTTCTTTGTTTTCTTGATTTATTCATGCCAAGCTACACCATGTAACAAGGCACACACATACACACCAAACTGGTAAGTTTCCTACGTAGGTTTTTAAACCCTAGATTATGATAACCATTTAAACTCTTAGGAACTCTTACCTTGAGCTTCTAATGGAGTTTTTTGAGTAGAAAATGACAAGGCTTCAACTCCTCTTTGAAGTGCCATACCGGCTGAGTAATGGAATAGTGGTACATTTCGTGAGTTTTGTATTTTTGCAAGGAAAAGATGAAAAGAGTGAAGCTTTGGTCTACTTCTTACCTTAGAACATGGAGAAGAAGATAGATCTTCAAATGGTGCTCTTGAAGCTCCTAACCGATAATACCCTCAAAACTAAAGTTGGTGGTTTTAGATTTTGAAGGGTGGAGAATGATCTCCTTGACGATGCGAATTCAACGGTATGGTTTTTGTAGCATTTGGTGGTGGTTTGAGGTTTCAAAAATGGAGAAGAAGATGGCTCTGTGTGAGGGGCTCTCAAATCGCCATCGCTAGAATCAGAGAGGAGAAGAGAAAATAGAGAGGAAGAAGGAGATGTGCAGTACGTGAGTGAGGGAAATGTGTGGAGTGAGAGAGAGTTTTACTTTTTGACTTTTTATTTCTTTTGTCTTTTGTACATAGAGGGAAATTAAGAGAGTGTGAGAGAGTAGTGTAATCGGCTACCCACACAGCCCATATGGCTTTTAAAATTTTAATTGTAATAGTGGACACACTAGTTTGCTTTATTTACACTCTCACCCCACAACTTCTCGATTTTTACAGTTTTTACTATTTTCTCGTTTAATTGATTTTATTGGTTCTAGACCTTCATTAAGGTTTATTAATGACTATTTGGTTGACCAAAATTGTTACGAGTCTATTTAACCCGCTTAAAGTCGTGTTTTCCTGGTTTCCTCCAAAAACGCGCTTTAAGGTCCGTTTGTATTTTTAATCCATTTTAAGGATCCGTTTTCTTTGGAAATTGTTTCCTTATATTATTTAGGCATCATTAAGCCTTATGAATTCATATAATACGCTAACCGAGGTCTCGTACCTCCTATGGTCATTTACGCTTATTTAGCGTTTTCCGCTTTTTAAGCGTTTCTTTATTTCTTTTGAATTTATTTTTCCTTACCAATATTACTTAGGCGTTATTAGGCCCTTAAATACATATTAGAATTATTTTAATCACTATACTTAAGTTCGGGGTATTTCAATGAACGAAGTGTAGCACCCAGAGATGGGCTACCTCCCACATCGATTGGGGAGGAGCTCGAAGTGTACCTTATAGGTGCATGGATACCTCTCCCTTGTGTGACACGTTTTGGGGTGAAACCCAAGAACAAAACCGTGCGGCCGGTGTGCCAAAGCGGACAATATCACACATGTGGGACCCTGGGCTGTTACAGATGGTATCAGAGCCGGACCCAGGTCGGTGTGGCAGCGAGGACGCTGAGCTCCCGTGAGGGGGAGGAGGACGGAGTGTAGCACCCAGAGATGGGCTACCTCCCACATCGATTGGGGAGGAGCACGAAGTGTACCTTATAGGTGCATGGATACCTCTCCCTTGTGTGACGCGTTTTGGGGTGAAACCCGAGAACAAAACCGTGTGGCCGGTGTGCCAAAGCGGACAATATCACACATGTGGGACCCTGGGCTGTTACACTGTTAAACGAGGAAGCACTACATGCTAAGTAGTAGCTTGACCTCAACCGACAACAAGTCGGGAAAAGTAAGTGAATAATCACGAAGGTATACAGTGTTATACGAAATAGATTTCTAGAGAATTTGAGAGAAAATCTATAACTCATCGAATTCGCATACGGTAAGAGATACCACGCGATGATTGAGAAACCTTTATTCCAAAGTCAAAAAGGGATAGAAAGGGACTGAATAATATATTGAGAATACCAAAAGGCGAGTTAAGCTCTAGTTATCTGGTCACGCAGCAGAAGCTAGTGGACCATAATTCAAAGGTTAAGTATACCTAGCAAATGTGAGTAAATGGCTAATCATAAACGCCTTGAAGCCTTAGAGGCTAGAACTGAACCCGGTTATGAGTTAGTTAACCGTATTGAAGTTAAAACACTTCTAGATGCCTGGAGTTAGCGAACCAATGTTCAGTAATAACATATGGTCGATTACACAGGCGTAACCCCTTTTAAGGGGGGTAGGGCGAGAAACCGCTTAGAGTATGTTTTACGTATAGGTGCGTAAACTACTATGTGCATAGCACAAAGGAAATCGTTTTGATGATTGGAACTTATGTTACATAAACATATGTACCCCTTCATTGTGTAATTATGATTAATGTGCATGAGAGATGCAAGTAACGAGTATACAATATTTATGAAAAGAGGAGTAGAGAGTCTCCTAGGGAATGAGAATCCCAATAGTATATGTCTAGTGAGATTAGACATGAGTTATGATGATTATGAATCGGTATGAAACCGATGTGTAACCTAGTAGGGAGTGAGTTCCCTAGGTGATTTTATTTGAGAATGATTGATGGAGTGAGTTCCATCCTTTGGAGTTGTTATGTTGTGTGTTTTAAATTGAGTAACAATTTGGGAATATGAGGTCATGAGTTGCTTAGGTAAAGTAAGCAAAGAAAATTGATAATGACGGATGACCTAAGTTCTAGGAATTTGAGATAAGTTAAAATGGATTGTTTTTATGAATATAACTAGAAATAGTAAAAGATAGAAAACGAAAATGTTTGACTATCTGATTGTTTGAAACTGACGTGGGAGGTGGAACTTGATTTGTTAGCGATCAAGGGAAACCGAACACAAATTGGGGTGGAAGGATAGTTCAACACTGATGCTGATCACATCAGGGTCGGATGATTCTTAAAGCTCCCTATAAGTGGTCACAAGTAATCATGCTAAGAAAAGATACAGCTACCACAAATTTGATTTGGAGTTGTGTGATGTTTTAAAAACAATTTCCAAACAGAATTTGAAAAGGAATTTCTTCAAGTGTGAAGATGGAAACGAAAACTGGTTTTGAAACCGCTATCACCCGCTGATGGCTGAGCCTTAAGTCTTGATGACCGGTAGAACGGTGGGCGTGTATTAGTTTTGAAACCATTGCACCGTACGTGCGGCGGTCCTAAGTGACCGGTTGGGGCGGTGACAGTGAGTGATTTTTCCAAAGGCAACGGGACGGGGAGAGTACCCTGAGACAATCCTGTGTTGAGTGAGTCAACCAAAGTGCCTGAGGATATTTATACGTGAAACGTTTTGATCAGAACCGAAGGGACCGTGGGCCAGAGAGAGTAAGTGCCCATTTGTCATGAAACGGCCGTGGACCAGAGAGCTTAAGTGTCCAACGTGACCGGTGCCTGAGGGATCAGTAGTATATTACTCAATATGGATTCGAGGACTGTAGTGCCTTCTTGTCTCCGGACCGATTCCATGGAGAGAATACAAAAGAGTATTTTTGGTTGCTATACATGCTATGAAATGTGTGTGGTATGTGTAGTGTGAAATGAGACCGACTTGTGGAGTCTGTAAGGTTATACGTGTATTATAACCTTGGCATAGTACGCTATGAGAGTAACAATATTAGATTCACCAACTTTGAGGACAAAGTTCCTAAGGGGGTAGATTTTAATACCCCGGACCTAAAAATGGTGAGTAAATTACTCTAATATGATTTATAGAGGTCTAATGGTGCTTTGAGAGTATTGGTAAAGAGAATAAAACCGAAAGAAAAGAGAAAATGCGTAAAACGCAAAAAAACGCTAAAACGCGCATTAAATGAATAAAGGAGAAATATGATCTCGTTAGGGTCCGATATGGACTCCTAAGGCTTAATTATGCCTAATTAATATGTGGGAATAATTCCCGATGAAAACGGATCCAAATAATGGATTAAAAATACTAACGGAGCATAAAAGCACGTTTTTTTCGAGAAAACCCGAAAACGTGACATTAAGCGGTCAAATGGACCCGTAAAAATTATAGTTGATTAAATAACTATAATTAAGTATTAATGGAAGTTTAATAACCATTAAAAATAAGGAAACGAGAAAAATCTGAAAAACGGACCCAGTTTGTGAATAGTGTAAAAACCGGGAAGTTGTGGGGTGTAAACGTGATAAGTAAAAATTAAACCCCCTTGTAATTTATATATGTGGCCGGTTACTTGAGCTGTAATGGGGGGCACATTTTATTTTTACTAGCAGCTCACCCTTGTTCCTAATACACTAAGTGACAAGAGAAATAAAGTAAACAAGTTCAAATAGTAAAAGAGGTATTCTACTCTCTCACCTCTATTTCTCTTGCCAGTCACGATTTCTTCTTCCCTGTAACATTTTCTTCCTCTGTAAACCCGCCATTGAGATTTCATCAGTGAGCAACAACAGCCCATCTTCATCCTCTCTTTTCTTACTCGATACAACACCAAATCACATAAAATTTGTACCGTTGGATTCCTCTTGTTAAGGGCAACATTTTCCACCCTTCAAAAGCTAGAAACCCTCACCTTCATTCCCATGGCAGTAGGCTCATTTGAAGCTTGAAGGGGTGTTTTTGAGTCTCCTTCATCTCCTTATACTCTAAGGTAAATATAAACTCATGTTAACCTTCTTCCTAGCTTATTCTTGCTAAATCAAAAAAATGCCCACGTTGAAATTGGCTTCATTTTCCAGCCGGTTTGCTCTTCAACAGAGGGGTGAGATTTTGCTAGAATTTCTATTCCAAAGGTGGCACTCAAGAGAACAAGGTAACTCCTTAGTGTTAAAGCCCTAAAACTAGTTCTTGAAATATTAGTTTTGTGAGGTACGTGAGAATTAAACTAGCTTGTTATGTGTGGTTTGGGGATGTGATTGTAGATAGCAATCTATACCCTCTGTTTGCTGGGAAACAAGAAGAGAAAGAGAGAACAAGAAAAGGAGGAAGAAGAGAAGAGCAAAAAAAAAAACTAGTAAGGTAATGAACTTACCTTGGGCTGGTTTTGTTCTCTGTAAACAGATTTTTGAATGCAAATAAATGACCTTGAATTAGTGTAGTTTTGATACTACAATGGCGTTTGTTGAATGAGGAAGTTTTAAGGGGTTTGGGTGTGCAAAACAAACTTAGAAACTGAGTTGGAATTATGTGATAACAGAGGAGAATTTAATGTGATGTAGCAGTGGTTTATGCTTTCAAATAACAGGGATGAAAAACAGGTTTTTGTGAGCTGTTGTAGTGTGGTGAGAATACTAAGGAAAGTAGTCAAGCTATGTCAAATTTTGTCTAGGAAACTATGGGCTTGAGTGTGTTAATAAGTGGAGTTAGAATGGTAAGGAAAAGAAGATTGGAAACATCAACAGAAACAAGAAGCTAGAATCTGTAACAGAGGGGAAAATTACAGTGAAATGGGCTAAGTAACAGATGATTATCTAAGGTGGATTAGGTTAGTTTTGAATGCCTAATCAATGTCAAAACATGCTATAATATATGTAGGAAGAGTGGGGAAGGAGTTGGCATAAGTTTGGAGTGGTAACATAATCAGAAACAAGGAGAAAACTCATTTCTGTAAGTGGTCCGGGTCTGTAAACAAGTACAGAAACCCGGACCAGTGCTAAAACACGGCAGAAACCTATATCAGAGGAGTGGTCCAGGTTTACAAACCAGGACACAAACCCGGACCACCCCTAAAACTCACCCGAGAGATTTATGAGTTATGGGTCCGGGTTTGTAAACTAGCATATATACCTGGACCTGTCATTATTTGCACCCGAGAGTGACCAGGAGTATTGGTCCGGGTTTGTAAACCCGGAACCAAACCTGGACCACATGTAAAATTGTCCAGAAACTTTAAACCGTGTCTGGTCCGGGTTTGTAACCCCGGACACAAACCCGGACCAGTGTAAAAATGTACCAGAGAGTGTTTTTAAGTGCCCTAATGATGGGGAAGTGAATGGTAATGGTTTTAGATGATGTTTAGGCCTTGTTTGGTGACTAGTCAAGGTCCTAAGAAGTGTAAACAAGATTGAGAAGTGAATGAGAAAGTGTGAGTTTAAGAGCACATGAACTAAACTAGGAATAACGGGATAACGGGGTTTAGTACAGGAGTATTAGTTTTACTTACCGTAACGCTTTAATGTTAACATAAGCATTTGAATGTTATCAGAGGATCGTGTGTGAACCGAGCATGGTGAGATGACACGGTAAAAGTAAAAACCCCGGTGAAAGGTATGATTTTCTCATACTCCGCGTGCTAACCGAGTTACGTTGATTTGTGTGTTTGTGTGCGGCTTAATCAAGATTAAAGCATGAAAATAATCCATTGTTTGATTATGTATGCCTTGTTGTATGTTGAATGAGCTAACATACTCTAATGTCGGTGTGGTCTAATATAGTGTATGGACCGACTCGTAGTGAGTAATGTTTGGCTAGAGACCCATAGATCGGGTCGATGCTTATGATAACGAAAACGTGCAAACACACAAACTACCCGTTAAAGTATAACGATAACGCAAACATATGAACTCTCTAGAATGTGAGGAGAAGTACTGGTTGAGTAAATACCCGATAACGGTTAGAAAACCATATGGAAACAAACCACGTAACAAATGAGAGTGGAAAGATAAGTGAACCTCCTTCAAGAGGACTAAAGTTAGTTCGAAGATGTGAACTAGTAAAGAAGGTAAAATAGACCTAAGGGATTAGTAGCTCCCTTGAGACATGGTCGACCTCCTATATGAGAATTTTTCCCGATATAAGAAAATAATCGAAAGTATGAGTAAGTGAAATGTATGGGTAACTCTTAAAACCTAAGATTAACCGAACTTAAGTAATGTTCCCAAAGTCATTAGAAACATCGAGAGTGATGCTTCTAGACTAATATACATAATATTATTATAACTCCGAGAGAGGAGTGTATGGGAATGTAAGTAGTCCAAGAGTAGTCGGACCTAAGTAAAAAGAGATAGGAACTAAGAGAGAGTTCCGTGAGCTAGTTGAACCTTCCCACCATGCTAGACCCAGAGTAGGGTCGAAACCGGGGAAGTAAGACTATGCTTGAGAGCCATGAGTTTTGGCCTAAGTATGTATTAAGAGTAACAACCGTGACGTAGGAGACCTGTAGTGTCTCGAGAATCTACAAGAGCTTGAGTATAATTAACCCAAGAGTGTGGGTGAGATAATGAGTATAAATAACCCACGAGTATGGGTGAGATAATGAGTATAAGTAACTCGAGAGAATGGGTGAGTATAGAACGAGTAGCCCAAGAGAATGGGTGCGTATATGAATAAGTAACCCGAGAGAGCGGGTGAGTTGTTGAATGAGTAACCACGGCATAGTGAGGTATAACCCTCATGGCCTAAGAGTAATTGATACGACTAACAACCTTGTTATGTTAGTTAGGGATTGTATCCCATGATTGATTGTCGAATCCTTATGTAGTGTACATATATAATGTATTACTATATGCATGTTGGTTGAATTAAAATGAACTCCATGCTCTCGACAAAAGTAGTCGGCGTACCCCGGTTAGCGCTCGGGGTATGCGAATTTCATATGCACAATTAAGCTGAGCCCCTAGGGGCAACGTTTTTATTTCTTAGGTACACCGAAGATGTTACCGTTCGTGAGTAGGATGGGGTCGGTGGTTTGAATGGGTAGTTAGATTTAATTACTTATGTATTGAAAGAGGTGTAAGACCGAATATGTTGTCGGCATCCATATATTGTAGACTCGGTATAGTAAAGAAATGATTGGAGTATTGTGTTTATATTATGTACTCGGTTGTTCCGGTTCATCAGACCGTTACGGTATGTAAGAAAGGCCTGGATAGCCATATGGGTGGCGAACGGCGTTGTTTCACCCCTCGTTGTAATTAGATTTCTGCTGCGTGAGTAAGAGCATTTAGTGACAGTTTAAGAGGTAATGATGAGCTTAACAGTTGGGGTGTTACACCATCTCATTCATTATAGGTAGTCAACGCCTTAGAATAGCTTGCCATCATATCATCCTTATAGGTAGTCGACGCCTTAGAATAGTTTGACATTACTTCATTTTCACTTTTTAGGTAGTCAATGCCTTAAAATAGCTTGACATCATTTCATTCATTATAGGTAGTCAGCGCCTTAGAATAGCTCGACACAACTTGTTGGTTTTCAACGGCTTGTAGGGTATTTTTACAATTTGAAATTTTAGGTATCACACAAGCATCAACCAGAATTTTCATATTCATTACAAAGTCTAGTTGACGGGGGGCAATTTGTTATACCCAAAATTTTAACCCCCCGAAGGAGAGTCACTTGAGGCACAGGTGCAAAAAGGGTAGTTTGGTCAAACAACAAGGATTCCCGATTCGATCGGCGCATTCCGGGGCATCAGGGGCCGCTTAGTCATCTTCAAGGGCATTTTCGTAATTTTTCAAGGCTCCCAAGCCCCCTACGAGCTTTTTCTCTCCTCTGAAAGTGGCTCAAATCAACTCGGAATGTTTTCAAATTTTAACCCATGATAAAGGATGACATTTTGAGCACATTGGCGTTGGAATTTGATTTTTTGAATTTCCAATAATTTTCAAGCAATTTCTGATTGAATCTGACTAGAAATTGAATTTAAAAATATTCCAATATTTAAAAATTTTGATTCCACCTCAGAAAAATCATAATTTTCATCCTTTACACATGATTAAAATTTCATAGTCAAATTCTTTTTAGAAGCCCTTGAGCTAAAACGTCAGTAAATCTCGGTTTTTACCGGATTTTCCTATCTGTAAGGAAGCCTATATAAGGAACCTTATCCCTTGATCAAATCAGAACTTCAAGAACCCTAACACTTCAAGAAACTCAGCCGTCACAACCTCCCCACATTTTTACACATTTGAGCCCCGAAATTCCATCAAAATCTCACAAAATCAACATCAAAACACTTTTTCCAACTCCCACAACATCATCCATCATCAAACCTTCACCAAAACAGCACCAAAACGTGAAGAACATCAAGAACAACTAGTGACCAGAAGCCCGGTTCAAAGTCCTTTCGAATCTGCCGTTAACGGGGCCTCCGAAGAATCTCGACGTGAAGAAAAGAGCAAAATGGGTTATAATTCAGGTTTTCTAACTCCCCTCGACTTTATTAACTTTCTGTTAAAATTTGGAATCAAACCGGACCTTTTTGGCTCCTGAGTTAGCGTTTTCTTTGGTTCTGCCCATTAACTTATTTGCTTAGTTTCATGCTTAATTTGACTTCAAAATGAAAACTTTTGATTACTAACGTATTGTACATCTTTCCGGCTACACGTACATAAATGTTGAGCCAAAAACACCATCAGGAATCACTTGGAAAACCCCTGTCTGTGGGTGGTCCATGACCTCGGACCCATGGTCCGGGACCACGGACACCCACGGACGACGACGGGATTTTAAATTTTTCAAAACTTAGGTCTTTCGAAACAATGTTCGGGCCCACGGGCGTCCTGTCCGTGGCCCCGGACTTTTTAAAATTTCATTTTCTCTTAAATTCGACTTTTCTGTATAGTTAGGTTAACTAGGGTCCGTGGGTTTAGACATTAGGTCCGTGGCCACAGACAAAAACAAATTTGACCTAATTCTGCCCCTGAAACCCTAGTTTAGGTAGTTTTAATTTTCACTTTAATTTTCTGTCAAAAAGAGTAAAAAAATTAAAAAAATCAGAAGTGTGCACTTATGTTAGAACGACTCGTAATAAGCCGTAATTAAACTAAGTAGAGGAAAAATGACTTCTAAGGGGTAATGAAAGTAATTGAACCCTAATTAAGTCGAATATCAAGCCCCCGAACCCGAACTCTCCTTTCCTAATTTGATCTAGGTTAAAATTAGGTGGTGACTCATAATAGGTTCTAGTGAGCTAGCTTAGGTTTTAATCATTATGGTTAATGACTTAGTTATTATTCTTAGGTTATAAGTGGACCTAAAACCCGATCATATCCTAATCAACTCGAATAAACCTAGGATAGGGTTTAAAAACCGAGGCTCACATAGGGGCATTTTGGTTTTTAGCAGTTAACACCTATAAGTCCCCGGTTGGCACTATTCATTAACCGGCGTTTTCCGGATTTTTTTCGTTTTGTTAGTTTTAATGGTTCTTAGACCTTCGTTAATGTTTAATTATATTTATATGATCAACTCTAATTTTTACGAGTCCATTAAACTGCTTATAGTCACGTTCTTGGGTTTTCTCGAAAAACGTGCTTTATGCCTTCATTTGCATTTTTAACCCACTATATGGATTCGTTTTCTCCGGGAATTGTTCCCACATGTTCTTAGTGTATAACTAAGTCTTAGGAATCCATCTTGGACCCTAGTCAAGGTCATATGCCTCCTATGGTTGTTTACACATGTGTTTTACGTTTTGTGCTTTTTTAGCGTTTTTTCTTTTTCTTTTGGTTTACTTTCTTCACCAATGTTCTTTAGGCACCATTAGGCCTCTAAACTTCATATTAGCATAATTAATCACCATACTTAAGTCTGGGATATTTCATAGATTGATCGCAGTCTCCATAAGTAACTGAGTTAGACGGATCTTAGTCTCCATAAGCAAATGAGTTAGATGGATCTCAGTCTCTATAAGCAACTGAGTTAGATGGATCTTAGTCTCCATAAGCAACTGCGTTTGATGGGTCTCGGTCTCCATAAGAAACCGAGTTGAATGGGTTTCACTTCCAAACCTGAGGCACACATAAGTCCTATCACCACAAAAACAACCTTAGGCGCCCATAAGACCTACCTTACATTCTATCCTTTCAGGCACCCATAAGACCTACCTTACATTCAATCCTTTCAAGTACCCATAAGACCTACCTTACATTCAATCCTTTTAGGCACCCATAAGACCTACCTTACATTCAATCATTTCAGGCACCCATAAGACCTCCCTTACATTCATTCACTTTAGGCACACATAAGACCTACCTTACATTCAATCATTTCAGGCACCCATAAGTCCTACCTTGCAATCATTCCCTTCAGGTGCACATAAGCCCTACCACTACAAAAACACCCAAGGCACATATAAGCCCTACCCTGCACCTATGTTGCCCTGCATTTATTTCACCTTACATTCACCAACCTTAGGCACACATAATCCCTACCACTCACATTGCACCCATCAAACACAATGCATCAATATCATTGCATACCACACCTCTTTTCATTCCTCACTAGGACACCTTTATGCTTAGCTCAGTTTAGTCACTTCCAGGTTCCCGACACCTCATATGTTCAATTTAGCTTATTTTATTATTAGTTTAACTCATTCTCCATGTTCTCAGGTAGTTGGCGCCTCATAATAGTCCAATAATTTCAAGCTTCTCTCTTAGGTAGTTGACGCCTCATAATAGCCCAATAGACTCAAGCTTCTCTCTTAGGTAGTTGGCGCCTCATAGGTGCCCAATAATTTCAAGCTTCTCTCTTAGGTAGTTGGTACCTCATAATAGCCCAATAAACTCAAGCTTCTCTTTTAGGTAGTTGGCACCTCATAATAGCCCAATAATCTCAGACTTCTCTCCTAGGTAGCTAGCACCTCATAATAGCTCAACACAATCAACAGGCTTTCGGTAGAAATTTTGGGGTATCACTCAAGCATCAACTCGCCTTTTCATTTCCATATTATAAGCTAATAAACACATGGAATAGCCTCGAAATAGGAACAAAAAGGTTTCCAAATATTGAAATAAAAATGTGAAATGCTTATAATGACTATGTACAGTCATAAGCCTTAAAATATTTCATTTGGAACCTTAGCCCAAAATTTAAAAGAGAAATTCAAATATTCCTACAACTTTCTCTCTCCTCGGGAAAATACCCAAATCAATTGAAAATGTCATGAAATTTTAACACAAGATGGAAGATGATTTTTAGAGATTAACCCAGTTGGAATTTCATATTTTCAAATTTCCAATCGTAAGTTATGAATTATGAGAGGTTCCAAATTATAACATTTTTATCTAATCAGTTTATTTATCTAAATAACCTGACTCCAACTCTCAAAATTCCTAAAAATCATATTTTATCCTTGGCTAAAATATCATAATTTTATGGACCCGTAGCATATTATCAAAAATCAGATTCTCTTAGAGCATAAATCAAGGTTTTAGATAAAAATTTTGTTCTATCAACTTGGCCTTACTTTTTCTATAAAAGGACCTCCTCAAAAATTACCTAGGGCAGAAGAGAACAATCCCAAAGTCAGAAAACACATCCGTCAACCTTCTCTCCATGTTTTTGTACTCCCAAGCCTCAAATCAATACCGAAACTCTACTGAAATCACCTCGAAACTACTGAAAATATAATTTTTCTTTCCCTGTCAGACTTCTAAACACCAAACCACCACAAATACAGAAGAAAACTTCCTTCGCAACACAAGGAAGAAGGGTCCAGAAGCTCGGGTCGAAGTTGAACCGGATCGGCCACCAACGAAGCTTTTAGAGATTCCCGACGTGAAGGAACAATAAATATTCAAAACTAAAACAGGTTAGAAACAAAATTTTCTAACTTCCCTGATCTCAATACACTTCTGGTTGAAATTTCAAATTGAATTGACTTTTCGTTGCTTCTGAATTAAGGTTTGTTTGTGTTTCTGCCTTCTTACTTGTTTGCTAAGTTTTGTCTTAAATTCAAACTAAAATTGCTTTCTTTCAATCACTAACATGTTTATAATCTTTCAGGCTAACTACTCATAACATTTGAGCCAAAAAACCACCGGGAACCACCCAAATGCCACCGTCCGAGGGTGGTCCGCACCCACCGACGCTACATCCGGGGTCCCGGACGCCCCTAGACGGTGGCAGGGTAATTTTATTTTCAAAATTTAGGGTTTTTCAGCTTATGTCTGGGCCCATGGATGCCTTGTCCATGGCCCCAGACTTTTCAATGTTTCGTTTCTCTTTAAATTTGACTTTTATTTTTAGTTAGGTTAACTAGGGTCCGGGGTTCGGACAGTAGGTCCGTGGCCACGGGAAAAATCAAAATTCGACCTAATTCTGCCTCTGAAACCCTAGTTTAGGTAGTTTAAATTTTCACTTTAATTTTCTATAAAAAAAAGTTAAAAAATAAAAGAAATCCGTCTTTGAGGGGTAATAAAAGTAATTGAACCCTAAATAAGTCGAATTCCAATCCCTCGAACCCGAACTTTACCTTTCCTAATTTACCCTAGGTTAAAATTAGGTGCCGACTCATAATAGGTTCCAGTGAGCTAACTTAGGATTTAATAATTAATGTTTATGATGTAGTTATTAAACTTAGGTTGTAAGTGGACCTAGAACCCGATTAGGTCCTAATTTACTTGAATCAACATAGGATAGGGTTCAAAATTCGAGGCTCACACCAAGATGATTAATGAAGGTTTAATGCCCTAAAGACTTGGATTAGTAGCTTACTCTATTAAAGGTAGAAATTTCTCTTGAAATTCCTTGATTCTTAGCCAGCTTCTTAAGAATATTGAAACTATACTTTGGCCACATGAACAAGAAGAGAATAAAGCACAATGTAAAGGTCTTTGGACACCATACCAAATCAATGGAAGAATCTATGGCTTTAAGGCCTAAAATGTGATCTTAGGTTGAAACTTTACCTTATATCTCAAAAGTGTTGATTCTAGCTCTTCCAAAGCTTAGGCCAACTACAGTGGAGGTAGGGAATAAGATCTTTTGGGCAGATCCATGACTAGAACAAGGTTTAGCTCTTAAAACATAATTTTAAAGAATTTACCTTAAGGACAAACTCATGTAGTTCTCGGCCTTGTTGGAGTTTGAAAAGAAGACCACTTTGTGTATGAAATTAATGAGCAAAATAGATTAGAAGATAACTCCTTTTTGGCCAAAATTAATCCAAAGAAGTGTTTAGCGCTTAAAGCACATTTTATACCTTAGAATGATGTAGACTTAGCTTGGCTTCATTTCCTCCATGTAGGTCTAATTTCAAGCTCCAAATTTAGTGTATATCTTTATATTTTATGAGAATAAAAGCTAGATCTATACTCTTCCTAGCTTATAGATGTGGAGAGGAGAAGAATTAAGGTGAAATGGAGTAAGGAACTCACTTCACCATTGCTTCCATTGATGTGTTCTTGGAGCTCTCAAAAAAAGGAGGAAGAAGAAGAAGGTAGAAGATGAAGAGCAATTTGGTAATGAGAGGAGAGAGAAGGGAAGTTTAGTGAGGTGTAAGAAAATATAAAAAATGAAGACTTTTCCTTACTTAAGTGACTCTTGCTTTAAGGAAGGGAAATTGAATTTGATATGAGTGACCAAGGGTATGGCCGGCCCTTTTATATATTTTGATGGGTGTGGTTTTACCATTAACCAAGTTAAATGAGAATAAGGCCTTGTTTGGCACTATTCACAAATTGGTGCATGTTTATGTTTTTTTTTTGTTATTTAAGCTTCCCCATGTGGTAAATTATAGTTTCTTAGTCCCCTAGGATGTACAAAAGGCTTAATAACCTCCCAAATTCAATTTCTACACAATTTAAATAAAAATGTGTGTTAAGGAGTCTTAAGGCTCCTTCTTGTGTTTTAACACATTTTACGACTTGGTTTTCTTTGGTACTTGTTTTATCTTGTTCTTACCTTAGATATAAGGTTTAGGATTCCAGTTTGGACCCTCATTGAGCTTATATAATCCCTTAGGTTTCTTAAAGCATATTTTTGCCCTAAGTGATTTTAAGCACTTTTTGCTTTATATGATCTTAGATTGGTCCTCAATAATCTTAAAGAACATTTTATCGTTATTATATCATTATTTTATTTTTTGATCATCATTTATTAGTTAGGGATATTTAATCTTAGAATTAAACTAGTTAAAAGTAAGAGTTATTGTCCCTAGCAGAGTTGCCAGTTTATGAGCCTCTGTTTTACCAACCTTATCCGATGTGATTATGTTATTAGGATCTGATTAGGTTCTAGTTTGATTTATAACCTAAGTTCAAAAACTATGTCATAAAATGATAACTATTATAACCTAAATTAGCCCCCTATAACCTATTATAAGTCGCCACCTAAATTTTAACCTAAATAAACTTGGAAAGGTAAGAGTTCAGGTTCGGGGGCGTGGAAATGTAGCTTTACTCGGGTACAAATTGGTTTCTCTATCCTTCGAAGCTACTTTTCCTTTACTAATGTAATGAAGAGGCTTATTATAAGGTTGATTTACCTAAGTATGCAAGCTTCTTTATTTTTATGTTTTAATCATTTTTTACCAAAATTAAAAGTAAAATTTAGACTATCATAACTTAGGGTTTTGGGAGACAAATTTTGTAAAATTTGCTGTCATCTGTGACAACGAACACTAATCAATCAAATTAAACAAAAAAAATTAAAATTTCAACAAAAACCCCACATTACTTCCATGAATGGCCAGCCACTTTTGAGAGGGAAATGTATCTAAAAGCAAAAGTAATAGTACTATAGAGGTGGGAAGGTTCCAAGACACAAAAGTTTTCTCCTAGAGAACTACCACTCACATCTTACTTACACTTTATCACTCACTCACTTCCCTCATGCTCTCCCATGCTGCTGTCTACGAACTTGAAATATCCCAAACCTTGATTACTTTAATTAATCATGAATTAATTAAATAAAAGTAATTAATGAGAGATTAAGGAATTAGATACCCTTAACAAAAATACAAGGGAATAATATAATACTAGATTAAACCCTAAAAGTCGTTAGGAAACATAAACGAAACCTAAAACGATTTTAAGGAGGTTTAGGAAAAAGAAATATAAATGAAAGTAAAACTAATCGTTTTACCTTGAAAAATGTGTCACAAATATTTTAGAAGTAAGAACGAGATCTTAGATACCTTATAAGGTTATTGGGGTAATTTTAGAGGTACTGGAAAATTTGTTAAGCAGTCGGAATAAAAGATGTCGCGTTTTCATCTAAAATGACGAAACAAAAACCAATTAGGAATTAAATTATAATTAATTAAATTTATAAATAACAATAATAATTATTGTTTGAACTTATAAATTTGGAGATGTAAAAGGATCCGTCTCGTTAAACAAAAAACGTGTCGCAAATGACATGAAAACCGAGTCTAAAACGGGTTAGAAACGACACATTTTATGAAACATTGGAAAAAAAAATATATACGGGCCGACCAGCCAAAGACTGGGCCGGCCCAGTCTACATTGACCCGTGAATAAGGGTATCCGGTCAAGCCCAACATTCTTCCATTATCAGTATTAGCCCAGTTTAGCCTAAACTAATCCAAACCCATATTCTCCTTCACTCTCGGTTATTTGCAACCCTAACTAGAAGAATACTTGTGGCGCCTCTTCAATCCTCCCTTCTTCTTCCTTCAATTTTTGAACCCTAGCCGAGAGGAACAATGTCTGCGCCGCAGCTTCGTCCTCATCTATTCTCTGGACTTTTCTCCTTCTCTCAACCGGCACAAGGAACATAGACGCTCGCAGCCTCCATTTCGCTCTTTCTGTCTTCACGCCACTTCTCAGTCCTAGTGAAGTGATTGGGAACTGAAACTTGGGAAGGAATCTAGTGGTGTACAACGTTGTTTCTCAAACCGGAAATCTGAGAGCACGGTACAACGTCTTCCTGGCTAGATCTGGAAACCGTGAGGGAAATAATTCGAAGAGACCAAGGGTTTCGAGACAAAAACCGCTACAAATCTTCAAAGGTGTACATTGGTTGAATCGACATGGTTACTTTCATTCTGTTCGAAAAACTGGGCTTTGTTTTGATTATTATTTTTTTGTAAAACCAAAATCTAGGGATTATGTAACCCTTGTATCTCGAAAAGAAAATGGGGCTTTGGTTAGTGCAATTTCTAAGGTTTTAGGTGGTTTGATTATTGCGAATTCAGGGCGTATTTTTTTTTTGTGTTGTGACCTTGAATCCGAATTCGAGTTTGAGGTGTTCTATGCGAGAAAAGATTAAGAGGAAACAGAAAGTAAATTAGTTAAGTTTAACTATGAATATGAATCCGGAATTTGGAGTTTGGTGTGAGTGGGTTCGGTTGTGGTGAGTAGTACTGAAAACTAGTATTAATACGCGGTTAATCTGGACGAAATTAAGACCTTGTCAAGGGTTTTGGCGATTTAGGTGCTTAAGTAATAATATGATAACAATTGTTCTTAAGGTCATATTAGTGTAGATGTGTATCTGTGGAATAAGTTGAGTATTTAGAATACTAAGTGACCAGGAATATAAATTGAGTGGTTTTCTGATAATTTATTAGATGGGTTTAATGACTTATATAAGAAACGTACATTGTCTTCACTTGAATTTACGTGTTAATCTGGCAACATGACGTTAATGTGGTATAGGTGCCAAATTATAGTTGTAAATTGGATTTTGAAATAATTAATTAAAGAGTGGGAGGACAAAAAAACTAGTTATTAATTTGTTTAAGGAGGGGATTAGGAAACCCTAAAGTTCCAAATGCTTGTTGTAAAGTGTTTAAGTATGTGATAAGTGGGCTTTAGTCTGATTTTAGGTTAATTAAGTACAAGATAGTAGTTCTGGGTGGTAAGCTAGGTATGAAAGATCATGATTGTTTTGTCAAATTATTAGTTAATAAGTTAAGAATTGTAACCATTGTGTTTTAAAAGGTAAATTAATAAAATGAAATATAAGTGAATTAGACTTGAATCTGAATGCGACTTGGTGGATATAGTCCTTTAGAGGTCGTAGGTCCAAAGGGAAACTAGTCTAACCTAACGATGAAATTGAATTGTTAGATGGTGCTGCTAAGCTGGTAAACAAAGGTTGAATTGGGAAAATTTATAAATAAACCCAATTAGGATATAATAAATAAACTAGTGAGTTAATCAACATGAGGAGTGAGCTGGGTCATTTTTCCTTGAGATCTAATAGAATTTAAATTGTTAATCTGGTATAGACTTGCGAATGAGAGGATTATAGTTAATTTACAAAAGACTAATAGATTAAAGAATAGAAGAATTTGGTTAGGTTAGTAAATTATCTTTAGGTTTACTTAAGATAAATAAGAATTAAAGTAAGGGTTATATTCTAAGTTAAAGTATAAGAGTGACCTTGAAACTTATGATAACAAACTCATAAGTATATCCATATATATATATATATATATATATATATAATTGGACGATTCGAACAAACATGGGGTTAAAATAGAGTTAGGAAATATTGATGGAACAATATAACATTCAATAATAGAGTTGGAAAGTATTTGTAGAGTTGGTATGATTTTAAATATATATATATATATATATTTAGACTTGTGAGAACTTATATATAAATATATACACATGTATATATAATTGGTAAGTTTAATTAAGAGGAAAAGTATACGAGAGACACGTAATACGAGAAACTGTTAAAATAAGTGCAATAAGTAAATGACATTCTCGATTGGTCCAATTATAGGATCGGGTTAGTCGGGATGATAGTCGAGACGACAGTTGGGAGTTACAGCTAGACACTCTCAAGGTGTACGGTATGGTTTTCTTGTGACCTGCTTGCTAACGAGGTGTCCCTCGGCTTGTGTGCTATTTGTTTTTGTGTGCCCACTAAACAAGATAAAGCATGCAACCGGAATATTATGCTTATTGTATTGTTGTGTGATGTTTGAAAACTAACACAACTTACCGTGAGAACTTACTAACTAATGTTTAGTAAATAATTGTGTGAGATTAAGGAACACTCCCAAATATTGTTTTCTTAGTAACCGAAAGAGGTTAACTAACAAACATTAACTTGAGACTTTCTACTAATTAAAACTTAGGGGGGAGTGAGGAATCCGGAATGGTATCGGCACATGTGTATTGGGGGAAGTCGGTATCCTTATCAAATACCGTCTTCCAAATATGACTTGTCCTCGGACTCGTCGCCTAGAGTCGACATATAGACTCGACCTCCTCGGACTTCCTGTTTTAGGAGGGAGGCATACTGAGATGGTGTGGTGGGATCTACCTAAATCCCAACTAATTCTAACAAATATTGTTTATGTAAACCAATGGAGCTGATAACTCATTGGTTAGGGTTACGTGACCCGACAAGATAAACAATGAACTAAGGAACAACCATTCCAATTAAAGAACAGTTGACTTAACTGAGATAAGGTTTGAGATATGATACAACCATTTCTATTTAAAGAATGGTTTGTATTCTAAGACTGAGATAAGCTACAACCATTTCTATTTAAAGAATGGTTTGTTTTCTAAGACTAAGATAGGGTTGGACTGAGTTTAAGAGGAAACTTAACTTAAGGATTTAAATGATTAACTCACTAATTAAGGGAACGCTTTTAAGTTGTTCATTGTGTTTGAACTTTGACTGTTTATATGTGGCTTGTTGTTTATTGCACTTTCTATTATGTTGTGCATCTAATCAACCTCCTTGCTATTGACAATTAGTCGTCGTAGCCACGTTAGCTTGGAGGCCATGAGAGGATCGTACCAGCAATTTTGCTGACCCCCTTTGGGGGCTGTTTTTATTTCGCAGGTGAATGACAGAAGGCGACAGTCCTGAGAGTAGGATCGGGTAGAATTTACTTCGGGATGTCTTCTTTTAGATGTACGAGTTGTGCCTGTACACTCGTTTAGTGATTGGTACGAGATGTTAGTAAGTTGTGTACGATGTAGTGGGATATGAAGAATTTGTACTGAGGATATGTAATGGTTAAGATTTAGTATACTAATGTTCGGTATATACTGTTAGTCAGACCGTGGCAAGGTCCTGGAATGTATTTGAATCCGCTGCAGTGTTTGTATATATGGTGATAAGTTTGTGATAACCACGATTGGATCGAGATGGGGTGTTACAGAACTACCCCCTCCATTCTAGCCGAGAGCAGCCCTCCTTCAACCTCTTTTCTTCTTCTTTTCAAGCTTCAAAGAAAGCCATTAATGGTGAATACTCTTCTTTACTCTTAAATCTCCATTTTTATTCTCCAAAAACACCAAAAACTCTTCTTCTACATTTAGTTCCAAAAATATACTATTTTAGAGGTCAAAATCAGTAGAAAATGCATGGAAAATAACTAGCCAAGTTGAACCAAGTTTAGGTAAGAAAGGTGTCTTAAATCTCCTTCATTCCTTCTTTAACACAAAGCAAGAAACCCACCACTCATTCTCCTCTTATTAGGTCCGAAAATCAGCAACTTTTGACCGAAAATCTGAAGAAAAACAATGGTGAAATGCTAGCCAAAGTCATCCAAGTAAAGGGAAGAAAAATAAGCTTTAAGCTTCTAGCTTCTGCTTTGAATTATGGCTGTCCGGAAATCCATCTAACTTAGCTCATTCTATTCATATTTTTTCCTAAAAAAATTGAGCTTCATCAACCACCCCTGCTGGCCGAAAACAACAAGGAAAAGCAAGCCTAAAACAAGCTAGACTTCAACCAAAGGTAAGCCATGAAAAACTAGCTCCTTTAATGCCTTAGCCATCTTCTACTCTAAGATCAACCATGGAACTAAATCTCAACCTTTTTTTCCTAGCTTGTCCAAAAATTTAGAGAAAAATGTCACTTGGACACTACAAGGTAAAGATCTAATCTTCTAGCACATTTTTTGTGCTTTATGCCCTTGATTAAATTCCTTTGGCTACATTAGAAGTATAATGGATTAGCTCTACCCTTTTTCCTCGTCTTTTAATGGCTGAAAGTGAAGATGCAAGTGGGATGTGGGTGACCAAAAATCAAGGAAAGAAAAAGGGAGGAAAAATCAAGAAAATCAACATTAAAAGTGTAACTTCTCATCCAACTTTTTAAGTACTTAATCTACCATTAAACTCTTGGATTATTACAAGGATGAAATGTATTTCCCTTATGTATAATAAGGCCGAAAATATTGGAGGGAGACAAGCCTTGGAAGTTCAAAAACAAAGGTTGGAAATTAAGGGTAAAGATCCTTACCTTAAGGCTTATTTTGTTATTTTAAGTGTTTTGGTGTGGGTTACTAGTTAAGGCCGAAATTAAAATGGAAAAAATGGTTCTAAATTACCTAAGTATGAACATAAATATACATTAAAATATTTTGTTACAGTCACAAATGATTTATAAGTATCAAATGTCAAATTTGGCTAAGTGTAAGTGGTTTTAATTAAAAATCAAACATGGGACTGTATGGGTAGTGCTCTGTCCGAAAATGGGCATATTATTATGTACACTTTTGATTATTTCAATTTTATTTTATGGCTTGTATAATGGCCACAAGTTTCAGTTAAAATTATAAACATTTTTGGTGTTTTTAATGCTTTAAAAGTTAAGTATTGGTGTGGTAGTTGGTTTGGTGAATAAATCTGTTATTAAGAGGTTATTTGGAGGATTAAAACCACCTAAAAAGGTTGGGATAAAAATACCTACGAATTAGGTAGTGTATGGTTGGAGTTAAGTGCCAAAATTGGTTTCAAAAGTGATTAGAAACTTAAAGAAGTTCAAGTGATTTAATGGGTAAAAGATGAGTGGTTAAGTCTAAATAAACGATATTTTGGGTGTAAAATGGTAATTAAGCTGAAGATTAGGCTTTGTTTGGATTAGGAATACAAAATACAAGTTTTAGTAAAGTTAAGGGGTTAAAATGAAAATCAAAGGAAATACTAGGGGTTAATTCATAATTTCTGGAAATTTAAAGTCAAGGAAGATCATTTGGTAAAACTTGGGGAGACTTAGGGGCCTTGACCAAATTATATCAAAGATAAAGTTGATATTGGAATTATAGAAGAATTTAAGAGTTAAATGTGAAGTGTAGAAATTTTGGGGTCAAAGTGTAAATACTGGAAATTATAAGTCAAGACTGAATACTTGGTCAACTTAGAAGGGAAAGTTGAGGGTTTGACCGCTTAAGAGAAATGGATGATAAAAATATGAATTAAGGAAGATAAGTGGTTATTTGTAAACTTAGGAGAGAATGTGGGGGCAAACCAAAATTTTAAGAAAATTAGTGTTGAGAATCAAAACAGACCACTATGGGTCTGTTCGTAAATTATAGGAAATTTGGGTGGAAGTATGATATTAAATTGGTAGATTATAAAAGATATAAGTTAGGAATTAAATTTGTAAGGTTTGTAAATATATATATTTAAAACAAAGTTTATTGAGAATTGTTTTTTACTTACATAGTACTTACCTGTCAGAGATAGTAATGACCACGCGGGGATCAACACCGCCACCGTGTAAAGCGTGTGAAGCCTCTGAGCTATGCGGTGCTTCGTCAGATGGTGGTGAATCATCATGTAGTGGAGGAGCAGACTGATGTGAAGGAGTAGACATATGTGAAGGAGTAGACATATGTGAAGGAGTAGGCTGACGTGGAGGAGTAGGCTGCCATGGAGGTGGAGGAGTAGGCCGCCGGCGTAGAGGTAGAGATATAGATCGATGTCTCTCAACATACGGTTGTGAATCTAGGACAATAGAAGAATGGTGTGGGTGAGAGTCGAAATAAGGGGACCCTAGGGGTGCTCGTCCTGACAAGGAGTGCGAAGGGGGAGGATGTGTAGAACCCAACGGGGATCCATGACCAGAACCATCCACATGATCAGCTCCAGCCTACTGAGAATCACCTGGGATAGTAGAAGTGCTGGCCCTGCTTCTGCTTCGACCAAATGACCACCCAGATTTAAAAAACTTCTACCACCTGCCATCAATACGAAAACCCATGCATGTCAAACTTCACGTTAAACACTTAGTAGAATAAATATTTTTACACACTAATTAAAAAACAAATGAAATCAATAATATATTGATGTTGCATAGTAGTTGTATGTAAGTTTACTTGTTAAATTTCTGTATCTGTTATGTCTACTAAATCAAATGTTTCTTCATCATCGACCAAAGGTGATAAAACCACATGATCTATGGTTTCATCTTGTAGTGGCTGAACCTCCTCATCAACTGCTGATGAGTTAGACATGTTCAAAGTGCTTCTCGCTTTCACTTTAGAGACAGCCTACCAATCTTTCCTATCCCTCTTCTTTGATGGGTATGAGCAATAATACACTTGAACGGCTTGATCAGCTAGCACAAACGGCTCAGACTTGTCAAATTTCCTTGTATGATTAATGTCAACCAGCTTATATCAAGGATGTACTTGTACTCCTCTCTTTTCTGGGTCAAACCAATGACAACTAAATATTACAATCTTCTTCACAGGTAATGCGGGATACTCTAATTCGATGATCTATTTCAGCACCCCGTAATAATTATACTCTGAGTCACCATAGTTTGTCCCAGAAATGCAAACACCACAGTTGTACGTTGTACGGTCTTCTGAGTAAGACTCTGTGTGGAATTTGTACCCATTCACATAGAAACTAGTGTAGGAGGTTGCCACGTTCAACGGGCCTTGGGCCAAGCTACGAACGAATTCGTTTGGTGTGGTAACATCGTTTGACTGTAATAATAAAAAATAATATCATAATACTATATTTTATATTGACCTTTATGTATATATATAATTATTTGAGTATATAGTCACTCACATATGAAATCTTGAGGAGGATTGGTGGTAAGACGTTACCATCATGAAATCTTGAGCTAGGCATATTTCATTACTAGCCACAATGAACAATTCAAAATTTGTATCTTAAGATTCAGTATCAAAATTCATACATGTAAAGGGTTTATTGAGTTAAATATTTGGTGCAAAATACCTATACATGGAGGAAGGGGATTTAAATTTGGGTACTCCAAGGTACAACATCTACCCCTTATTAAATATAAAAAAAATATATATTAAAGGAAGTAACTTAAAGATGAGTGAAGGGAAGAGTAATACTAAACTAAATATCATTGATTCTTAAATACTTGGAGTAATGAGCATCTAAAAAAATGATGAGAGTTACTTAATTATTGGAAATTCTCATGTTTATTTGGAAGTTTAACATTATACATATGCAAAATTTTAGAAGTCACAGAAGGTGTATTTTTATAAAGGAATATAATACAAATTTTAATGTATGGTTGGCTAATAAAGCTTTGAATATAATTTTGAAAGACTATCTAGACTTATTATATGATCTAAAATATTATTTAAACTACTCAAACATGTTACCCTGATTTATAGCTTGTTAATATATTGATATGTGAAAATAACATAAATGGCATATTTACGTATTTTAGGTTATAAATTCGGTACAAGGTTTCATGAAAGATTTAATTGCATTTAAAAAAAAGAAGAAGTTTTAATATATAGTATGATACTATTTTAAATAAGTTCATGAATTTTTAAGCCATGACAATTAAGAAACTTTAGGTTATAAAATGCTTCTAGAGAAATGTTGTAGTAAGGATTGCATTTAAATAATTACATTACATTATAATGGAATTTTTCTTTTATGAATTAATAGTTTCCAAATCACATGATTAAGATTTTGATACCTACTACATCCAATACTTAAATAAAGAAAGAGTGAAACAAAAATGTTATTATAGTAATATCTAAGTATAACCTATATGTTCCGTTTTCAAAACTTAACCTACTATATGAATGATGAATTCTAAACTTTGTTCTTGTCAATGACCGTAAGAGAGGCGAAATGAGTTAGGAAAGCATGTTGGGAACACTAAAAGATTTAATTATAATCAAGCTAGAATAACAACGAGTGATATTGTGCATCAAAAATGAACTGCATCCTTGAAGGAGGAATCTCCATAGGAGATGTAAAATATAGTGCTCCTTAAAAGTGAGTTTAAATTCCACTTCTTTATTACGAGACGGATATGGGTCGTACCCTATTTTAAGGGGGGGTACGACATCTTCATAAAATAAACATACAATCGTACTGGTCATAAAATGAATAGGTAAGGATCATAAAATAAAATTTTATAATAATCAAGAAAATACAAATACATAACAATCAGGGGGTACAAATAAATATCGATCATAGATAAATTCAACAGTTCCATAAAATTTACAACAAAGCTTGATAATAAGGTGCTGAATTCTTTGATGTAGTGTTTGATAAAAACAAATGTTTGGGAATTGTTATTGGATGAATACCCTTGAGTGGTTGATTGTTTGGTATACATTTTAAAGCTTGTAGTACAACTTGATATTTAGTTTACCCACACACCGGAAGCGGGTGTGAGTAGTTGGTAGATAAATCTTAAACTTCGGGACGAAGTTCTCTTTTAAGGGGGGGTAGAGCATAATCTTTCTTCGCTACCTCATCCAGATTATGCCCTGTTGCGTGATTAGCAGAGTAAGAGGTGTATGTGTGTACTTGGTTTTTACATTATGACACCGCATGTGACTTTTTATTTTTATCATGAAATATCTCGGTATATCTTGGTTCAGTTTGAGTTTGAGTAATCTCGAGTGGAATGTGGAACGGGAATGGATGGAAATAAAGGATTGGATTGGTATGGAATTTCGTTGGAATTATTATTGTCTTAGCACACCCGAAGTGGTGTGAGTGCTTATTAGTTGATTTTTAAACTTCGAGGCGAAGTTTCTGTTAAGGGGGATATACTGAAATACCCCTAAATTAATTTAAATTAATTTAGGGGATTTCTTTTATTAAACCATAAATAATACTATTAATATTAAATTATGGTATGGAATTATGAATATTAAATTATTATATGGAATTGTGAAATTTATTTAGGGGTTTTCTCCTATTTAACCCTAATTATTATACATTATTATATAGTGTTATGAATTTAATAATAAGATTTATAAGTCAATAAATCTTGGGAAAATTTCTAAACACTCCAAATATATTATAAAGATTTTAGGAAGTGTTGGAACATTGTTTTGAAACATAAAAGTCAATATAAAATTCTAGAAACCTTAAAGCTTATTAAGCCTTGCTAGAGTTGACTTTTTGAGAATGGTCAAACCAGGCCATGAAACCTATACCAATAAATAGGTTATGAAAAACCATGAAGATCGATAAAAAGAACGTTAAAAACGGATCATCCTAGCCAAAGTTATGATAAATTGAAGTTTAGAGTCAAAATTTTGAAGGATGCTGACGTGTCCAGGACACGTGTCGCGCCCAGTCAGCACCGAGTCACTCAATCAGTTGAGTTTCCAGCGGTTTTGGCATGTCAACAGGCGATCTTTAGACACCTATATCTTTTTCCCTACTCCACCATTTGGTATGCCGTTTGTTTCATTCGATTCTCCTATCTTTCCTCTTTCCAACCATTACTCACACATCATCTAACTCCTTCTACATCGACGGGAAAATCGATCTAAAGTTGCCTCCTTGCGAATTCGTAACCCAGAACTGCAGTTTTTCCTGAAATCGGGTAAACTTCGTCACGCCATAACTTCTTCATTTCTCATCCAAATTTCGTGTTCTTTAGCTTGTTTTGAAGATCTCTAATCCCTCTGCAACTTTCATGTTGATGGCCAAGGCTGGTTCGCACTGGTTTGGGAGATAAATCTGTCTAAAGTCGCCTACTCGATCACGGTCGAAAATCTGCCCAGTTCATCCCGAAACCAACTAGGTAAACACGATCTTGAGATCTGTAACTTTCTCCCTAGTTCATCAAAATCAATGATTCTTCCACTAGAATCTAGAGTTACATGTCTAGTTTGGATTGTGATAGGTTACATGAATCAAATCTCTCTCAGTTGGTGCGAGTTGATTCGAGAAGTGGCATACCTGAACCGCACATGAAATAACGATTTCCAGTTTTCCCGATTTGGTTTCGCCCCGTTAATGCAATTCCGGTGAGTCTCCGATCAAATTGCTCCGATGTTGATGTTCGTAGTCATGTTTCCGATCAAACCCACATGCCAATTTAGTCTATTATGCATTACAATGGGAGAATTTGTCAAAATTGAATTCGAATTGAACTTTGAACCCTAACTTCGAACCCAGATTCGAAATTACTCAATTCTGCATGAAAATTGGGGAAATTGGTACCATTAGAACCGGGATTTAATTTCGAGTCGATAGGAACAAGAATCATCGAATTTGGTTCTGTGAGTTGAGAGAAAACAGAGATTTAGTACTCGACATCTGTTTGGGGTTCGCGGATGAACTCGAGGATTTTCAGCCGTCCGATCGTAGGTTTAGAAACGGACGGCCGAGATTAGATCTGGGGAGTTTAAGTTGGTTATGAATTATAATATTTCCAGAATTAAACCCTAACTTGTTGAATTAATTTAAATACCTTCCCGAATGTATTTTGACTTGAAATTTTAACCATAGATTCCTTATAAAATCTAGTTTATTATTATGTAAATTAATATGGGTTTTGAGTTTTTAAACGTAAGTTATGATTTTTGCAAGTTATGAGTATTATGGAATTATTTGGAAATTTAAAAAGATATTCTTATGAAATAAAAATTTTATAATATGTCTAAAATGTTATAGTTACTATATATTTAATTTGGGGATTTTTGGACAATTGTAAATGGGTCTAAAAATTGTGTTTATGAGTTTTTCATAAGAATAACTTATAATATATGGTTTTTAATGTAATCAAAAATTAAAGTATAGTTGATTAATGAACTTTATAGGTTGGGGAAAATATAATAAGACTAAAATAACATTTAATACAGAATGTTATAAATATTTTGGGTATAACTTTTAAGTGAAGTAAATATATATATGTACGTATATACAAACGAAATAAATAGTAACTTAGGTTAAATCAAGGAACTAAATTAATCTACATTTATTTATTATATAATATGGTAGTTAATATACTTAATTGAAACTAATGAAAATACTTTATTTTATAAACCATGTATTGGATGTAGCTATGTGTAAAAGTTAGTATAAATAATTAAGTGCAATAAAACTACACAAGGAATGTCTTGAATAAATCCTAATATATATACACATAAAAAAACTACATAAATAAAAGAAATAAAATGCCTTATAGAAAATATAATATGAAGGAATTAATGAGATTAACTAAACCTCTACATAATACTAATAAAAGAATATTATATGAGGCGGTATTAAATTAAGATTATTAAACTTAAGGAGTTATCTTTGAATTTCTAAGATTTATATAAACCGTATTAAAATACATGTATAGTATTAGTCAACGACCATAATGTAAGTCTATAATTGGGTTAAGTAATTAATAAGTTAAAACTTAGGAAAAATTGTGATTAGATTACATAAAATGTTACACAAATAGATCTTATTCTATAATTAATGATAAATAAATGTAATACTTTTACATCTAAATGTTCTTAGATATATAAACAATAATAAAGTAAATAAAATACCTTTACATATGAATGTGAGGTGGATTAGTAAGTCTAGATTTAATCATTTCTTAACATTTAAGGTATTGAAATATAACTTAATGTTTTAAGTTACAATCATTAAAAGGATTATGATATAAAACTACATTAAACTATGATTTGGAAATTTATCTAAATAATAATCCTTAAGTTTCTTGGCATTAGATAAGCCATATGAAATACATTTATAATTTAATTACCAATACTTAGGATGTGAGCTATAAATAAGTGATGTACATAAAAGTTAAAGATTTATAAAAGGTTTGTAAATAGAATTAGATACTTAAAAATCTTTAAACCTTTAATTAGGTGAAACTGGGTTACATAAGAGATTATATTGATCTACTTTAACACTGAAATATTAATATGTCATTTGGATATAAGGTATGAGTATTTTTCAGAATAGATGATCTTATTAAGTAATTGACAATTTCACTTGTGAATGAGAGTTTAATTCTTAGATAAATTCTACCTTATGTTAAGATATAATGTTCATCCTAAAACATAATAAAGGAGATTAATTTATTAAGTTATTCCTTTGAAACCTTAGGTTTTGTAAACAATATGAAAAATGTATTTTAAGACGTAAGTTTATTAAAATTTAGTATAAAAGGATTATACATAGTCTATAGCGGGAATGTGTGTAAAAATAAAATTTGGAAATTAAATGTAAGCAAGGATAAATAAAAGGTTATCTTAAAGTCTTATTATATAGTTAATGATAAAGTAAATAATATACCTTGGAAACTAAATGTAAGAGTTCGATAAATCTAAGTTAACTATAATATAGTTATTCAAGATGAGAAGCAATTTAACATCTTATGATAAGATTATTAGATGGTTGTAATAAAACATCCTAAACTAAACATATAAATGAGTGTAGTAACTCAATTAGGTTATCATAAAATGCATCTATAACACCATGTTTCCAATATACAGGATGTAGATCTTAATTAAGTTGAGGGGAAAACTTAATCATAATGGATTATTTGGTAATACTGATAAAATACATAATCATTACATTGTGAAATAATAGTATAATATTCTAAGATAAACCTATCATAGGTCATAACCCGATATTTATTCTAAATTAGGAATAAAAGTATTAAGCTTAAAATTATTATTGAGATTCTAAGATTAGATGAATAATATAATACGCACTTATGATATAAGGGTCTCAAGAGTCTTGAATTGAGAATTAGGGTTAAGTATGAATAAAGTGGATAAGAGTGTAACAATTAACAAGTGTTAATAACATACATTCCCTAGTCTTACAACCTTGGGTTATACAACATTCTAATATAAGTCAAAGGTTATACATAACATTTAAGTGAGGGCTTAAAAGACAATTGAGACTTAGAAATAAGAGTGAGGAATTTATTTAAGTTTAACTTAGGTTACAAGTTATTGATGTTAGACTACCTTTAATATTCCTCAGAGTATTGTTGATTATTTGCACAAGTCGACTAGAACGGCTACAGCGATTACCAGGTACGATTTCTCGTACTCAGCTTGTTGTGTTTTGGACTCTATGGAATGTTTTGTACGATTTCTCGTACTCAGATATTTTTGATGACGAATTTTATGGAATGTTTTGAGAAACGCTAAATGAGTTTGAATGAATCTTGAAAGGAAATTGGTTGTGTGACTAACTCAGCTTGATGTGACTGATTGAGCCTTGAATGTACACCTTGTATGGTAATTGGTTCCTTCTATCTGGTTGTTTCATTAGATATTATCTGCCTGGGGTTTACGCCTCTGCACTCTGTAGGACTGAGTGTTTTGGTATCGCTCTGGTGTAGTTAATGATCTAGTGGAAATATGGGAAATGTCAATCTTGGTAAATGCTTCTTTTGACCCTGGATATTGTTTCCTCCATGAGCTGAGTCTTGGTTGTGATGTGCGCACATCTTCATCGGTAAACAGCGAGGGGCTGTATATCCCCTGTCCAATCGGACGTTGTAAACAGCGAGGGGCTGTATATCCCCTGTCCTATCGGACGTAGTTAACAGCGAGGGGCTGTATATCCCCTGTCCCAAAAGGGACGCAGTTGGCAGCAGGGCCATCTCTTCCAATTGGTTTTATTCCACTCTTGAGTTATGGTTCTTGGATATCTTCTTTCATTCCTAGTCCTTGTGACTACTTGGGTCTTTCTACTCCTAACGGGAATTGGATCTAACTTAAACAATGGTTGTTCACTAACACATGGTGTGATTTTGATTGACTAACGTTACCTTTCTGTTATTTATTTTTACTCCTCATCTTGTTACCTTTGACTTGGTGATTTTGATGTGTCTTGCTCTTCTGATTTGTTTTGTGCATTTGACTTCAAGTTATTGTTATTTTAAGAGTTATGTTTTTCTTTTAAAACTGTTGTTTTGGAGAGTTGTACCAGTTCCATTCCAGGGAACTGACTCACCCCTCCTGGGGTGGGCTGCTTGGTTTCATCTTGCAGTACGAATTGCTATACAGGTAGCCACGAAGAGTATGAGTGTATGGGAATTAGGAACTTTGGAGAGCTATTGTATTTTGTTATCATTACTTTTATACTATGTTTTCTCGAGTTCAGACCGTAGCTTTGTAATATCATAAGTTGTAATTTGAGGTTGGTGCCGGTGTTTGGAACCCGATGATCTGTAATCGCCTTAGTATTTTATTTCCGCTGCATTTATGATAAGTAGGGGCGTTACAATATTCCATCATACCTTTCAATGTCACATACTCTTGATCCATAAGAGAAATTAATCTGTACTTAGCTTAGCATTTACATAAATATTTCAATTAAAGTGCTTTCAATTTCATTCACCACAAACTTTTCTCTCCACCCATGTAGCGGCTTTGGGTCAACTGTCCCAGATCACAAGGACCTTAGGTAGCTAGGTGATAAAGCACCCTAAAAGACTTAATAACCAAGTGGACGAGGCCTGATTTGGATCAGAATTAAAATTAGCATGCTTAGGATCAGCGGAGTACCTTGCCTTGTTCTTTTCCAACCATTTCAATCCAGTTCATTCCAAGGCTTAAAGCTAAAAGCAAGGTTCAGATGGAGAATATTCTCGTTTGTTTTAGCATTTTCAGAACAAAGACTTCAATTCAGCAATTAAAAACTAGAAAAATTTCAAAATTTTGCACCCCAAGATCAGCTAACCAACTAAACTTCCTCTATGGCTTCCTTCCAAGTTGAGCAACCACAACTTAATTTTAACAAATGCAAGAGAAAAGAGCTCAGAGACGCACAAAAAACAAGCGCCGAAGGAGCTTACCCCACCCCATACTTAGAGTGAAGCAATGTCCTCATTGCGTAGGAAGAATTAACATTGTGCAAGCAATCCAACAGGGAAACAAAATCACACACAGCAGTTCAGAGGGGAGCGTGTAAAACATAAAGAGTAGAAAAGTAAAGAATACTCCCCAGAGTCCGCTCAGGGTGTGCAGCAAGGCCAACCCCACACTTGAGTTCAGCTAAGCAACAAAGTAAGCAAGCTGAGAAATATAATCGGCAAAGCCAGGAGAACTCAAGTGGAACCAGACAAAACCATCAGTAGAAAAATAAGAGCCAAGGCTCTTGCAATAAGCATAACATCAATGAACACACCACAAACTTAAAAGAAAAGAGCAAAATAAACACCTAAACTAAGAAAGGGAAAAGAGATACAAACCGGTGGGTTGCCTCCTACCAAGCTGCCCGGAGTTAGCGTCTCTGGCTAGACTTTCACTTCGTCATCCCGGGTCAAAAATAAAAGTTGACAATAGCGTCAACGAGAGAAAAAGTGGACAACAATCAGTAGTAAACCACCTGGATCAAAACAAAATGTTACCTCGACAGATAAAGGATAAAAATAATACTCCACAAAACCTGGTGTTTGAGAAAGTATTGATAGTAACGGATCTCAAGCAGAAGACCAGGTGATGATTGTTGTTTTTCCTCAAATTGAAGGATGTAAACATCCTCCTTCTTGGGTGAGGCTCAAAGAGACCGTGGTAATGGCAAAGTGGTGGTGGCTCGCCCCTTTCAAATTTAAGGATGTCAACATCCTTTTCGTTTGGACCAAGGGTGGTGAGGGAGGGTGACTTGATATTTCAACATGTTGCTCCACATTGTTCAAGATTGAATCCTGCTGTCGAAGAGTGATTTTGTGTAGGTAGTCTGGTTGATCCTCTAACCACAATTGATATTGTACTTCGAGACAGTCATCGAACTCGTGAGGTCCCCCACAATTTGAGCATATATATCCTGTGAATAGGATGATTCGTGTTCGAATTGCTCCTTAATTCGCCTCATTTCTTCAATTTTGGGGCAATCTTCGAACTCATGATTTCCCCCACATTGCGAGCAACACAAATCAGAGGAAAACAAATCAAAAGAACCAGAAGACTCTTGCTCCACTGCCCAAACATGAGTCTGTTCCATAGACCTCCATCCTTTTGTTGGCTAACTGTCTATAAAGTTCAGATGTCTTATCGTACGATCTTTTCAGTTCAACCAACAACTTGTACAACTCACTTGCCATTGCTTCATCGATTCCCATGTTTTCCATTGCTAGAAATAACTAAGAACAATAAAGTAATAATAAAAATAGAACAAAACAAAAATACTTTAAACCAGGAATATAATAAAATAGAATAGAATTAAAAAACAAGAACAAAATAAACTAAAGATAAAATAGACTAGATGAAAATAAAGATAAAACAAAATAAAATAACTAAAATTAATTAAATAAAACAAAACAAGGTAAACTATCAAAGGAAATAATAACAAAATAAACTGAGCATGAAATAGCATAAAATTAAAGAAAACAGCTAAAACAAAATTTGATAAAATAAATTAAATATAAACAAATAAGAAACACAAGTAAAATTAGAACTAAGATAAAAATAAGAAAGAAATAAACTATATAAAAAACAAAATAACTAAAACAAAAAAGTAAATAAATTAAAATATAAACAAAACAAAATTTAAATTATAACAAGAAAAAAGTAAATTACCAAAAAAAAGTTATATTGCTAAAAATAAAATAAACTAAAGGTAAATAACGAAATAACTAAAAATAAAATAAAACTAAGATATACAAAAACAAATAGAAATAAAACAAAGCAAAAAAAAAATAGATGACCACCAAAGTTAAGACTAGACAAATGTCAAGTCCCCGGCAACGGCGCCAATTTGCAAACAAGAAATTTGACCTACTAAAAGCTAAGAAATAAACCTAGAAATTAATAAATCAAAAAGTCTTCGGGTTGCAAATAATCCCGGTCACTGCAGTATAGAAAACGTAGCAACCAGGTATCGAATCCGCGGGACTTGAAGAAAGTAAGTCTAGTCCTAAGAAACTGGAAATTCAGAGGGTTGTTCTTGTTTTGGGAATCAAATAAGAAGAAAATAAATTGAAATAAACTGATAAAGTTATATGGATGAGTGGAACTCCAGGTTCAAGTTATTTTTTCACTAGTCGGATTATGCGAACTTCTACAAATCGATAAGAGATATGGATTGGCTAATTCTTCAATATCTTTCCAGAATTAAATCATAATCTCCGAAAAGCTCATCTAGTAGAACACACAAGGTCTAATCCAGAACCTAGCGAAACACACATAGATGGATGAAGCTTAAAGAATTACGACGCACCTGAGGGAAAATATAATCAATCCGATCTAATTTTCCACAGGCTAACAGATTAATTTGACCTTCTTGTTAATCACCGATCTGATCATAACAAGATTCGTAAGGCTTTTTAAGAAATTCGCGAGATTAATTAAAAAGCACAACATTTGCATTAATCTGAAACAATCCGAAAATAAAATCTCAAATCATAATTGTAGATGTACATGTAAAACGAACTAGCTACAAATAACCAGCACCCAGAGCAAATCCTTCCTAGCCTAGCATTTTACAAAGAGAGTATAGAGAGATAGAGAAGAATTAATCTGGTGTAGAAGATTCCTCCGTTTGTCTCGCTATCCAGATCTGGAATTTACTAGGCTGGAGGTTGAAGATGATGGTGGAGGAGAAGAACTCTCGCGGCTGCTTGCGTTCTTCTCGGTTGAGAAAAAGAAATAAAAACTAAACCTAAAGCTAAAAATAGAACTGAAGTGATGTTGTGTGGATGAATGGATCTCTCCAAAGTCTTCCATATTTATAAGTCTAATTGAAGACTCTTTGTTTGCTCCTTGATGACTCATTTTAATTTCCTTCGGTTTCGCGAAGTAAATGGAGGCCCTTCAGTTGATTCAGAATTTAAGTAACTCTTTTCAATTTACTTCCGTCATCAATAGTTATGGAAAACTCTAGAGTTACTATCTTCAACTAACTCCCTTCATCAATAACCTTTGGAGTTACTTTCTTTTATGTTTCCAATCTTCCCCCTTCTTCTTCTCAATCCTTTCACGGCAGTCTCGTAATATATATATAAATATATCACACCGGTCACAACTTTGACAGGGTCCAAATTCTTCGTATGAGCTCCGATTTGTTCCCCGTTTGCGGCGTTGGAAAGCTCGTGAGGAGAACTATGCATTTTCACCATCATTTTCTGCTTTAAACATATAATATGGCATCAGTTCTTGCCCAAAGTAAGAGTCATGAAAAGCATAGGATAAGTGTGAAAAAGCACATAAAAAGGTTGCATAAATAAGAATTTAGCACCAATAAAACCATATCAATTTCACACTTATCACACATCCCAGACGGTAAATTATATGGTGTAATTACAACTGGCCAGCAAGAGTATTGTCTTCCAGAAGCCGTAAATGGTTGGAAACCATCAGTACATAACCCAAGTCTGACATTCCTAGACTCCGAAGCAAAAGTAGCATGAATCTGGTCAAAGTGTTTCCACGCTTTTGAGTCGAAGGGGTGACACATGTTGTCATCTTCCATTTTGTGTTCTACGTGCCATCTCATATCGGTAGCCGTTGCAGGATAAGCGTAAAGCCTTTTCAGCCTTGGAATGAGAGGGAGGTACTACATCTTCTTGAAAGGTACCTTACTTTTTCTCCTTTTTGTCCCCTCTTTGATAGGCTTGTATCTGGGACGAGTGCAAAACTTGCATACATCCAGATCTTTATCTTCTCCCCAGAAAATCATACATAGTTCGGAACAACAATCGATTTCTTCATAAGGTAACCCAAGACCATGTATGATTTTCTTTGCTTCGTAGAAGTTTTTTAGAATGTTAGTGTTTTCTGGACGGAGCTCGCAGTAGGTTTTGCAATCTCGATCAATCAATGCCTGAGGAGCTTGGTAGTCATTCTTAATGGACATTAATTCAGTGGCGATTGATAGTACACTATGATGCGTGCCACTGAATAACTTTCTTTTAGCATGTTCCACCAACTAAAAAAAAATTTAGCCTCAGGATTTGGAGTATCCTCTGGATCCTCTTCAACCTCCTCCATAAAATTAAATGTATCCCCGAATTCTTCTGGAACCTCACCAACAACATGTGCAATCATTTGCTCTAACATTTCAACATGTGGAACCTCATTAGGCGTAGTGCTGCTCGAGGTAGCTTGTACGGGTATGTTATCTTCTCCATGGAATATCCAATCAAAGTAACCGTACATAAAACCTTTCTGTGCTAAATGAACCTTAACGACATCAGGCTTAAGATACTGTCTGTTTCTACACCTTGCCATGTCGCAAGGGCACTTAATTTTACCATCTTCCATACATTCAGGGTATTGTAGTGCAAAAGCGACAAACTCTTTCATCTTCCTCAGCCATTCGGCAGAGATTCTTCGTCTCTCAAAGGTTCTCTCATCTACATCCACAATCTATCAGGTCTCATACCTATACTAATAAAACACTACTTTAGTTAAAACTAATAAAATTTATAAAAAATTCGGCATAGTCTCCCCTATTTTTTAACTTTTCCGCTTATTTTTAAGCATCCCACAAGGACAATTCACAAATACCTACAACAGTTATCAACAGAACTCAACAACGGGAGAAACATTCAAAGCTATCATACTTGTTAATCAGCAAGTTGGTTCAAATACAGATTAAATAATTCAGGCAGAGGTTTGTTTAAGATAGATGATGAGGTTCTTTGATTGCTGTTGGTAACACACACATTTACAGGAAAAGCAGCGGATTTTCCAGAGGTGTATCAAAGTACAGAGGAGTAGCAAGGTAGGTATACCAAGTTTAATTAAGTTAGTATTAGTGGATACCATATTAAATTAGTACTTCAATCTATTTACAGACACCATAAGAATGGAAGATGGGAAGCTTGAATGGGAAGAGTGTATGACAATAAATATCTATATCTTGGCACATATGGTACTTAATTAAAATTCTTAAATTACTATAATGATATAGCTAGTCAATTCATATGGTACTTAATTAAGCATCCTAGCTCCTTTTTACAATCTACCAGGAATCACTCAGCAGAAGGAAAGATTTTATAGGAAACTTAGTTAATCCTCCCTTTTATAATACAATTCTTTCTTCTCTGCAGGTGAAGATGCATTTTGCAAGACCAAACTGGAAAAACATTTTCACCAGGATCGCTAAGAAGCATCCCTACAACACAGTAGGTCAGTGAAATTTCAACCCTCTGTTTTATTATTGGTACCATGCCATTTTCTCCAAATGTTCCATCTAATGTGGTGGTAACTTGCAATCTCTAATAATATATCTGAATTGAGGTGGTCCTATCAACTGTAACACCCCTACTACGCACTAACAATTAACCGAAATCACAGCGGAATAAACAACTAGGACATTAACTAAACGGGTTGGTGCTACACACCGTTAGCCACCCACGTGGCTAACAAGGCAGAATACATACAAATTGTACCGGTCTGATGATCAGACTCCCGAGCATAGAACTAATAACCATAAATACATAATCAACAATACCGAGTGTTAATATTTACATCCATAACTGTGTAGCTGTCAAATACACCGCCACTGTAATAACAACGGAACCAAAATATACCGCCACAGGAGCGCAGGCGCATCCCGGGTCTGAACATCCAAAACCATCAAAAGTATTTCATAAAACCTAGAATCTAGAGTCACTCCGCCTCTTCGATCCTCATCCTGCAACATAGGAAAAACAATATGGTGCCCCAAAGGGGCTCAGCAACTCATGGCTGGCATGGCTAACGTGCAGCCCATTGACTACCGGGATACACGCAACCAATTGTCATGATAACATGGCATTGATTATTAACATACAAATAACGTAACATAGCAACGAGAATTTCATCTCAACTTTAACACACAACATAACAAGTGCGGTTCTCTTTGGAACCGAACCCAAACTTAGTCAGTTCACCCGGAGAGCCTAGAGACTGTTGCCAGACTCATGCTAAGCTCGTTACCTAACTCGTTACCGTCCTGTTAGATGAACAGTTAACTTAACCCATAGGTGTGTCGGATATAGTAATCCAAGCACACCGAACATAGTATGCCCCTATGGCCCGACGTGAGTCAGTAAAGTAGCCTTGGATAAGCTACAGGGAAGGTTGAGAACTAAAAAGGGAAAACAACCATAACATACAGAGAGAATTGAACCGGTTATGAGATCGACCCCCATACTACACACGCGTGGCCAGAACACTCCGGACTCCTCACTCCCCCCGTTAGTACTTGTTAGAAGTCCCATTATTGAAACTTAATAAGTTAATTCACAAGCAAGTGTTTAGGTCTAGTTAGACACACACAAGGGAGATGAGATATACCTTACCAACACAATAATATTAACAACTATAAACTCATTACATGACTTAAGTCTTACAAGGTCATAAACACACTGAAAAACAAACAACACACAAGCCGGTGTAAACCGGTAGGCAACAGACTGCAAGAAAACCATACCTTGGTCCCTGCTACGTTTGTTTTCCACCATTGAAGAATCCTATACACATTTAGTAACGTCGGTTAATTAACGTACTAGTCCGTTGTTAACTTATTACTTCACATATCTAGTTTGTTGTATTTTTACACTTTGTTATAACTTTTCACCTTTTAAATTGTCATTATAGTTCACCTAACATGTCTTAAACAACCTTATAACACCTTTACCAACTAATCACCATCATTAGCCATCATTTTCTAACCTTAAACTAAGATTTTTAAGTGGTCCGGGACTTGGTCCTTATCTAAGGTCCCGTACCTACACTTTACTAAACTCTCGGATGCATTTTATGTAGTGGTTCGGGACTTCATACTGGTCTTAAGTCCCGGACCAACATTGGGTAGAAATCCACGGGGGTAATTCATGGGGTGGTCCGGGTCTTAGTACAAGACCTAAGTCCCGGACCAGAGTGTCTTATTTGTTCTCGGCTGATTTTTGTGCATGGTCCGGGACATCATCCTGGACCTAGGTCCCGGACCAATGCAACAGAACCTTAAATCTAGCATTTTCAAATCTTGTTTCATCTATTATCTTCATCCATTGCTTACCCAAGCTTCTCATATGTTCTTAGGTATATTCTAATGCTTAAATATCACCTCAAACTTGTCCAATTCTTTTTCCCAACTTGTTACTCAATTTCTTACAAAATTCTCCAACACTTGTTGTATTTTTCCTTTAGTTCTAAATGGTAGTTTTATGCCTACAATACCAACTAACCAAAATGTTACCTTATTTACACTACCTCTACTCCTTAAGCATCATTCTTACCCAGCACCTTTATTTCACAAGCTCTATCTACTTTTCCTCCAATACACACTTAAACTCTCACAAACACAATTTCTTCTCTTGTTCACCAAACTTCTCTAAACTTGACTATTTTTCCTCCATGACCTTGATGCACCACTATCATCAAATGAACATTAAAATCGTCCATGACAACGCCCATGCATTTTTAACTCCTAGAACACCTTAATTTCCTTTTCTTCACAAGTTTTAGCCTTTACAATTCCTAGTACAACCTAGGTCACTAAACATCATTTAAACACCTAAACTTCTTGCTTTCTACTCAAATTTTGACATAGCTTTGTTAGTATTTCCTTACACCCAAAACACAAGGTTTTTCACCTTTAAACACTCAAGAATGTTTATTCACATAAAAATGTTCTTTACACACATCTAAGCCTTAAACTACACTACATCACAATATAGTGCATAATTTAAATTGCTTGGCACTTAGGCCCTTAAATTGCATAAACCTTAAACACTGAATTTCCCACATAATATATCCCTTTGACCTGCAAATACACACATCAATTCATATGTCCTTAATAACCTCCTTGAGGATACTTTTTCTAACTCATTTACCATTGGCTCCTTAGATAGTTTATTAAGCATTTTAGAGCTCAATTATCCTAAGGCACATTAGGTTAGGTTATTTACCTCTTTTCCTTCCAAACATCTTTCTTGTTTCCTTGGATTGAAAATTAGCAAGGAACTCGATCACTTGTCAACCTTCTATCCATACACAAGTAAAGATAATGAGCATTAAGCATCATGCTTATACTCATTAATAAACCTTAGGTTATACAATGTTTTAAAACACATAGATGAATGTTTTACCTTAGAATTGAATGGGAATTGGATTAACTAGCAAGAAAGGACTCCACCTAGTCCTTTGAAGATTGGAATGAGCTATGAATGAGAAAAAGAAAACACCATGAAGAAGGTGATTTCGGTCACATATGAAAACAAGAGGAAATGAAGTTTTTCTTTGAGTTTCCTTACCTTGAAGCAAAGGAGAACAATGAGGTGTGAAAAGATGAGTTCAAGCTCCTTCCATGGTGATTCTTCTTGGCACCAAAATGGAGGTTTTGGAGATTTGAAAAGACAAGATTGTAGAGCTTGACCAAACTAAGAGAATGTTGGTCTTGGAATTAATTTTGGAGCATGGAGCTAGGAGATATAAGCAACCAAAGATGGAGTATGTGTGTGGACTGTATCAAAACCGTGAATGAGAAGGAAGAAGAGAGGTTGGAGACATTGGGAATGAGTGGGAATGAGAGAATGAGGAGAAAGGCTTGTTTTTGAAAGATATTTAACATAAAGTAAATAGTGACTTATCTTACTTTTTGTTTTCTTCTTTAGTTATTTAACTAAGTGTGGTGAGTCACCCTTGAAAACCGCCCCCCTTATTCAAATGGGGTGTTTTATGGTCTTTGTGGACCAATCAATTAACATATGTTGACTAATGTCTTAAACTAGCACTATTTGGTTACTATTCACTAACCAAGGCACATATTTGTGAAATTTTTTTTCCCATTGATTTAGACCACCTAATGTGATACTAAGTAGTACACATGTTAATTAAAGAGTAATGATGGACATTTAGCCTCTCAAAACTCATTTACAAGACAATTTTTCAAAAATGTGCTTTAAGACTCCTTAAAGCAGATTTTGTGTTTTAACTTGTTTTCAAGCTTGGTTTTCTTTGGTAATTGATTTAACATGTTCATTAACATGTAAATAAAGTTTTTTTAGGCTCTTAGAGTCTAAACCAAGGTTATCCCAAGCTTAGTGTAACACCCCATCCGATAATTCCCCTAACCACTGTCTAAACGTCACGGACACTTAATTATTCGCAGCGGAAAAACTCTTAACTACCGAGGGTGATACAAACCGATAACCACCCATATGGCCACCGGGTCTAAACTACTACAACTTACGGTCCCGGTCTGATAAAAGAAATACCAACTTAATCGACATAATTTACAACACCTGATTACCGAGTACTAAGTGTATAATTACATCAAGGGCTCACAGCCCGACAAAAGAATACGAGTTTAACAGTCACTCCACCAACATGTTTACCCATTCAAAATACAACAGGTGTACCACATAGTACACTGACTACCCTAGGCCACAAGCCCGTGTACAACTCGGTACACCACTATCTAATACTAATAACCAAAAGCATAACATCCCGGTCTTCACGTCTATCAACCATCTCGTGTACCTGGAAGAATAAAAATGGTGCCCGAAGGGGCTCAGCTAAAGCTGAATATGATAATCGCATACCCCGCGTACTAGCGAGGGTACGCTAACTATTTGGTCGCCAACATGCGGTTCATTATTATTCAAACAAGCATGCTATTAATAACAACAATATATTCAAGTAAAAACAATACCCGCACATAGAGCATAACACCCAATGGAAACATTACAAGTTATTCACACGTTGGTCACTGAGGCCTTGAGATTCTCCCTCAAGTTTCTCACCTCTTCTCGTGTTAGCCAAATTCTCATCCGGGGTAGACGGATGTTCATATCTCTTATCTCTTGATCATATATCTCACACAAGGCATGATCCACACTTAACCATTATTTAACTCTTGAAATAATTACTCAGTTAAGTCGGGTGACCTCCGGGCAGAGATGTGACATACTCACCACTTCTCACCACCGGGCTTTAGATTTGGCTTACTTCCCCGGGCTGTGACCTTAAGGTTCGGAACCATGGAGGGAAGGTTAGGCCAGAACTCGGTAAGCAATCTCTCTTGCTTCCTCATTCTCACGCGTGGCCGAAACTATATCGGTCTCCTCTCACTTCAGTTACCCGTTTATCAAGTTAGGTAAGTCAGAGGGTTAGTGCGTTAGTAAGAACGTCCCAAACACAAGAATTCTTCCCATTCAAACATTTCATGAATTATACAAACTAGTCCTCCAAGACATAGTTCCTCAGGTGCAAAGACAAGCACACAATAAATAAGGAAATGCCATAAGTCATATTCATGCATTTTATCTTGAATAAGTGATTGCATATGACACACAAACACACAAATCAGGGTAACCAAATTAGGATACAGAGCATGAGAAAATCATACCGTTCACCGTCGTAACTTGCCCGTCGACTCTCTCTCTCGGAGTCCAACTAATCGGGTCCTATAACATATATTAAGTCGGGAGGTTAATTACCCCTGATTAAATTAACTCGTTACTTCGCTAACGTCTTCCCGAACTTTACTTACTTAGTCTTGACATTTCAAGTTTAACCTATACAAGTCCTTACTTCTCATTATCATCAAAATCCATTTACATAAGTTACATACTTATAATTTTTCCTAAGTTTGTTAATACTCTTAATGACAATAAAACATCATTAAACAAGTCCTAAACATCTTATATTATCATTACCCATCAAGCCCCTACCTTGGAATGGCTTTAAAATGATTTCTGTGAAGAAAATGGGGTAGTCCGGGTTTGTGTCCGGGTTTACAAACCTCGACCAATGTTTCTGGTCACTCTCGGGTGCAATTTAAGACTGGTCCGGGTATACATGCTAGTTTACAAACCCGGACCCTTAATTCAGAAATCTCTCGGGTGAGTTTTAGGGGTGGTCCAGGTTTGTGTCCTGGTTTGTAAACCCGGACCACTCCTCTGATATAAGTTTCTGCCGTGTTTTGACACTGGTCCGGGTTTCTGTCCAAGTTTACAGACCTGGACCATTTGCAGGTTTGAAAAATAAGTATGTTTTTGCTTTTGTTTCAACCCCAGGGTTATGATAAGTTCTTCACCACTCTTCCTACATATATTCTAGCATGTTTTGACATTGTTTAGGCGTTCCAAACTAACCTAAAACATTCTATATATTTATCTGTCAACTAACTCGATTCCTTTCCTCTGTTACAGGTTTCTAGTTTTGTTTTCTGTTGCAGGTTCTCTATTCTTTCTTCCTTAACATTTCAACCCCACGCCTTAACACACTGTTATACCCAAAATTTCACCACCCCCGGAAGAGAGTCTCTACTAATAGGCTAGTAGCAAGGGTTCCCGGTTCGATCGGCACATTTCAGAGTACTAGGGACAGCTTAGTCATCTCCAGGGGCATTTTCGTAATTTTTCAAGGCTCCTAAGCCCCCTATAGGCTTTCTCTCTCCTCCAAATAAGGGTCAAATCAATTCAAAAAGCTTTGAAATTTTAACCCATGATAGAGGATGACATCTGAAGCATAATAGCGTTGGAATTTTGATTTTTCGAATTTCCAATAATTTTCTAGCAATTTCTTATTGAATCTGACAAGAAATTGAATTTAAAAATATTCCAATATCCAAAAAATTCGATTCCACTTTAGAAAATTCAGAAATATCATCCTTTACCCATGTGTAAAATTTCATAATCAAATTCCTATTTGGAAGCCCTTGAGCTAAAACGTCGGTAAATCTCAGTTTTTACCGGATTTTTCTATCTTTAAGGAAGCCTATATAAGGAACCTTATCCCATGATCAAATGAGAACCTCAAGAACCCTAGACTCTCAGATAAGGCAGCCGTCTCTCTCTCTCCACGTTTTTGAACTCGAGAGCCACAATCAAACACCGAAATCTCACCAAAATCAACACCAAAACATATTTTTCAACTCCCACAACATCATCAATCATCAAACATCAACCAAACCACCTCCAAAACGTGAAGAACACCTTCAACAATCAACAACCAGAAGCTCGGGTCGAACACAATCGAGAACCGGCACCATCGGAGCCTCCGAAGAATCCCGACGTGAAGAATCCTCTTGAATTCGAAGGTAAAACAGGTTACAATTCTACTTTTCTAATTCCCCACGACCTTATTAACTCTCTGTCAAATCTTGGGTTCAAACTAACCTTTTTACGCTTCTGTATTGCTGTTTGTTTAAGCTTCTGTCCAATAACTTGTTTACCAAGTTTCGTGCTTAATTCGAATTCAAATTGAGAACTTTCAATCACTAATGTCTTGTACATCTTTCAGGCTACACACCCATAAAATTTGAGCCAAAAACACCTTCGGGAACAGCCTCAACGCCGCCGTCCGAGGGCGGTCCGCACCCACGGACGTCAACGTCACGGATTCGCCGTCCGAGGGCGGACGCCCACAGACGGCGGCGGGATTTTAAAAAATTCAAAATTTAGGTTTTCTAATAATGTCCGGGCCCACGTTCAGCCTGTCCGTGGCCCCGGACTTTGCAATTTTTTGTTTTCCTTTAATTTTGACTCTATATAATTAGGTTAACTGGGGTCCGTGGTCCCGGACATGGGGCCCGTGGCTACGGACACAAGCAAAATTCGACCTAATTCTGCCTCTGAAACCCTAGTTTAGGTAGCTTTTAATTTCACTTTAATTTTCTGTCAAAAAATGCTAAAAAACACAAAAAAACAGAAGTTCGCGCACTTAGGTTAAAACGACTCGTAATAAGCCGTAATTAAACCAAGTAGAGGAAAAGCGACCTAGGAAGGGTAATGAAAGTAATTTGAACCCTAAATAAGCCGAATACCAAGCCCCCGAACCTGAACTCTACCTTTCCTAATTTACCCTAGGTTAAAATTAGGTGGCGACTCATAATAGGTTCCAGTGAGCTAGCTTAGGTTTTAATAATTATTGTTATATGACATAGTTATTAATCTTAGGTTATAAGTGGACCTAAAACCTGGTTAGATCCTAATCAGCTTTAATCAACACAGGATAGGGTTTAAAATCGAGGCTCACAGACTGGCGACTCCGCTGGGGACAAACTTCTTAATTTTATCTTGTTTAATTTTAAGAAAGAGTGCTTAACTCGAAATTGTTTATTTATGGCTTTATTACTTTGTTTACTTTTGTGCGCACTTTAATTTCTGCACCTTTGCATCATATGAGAGCGAGGGTCCACACAAACCGATTTCACCCCGGGACCCGTTTGAGGGTCCCCTGTCAGGGACTCACACCTTTTAGGTGATGTGAATAAGCGGGGGAAAAGAGGAGGATGTCGTCTAACCACAACCCCTTAATACCTGGGCTTTAGCCCCAAGCATTTTCCAGGCAGTACCCTTACCTAGCCCATTGTTTGGTCAGTCAAAGACCCGACCGTAGACGCACACCTTTAGGTGATGTGAAAAAAGTGGGGAAGCCCAAAGAGAATAGCGTGCAAGCCCTATTCCTTTGTGGTGACCTGGGCCCATGCCCCAAGCACCTCTCCGGATCGATCCATACCCAATTTGGTTGAAGCGTCTAGTGAGGACATGTTAAACTTGTGTGGGCCTTGTTTGCTTGTATGACCGGCCCACTGCCAGCCTAGAAATTGATAGGAACTCTTCCTATATCAACTCAGCCCAACCTGGAATTTACGACTTCATTGTTTGCGGCCCAAAAGCCCTGTTTGGTTTGAGTGAATGAATTGTTTGTTTGGGCCCTGGCCCAAAAGTTTACACTTAGGTGATTTCTCTCTTTCGGCCCAATTTGAATTATCAATTTAGTTCTTGGCCCATGAAAAACAAATCCACCTAAAGCAGTTCATGAAAATCCATCAGGCCTTTCCGTTTTAGGGTTTATTCTAGTCTAGAAAGACTTTCCACTCGGGCTTTGGCCCAAAATCCTAGATATAAGTATCATCTTTTAGGCCCAATCAGAATTACTCGGCCCAAATTCCAATTCACATCTAGGACATGGTTTAGAAATCATTTCGGCCCATGCGCCCTATTTCTAGCCCAAACGCATTCTGGCCCAGGTGCCAAATTCTCAGAATATTCCAAGTACCACACTCATAACTCACTTAATCTGGGCCCACAGACCAATTCATAGTTTTGGCCCATGAACTTTGCTCTCAATCCAAAATTTTGGCCCATAGCATAAAACATTCGAATCCCAGATAGTTTGCGCAACCCATTCATTCTAGTTTATGGCCTCAAGGCCCAACAGGATCATCAAACGAATCTTAGGATTCAAGGTTTCTCTCTCGGCCCAGTGGCCCATTCACGGTCCATGTGGCTTCCTTCGGCCCATTTACTCCACTTCCAGATTAAGGGTATTCAGGCCCGCACATCCATTCCAGTCTAGAAGTCCCTCTGGCCCATATTTCTTACTTCAATCCGAAATCGTTCGGGCCCAAGTGCCACAATCCCAAATCATTCCGGCCCAAGCGCCACTTTCCTAAACACATTCAGGCCCAAGCGCCACATCCTCGATGAAATACCCCGACCTTAAATATGGCGATTAAATTAGCCTAATAGGTATTTAAGAGCCAAATAATGCTTAAGTAATATTGGTAAAGAAAAATAAATCCAAAAGAAATAAAGAAACGTTTAAAAAGCGTAAAACGCTAAATAAGCGTTAAATGACCATAGGAGGTATGAAACCTCGGTTAGTGTATTGTAAGGATTCTAAAGGCTTAATTAAGTCTAAATAAATATAAGGGAACACATCCCGAAGAAAACGGATCCTTAAAATGGATTAAAATCACTAACGAACCTTAAAGCGCGTTTTCGAGGTAACCGGGAAAACGTGTCTTTAAGCGGGTCAAATAGACTCGTAACAATTTTAGTCAACTAAATATTCATTAATAAATATTAGTGAAGCTTTAGAACCGATAAAATCAATAAAACGAGAGATTAGTAAAAACTGTCAAAAACGGTAAGTAAGTGTGGGGTAGAATATAAATAAATAACACAAACCTATGTGTCCACTTTGAAAATAAAAAGTAAGAGTGTTATGTGGTGTGGGCTGTCCGATTTTGGCCCCCCTCACACCCCACTCTCCTTTTTACTCACAACAAAAAAAAAATAAACATACTTCTACTTTATTACTTACCCCACTCTCACATTCTCTCTCTCCTAACTCATTCTCCCTCTCACTCACGTAAACCCCAGCCCCCTCACTCTCTTTTCTCTGGTTGCTCCTCCTCCCAACCGAGCTCCCATGGTGAAAGAAGAGAACCCACAAAACCTCACCTTCTCTCCTTTGTAACTCTCTCCACACACTTCCAAAAATTATAAAAACACCACCATTGTAATCTCTCCTCAAGAGCTACACTCATCTTTCCAAAATTCGAAAACACCCACTTTCGATTTTATGGGTATGCACCATTGGAGTTTCAACACCACCATTAGAAGGCCCTCCTTCTCCTTGTTCTTCCAAGGTAAAAATATTTCGAAAACTCCATCTTTTTCTAGCCCTTATGGGCAAAACGAGATTCATGAACTAAACCCTTGTTCTTCCTCTTGTTCTAGCCGATTTTGGCTTGTTGGTGGAGTTGGAAAAATTGTTCTTGAGCCACTCCAAGCTCCACTTGCACCCTTGGAAGGTAATAAATTTTCTAAACCCTAAAACCTATAGTAGAACTTACATAATGGTTAGGGTTAGTTTTAGTATTAAAATGGTGTATTGAAATGTAATGTGAATGGGTTGTAGTGTTAGAAATGGTTTACAACAAAGAGTGAGAGAGGAGAGGAAGAGGAAAGAAGAAGCAAGGAAGGAGAGAAAGAAACTAGAAGAGGAAGAAGGTAAATTATGCTCACCTTTGAGTAGCTTTGTAAATGAATGTGTAACAGAGTTTGGAATGAAAATGTGGTATTAAAATGGTGATGTATTGGTGGTGTAATGTGTAGAAGAAAATAAGTGTTTTGAAACCTTTAAAAGACATTTTGAAACTTGTCAAAACAGATTGGGAATGAGTTATTAAGTGCAGGAATTTTAAGTGTTGTTTTAGTATTGGTATTGATATGGGAGCTTGTATGTTTTGGTTGTTGTAAACAGGTGAATTGGTTATTGATGTGAGTGTAGACAATGGTGAGTGTATAACAATACAAGGGAGACTATGGCAAAATTTACCTAGGAATGGAACACTTAGTGTGTTAAAAACTAGGTGACTAAGGTGTGTATGTGTAACAGATTTTGATTAAGGAAAATAGAGGGTAAGTTGAGAGAGATGAGTAATGTATTCTAAATGCATTAGGAATGTTTTAGAAATGAGAGAGAGGGAGATATAGAAGAGGAGTGTAAATGACACAAATCTGTAGCAAAAAGTATCTAAGTGCATTGTGGAAACTAGGAGGAATGAGTGTACAAGATTTGGTGAAATGAGAGTGGAGTTTGGGTATAGATATTGTAGTTGCTTGGAAATGAATTGGAATGGTAGGATGGCATTAGGAGAGGGAACTATGTATGGAGGAAATAAGAACCCAAAATCTGTAGCAAAAACTACTTGGAGAAACTATGTAAGTGTTGAAAGGAAGTAAGGAATTGTGTAAGTTGTTTAATGGATTTAGTAATGGATTTGGTGGATGAACTAAGGAGTATAAGGAGGTTTAATAGTGTTATAACATGGGGATTAAGTGTAGGAACAATGGGGAAGTAATAAGTAAGGTGAAAGAGAGGACTGAAAACAGAAATTAAAATGCAAATACTGGGCTGGACCTGACTTGCGACCGACTTGCAAGTCCGGTCGAGCTGAAAATTTTCCCGTCAGGATGCTACTGGAATCGACCGGACTTGCGACCGGACTTGCAAGTCCGGTCGGACCAGAAAAATTTCCCGATGAAACCTACTGGAATGGACCGGACTTGCGACCGGACATGCAAGTCCGGTCGGCCAGAAAAATTTCCGTAATCCGAGCTACTGGAATGGACCGGACTTGCGACCGGACATGCAAGTCCGGTCGGCCAGAAAAATTTCCGTAATCCGAGCTACTGGAATGGACCGGACTTGCGACCGGACATGCAAGTCCGGTCGGCCAGAAAAATTTCCGTAACCTGAGCTACTGGAATGGACCGGACTTGCAAGGTCGGTCGCAAGTCCGGTCCTGACAAAAAAAAAAAAAAAATTGTTTTTAAAAATAATAACGATATATATATATATATATGTACATGTATTATATATATATGTGTATGTATATCCACATACATGTACATGTAAGAAAGTAAACCTAAATTAAGTAAGAAAGTAAAACTTAAGGTAAAGAAGAGTAAATAGGTAATGTGTAAGTATAAGAAGTGTGAGGACATAGTAAGTATGAATATAATAATAGTTAGATTAATCATTTGAATGTATGTATATCATAGGATTTGAATTGTGAATACCGGAGGAACGTTGGGATACAAGTACAACGGTGAAAGGTATGATTTCTTCATGCCCTGTATCCTAATCTGGTTACCCCGATTTGTGTGCTTATTTGACCACCAATAAGATAAATGCACGAACCGGACTAAATTGCACATACTTGTGTTTGTTTACATTGTTCTTGGTAAGTTTCCCTTGAACAATAGTTTGTATAATTCATGAAATATATATATGAATGATGATGTGGTGTAACTGAATCTTGTATTGTGCTTATGTATTGTATTGTATTTCGTATGAACGTATATTGAGCAATGTATTTGTGAACGTGGCTTGAGTGTTGACTTGTGCTAATTCCTAACTAACTAACTCCTAACTTAAGTGAGTAAATTGGAATGAGTACAAGTCCGATATAGCTTCGGCCACGCGTGAGGATGAGGAGACACAAGAGGTTGGACCCGATTCCTGGTTCGTAAGCTGGTCCACGGCCCAAATCCCTTAAGTGGGTAGCATCCTGGATTAGTGAACCAAGTAAATCCCGGTGGTGGGACGGAGTAGTCCCCGGGCCGGAGGTCCCGACGACTTAACATGAGTAAGAGTAAGAGTAAGTAAGTATGTATGAGTATGAGTATGTATGTGTATGTATGGAGTAAATGAGTAAAAGAGTAATCTCCACCCGATTAACCCGGGTGGACCAATATGGGCTAACAAGTTATTGGATTGCGTATGAATTGCGTATGTATTGTATATTGTATTGGGTATCACGGAATTCAGAAAGGTAAGTATGTATCGTTGGGCTATGTGGATTACTATGGATGAACTGAAGTGTATGCATTGAAGTGTATGTATGTATTCTTTGCGTAGAGTATCGTAGTATATGTATGAAAGCATGTATGCATGTATGTATGAATAAAATGAACCGCATGTATCCGACCAAGTGGTCGGCGTACCCTCACTAGTACGCGGGGTATGCGGTTATCATGCTCGGCGAAAGCTGACCCCTTCGGGGGACATTTTTTAGTGTGCAGGTACCCGAAACGAATATGGTCAAGGAAGAGACCGGAGGCACATCCTGATATTTGGAAGTAAGTAGCGTGTGAGGAACGGGTAGCAAGTAGTCTCTTAGCGAGTATGTATGAACCTTAAAGAGATAGTACATTGTATAAGGATCTTAGTAAACTCGGTATGTAGATTATATTGTATTGTGCTTGGAGTATTGTATTGAATAGAGATTGTAGTAGCATTTGGTAAATGGAGAATGCATTGTAGATTTGTAGTACTCGGGATTCCGGTCCATCAGACCGATGCTGTATGTAGAATCAGTAGCCTTGTTAGTCACGTGGGTGACTAACGGCATTGTATCACCCATTGTATGTAAGTATATATCCGCTGCGAGTATCTGATGAGTAAGGAGATTGGACACTAATGACTGTATTAATAGTAGGGGTGTTACACTCGAACACTTTTTGGCACAAGCGCCACACTTTCAAACACTCTGGCTCAAACGCCACATCTTCACAACATTTTGGCCCAAGTGCTACATTCTTTAAACACTCTGGCCCAAGCGCCACACCTTCACAACATTTTGGCCCAAGTGCTACATTCTTTAAACATTCTGGCCCAAGCGCCACATCTTCACAACATTCCGGCCCAAGTGCCACATTCTCACAACACTCCGGCCCAAGCGCCACATCCTCAAATATTTCTGGCCCATGCGCCTCACTTTCAATTCATCCAGGCTCGAGTGCCTATCCACATCCATGAAATCATCGAGGCCCGAGTGCCAATCCACATTCATGAAACCGATTCCACTCATGCACCTCCCATTTAGTTTGTAAAAGATTCAGGCCCAAATAGGCATTCCTAGTTCAGGTATTTCGTAGAGCCTAATAAGAGTCCAAGAAGAAGGTGATCACAATCATCTTAGTGACATCCCGGTGGTCAAGAGCTCGGTCAGCATGCCGACATCAGACAGTTCAGTAGAGTTTGAATTCAATAGAAAGCTTAGGGTTGCCATGCATTCTACTGCATAACTTGCCATAACACTCATCTTTTAAATGCATCACTCATAGTTTTCAAAGAATGATTGTTTTCAAACCACTAATAAGAAGCATCAATTTTGTCAAATCATCTTCTTCCTCATGTTCACAAGTGGATGACTTTTTCAAGTTTAAATGGTAAAAAAGAGGGGTTCTGTTTTACACAAGTTTCTTTTGAAGAAAATGGTTCATGAAATAATCATTTCCCGACAATGGAAAGCAAAGACCTGTATTTTGTTTCCCAAAATTTGAACATGCCTAACCAACACCACAGCTTATCCCAAAGCATCCAAATAACCCCCAAAGCGGTTCCAAATGCATAAACCCTAGATTAATACTGGGGGCAATCTGAGTTAGGTTTGTTATCTTTAATTTTCGTTTTAACGTGTGAACAAGTCTTGAGTGAACATTTCGTGAGAGTGCCTTGAGCGGAAAAACCATGAGTAAACGAGCCTGTCATTTTTACACGACTCCAGAGAGACCACATTCAAAGGTGAGGTAAACGGCATAGCTCTAACCGAAGGAGATAGTTTGTAAATTTACTCTTAGACCTGCGAAAAGTAACAAAGAACAGATACACAACTATCAGGAATGACGAAGCACCTAGGTACAGCACCACATAGCCAAAAGCTTGTGAACCCTAACATTAAACCCTAGGCACCCCCGCTGAGCCTTTCATATATCCCTTTTCGATATTATGAACTCCACAAAATAACCCAGCCAATGATGAATGTCCGACCCGGTGACCAAAGGAAGCGAGGAGCCCGAGTCTCAGATAACATCTTCATTAGTTCAAAGAAGCAACGCCGCTATCGGCATGACGAAGCGATCCGTAAATGGTCCCAGAGTGACACAGGATCCAAAGAGCTCACATCAAAATGCTCTCGAAGCCCAACACCGGGAAACACAAGAACCCCGAAGGCAAAGTCAAGAAAGGATAAAACAAAGAGGCAAACCCGAAGTGCCTCGAGGAATATGAATGACAAAAAGAGGAATGGTGTAAAGGACGACTTCAAAAGTCCAAGTCCAGAAGCTCGAAAACAACATCAACACAAAGAAGCTAGACGACTTCAAGACAAGGAATATGAACCCGAGAGAAGGCGCAAGGTGCAGCTTTGGTCACCCCTTTAAGCTCCACATACCTCAAACATCCCTCCGTGGTCCCGTTGTCTTTCATCACACCCCATGACCACGTTATAAGCCTCAAAGACTTCCGACTTGGTAGTTGTGTATCCAATCACGTGAAAGTAATAGATCGAATGCGTAAATTCATCAAATATCAAATTCAATGGTCTAGAAGTTGTGACCGTAAGTGAGAAATGAGTGTAAACACCAAACACGTCGAGTGTAGGTTATGAAGCACCAAATCAGAACATTAGCCTTGACCCTGTGAGGACGGACTCGTTCGCACGTTTAATCAAAGAAATACTAGGGGCAATCGATCAGAATGATCGATTGCCATGAACTCTAGCTTAGATTGTCTTAAGGGAAAATAATGGGGGCAATTGTTGGTTCCAACAATTGCTATGACAACACCAATTGGAACCCAAAGCTTAAACATCACCACCACCATCCCACCACAGGCACACATAAGCCCTTACCTTCACTTCATACACCGCACAGGCCCACATAAGCCCTTACCTCCACACCTCCACTACATAGGCCCACATAAGCCCTTACCTTCACATCATACACCATACCCCACCGGCGGCATGTTCATCTCGTAGGAGATAAATTACAAGTCCGAAGTCTATAGTTAGGAAATGATAATTCACTTTCCTTTTCACTAAACAGAATTTTCTTCAAACAATGCCACGTTTGGCACCTCTTTCAACAATTTCTTGTCTTGAACAACTTTCCTCTAACCACTTCGGTTTCATAAACCTCATCATGGCCACATTTGGCACACTTTCTAGCAATGTCTTGCTTTGGACAATTTTTGATCCTTAACATTGCCATGTTTGGCACATTTTCCAATGATTTCTTGTTTTGGACAAGTTTCCTACATACACTTTGATTGTATTTTGACATGCACATCATCTTTGCCACGTTTGGCACTTTCATAATCAACTTTCATCATGATATTTGCATAAAGTTTACCTTGTATCCGTCTGTACGAAACTCCTCATCATAGATACAGATTCTCAGCCGAAGATGCAGATTCTTCAGGGATACAGATTCTCAGCCGAAGATGCAGATTCTTCAGGGATACGGATTCTCAGCCGAAGATGCAGATTCTTCAGGGATACAGATTCTCAGCCGAAGATGCAGATTCTTCAGGGATACAGATTCCCAGCCGAAGGTACAGATTCTTCAGAGATCCAGATTCTCAGCCAAAGATTCAGATTCACCAGAATAGATGAACTCAACCTCAGGCTCGTCATGAACCCAATTTCCTACCATTCCACTTAGGCACCCATAGGTCCTACTTTACATCCGTGAATTTAGGCACACATCACATCGATCTCATTACATCTCTACTTCAGGTTCCCGACACCTTATAATGCTCAGCGTATTCCAGGTTCCCGACACCTTATAATGCTCGGCGTATTCCATTCAATCTCAGGTTCCCGACACCTTATAATGCTCGGCGTATTCCAGGTTCCCGACACCTTATAATGCTCGGTGTATTCCAGGTTCCCGACACCTTATAATGCTCGGCGTGTCCCATTTAATCTCAGGTTCCTGACACCTTATAATGTTCGGCGTATTCCATTCAATCTCAGGTTCCCGACACCTTATAATGCTCGGCGTATTCCAGGTTCCCGACACCTTATAATGCTTGGTGTATTCCAGGTTCCCGACACCTTATAATGCTCGGCGTATTCCATTCAATCTCAGGTTCCCGACACCTTAGAATGCTCGGCGTACTTTATTCCTTTAAAGGTAGTCAACGCCTTAGAATAGCTTGACATCATATCATCCTCATAGGAAGTCAACGCCTTAGAATCGCTTGACATCCCTTCCACTTTACTCATAGGTAGTCAGCGCCTTAGAACAACTCGACACAACTTGTCGGATTTCAATTTCATGTGGGGTCTTTTAAGATCCAAAATTTTGGGGTATCACTCAAGCATCAACTAGCCTTTCCATTTCCATTACAAAGTCTAGTTGACGGGGGGCAATCTGTTATACCCAAAATTTCACCCCCCGGAAGAGAGTCTCTACTAATAGGCTAGTAGCAAGGGTTCCCGATTCGATCGGCACATTTCAGAGTACTAGGGACAGCTTAGTCATCTCCAGGGGCATTTTCGTAATTTTTCAAGGCTCCTAAGCCCCCTATAGGGTTTCTCTCTCCTCCAAATAAGAGTCAAATCAATTCAAAATGCTTTGAAATTTTAAACCATGATAGAGGATGACATCTGAAGCATAATGGCGTTGGAATTTTGATTTTTCAACTTTCCAATAATTTTCTAGCAATTTCTGATTGAATCTGACGAGAAATTGAATTTAAAAATATTCCAATATCCAAAAAATCCGATTCCACTTTAAAAAATTCAGAAATATCATCCTTTACCCATGTGTAAAATTTCATAATCAAATTCCTTTTGGAAGCCCTTGAGCAAAAACATCGGTAAATCTCAGTTTTTACCGGATTTTTCTATCTTTAAGGAAGCCTATATAAGGAACCTTATCCCATGATCAAATGAGAACCTCAAGAACCCTAGACTCTCAGAGAAGGCAGCCGTCTCTCTCTCTCCATGTTTTTGAACTCCAGAGCCACAATCAAACACCGAAATCTCACCAAAATCAACACCAAAACATATTTTTCAACTCCCACAACATCATCAAACATCAACCAAACCACCTCCAAAACATGAAGAACACCTTCAACAATCAACAACCAGAAGCTCGGGTCGAACACAATCCAGAACCGGCACCATCGGAGCCTCCGAAGAATCCCGACGTGAATAATCCTCTTGAATTCGAAGGTAAAACAGGTTACAATTCTACTTTTCTAATTCCCCACGACCTTATTAACTCTCTGTCAAATTTTGGGTTCAAACTAACCTTTTTACGCTTCTGTATTGCTGTTTGTTTAAGCTTCTGTCCAATAACTTGATTACCAAGTTTCGTGCTTAATTCGAATTCAAATTGAGAACTTTCAATCACTAATGTCTTGTACATCTTTCAGGCTACACACCCATAAAATTTGAGCCAAAAACACCTTCGGGAACAGCCTCAACGCCGCCGTCCGAGGGCGGTCCGCACCCACGGACGTCATGTCCGGGGTCCCGGACGCCCACGGATGGCGGCGGGGTTTTAAAAAATTCAAAATTTAAGTTTTCTGATAATGTCTGGGCCCACGGACAGCCTGTCCGTGGCCCCGGACTTTGCAATTTTTTTTTTCCTTTAATTTTGACTCTTCTGTATAATTAGGTTAACTGGGGTCCGTGGTCCCGGACATGGGGCCCGTGGCTACGGACGTAAGCAAAATTCGACCTAATTCTGCCTCTGAAACCCTAGTTTAGGTAGCTTTTAATTTCACTTTAATTTTCTGTCAAAAAATGCTAAAAAACATAAAAAAACAGAAGTTCACGCACTTAGGTTAAAACGACTCGTAATAAGCCGTAATTAAACCAAGTAGAGGAAAAGCGACCTAGGAAGGGTAATGAAAGTAATTTGAACCCTAAATAAGCCGAATACCAAGCCCCCGAACCTGAACTCTACCTTTCCTAATTTACCCTAGGTTAAAATTAGGTGGCGACTCATAATAGGTTCCAGTGAGCTAGCTTAGGTTTTAATAATTATTGTTATATGACATAGTTATTAATCTTAGGTTATAAGTGGACCTAAAACCTGGTTAGATCCTAATCAGCTTTAATCAACACAGGATAGGGTTTAAAATCGAGGCTCACACACACTCAAGCCCTACATTCCTAGACATATTTTGACAGAACTTATCTACATTCCAAGTATACTCACCACACTATAACAGCTCACAACATCAGTTAACACCCCTGTTTATAAAAGCATAAAACCATTGCTACAGGACATTAAACTTCCCCTCTGTTACCACACGATACTAACTTAGTCCCTAGGTTTGCTTGCACACTTAAACACCATTAAAACTTCTTCAATAATCAAGAAATATTGTAGTTTCTTAACTACACCATACAAGGTCATTTTCTTCACGTTCAAAAATATGTTTTACAGAGAACAAAGCCATCTCAAGGTAAGTTCAATACCTTGTTAGCTTTCTGATTTCTTTTCCCTTCTTCCTCCTCCTCTTGCTCTCTCTTTCTCTTCTGGATTCCACAACGACAGAGGTATAGATTGCTATCTACAATCATACCCCAAACACACACCACAATCTATTTTAATTCTCACGTTTCTCACCGAACCAATATTTCAAGAGCTAGTTTTTAGGCTTAAACACTAGGAATTACCTTACTCTCCTGAGTGTTATCTTTGGACAGCAAGGATAACAAAACCTCAGCCCTCTGTTGGCAACCGAAACTGACTGGAAAATGGAGAAAGTATCAACGTGGGCAATTTTTGATTTTTGCACAAACAAGCTTGGAAGATGGAAGACTTTGAGTTTATATTTACCTTGGACTATTAAGAAGATGAAGAAGGGTCAAAAGCACCACTTCAAGCTGCAAAGGAGCTCACGGTCATGGAGATGAAGGTGAGGGTTTCAAGTTTTTGAAGGGTGGAATGTGTTGCCCTTAACATGAGGAATCCAACGGTATGGTTTTTGTATGGTTTGGTGTTGTATCGAGCAAGAAAAGAGAGGATGAAGATGAGGTTGCTGCTCTCTGTTAAAATCGCAAATGAGGGTTTACAGAGGAAGAAGATGTTACAGAGATGGTAAATCGTGACTGGTAAGGAAAATAGAGGTGAGAGAGTATCACTTTACTATTATACCTATTTGCTTTATTACTTTGTCTCTTAGTATATTAGGAATCAGAGAGGGGCTGCTTATGAAGAATAAAATCGTGCCCCCATTACAATTAAGTAACCAGTCACATATATTACAAGGGTGGCTTAATTATTTTACTTATTACATTTACACCCCACAACTTCCTGGTTTTTATACTATTCATATAACGGGTCCGTTTTTCGGAATTTTCTTGTTTAATTAATTTAACGGCTCTAGAACCTCACTATGGTCTAATTATGGATATTTAACTAACTATAAATTACGAGTTTGTTAAACCTGTTTAAAATCACGTTTTTCCCGGTTTCTCGAAAAACGCATTTTAAAGCTCGTTTGCGTTTTTAATTCATTTTACGAATCCGTTTCCTTCGGGAATCGTTCCTACGTATTTATTTAGGACTAATTAAGCTTTTAAATATTTCATTAGCCTAATTAATCACTGTTTTAAATCCCGGGGTATTTCAACCTACCCCCCTTAAGAAACTTTGCCCTCAAAGTTGGTCAAAGTCGGTGGATTATTAACTTCACCCATTTGACAAATCACTTGTCAAAATCACACTTAACACAATACACACTTAGTATACTTACAGATATCACATCTGTCAAACAAGTTCATTAACAAGTCTCACACATATATATTCACAGCATACACATACACACATTGTGCAAACACGCATCATCCATGCAAGCACTATCAACACTACAACCAATACACTGGTTGTTTCACTGTGTCAAACAAAATGTAAACATACATTATACATACAAGCCAAGCTATTCCGAAGTAATGCTAAAACAAAAAGGTCTTCCCCCCCCCCCCTTAAAAGGGGTACGCCCCGTACCCTCACGACACTAGACAATGTAGTCTAGAAACAGTGTCGGGTACTACGAACCTCATGGCGTCCTCTAATTCCCAAGTAGCCTCCTCAGCATCGTGGTTTGACCACAAGACCTTCACCATCCGCACTGACTTATTGCGGGTGTCTCTCATCTTGGTGTCAAGAATACGAAAGGGAGTCTCGACGTATCTCATCGTCGGCTTAAGGGATAGGTGATCAGGCTCTAAGACATGAGATGGATCGGCCATATACTTCTTGAGCTGTGAAACATGAAAAACATCATGAACACGACCCAAGTCTGCAGGTAACGCTAACCTATAAGCTACAGCTCCAATCCTCTCCGTGATCGTATAAGGCCCAACGTACTTCGGGCTCAACTTGCCTTTCTGGCCGAATCGGAACACGCCCTTCATCGGTGCGACGCACAAAAACACCTGATCGCCCACAGCGAACTCGAAGTCGCGTCATCGCACATTGGCATAAGACTTCTGCCTATCTTGGGCTGCTCTCAGATTCGCTCGAATCTGCTGAACTTCAGAATGCATCTGCTCAAGGTATTCCGGTCCAACAATGACCGCTTCACTGGACTCATCCCAACACAGTGGAGTACGACACGGTCTGCCATACAAGGCTTGGAAGGGTGACATCTTGATCGAAGCGTGATAGCTGTTGTTATAAGAGAACTCGATCAGATGTAACTTGTCAACCCAACTCCCCTGAAAATCTAAGGCGCATGCGCTCAGCATGTCCTCCAGTGTCTGGATGGTCCGCTCTGTCTGACCGCCAGTCTGTGGATGGAAGGCGGTACTGAGCTTCAACTCGGTACCAAGCGCTTCACGTGTGGCTCTCCAATATCTCGAAAGAAACCTGGTGTCATGGTCAGACACAATCGTCTTTGGAACTCCATGATGTCGAATAATCTTTCGATCAAATATCTCAACAAGCTTTACTACCTTCCAGGTGTCCCTCATCGGAATGAAGCGGGCCACCTTGGTAAGGCGATCGACTATCACCCAGATCATGTTGAGTCCTCCCCTAGCAGATGGGAGTCCAACAACAAAATCCATCGATATATCATGGAACTTCCATTCAGGAATCGGCATAGGTTGAACCATTCCTCCAGGTCGACGGTGCTCAAACTTCACTCTCTGGCAAGTGAGACACCTCAAGACAAACTGATTCATATCAGACTTCATTCCCGACCACCAGAAGTACCTCTTCATGCCTTTATACATCTTAGAGGCTCCCGGATGGACAGATAGTAAAGAACAGTGGGCTTCTCGCAGAATGCGATCCCTCAGCTCAGCATTGCTTCGGGGAACGCAGAGTCTGTCGTTCAGTCGGATCAGACCATCGTCATGGAGCTTGAAGTCATACTTCCGGTGCTCAAATGTGCCATCGATGATGCTCTGTCTGATCTCACTCATATACGGGCCGTTCATCTGAGCGTCTCGCACCTCATCAACCAAGCTAGAAGAGGCGAGTAGCGAATGGAGCGAGTGTGCTCGACGACTCAGTGCATCTGCCACGACATTCACCTTCCCTTCTTTGTACTGAAGGTCGATGTCATAGTCTGATAGGAATTCCATCCATCTCCTCTGCCTCAGGTTCAACTCTTTCTGCGTGAAGACATACTGCAGGCTTTTGTGGTCGGAGTAGATGGTAACACTAACCCCATAAAGATAATGCCGCCATATCTTCAATGCAAAGACGATGGCTCCTAGCTCGAGGTCATGAGTGGGTAGTTCTCCTCATGCTTCTTCAGCTGACGGGAGGCGTAAGCAACTACCTTGTCGTGCTGCATGAGTACGCATCCAAGGCCTCTGCCTAATGCATCACAATAGACCTCGAATCCCTCTGAACCCTCAAGAATGGTAAGGACGGGCGCAGAGGTCAACGAGTCCTTCAGGCTCTGAAAGGAAATCTCGTAGTCATCGGTCCACACAAACTGTGCATCCTTCTTCATCAAAGCTGTCATAGGCTTAGCGACTTTTGAGAAATCTTTCACGAACCTTCTATAATAACCGACTAGCCCAAGGAACCTCCGGATGTCGGAAACATTCCTGGGTCTAGGCCATGAGCGAACTGCTTCAATCTTAGCCGGGTCGACTGAGATACCCGCGCTTGATATCACATGCCCAAGGAATGAAACTTGGTCAAGCCAGAATTCACACTTGGAGAATTTCGCATAAAGTCGGTTCATGCGGAGTGTCTCGAGTACTTGCCTCTGGTGGCTCTCGTGCTCCTCTCTAGATTTCGAGTAAACCAGAATATCATCAATAAATACCACAACCGATGTGTCAAGCTGATCGCTGAACAGTCGGTTCATCAGATCCATGAACTTCGCAGGCGCATTCGACAATCCGAATGACATCACCGTAAACTTGTAGTGGCCATATCTCGTACGGAACGCTGTCTTCTCAATGTCATGCTCTCGGATGGCTATCTGATGGTATCCAGATCTAAGATCAATCTTAGAGAATATAGAGGCTCCCTTTAATTGATCAAACAGATCATATATACGTGGTAAAGGGTACTTATTCTTGATGGTGACCGCATTGAGTTCGCAGTAGTCGATGCAGAGGCGGAGGCTACCATCCTGCTTCTTCACGAAGAGGACTGGTGCTCCCCAGGGTGATACGCTCGGGCGTATGAACCCCTTGTCGAGCAGGTCTCGAAGCTGCACTCTCAATTCGGCCATCTCTGCCGGTGCCAATCGGTACGGTGCTCTAGCAATAGGTCCGGTACCAGGCAGGAGTTCGATCTCAAACTCAACCTCCCTCTGAGGTGGCATGCCGGGAAGTTCCTTCGGAAACACATCCGGGAATTCCGACACTACCGGAATATCGGTGCTGAAATCAGGGTCTCTCTCAAGGTCTTGCACATAACAAAGGAATACCTCGTGCCCCTTTCTGAGCTCTCGGTACATGGCCGTGGCGGTGATGACTCTAGTCGAAGGCTCTCTGGGCCTCTGGCGGTAGGAAACTGCAACCCAAGATGGACTCCTGAGCAGCAATCTATGCTGGACACAAAGGATTCGCCCCTTATGCCACTCCAACCAATTCATCCCAACTATCAAGTCGAAGCCGAGGCCACTGAATTCGATGAAGGAAATAGGGAACTGCTCGCCCTGATTCGGATGGTGGCATCTCGGTAATACTTCGTGCAACGCACTCGCTCCTTCGATGGGAGTGTAACCCTAAAATCGGGTAACTCAACCGCATCTAGCCCCAACCTTCTCGCAAATGACGGCGAGACAAAGGTGTGAGAGGCGTCGGAGTCGAATAGCACAGAGGCATCAATGCCATTCACCGGAAAGGTACCCGTGAGGATCGTGCCGCTTTCACCGGCCTAGGCCTCAGTAAATATACTCAGGTTACCCTCCGTACCGAGTCCACGTCCTATTCATTCATAAGCTTTATGAGTTTGATGGTATTAAGTAAATGGAAAGATTGATAAAGAACACTGCTTAATTATAAAACCATTCAAGGTACACATGGTTTTTTATTACAACATTACTAGGATATTACATGGGATTGCATGACTAATATTTCCTAAAGGTGAGGTTCAGGCGTCCTGGTTTCATGTGTGTGGCATTAATCACAGTCGATGGTGTCGTATTCAACTTGATCCTCTTGATACCGTGATACAACATTCTCACTCGCCACCCATGACCAAGACATCTCCTGACCTAAGGATAATCTTCTCCGTGCGGTCTGCACGCTTCTGCTCGCCATACAGGAATTCGGCGTCGTCCCCAATGGACCAAGACACTACGGGCACTCCTATCTCAAGAGATTCCGCTGTCTCGTCCTTATCTTGGTGTAGGCCAAGTCGTCCTCCTTCTTGGTAGAAGTTGACAATACAAATATCTGCTTCAAGTGCTGGTACGGGATCAGCTTCAAGCTATTGTGCAATCTCTACGGCTTGTGTAACAACCGTTTGAAATACTCCGGGTATTTTAGGTGGTGTTGCTTCATCTTCTGGTCGCTGTTCATGGTAGGTGCGGGTGTAAGGATTCCAATCCTTTCCCATGCAAATCATTTTTAGTTTCATCCTTGCTCCACCGGGGTATTCTGGTGTGTAAAATCCTCCTGGACCTGCTCCGAGTTCATTGCACCGTCGGATGATGGCAATTTACGCTTCAGGTGTCAGGTATCTCCTTAATAGTATCATACCTGGGTGGATAAACTGACCCTGATCGATGGTGTAGTGGTGGGTGGTGATGTCGGACTCTTCAAGGTTCGGTTCAGTCGGCATAGGATAGCAGATGTGGAAGGTCCCTAAGTGGTGAGTTCAACTTATAAGTTCTAGTCTTGCTAGTCAATTCATGCTCTAACTATAAGTTAGTTCTATGTCATTCATTGATACAGGTAGTTAAAACTGTAGACATGCTCTCAAGGATTAAGGGTGTGTGGAAGTACCTGTACCGGTCTTCTGACCAGCTCCCTCTAAGCGATCTATGATGTGGAGGGCGGACTGCCTCTGCGGTGCACCTTTCTGAGCACCTCTAGGTCTCTGCCCCTGCTGGCCATACTGGGTCTGAGTATCACCAGCTACTACCTCTTTGCCCTCTCTCTGCTTGAACTCCTGGCTGTTGCCCTTCTTGGCAGGGCAATCATAGGCACGGTGCCCCATCTTACGGCAGCTATAACACCTGACCTCTCTTCCCTGACAATCAGTGTCGGGGTGGTCGTTCTTGCAGTACTTGCAACTGTAGGCCCGTCCATCAGAGTTGCCCTTGCCTGAGCCAGATCCAGAACCTGAAGCATTGAGAGTTAGCAAAATTCGGTATTCTAAGCTTTGGAACACACAAGTGTCGGTTATTGAGAATCTTACCCTTAGGTGGGTGAGACCTCAGCGGCTTCGCTGCTATCGGCGCGGAATAGGCGAGTCGTAATGGCTCAGCTGCCTTGCCCTTCTCAGCATAGGCACCGCGCTCTTCAGAGGTAGTCTTTTGGGTTTTGGTCGGGTGGGTGTACTTCCCTTTCTTCTTTCCCCATCCTTTCTCTTGGGTCTGCTCACCAGAGCCAGAACCCTTATTGCTGATCTTGCGCTTCTGCGCATTCTCCTCGTCCCTTAACTGGACGGTAATCTCAACTCTCGATGCGGCATGGTAACACTCCTGATATTAGGACATTAGTTGGTACTCTTGCATACAAAGACACTAATTGTATTGACTACTGCATTAAGATTTCAAATCGGCGATTACCTGTAGAGAGGTGAACCGCGTGTATCCCATGCCATACCGGAGGCGATGGCTCAGGCCGCCATGGAAGCGGTCGACCAAGACCTGATCGGTATACCCGAGGTCGGGTAGTAGTCGAAGAATAGATGTGAAGGTGGTATAATACTCGTTGACGGTCATCTTATCTGTCATCTTCAGAGCATCCAATTCAAGCCACTTCTTCGTCTTCACATGCTCGGGGTAATATTTGGATCGCAGGAGAGCAGTGAAGGCATCCCAGTCGAATGCAGGGTCAGCGACGTGCTCGCCCTTGACTAGCTTCCACCAGTCCATAGCGGCACCCTTCAGATAGTAGGCAGCTATTCTCACCCTCACTCCAGCAGGAGCCTCGAGGGTCTCGAAGGCCGTCTCCATCTCAGAGATGTAAGCCTCGAGCTTAGCCGGATCGCTTTCGCCCTTGAAGCAGGCAGGTCTGAGGTCAGCTACAGCTTTCACCCAATTCGTCTCTCTGGGTGGTGGGGGTGGGGTTGGCTCAACCTGTGTCTGCTGAGTCTGCTGTGTCTGCTGCATAGCTGTAATAACCTGTGGTAGCATCTGCGCCACCGTGGCCGCGACGATCTCGGCTATCGTCTGCGGCTCTGGCTCCTCAACCGTCTCCCCACGGCCCCGGCCTCTACCACGGCCTCTTCCTGACATCTGAACAAGTAACAGTTACATCAGGTGATGCGACCAAATGGTCTTGAGTTCAATCAGTTGTATCGCCATTACAGACGTTAAAGGGTATCCATTATCATAAACGGTCATTCAAGGTTAGGTTTCCTAACTCGGTAATCACTACACTCGGTATTTCGTTCTATCCGAGCGAGGCTTCGCTCTGATACCATTTTTGTAACACCTCATCCGATAATTCCCCTAACCACTGTCTAAACGTCACAGACACTTAATTATTCGCAGCAGAAAAACTCTTAACTACCGAGGGTGATAGAACACCGATAACCACCCACATGGTCACCGGGTCTAAACTACTACAACTTACGGTCCCGGTCTGATAAAAGAAATACCAACTTAATCGACATAATTTACAACACCTAATTATCGAGTACTAAGTGTATAATTACATCAAGGGCTCACAGCCCGACAAAAGAATACGAGTTTAACAGTCACTCCACCAACATGTTTACCCATTCAAAATACAACAGGTGTACCACATAGTACACTGACTACCCTAGGCCACAAGCCCGTGTACAACTCGGTACACCACTATCTAATACTAATAACCAAAAGCATAACATCCAGGTCTTCACGTCTATCAACCGTCTCGTGTACCTGGAAGAATAAAAATGGTGCCCGAAGGGGCTCAGCTAAAGCTGAATATGATAATCGCATACCCCGCGTACTAGCGAGGGTACGCTAACTATTTGGTCGCCAACATGCGGTTCATTATTATTCAAACAAGCATGCTATTAATAACAACAATATATTCAAGTAAAAACAATACCCGCACATAGAGCATAACACACCAATGGAAACATTACAAGTTATTCACATGTTGGTCGCTGAGGCCTTGAGATTCTCCCTCAAGTTTCACACCTCTTCTCGTGTTAGCCAAATTCTCATCCGGGTTAGACGGATGTTCATATCTCTTATCTCTTGATCATATATCTCGCACAAGGCATGATCCACACTTAACCATTATTTAACTCTTGAAATAATTACTCAGTAAAGTCGGGTGACCTCCGGACAGAGATGTGACATACTCATCACTTCTCACCACAGGGCTTTAGATTTGGCTTACTTCCCCAGGCTACGACCTTAAGGTTCAGAACCATGGTGAGATGGTTAGGCCAGAACTCGGTAAGCAATCTCTCTTGCTTCCTCATTCTCATGCGTGGCCGAAACTATATCGGTCTCCTCTCACTTTAGTTACCCGTTTATCAAGTTAGGTAAGTCAGAGGGTTAGTGTGTTAGTAAGAACGTCCCAAACACAAGAATTCTTCCCATTCAAACATTTCATGAATTATACAAACTAGTCCTCCAAGACATAGTTCCTCAGGTGCAAAGACAAGCACACAATAAATAAGGAAATGCCATAAGTCATATTCATGCATTTTATCTTGAATAGGTGATTGCATATAACACACAAACACACAAATCAGGGTAACCAAGTTAGGATACAGAGCATGAGAAAATCATACCGTTCACCGTCGTAACTTGCCCGCCGACTCTCTCTCTCGGAGTCCAACTAATTGGGTCATATAACATATATTAAGTCGGCAGGTTAATTACCCCTGATTAACTTAACTCGTTACTTCGCTAACGTCTTCCCGAACTTTACTTACTTAGTCTTGACATTTCAAGTTTAACCTATACAAGTCCTTACTTCTCATTATCATCAAAATCCATTTACATAAGTTACATACTTATAATTTTTCCTAAGTTTGTTAATACTCTTAATGACCATAAAACATCATTAAACAAGTCCTAAACATCTTATATTATCATTACCCATCAAGCCCCTACCTTGGAATGGCTTTAAAATGATTTATGTGAAGAAAATGGGGTGGTCCGGGTTTACAAACCCGGACCAATGTTTCTGGTCACTCTTGGGTGCAATTTAAGACTGGTCCGGGTATACATGCTAGTTTACAAACCCGGACCCTTAATTCAGAAATCTCTCGGGTGAGTTTTAGGGGTGGTCCAGGTTTGTGTCCTGGTTTGTAAACCAGGACCACTCCTCTGATATAAGTTTCTGCCGTGTTTTAACACTGGTCCGGGTTTCTGTTTTACAGACCCGGACCACTTGCAGGTTTGAAAAATAAGTATGTTTTTGCTTTTGTTTCAACCCCAGTGTTATGATAAGTTCTTCACCACTCTTCCTACATATATTCTAGCATGTTTTGACATTGTTTAGGCATTCCAAACTAACCTAAAACATTCTATATATTTATTTGTCAACTAACTCGATTCCTTTCCTCTGTTACAGGTTTCTAGTTTTGTTTTTCTGTTGCAGGTTCTCTATTCTTTCTTCCTTAACATTTCAACCCCACGCCTTAACACACTCAAGCCCTACATTCCTAGACATATTTTGACAGAACTTATCTACATTCCAAGTATATTCACCACACTATAACAGCTCACAACATCAGTTAACACCCCTGTTTATAAAAGCATAAAACCACTGCTACAGCACATTAAACTTCCCCTCTGTTACCACACGATACTAACTTAGTCCCCAGGTTTGCTTGCACACTTAAACACCATTAAAACTTCTTCAATAATCAAGAAATATTGTAGTTTCTTAACTACACCATACAAGGTCATTTTCTTCACGTTCAAAAATATGTTTTACAGAGAACAAAGCCATCTCAAGGTAAGTTCAATACCTTGTTAGCTTTCTGAGTTCTTTTCCCTTCGTCCTCCTCCTCTTGCTCTCTCTTTCTCTTCTGGATTCCACAACAACAGAGGTATAGATTGCTATCTACAATCATACCCCAAACACACACCACAATCTATTTTAATTCTCACGTTTCTCACCGAACCAATATTTCAAGAGCTAGTTTTTAGGCTTAAACACTAGGAATTACCTTACTCTCCTGAGTGTTATCTTTGGACAGCAAGGATAACAAAACCTCAGCCCTCTGTTGGCAACCGAAACTGACTGGAAAATGGAGAAAGTATCAACGTGGGCAATTTTTGATTTTTGCACAAACAAGCTAGGAAGATGGAAGACTTTGAGTTTATATTTACCTTGGACTATTAAGAAGATGAAGAAGGGTCAAAAGCACCACTTCAAGCTGCAAAGGAGCTCATGGTCATGGAGATGAAGGTGAGGGTTTCAAGTTTTTGAAGGGTGGAATGTGTTGCCCTTAACATGAGGAATCCAACGGTATGGTTTTTGTATGGTTTGGTGTTGTATCGAGCAAGAAAAGAGAGGATGAAGATGAGGTTGCTGCTCTCTGTTAAAATCACAAATGAGGGTTTACAGAGGAAGAAGATGTTACAGAGAGGGTAAATCGTGACTGGTATGGAAAATAGAGGTGAGAGAGTATCACTTTACTATTATACCTATTTGCTTTATTACTTTGTCTCTTAGTGTATTAGGAATCAGAGAGGGGCTGCTTATGAAGAATAAAATCGTGCGCCCATTACAATTAAGTAACCAGTCACATATATTACAAGGGTGGCTTAATTATTTTACTTATTACATTTACACCCCACAACTTCCTGGTTTTTATACTATTCATATAACGGGTCCGTTTTTCGGAATTTTCTTGTTTAATTAATTTAACGGCTCTAGACCCTCACTATGGTCTAATTATGGATATTTAACTAACTATAATTATTACGAGTTTGTTAAACCTGTTTAAAATCACGTTTTTCCCGGTTTCTTGAAAAACGCGTTTTAAAGCTCGTTTGTGTTTTTAATTCATTTTACGAATCTGTTTCCTTTGGGAATCGTTCCTACGTATTTATTTAGGACAAATTAAGCTTTTAAATATTTCATTAGTCTAATTAATCACTGTTTTAATCCCGGGGTATTTCAACCTACCCCCCTTAAGAAACTTTGCCCTCAATGTTGGTCAAAGTCGGTGGATTATTAACTTCACCCATTTGACAAATCACTTGTCAAAATCACACTTAACACAATACACACTTAGTATACTTACAGATATCACATCTGTCAAACAAGTCTCACACATATATATTCACAGCAACATACACATACACACATTGTGCAAACACGCACCATCCATGCAAGCAATACACTGCAAGCACTATCAACACTACAACCAATACACTGGTTGTTTCACTGTGTCAAACAAAATGTAAACATATACATTATACATACAAGACAAGCTATTCCGAAGCAATGCTAAACAAAAAGGTCCTACCCCCCCCCCCCCTTAAAAGGGGTACGCCCCGTACCCTCACGACACTAGACAATCTAGTCTAGAAACAGTGTCGGGTACTTCACCCTCATGGCGTCCTCTAATTCCCAAGTAGCCTCCTCGGCGTCGTGGTTCGACCACAAGACCTTCACCATCCACACTGACTTATTGCGGGTGTCTCTCGTCTTGGTGTCAAGAATACGCAAGGGAGTCTCGACGTATCTCATCGTCGGCTCAAGGGATAGGTGATCAGGCTCTAAGACATGAGATGGATCGGCTATATACTTCTTGAGCTGTGAAACATGAAAAACATCATGAACACGACCCAAGTCTGCAGGTAACGCTAACCTATAAGCTACAGCTCCAATCCTCTCCGTGATCATATAAGGCCCAACGTACTTCGGGCTCAACTTGCCTTTCTGGCCGAATCGGAACATGCCCTTCATCGGTGAGACGCGCAAAAACACCTGATCGCCCACAGCGAACTCGAGGTCGCGTCGTCGCACATCGGCATAAGACTTCTGCCTATCTTGGGCTGCTCTCAGATTCGCTCGAATCTGCTGAACTTCAGATTGCATCTGCTCAAGGTATTCCGGTCCAACAATGACCGCTTCACTGGACTCATCCCAACACAGTGGAGTACGACACGGTCTGCCATACAAGGCTTGGAAGGGTGACATCTTGATCGAAGCGTGATAGCTGTTGTTATAAGAGAACTCGATCAGATGTAACTTGTCAACCTAACTCCCCTGAAAATCTAAGGCGCATGCTCTCAGCATGTCCTCCAGTGTTTGGATGGTCCGCTCTGTCTGGCCGTCAGTCTGTGGATGGAAGGCGGTACTGAGCTTCAACTCGGTACCAAGCGCTTCACGTGTGGCTCTCCAATATCTCGAAAGAAACCTGGTGTCATGGTCAGACATAATCGTCTTTGGAACTCCATGATGTCGAATAATCTCTCGATCAAATATCTCAGCAAGCTTTACTACCTTCCAGGTGTCCCTCATCGGAATGAAGCGGGCCACCTTGGTAAGGCGATCGACTATCACCCAGATCATGTTGAGTCCTCCCCTAGCAGATGGGAGTCCAACAACAAAATCCATCGATATATCATGGAACTTCCATTCTGGAATCGTCATAGGTTGAACCATTCCTCCAGGTCGACGGTGCTCAAACTTCACTCTCTGGCAAGTGAGACACCTCAAGACAAACTGATTCACATCAGACTTCATTCCCGACCACCAGAAGTACCTCTTCATGCCTTTATACATCTTAGAGGCTCCCGGATGGACAGATAGTGAAGAATAGTGGGCTTCTCGCAGAATGCGATCCCTCAGCTCAACATTGCTTCGAGGAACGCAGAGTCTGTCATTCAGTCGGGTCAGACCATCGTCTTGGAGCTTAAAGTCATACTTTCGGTGCTCAAATGTGCCATCGATGATGATCTGTCTGATCTCACTCATATACGGGTCGTTCATCTGAGCGTCTCGCACCTTATCAACCAAGCTAGAAGAGGCGAGCGAATGGAGCGAGTGTGCTCAACGACTCAGTGCATCTGCCACGACCTAATGCATGATTTCTCGCAGAATGCTCAATGCGGTTATTATAGAAGGTTCGTGAAAGATTTCTCGCAGAATGCATGAGTACGCATCCAAGGCCTCTGCCTAATGCATCACAATAGACCTCGAATCCCTCTGAACCCTCAGGAATGGTAAGGACAGGCGCAGAGGTCAACGAGTCCTTCAGGCTCTGAAAGGAAATCTCGCAGTCATCGGTCCACATAAACTATGCGTCCTTCTTCATCAAAGTTGTCATAGGCTTAGCGACTTTTGAGAAATCTTTCACGAACCTTCTATAATAACCGGCTAGCCCAAGGATGCTCCGGATGTCGGAAACATTCCTGGGTCTTGGCCACGAGCGAACTGCTTCAATCTTAGCCGGGTCGACTGAGATACCCACGCTTGATATCACATGCCCAAGGAATGAAACTTTGTCAAGCCAGAATTCACACTTGGAGAATTTCACGTAAAGTCGGTTCATGCGGAGTGTCTCGAGTACTTGCCTCAGGTGGCTCTCGTGCTCCTCTCTGGATTTCGAGTAAACCAGAATATCATCAATAAATACCACAACCGATGTGTCAAGCTGATCGCTGAACAGTCGGTTCATCAGATCCATGAACTTCGTAGGCGCATTCAACAATCTGAATGGCATCACCGTAAACTCATAGTGGCCATATCTCATACGGAACGCTGTCTTCTCAATGTCATGCTCTCGGATGGCTATCTGATGGTATCCAGATCTGAGAACAATCTTAGAGAATATAGAGGCTCCCTTCAATTGATCAAACAGATCATATATACGTGGTAAAGGGTACTTATTCTTGATGGTGACCGCATTGAGCTCGCGGTAGTCGATGCAGAGGCGGAGGCTACCGTCCTTCTTCTTCACGAAGATGACTGGTGCTCCCCAGGGTGATATGCTCGGGCGTATGAACCCCTTGTCGAGCAGGTCTCGAAGCTGCTGTCTCAATTCGGCCATCTCTGCCGGTGCCAATCGGTACGGTGCTCTAGCAATAGGTCCGGTACCAGGCAGGAGTTCAATCTCAAACTCAACCTCCCTCCGAGGTGGCATGCCGGGAAGTTCCTTTGGAAACACATCCGGGAATTCCGACACTACCGGAATATCGGTGCTGAAATCAGGGTCTCTCTCAAGGTCTTGCACATAACAAAGGAATTCCTCGTGCCCCTTTCTGAGCTCTCGGTACATGGCCGTGGCGGTGATGACTCTAGTCGAAGGCTCTCTGGGCCTCTGGCGGTAGGAAACTGCAACCCCAGACGGACTCCTGAGCAGCAATCTATGCTCGGCACAAAGGATTCGCCCCTTATGCCGCTCCAACCAATTCATCCCAACTATCAAGTCGAAGTCGAGGCCACTGAATTCGATGAAGGAAATAGGGAACTGCTCGCCCCTGATTCGGATGGTGGCATCTCGGTAATACTTCGTGCAACGCACTCGCTCCTTCGATGGGAGTGTAACCATAAAATCGGGTAACTCAACCGCATCTAGCCCCAACCTTCTCGTAAATGACGACGAGACAAAGGTGTGAGAGGCGCCGGAGTCGAATAGCACGGAGGCATCAATTCCATTCACCGGAAAGGTACTCGTGAGGATCGTGCCGCTTTCACCGGCCTGGGCCTCAGTAAATATACTCAGGTTACCCTCCGTACCGAGTCCACGTCCTATTCATTCATAAGCTTTATGAGTCTGATGGTATTAAGTAAATGGAAAGATTGATAAAGAACACTGCTTAATTATAAAACCATTCAAGGTACACATGGTGTTTTATTACAACATTACTATGATATTACATGGGATTGCATGACTAATATTTCTTAAAGGTGAGGTTCAGGCGTCCTGGTTTCATGTGTGTGGCATTAATCACAGTCGATGGTGCTGTATTCAACTTGATCCTCTTGATACCGTGATACAGCATTCTCGACTCGCCACCCATGACCAAGACTTCTCCTGACCTAAGGATAATCTTCTCCGTGCGGTCTGCACGCTTCTGCTCGCCATACAGGAATTCGGCGTCGTCCCCAATGGACCAAGACACTACGGGCACTCCTATCTCAAGAGATTCCGTTGTCTCGTCCTTATCTTGGTGTAGGCCAAGTCGTCCTCCTTCTTGGTAGAAGTTGACAATACAAATATCTGCTTCAAGTGCTGGTACGGGATCAGCTTCAAGCTGTTGTGCAATCTCTACGGCTTGTGTAACAACCGTTTGAAATACTCCGGGTATTTTAGGTGGTGTTGCTTCATCTTCGGGTCGTTGTTCGTGGTAGGTGCGGGTGTAAGGATTCCAATCCTTTCCCATGCACATCATTTTTAGTTTCATCCTTGCTCCACCGGGGTATTCTGGTGTGTAAAATCCTCCTGGACCTGCTCCGAGTTCATTGCACCGTCGGATGATGGCAATTTGCGCTTCAGGTGTCAGGTATCTCCTTAATATTATCATACCTGGGCGGATAACCTGACCCTGATCGATGGTGAAATACCCCTAACCTTAAAAACTTAATTAAATGATCTACTAATGATCTAAGATGGATTAAACATCTAATCACATTGACTAAGGCCTAAACGTGCCTTAAAAGTCAACTGAGAACAATAGTGGTCAACACAAAACAAGACTTTGCACCCTTGACTGTTTATGGTAAATAAATACCCAGATGAACTACTTAGGACCTAAAAATTTTCCCTAAGCTTATTAACACATTACTAAACATATTACAATTGTTGTACAACACTCCAACACAAAGAACAAGCATTTTCATGCTTCAAGGTCAAGTAGGGCAAAAATGTGCTCTAAGGGAACCTTAAAGGTCTAATGACCTCTAAATGATATAAAATTGGATACCATGATCAATATCATGTAAGGCACACAAAAAAACAATTCTCAAAGAAAACAGAGCTCAGAAACACCCTGTGACTCAAAATATGCACTAAAATTCCTTAAAGCACGTTTTTGTGTAATTGCCTTCTAAATTGGCTTTTAAATGGGCTTAAAGGTTATAATTACCTATAAATATGCTAATATATCATATTATAACATATCAGGAATTTAATTCCAGAAATTTACAAATTTTTACAAATTTAATATTAAAATATTAATAAAACCCTAAAGGGGGGCCCGTTTGAGTCAACGTTGACCAAGAATGGTCAAGAGGTCAAAGTTGACCCCTTGGATTCCATAGAGTCGGCAGGCACAAGGCAGGGGGAGCCTGATTGAACTGAATTATTGACAAAAGGAGACTTAGTGGAGTGTTACTTTTCCATTTAATAAGAAATTAATACTTTAACTTACCTTTTTCTTATTTTCTTCATTATCCCTCCCTTATCTCTTGTCTCCAACGACTCCTTGCTCCTTCCTTCTGTCCCAGCCGAGCTCACATGCTCCCAATCTCACCATTGTTGAGCTTTGAAGCTATCTAGCAAGGAAACCAACCTAATTCACCTAAGGTAATGGTTTAAGGCATAAAATAGCTCATTTTCTTCCTTTCTTCAAGGGATATCTCATGAGCTAACTTCTATACTCTTCCCATGGCTCAATCTCAGTGTGTGGATGTTAGAGTAAGAGCTCAAATTCGTTGGTAAGGGTTCTTGGAGCTAAGAACACAAAAATCATCCTTTAAGGTAAAAATGTGCTTTAAGCACATATCTTTTGACTCCCTTCAAATTCGGCTGTGAAAATTTGTTTCTAAGCTTATAATCTTCATCTTAACATACTTATTCAGTTGGTACATCAAGAGCTTTGAAGTATAACCAGATCCAAGCCTAAAACACCATTTTATGCATTTTAAACAAGGTAAATATTAGCCATCTTCTAATCTGAGTTATACCAGTTTAAATCTTGGTTTTAGTAGCTCTTTTAACACTCTTTGCCTACTGTAAAAACAGGCCGTGACCAACCTTATTTACCTTGGCATTTTGAGGTAAATTTTACCTTGAAAATTGACATTAAACACTTCTTATGGTTAGATCTTGCTTGGAGACTAATCATGCCTTAATTGCTGTTTGAAAACATGTAAATAATGCTGTGGAAATTTTATCCTAAGCTGGGCGTGGCCAAACAAGGCTTAAACTAGGCAAAAACAAGGTATAAATCACTTAAACCTTCACTTGGTATATTAATATGTGTTTATACATATGTATATATATTGTGCCGTGAGTGAATGGTTAATTAAGGTCTTATTTTGACCTTAGGTGGTTAAGGAATAGTTTAATAAATTTATATAACTAATTAATAAGCATAATTGTCAAATTTAAGACATTATGTGGAAGATTGGTAAATAAAGAAAATATATGGTAAGGGCCGAGAGTTTATAGTACTTTTGGGCATTTATGGTAATTTATTTTATAAGCCAATGTTTGTAATAAGGCCATGTACTTTAGGCCATTTTATTTATACATTTATAAGCTTTTAATTAAGTTTAGGTGCTAAATATGCATTACCGCATATTATTAGGGTTATAGTGTAAATAAATTAAATTTGGGGACTATATATTAATAAAGTCGAAAATTAGAGGTTTAAATGACTTTATATAAAAATTATAAGATTATATAAAGTTTTGGGGTTAAATGGTAATTTCTGAAATGATAAGGGTATAAACCGTAATATGGGGATTAATGGTCAAGGAAGTATTAAGGTGGTCAACCTTGACCATATGGTAGGTTTTGACCAAATTAAATAAGCTAGATAACTTATTTAAGGTTTTATAATAAGTTATGTACTTAATTGTAACAACTTTATAACATATGTGGTATATATGTTATTACCGAAAATAAAGGGTGTATAATGGTATTATAAACACCCATGGGCTATTAGGAATTTTTAGGATTTTATTGGGTTGATTTGTTGGAATTAAAATAAACTATATATGTATAATATAGTTATTATGTCATTATGACACTCTGGAGAAATATATGTGGTGGTATAGTAAATACCGAAAGTATATGGGTTAATAAGGTAATTATAACCCTTTGGTAAAATTTGGTGATTTTTAGAATTATATAAGGGTATTTATTGAGATATATGTATAATATATAGTTTTAATGAATTATTAAACTATATGTTATAAATTGGGCCAAATGGCAATTATAGAACATATATAGGCCTGTTCAGAATTTTACAAATATAACCATAGGTTATACCCTTTTTATAAGTTAGAAATGTTATATTAAATGGTATATATAACATGGTATAAATAATGGGGTGAATTTGTAAATAAAGGAAACTATGGTTTATAGAAAAGAATAAGGTTTAATATATGTGCCTATGCGGCAATATATAATAGTTTTGTATAAAAACTATAGGTTATGAATTAAAGGGAATAAAAATATCATAATATATGATATTAGTATATGGTATAACATTACATAATGTCATGTGGTCAAAATAGAATTTAAATAAATTCAAGGGCTGTACCGAAATATTAATAAGGGTTGGAAAATGAATTTTAGACTATGGTCTACTATGTTATAAATGTTATAACAATTATTGGTATAAAGGTGGTTTTAATGGAATTAAAATAAGTAAGGATATTCACATTAAGTAATGTGACAAACTATAAATAAATAGGATTTATAAACTAAGGTATTTGGTTGATTAAACCTTGGGAGTTGTAAAGATACAACATAAAATGTTACATAATATTAGGATAGTAATCTTAATGTAATTGTATAATAGTCAACTAAAGGGGAATAATCATCTAATAAAAGATGATAAAAATGTAACATATAATATAAGAGTTTATAACTCATGGAACTTACCTATGTGGTAAATATATACGTACACAAGAAAAATGTATATGAGGATGTATATAGTTCAAAGTATCTTTACAGATGAATTATACTACATTAAATGGGGAAAAACTAACCTTAAGAAAATAAATACTGAAATACCCCAAATCTAAATAATATTATTAAATCATTATTTATTGGAATATAATCCAAACATAAATCAGTTCACGTACGCATGCAAACGCATGCATGAAAACGTTACGTAAAAATAGTCGTTTCTCCATAAACGCTAAAACGCCTTAGAAGCATATGGTCAAACATGACCTTGTATGACCCTATAATATTCAAACTAAATGGTCATACAATTATTATATGAATATACAAATATATTCCCTAAGCTATATTCAGTCAAATACGCAAAATGCTCGGGAGTGCTCACATCCGCTCCTTAAAGCACGAAAAGTCCGGAGGAGTGCCGAGGTGGCACGAACTCCTATAAAATTAATTCCTTGAGTTCCTAACATCATTATTAACCATAATAAAGAGAACCCACGAAGTGGTTTCTCAAAATTCAGCAAAAACCAAAGGAGGATTTCTTAGCGCTCCTTTTTGGCCCGGGAGTGTCCCGATGGCCCGTAAATTATGTCACGGGTTGATATAACCCCATATAACTCAATGTAACATCTTAGTATATGTTTATTTACTATAATAAGTGTTTACAAACACTTGGAACTCATAAGAACAATTGGTTTCCCAAAATTTCCTTAGAGCACAAAAACACACCTTCGGGTGTCACGAAAATGCGTTTTACGCAATTACCTTGTAGTTTTTGACATGCCACGAATTGGTAATCTTAAAAGGGTTAAAATGACCTTCTAAATCAGTTGGTGTGACTAGTCAACAAGGCTCTCTATAGGGGCCGATTTGAGAGCAAAAGCTAGTATAAAAATTGCATTAAAAGTTTATAAAAAGCATAGAACATGGTGACTCACCTTCCCATGTGTTATATACTTAATGTCTAAGTATGTAGGTCTCATTTGACCAGCAAGCTGTCGAAATTAGGCCATGGAATAAGGCCATGTGAGCTAGAACAAAAACAAATGAGAAAAAGTAAAAAGTGGATCTAGAATTCACTTTTCTAGATTCCTTCTTTTCCATGTGACCTAACATGCTTGTCCTTGGCTCTTCAATGTCAATTAAGACACCCATTTGACCCTTGAATTCGTGACTCTACAAGGGAGGAAGAAGACAAGCCTAACTTAGAAAAATCAAAAGAATAACTTACCTAAATTACCTTGTCTTCTAGCTCACAATCATCTTCTTTCCAACTCTTGCCTTGTCACACACCACATGTCCGAAATTATGCAGAGAACATGGGCATTTATTGAGCCAATAAACCATGTAATAAACTAAGGAAAAAGTATAGTCATTTGACATTAAAAATTTACAAAACAAAAATCAAATTCTAAGGCACTCTCTTACCTTATACGTAAGTTTAGTGTCATTTCCCCTCTTGCACTCCACACCTACGAATTTGGTAAGCTCTCTCCTTCTCTTCTAAGCTTCATCTTCTTCCTTTGAAGCTCTTAAGTCCATTAATGGAGATGTAACTTCTATCTTCATCTTTAAGGTAATTTCTTAGCAATTCTTGTCAAGCCTTGAAGCAAAACTCTTCCTAGCTTAACAACAAGTGTTCGACTTCACTTAGTTCTCCAAGGAGATTGTCCAAACCAACATTAAACCAAGGAGCATCTCAAGGTAGGTTTTAAAGCTTGAAAATCCTTAAAGCACATTTTTATGTGTAACCAAGTTCTACCTCTTCTAAGTCTATTTTCTTCATCATTTTGATGAAGGAAAACTTGTTCTTCACCTACCTTAGGAGTGCCGAAATTATAAGGAGCAAAGTCTAAGGTAAAGTCTTGTAAAACTACTTCCAAATCTACTTAAGATCTTTATTCAAGATCTAACTCCTAAACACCTTCACCTCTTGCATAAAACCGAAGAGGAGCACCAAGTTTACCTAGGAGGAAGCTTGGAGATTCAAGAAGAAGTTCAAGCACTTAACCACCTTTGTTAAGAAGTAAGTTTACTAAGTAAATCCTTATATTATAAGCTTTGTTAAGCTTCTAAAAATTGTACGAAAATTATGTACACCTCTTAGGTTAAATAATACCGAAGCTATATGGTTTTATATGCCAAAAATATAACCTATAACATATAAGGAAAATATTTACCTTAAGACACATTTTTGTGTCACAAATTTTAGTTATGTTATATATCATTTTATGCCGAATTATCAAGGGCAAAAGTTCTTTATTTTGAGCTTAGAATTTATATAAGACATTACAATAATTTATACATGAGTTATATAACTCCTATGAATTTATTTATAATTATCTAGACATATAAATCCACTTTTATATACTATATGGTCACCAAATAAATATGGCCGAATGGTTTATGTGTTAAATGGATTTTAATGAGCTACTTAGGTATATAAATTTATATCATAAAGTTTGGTGAGTTAAGAATATTCTATTAGTGTCTAAATGACTAATTAATTAAGTTATGTGGGTTAAATGTAATTTTTACAAAGTTTAGTGTACTTATATTAAAAACCGAGAGCTAAAGGGTTGTTTGGTGTAATTATAATATAATATAAGGTTAGGAATTAAGTTTAAGAATTTTAGATAATTTAAACAAGCTTTGAAATAACTTTTTATAAAGTTTTGGGCTATTATGGAATTTATAAAAGTTGTTATGAAAGTTTAGAATTTATTAGTGGGCGAATTCATAATTAAGAGAATTATTAGGTTCACTTTCGAAATTTTAAGGGATTAAATATTTAGACTATAGTTTATAAGTATTAAGTAACTGTTAGAAAGTTTTGGGGTGAAAATGTAATTAACGGAAAGTTCAAGACCAAAGCCGAATTCTTTGGGGTTAGTTTGGTAATTTAGGAATTTATAAATATATACTCGGCATTTATGGAGAATTAAAATTAAAACTATAGTTTACATGACATTGTGTAAAAGTTATAAGATTTCGTGATTAGATTGTAATTATAAGAAATAAATTATTAAAGCCGAGAATTTAAGGGGCTAAGTTGTAATTTTTGAGAGTTATAATATTTAAAAGCTATATACCAAAATATTGGGATGGCTTTGCAATTTAGCTAAATAAGAAGTTAAAACTCTATAATATAAAGAGATTAGAATTAATATAAAGTTTATGAATTTATGTGGTTGTTTTGTAAATAACCGAAATATAAGAGTAAGAATTTAGATTGAAATAAGTATAGGTCCTACATGGATATTTGGAGGAATTAGAAAGAAAGAATTTTGATTAAAGGAATTATGGAATTAAAACTATGGCTTACGGTTATAAGGAATTGAAAGATAAACAATAAATATTACTTATGGTTAAAAAGGAGAATAATAAAACTATATGAATTTTATGTCTATGTATGACATATAAATATAGTTAAGAAATTATAAGTTGTTATGTCACCTAGACAAATAAAATAAACAACAAATGCAATAAACACATATATGTGCATTAAAGGATGTATAAATAAATCAAAAGGAATAACAAATAAGTTATACATTAAATCATGAGGTAATTAAAAGAAATAAACCTCACATGAAATAACAAATACGAGATTTGTTAAAAGATCCAATAGAATTACTATATAAGGGTAACATAAATTAACCCTCTCAGTTAATCCTATTCTAGGACCTTGTTTGACCAGACGTTGACCGGGAATTTACAAGTACAGTCTACGGTGAACGGTATGGGATTCTTGCAACCTGTTTTCTAGCGGATTACACTGGCTTGTGTGCTATCTGTTGTTTGATATAACGACCAAGATAATTAATGTAAACTGATGTTTTACTCTTGCACACTGTGATATTATTTTATGTGCGTGAATGTTGCTGACTACAACGTGTATGTCCCACGCATACCAACACTACTATACCAGTGGATTAAATACCTATGTTCAGTATACCGAGGACTTGTACACAAGTCTCTCACTAACTTCAGTTTATAACAAACGTCATTATCCTAAACGTGATAATTGACAATACACATTGTGTTCTTGTTTAACGTCTTTATATGACACTTAACAACTCTATACTACGAGAATGAGGAGCCCAGTTGGATCTGGCCATGCATGCTACGGGAGTTGTACCTGTCTCAGGTCGTCTCCTACTACGTCGCGACGGAACATTCAGTTGGGAGGAAGACTTTATTCCTTCCGGGATTCAAATGCCCTTCAGTTCGAGGAAGACTTTATTCCTCTAGTGGGTTCTTATTTCCCACGCCATTCAGTTCAGGGTTTAACTACGTTATCTCCTGGGGTTTTTATACCCAACCTTTCTTTATAACGAGGTCACTATACCTCCACTATTTCAGATATTCAGTTATAACGGTCAGTCCCATTGTGTGGACCGACTATCAGTAAAGAATTTCAGTTCAGCTAACTCGACCTTCTGTGTCTTGTTCTATGTGACATTATTGTCCTTGTATGGATACTTGTTATTATCAGACTATGCTTGTTTACAGCTTTATAAAAATGAACTGCATGTGTTCGACAAAGTAGTTGGTGTGGCCCGGTAGACGATGGGCTGCACGTTTTCCATACCAGCATTGTTTGCTGAGCCCCTTTGGGGGCACCCCCATTTTTCAGGTACCTGAAGTTAAGAAGATCACCACACTGAGTGTAGGTGGGGTAGACCAAGCTTTGGGAGTCTACTATTAGATTATTTTATTTCAGTATTTTACTTTGAGTTTGATTCCTAGTATCTCGGGTTGTATCTGTATTCCAGACCGTGACATTTGAGGATTGTATTTGGACTTAGCCTTGTTGGTCACAAGGGTGGCCAACGGCATTGTAATACCGCCCGGTTGTTGTATTTATTTCCGCTGCAGTTGTATTTTATTTGGGAGTGATCGCCGTTCAGTTTATTGGATTTCGGGTTGGGGTATTACAAAAATGGTATCAGAGCGTAGTTACGCTCTGGATACAAGGATACACCGAGATTAGGATATCTAAGACTTAGGTTAAGGGTTGAGAGATAGTATTGAAAGAGTTTAAGTTAGTTTTACTTAGACACTATCCAAGACCAAGATTTTGACCACAGTGCCTAATATACCTCAACATCCTGCAGATGTCAGGAAGAGGAGGACGACGTGGACAGGCTGATGAGGAGCCAAACGTCAGGCTGGCAGACATTGCCACCTTAATGCTCAGGCATTCGCACAGGCGGGGGTTGGACAGCAGCAGCAGCTACCTCCACCACCACCACCCAGAGAGAGAGATTGGGTGAAGAGTTTGGCTGATCTGAGGCCAACTGCATTCAAGGGGCAGACTGACCCTGCTCACTTGGAGACCTACATCATGGAGATGGAGACAGCGTTCGAGACGCTTGCAGTCCCAGCTAGGGAAAAAGTAAGACTTGCTGCCTTTTATCTGAAGGATGCAGCTAGAGATTGGTGGAACATGGTGAAAGCCGACCACCTGGATGACCCAGCTTTTACTTGGGGACATTACACTGCATTACTTAGGGGCAAATACTACCCGGCCCACACCAGGATGGTGAAGACTCGGGAGTTTGACGCCTTGGAGCAGACGGGGAAGATGTCAGTGGATGAGTACTATGCGAAGTTCACTTCGCTACTCAGACTATTACCCGGCATAGGATACTCGGACCAGGTGTTGGTCGACCGATTCTACGGGGGACTGAGCCCTCGACTTCAGTTTGGGATGGGACCAATCATCCCCACCAGTTTGCAGGTAAAACAGGAGACATAAATCAGTTGGAAATTTATTACATACTATACCCCATCATGGGAGATTTGGAGATTAATATCTTGAGATTTCAGGAATGCTACCATGCTGCTTCCGTAGTGGAGATCACTTGTAAGAGAAGGGATGCTTTGAGCTCCCAAAAGAGGAAGGACGGACCTGGTGGCGAAGATGCCAAGCAGGGGAACTCCAACAAAAGGAACAAACCCTATCAGAAAGGACAGGGGTCCTATCAAGGGAAGGGGAACCAAACTACTGGGAACCCCCAGTCAGGAACCTACGGAGCAGCAACTCACAGAAAACCTACCCATCTAAGGGTAGGCACTCTAAGTTAAAATTTGAGACTTTTGTGATTACTTCAGTACCGTTGGAATGAATAATTGACCTTGATTGTTAGGTTCTGGACTGGCTCAAACACGGGCCAGAAGTATGTCCGCCGTTTCAACTGTAAACAGTGCGGAAAGGATCACCCCGGCGTGGACTGCCAGGGGAGAAAGTCATGTGCCGCTACTGTCAGATACTCGGGCATCGTGCCTTCGAGTGTATCCGAAACCCGGAGAGCAGGAACTACCGCCCGGGAGCAAAGCCAAACACCGGCCCTAAGAATGGAGCTAGCGATACTCGCCCTCCACCAACCAAACCAGCTCAGGGGTATAAGGGCAAAGGCCCAGCATCGGGACCCGCCCTGCATGTCATGGACCGCTCAGATGAGGCTGGTCCTTCTACCAACCAGGTATTTCTAAACCATGTGAACCTGTTATTGAGCAATGGATGATGTGAATGAGTGCTTGCATGCCTTGATTGCCTAATTGATAGGAAAGAATTAGTAAGACTCACTAGAAAAATTTAAACACGTAGGAAGCTATAAGATATGCTTTCCTATCCCCTCACCGCCCTCCCTGGAGAAAACATTATCAAAGTACAAGAACCAGGGAACGAACAATGTAAGGTTATCCAACCAGGTTTGATATTACTCAAAGGATACCTAACACCGGAGACACAAATTGCAATCATTAGAAAATGTCAAGAATTGGGAGCAGGGCCAGGGGGGTTCTACACTCCAGAATTTCCAGGAGGATCAAAAATGAAGCTGAAAATGATGTGCTTAGGAAAGGATTGGAATCCTTATACAAAAACCTACCAAGATACAAGAAATGGAGATGGAGCACAAGTACCAAAAATCCCGGAAGAATTTTTACCAATTGTGGAACAAGCAGTTAATACAGCTCAACAGCTAGAAGAAGATCCAGTTCCCAATCTAAGGGCTGATCTATGTATCATCAACTTCTATGAAGAAGGAGGCCGTTTAGGACTACACCAGGACAATGATGAAACAAAAGGGGCCCTTGAACAGGGAATACCAGTATTATCTTTGTCAATTGGAGATGACGCAGAGTTCCTTTATGGCGAGCAGAAGCGTGTGGACCTTGCAAAGAAAATAATATTGAGTTCAGGAGATGTTTTGATAATGGGTGGAAAGTCAAGGTTGCTATACCATGGAATTAAAAGGATTAAGCTAAACACAGCACCTTCGACAGTGATAAACACCACTCACATGAGACCAGGAAGATTAAGTTTAACCTTTAGAAAGTACTAGTGTTGTAATTGTTTTTGGACTTCAGAAAGGAGATCATCTCATCAATGAAGCATTATTGTTTGTGAAAGTGAATGTCTTTAGACCCCATCATGTATCAAAGTACTTACTCAGATTCTGTTATTAGGTTGTGCTAAGGAGACGGAAGGTGCCTTAAGTATACTTACTGAGGAGGAGGCCGCAAGGGCGGCTCGATTCTCACTGGTACCTTTCCGGTTAATGGAGTGGATGCATTAGTACTGTTCGACTCCGGAGCCTCACATACTTTCGTTTCGCCTACGCTTGCGGGGAAGTTGGGGCTAGACGCAGTAGAGTTACCTGATTTTAAGGTGGCACTCCCGTCTAAGGAGAAGATCAGTTGCACTCGTCTTTATAGAGGAGCCACTATCAGTATTAAGGAGGAGGAATTTCCTATTGACCTTATTGAGTTCAGAGGTCTAGGATTCGACGTTATAGCCGGGATGGACTGGCTGGGGCGGCACAGAGGCCGCATTCTTTGTGCAGAGCGCAGACTGTTGCTTAAGAGCCCATCAGGAGTGACAGTATCTTACCGTCAGAGCCCTAGGGCACCATCGATAAAAGTTATATCTGCTATGTCCATGTACAAGCACGTCAGGAAGCAGAAGGAGGTATATCTATGTTATGTTCAGAATGTAGAGCATGACCCTGATTTTGATCCAGCTATGCCAGTGGTGTCGGAATTTCCAGATATTTTTCCAAAGGAACTTCCAGGCTTACCGCCATCCAGAGAGGTAGATTCTCCATCGAATTACTACCAGGTACCGGTCCCATAGCTAAGGCACCGTACCGTATGGCACCAGCAGAGATGGCTGAGCTGAAGGAGCAGCTGAAAGATTTATTGGACAAGGGATACATACGACCTAGCGTATCTCCTTGGGGAGCACCAGTCTTTTGTGAAGAAGAAGGATGGAAGCCTTCGTTTATGTATTGATTACAGAGAGCTTAATGCAGTATCGGTGAAGAACAAATATCCACTACCACGGATTGATGATTTGTTTGATCAGTTGAGAGGAGCAAAAGTGTTTTCGAAGATCGATTTGAGATCAGGCTACCATCAGATACCCATCAGGGAGCAAGACATAGAAAAGACAGCATTCAGAACACGGTATGGCCACTATGAGTTTACAGTATGCCTTTTGGCTTGTCAAATGCACCTGCAGTCTTCATGGATTTGATGAACAGATTATTCAGAGAGCAGTTGGATAAGACCGTGGTTGTATTCATCGATGACATCCTAATCTACTCAAAGTCTAAAGAAGAGCATGAGAGTCACCTTCGACATACACTTCAGATCTTAAGGGAGAACCAGCTCTATGCTAAGTTCTCCAAATGTGAGTTTTGGTTGGACAGAGTTTCCTTTTTAGGACATGTTATCTCTGATGCTGGGATCGCAGTGGATCCAGCAAAGATAGAAGCAGTTCGCACTTGGCCTAGGCCAAAGACAGTTACGGACATCAGGAGTTTCCTTGGTTTAGCAGGATACTACAGAAGGTTTGTCAGAGACTTCTCCAAAATAGCCAAACCTATGACCAGCTTAATGAAGAAGGACGCACCTTTCACATGGACTACTGAATGTGAGACCTCATTCGAGCTTCTGAAGAATGCCTTGACATCAGCACCAGTTTTGACTATACCTGAAGGCACAGAGGGTTATGAAGTTTACTGTGATGCATCAGGTAGGGGATTAGGGTGTGTACTCATGCAGAATGGGAAGGTAGTCGCCTACGCTTCCCGACAGTTGAAGAAACATGAGGAAAACTATCCCACACATGACTTGGAGCTTGGAGCTATTGTTTTTGCCTTGAAGATCTGGCGCCACTACCTGTATGGTGTCCAGATGACCGTATATTCGGATCATAAGAGTTTGAAATATGTATTCACCCAGAAGGAGTTAAACATGAGACAAAGAAGATGGGTTGAATTTCTTAAGGATTATGACATTGATTTGCAGTACAAGGAAGGGAAAGCTAATGTTGTAGCAGACGCATTGAGTCGACGAGCATATTCTCTTAATGCCATTGTGGCTAGCTCGAGTCTTATGGACGACATACGCAGAGCACAGCAGAGTGATCAGCGAATGATGGAGATCAGTCAGAAGTTGACTGACGGTACATTTGAGGGTGGAAAGTATGAGTTCCAGTTACATGATGATGGACTCATCAGATTGAAGGGAAGATTGTGTATTCCCAGAGACAGCACAGATATAAAGGAGCATATTCTTCGAGAGTCCCACACTTCTACCACATCTGTCCATCCAGGAGCTTCTAAGATGTACAAAGATCTAAAGAGGCATTTCTGGTGGAGTGGTATGAAGGGCGACGTGACAGAGTATGTGATTCGATGTCTCACTTGTCAGAAAGTGAAATTCGAACATAGACGACCAGGAGGTATGGTACAGTCTATGCCAGTTCCAGAGTGGAAGTTTTATGATATCTCCATGGACTTCGTGGTGGGACTACCACCTACGAGAGGAGGCCTAAACATGATTTGGGTTGTTGTTGACCGACTGACTAAAGTTGCTAGGTTTATTCCGATGAAGGACACTTGGAAAGTGCCAAAGTTAGCAGAGCTATTTGAGAAAGAGATTATCAGACATCATGGAGTTCCAAAGACTATTGTTTCAGATCGAGACTAGATTTCTCTCACGATACTGGCGAGCTACTCGCGAGGCACTTGGCACTGAGTTGAAGCTTAGCACAGCATTTCATCCTCAGACAGATGGTCAGTCAGAGAGGACTATTCAGACCTTAGAGGACATGCTACGAGCATGTGCCTTGGATTTTCAGGGCAGCTGGATAGATAGATTACATCTCATCGAGTTTGCTTACAATAACAGCTATCACGCCTCTATACAGATGTCACCTTTTCAGGCTTTATATGGCAGACCATGCCGCACACCTTTGTGCTGGGACGAGTCTAGTGAGACCGTCATCATTGGGCCTGAGTACTTGGAGCAAGTCCAGGCAGAAGTTCAGAGATCAGATAGAAACAATATGAAAGCAGCACAGGACAGACAGAAATCATATGCTGATGAGAGGCGACGAGACCTTGAGTTCGCAGTTGGCGACCAGGTATTTCTACGAGTTTCACCCATGAAGGGTGTATTCAGATTTGGTCAGAAGGGCAAGCTAAGCCCGAAATTTGTAGGACCCTACGCTATCATAGAGCGGGTGGGCCTAGTGGCATATCGACTTGATTTGCCAGCCGAGTTGGGCAAAGTACACAATGTTTTTCACGTGTCTCAGCTTAAGAAATACATGCCTCATCCTTCTCATGTTCTACAACCAGAGACACTCTCTTTAGAACCAACAATGCGGTATGTGGAAACACCGCAAAGAATCTTAGATAGGAAGACACGAGAGACTCGAAACAAGTCTGTGAGCCTCGTGAAGGTTCTTTGGTCGAACCACGATGTGGAAGAGGCCACATGGGAACTCGAAGCTGATATGCGAGCGAAGTTTCCCTCATTATTTACCGACTAGGCACTTTAGTCTAGGGTACGGGGGCGTACCCCTTCTTTTTGGGGGGTAGAGCCTTTTTCATTTTTGAGTTTAGTGTGCACTTTGTTGCACCTTTGTGCATTGCATTTGTTGCTTTTGTGCATTTCAGTTGTTGCACTTTTGTGCATTTCAGTTGTTGCACTTTTGTGCATTTCAGTTGTTGCACTTTTGTGCATTTCAGTGACACCTTGTCTTGTATGTGTTCTTGTGTAACACTGTGTTTGAATGTACCTTGTACTTCTACTTGATTGTGTGTACTTCATTACACTACAATGGAAATATTATATGCACTACGTTGCACCATTTGAAATGAAAAGTGATTGTGTTCACTACCTTGCTTTACACTGCAAGTATATGTTATGACATTCCAAGTATTTCTGTTGTACTTGATATACACTATGAACTTAGGGATAGAGACTTGGGACTTGATCCCTAAAAATTAGATTGAGTTGTGGATACTTAGTGGAACTTGATTCCCCCACAACCTTATACTTTAAATATGAGACTTCGGGGCGAAGTCCTTTTTAAGGGGGGTAGATTGAAATACCCCAAATCTAAATAATATTATTAATCATTATTTATTGGAATATAATCCAAAATAAATCAGTTCACGTACGCATGCAAACCCATGCATGAAAACGTTACGTAAAAATAGTCGTTTCACCATAAACGCTAAAACGCCTTAGAAGCATATGGTCAAACATGACCTTGTATGACCCTCTAATATTCAAACTAAATGGTCATACAATTATTATATGAATATAAATATATTCCCTAAGCTATATTCAGTCAAATACGCAAAATGCTCGGGAGTGCTCACACCCGCTCCTTAAAGCACGAAAAGTCCGGAGGAGTGCCGAGGTGGCACGAACTCCTATAAAATTAATTCCTAGAGTTCCTAACATCATTATTTATCATTCTAAAGAGAACCCACGAAGTGGTTTCTCAAAATTCAGCAAAAACCAAAGGAGGATTTCTTAGCGCTCCTTTTTGGCCCGGGAGTGTCCCGATGGCCCGTAAATTATGTCACGGGTTGATATAACCCCATATAACTCAATGTAACATCTTAGTATATGTTTATTTACTATAATAAGTGTTTACAAACACTTGGAACTCATAAGAACAATTGGTTTCCCAAAATTTCCTTAGAGCACAAAAACACACCTTCGGGTGTCACGAAAATGCGTTTTACGCAATTACCTTGTAGTTTTTGACATGCCACGAATTGGTAATTAAAAAGGGTTAAAATGACCTTCTAAATCAGTTGGTGTGACTAGTCAACAAGGCTCTCTATAGGGGCCGATTTTGAGAGCAAAAACTAGTATAAAAATTGCATTAAAAGTTTATAAAAAGCATAGAACATGGTGACTCACCTTCCCATGTGTTATATTACTTAATGTATAAGTATGTAGGTCTCATTTGACCAGCAAGCTGTCGAAATTAGGCCATGGAATAAGGCCATGTGAGCTAGAACAAAAACAAATGAGAAAAAGTAAAAAGTGGATCTAGAATTCACTTTTCTAGATTCCTTCTTTTCCATGTGACCTAACATGCTTGTCCTTGGCTCTTCAATGTCAATTAAGACACCCCATTTGACCCTTGAATTCGTGACTCTACAAGGGAGGAAGAAGACAAGCCTAACTTAGAAAAATCAAAAGAATAACTTACCTAAATTACCTTGTCTTCTAGCTCACAATCATCTTCTTTCCAACTCTTGCCTTGTCTGTAACACCCCAACCGCTAATCCTATGCTTACCGTCTAATCGTCCTGTTAATCCTACGAGTTCGCAGCGGAATTACTACATACTTACTACGGCGGGTGAAACAAAGCCGCTAACCGCCCATACGGCTAGCTAGGCTACTAATGCTTACAGTCACGGTCTGATGAACATTACGTACCGAGCTACTAATATGATGCATACTGAATACAATTAACCTACTTACATTCTTGGATCACCGAGTATTTAAAGTATTACTTTACATCCCTTACCACACTTCCCAAAAGAATGAGTTTCTATCTTTTGCTCATCTAACCAATTCCCTTCCATCAATATCCAAAAGGTGTACCCCGTGGTACACCGGCTAATCAAAAGTTACAGCCATGTACTACTTAGTACACCATCGTAAATTCTTGTTTACATTCCAAAAAGAAGATAAAGAAATAGAATGGGGTCTTCACATCTTCATCAATCTCGAGTACCTGCGTGTAGTAAAAATGGTGCCCCAAGGGCTCAGCAAATTGCTGCGCATAAACTCCGCATATACCGCGTGCTAGCTAGGGCACGCCGACTATTTGACGTCCACTAAACATGCCATTCATTACTCATACATACATGCTCTTCATACATCATACATGCTCATACAATACAGTACATAATTCAAGGCAACAATGTAGTAGTACAGAACTTACTTACCTTCACAACGTTAGCCAAATTATGCATCCGGGTTAATCGGAATGCTTTACTCTTTTACTCATTACTTACTTCTTCTTACTTACAATTACTTACTTTCAATTACTTTACTTGCTCATTCTTACTTACTTACTTATACTCAAGTCAAGTCGTCGGGACCTCCGGCCTTGGGGACTACACCATCCCACATCCGGGATTTACTTGACTCACTAATCCGGGATGCTACCCACTTAAGGGATTTGGGCCGCGGACCAGTTTAAGAGTCAGGAATTGGAGCCAACCACTCGTGACTCCGCATCCTCACGCGTGGCCGAAACTATATCGGACTTCTACTCATTCCAATTTAATTACCAATTTTAAGTTAGATTGGTTAGCTTGTTAGAAATAAGTTAGAAGCCCAATCACAATCACAATCGGTCACAGTACATTGCAACATTCTTACAAGCATTCAAATTCATCCATACATTTCATGAATTATATAAACTAAGATTTAAGAAAATATTCACAACATACAACACTACATATTCGCAAGTATGCATATTAACTCCGATTCATGCATTTATCTTATTTGGTGACCAATTAGCACACACAACACACAAATCAGAGTAACCAAGATAGCATACGGGGCATGAGGAATCCATACCGTTCACCGTCGTACTTGTATCCCAACGTTCCTCCGGTGTTCACAAATCAAATCCTATTATATACATACAATTGAATGATTAATCTAACTATCATTAACCAAACACGATTACTCTTTTGTTTCCTAACTCATACTTACTATACCTTTACAATTCCTATACTTACATATGGTTTACTTACTCTTTATTACTTTCAAAACGTGTTTATACTCTTAATGACCTTTAAACATCCTTAATTAAGTCCTAATCGTCTTATACTATCATTTACCATTCACTCCCATACCTTATTACCCATTTAAAGTACGTATTTTTACAAATAGGTTGGTCCGGGACCTTGTCCAGGTCTTAAGTCCCGGACCAACTCATGGTCTAATTCTCGGCATGTTTTAATGGTATGGTCCGGGACCTTGTACAGGGGTCAAGTCCGGACCCAACTGGTTTGAAACTCTCGGCCTTTTCCCATATATGGTCCGGGTCCTTGTACTCAAGGTAAGTCCCGGACCTGACTTTGAAGGATTCTCGGCCTATTTACGGGGGTGGTCCGGGTCCTTGTATGGGACTTAAGTCCCGGACCACACCTGCTATAACTCTCGACATCATTTGCACCCTGGTCCGGGTCCTTGTACAGGAGGTAGGTCCCGGACCCTGCTACAAGTTTGACAGATTTTACATTTTCTAAATCTGTTACATTCCTAACTTTGTCATATTAGTCCCCCCATTGTTCCTACACTTAATCCTACATATTTTAGCACCTAGTTAGACACTTAAAATGTTTAAATCCATTACTAATCTATTACACCCTTTTATGCTAATTCACTCACCCATTTCTTAAGTTTTCATTTCAGCACTTGCAATATTCTTCTAAGTTGCATTTTGCTACAGATTTTACTCCACCTTCTAATCTTTAGCTCCCTCTTATAATGTCATTTCTAGAGTTTACAATACACTAGTTATCTATCGAAACCTACCAACCAAACAGCTCTAACAAAATCTGTTACAAGTACATAATTTCACCTAGTTTCTAGTTTCCTTAAGTGTTCTAATTCTGGATAAATTTTGACATAACCTCCCCTAAAATCTTACATTCTCACCACATTGTTTCACTCATGTAAATGATATATACCACCTGTTTATATCCAATACAAATATGCTCAATCTCTCATACACAAATACCACTCTAACAACATTAGCAATTCCTACACATTACACTATTACTACACCAATTACAATACCCATTTTAGCTTCTAAAAATCTGTTACATACATGTATATACAAGGCTACATAAAAGAATGTAATTTACCTTGTTGCTTTACTAGTTCCTTTTCTTCTTCTTCTTCTCTTCTTTCCTTTTCTCTTCTCCACCGATTTTGGTACCTCAAAAGCTAACACTACAACCCATATATCCACATTTCAATACACCATAATTAACCCTAACCATTTCTAAGTCTTAACACAAGTTTTAGGGTTTAGAATTTTCATTACCTTGCAAGAGTGTAGGTAATGCTTGGAATGGCTCAAGAGTAATATTTCAACCCCTTCAAGAATGCCAAAATCGGCTGGGTACAAAAGAGCAAGCAAGGGTTTAGTTTTAAATTTCGTTTTGCCCTTAAGGCTAGAAAAATAAAGGAGTTTCAAGAAGATTTTTACCTCACAAGAACAAGGAGAATGAGGTGGTTCTAATGGTGTGTCTTAAAGCTCCAAAGGGGTATACCCATGAAAACGAAAATGCTCCTTTCCGGATTTTGAAAAGAGAGAATTGTATGCTCTTGATGAGAGGATTCCAATGGTGTAGTTTTTTAATTTTTGGAGAAGTTGATGGAGATGTTTATGAGTAACAGAGGAGAGAAGGGAGTATTTGTGGGGGTTTGCTAATCCTCCATTGTTGTCGCTGGAGAAGGAAGAAAGAAATAGAGAGTGAGGGTGGGTGCTGTTACGTGAGGAAGGAATGAGAGTGGGAGAGAGAGAGTGTGAGAGTAGGGTAAAGTGGAGTAGTTTACTTTATGTTTTTAATTGTTTTTGTCTTTTGTGAGTAAAAAGAATTGGTAGAGTGTGTGAGAGAGGGGGCCATCGGCTGGCACTGAACACACACACAACTTCACTTTTTATTTTCAAAGTGGACACATAAGTTTTGGTTATGTATGCTTCTACCCACAACTTCCCGTTTTTGACAGTTTTTACTAATCTCTCGTTTTATTGATTTTATTGGTTCAAAGCTTCACTAATATTTATTAATGATTATTTAGTTGACCAAAATTGTTACGAGTCTATTTGACCCGCTTAAAGACACGTTTTCCCGGTTATCTCGAAAACGTGCTTTAAGATTCGGTAATGTTTTTAGACCGTTTTAAAGATCCGTTTTCTTCGGGATTTGTTCCCTTGTGATTATTTATATTTAATTAAGCTTCTAAATTTATTTATTAGCCTAATTAATCACTATTTTAAATTACGGGGTATTTCAATCTACCCCCCTTAAGAAACTTTGCCCTCAAAGTTGCTCAAGGTTAATAGTTTAATAATCCTACTCATTAGGCAAACCAATTGCCATAATGTGTCTTACTACCACCTATGAGGTGTTCACTTCATTCCACATTACAAGCATACATGATTCAGCAACATACACAGTTCACATACACAATCCATTATTTTCAATTCATACCATTCCACAATACACAATACATCATTACAATTCACAATACCCATTACACATACATCACATATCGTACATACGCATCCACACACTACACATTACACATACATACCAAATACACTTTGCACTACATGTGCCATACAAACCCTATTACAATACCTACACACTATGCAATGCTTACCCCGAAGCAATGCAAAAGCAAAAGGGCTCTACCCCCCTTAAAAGGGGTACGACCCGTACCCGTATTGCTAAATACTAGACTATCTAGTCTATGAATAACTGTGGGTACTTAGCCTTCATGGCATCTTCCAACTCCCATGTCGCTTCTTCGACATCATGGTTAGACCATAGGACCTTCACCATTCGTATAGACTTATGGCGAGTGTCTATGGTCTTCCTATCCAGGATTCTCACTGGGGTTTCAACGTATCTCATAGTTGGCTCGATGGATAGTCTCTCGGGCTCTAAGACGTGAGAAGGGTCAGCAATGTACTTCTTGAGTTGTGACACATGAAATACATCATGGACACGTCCCAAGTTCTCAGGTAGTGCTAATCTGTAGGCTACTGAACCAACTCTTTCAGTGATAGTGTACGGCCCTACAAACTTTGGGCTTAGTTTGCCCTTTTGACCAAAACGGAAGACACCTTCATAGGTGAAACCGCAAGACACTTGGTCGCCCACGGCGAACTCGAGGTCGCGTCGTCACATCCGCATAGGTTTTCTGTCTATCTTGGGCTGCTCTGTTGTTTAGCTCGGATTGTGCAATTCGGCTTGCACTTGCTCAAGGTACTCCGGTTCCTATTGACCGTTCACTTGATCATACCAACACAAGGGTGTACGGCAAGGTCTACCGTATAGAGCTTGGAAAGGGACATCTTAATCGGGCGTCGTGATAACTATATTATACGAGAACTCGATAAGATGGAGCTTATCTAACCAACTCCCCTTGAAAGTCCAAGGCACATGCCCGAAGCATGTCCTCCAGTGTCTGGATGGTCCTCTCTGTTGACCGTCGGTTTGAGGATGGAAGGCGGTACTCAACTTCAATTCTGTACCCAACGCTTCCCTAGTAGCTCTCCAGTATCTCGAAAGAAATCTGGTGTCGCGGTCAGATACTATAGTCTTAGGGACTCCGTGATGTCTGATAATCTCCTTATCAAAAAGCTCAGCTAGCTTTACTACCTTCCAGGTGTCCTTCATCGGTATGAATCTGGCAACCTTGGTAAGGCGATCTACTACAACCCAGATCATGTTGAGTCCTCCCCTAGCAGGTGGGAGTCCTACAACAAAATCCATGGAGATATCATGAAATTTCCACTCCGGAATTGGCATCGATTGTACCATTCCGCCCGGTCTACGGTGTTCAAATTTCACCTTTTGGCATGTTAAGCATCTCAATACAAATTCCGTCACATCTGATTTCATTCCAGACCACCAGAAGTACCTCATCATGTCTTTGTACATTTTGGAGGCTCCTGGATGGACTGACAATGTTGAACTATGTGACTCTCGCAGGATACGATCCCTTAGCTCAGCATTGCTTTGGCGAACGCATAACCTGCCATTCAGCCGAATCAGACCATCTTCATGCAACTGAAAATCATATTTCTTCTTCTCAAATGTACCATCTGTGATCTTCTGTCTGATTTCGGTCATATAGGGGTCGCTCAACTGAGCGTCTCGCACCTCGTCAACCAAGCTAGAAGAAGCGAGTAGCGAATGGAGCGAGTGTGCTCGACGGCTCAGGGCGTCGGCTACAACATTTGCCTTCCCTTCCTTATACTGCAAGTCGATGTCATAGTCTGAAAGAAATTCCATCCATCTTCTCTGTCTCAAGTTCAATTCTTTCTGAGTGAATACATACTGTAAGCTCTTGTGGTCGGAGTAGATGGTGATGCTTACCCCATAGAGATAGTGTCGCCATATCTTCAAGGCGAAGACAATGGCTCCTAACTCTAAGTCGTGAGTCGGGTAATTCTCCTCATGCTTTTTCAGCTGGCGGGAGGCATAAGCAACAACCTTGCCATGCTGCATGAGTACGCATCCCATACCTTTGCCTGATGCATCACAATATACCTCAAATCCCTCTGTGCCCTCTGGAAGAGTAAGGATGGGCGCTGAGGTCAATGAGTCCTTTAGTTTCTGAAATGATAGCTCGCACTCATCTGTCCATACAAATGGTGCATCTTTCTTCATCAGTGTAGTCATGGGCTTAGCGACTTTTGAGAAGTCCTTTACAAATCTCCGGTAGTAACCGGCTAGACCAAGAAAGCTCCTAATGTCGGTAACAGTCTTGGGTCTAGGCCATGATCGTACAGCTTCTATCTTAGAAGGGTCCACTGAGATACCTGCGCTCGAGATGACATGTCCAAGGAATGATACCTGATCAAGCCAGAACTCGCATTTGGAGAACTTCGCATACAGCTGGTTCTCGCGCAGTGTCTCAAGCACTTTCCTGAAATGAATTTCATGTTCCTCTGCTGATTTTGAATATACAAGGATGTCGTCGATGAAGACAACCACTGAAGTGTCCAACTGCTCACTGAATAGTCGATTCATGAGGTCCATGAATTTAGCTGGTGCATTTGACAAACCGAATGGCATCACTGTAAATTTGTAGTGGCCATATCTGGTACGGAATGCCGTTTTCTCAATGTCTTGTTCTTTGATTGCAATCTGATGATACCCAGAACGGGGGTCAATCTTGGAGAAGACTGATGCTCCTTTCAGCTGATCAATAGGTCGTCGATGCTGGCAATGGGTATTTATTCTTGACTGTGACCGCATTCAGCTCGCGGTAGTCAATACAAAGTCGGAGGCTACCGTCCTTCTTCTTCACAAAGAGGACCGGTGCTCCCCAGGGTGATACGCTCGGGCGTATAAACCCTTTGTCAAGTAACTCGCGCAATTGTTCTTTCAATTCTGTCATTTCAGCAGGTGCCATGCGGTACGGTGCCCTAGCAATGGGACCGGTACCTGGCAAGAGGTCAATCTCAAACTCTACTGCTCTCTGAGGTGCAATGCGGGTACTCCTTAGGAAACACATCAGGATACTCAGATACAACCGGTACAATCATCACTGAACTCTAGATCTCGCTCCAAGTCTTGTACATAACAAAGATACTTCTTTGCCCTTCCTGAGTCCCGGTACATAGCCATGGCAGAGATGACTGTGGTCGAAGGCTCTCTAGGTCTCTGGCGGTAAGATATTGTAACCCCAGAAGGACTCTTGAGCAGCAAACGGTGCTCGGCGCAGAGGATTCTACCCTTGTGCCGCTCCAACCAATTCATTCCGATGATTAAGTCGAATCCCAATCCATTGAATTCGATGAAGGAAATGGAAACGCTTCGTTTTGATTTTCGATGGTGGCTGATTGATAGTATTTGGTGCACCTTACTCGCTCCTTCGATGGGAGAGTAACCATGAAGTTCGGTAGCTCTTCCGCATCTAGCTTCAACCTCTTCACGAAGGATGGTGATACAAAAGTGTGAGAGGCACCGGAGTCGAATAACACATTGGCATCAATGCCGTTCACTGGGAAGGTTCCCGTTAGAATGGTGCCGCTCTTGCCGGCTTGTGCTTCGGTGAGGATGCTCAGGATACCTTCGGTACCGAGTCCACAACCTATTGAATTCACAAGTGGATAAGTAATGATGGTGGACACAAGTGGAATTTAAATCAACACTGCTCTTTATTGATAAACCAACCATCATACATGTCGTGTCTCTAATACACGTTACTAGTACATTACATGATGTTATGCATTTAATACTTCCTAAAGATAAGGTTCAGGCGTCCTGGTTTCATGTGTGTGGCATTGATTATTGCCGGTGGTGCCGTATTCAGCTTGATCTTGTTGATACCGTGATACAGCAACCTAGCATTTCCACCCATGATTAGGACATCTCCTGATCTCAATACCAGTTTCTGTGCGAGGTCCACACGCTTCTGCTTGCTATACAAGAATACGGCGTCATCACCAATGAACCAAGACACTACGGGCACCCCTTGTTCAAGGGATTCCGCTGTCTCGTCCTTGTCTTGGTGTAACCCAAGTCGTCCTTCTTTTTCATAGAAGTTAACAATACGAGGCCTGCTTCAAGTGCGGGGATCGGTTCATGTTACATTGTTGTGCATTTTATGCTGTTGTGACAAGTGTCTGAAATTCTGGAGGTATTGTCGGTGGCCTTGCTTCGTTCTTGTGTTCGTATCTCTTGTATGTCTTGGTATAAGGATTCCAATCCTTTCCCAAGCACATCATCTTCAGCTTCATCTTCGCTCCACCGGGGAATTCGGGTGTATAAAATCCACCTTGACCCGCTCCTAGCTCGTTGCATCGTCGAATGATTGAGATTTGCGCTTCGGGTGTCAGGTATCCCCTTAATAAGATCATACCTGGTCGGATGACCTGACACTGTTCATTGGTGTAGTAGTGGTTGGTGATGTCGATCTCTTCTTGATTCAGGTTTACCGGTATCGGATAACAGATACTAAAGCTTCCTATGGTTATAAATTTCATCTACGGTGAGTACTAGTTTCAACTATTTCATTTCATGCTTAATACACACTTCATTGTATTTACTCATGCATTCATTCAAACAGTTACTCTACTACTTGGACATGCTTCTCAAGGATTAAAGGTTTAGATTAATTACCTGGGCCGGACTTGGAACCGGACCCATCACGGTCAATCACATGAAGGACAGGCTGCCTCTGAGGTGCACTCCGCTGAGGTCCCCGGGATCCCTATCCCTGCGGTGCCTGCTGGGTCGGTGCATCGCCAGATGCAACCTCCTTGCCTTCCCTCTGCCTGTAGCTTTGGTAGTTCCCCTTTGGCTTTGCATTCTCTGGGCACTTATTGGCCGTGTGTCCTGGTTTCTGGCAGTTGTAGCATTTGATCTCTCTCCCGTAGCAGTCCTTGCCAGGATGGTCTAGATTGCACTTTCTGTACACATAGGTGCGGCCATCGGAGAAGGTTTTGGTGACACCGGAGCCAGAACCTAAGGTGTAGAGGGTTAGCACATGTGTGCGTGGATATACTAGATATGATACTGATATGAATACGAATTAGAGATAGAAGTTTACCCTTAGGTGGGTATGATCTCAGTGGCTTTGCTGCCACCGATGCAGATGAACCAAGTTGAAGAAGCTCAACTGGTTTGCCCGACTCAGCATGGGCACTGCTCTCACTTGGGAATTTCTTTTGGGATTGCTGAAAGAAATTTCCCTTCTTCTTTTTCCAGCTCTTCCCCTGGTTCTGCTCCTCAGTACTGGTGTTTTTGTTGTTGGCTTTGCGCTTCAGCGCGGTCTCTTCATCCCTTAGTTGGCAAGTGATTTCAACGCGAGAAGCCGCGTGATAACACTCCTGAAGTTTCAGGTATTAGCCGGGATTCTCTTTTAAGGAAGAATAAGGAAAGACTAAAGAATTCAAGGAATTTAAGGAATTGAATTGATACTAAGGGTTAACCGATATTTACCTGAAGAGAGGTAAATCGAGTGTAGCCCATACCGTACCGAAGGCGATGGCTCAGACCGCCATAGAAGCGATCGACCAACACCTGGCCGGTGTATCCTAGATCAGGGAGAAGACGGAGAATGGAAGTGAAGGTGCGGTAGTACTCATCCACAGACATCTTGTCTGTCATCCTCAAGGCATCCAGCTCTAGCCTTTTCTTTGTCTTTAAGTGCTCTGGATAGTACTTGGATCGGAGGAGAGATGCGAAAGACTCCCAATCGAATGTGGGGTCGCTGACATGCTCGTGCTTGATTAGCTTACACCAATCCATAGCAGCATCCTTCAGATAATAAGCAGCAACTCTGACTCAAACTCCAAAGGAGCTTCGAGGGTTTCGAACGCCGTCTCCATCTCGGAGATATAGGCTTCGAGCTTAGCCGGATCACTCTCGCCCCTAAAGCAAGGAGGGCGGAGTTCCGCTACAGCTTTTACCCAGTTAGCTTCTCTGGGTGGCGGGGGAGGGATTGGTCCCGCTTGGTTATGTTGGTTTTGCTGGTTTTGTTGCATGGCTTGGATCACTTGTGGTAGCATCTGCGCTATCGTGGCGGCGACGATCTCAGCTATCGTCTGCGCGCCGGGTCCGTCATTGCCCCCTCCTCTAGGGCGACCTGGACCTCTTCCTGACATCTGAATATTTAACAGTTACATTAGGCTTTGCAAGATATGACCAAGGGTCTTGAATTTAAAACAAGGTATCGTTCCTAAGAACGTCAAGGGTATCCGTTGTTAACAACGGTAGTGCCTAGTTAGGTTTCTAAGTATTCGTCTTAAGACGGTTGAAATCCTAACTCGGTAATCCCCTATGCTCGGTACTATGGACATCAGAGCGTAACTACGCTCTGATACCACTTTTTGTAACACCCCAACCGCTAATCCTATGCTTACCGTCTAATCGTCCTGTTAATCCTACGAGTTCGCAGCGGAATTACTACATACTTACTACGGCGGGTGAAACAAAGCCGCTAACCGCCCATACGGCTAGCTAGGCTACTAATGCTTACAGTCACGGTCTGATGAACATTACGTACCGAGCTACTAATATGATGCATACTGAATACAATTAACCTACTTACATTCTTGGATCACCGAGTATTTAAAGTATTACTTTACATCCCTTACCACACTTCCCAAAAGAATGAGTTTCTATCTTTTGCTCATCTATACCAATTCCCTTCCATCAATATCCAAAAAGGTGTACCCCGTGGTACACCGGCTAATCAAAAGTTACAGCCATGTACTACTTAGTACACCCATCGTAAATTCATTGTTTACATTCCAAAAAGAAGATAAAGAAATAGAATGGGGTCTTCACATCTTCATCAATCTCGAGTACCTGCGTGTAGTAAAAATGGTGCCCAAGGGGCTCAGCAAATTGCTGCGCATAAACTCCGCATATACCGCGTGCTAGCTAGGGCACGCCGACTATTTGACGTCCACTAAACATGCCATTCATTACTCATACATACATGCTCTTCATACATCATACATGCTCATACAATACAGTACATAATTCAAGGCAACAATGTAGTAGTACAGAACTTACTTACCTTCACAACGTTAGCCAAATTATGCATCCGGGTTAATCGGAATGCTTTACTCTTTTACTCATTACTTACTTCTTCTTACTTACAATTACTTACTTTCAATTACTTTACTTGCTCATTCTTACTTACTTACTTATACTCAAGTCAAGTCGTCGGGACCTCCGGCCTTGGGGACTACACCGTCCCACATCCGGGATTTACTTGACTCACTAATCCGGGATGCTACCCACTTAAGGGATTTGGGCCGCGGACCAGTTTAAGAGTCAGGAATTGGAGCCAACCTCTCGTGACTCCGCATCCTCACGCGTGGCCGAAACTATATCGGACTTCTACTCATTCCAATTTAATTACCAATTTTTAAGTTAGATTGGTTAGCTTGTTAGAAATAAGTTAGAAGCCCAATCACAATCACAATCGGTCACAGTACATTGCAACATTCTTACAAGCATTCAAATTCATCCATACATTTCATGAATTATATAAACTAAGATTTAAGAAAATATTCACAACATGCAACACTACATATTCGCAAGTATGCATATTAACTCCGATTCATGCATTTATCTTATTTGGTGACCAATTAGCACACAACACACAAATCAGAGTAACCAAGATAGCATACGGGGCATGAGGAATCCATACCGTTCACCGTCGTACTTGTATCCCAACGTTCCTCCGGTGTTCACAAATCAAATCCTATTATATACATACAATTGAATGATTAATCTAACTATCATTAACCAAACATGATTACTCTTTTGTTTCCTAACTCATACTTACTATACCTTTACAATTCCTATACTTACATATGGTTTACTTACTCTTTATTACTTTCAAAACGTGTTTATACTCTTAATGACCTTTAAACATCCTTAATTAAGTCCTAATCGTCTTATACTATCATTACCATTCACTCCCATACCTTATTACCCATTTAAAGTACGTATTTTTACAAATTTAGGTTGGTCCGGGACCTTGTCCAGGTCTTAAGTCCCGGACCAACTCATGGTCTAATTCTCGGCATGTTTTAATGGTATGGTCCGGGACCTTGTACAGGGGTCAAGTCCCGGACCCAACTGGTTTGAAACTCTCGGCCTCTTTCCCATATATGGTCCGGGTCCTTGTACTCAAGGTAAGTCCCGGACCTGACTTTGAAGGATTCTCGGCCTATTTTACGGGGGTGGTCCGGGTCCTTGTATGGGACTTAAGTCCCGGACCACCACCTGCTATAACTCTCGACATCATTTTGCACCCTGGTCCGGGTCCTTGTACAGGAGGTAGGTCCCGGACCCTGCTACAAGTTTGACAGATTTTACATTTTCTAAATCTGTTACATTCCTAACTTTGTCATATTAGTCCCCCATTGTTCCTACACTTAATCCTACATATTTTAGCACCTAGTTAGACACTTAAACATGTTTAAATCCATTACTAATCTATTACACCCTTTTATGCTAATTCACTCACCCATTTTCTTAAGTTTTCATTTCAGCACTTGCAATATTCTTCTAAGTTGCATTTTGCTACAGATTTTACTCTCACCTTCTACATCTTTAGCTCCCTCTTATAATGTCATTTCTAGAGTTTACAATACACTAGTTATCTATCGAAACCTACCAACCAAACAGCTCTAACAAAATCTGTTACAAGTACATAATTTCACCTAGTTTCTAGTTTCCTTAAGTGTTCTAATTCTGGATAAATTTTGACATAACCTCCCCTAAAATCTTACATTCTCACCACATTGTTTCACTCATGTAAATGATATATACCACCTGTTTATATCCAATACAAATATGCTCAATCTCTCATACACAAATACCACTCTAACAACATTAGCAATTCCTACACATTACACTATTACTACACTACCAATTACAATACCCATTTTAGCTTCCTAAAAATCTGTTACATACATGTATATACAAGGCTACATAAAAGAATGTAATTTACCTTGTTGCTTTACTAGTTCCTCCTTTCTTCTTTCTTCTTCTCTCCTTCTTCCTTTTCTCTTCTCCACCGATTTTGGTACCTCAAAAGCTAACACTACAACCCATATATCCACATTTCAATACACCATAATTAACCCTAACCATTTCTAAGTCTTAACACAAGTTTTAGGGTTTAGAATTTTCATTACCTTGCAAGAGTGTAGGTAATGCTTGGAATGGCTCAAGAGTAATATTTCAACCCCTTCAAGAATGCCAAAATCGGCTGGGTACAAAAGAGCAAGCAAGGGTTTAGTTTTAAATTTCGTTTTGCCCTTAAGGCTAGAAAAACAAAGGAGTTTCAAGAAGATTTTTACCTCACAAGAACAAGGAGAATGAGGTGGTTCTAATGGTGGTCTTAAAGCTCCAAATGGGGTATACCCATGAAAACGAAAATGCTCCTTTCCGGATTTTGAAAAGAGAGAATTGTAGCTCTTGATGAGAGGATTCCAATGGTGTAGTTTTTATAATTTTTGGAGAATGTTTGATGGAGTAACAAGAGGAGAGAAGGGAGTATTTGTGGGGGTTTGCTAATCCTCCATTGTTGTCGCTGGAGAAGGAAGAAAGAAATAGAGAGTGAGGGTGGGGTGCTGTTACGTGAGGAAGGAATGAGAGTGAGAGAGAGAGAGTGTGAGAGTAGGGTAAAGTAGAGTAGTTTACTTTATTGTTTTTAATTGTTTTTGTCTTTTGTGAGTAAAAAGAATTGGTAGAGTGTGTGAGAGAGGGGGCCATCGGCTGGCACTAGTACACACACACAACTTCACTTTTTATTTTCAAAGTGGACACATAAGTTTTGGTTATTTATGCTTCTACCCCACAACTTCCCGTTTTTGACAGTTTTTACTAATCTCTCGTTTTATTGATTTTATTGGTTCTAAAGCTTCACTAATATTTATTAATGATTATTTAGTTGACCAAAATTGTTACGAGTCTATTTGACCCGCTTAAAGACACGTTTTCCCGGTTATCTCGAAAAACGTGCTTTAAGATTCGGTAATGTTTTTAGACCGTTTTAAAGATCCGTTTTCTTCGGGATTTGTTCCCTTGTGATTATTTATATTTAATTAAGCTTCTAAATTTATTTATTAGCCTAATTAATCACTATTTTAAATTACGGGGTATTTCATTGTCACACACCACATGTCCGAAATTATGCAGAGAACATGGGCATTTATTGAGCCAATAAACCATGTAATAAACTAAGGAAAAAGTATAGTCATTTGACATTAAAAATTTACAAAACAAAAATCAAATTCTAAGGCACTCTCTTACCTTATACGTAAGTTTAGTGTCATTTCCCCTCTTGCACTCCACACCTACGAATTTGGTTAGCTCTCTCCTCTCTCTTCTAAGCTTCATCTTCTTCCTTTGAAGCTCTTAAGTCCATTAATGGAGATGTAACTTCTATCTTCATCTTTAAGGTAATTTCTTAGCAATTCTTGTCAAGCCTTGAAGCAAAACTCTTCCTAGCTTAACAACAAGTGTTCGACTTCACTTAGTTCTCCAAGGAGATTGTCCAAACCAACATTAAACCAAGGAGCATCTCAAGGTAGGTTTTAAAGCTTGAAAATCCTTAAAGCACATTTTTATGTGTAACCAAGTTCTACCTCTTCTAAGTCTATTTTCTTCTTCATTTTGATGAAGGAAAACTTGTTCTTCACCTACCTTAGGAGTGCCGAAATTATAAGGAGCAAAGTCTAAGGTAAAGTCTTGTAAAACTACTTCCAAATCTACTTAAGATCTTTATTCAAGATCTAACTCCTAAACACCTTCACCTCTTGCATAAAACCGAAGAGGAGCACCAAGTTTACCTAGGAGGAAGCTTGGAGATTCAAGAAGAAGTTCAAGCACTTAACCACCTTTGTTAAGAAGTAAGTTTACTAAGTAAATCCTTATATTATAAGCTTTGTTAAGCTTCTAAAAATTGTACGAAAATTATGTACACCTCTTAGGTTAAATAATACCGAAGCTATATGGTTTTATATGCCAAAAATATAACCTATAACATATAAGGAAAATATTTACCTTAAGACACATTTTTGTGTCACAAATTTTAGTTATGTTATATCATTTTATGCCGAATTATCAAGGGCAAAAGTTCTTTATTTTGAGCTTAGAATTTATATAAGACATTACAATAATTTATACATGAGTTATATAACTCCTATGAATTTATTTATAATTATCTAGACATATAAATCCACTTTTATATACTATATGGTCACCAAATAAATATGGCCGAATGGTTTATGTGTTAAATGGATTTTAATGAGCTACTTAGGTATATAAATTTATATCATAAAGTTTGGTGAGTTAAGAATATTCTATTAGTGTCTAAATGACTAATTAATTAAGTTATGTGGGTTAAATGTAATTTTTACAAAGTTTAGTGTACTTATATTAAAAACCGAGAGCTAAAGGGCTGTTTGGTGTAATATATATATAAGGTTAGGAATTATGTTTAAGAATTTTAGATAATTTAAACAAGCTTTGAAATAACTTTTTATAAAGTTTTGGGCTATTATGTAATTTATAAAAGTTGTTATGAAAGTTTAGAATTTATTAGTGGGCGAATTCATAATTAAGAGAATTATTAGGTTCACTTTCGAAATTTTAAGGGATTAAATATTTAGACTATAGTTTATAAGTTATTAAGTAACTGTTAGAAAGTTTTGGGGTGAAAATGTAATTAATGGAAAGTTCAAGACCAAAGCCGAATTCTTTGGGGTTAGTTTGGTAATTTAGGAATTTATAAATATATACTCGGCATTTATGGAGAATTAAAATTAAAACTATAGTTTACATGACATTGTGTAAAAGTTATAAGATTTCGTGGTTAGATTGTAATTATAAGAAATAAATTATTAAAGCCGAGAATTTAAGGGGCTAAGTTGTAATTTTTGAGAGTTATAATATTTAAAAGCTATATACCAAAATATTAGGGATGGCTTTGCAATTTAGCTAAATAAGAAGTTAAAACTCTATAATATAAAGAGATTAGAATCTAATATAAAGTTTATGAATTTATGTGGTTGTTTTGTAAATAACCGAAATATAAGAGTAAGAATTTAGATTGAAATAAGTATAGGTCCTACATGGATTTGGAGGAATTAGAAAGAAAGAATTTTGATTAAAGGAATTATGGAATTAAAACTATGGCTTACATGGTTATAAGGAATTGAAAGATAAACAATAAATATTACTTATGGTTAAAAAGGAGAATAATAAAACTATATGAATTTTATGTCTATGTATGACATATAAATATAGTTAAGAAATTATAAGTTGTTATGTCACCTAGACAAATAAAATAAACAACAAATGCAATAAACACATATATGTGCATTAAAGGATGTATAAATAAATCAAAAGGAATAACAAATAAGTTATACATTAAATCATGAGGTAATTAAAAGAAATAAACCTCACATGAAATAACAAATACGAGATTTGTTAAAAGATCCAATAGAATTACTATATAAGGGTAACATAAATTAACCCTCTCAGTTAATCCTATTCTAGGACCTTGTTTTACCAGACGTTGACCGGAATTTACAAGTACAGTCTACGGTGAACGGTATGGGATTCTTGCAACCTGTTTTCTAGCGGATTACACTGGCTTGTGTGCTATCTGTTGTTTGATATAACGACCAAGATAATTAATGTAAACTGATGTTTTACTCTTGCACACTGTGATATTATTTTATGTGCGTGAATGTTGCCGACTACAACGTGTATGTCCCACGCATACCAACACTACTATACCAGTGGATTAAATACCTATGTTCAGTATACCGAGGACTTGTACACAAGTCTCTCACTAACTTCAGTTTATAACAAACGTCATTATCCTAAACGTGATAATTGACAATACACATTGTGTTCTTGTTTAACGTCCTTAAATGACACTTAACAACTCTATACTACGAGAATGAGGAGCCCAGTTGGATCTGGCCATGCATGCTACAGGAGCTGTACCTGTCTCAGGTCGTCTCCTATCTACGTCGCGACGGAACATTCAGTTGGGAGGAAGACTCTATTCCTTCCGGGTTTCAAATGCCCTTCAGTTCGAGGAAGACTTTATTCCTCTAGTGGGTTCTTATTTCCCACGCCATTCAGTTCAGGGTTTAACTACGTTATCTCCTGGGGTTTTTATACCCAACCTTTCTTTATAACGAGGTCACTATACCTCCACTATTTCAGATATTCAGTTATAACGGTCAGTCCCATTGTGTGGACCGACTATCAGTAAAGAATTTCAGTTCAGCTAACTCGACCTTCTGTGTCTTGTTCTATGTGACATTATTGTCCTTGTATGGATACTTGTTATTATCAGACTATGCTTGTTTACAGCTTTATAAAAATGAACTGCATGTGTTCGACAAAGTAGTTGGTGTGGCCCGGTAGACGATGGGCTGCACGTTTTCCATACCAGCATTGTTTGCTGAGCCCCTTTGGGGGCACCCCCATTTTTCAGGCACCTGAAGTTAAGAAGATTACCACACCGAGTGTAGGTGGGGTAGATTCAAGCTATGGGAGTCTTCTTCTAGACATTTATTTTACTTAAGTATTTTACATTAGAGTTTGATTCCTAGTATCTCGGGTTGTATCTGTATTCCAGACCGTGACATTTGAGGATTGTGTTTGGACTTAGCCTGGTTGGTCACAAGGGTGGCCAACGGCGTTGTAATACCGCCCGGTTGTTGTATTTATTTCCGCTGCAGTTGTATTTTATTTGGGAGTGATCGCCGTTCAGTTTATTGGATTTCGGGTTGGGGTATTACAAATACTAAGGTAAAATGTATGATATATGATTAAGGATTATACATGCGAATATAGAAACAAACTATATAATATACAAGGGTATATTAAGTTACATGCAATAATAAACGTTTAAAGTTAAGTATATTAATATACTCGACGTAATCACGCATGAAATATGACATTTCTCCAAATTCCGAGTTAAACCGAAAACCCGACAAACGTTGACAGTTAATAAAGGGGATTAACCGGGAGGTAGTAGCGACGGTACGGGGTACCGTAGAGTTAAGTTGTTATATGGGATTCTAATCAGTAGCGTTATGTATTGTTAGACTGCTAGAGACGACACGAGGAGCATCGGATCTAGCTGAATCATACTCCACCGTAATACTTTCAGGGTGAACAATATGTTATTTATGTGGCTTGATTGTCTCTGAGGATTTCCTCAGTTCAGACATTGTGTGAAAATCTATGATAAGATTTAATGTCTGCTTGTGTGAATTAATATGCTTGAGTTGTGTATTAATGCTGCTTTATTATTACTATTGTACGATAACAGTACCGTTCGTATATATGAACATATTATAAAATGAACTAGCGGGAATGATGCTATCTTATATGTGTAATATAAGGAACATAAGTAAAACATTGTAGCATTAGGATAATAAGATATATAAAATATGTGAGACTTATATACGGAGCATTGGCCTTTTTAACGCCGCTCTCGTATCTAACACTGGATCCCGAGTCGACATACTCAGGATTGGACTACGACCTTCATCTGCTGTGTTAGGAAAAAAAAATAATAAAACGATGCGATGGTTTAGATAAGTTTATCAAGAGGATGTGGCTCTTGCTGTGATCTGTGATCCATTAACGATACTAGGATACCGTGTGGTAACCGTAAGTATCTGGATAAATTCCCAACGAACTACAGATTGTTCGTAGGTCGGAGACTCTACGGCTGGAGTGGCTATTGCCGTGGGTGACCCGCCATAAGAGATGGGTAACTTAGAGACACGTCGTTCTAACGAGACGTTGTCATTAGACATGACTGAACAATTACGAACGAGTATACTAGCTCGTACATTAGACGAACATTATTTGGGCTTGTACGCCAAAGACGAGTAATTATACCTGTTTATAACTCCCGTTGTTTCGCCTTGTTGCTCAGTGGTTATGCTTTGTAATTATGTGTGGTATGTTGGTGGATTTGTTTGAACGAGCCATTGTGCTCATATTGTGTGTTGTGAACTGGTTGAGTCGAGTCGCAGTACTCATGTGTAGATTATGGTGGATTGTTTGGTCGAGTGAGTCGCCGTACTCAATTATGAACTATTAAGTGTTTGTTGGAATGGAGTCTCTATACTCATATAAGCGTTGTAACACTTTCAGTGGTTTATTACGATGCGAAGTGTGAAGCCGGGGGCTTGTTTGTTATTTGAGTTTACTGCAATATATATTGTTGCTTTACAGTTTTAACATTAAACTACTTGCATGAAAATGAATTGCATGCTCTCGACCAATTAACTGAGGGTCCGAGGGGGCATGACAGTCATGTAGTAACATACTCAGCAGGGGCTGATTCCATACCACAAACAACCACTTTTGCAGGTATGCAGCTTCCGGTGTCGGCAAAGAGAGGGATGCGCTGGGTAGTTTAATCATAGTTGTTTTAATATGCACTGTTGCATTTTGATACAAACATAGAAACGTGTATAGGATTGGGATACTTAGAATGCTCATTGTGAATGTATTTTATATTGATTTGGGAGGGTTAGACCTATCTCTCGTCGTCACTGTGGGAAATTGTTTCGTATTTAAGAATATATCAGTAAGCACGTTATTACTCGTATGGGTGAGTAAGAACGGTGACACCAGTAGTACAATTGTTGAGATTACCGCTACGATTATAATGTTAAGTAAGATAGTTAGGAGCAGCGGAAGGTGGTGAGGGTCCAGCAACCCCAAGTAACGCGAAGACTGTATGAAACGCTCGCACTTGATGGGAGAACATCCCGGGAAATTTGTAATGGTACCCCACCCGCCGCAGCCCGTGCCACGAGTACCATGTAGTGAGACAATGAAATGGGAAACACCACGGAGATAACTCTCCTAATCAGGAAGACCCGATGTGGATGCTAAGAGGATTATGTTAAATGTAGAAAATAAGACTTTGTGCGTTGATGTAATGTTTAGGACCGAGGGTCCTGGTAATGACATAATGTCTACCATACGAGGATGAGATAAATAATAAACCAAGTTTGAGGAGAAAATTCTTGTAGGACTAATGGGGCTAGCTTGCTATAAGCAAGGCGACCCTGTCATACATCCAGGAAAGCACCGATGGTGCACTTGAGGGGAAAGAGGTAGGAACCACGAGTAATGATTAGTTTATGAGATATGTAACAGACGGAAGGAGTTACCTTTAGAAGTCTCACCCGAAGCGAGTAACTCGAAAACCATGTAACACTGAAGGTTCATGATGGCCCGACGTGCATGAGGATAGGTCAGGAGAACTGTAGAAACAAGAACTCGCTAAGTCGCTATCATGCAACGCCTCGTGAGGAAAGTAAGACCTTACTACCACGGTAAACTTGTGGGAACGAGTGCGGGAGTGAGACTGTATTAATTTGAATGAGAACTTTTGACTAGAACAGCAACCCGATTAGGGAATAACACTGCACTGACACACCATACTGGTGGCTCAGTCTGCATGGCGCACTTGCCACCGCAAGTGCCACATTAACCAAAACCTTAAATTTCAAACTGCCTTGCGCACTTGCCACAGCAAGTGCAGCAACGATAAACTAACCCTAAAAGACCGAGTGGTCCAGGAAGTTACCAATAAGCACTAAACTTTTATGTGAGTCCGTAATGCAATGTAGTGGGACATAGCCTTCTTAAAGGCAGGGTACGAAACCTTGGGTTGGAGGTCGATAAAACCTCGGGAAGACCTAGCCGGTCTGACCATTAAACCTGAAAATAATACACCATTTAGTAGAGTATTAAAGGGGGAGCAAATGAGAATAACGATAATTAGTGCCTACAAGCATTACCCTAGTGCCGGTATGGACATTAAACGTCAATCATTACCGGTGGGGAGTGTCGAGTCTTCAGGACCAGCATAACCATATTTAGGGAGTGCGCGACACTTGTGGTTAAACCACTACCATCGAACATTGCCAGAGGGCAAGAAGTGAGCTATATGAGCCAACTCTAAATAAAACCTATCCGATTGAGTGGGATGGAATAATAGACAAGTATCGTTATGACAAACTATTTGGTTGTTAAAAAAACAATTTAATAGACAGATGTGAACGTGCAATAAAAGGGCCGATGTTATGCCACACCTCACATACCGGGAAGTGTTGTTAATCCATTAAGCTGCTAAACTCCCGTACGGAGGGTAGTGGATAAGGACTACACAATGGAGAGCGATGATTAGAGGAACTCATTAAGTTGTGGGTATCCAATTGTAACCTGAGGAGAAAGTATTAGAACCAACTAGGATTAAATTAAATAGTAAGACCAATAATCGTTTAATTATCAGAATAAGCATTGTACCTGAACAAAGATGATGAATCACAAATGCTGATTAATATCAGGCTAAAAAGGGACTACCATAAGGGAGGAGAAACACGAGGTGTCAACCCTTGTCATGGAGTCCATATTACAATAGAGGGTGTAACCCAATGGATTGGGTGGAGTTTTAGAACTGAAAACTCATATCTGAAGGCGTTAACAGCCTAGGAGTGAACGAGATAGATAATAAGTAGTTACTGATCCCCACTCACGGATTCCTGTTGACGAGCATGTGGAAAACCAATATTATGACGATAAGTCGTAAACACCTATCTTAGAGAAGGTAAGGGAAATACAGATTAATAAAGGAAACCATAGAACCTAGTATTAGAGCCATTCTCACATTAAAGGTTATGAATTGGCAGCATAGTTACTTAAACATAAATTACCGGGACTAAGAGTACGATAATCACCGGGTACGAACACTACGAATGCACTAAACGAGACATGGGACGACCACACTCCTAGGAGCTTGTGGGCCTGACGAAACTTACATTGAGTTAATTGGGTAAGTAGTAATGTATCAGTATGGTACCCCATGTATGTAAACGAGTAGTGTGAGGACCCAGGGGGTAGTCCACTCTGTGTCTGGGTCAGTGAATGGAGTCCTGACTAGGTAAACCATGAATTGACGAGAGAGATCTCAGTCAAACCAACTAGGTTAGGGGAAATCAAGGATAGCTTGATAATAAAATGATATAAGGACGCAACACCATAGTGGATGAGTTAGAATACAAGTTTTAAGGATTTTAGTAAACGAGGAAACCAAGGCCAATTTAATGATAATGGCAAGTTGAACCCATGAATGAGAAGAGAAATTGTGGTATCTAAGGAAGTTATATTAGAGAAACCTTTGTGATATTAGATGCTACCCAAAAAGGGGGCACAGACAGAGTTATACCATGCGCTGAAGGCGCAGCGATGATGTCGCATTAAATAATAATAATAACCACATGCTCAAGCCAGAAAAACGTTAGTATGTTAGTACCAATTAGGGTCGAACAGAAAACGAATGCCAAGCTAAAGCCACAGTCGTATTGTATATTTACAACAGACGAAGGGCAAAAGCGAGCATTATAAGAGATACTCTAAGTTGGAGATTAAATACCCCATGCAAACCACAATGGCGGATAACCATCCAATCGACTGGTACATGGTGCGCAACAAAGCGACCATTATAATAACTGTTAACTGAATTATGTTGCTGAGAATCAGAAAGTGGAAGAGCAGAAAGGCAAATGGATTCCCCTAATTGAGAAGAGGGATGAACCATATGTGTGGGTACTAAAATACGAACACACGAGGGATACGAGTTCACACCAGTAAAAGAGGACCTATAAGGTACCAAAGGAATGAACCCATCTCAGAAGGAAATAACTTGGGGTCATGAGGCGCCAGTTAGTTGCGCATATCAGACTCGCCTTGAGATTTTAGACACGACTATTACAAGCACTAGGAGCTAGAACATAGCTCGACAACCCTCACACCGAAGGTTAGTTCGGTAGGGAGGCATGAACTCTTGGGAATATACCATGAGCATGCATAGGATTCAGGAAGACTGAATAGAATAACCAGTTGAAATAATTAGCGTGTGTAATGATGATACCATGCAGCGATATAGTTTCCTCCATGACCATAATTATGGAAGACCGTGTAAAAAACACCGTCACGTGGAGTAGAAACCAGCATGAAGCTGCTACTTAAAAGGGTAACTTAACCCTAAAGTAGTTGGGCATACTGCTTGCAGAGCGAGTGGGCCCATAGCACATAGGATAGACATACCTAACAGATTTGGGAAAACAAACGATGTGGTTACATCTCCCGATCAAACCATACATGAACATACATATACCTAACCGACATAGGTAGTATAGCCAGAGTGGCTAAAGCCCGACCCGGGAGGAAAAGGGTAATGTGTACGTAGCACATCAGTGCACGAATATTCCATATGAGTGGAACATCTTGTACTTATTACTTCAAGATGACATATTCGTAGATTACGTGGGCGTAATCCCTTTTAAGGGGGGTAGAGCGATTGTGCACGCTTAAAATATACCGTACGTAGGAGTACGTAACGCATGGTACACATACTGCAAACTATTATTGTACGTAGAGTACAAGTATTATGACTATGTTATATTACTTGAGGTAATATTGTGATGTATTATGTGTATGAATATATATATATATATATTTTAGTTCGTATTCCTGTGGCGAATAGGAAAGGGAGAACAGATAGAGTGTTCTTATCCTAATTCCGATTATTTATGCAAACGTTGCGAACATTAAACACATAAACGCCTAACTTGTTATCTCCGGTTGAGAGTTCAAGTAGGTCTATCTGGTAACTCCGATGGGAGATTTCAAATAGAAGGAGTAGAAAACTCCATACTATATGATTCATGACTCGGTATGAAACCGATTATTGGAATGCGATGAGTGAATCGGCATGAGACCGATGTGTAACCTAGTGGAGGTAAATCCTCTAGGAGTTGTATGAATATTATAAGTTGAATGAACTTGGTACATGGTTAGGATACATGATCCTATATGCCGGTGATTAGATTGATTACACTAGTTGACTTGTGTATCTATGGGACACAAGGTGGCAAATATCAAGAGGAAACAAGATTAAAAGTGAATAAACAATTGATTGATTGAAATTGACGTGGGAAGTTGAACTTGATCCTGGTCCGATCAAGCGAAACCGAACACAAATTGAGGTGAGAGATAGTTCAACACTGACGCCGACCATCGGGGTTGAATGACTCTCGAAACTTCCTACAAGTGGACACAGATATGAATAGAAATTGGAATTTAGGGCGTCACTCGAAGAGCCGTGGACCGTGGAGTCCTTTGTCATTAGACCGGTGTGTCGAGTGACATCACCCAAAGAGCCGTGGACCGCAGAGCCCTTTGTCATTTGACCGGTGTGTCTGCGGGTGATTAAGGAAATAAGGTGATACTGTCTGAGGAGCCGTGGACCGCAGTGTCCTTTGTTACTAAACCAGTGTGTCCATGGGTGGTTGATGTTGGTTAGCATGGGGTTGGGGATCGTCAAGTCCTGGTCTTCATGACTGCTTCCCTGTGATTTGCCATCGTTAAAGATATGCATACACATACACGCGGAGTGGTGTAGAGGTATCCTCGCGAGATACTTGCATATGAATAGGGGTGCGTGGAGTACCCCTTGTGAGACACCTTTGAGTACTTCTGATTGAGTTTTGCACCTTGTCTAGTGCTGTGTATGATTGAGTTTTGCACCTTGTCTAGTGCTGTGTATGAATGAGCTTTGCACCTTGTTTAGTGTTGTTTATCAATGAATGTGTCATGATTATTGACTATATGGAATGAGATTATTGCTGTATCAAATGTAATACATATAGACTAGATCTGAACGTAGTGGGATGTACTCCCTAGTGATGATCTGTCTGTGATTACTTAGTGGAACTGGATTCCTTAGGTGAACTATTGATGAGTAAGGACTTCGGGACGAAGCCTTTTTAAGGGGGGTAGACTGAAATACCCCTAACCTTAAAAACTTAATTAAATGATCTACTAATGATCTAAGATGGATTAAACATCTAATCACATTGACTAAGGCCTAAACGTGCCTTAAAAGTCAACTGAGAACAACAGTGGTCAACACAAAGCAAGACTTTGCACCCTTGACTGTTTAGGGTAAATAAATACCCAGATGAACTACTTAGGACCTAAAAATTTTCCCTAAGCTTATTAACACATTACTAAACATATTACAATTGTTGTACAACACTCCAACACAAAGAACAAGCATTTTCATGCTTCAAGGTCAAGTAGGGCAAAAATGTGCTCTAAGGGAACCTTAAAGGTCTAATGACCTCTAAATGATATAAAATTGGATACCATGATCAAATATCATGTAAGGAACACAACAAAACAATTCTCAAAGAAAACAGAGCTCAGAAACACCCTGCGACTCAAAATATGCACTAAAATTCCTTAAAGCACGTTTTTGTGTAATTGCCGTCTAAATTGGCTTTTAAATGGGCTTAAAGGTTATAATTACCTGTAAATATGCTAATATATCATATTATAACATATTAGGAATTTAATTCCAGAAATTTACAAATTTTACAAATTTAATATTAAAATATTAATAAAACCCTAAAGAGGGGCCCGTTTGAGTCAACGTTGACCAAGAATGGTCAAGAGGTCAAAGTTGACCCCTTGGATTCCATAGAGTCAGCAGGAACAAGGCAGGGGGAGCCTGATTGAACTGAATTATTGACAAAAGGAGACTTAGTGGAGTGTTACTTTTCCATTCAATAAGAAATTAATACTTTAACTTACCTTTTCTTATTTTCTCATTATCCCTCCCTTATCTCTTGTCTCCAACGACTCCTTGCTCCTTCCTTCTGTCCCAGCCGAGCTCACATGCTCCCAATCTCACCATTGTTGAGCTTTGAAGCTATCTAGCAAGGAAAACAACCTAATTCACCTAAGGTAATGGTTTAAGGCATAAAATAGCTCATTTTCTTCCTTTCTTCAAGGGCTATCTTAGAGCTAACTTCTATACTCTTCCCATGGCTCAATCTCAGTGTGTGGATTTAGAGTAAGAGTTCAAATTCGTTGGTAAGGGTTCTTGGAGCTAAGAACACAAAAATCATCCTTTAAGGTAAAAATGTGCTTTAAGCACATATCTTTTGACTCCCTTCAAATTCGGCTGTGAAATTTGTTTCTAAGCTTATAATCTTCATCTTAACATACTTATTCAGTTGGTACATCAAGAGCTTCGAAGTATAACCAGATCCAAGCCTAAAACACCATTTTGCATTTTAAACAAGGTAAAGATTAGCCATCTTCTAATCTGAGTTATACCAGTTTAAATCTTGGTTTTAGTAGCTCTTTTAACACTCTTTGCCTACTGTAAAACAGGCCGTGACCAACCTTATTTACCTTGGCATTTTGAGGTAAATTTTACCTTGAAAATTGACATTAAACACTTCTTATGGTTAGATCTTGCTTGGAGACTAATCATGCCTTAATTGCTGTTTGAAAACATGTAAATAATGCTGTGGAAATTTTATCCTAAGCTGGGCATGGCCAAACAAGGCTTAAACTAGGCAAAAACAAGGTATAAATCACTGAAACCTTCACTTGGTATATTAATATGTGTTTATACATATGTATATATTGTGCCGTGAGTGAATGGTTATTAAGGTCTTATTTTGACCTTAGGTGGTTAAGGAATGGTTTAATAAATTTATATAACTAATTAAAAGCATAATTGTCAAATTTAAGACATTATGTGGAAGATTGGTAAATAAAGAAAATATATGGTAAGGGCCGAGAGTTTATAGTACTTTTGGGCATTTATGTGTAATTTATTTTATAAGCCAATGTTTGTAATAAGGCCATGTACTTTAGGCCATTTTATTTATGCATTTATAAGCTTTTAATTAAGTTTAGGTGCTAAATATGCATTACCGCATATTATTGGGGTTATAGTGTAAATAAATTAAATTTGGGGACTATATATTAATAAAGCCGAAAATTAGAGGTTTAAATGACTTTATATAAAAATTATAATATTATAAAGTTTTGGGGTTAAATGGTAATTTCTGAAAGATAAGGGTATAAACCGTAATATATGGGGATTAATGGTCAAGGAAGTATTAAGGTGGTCAACCTTGACCATATGGTAGGTTTTGACCAAATTAAATAAGCTAGATAACTTATTTAAGGTTTTATAATAAGTTATGTACTTAATTGTAACAACTTTATAACATATGTGGTATATATGTTATTACCGAAAATAAAGGGTGTATAATGGTATTATAAACACCCATGGGCTATTAGGAATTTTTAGGATTTATTGGGTTGATTTGTTGGAATTAAAAAAACTATATATGTATAATATATAGTTATTATGTCATTATGACACTTGGAGAAATATATGTGGTGGTATAGTAAATACCGAAAGTATATGGGTTAATAAGGTAATTATAACCCTTTGGTAAAATTTGGTGATTTTTAGAATTATATAAGGGTATTTATTGAGATATATGTATAATATATAGTTTTAATGAATTATTAAACTATATGTTATAAATTGGGCCAAATGGCAATTATAGAACATATATGGGCCTGTTCGGAATTTTAAAATAACCATAGGTTATACCTTTTTATAAGTTAGAAATGTTATATTAAATGGTATATATAACATGGTATAAATAATGGGGTGATTTGTAAATAAAGGAAACTATGGTTTATAGAAAAGAATAAGGTTTAATATATGTGCCTATGCGGCAATATATAATAGTTTTGTATAAAAACTATAGGTTATGAATTAAAGGGAATAAAAATATCATAATATATGATATTAGTATATGGTATAACATTACATAATGTCATGTGGTCAAAATAGAATTTAAATAAATTCAAGGGCTGTACCGAAATATTAATAAGGGTTGGAAAATGAATTTTAGACTATGGTCTACTATGTTATAAATGTTATAACAATTATATGGTATAAAGGTGGTTTTAATGGAATTAAAATAAGTAAGGATATTCACATTAAGTAATGTGACAAACTATAAATAAATAGGATTTATAAACTAAGGTATTTGTTGATTAAACCTTGGGAGTTGTAAAGATACAACATAAAATGTTACATAATATTAGGATAGTAATCTTAATGTAAGTTGTATAATATAGTACAACTAAAGGGGAATAATCATCTAATAAAAGATGATAAAAATGTAACATATAATATAAGAGTTTATAACTCATGGAACTTACCTATGTGGTAAATATATACGTACACAAGAAAAATGTATATGAGGATGTATATAGTTCAAAGTATTTTACAGATGAATTATACTACATTAAATGGGGAAAAACTAACCTTAGAAAATAAATACTAAGGTAAAATGTATGATATGATTAAGGATTATACATGCGAATATAGAAACAAACTATATAATATACAAGGGTATATTAAGTTACATGCGATAATAAACGTTTAAAGTTAAGTATATTAATATACTCGACGTAATCACGCATGAAATATGACATTTCTCCAAATTCCGAGTTAACCGAAAACCCGACAAACGTTGACAGTTAAAAGGGGATTAACCGGGAGGTAGTAGCGACGGTACGGGGTACCGTAGAGTTAAGTTGTTAATGGGATTCTAATCAGTAGCGTTATGTATTGTTAGACTGCTAGAGACGACACGAGGAGCATCGGATCTAGCTGAATCATACTCCACCGTAATACTTTCAGGGTGAACGGTGTGTTATTTATGTGGCTTGATTGTCTCTGAGGATTTCCTCAGTTCAGACATTGTGTGAAAATCTGTGATAGATTGAATGTCTGCTTGTGTGAATTAATATGCTTGAGTTGTGTATTAATGCTGCTTTATTATTACTATTGTACGATAACAGTACCGTTCGTATATATGAACATATTATAAAATGAACTAGCAGCAATGATGCTATCTTATATGTGTAATATAAGGAACATAAGTAAAACGTTGTAGCATTAGGATAATAAGATATATAAAATATCTGAGACTTATATACGGAGCATTGGCCTTTTTAACGCCGCTCTCGTATCTAGCACTGGATCCCGAGTCGACATACTCAGGATTGGACTACGACCTTCATCTGCTGTGTTAGGAAAACAATAATAATAATAAAACAATGCGATGGTTTAGATAAGCTTATCAAGAGGATGTGGCTCTTGCTATGATCTGTGATCCATTAACGATACTAGGATACCGTGTGGTAACCGTAAGTATCTGGATAAATTCCCAACGAACTACAGATTGTTCGTAGGTCGGAGACTCTACCGCTGGAGTGGCTATTGCCGTGGGTGACCCGCCATAAGAGATGGGTAACTTAGAGACACGTTGTTCTAACGAGATGTTGTCATTAGACATGACTGAACAATTACGAACGACTATACTAGCTCGTACATTAGACGAACATTATTTGGGCTTGTACGCCAAAGACGAGTAATTATACCTGTTTATAACTCCCGTTGTTTCGCCTTGTTGCTCAGTGGTTATGCTTTGTAATTATGTGTGGTATGTTGGTGGATTTGTTTGAACGAGCCATTGTGCTCATATTGTGCTGTGAACTGGTTGAGTCGAGTCGCAGTACTCATGTGTAGATTATGGTGGATTGTTTGGTCGAGTGAGTCGCCGTACACAATTATGAACTATTAAGTGTTTGTTGGAATGGAGTCTTTGTACTCATATAAGCGTTGTAACGCTTTCAGTGGTTTATTACGATGCGATGTGTGAAGCCGGGGGCTTGTTTGTTATTTGAGTTTACTGCAATATATATTGTTGCTTTACAATTTTAACATTAAACTACTTGCATGAAAATGAATTGCATGCTCTCGACCAATTAACTGAGGGTCCGAGGGGGCATGACAGTCATGTAGTAACATACTCAGCAGGGGCTGATTCCATACCACAAACAACCATTTTTGCAGGTATGCAGCTTCCGGTGTCGGCAAAGAGAGGGATGCGCTGGGTAGTTTAATCATAGTTGTTTTAATATGCACTGTTGCATTTTGATACAAACCTAGAAACATGTATAGGATTGGGATACTTAGAATGCTCACTGTGAATGTATTTTATATTGATTTGGGAGGGTTAGACTTATCTCTCGTCGTCACTGTGGGAAATTGTTTCGTATTTAAGAATATATCAGTAAGCACGTTATTACTCGTATGGGCGAGTAAGAACGGTGACACCAGTAGTACAATTGTTGAGATTACCGCTACGATTATAATGTTAAGTAAGATAGTTAGGAGCCGATTAGAGTAGGGGTGTTACAGATGGTGTAGTGGTGGGTGGTGATGTCGGACTCTTCAAGGTTCGGTTCAGTCGGTATATGTAACACCCCAACCCGAAATCCAATAACCTGTACGGCGATCACTCCCAAATAAATCACAACTGCAGCGGAAATAAATACAACAACCGGGCGGTATTACAATGCCGTTGGCCACCCTTGTGACCAACAAGGCTAACTCCAAATACAATCTCTAAAAGTCACGGTCTGAATACGAATAGAATCCGAGATACTAGGAATCAAACTCAAATGTAAAATACTTAAGTAAAAACAAATATCTAGAAGAAGACTCCCATAGCTTGAATCTACCCCACCTACACTCGGTGTGGTAATCTTCTCAACTTCAGGTACCTGAAAAATGGGGGTGCCCCCAAAGGGGCTCAGCAACAATGTTGGTATGGAAAACGTGCAGCCCATCGTCTACCGGGCCACACCAACTACTTTGTCGAATACATGCAGTTCATTTTTATATAGCTGTAAACAAGCATAGTATGATAATAACAAGCATCCATACAAGGACAACAATGTTACATAAAACAAGACTTCCAAAGGTCAAGTTAGATGAACTATAATCATTTGATAGTTGTCGGGTCCACACAGTGGGACTGACATGGTATATAAGAGTGTGTCAATATAATGAAGGTATAGTGACCTTGTTATAAGGGGTGGGTACCACTTCCCTCAGAAGATAACGTAGGTTAACTCCTGTACTTCAAATGGTGGGTATCATACCTTCGAGAGAAATAGAGTCTTCCTCTCAACTTAAAATGTTCCGGTACGGTCCCGGTGAGTGACATAGTGCATCCAGAACTCCCGTCGCGACGTAAATTGAATAGGAGACGACCTGAGACAGGTACAACTCCTGTAGCATGCTTGGCCAGATCCAACTGGGCTCCTTGTTCTCGTAGTATAAAATTGTTAGGTCTCAACCAAGTATGTTAAACAAGAACTCAATGTGCATTGTCAGTTGTCACGTTTAGGACAACGACGTTTGTTATAAAGTGAAGTTAGTGAGAGACTTGTGTACAAGTTCTCGGTATAATAAAGCGCAGGTATTTAGTCCACTGGTATAGTAGTGTTTGTATGCGTGGGACATACACGTTGTAGTTAGCATCATTCACGCACATAGAATAACATAACAGTGCACAAGAATAAACAACATTTTACATTAATTATCTTGGTCGTTCGTTCAAACAACAGATAGCACACAAGCCGGTGTAATCCGGTAGAAAACAGGTTGCAAGAATCCCATACCGTTCACCGTAGACTGTACTTGTTTAGTTCCCGGTCAACGTCTGGTCAAACAAGGTCCTAGAATAGGATTAACTGAGAGGGTTAATTTATGTTACCCTTATATAATAATTCTATTGGATCTTTTAACAAATCTCGTATCTGTTATTTCATGTGAGGTTTATTTCTTTTAATTACCTCATGATTTCATATACAACTTATTTGTTATTCCTTTGATTTTTCAATGTTTGTAACTTGTCTTCTTCTTCCTTGTAGGTGGACAATTTCAAGGCCTGAATGGAGCTTATCAACCGGCCAAGAAGAGCTAAGGAAGAGCAAAGGAAGGTCACATGGAAAAAAAAGAAATCAAAAGGTGGAATCTAGATCTACTTTTTGCCTTTTTCATTTTGTTTTTGTCTAGCACACATGGTCTTGTTTCCCATCATAATTTCGACAGCATGGAGCTCATATGAGACTTATATTTCTTTGCTATTAAGTATTATAACACATGGGAAGGTGAGTCACCATGTTTTATGCCTTTTATAAATTTTTAATGTAAGTTTTATACTAGTTTTTGCTCATAAAATCGGCCCCTATAGAGCACCTGTTTTGACACTGCATCCAACTGATTTATAAGGTCATTTTAACCCTATTTAAGATTCTTAATTCGTGGCATGTCAAAAACTACAAGGTAATTGCGTAAAACGCGTTTTAGTGACACCCGAAGGTGTGTTTTTGTGCTCTAAGGAAATTTTGGGAAATAAATTGGTTTTATGAGTTCCAAGTGTTTATAAACACTTATTATGGTAAATAAACATATATTAAGATGTTACATTGAGTTATATGGGGTTACATTAACCCGTGACATAATTTACGGGCCATCGGGACACACCCGGGCAAAAAGGAGCGCTAAGAAATCCTCCTGTGGTTTTTGTTGAATTTTGAGAAACCACTTTGGGGGTTCTCTTTATAATGGTTAATAATGATGTTAGGAACTCTAGGAATTAATTTTATAGGAGTTCGTGCCACCTCGGCACTTCTTCCGGGCTTTTCGTGCTTTAAGGGGCGTGCGTGAGCACTCCCGAGCGTTTTGCGTTTTTGACTGGATATAGCCTAGGGAATATGTTTATATATATATATAATAATTGTATGACCATTTGGTTTATGTTTAGAAGGTCATACAAGGTCATGCTTGACCATATGTTTCTAAGGCGTTTTAGCGTTTATGGAGAAACAACTATTTTTACGTCACGTTCTCATGCATGGGTTTGCATGCGTACGTGAAATGATTTATATTTGGATTATTTTCCATTAAATAATGGTTTTACAATGTTAATTAGATTTGGGGTATTTCAGTATAGGATAGCAGATGTGGAAGGTCCCTAAGTGGTGAGTTCAACTTATAAGTTCTAGTCTTGCTAGTCAATTCATGCTCTAACTATAAGTTAATTCTATGTCATTCATTGATACAGGAAGTTAAAACTGTAGACATGCTCTCAAGGATTAAGGGTGTGTGGAAGTACCTGAACCGGTCTTCTGACCAGCTCCCTCTGAGCGATCTATGATGTGGAGGGCGGACTGCCTCTGCGGTGCACCTTTCTGAGCACCTCTAGGTCCCTACCCCTGCTGGCCATACTGGGTCTGAGTATCACCAGCTGCTACCTCTTTGCCCTCTCTCTGCTTGAACTCCTGGTTGTTGCCCTTCTTGGCAGGGCACTCATAGGCACGGTGCCCCATCTTGCGGCAGCTATAACACCTGACCTCTCTTCCCTGACAATCAGTGCCGGGGTGGTCGTTCTTGCAGTACTTGCAACTGTAGGCCCGTCCATCAGAGTTGCCCTTGCCTGAGCCAGATCCAGAACCTGAAGCATTGAGAGTTAGCAAAATTCAGTATTCTAAGCTTAGGAACGCACAAGTGTCGGTTATTGAGAATCTTACCCTTAGGTGGTGAGACCTCAGCGGCTTCGCTGCTATTGGCACGAAATAGGCGAGCCGTAATGGCTCAGCTGCCTTGCCCTTCTCAGCATAGGCACCACTCTCTTTAGAGGTAGTCTTTTGAGTTTTGGTCGGGTGGGTGTACTTCCCTTTCTTCTTTCCCCATCCTTTCCCTTGGGTCTGCTCACCAGAGCCAGAACCCTTGTTGCTGATCTTGCGCTTCTGCGCATTCTCCTCGTCCCTTAGCTGGACGGTAATCTCAACTCTCGATGCGGCATGGTAACACTCCTGATATTAGGACATTAGTTGGTACTCTTGCATACAAAGACACTAATTGTATTGACTACTGCATTAAGATTTCAGATCGGCGATTACCTGTAGAGAGGTGAACCGCGTGTATCCCATGCCATACCGGAGGCGATGGCTCAGGCCGCCATGGAAGCGGTCGACCAAGACCTGATCGGTATACCCGAGGTCGGGTAGTAGTCGAAGAATAGATGTGAAGGTGGTATAATACTCGTTGACGGTCATCTTATCCGTCATCTTCAGAGCATCCAGTTCAAGCCGCTTCTTTGTCTTCACATGCTCGGGGTAATATTTGGATCACAGGAGAGCAGTGAAGGCATCCCAGTCGAACGTAGGGTCAGCGACGTGCTCGCCCTTGACTAGCTTCCACCAGTCCATAGCGGCACCTTTTAGATAGTAGGGATAGCTTCTCACCTCACCAGCAGGAGCCTCGAGGGTCTCGAAGGCCGTCTCCGTCTCGGAGATGTAAGCCTCGAGCTTAGCCGGATCGCTTTCGCCCTTGAAGCAGGCAGGTCTGAGGTCAGCTACAGCTTTCACCCAATTCGTCTCTCTGGGTGGTGGGGGTGGGGGTGGCTCAACCTGTGTCTGTTGAGTCTGCTGTGTCTGCTGCATAGCTGTAATAACCTGTGGTAGCATCTACGCCACCGTGGCCGCGACGATCTCGGCTATCGTCTGCGGCTCTGGCTCCTCAGCCGTCTCCCCACGGCCCCGGCCTCTACCATGGCCTCTTCCTGACATCTGAACAAGTAACAGTTACATCAGGTGATGCGACCAAATGGTCTTGAGTTCAATCAGTTGTATCGCCATTACAGACGTTAAAGGGTATCCGTTATCATAAACGGTCATTCAAGGTTAGGTTTCCTAACTCGGTAATCACTACACTCGGTATTTCGTTCTATCAGAGCGAGGCTTCACTCTGATACCATTTTTGTAACACCCCATCCGATAATTCCCCTAACCACTGTCTAAACGTCACAGACACTTAATTATTCGCAGCAGAAAAACTCTTAACTACCGAGGGTGATACAACACCGATAACCACCCATATGGTCACCGGGTCTAAACTACTACAACTTACGGTCCCAGTCTGATAAAAGAAATACCAACTTAATCGACATAATTTACAACACCTGATTACCGAGTACTAAGTGTATAATTATATCAAGGGCTCACAGCCCGAAAAAAGAATACGAGTTTAACAGTCACTCCACCAACATGTTTACCCATTCAAAATACAACAGGTGTACCACATAGTACACTGACTACCCTAGGCCACAAGCCCGTGTACAACTCGGTACACCACTATCTAATACTAATAACCAAAAGCATAACATCCCGGTCTTCACGTCTATCAACCGTCTCGTGTACCTGGAAGAATAAAAATGGTGCCCGAAGGGGCTCAGCTAAAGCTGAATATGATAATTGCATACCCCGCGTACTAGCGAGGGTACGCTAACTATTTGGTCGCCAACATGCAATTCATTATTATTCAAACAAGCATGATATTAATAACAACAATATATTCAAGTAAAAACAATACCCGCACATAGAGCATAACACCCAATGGAAACATTACAAGTTATTCACATGTTGGTCGCTGAGGCCTTGAGATTCTCCCTCAAGTTTCACACCTCTTCTCGTGTTAGCCAAATTCTCATCCGGGTTAGACGGATGTTCATATCTCTTATCTCTTGATCATATATCTCGCACAAGGCATGATCCATACTTAACCATTATTTAACCCTTGAAATAATTACTCAGTAAAGTTGGGTGACATCCGGGCAGAGATGTGATATACTCACCACTTCTCACCACCGGGCTTTAGATTTGGCTTACTTCCCCGGGCTGCGACCTTAAGGTTCGGAACCATGGTGGGAAGGTTAGGCCAGAACTCGGTAAGCAATCTCTCTTGCTTCCTCATTCTCACGCGTGGCCGACACTATATCGGTCTCCTCTCACTTCAGTTACCCGTTTATCAAGTTAGGTAAGTCAGAGGGTTAGTGTGTTAGTAAGAACGTCCCAAACACAAGAATTCTTCCCACTCAAACATTTCATGAATTATACAAACTAGTCCTTCAAGACATAGTTCCTCAGGTGCAAAGACAAGCACACAATAAATAAGGAAATGCCATAAGTCATATTCATGCATTTTATCTTGAATAGGTGATTGCATATAACACACAAACACACAAATCAGGGTAACCAAGTTAGGATACAGAGCATGAGAAAATCGTACCGTTCAGAGTCGTAACTTGCCCGTCGACTCTCTCTCTCTCGGAGTCCAACTAATTGGGTCCTATAACATATATTAAGTCTGGAGGTTAATTACCCCTGATTAACTTAACTCGTTACTTCGCTAACGTCTTCCCGAACTTTACTTAGTTAGTCTTGACATTTCAAGTTTAACCTATACAAGTCCTTACTTCTCATTATCATCAAAATCCATTTACATAAGTTACATAGTTATAATTTTTCCTAAGTTTGTTAATACTCTTAATGACCGTAAAACATCATTAAAAAAGTCCTAAACATCTTATATTATCATTACCCATCAAGCCCCTACCTTGGAATGGCATTAAAATGATTTCTGTGAAGAAAATGGGGTGGTCCAGGTTTGTGTCCGGGTTTACAAACCCGGACCAATGTTTCTGGTCACTCTCGGGTGCAATTTAAGACTGGTCCGGGTATACATGCTAGTTTACAAACCCGGACCCTTAATTCAGAAATCTCTCGGGTGAGTTTTAGGGGTGGTCCGGGTTTGTGTCCTGGTTTGTAAACCAGGACCACTCCTCTGATATAAGTTTCTGCCGTGTTTTGACACTGGTCCGGGTTTCTATTTTACAGACCCGGACCACTTGCAGGTTTGAAAAATAAGTATGTTTTTGCTTTTGTTTCAACCCCAGGGTTATGATAAGTTCTTCACCACTCTTCCTACATATATTCTAGCATGTTTTGACATTGTTTAGGCATTCCAAACTAACCTAAAACATTATATATATTTATCTGTCAACTAACTCGATTCCTTTCCTCTGTTACAGGTTTCTAGTTTTGTTTTCTGTTGCAGGTTCTCTATTCTTTCTTCCTTAACATTTCAACCCCACGCCTTAACACACTCAAGCCCTACATTCCTAGACATATTTTGACAGAACTTATCTACATGCCAAGTATACTCACCACACTATAACAGCTCACAACATCAGTTAACACCCCTGTTTATAAAAGCATAAAACCACTGCTACAGCACATTAAACTTCCCCTATGTTACCACACGATACTAACTTAGTCCCTAGGTTTGCTTGCACACTTATACACCATTAAAACTTCTTCAATAATCAAGAAATGTTGTAGTTTCTTAACTACACCATACAAGGTCATTTTCTTCACGTTCAAAAATATGTTTTACAAAGAACAAAGCCATCTCAAGGTAAGTTCAATACCTTGTTAGCTTTCTAATTTCTTTTCCCTTCTTCCTCCTCCTCTTGCTCTCTCTTTCTCTTCTGGATTCCACAACAACAGAGGTATAGATTGCTATCTACAATCATACCCCAAACACACACCACAATCTATTTTAATTCTCACGTTTCTCACCGAACCAATATTTCAAGAGCTAGTTTGTATGCTTAAACACTAGGAATTACCTTACTCTCCTGAGTGTTATCTTTGGACAACAAGGATAACAAAACCTCAGCCCTCTGTTGGCAACCGAAACTGACTGGAAAATGGAGAAAGTATCAACGTGGGAAATTTTTGATTTTTGCACAAACAAGCTAGGAAGATGGAAGACTTTGAGTTTATATTTACCTTGGACTATTAAGAAGATGAAGAAGGGTCAAAAGCACCACTTCAAGCTGCAAAGGAGCTCACGGTCATGGAGATGAAGGTGAGGGTTTCAAGTTTTTGAAGGGTGGAATGTGTTGCCCTTAACATGAGGAATCCAACAGTATGATTTTTGTATGGTTTGGTGTTGTATCGAGCAAGAAAAGAGATGATGAAGATGAGGTTGCTGCTCTCTGTTAAAATCGCAAATGAGGGTTTACAGAGGAAGAAGATGTTACAGAGAGGGTAAATCGTGACTGGTAAGGAAAATAGAGGTGAGAGAGTATCACTTTACTATTATACCTATTTGCTTTATTACTTTGTCTCTTAGTGTATTAGGAATCAGAGAGGGGCTGCTTATGAAGAATAAAATCGTGCACCCATTACAATTAAGTAACCAGTCACATATATTACAAGGGTGGCTTAATTATTTTACTTATTACATTTACACCCCACAACTTCCTGGTTTTTATACTATTCATATAACGGGTCCGTTTTTCGGAATTTTCTTGTTTAATTAATTTAATGGCTCTAGACCCTCACTATGGTCTAATTATGGATATTTAACTAATTATAATTATTACGAGTATGTTAAACCCGTTTAAAATCACGTTTTTCCCGGTTTCTCAAAAAACGCGTTTTAAAGCTCGTTTGCGTTTTTAATTCATTTTACGAATTCGTTTCCTTCGGGAATCATTCCTACGTGTTTATTTAGGACTAATTAAGCTTTTAAATATTTCATTAGCCTAATTAATCACTGTTTTAAATCCCGGGGTATTTCACTTAGAGCACATTTTTGCCCTAATTGCCCTTATGGTGTTTTATAGTGTTTTCTATGGTTTAAATTGTTCACTAATGTTTCCAAGGCACTTTTTAGCCTTATTGTACCATATTTTAGTACTTAAACAACATATAAAGGTTTGGGGTATTTCATCAACTACTTGAATAATATGTTTATAGGTAATGCATAGATATTTCACCAAATGATTTTGCAGGAGTATTCTATTGCGGAAGACCAGTGTTGGCAAAGGAACTAAAGAAATTGACACACGAAATGAGTCACAAGACTACAACACGGTTCGAATTTCACAAATTGCACTTCTAGAAGTAGAAATATAAACAATCACACGGAGCTTCTTTACAAGAAAGCCACAAAGAACAAAAAAATGTTTATTTTTTTACTCTATATTTATTGAATTCTATCGAGGAAAGGAGATGAAAAGTACACCTAGCTCAATCTTGGCTTGGTCAATCTATAAAATGTAAATTGATCCTTATAACAATAAATATATACATATATATATATATAAATATATATTGACAGATACTACAAAGTAGAGACTAGAGTAATATTGAGTTGTTCGCTCTGCCTTCAAATACTGTAACACCCCAACCGTTAATCTCGTCATTACCTCTTAAACCGTTACTAATTACTCCTACTCACGCAGCGGAACTCTAATTACAACGAGGGGTGAAACAACGTCGTTAGCCACCCATGTGGCTAACCAAGCCTTTCTTACATACCGTAGCGGTCTGATGAACTGGAACAACCGAATACACAATACAAATACTTTACTCAAATCATTTCTTTACTATACTGAGTCTACAATATATATGGATGCCGACAACATATTCGGTCTTACTGAAATATCCCAAACCTTGATATGTGGTTTAAATATTAAACTATGGTATATAAAGGCTAAAAAAGTGCCATAGAGACATCAGTGAACAATTTAAACCATAGTAAATGCAATAAAACACTAAGATACAGTTTGAGCAAAAACATGCTCTAAGCTAGGAGTGAACTTGGTTAGGACACAAAGAGCCTACCAAGACTTAATGATATTCAATTATGATTTAATAAGGCTAATTAAGCCCTTAGGAAACTTTGGTAGACAGTTAAACCAAACAAAACACAAGAATATACTTAAAGTCAATAAGGGCGAAAATGTGCTCTAAGCTTGGGATAAGCTTGGTTAAGATCTAATGAACTTACCAAGACCTTATTTATATACTAATGAACATATTAAACCAATTATCAAAGAAAACCAAGCTTGAAAACAAGTTAAAACACAAAAAGTGCTTTAAGGAGTCTTAAAGCACGTTTTTGAAAAATTGTCTTGTAAATGAGTTTTGAGTGGCTAAATGTCCATCATTACTCTTTAATTAATTTGTGTACTACTTAGTATCACATTTGGAAGTCTATATCAATGGGAAATCAAAAATTTCACATCTATGTGCCTTGTTTTTATGAATAGTAACTTTTATAAGCTAGTTTGTAACATATGTTATTATAAGTAAGTTAATTGGTCATCAAAGACCAAAACACCCTTCTTATTAAATGGGGGCCAGTTTTCATGGTGTGAGTCACCACCCTTGCTAGCACTTATCAAATAAATACATAAAGGATAAAGCAAGTTACTATTTGCTTTTAACAAATAAATATCTTAAGCTAGCTACTTACCTTCTCATTCTCTTCTTTCCTTTCATTTCCAACAGTTGCCATCTTCTTCCTCCTCTCTCCATCGGTTTCCAACAGCACCATCTCATTCTTCATCTTCTTTCACTTGTAACTTGTGATTCCATGCTCCAAAATCAATTTCAAGACTACCCTTGTCTTAGTTAGATCAAGCTCTTCATTTCCCTCTTTTCAAATCTTCAAGAACTCAATTTTGGTGCCATGGAGATTCACCATTGAAGGAGCCTGAGCTCACCTTTCCACATATTATTGTTCTCCTTTGCTTCAAGGTAAGGAAACTCAAAGAAAAATGATGTTTCCTTCATGTTTTGTGTTGTCCGAAAATTCACCTCACAATGGTGTCTTTACCTTGCTTGTTTTAGCTTCAATTGAATCTTCCAAGGGCTTGGAGGAGTCCTCTCTTGATACTTATTCAAGTTCTCTTCCAATTCCAAGGAAAAACAATTACCTTAATGTGTTAAGACAATATGTGCCTAGGGTTTACAATGAGATGAAGCATAATGCTTGAATACTCATTCTATTATTTGTACATTGTTTAGAAGTGGACAAACAACCAAACATCCTTACCGGTTTTACAAGGAAACAAGAAAGAAGTTTGTGACGAAAAAGAGGTAAACAAACTATCTCAATGTAGTTTAAATGCCTTAGGAAAATGAGCTTGATTTGCTTAATAAAATACCTAAGGAGCCAATGGCAAATGAGCTAGTAAAATGCTCTCAAGGAGTTTATTAAGGGCATATGTATTCTTGGGTGTAATTGCAGGTCAAAGGCAATATATATGTGGAAATTCAGTGTTTATGGTTTATGCAATTTAAGGGCCTAAGAGCCATGTTATTTAAGGGCCTAAGTGCCAAGCAATTTAAGTTTATGCACTATATTGTGATGTAGTGTAAAATTTGGTGAAGTTTGTGTGTGAGGAAGCTCTTGGTGGACTTAAGTGTTCTTGAATGGAATAAGGTAAAAACCTAAGTGTTTGGATGTGAGAATATACGAGAGAATCTATGGCAAAATTTGGAAAATGTATAAGAAGTTCTAAGTGTTTTAAATAAGTATTGGTGAACTAGGAAGTGTTAAAGGTGAACAAGTGTTTTACTAGGGAAAAAAACATGTGCTAAGGTGATTTAGAGTGATACAAGGATTTAGGTATTATCTTGGAAGTTCTAGGAATTCAATGTGTGTTTTTTAGAATGTATTAAAGTCATAGAGAAGCTTGTTTAAGGTTTAGGAATGTTGATGTACAAGGAAGGAATGATGTTTAGGTAAGATGTCAAAAAGGAGATTTAGTTAGTAAGAAAAGAAGTTGAGAGATGATGTTAAGGTGTAGAGGAAACACCTTGGTATAGTGGTCATTATAGGTGAAATACCACTTAGAAATCTTAAGGAGAAAACATTCCAAGTGCTAAGAATTTTGTAAGAAATTTGTGAATGATAAGATGGTTTTGGTGTGTGATTTAAAGAGTTTAGTACATGGCTAAAGGTGTGTTTGATGTGCCAAATGATGTTAGAACACATTAGGAGGCTTGAGGAAAAGTTTGGAGAAAATTTGACAAGTTTTGGACAACTTCTGGTGTTGTCCGACCCAGTGGTCCGACCCAGGGTGGGTCGGACAGCTCTGTTAATGCAGCCATTGGAGTTTCTGGAATGGTCCGACCCAGTTGTGGGTCGGACGGTGGGTCGGACATGTGTATTTAAAAGACGGGAAGAGTCTCTGGAACGGTCCGACCCAGTTGTGGGTCGGACGGCCTAAAATTATGTAAAAAAAAAACAAAACATTGTTTAAGGTTATAGGATGATGGGGATTATTAAGTAATGATGTTATAAGATTACTAAGGACATGTTAAGTGAGTTATAAGGACAATTAAGTAGGTGGAAAGTTGGAGAAAAATGTGAAAGTAAAACAAGTTAAAAATGTGAAGTTATTTAACTAGTTAACAGGGTTAACTATGAGCTTTAGACTTTAAACAATCATGTTACCCCGATGTTAATAAAAGTATATGTAATGTTATCAGTTGTTCGAGAATTGCTCGAGGAACATAAGTGGACATGATAAAGTGGACTCCGGTGACAGGTATGGTTTTCTTGCAACCTGTGTCCTACCGGATTACACCGGCTTGTATGCCAATGTGTTTTTCTGTATGTTTGCCACGTTGTAAGATAATACATGTAATGAGTTTACAGTAATTCATATATGTGACGTGTCTAATTCCGATACCATTTAACCTCGGCAGTGTTAACCTTAGTTAACTGAGTCTAGGATCACATGAGAGTTCGGTATTCGGATTAAACGACCCGAACCATGGGACGTTCTAACCACGGCTATGCGTGTGTTAATTGTGTGATATGTGTATGTGAATGTAAGGATCTCCCTTGTGTGTTTAACCCAGTTGTAATACTGTATGGTGTGTAGATGTGATAGACTCCATAGTGGGGTTCTAACTAATATCTTAAAGTAAGTATGTACTAACAGTGGTGAGGAATCCGGTTTGCCCGGTCGCGCGTTGTTTGGGAGTGGGTATCCTTCTTAGCCTTACCCTTCTCTCTGTTATGGTTGTTTCCCTCACGGGTTATGATCTCCCATTAGCGTATTCCAAAGCTTAGCTATTATGACTTATGATCGGTTTAGGGGGAACATGTGTTTGTGTGGTGTGTTCGGGCCACCAAACCCGAACCATCTTAACTTAAGTTACTCGTCCGACTATTAGGACGGAATGAGTGTTGTTGTGTGTTGTAACGAGCTTATCATGAGGGTGACATCATTCTCTAGGCTCACCAGTGAATTATCAATGTTTGGGTCGGTTCCTAAAAGAGCCGTTCCCGTTATGTTATGTGTTGTTGTCGTAATGCAGTTTCTATTGCGATGTTATTATGTGCACGTTGAAACGTGAAAAGTGTTGATATGTGTTGTTATGTGATGCATGTTATATGTTGTAAAATGTGGAGTATGTGGATCATGGATATGAATCCCAGTTTGTGATAAGAGGGTTAAGGATAACCCGATTATGGGTAGTTGTCGTCTATAAGGAAGTAGCCCCAGTAGAGGAGGAACACTCTAGGGGTAATGAATACCATGAGTGACTTATCAAGTGTGATATGTCATCTGTTGTTGAGCCCATTGAGGCGGAATGATTCGTGTGTGTGTTTTAAGTTACATGCATGATTCAAAATAAAAATCATCGCATGCTAAGACGACAATTAGTTGTGCGGGCCCGGAGCATGTGGGTGCGGGATTACCATACAGCAAAAGGTGCTAGCCCCTTGGGGGCCACCCTTTCTCTTCTTTTCCTATTTCAGGTACAAAGAGCAGGAAGCCGTTCGAGAGTAGGACGGGGTAGTCGTTGTACATGGGTAATCATTTAAGTTGTATATGTACAGTAGGTGTAGTAAGACCGAGATTGTTATTGGCATCAGTTTGTGAATACTCGGTATAGTTGAAAGGTGTATGTTGTTGTTGTGTTAATGGAAAGGGATAGTAATGTGTAGTCGCTCGGGAGTCTAGTCCATCAGACCGGTACAATTGTATATGTAATAGCCTTGTTAGCCACGCGGGTGGTTAACGGCGTGTAACACCAAGAAGTTAAGTAATGTGATGAAGTTTGTTTCCACTGCAGTTTGTTGTTAAGTGTGTTAATGTTGGAAGGGGTGTTACAAAAAATTGGTATCAGAGCGAAGTATCGCTCTGATGACTGAATTACCGAGCTTAGGAAGTACCGAGTTAGGATTTTAGTACTTTGGGTTAAGGGTTGAGTGATAGCATGAGAGATACGCTAGCTAGGAGTAACCAGTGTGTACTGGAAACCTACAATATCCTTCCCGCCCTCCACAAACCCTGTTTTATAACTTGGGAAAGAACGCCGGAGAGATGGAAGTCCACTCTTACTCGGGAATACCCGATCTGGCTGTTATTAAATACCTTTAGAGTACGGGAGAACCGGTCATACGGTAGATCCCGAAGAGTGGGAATCCCGGAGATGGTTTCCAGATGAATAATGTTAACCGCATTAATAGCAAAGGATGAAGAATTTTGTGTATAAGGGAATGGAATTTCCGGCAACCTGGGTCGACATGCAGAGCAGTCGAGAATAACCAGCTTGCAACACACCGACCGTGCAACAGGCAAGAAGTGGATTAATGAAACCCGAGATGAGTGTCTACGGGACCACAGTTGTTAAATGACACACCAACGGTATACCGACCGACAAAGGAACTACAATGTAGTGCCCAAACAAGAGACAAGTCTCAGTAACCACGACAAATGGGTGGAACGGGCTACGAAGAGGAAACAATAAAAGAAAAAGGGGTCTCCCAGAATGGGAAACACCCTAGTTAATGATTATCATGTGAAGACAGTGAGAAGTCACCTAGAGGAGTTATTATCAAGACAGTAAGATCAGTGAGGGCCAACAAGGCCACTGATGACAGTGCGGGTAAAAACAATACCGCAACCAGTATGTGTGCTTAACCGATAGCCAGTTAGCATGGCGCACTTGCTATAGCAAGTGCTGCTATAACAGGGCTGTTCGGGAAATTTATAACCATACAAAGTAACTTGGTAAGTACATAAAGTTAAATGTGATCGTCATACAGTGGAAGGGCCTGTTAGCCTAACCTCTGTAATTGGAAGAGTACACAGAAGAGAGAACTAGATTTGGTAAGGCAAGGGCATTGTAAAACCATGAGAATTTTTTTCAACTTAGATTTATTCAAATTTTTTTTCAAACAGCTTTTTTCAAACCAATATTATTTCTAACCTTCTTCTAAACCAAACCAGTAAAACCAAGGGCAGTTGATAAGAATTCACCAATGGATAAACTTTCCCTCGATTAAGTTTGAGAAGCATGGAATGAATATTGTCACGGGACAATATAAGGGAGTTGACAACAGAATACTTCACCTAGGCGTGTGACGGACACTACGAGTGTACCAACTGTAATGTGGGACGACCGCACTCCGATAGGAGCTTGTGGGCCTTGACAGACCTACTTATGGGTTAGTTGGGTAAGTAGTAATGTATCAGTAGGATACCCCACATATGTATACAAGTAGAGTCCGAAACACGAGAAGTAGTCGACTCCGTACTACGGTCAGCAGTATAAATCAAACAAAAGCTAAGGATTACCATGAATGGTTGAAGTTAAGGAACTCAGTTAAGTTAACGAGACTAAAGGGATTAGTGAATTCCTTTCAAGGAAATGTTTAAGAGTTAGGAGGTGCTAAGTGCACTAACTGTAATGTAAAGACATCGCATATGTCTTAAGGATCCTTAGGGATAAACATGATAGCTGGAACGGTGACACAGCTTGTACATGGCAGGCAGATGCCTAATGTGGACACATTAGTGTGCAATGAATGGGATGAAACTCCCTGAATGAGTACCTACACTACCAGGGAATGTTGATCTTCACAGAAGAAGATAATAAGCCAGTTAAGAACGCAAACGGCGTGGCTAACTCGATATATCAATAGGTGCGAACCAAATGTAATGACATAACTTAGCAACACCCAGGAGCAATCCTTGAAGGGTGTTCGCATCAATAATTGTTGCACGTAATAACGTGACAGAAGCACAAGGGTTGAAACTAACTCCCAGTTTAGACATAAGTTGTCAGGAGACGGATTGACAAACCTAAGGAGCATCCCGTGAAAGGAAACGTGATGCAACGACCTTGTCATGGAGCTCAATATAATATCCAAACCATGTAATATTATACAGAGAAGTACATGTGTGTGGACAGCCTACAATGAGCGCAGCTCAAGGCAAATAAAATGTGTTATGTGAATTAGATTGATTGCAAAAGTTTATGTTATATAAGTGAATAGAGTGGAGAACAAACCACTGCACTAAGAGTGGGGATACCTCTCGATGCTGTGAAACCGCTGGAGCGGTAGTTATGTGAACCAAGCTCAAGAAATATGTTAAGGATGGACAATATTATTATTATTGAGAGCAGTTAGTTTAATAGTATGTGTGTATAAAGTGAAGCACCGAGCTAAATAACGTCGGTTTGAGACTCGAATGATCAATGCTCAAGGAGCATTCAGTAGTCATCCAAATGAATGATGAACCATAATATGAATGATGTAAGTACATGTGTGGAAGTTAATGTGACAGTAAATACCATGTAAGTTAGTGTTATACAATAAGCACGGTGCGCAGTAAGCGACCGTTATATAAGTGTTGTTCAATAATAATGTGGCAGATAAGACCAGTTATGAGTTAAACTCAGTGGAGATGCAAGGTAAGCGATGTTAAACAGACTGGAGAATAAGCCAGTCGTAGGTACTATGTGATGAGGAACTCAGTGTGAACTCCATGGCGAATCGCATAAGGGATTTACTGTCAAGAGTTTACGCCTCTGCACTCTGTATGACTGAGTGTTTTGGTATTGCACTTGCGCAGTAATGATCGAGTGGGATAGCTAGGAATAGGAAACATGTTAATTGTGGAGGAATAATGTTATAATGGCCGATGCATAGGAAATGCAAGGCCGCACCAATAAAAGAGTACTTGTGCAAAACCAAATGTGGAGACATGATTAACAGTAAGTGACTACAGTAGCACTGATGAGTGTGAAATATGAATGGTTTTTAGTGATCTTTAATGCCTAATTTTTTATACGAACATCGATAATATTCCACACTTATCTTCCGTTTTCCTTTGGTTTGTTGTTTGGTAAGGCTTGATACCTTTTTCTATGATTAAATGCAGAGAAAAGCCAGGGAAACACTAGATTTATTCACGAGGAAGATATTGCAACAAACGGGGGTCGAATCGGAGTCGAAATGAAGAATTTAGAGGATTTTTGAAGGTCTGTCCGAGCTTGTGTCCGAACTTCCAAGTTCGGACGCAAGTCGAGAGTTTGTATGCTGCGCCTGATGGGATGTCCGAACTTCAGTCCGAACATCGAAGTTCGGACATAGTTGAGAAAAGCCGGAGGCCTGAAGTACGGAGCATGTCCGAACTTGTGTCCGAACATCAAAGTTCGGACACAGGTCGAAACTTTCTGAATTGAAGCGCTCAAAGCATTGTGTCCGAACTTTGAAGTTCGGACCAATGTTCGGACGGCACGAAAATTACAGCATAAACTCGGCGTTTTGAAGGGAAAAAGAGAGAGAAAGGTCTATTTAAATGACCTAATCAGAGGGAGAAGGTATTCAATCATCATCGATCATTACAACACACACTCTCACTGATAAACGAAGTTCTCTCCATTCATCCACGCCAATTGCATCAGTTCATCTTCATCCACATTCATCAAGTTTATCATCGTTATTCTGGAGGAGCATCGTCAGAAGGGAGTGTGGCCATCATCTTCAACCTTACACCTGCAGCCATCGACACTGGATAGTTGTTCAACAAAAGGGTTTTTCTTCCCTTAGATGATTTCTATGTTGACTGTATTTATCTGTTTCTTGGCAATGTCTGGCTAGTAGGGATTTAACTCTGGGGTAGGGTTTGTTCAAGATGGATTCAATGTAGTTAAAGATTCTGCAGTTTGATTATGAGATTGTGACGGATTGTTTTCAGGTTAATGATTATCAATTTTCTTCTCTATTAATTTCGCGAGTTATAGAGTTGTTTTGCGAAACCTATTAAGATCAGACAAGGTGATTAATAGGGAGTTCGAATTAACCTGGGAATTTGGGGAAGGATTAGTCGGATAGATAATCTTTCCTACAAACGCTAACAATTCTTTGTGCTTATTCCACCTATATGTGTTTTGCCAACTGCTAGATTAGAGTTGACACGTTCTGATAGGTGAGCTCTTCAATGAACTAGGATTTAGCATTGTAAGAGATAGAAAGAATTGGCCTTTCCGTTTCTCATAATTAAATTGTAGGAGCTACTAGATTCAATCAGAAAAGAACAACCCGAGCCCGGAGTTCCACTCATATTATCAACTTCATCATTCGTTTTTACCGATTGCTTAATTCAACTCTGATTTGCATTTATTTGATTCAGTTTCAAAAACAATTCACAACCACCCTGAGTTTCCAGTTTTCTTAGGATTTAGGATAGGACTTAGGCTTATTTATTCAAGTCCCACGGTTCGATACTTGGTTGCTTAACTTTCTATACTATAGTGACCGGGATTTTTGCAACCCGACAGACTTATTGATTTATTATTTTCTAGATTAATTTATTTAGTTTTAGTAGATCAATTTCCCTGTTTGCAAAATGGCGCCGTTGCCGGGGACTTGACTTTGTCAAGTCCTTTGCCTTGGTTGTCAATTGTTTTTGTTTTATTTGATTTGTTTTGTTTAACTGTGCAGGTGTTGGTGAATGCACGGTACTCGATCTCGAGGTCCACCAAGATTCAACCTAGACTTAGAGATCAACCGTACAGCTCGAAGAGCGAGAAGAGCACTCACCTTCGCCATGGCTGCTAACGGACCAGCCAATCCCAATGCCAACGCTGAGCAGTCCACTTTGGGAAGAATAAATCGGCCGCCAGCTGCTCCTAGAAGAGGACCTGTGACTTTACCGAACCTCACAGCTGAATTAACAGCAGAATGGCAAAAGTTGAAACCAAGCCATCAGACAAACGCTGTCAGGAATCATCCAGCAGGGACCTTCTCAGGCGCAGACCCGGCTGATGCACTCGACCATGTCCACCGGTTTTTAGTCCATCTGGATTCGTTGGGGATGTCCCAGGGGCTTGAGGAATATGCTCGGCTGTGCTTATTTCAGCACAGTCTATCAGGGGAAGCCTCGAAGTGGTTCCACCGTCTACCACCAGGTATCATCACTACTTGGGAGCTGCTGACGGAGAGGTTCTATGAGAAGTATATTCCCATCTCCCGGACCAGACAGATGATCGCTGATCTGACCGCTTTCAGACAGTCCGGTAACGAGACAATATGTGAAGCTTGGGATAGGTTCAAGGAGCTGCTCCGCCAGTGCCCGCATCACGGTCAGAATATGACGTCCTTGGCCCAGGGGTTCTTTCAAGGGCTGAGAGATGAGCACAGAGCCGAGGTCAGAGCCGCATTGGGTGGAAATTTGTTGGCTAAAAGCGGAGAGGAATTTATGTCAGCCATGGAGTCCTACTGCGAGGAGCTCCGCCAGTGGAGCAACAGTGGTGGAAGGGTCTTCACAGTTGGGCAGACCTCTTCTCGGGCTCCAGATCCTATGATGGAGCAGATTGCTGCTGAGCAGGCCCATCTGAGTACCACAGTGGGCAATATGGCGAAGATGCTCGAGAGGCTCACTATGGGACAGACATCGGTACAAGCTGTCAAGAAGGTGTCTACTGGTCCAAATGAGGTATGCTGTTCTCAGTGTGGAGACAGCCATGACTACGAAGACTGCCCGATGGTTGCTGAGATGAGGCAGACTGAGGAAGCAAATGTAATTGGTCAGTACAACAGGCAGCCTTGGATGCAGAACCAGCATCCAAACCTGAGGTACGGCAATCCAAATAACGCCCTCAACTCACAGCAGATGCAGCCTCAGAGGGCAAGTCAGGGAGGACCACCCGGTTTTGTTAGGCCTCCATACAATCAGTTTAGGCCACAGCAGTCTCCAGCTCAGCCGTCGTCACTGAGCTCGAATAATGCTAATTTAAAGGAGATGATGGATAAACTGATGGCCTCTCAAGAGCAACAAACAGTGATAAATCAGAATCTGGCAGCTGGCCAACAAAAGTTTGAGAAAGCTATGGTGGAGATGCAAGGAACTATGAGTCAGTTGACTCAGTTCCTCCTGCAGCAGAGACCGTCTGGCTCACTGCCTTCCCAAACAGACCCCAATCCTAAAGCTCAGTTGAAGGCAGTGACGGTTTCGGAAACCGTGGTAGTTGAGGATTGCTCAGACTCTGAGGAGGTGGCAGCAGTTACATTACGAAGTGGGAAGCAACTGATCAATAGAAATCAAGTGGCTGAGGATCAAGCTGACGAGGAGACCGGTCGCCCTTCTTCTAGCACTGGTGCACCGTCAGGGCCCCCAGCCCCTCCTGAGGTAGTTGTTGAGGAGACCCAGGCTCCTATTTCTTCCCCTTCTCATTCTTTAAATGCTAAAAACTCCAAGGGTAAGGTGGTTCCTAAGGAACTTCCTTTCCCTAATAGATTAAAAGAAAAAGAACTTGATGATCAATTTGGGAAATTTTTGAGTGTATTTTCAAAGCTTACATTAATATTCCCTTGATTGATGCTATCAAGCAAATGCCTAATTATGCTCGCTTTGTGAAGGATTTAATTTCTAACAAGCGAAGGTTCAAAGAAAAGGAGATTGTTCAGCTGACAGAGACGTGCTCTGCAGCCATCCAGCAGAAGCTCCCTCCGAAGTGTGGAGATCCAGGGCAGCCCATCATCCCTTGCACCATTGGAGACATGGACTGTGGGTACGGACTCTGCGACCTTGGAGCAAGCATAAATTTGATGCCATATTCGATGTTTAGGAAGCTTCATGCTGGTGAGCTTATCCCTATTAATTTTAATTTACAATTGGCTGATCGTTCCTCAATCAAACCTCGTGGTATGGTTGAGAACGTTGTGGTAGGTGTTGGTAACTTCTTCTTCCCTGCTGATTTTGTTATTTTGGATATGGATGAGGATGTTGAAGTACCATTAATTTTGGGTAGACCATTCCTGCGAACTGCTAAAACTGTCATTGATGTTGACAAAGGAAAAATCACCCTGAAATTTAATAATGAGGAGCTTAGTTTTGATATCACCAAAATGATGAGAACGAATGCTTCTTCTCATGCTGTACTTTCTATTGATGTCGACTACACTGATGATTATGATGCATTTGTCGCTGAAAGTACTAATGACTCTTCCTTCCTGTTTGAGAATTCTGATCTGTTAGAACAGGTGTTATGCCATTCGATTGAGGATGATAAGGAGAGCACTGAGGTAGCTACTGTTGTCCAGCAGCTTAACCAGGGACGAACCTATTTTCGCCCTCATGCTCCTCCTGTGGAGCCACTGGACAGGCCTACTCAGAGGCTCATTCCTTCAGTAGAGAAGCCCCCCACTCTTGAATTAAAAACTCTTCCTTCAAATCTTAAATATGCTTTCTTGGCAGAGGGTGGCGCCCTGCCAGTTATTATTTCTTCTTCTTTGTCTGTTTCGCAGGAAAGCAGACTTCTGGAGGTATTAGGAAGACACAAGGGAGCATTGGGGTGGTCAGTGGCAGATATTAAAGGGATCAGTCCAGGGTTCTGCACTCACCGAATCTACATGGAAGACAGTATCAAGCCAGTGAGGCAACCCCAAAGGCGATTAAACCCAAACTTGAAGGAAGTAGTGAAGGCTGAGGTTTTAAAGCTGCTGGATGCGGGCATCATCTACCCCATCTCTGACAGCCGCTGGGTCTCTCCTGTGCAAGTCGTTCCCAAGAAGGGAGGAATTGTGGCGGTGCCCAATGAGGGAGAACTGGTGCCACAAAGACAGACCACTGGCTGGAGGATGTGCATAGACTACAGACGTTTGAATGAGGCCACAAGAAAGGATCATTTCCCGCTGCCGTTCATCGATCAGATGCTGGAGCGACTGGCTGGGCAGGAGTACTACTGTTTCCTGATGGATACAGTGGTTACTTCCAGATTCCCATCGCGCCAGAGGATCAGGAGAAGACCACCTTCACCTGCCCTTATGGCACGTTTGCCTATAGGAGGATGCCATTTGGTCTCTGCAACGCACCAGCCACCTTCCAGCGGTGTATGATGGCCATTTTCAACGAATTCATTGAGAAAAGCATAGAAGTCTTCATGGACGACTTCTCGGTGTATGGCCAGAATTTTGATGTGTGTCTGGATCAGCTGGATCAGATACTGAGCAGATGTGAGGAGACCCACCTGGTTTTAAATTGGGAGAAGTGCCATTTTATGGTACATGAGGGTATAGTGCTTGGGCACAGGGTCTCCAAAGACGGCATTCAGGTGGACAAGGCAAAAGTGGAAGTCATTGAGGGGTTACCCCTCCCACTTCAGTCAGAGGAGTCAGATCTTTTCTGGGTCACGCGGGGTTCTATCGAAGGTTCATCCAGGACTTTTCAAAAATCGCGAAGCCCTTGTCTGATCTCCTGCAGAAGGATGTAAAATTTCATTTTTCAGAAGAATGCTTGAAGGCTTTTCAGACCATCAAGGATAAACTCATCTCTGCCCCCATTGTGGTTCCCCCTGACTGGACCCTTCCTTTTGAGATAATGACAGATGCTAGTGACTTCGCTGTTGGTGCTGCACTCTGTCAAAGGAAGGATAAGATTTTGAGGGTCATCACATATGCAAGTAAGACTCTGACGGAGCCTCAAAAGAACTACACCACCACTGAGAAGGAGCTACTTGCTGTGGTGTTCGCTCTAGACAAGTTCAGACCTTATCTGGGGAGTAAGGTAATTGCTCACACAGACCACTCCGCCTTAAAGTACTTGTTCCAAAAGAATGATTCCAAGCCCAGACTATTGAGATGGATCCTGCTTCTCCAAGAGTTTGACTTGGAAGTGGTTGATAAGCAAGGGAAGCAGAATGGGGTAGCAGATCATTTATCGAGGCTCGAGACTCCAGATGACGGGGTCCCCATAAATGAGTTCTTTCCCGACGAAACGGTCTTTATAATTGGGAAAGTCAAGAGCCATGGTACGCTGACTTGGCTAACTATCTTGCCTCTGGGTTGGTCCCCATGATCTAAGTTACAACCAGAGGAAGAAGTTTCTGTCTGAGACCCGTCATTACGTTTGGGAGGACCCCTATCTCTTCAGAGTATGTGCTGATGGTTTAATCAGAAGATGTCTCCCGGATGAAGAGGTAAACAGTGTAATAGAGTTCTGCCATTCCGAGAGGCAGGTGGTCACCACGGTCCTACTAGGAGCTGCTAAAGTGTTAGAGTGTGGTTTTTACTGGCCCACTCTACACAAAGATGTCCACCGCTTCTGTGCTCACTGTGATAACTGCCAGAGGATGGGGAACACTTCAAGAAGGCATGAGATGCCGCAGAAGGGAATCCTTGAAGTGGAATTATTTGATGTCTGGGGTATTGACTTCACCGGCCCATTTCCTTCTTCTCACGGAAACCACTACATCCTTGTTGCTGTAGATTATGTTTCCAAATGGGTCGAAGCAATCCCCTGCCCTTCTGCTGATGCTAAAACTGTTAAAATTCTTGAAGAAGAACATCTTTACCAGATTTGGTGTGCCAAGAGCTATCATCAGTGACGGAGGTTCTCATTTCTGCAACAAAGCTTTTACTCTGATGACTAAGTACGGGGTGACTCATAAGGTGCTTTACCTTATCACCCCCAAACTAATGGGCAAGCAGAAGTGAGTAACCGAGAGCTCAAATGGATTCTTCAGAAGACAGTCAACTCCTCCAGGAAGGATTGGTCTGTCAAGCTTGATGATGCTCTATGGGCCTATAGAACCGCATTTAAAACTCCCATTGGGATGTCCCCCTTCAAGCTGGTATACGGGAAGGCTTGTCATCTCCCAGTTGAGCTAGAGCACAGAGCCTATTGGGCTTTAAAGGCTCTTAACTTTGATTTACATGACGCTGGAGAGAAGAGGCGATTTCAGCTTTCTGAGTTGGAGGAACTGAGGACCAGGCGTACGAAAGCTCAAGAATCTATAAAGAGCGCACCAAAAAGATCCACGACCGGATGATACAAAGGCGAGATTTCAAAGTGGGGGATCTAGTGCTACTCTTTAACTCTAGGCTACGCCTCTTCCCTGGGAAGCTAAAGTCACATTGGGCAGGCCCCTTCAGAGTTGTAGGAGTGACATCTTATGGAGCGTACGAGCTGGAAAATAAGGCTGGTGAAACCTTTAAGGTAAATGGTGCTCGTTTAAAAGGTTATCTTGGTACTGATCATAACCTTTTTCCATTGCAGGCAATATTCTTTTTGGAGAGTGAATCCAATCCTACAGCGAAGAATAATTCTCAAGAGACGAGTTCAAATTTGAAAAAGAAATTCTCTTGGCGAATGCGAAAAGAATTGCGAAAGCTGAAGGAATTCACTGTGGGCTGTTGTAGAGCTGCTCATCGCACCTCTTCTGATTAATCAAGCAGAAATTGTCTAGCTAAAGACATTAAAGAAGAGCAGCTGACTGGGAGGCAACCCAGTGTTTTCGGTACTTTTATTCTGTGTTTTTATGTTGTTTTAAGTTTTGTTTTAGAGTAATGTTGTTGTTGCAGTGGTTGGAGCTCAAAAAGGAACAAAGTGATGCATTTTTGATGATGTCCGAACTTCAGTCCGAAGATTGAAGTTCGGACCAGTTCGAAAGTTGAAGACCTGCGCAGAAACAATATGTCCGAACTTCAGTCCGAAGATTGAAGTTCGGACACAGTTCGAGAGTCTGAGGGTTGTGCAAAACGGGATGTCCGAACTTCAGTCCGAAGTTGAAGTTCGGACCCGATTCGAGAGTGCGCTGAAGCAAGAAAACGAGATGTCCGAACTTCGGTCCGAACATCGAAGTTCGGACACGACGCGAACTCTGCCGAGGTATGTATGTCCGAACTTCGGTCCGAACATCGAAGTTCGGACACCCCGAAAATTTTGAACTAAAAGAACGTTGGACTTGGAAAAAAAAAAAATCTCCAAAACCTCTTCTTCCTCCTCGCGACAGCCGCACAGAGCCCCCTTTCTCCCCTCTTCTCCAATCTTCCATAACTCCCTCAAAACTCCACCAAATCTTCCATTCTTGGTATCAATCTGTTCGTCTTTCGATTCTCTACCACCCTAGGCCTAAAAATCGATCAGAAACCCCCACAATATTTCCGATTTTGAGCCTGTTCGATTCGAAACCCTACCTGTCGCTTTGGGTCGAGTTTGAGTTTAATCTTGCCGGTTTTGCTGTTATATCTCCTTCTACACATTCATTCAACTTCAGCAAGGTAATTTCTCTACTTTTCTACCTATTTTGATGTGTGTTTTGACAACATTGGAATCTGAGGTATGCAAAGTCGAGAATGTGCTGGTGATTACTGAGATTTCTGAGTTCGTTTGCGTATGAGGGTTATTCTGGTTTGCTGTAAGTTGCTGGATGGAGATGTGTTAAACTGCCCAACTGTAATTTCAATATGCATATTTGAGTGTGTAATCGTATCTTGCATGGCTGAAATAAACAAGTGATTGAGATTAAGCTGAAAGTGTTGGAACAAACTACCTTTTTGACGGTTAAGTCTCTGCTGGTCACTAATTGTTAGAAGTGATTAGAACTGCATCTTTGTGTTGGAAATGAGCAAATGAGATTGGTTTTAAGATTGGGGTTGGATTTGTGCTTACAACTGAGACTTGGTTGGTATTACTTTGTTGGTATTGAACACCTTGTTACAGGAATTTGTGTATTTCGATTAAGTCTCTTCTGGTTGTTGACTTGTTAATGCTCAATGTACTGTAATTAGAAGATGGATTGAATCTGTGTTGTGGAGATTACTAAATTTTTAGGGGAGACTCTGTTGGATTTTGGGTGGTTATATGCACACTTAGAAACTATTTTTCTTGTCTGCCTTTAATTGACATTGGACACCCTTGTTGAGCAGATGCTGAGCCGAATCACAGGCCGGGGTAAGAGGGCTGCAGGAGCAAGCTCCAGCCGAAGAGCTCAGGAACCGGAATTCAGAAATGATGAAGCCCGGGAGTGGTTTGCGAAAGAGGTATATAATTGCTGAACGAGGTGTGGTGCCGGAGTTAGAGCAGCAGTTGGGTTTGAGGGGGATATTAAACCCATTTGGCTGGGGCAAGATCTTGAATATGGGAGGGCCGTACTCTGAGAGGATTGTGCGGATGTTCTATGCCAATGCGATCTACCAGGATGGTCAGCTCAAGTCCCTTGTAGATGGAGAAAGAGTAACAGTCTCCACGATGGAGATTGCTCAATATATGGAGATCCTTATCCTGCTCCCGAACCCCCTCAGGGCCTCAACCCTGTTGATTTCAAGAACGCAGCTATCCACCACTACACACCCCTTATGGTTCAGGGGCCTCGACGACGCAGAGGGGATGACCCATCAAAGCAGGTCGTCCCTGCTGATGCGCTTCAGAGCCCGCAGGAGAGAGTTCTGCTCGCACTACTGGCTGCGAACATTGTCCCACGTCAGAGCTCCGACCTCAACCAAACAGACTTTAACTTCTTCAGGCGGTGCTGAATCCGTCGTTTGCTGGGGCTGTTGAGGTTACATATTTGCCTTGGGTCATCTTCGAGCACATGCAGCATATCCTGGAGCACAGGGATCGTCACAAGTTAGGCTACCCAGTTATGCTCTACCACATCCTTAAGAGGCAGATGGTTACCATTCCGTTTGCGGGACTGCACGCTGCGCGGTCCCCTATTGAGTGGGAGCTCTCAAGAAGATGTGGTTTGAACGGAGAGATGGGGTGTGGATGAAGAAGGCTGCAGTGAGACCGCAGAAGCGCCAGAGAGAGGCGGGTGAGAGATCATCAGAGCCCGCTCCTGCTGCTTCACCTGATGAGGTGGAGGCGTATCTAGCACTGCCAGCCCCTGGGAGCGAGTACGTCACTCGCTATGAGTTGCTCAGTTGGAGTCTCGTTTCGAGGAGGCAGATCGTCGCTATCAGGCGGAGATCGAGACTCTGCAAGCAGGCCCGTCGCTCTCAGGAAGACTATCAGGCTCTGCTCGATCAGTTCCAGCAGTGGCAGGCGTACTATCCGCCTCCACAGTGATTATGCTGTTGCTTGCTATTTTTTGTGTAGAAGCCGTTTTTGGACTTCATTATGGATTTGCTTTGGTTGTGTTAGACTCATTACTTTTATTTCGATTGGGTTGTAATTTTTCTTTGATTTTCGTTTGTTTGAATCTTAACTCTGAATATTGGCTGTCATTAATCGATGCTTCTAGCACATTTATGTTTTGTTTGAATGTGTGCAAGTGTACCTTATCGGGCTGACTCCATGCCGGACCCTAGCTTCAAGCAAGTGTGAGGAAACATTCTCCCCTGTGAGGACACTAAGTGTGAGGAAGAATCACTTCCTCAAAGCATCACAAAAGAAATCAGGGGAGTTTTTAGTTTCTTTTTCTTTTTGGTCACTGTTCGGCCTGTGCTTTAATTTGTGAATAACTTTGTCACTGTTCAATTCACCCTTGTGAGTCTGACACATTTAGTCCGATCCTTCTTGTGATTAATTTCTGAACAATGCGGACATCGCTCTTCATTAAGTGTGAGGAAGGGGGAGATCTTTCTGAATGTGTTAGTCATTTATTCCTTACCTAATTTTTGTTTGGTTTTGGGCTATGTGGGGGTAATTCCCTTAGAGTGCTTCTTAGTGTTGAATACTTGGGTGGATCTTTAGTTGTGGAGTTGAGTCCGGTACTGACCTTTAGAGTTGGTTTGCTCAAAATTGTGTGCTCTCTTATCATATTTTCAAATGGCTGAATTTTGTTAAATATCTGTGAACAAGTTGGTTGTGAAGTTAGAACTGGTTTAACTTGGAACCCTGGGAATGATGAGAATGTCTGGAATGAAGGATAAAGGCAAGGTACTCCTCTGATCTAAGTTTCTTTTTCTGAACTAAAAACAGGCCTCTTCCATCCGGTTATTAAGTCCTAGTGGTGTTTCATCACCCATTTACCTAAGGTCATCTGATCTGGGATAAAAGACCCAATACCGTTACAATGATGGAGAGAAAAGTCTGGGGGATGAATTATGTGCGAAAAATTGATATATATGCAAGAAAAAAAAGGAAGTTCTTTAAAGTCTTATGTTTATGGTAATTCCTTAAATTAGATCATGAGCGTGGTGTTGAAAGGTTCTGCGGAATATGGCATAACTTCACACCCCTTGTCATCCACGGGTTTGAGAAGAGAAAAGGTTGGAAGGTTCTGGGTTACTCTATGTTTTGACTTCATGATTTGGCTTCTTCATAATCTTTTGTTTTAGAAAGCGTACTTCATTGTTTGAGAGACATGCAGTTAAGAGGAGATCGATTCTTGGATGATTATTGTGTCTTAAGCTCCTTATTTTATGCAATCCCAAGGTTTGGCCCTGAGGCATTCTGAGACATTTTACTCCTGCTTTGCTTGAGGAAGCAAAGGTTAAGTGTGAGGAGGTTTGATGAGTGTGAAATATGAATGGTTTTTAGTGATCTTTAATGCCTAATTTTTATACGAACATCGATAATATTCCACACTTATCTTCCGTTTTCCTTTGGTTTGTTGTTTGGTAAGGCTTGATACCTTTTTCTATGATTAAATGCAGAGAAAAGCCAGGGAAACACTAGATTTATTCACGAGGGAGATATTGCAACAAACGGGGGTCGAATCGGAGTCGAAATGAAGAATTTAGAGGATTTTTGAAGGTCTGTCCGAGCTTGTGTCCGAACTTCCAAGTTCGGACGCAAGTCGAGAGTTTGTATGTTGCGCCTGATGGGATGTCCGAACTTCGGTCCGAACATCGAAGTTCGGACATAGTTGAGAAAAGCCGGAGGCCTGAAGTACGGAGCATGTCCGAACTTGTGTCCGAACATCAAAGTTCGGACACAGGTCGAAACTTTCTGAATTGAAGCGCTCAAAGCATTGTGTCCGAACTTTGAAGTTTGGACCAATGTTCGGACGGCACGAAAATTACAGCATAAACTCGGCGTTTTGAAGGGAAAAAGAGAGAGAAAGGTCTATTTAAATGACCTAATCAGAGGGAGAAGGTATTCAATCATCATCGATCATTACAACACACACTCTCACACTGATAAACGAAGTTCTCTCCATTCATCCACGCCAATTGCATCAGTTCATCTTCATCCACATTCATCAAGTTTATCATCGTTATTCTGGAGGAGCATCGTCAGAAGGGAGTGTGGCCATCATCTTCAACCTTACACCTGCAGCCATCGACACTGGATAGTTGTTCAACAAAAGGGTTTTTCTTCCCTTAGATGATTTCTATGTTGACTGTATTTATCTGTTTCTTGGCAATGTCTGGCTAGTAGGGATTTAACTCTGGGGTAGGGTTTGTTCAAAATGGATTCAATGTAGTTAAAGATTCTGCAGTTTGATTATGAGATTGTGACGGATTGTTTTCAGGTTAATGATTATCAATTTTCTTCTCTATTAATTTCGCGAGTTATAGAGTTGTTTTGCGAAACCTATTAAGATCAGACAAGGTGATTAATAGGGAGTTCGAATTAACCTGGGAATTTGGGGAAGGATTAGTCGGATAGATAATCTTTCCTACAAACGCTAACAATTCTTTGTGCTTATTCCACCTATTTGTGTTTTGCCAACTGCTAGATTAGAGTTGACACGTTGTGATAGGTGAGCTCTTCTATGAACTAGGATTTAGCATTGTAAGAGATAGAAAGAATTGGCCTTTCCGTTTCTCATAATTAAATTGTAGGAGCTACTAGATTCAATCAGAAAAGAACAACCCGAGCCCGGAGTTCCACTCATATTATCAACTTCATCATTCGTTTTTTACCGATTGCTTAATTCAACTCTGATTTGCATTTATTTGATTCAGTTTCAAAAACAATTCACAACCATCCCGAGTTTCCAGTTTTCTTAGGATTTAGGATAGGACTTAGGCTTATTTATTCAAGTCCCACGGTTTGATACTTGGTTGCTTAACTTTCTATACTATAGTGACCGGGATTTTTGCAACCCGACAGACTTATTGATTTATTATTTTCTAGATTAATTTGTTTAGGTTTAGTAGATCAATTTCCCTGTTTGCAAAATGGACAACCACCCTGAGTTTCAAGTTTTCTTAGGATTTAGGATAGGACTTAGGCTTATTTATTCAAGTCCCACGGTTCGATACTTGGTTGCTTAACTTTCTATACTATAGTGACCGGGATTTTTGCAACCCGACAGACTTATTGATTTATTATTTTCTAGATTAATTTGTTTAGTTTTAGTAGATCAATTTCCCTGTTTGCAAGCACTAACTGCCAAATATCGGTATGGAATATACCCCAAATGTTGTAAATAGCTGAGAGGGCACTACACACTAGGTAGTAGCTCAATCTCAACCGACAGTAAGTCGGAGGGGAACAAGTCAATCGTTGTGAAATACATAGCTGTATACACAGTAATTTGTTATGGAAGTGGATAGGAAGTTTATAACTCACCGAATTTGCTAACGGTAAGAGATACCACGCGTCGGTTGAGAAACCATTGTTACCAAGATGAAGGTGACAATTGGGGATGTACAATACAGTAAGAATAACAATGGGGCAATTAAGCTCTACAGTTATTAGAGTTTCGCAGTAGAAACTAGTGAGCCAGTGATTCAAGTGTTGAATGTACGAGGTGAACATGAGTGAATGGCTAATTATTAATGCCTAGAAGCCTAACAGGCCAGAATCGAAACCAACTAAGAGTTTAAACAAAATCCAATGAGAATTCTTGGTTTAGGAACTAAACCACCAATATGGTTAAGATCCTCTAATCAGAATCCATTGTGTAATAGACCGCGTGGAAGTTAAAACACTTCACGACGGCAAAACATTTTAAGCCAATGTTTAGTGATTGATTACGTGGGCGTAATCCCTTTTAAGGGGGGTAGAGCGCAAAACCACTTAGTGTGTATTACCGTACAAGTGTACGTGATTTATGTTGTGCATAGCACAAAATAATTTGTATTGATGATTGGTGTGTGTGTTATGTAAACATACACATTCATTCATGGTTTAATTGTGGTAATTGCGCACAGAAGATGCAAATACCATTGTGATAAGTGTGTTGATTTATTAACAGTTGTGTGTGATGGTACAAGTGTGGGGAGTAGAGAAACTCCCGGGGAACAAAAACCCCGATAGTGTATAAATGTGAAACTGTGTGTGGTATTTTGATAAAATATATGTGTATATATATACTATATAGTGATTCATGAAAGGGTATGAAACCGACATAGAACCTAGTGAGAATAAGATTCCCTAGGTAGTGAGAATAAGATTCCCTAGGTAACAACATTAAAGTGAATGGAAATAACTGATAGACGAAGTTCTATCCCTTGGAGATGTATGATCATGATTAGAATGATTAAAAAGATAGAAAATTGGAAATGAGTGATTTACTTGATACTTGAAAATGAAGTGGGAGGTGGAACTTGATTTGCATGCGATCAAGGGAAGCCAAACACAAATTGGGGTGGAAGGATAGTTCAACACTGATGCTGATCACATCAGGGTTGGATGATTCTTGAAGCTCCCTTTAAGTGGTCACAAATAACCACGCTAAGAAAAGAAGCAAAGAGCATAATATGGATTTGGAGTTGTATGTGTTTTCAAAAGGATTTTGAATTGGTATTTATAAAACGTCGATAGATACTTTACAAAATTAAAGTTCCCTTACTTAACTTCGCAAGGAAATTTTAAATTTAAGTGATTGTTTTGATCTCCCAAAGGCACGGGGACGGAAGGTGTCCATCGCGACCGGGTTCTGCGGGATCACAGTGTATATCAAAGATATTTTTGATTGCTATACATGCTATGACATGTTGTGTGGTATGTGTAATAAATGTTATTTTGACCTTGAGTTCTAAAAGTGTATGCTATTAAGACCTATGAGTCTAAATGTGTTGTGTTACATAGACCTATGTGTCTAAAGGCTGTTATGTTATCAAGACCTATGTGTCTAAATGTTGTTATGTTACCCAAGACCAGAGAGTCTAAGGGTTGTTATGTGTGTGTAAATGTTGTTAAGATACCCGGACCATTGAGTCCGAGGTTATCAAGTGAATATGTTATGTTATGTATGGATGTGAATGTGTTACCCGGACCATTAAGTCCGAGGTTGTGATGTAAAGTGTGTTTGGTTATGGAAGTTTTATTTTTATAATTAATCCCTGTGTTCTAATCTAATGTTGTGTGGGAAGTGTGAACTTCGAGGACGAAGTTCTTTTAAGGGGGGTAGATTGAAATACCCCAAACCTTGATATGTGGTTTAAATATTAAACTATGGTATATAAAGGCTAAAAAATGCTTAGAGACATCAGTGACAATTTAAACCATAGTAAATGCAATAAAGCATAAGATACAATTGAGCAAAACATGCTCTAAGCTAGGAGTGAACTTGGTTAGGACCAAAGAGTCTACCAAGATTAACGATATTCAATTATGATTTATAAGGCTAATTAAGCCCTTAGGAAACTTTGGTAGACAGTTAAACCAAACAAAACCACAAGAATATACCTTAAAGTCAATAAGGGCGAAAATGTGCTCTAAGCTTGGGATAAGCTTGGTTAAGACCTAATGAACTTACCAAGACCTTATTTATATACTAATGAACATATTAAACCAATTAGCAAAGAAAACCAAGCTTGAAAACAAGTTAAAACACAAAAAGTGCTTTAAGAGTCTTAAAGCACATTTTGAAAAATTGTCTTGTAAATGAGTTTTGAGTGGCTAAATGTCCATCATTACTCTTAATTAATATGTGTACTACTTAGTATCACATTTGGAAGTCTATATCAATGGGAAATCAAAAATTTCACATCTATGTGCCTGTTTTTTGAATAGTAACTTTTATAAGCTAGTTTGTAACATATGTTATTATAAGTAAGTTAATTGGTAAACAAAGACCAAAACACCCTTCTTATTAAATGGGGGCCGGTTTTGATGGTGTGAGTGAAATACCCCAAACCTTGGTATGTTGTGTAAATGTTAAACTATGGTATTTAAAGGCTAAAAAGTGCCTTAGAAACATAAATGAACCATTTAAACCATGGTAAAACACAATAGAACACTAAGACACGGTTTGAGCAAAAACATGCTCTAAGCTTGGAGTAACTTGGTTAGGACCCAAAGAGCCTACCAAGACTTGACAATATTTATTATGACTTTATAAGGCTAATTAAGTCCTTAGGAAACCTTGGTAGACAATGAAACCAAACAAAACACAAGAATACCTTAAAGTCAATAAGAGCAAAATGTGCTCTAAGCTTGGGATAAATTTGTATAAGACCTAATGGTCATACCTATACCTTATAAATATGTTAATGAACATATTAAATCAATTACCAAAGAAAACCAAGCTTGAAAACAAGTTAAAACACAAAAGTGCTTTAAGGAGTCTTAAAGCACGTTTTTGAAAAATTGTCTTGTAAATGAGTTTGAGTGGCTAAATGTCCATCATTACTCTTTAATTAATATGTGTACTACTTAGTATCACATTTGGAAGTCTATATCAATGGGAAATCAAAAATTTCACATCTATGTGCCTTGTTTTTATGAATAGTAACTTTTATAAGCTAGTTTGTAACATATGTTATTATAAGTAAGTTAATTGGTAAACAAAGACCAAAACACCCTTCTTATTAAATGGGGGCCGGTTTTCATGGTGTGAGTGAAATACCCCAAACCTTGGTATGTTGTGTAAATGTTAAAACTATGGTATTTAAAGGCTAAAAAGTGCCTTAGAAACATAAATGAACCATTTAAACCATGGTAAAACACAATAGAACACTAAGACACGGTTTGAGCAAAAACATGCTCTAAGCTTGGAGTGAACTTGGTTAGGACCAAAGAGCTACCAAGACTTGACAATATTTAATTATGACTTTATAAGGCTAATTAAGTCCTTAGGAAACCTTGGTAGACAATGAAACCAAACAAAACACAAGAATATACCTTAAAGTCAATAAGAGCAAAATGTGCTCTAAGCTTGGGATAAATTTGTATAAGACCTAATGGTCATACCTATACCTTATAAATATGTTAATGAACATATTAAATCAATTACCAAAGAAAACCAAGCTTGAAACAAGTTAAAACACAAAAAGTGCTTTAAGGAGTCTTAAAGCACGTTTTTAAAAAATTGTCTTGTAAATGAGTTTTGAATGGCTAAATGTCCATCATTACTCTTTAATTAACATGTGTACTATATAGTATCACATTTGGGTGTCTATATCAATGGGAAATCAAAAATTTCACTTCTAAGTGCCTTGTTTGGTGAATAGTGTTTTTATAAGCTAGTTTATAACATATGTTGATTAAGTAATTAAATTGACAAACAAAGACTAAAGTACCCTCATATTAATAAAGGGGGGCCGGTTTCTTTAGTGTGGTGACTCACCACTCACTTGTTTTGTTAAACAAATAAAGATGCTAATATAACTACTTTTTACTTTATAAGAACAAATATCTTCTTAAAGCAATCTTATCTCATTCTCTCTTTTCCTTTCTCATTTCACACGGTTCCAACCTTCTCCTTCCTCTTCTTGGTTCTCTCACGGTAATACAGCACCACCACCATGGAAGTCCACCTTTGATCTTTGTAAAATCTAGCTCACTTATCCAAATCAAAAACAAACACCACCATTCTCTTCCTCTCATCAAGCTCTTCATTTCTATCTTCTCAAAACTTCAAGAGCCCATTTCGGTGCCATGGAGTTCCACCATTGAAGGAGCTTGAGCTTGTCTTTCCACATATTATTGATCTCCTTTGCTTCTAGGTAAGGAATCTCAAAGAAAAATCAAGTTTCCTCCATGTTTTGTTGTTGACCGAAAAATACTCATTTATGGAGCTCTTTGTGTGGATATATGGGGTGAAGTTTGGAGTTGAATGAGAAAAGGAAAACAAGGGTCTGGGGCAGACCGAACTTGCGACCGAACTTGCAAGTTCGGTCGAGCCCAGTTTACCCTGCGAGAATTGGCTTCTGGAATGGACCGACCTTGGGGACCGGACTTGCAAGGTCGGTCGGGCTTGTATTTTGTGTACGGATTAAGTTTCTGGAACCGACCGAACATGGGACCGGACTTGACAAGTTCGGTCGGGCTAAATTTTCAAAGGGAAGAAACTCTCGGGAATAGACCGAACATGCGACCGAACTTACAAGGTCGGTCGGAGTAGAAACTTTTGACGGAAATGTGTTCTGGAATGGACCGAACTTGGACAAGTTCGGTCGGTAAGGTCGGTGGACCAACATGTGTTTAAGGTTCATAAAATGATATGGTAATGTGGGGTTGGGATAGGTTAAAATGATGTTATAAGTTTTAAGGACTTGTAGGTGAGTTTTAATGACAATTAAGTGGGTGAAAAGTTGTAATAAAATGTGAAAGTAAAACAAGTTAAAAAAGTGATGTTATGTAACTAGTTAACGGGGGAAAAATTGTAGGCATTAGACATTAAATAATCAAGCAACCCCGATGTTAATAAGACACATGTGATGTGAACAGTTGTTCGAGAATTGCTCGAGGAAACATAAGTGGACGTGATAAAGTGGACTCCGGTGACAGGTATGGTTTTCTTGCAACCTGTGTCCTACCGGATTACACCGCTTGTATGCCAATGTGTTTTTCTGTATGTTTGCCACGTTGTAAGATTAAAACTGTAATGAGTTTACAGTATTCTTTATGTGGCGTGTACAACTCCGATACCATTTAACCTTGGAAGTGTTAACCTAGTTAACTGAGTCTAGGATCCATGAGAGTTCGGTTCGGAGTAAAACCCGAACCATGGGATGTATAACACGGCTATGTGTGTAAATTGTGTGATATGTGTATGTGAATGTAGGGATCTCCCTTGTGTGTCTAAACCCGTTGTAACTGTATGGTGTGTTATGATAGACTCCATAGTGGGTTCTAACTATATCTACAGTAAGTATGTACTAATAGTAGTGAGGAATCCGGTTTGTCTTTTGAGCAAGGCTAGGGCGTTCTCGTTGTTTGGGAGAGGTATCCTTCTTAGCCTTACCCTTCTCTTTGTTATGGTTGTTTCCCTCACGGGTTATGATCTCCCATTAGCTTATTCCAAAGCTTAGCTATTCTGACTTATGATCGGTTTAGGGGGAACATGTGTTTGTGTGGTGTGTTTGGGCCTCCAAACCCGAACCGCCTTAACTTAAGTTACTCGTCCAACTATTAGGATGGTAATGAGTGTTGTTGTTATTGTATAACGAGCTTATCATGAGACTGGCAACATTCTCTAGGCTCACCAGTGTATAAGCAATGTTTGGGTCGGTTCCTAAGAGAACCATTCCCGTTATGTTATGTATTTTTGTTGTGATGCAATATCTATTGCGGTGTTATGTTGTGCACGTTGAAACGTGCAAAGTGTTGTTGTGTGATGTTATGTAGTGTATGTTATATGTTGTAAAATGTGGAGTATGTGGATCATGGATATGATTCCCAGTTTGAGAAAGGAGGCGTTTAAGGATAACCCGAATTAAGGGTAAGTGTCGTCTATTAAGGAAGTAGCTCCATTAGAGGAGGAACACTCTAGGAATAATGAATACCATGAGTGACTTATTAAGTAAGGATATATTATCCGTTTGTTGAGCCCGTTGAGGCGAAATGTTATGTGTGGTGTGTTTACTGTTACATGCATGATTTATATATAATCAACCGCATGCCAAGACGACAATTAGTTGTGTGTGGCCCGGTAGCATGTGGGCTGCGGGATTACCATACCAGCAAAGGTGCTGAGCCCCTTGGGGGCCACCCTTTCTCTTCTTTTCCTATTTCAGGTACAGAGAGCTGGAAGCCGTTCGAGAGTAGGACGGGGTAGTCATTGTACAAGGGTATTCATTTAAGTGTATATATACAGTAGGTGTAGTAAGACCGAAATTGTTGTCGGCATCAGTTTATAAATACTCGGTATAGTTGGAAGGTGTATGTTGTTGTTGTGATTAATGGAAAGGGATAGTAATGTGTAGTCGCTCGGAAATTTAGCCCATCAGACCGATACAATGTGTATGTATTAGCCTTGTTAGCCACGTGGGTGGCTAACGGCGTGTAACACCAACGAGATAAGTAATGTGATGAGGTTGTTTTTCCACTGCAGTTTATTGTAAGTGTGTTATTGTTGGATGGGGTGTTTCAAAAAGTGGTATCAGAGCGAAGTATTGCTCTGATGACTGAATTACCGAGCTTAGGATGTACCGAGTTAGGATTTAAGTACTTTGGGTTAAGGGTTGAGTGATAGCGTGAGAGATACGCTAGATAGGAATTTCCAGTGTGTACTGGAAACCTACAATATCCATCCCACCCTCCACAATCCCTGTTTTATAACTTGGGAAAGAACGCCAGAGAGATGGAAGTCCACTCTTACTCGGGAATACCCGATCTGGCTGTTATTAAACACACCTAAAGGTACGGAGAACCTGTCATACGGTAGATCCCGAAAACTGGGAATCCCGGAGACGGTTCCCATCTAAACAGTGTTAACCGCATTTCATAGCGAAGAGCGAAGAATTAGTGTACAGAAGAATAGAATTTCCGGCAACCTGGGTCGACATGCAGAGCAGTCGAGAATAACCAGCTTGCAACACACTGACCGTGCAACAGGCAAGAAGTGGATTAGTGAAACCCGAGACGAATGTCTATGGGACCACAGTTGATAAGTAATACACCAACGGTATACCTACCAACTAAGGAACTATAACGTAGTGCCCAAACAAGAGACAAGTCTCAGTAACCACGACGATGCGTGGAACGGGCTACAAAAAAAATAATGCTAAGTAAAAAGGGGACTCCAAGAATGGGAGACACCCCAGTTGATAACTATTATGAGAATACAGTGAGAAGTTACCCAAAGGTTATTGTCGAGACCGTAAGATCAAGTGAGGGCCAACAAGGCCATTGATGACGGTGCGGGTAAAAACAATACCACAACCGGTATGTGTTAAACCGATAGCCAGTTAGCATGGCGCACTTGCCATAGCAAGTGCTGCTATAACAGGGCTGTTCGGGAAATTTATAACCACTACAAAGTACTTAGTAAAGTACTAGAAAGTTAAATGTGATCGTCATAACAGTGGAAGGGCCGGTTAGCCTAACCTCTGTAATTGGAAGTACACCAGTCAGCAAGAAGCTAGACTTGGCTAAGGTAAGAAGATGTTGTGAAAACATGAAAATTTTCTTTCAACCCAGATTTATTCAAACCCTTTTCTTTTCAAAAGCAGATTTTCTTTCAAACCAACACTTCCTTCTAACCTTCTTTTAAACCAAATCAGTAAAAACCAAGGGCAGTTGATAAAGATACAACAGTGGATAGACTTTCCCTCGATTAAGTTCGGGAAGCAAGGAATGAATATTGTCACGGGACAATATAAGGGAGTTGACAACAGAATACTTCACCTAGGCGTGTGATGGACACTACGAGTGTACCAACTGAGTTGTGGGACGACCGCACTCCGATAGGAGCTTGTGGGCCTGACAGACCTACATATGGGTTAGTTGGGTAAGTAGCAATGTATCAGTATGGTACCCCACATATGTATACGAGTAGAGTCCGAAACACGGGAAGTAGTCGACTCCGTCTACGGTCAGCAGTATAAATCAAACAAGAGCTAGAGATTACAAGGAATAGTTGAAGTTAAGGAACTCAGTTAAGATAACTAGACTAAAGGAATTAGTGAATTCATTTCAAGGAAATGTCTAGGAGTTAGGAAGTGCGAAGTGCACAAACTGTTAAGTAAAGACATACCATATGTCTTAAGAATCCTCGGGGATAAACATGATAGCTGGAAAGCAAGGCAAGGCAGATGCCTAATGTGGACACATTAATGTGCAATGGACAGGATGGAACTCCCAGAATGAGTACCTACACTACTAGGAAGTGTTGATCTTCACAGAAGAAGATAATAAGCCAATGTTTAGTGATTGATTACGTGGGCGTAATCCCTTTTAAGGGGGGTAGAGCGCAAAACCACTTAGTGTATATTACCGTACAAGTGTACGTAGTGTATGTGACTTATATTGTGCATAGCACAAAATTATTGTTTTGGTGATTGGTGTGTGTGTTACGTAAACATACACCTTCATTCATGGTTTAATTGTGGTAATTACGCACAGAAGATGCGAATACCATTGTGATAAATGTGTTGATTTATAAACAGTTGTGAGTGATAGTACAAGTGTGGGAGTAGAGAAACTCCCGGGGGAACAAACCCCGACAGTGTATAAATGTGAAACTGTGTGTTGTATTTTGATAAAATATATGTGTATATATATACTATATAGTGATTCATGAAAAGGCATGATACCGACATAGAACCTAGTGAGAATAAGATTCCCTAGGTAACAACATTAAAGTAAATGGAGGTAACTGATAGGCGGAGTCCTATCCATTGGAGATGTTATGATCATGACTAGAATGATTTAAAAGATAGAAAATTGGAAATGAGTGATTTAATTGATGCTTGAAAATGAAGTGGGAGGTGGAACTTGATTTGCATGTGATCAGGGGAAGCCGAACACAAATTGGGGTGGAAGGATAGTTCAACACTGATGCTGATCACATCAGGGTTGTATGACTCTTGAAACTCCCTATAAGTGGTCACAAATAACCACGCTAAGAAAAGAAGCAAAGAGCTTAAGTTGGACTTGGAGTTGTGTGTGTTTTCAAAAGGATTTTCAATTGGTATTTATAAAACGTTGATAGATACTTTACATAATTAAAGTCTTCTTACTTAACCTCACAAGGAAAAATTTCAAATTTAAGTGATTGTTTTAATCTCCCAAAGGCACGGGGACGGAAAGTGTCCATCGCGACCGGGTTCTGCGGGATCACAGTGTATATCAAAAATATTTTTGATTGCTATACATGCTATGACATGTTGTGTGGTATGTGTAATAAATGTTGTTTTGACTTGGATTTCCTAAAGTGTATGCCATTAAGACCTATGAGTCTAAATGTGTTGTGTTACATAGACCTATGTGTCTAAAGGTTGTTATGTTACCCTAGACCAGTGAGTCAAAGGGGTTGTCATGTATGTGTAAATGTTGTTAAGATACCCGGACCATTGAGTCCGAGGTTATCATGTGAATATGTTATGTTATGTATGGATGTGAATGTGTTGCCCGGACCATTAAGTCCGAGGTTGTAATGTAAAGTGTGTTTGATTATAGAAGTTTATTTCTGTAAGTAATCCCCGTATTCTAATCTAATGATGTGTGGGAAGTGTGAACTTCGGGGACGAAGTTCTTTTAAGGGGGGTAGATTGAAATACCCCAAACCTTGGTATGTTGTATAAATGTTAAACTATTGTATTTAAAGGCTAAAAAGTGCCTTAGAAACATAAATGAACCATTTAAACCATGGTAAAACACAATAGAACACTAAGACACGGTTTGAGCAAAAACATGCTCTAAGCTTGGAGTGAACTTGGTTAGGACCCAAAGAGCCTACCAAGACTTGACAATATTTAATTATGACTTTATAAGGCTAATTAAGTCCTTAGGAAACCTTGGTAGACAATGAAACCAAACAAAACACAAGAATATACCTTAAAGTCAATAAGAGCAAAATGTGCTCTAAGCTTGGGATAAATTTGTATAAGACCTAATGGTCATACCTATACCTTATAAATATGTTAATGAACATATTAAATCAATTACCAAAGAAAACCAAGCTTGAAAACAAGTTAAAACACAAAAAGTGCTTTAAGGAGTCTTAAAGCACGTTTTTGAAAAATTGTCTTGTAAATGAGTTTTGAATGGCTAAATGTCCATCATTACTCTTTAATTAACATGTGTACTATATAGTATCACATTTGGGTGTCTATATCAATGGGAAATCAAAAATTTCACTTCTAAGTGCCTTGTTTTGGTGAATAGTGTTTTTTATAAGCTAGTTTATAACATATGTTGTATTAAGTAATTAAATTGACAAACAAAGACTAAAGTACCCTCATATTAATAAAGGGGGGCCGGTTTCTTTAGTGTGGTGACTCACCACTCACTTGTATTTTGTTAAACAAATAAAGATGACTAATATAACTACTTTTTACTTTATAAGAACAAATATCTTCTTAAAAGCAATCTTATCTCATTCTCTCTTTTCCTTTCTCATTTCACACGGTTCCAACCTTCTCCTTCCTCCCTTCTTGCTGTTCTCTCACGGTAATACAGCACCACCACCATGGAAGTCCACCTTTGATCTCTTGTAAAATCTAGCTCACTTATCCAAATCAAAAACAAACACCACCATTCTCTTCCTCTCATCAAGCTCTTCATTTCTATCTTCTCAAAACTTCAAGAGCCCCATTTCGGTGCCATGGAGTTCCACCATTGAAGGAGCTTGAGCTTGTCTTTCCACATATTATTGATCTCCTTTGCTTCTAGGTAAGGAATCTCAAAGAAAAATCAAGTTTCCTCCATGTTTTGTTGTTGACCGAAAAATACTCATTTATGGAGCTCTTTGTGTGACCTTGTTCTAGCTCCATTTGAATCTTTCAAGGACTTGGTGGAGTCCTCTCTTGGTAGATATTCCAATTCCCTTCAAAGACCAAGGTAAAACAACTACCTTAATACTCTTTGAACAATGTAAAACCTAGGGTTTACAATGAGATTAAGCTTGGAGCTTGAATACTCATCACATTGTTTGTGTAATGTTTAGAAGTTGACAAGCAACTAAGCTTAGCCGATTTTTGAACAAGGAAACAAGAAAGAAGTTTGTGAGGAAAAGAGGTAAATATGCTATCTCAATGTGGTTTAATGCCTTAGGAGAAATGAGCTTATAATGCTTGCTAAAACTACCTAAAGAGCAAATGGTGAATGACTTAGTAAAGTGTTCTCAAGGAGTTTATTAAGGGCATATGTATTGTTGGGTGTATTTGCAGGTCAAAGGCATTATTTATGTGGGAAATTCAGTGTTTAAGGTTTATGCAATTTAAGGGCCTAAGAGCCATGTTATTTAAGGGCCTAAGTGCCAAGCAATTTAAGTTATGCACTATATTGTGATGTAGTGCTAAATGTGTGAAGTTTGTGTATAAAAATGTGTTTGATGGATTTTAGGTGTTCTTGAATGAAATAAGGTAAAAACCTAAGTGTTGGGGTGTGAGTATATACAAGAGAAGCTATGGCCAAATTTGGGAAAATGTGTAAGAAGTTCTAGGTGTTTTAAGTAAGTTTTGGTGACCTAGGAAGTTGTTTAAGGTTTAGGTAATGTTGATATCCAAGGAAGAAGTGATGTTTAGGTGAGATGTGAAAAAGGAGATTTAGTTAGTAAGAAAAGAAGTTTGAGAGACGATGTTAACGTGTAGAGGAAACACCTAGGTATAGTGGTCATTATTGGTGAAATACCACTTAGGAATCTTAAGGAGGAAACATTCCAAGTGCTAAGAATTTTGTAAGGAATTTGTGAATGATAAAATGGTTTTAGTGTGTGATTTAAAGAGTTTGGTACATGGTTAAAGGTGTGTTTGAAGTGCCCAAATGAGGTTAGGGTGTACTAGGATATATGGGGTGAAGTTTGGAGTTGAATGAGAAAAGGAAAACAAGGGTCTGGGGCAGACCGAACTTGCGACCGAACTTGCAAGTTCGGTCGAGCCCAGTTTACCCTGCGAGAATTGGCTTCTGGAATGGACCGACCTTGGGGACCGGACTTGCAAGGTCGGTCGGGCTAAATTTTCAAAGGGAAGAAACTCTCGGGAATAGACCGAACATGCGACCGAACTTACAAGGTCGGTCGGAGTAGAAACTTTTGACGGAAATGTGTTCTGGAATGGACCGAACTTGGACAAGTTTGGTCGGTAAGGTCGGTCGGACCAAAAATGTTGTTTAAGGTTATAAAATGATATGTAATGATGGGGATTGATAGGTAATGATGTTATAAAGTTGTTAAGGACTTGTTAGGTGAGTTTTAATGACAATTAAGTGGGTGAAAAGTTGTAATAAAATGTGAAAGTAAAACAAGTTAAAAAGTGAAGTTATGTAACTAAGTTAACGGGGAAAAATTGTAGGCATTAGACATTAAATAATCAAGCAACCCCGATGTTAATAAAGACACATGTGATGTTAACAGTTGTTCGAGAATTGCTCGAGGAAACATAAGTGGACGTGATAAAGTGGACTCCGGTGACAGGTATGGTTTTCTTGCAACCTGTGTCCTACCGGATTACACCGGCTTGTATGCCAATGTGTTTTTCTGTATGTTTGCCACGTTGTAAGATTAAACATGTAATGAGTTTACAGTAATTCATTTATGTGGCGTGTACAACTCCGATACCATTTAACCTCGGAAGTGTTAACCTTAGTTAACTGAGTCTAGGATCACATGAGAGTTCGGTATTCGGAGTAAACGACCCGAACCATGGGACGTACTAACCACGGCTATGCGTGTGTAAATTGTGTGATATGTGTATGTGAATGTAGGGATCTCCCTTGTGTGTCTAACCCAGTTGTAATACTGTATGGTGTGTAGTTATGATAGACTCCATAGTGGGGTTCTAACTAATATCTAAAGTAAGTATGTACTAATAGTAGTGAGGAATCCGGTTTGGCCGGTCGCGCGTTGTTTGGGAGAGGGTATCCTTCTTAGCCTTACCCTTCTCTTTGTTATGGTTGTTTCCCTCACGGGTTATGATCTCCCATTAGCTTATTCCAAAGCTTAGCTATTCTGACTTATGATCGGTTTAGGGGGAACATGTGTTTGTGTGGTGTGTTCGGGCCTCCAAACCCGAACCTCCTTAACTTAAGTTACTCGTCCAACTATTAGGACGGTAATGAGTGTTGTTGTTATTGTATAACGAGCTTATCATGAGACTGGCAACATTCTCTAGGCTCACCAGTGTATAAGCAATGTTTGGGTCGGTTCCTAAGAGAACCATTCCCGTTATGTTATGTATTTTTGTTGTGATGCAATATCTATTGCGGTGTTATGTTGTGCACGTTGAAACGTGCAAAGTGTTGTTGTGTGATGTTATGTTGTGTATGTTATATGTTGTAAAATGTGGAGTATGTGGATCATGGATATGATTCCCAGTTTGAGAAAGGAGGCGTTTAAGGATAACCCGAATTAAGGGTAAGTGTCGTCTATTAAGGAAGTAGCTCCATTAGAGGAGGAACACTCTAGGAATAATGAATACCATGAGTGACTTATTAAGTAAGGATATATTATCCGTTTGTTGAGCCCGTTGAGGCGAAATGTTATGTGTGGTGTGTTTACTGTTACATGTATGATTTAAATATAATCAACCGCATGCCAAGACGACAATTAGTTGTGCGTGGCCCGGTAGCATGTGGGCTGTGGGATTACCATACCAGCAAAGGTGCTGAGCCCCTTGGGGGCCACCCTTTCTCTTCTTTTCCTATTTCAGGTACAGAGAGCTGGAAGTCGTTCGAGAGTAGGACGGGGTAGTCATTGTACAAGGGTATTCATTTAAGTGTATATATACAGTAGGTGTAGTAAGACCGAAATTGTTGTCGGCATCAGTTTATAAATACTCGGTATAGTTGGAAGGTGTATGTTGTTGTTGTGATTAATGGAAAGGGATAGTAATGTGTAGTCGCTCGGAAATTTAGCCCATCAGACCGATACAATGTGTATGTATTAGCCTTGTTAGCCACGTGGGTGGCTAACGGCGTGTAACACCAACGAGATAAGTAATGTGATGAGGTTGTTTTTCCGCTGCAGTTTATTGTAAGTGTGTTATTGTTGGATGGGGTGTTACAGTGAGTCACCACCCTTGCTAGCACTTATCAAATAAATACATAAAGGATAAAGAAAGTTACTATTTGCTTTTAACAAATAAATATCTTAAGCTAGCTACTTACCTTCTCATTCTAATCTTTCCTTTCATTTCCCACGGTTGCCATCTTCTTCCTCCTCTCTCCATCGGTTTCCAACAGCACCATCTCATTCTTCATCTTCTTTCACTTGTAACTTGTGATTCCATGCTCCAAAATCAATTTCAAGACTACCCTTGTCTTAGTTAGATCAAGCTCTTCATTTCCCTCTTTTCAAATCTTCAAGAACTCAATTTTGGTGCCATGGAGATTCACCATTGAAGGAGCTTGAGCTCACCTTTCCACATATTATTGTTCTCCTTTGCTTCAAGGTAAGGAAACTCAAAGAAAAATGATGTTTCCTTCATGTTTTGTGTTGTCCGAAAATTCACCTCACAATGGTGTCTTTACCTTGCTTGTTTTAGCTTCAATTGAATCTTCCAGGGGCTTGGAGGAGTCCTCTCTTGATACTTATTCAAGTTCTCTTCCAATTCCAAGGTAAAACAATTACCTTAATGTGTTAAGACAATATATGTGCCTAGGGTTTACAATGAGATGAAGCATAATGCTTGAATACTCATTCTATTATTTGTACATTGTTTAGAAGTGGACAAACAACCAAACATCCTTACCGGTTTTACAAGGAAACAAGAAAGAAGTTTGTGAGGAAAAAGAGGTAAACAAACTATCTCAATGTAGTTTAAATGCCTTAGGAAAATGAGCATGATTTGCTTAATAAAATACCTAAGGAGCCAATGGCAAATGAGCTAGTAAAATGGTCTCAAGGAGTTTATTAAGGGCATATGTATTCTTGGGTGTAATTGCAGGTCAAAGGCAATATATATGTGGAAATTCAGTGTTTATGGTTTATGCAATTCAAGGGCCTAAGAGCCATGTTATTTAAGGGCCTAAGTGCCAAGCAATTTAAGTTTATGCACTATATTGTGATGTAGTGTAAAATTTGGTGAAGTTTGTGTGTGAGGAAGCTCTTGGTGGACTTAAGTGTTCTTGAATGGAATAAGGTAAAAACCTAAGTGTTTGGATGTGAGAATATACGAGAGAAGCTATGGCAAAATTTGGAAAATGTATAAGAAGTTCTAAGTGTTTTAAATAAGTCTTGGTGAACTAGGAAGTGTTAAAGGTGAACAAGTGTTTTACTAGGGAAAAAAAACATGTGCTAAGGTGATTTAGAGTGATACAAGGATTTAGGTATTATCTTGGAAGTTCTAGGAATTCAATGTGTGTTTTTTAGAATGTATTAAAGTCATGGAGAAGCTTGTTTAAGGTTTAGGAATGTTGATGTACAAGGAAGGAATGATGTTTAGGTAAGATGTCAAAAAGGAGATTTAGTTAGTAAGAAAAGAAGTTGAAGATGATGTTAAGGTGTAGAGGAAACACCTTGGTATAGTGGTCATTATAGGTGAAATACCACTTAGAAATCTTAAGGAGAAAACATTCCAAGTGCTAAGAATTTTGTAAGAAATTTGTGAATGATAAGATGGTTTTGGTGTGTGATTTAAAGAGTTTAGTACATGGCTAGAGGTGTGTTTGATGTGCCAAATGATGTTAGAACACATTAGGAGGCTTGAGGAAAAGTTTGGAGAAAATTTGACAAGTTTTGGACAACTTCTGGTGTTGTCCGACCCAGTGGTCCGACCCAGGGTGGGTCGGACAGCTCTGTTAATGCAGCCGTTGGAGTTTCTGGAATGGTCCGACCCTGTTGTGGTTCGGACGGTGGGTCGGACATGTGTATTTAAAAGACGGGAAGAGTCTCTGGAACGGTCCGACCCAGTTGTGGGTCGGACGGTGGGTCGGACGGCCCAAAATTATGTAAAAAAAAAACAAAACATTGTTTAAGGTTATAGGATGATGAGGATTATTAAGTAATGATGTTATAAGATTACTAAGGACATGTTAAGTGAGTTATAAGGACAATTAAGTAGGTGGAAAGTTGGAGAAAAATGTGAAAGTAAAACAAGTTAAAAATGTGAAGTTATTTAACTAGTTAACAGGGTTAACTATGAGCTTTAGACTTTAAACAATCATGTTACCCCGATGTTAATAAAAGTATATGTAATGTTATCAGTTGTTCGAGAATTGCTCGAGGAACATAAGTGGACATGATAAAGTGGACTCCGGTGACAGGTATGGTTTTCTTGCAACCTGTGTCCTACCGGATTACACCGGCTTGTATGCCAATGCGTTTTTCTGTATGTTTGCCACGTTGTAAGATAATACATGTAATGAGTTTACAGTAATTCATATATGTGACGTGTCTAATTCCGATACCATTTAACCTCGGCAGTGTTAACCTTAGTTAACTGAGTCTAGGATCACATGAGAGTTCGGTATTCGGATTAAACGACCCGAACCATGGGACGTTCTAACCACGGCTATGCGTGTGTTAATTGTGTGATATGTGTATGTGAATGTAGGGATCTCCCTTGTGTGTTTAACCCAGTTGTAATATTTTATGGTGTGTAGATGTGATAGACTCCATAGTGGGGTTCTAACTAATATCTTAAAGTAAGTATGTACTAACAGTGGTGAGGAATCCGGTTTGCCCGGTCGCGCGTTGTTTGGGAGCGGGTATCCTTCTTAGCCTTACCCTTCTCTCTGTTATGGTTGTTTCCCTTACGGGTTATGATCTCCCATTAGCTTATTCCAAAGCTTAGCTATTCTGACTTATGAACGGTTTAGGGGGAACATGTGTTTGTGTAGTGTGTTCGGGCCACCAAACCCGAACCATCTTAACTTAAGTTACTCGTCCGACTATTAGGACGGTAATGAGTGTTTTTGTTGTTGTATAACGAGCTTATCATGAGGGTGACATCATTCTCTAGGCTCACCAGTGAATTATCAACGTTTGGGTCGGTTCCTAAGAGAGCCGCTCCCGTTATGTTATGTGTTGTTGTCGTAATGCAGTTTCTATTGCGATGTTATTATGTGCACGTTGAAACGTGAAAAGTGTTGATATGTGTTGTTATGTGATGCATGTTATATGTTGTAAAATGTGGAGTATGTGGATCATGGATATGAATCCCAGTTTGTGATAAGAGGCGTTTAAGGATAACCCGATTATTGGGTAGTTGTCGTCTATTAAGGAAGTAGCCCCATTAGAGGAGGAACACTCTAGGGTAATGAATACCATGAGTGACTTATCAAGTGTGGATATGTCATCTATTGTTGAGCCCATTGAGGCAGAATGATTCGTGTTTTGTGTTTTAAGTTACATGCATGATTCAAATAAAATCAATCGCATGCTAAGACGACAATTAGTTGTGCGTGGCCCGGTAGCATGTGGGCTGCGGGATTACCATACCAGCAAAGGTGCTGAGCCCCTTGGGGGCCACCCTTTCTCTTCTTTTCCTATTTCAGGTACAAAGAGCAAGAAGCCGTTCGAGAGTAGGACGGGGTAGTCGTTGTACATGGGTAATCATTTAAGTTGTATATGTACAGTAGGTGTAGTAAGACCGAGATTGTTATCGGCATCAGTTTGTGAATACTCGGTATAGTTGAAAGGTGTATGTTGTTGTTGTGTTAATGGAAAGGGATAGTAATGTGTAGTCGCTCGGGAGTCTAGTCCATCAGACCGGTACAATTGTATATGTAATAGCCTTGTTAGCCACGCGGGTGGTTAACGGCGTGTAACACCAAGAAGTTAAGTAATGTGATGAAGTTTGTTTCCGCTGCAGTTTGTTGTTAAGTGTGTTAATGTTGGAAGGGGTGTTACACTTACACCTCTTTCAATGCATAAGTAATTAAATCTAACTACCCATGCAAACCACCGACCCCGTCCTATTCTCGAACGGTAACATCTTCGGTGTACCTGAAAAATAAGAACGTTGCCCCTAGGGGCTCAGCTTAACACTGCATATGAAATTCGCATACCCCGAGCGCTAACCGGGGTACGCCAACTACTTTTGTCGGGAGCATGAAGTTCATTTTAATTCAACCAACATGCATATAGTAATACATTACATATGTACACTTCACAAGGATTCGACAATCAACCATGGGATACAATCCCTAACTAACATAACAAGGTTGTTAGTTGTATCAATTTACTCTTAGGCCATGAGGGTTATACCTCACTATGCCTTGGTTACTCATTTATTAGCTCGCCCATTCTCTCGGGTTACTTATGCTCATTATCTCACCCACACTCTTGGGTTAATCAAACTCGTTATCTCACCCACAATCTTGGGTTATTTATACTCAAGCTCTTGTAGATTCTCGAGACACTACAGGTCTCCTACGTCACGCTTGTTACTCTTAATACATACTAGGCCAAAACTCATGGCTCACGAGCATAGTCTTACTTCCCCGATTTCGACCCTACTCTGGGTCTAGCATGGTGGGAAGGTTCAACTAGCTCACGGAACTCTCTCTTAGTTCCTATCTCTTTTTACTTAGGTCTGACAACTCTCGGACTACTTACATTCCCATACACTACTCTCTCAGAGTTATAAATACATTATGTATATTAGTCTAGAAGCATCACTCCTGATGTTTCTAATGACTTTGGGAACATTACTTAAGTTCGGTTAATCTTAGGCTTTAAGAGTTACCCATACATTGCACTTACTCATACTTTCGGTTATTTTCTTATATCGGGTAAAATCCTCATATAGGAGGTCGACCATGTCTCAAGGGAGCTACTAATCCCTTAGGTCTCTTTTACCTTCTTTACTAGTTCACATCTCCGAACTATCTTTAATCCTCTTGAAGGAGGTTCACTTATCTTTCCACTCTCATTTGTTTCGTGGAATGTGTCATTATGGTTTACTAACCGTTATCGGGTAATTACTCAACCCACACATCTCCTCACATTCTAGGGAGTTCATATGTTTGCGTTATCGTTATACTTTAACGGATAGTTTGTGTGTTTACACGTTTTCGTTATCATACGCATCGACCCGATCTATGGGTCTCTAGCCAAACGTTACTCACTATGAGTCGGTCTTTACTCTATGTTAGACCACACCGGCATACAAGTATGTTAGCTCATTCAACATACAACAAGGCATACATAATCAAACAATGGATTATTTTCATGCTTTAGTCTTGATTAAGCCGGCACACAAACACACAAATCAACGTAACTCGGTTAGCACGCGGAGTATGAGAAAATCATACCTTTCACAGGGGTTTTTACTTTTACCGTGTCACCTCATCATGCTGGGGTCACGCACGATTCTCTGGTAATGTTTCAAACATTATTATTAATACTAGGCTCATACGGTACATAATAAAATGCTACTCCCGTACTTACCCGATATCCCGTTATCTCGGTTTTACTCTTGTTAATTTGAGTTCTACTTCTCAATCACTTCTAACACTTTCTTACACTTCCTAGGGCCTTTACATGTCACCAAACAAGGCCTTAACATCTCATAACATTATTGACATTCAAACCCCCATCATTAGAAACCTTTAAAACACTTTCTATAGGATTCTGGGGGTGGTCCGGGACTTGGTCCTTACCCAAAGTCCCGGATCAATTCACTTGGTAACTCTCGGCTGAAAATTCACTATGGTCCGGGACCTTGTACCTAGAGCAAGTCCCGGACCAGCTGCTTGCAGCAACTCTCGGCCTAAATGTAAGGGTGGTCCGGGACATGGGCAGGGACTTAAGTCCCGGACCTATCAAACTGGAAACTCTCGGGGGTATTTTAGGGGGTGGTCTGGAACATGGTCTTGGACCTAGGTTCCAGACCCTGTTGTAGATTTTACAAATTTGGCATTTTCCAAATCTGTTACAACCTCATTCTTTCACCATTGATTTTCCAATCTTTCCCACCTATAATCTACATGTTTTAGCACTTAATTACCCTTCTAAACCACCTTAATCCAACCACCAAGTCCTCTCACTAACTCTTGGTTATTTCACTCAAATTCACTTATATTTTTATAACTAGTTTCCTAGTTCTTATTACTTCTTGTAACAGATTTAGTTCTCTCTTCTTACCATTCATTCTTCACTCACTAATGTCATTCCAAGCACTCAAATGGCATTATTCTTACTCCTAAGACACTCTTCTCCAGAGTTTGGTTTTCCAAACCCTTACTACTCACTTAACACCTCTTAAACACACCTAGTTCCTTCCATTAAATGTAACACTCAAGTTCATAATCTCCACAGAAATTTTGACAGCACTTGCCTACTTCTTTAGCATATTCACCACAATGAATCTACTCATATACACTCCTTCATCCCTGTTTAATGGAACACCAATAACTACAATACATCACAATCCCACTTGTTCACACATATACACTAGCTTAGCTTCTAGGTTTCTTGCACTTAAACAACATTAAACATCCTCATTCCCACTCAATATTGTAGTACCATGACTATACCAATTCAAGAACATTAAATCAACTCTAAAATCTTTTTTACAAATCAAAGAAAACAAACTCAAGGTGAACTTATTACCTTGTTTATTTTTGGTTTTTACTCCTCTTCTTCTTCTTTCTTTTGCTCCCTCTTTCTCATCTTGTTTTCACAACACACAAAGGGGTCTAAATTGCCATCTACAATAGTATTTCAAGAGCTAGCTTTTAGGGTTTAGCTTAGAGATTACCTTCAAGTGTCCTCATGGAGAGCTTAGGCAATCAAAAGGATGAAGTTCCAACACTCCACAAAGGCAAGAAGAAACCGGCTGAAGCAAGGATGGTGAAGGAGCTCACGTTGGAATTTTCCAAAAATCAAAGGAAGCTAGACAATGGAGATTTTGAGCTTGCTTCTTACCTTAAGGAACCAAGGAGTGGTTTTAGATCAAAATGAGCAGCTTGAACCTTCATTTGGAGCTGCTTCCATGGAGGTCGAATGTGGGGTTTTTGAGTTTCGAAAGGTGGAGAACGATGCTCAAGAAGAGAGGAGTCTCATGGTGTGTTTATTTTGTGATTTAAAGTTGTTTTAGACTTTGTGGATGAAGGAGAAGGAGGGTGCTACTTGGGGAAGAGCAAATCGCCATCGTAGGCTTGAAGAAGAAGAAGGAGTCCGATGGAGGGGGGAGCAAATCGTGAACGAAGAGAATAAGGAAGGAGAGAGGGTTTAAAAGTTTTAGTTACTATTCCTCCCCTCTACTTTACTTAATTTGTCTTGTAGTGACTTAGGGAATTAATTAGTTAAGGCTTGTGTGGGAGAGGGTAATTAAACTGATTAAAACCGGCCCCACACACTAACATCCCAGGGTGCATTTTCAACTTTTCGAAATAAACGCGTCTCATCTCCCGGTTTGGCACTATTCACTAACCGGGCCTGTTTTTCGGATTTTTCTCGTTGCTTTATTTTTAATGGTTATTAAGCTCCCATTAATACTTAATTATAGTTATATAATCAACTATAATTTTTACGGGTCTGGTTGACCACTCAAAGTCACGTTTTCGGGTTTTCTCAAAAAACGTGCTTTAAAACTCCGTTAGCATTTTAATCCATTATTTGGTTCCGTTTTCTTCGGGAATCACTCCCGTATACTAATTATGCCTAAATAAGCCTTAGGAATCCATCTCGGACCCTAACGAGATCATATATCTCTTATACTTATTTAATGCGTGTTTTAGCGTTTTTCGCGTTTTACGCATTTTCTCTTTTCTTTTGGTTTTATTTCCCTTACCAATACTCTTTAGGCACCATTAGGCCTTTAATAATCAAATTAGAGTAATTTAATCACGATTTTTAGATCCGGGGTATTAAAAATACGTTACCCTAGTAGCTTATCCAGACAAGTATTGTTTCGTACGGATTTGACATTTTATGGACTAATCTGCATATCAAAATCAGCATAGTGGGTAGTATTTTGGCAGAGGTGTCTGTCCTGATAGCTACGGCGGCTTTGTAATATCAACTAAAATAGGTTGATTTTCAAGACATTCATATCCAGAAGTGATTACAAGCTAGTTTTTGCATTACATTCTTCATTTCATAGCAGACATCAGCAAAGTCCAAAGTAGGCATAAGTAGCAGCAGCAATACGGGACTATAAACTTAAAAAATGACAGCAAAATAGTCAAAGAAATGGCTTAAAACTTTTTCATAAATATTATGTTTAGAGCAGTTGAGATTATACTGCCCTTTGTGAACAAAAATAATCAAGGAAGTGATTTAAGGAAACAGAACATGGCGTGTTTAGAACAGAAGCAAAAGTTGAAGCATAGTTAGTATAATTCTTAATTGAAAAGAACTGTTGAGATAAGTATTAATAATAGGAGCATTAATGATGAAGGTTTTAGTATTTGAAGCCAATTTTTGGTTCTCCATCTTAATTTTTCTACCCTCTTTAATTTGTTACAAATTAATCACATTAATCTGTTACAAAATTATTAGTCGTTTTAAGTTTTCTACCCTTAATCAGTAAGTAACAACTATAAATTTTCTCAAAATGCTCAAAAATATCAAAAACTAACAACAACAAATATAACACATCATCAATATATCAGTAACTAGCACTTTTAAACACAAATTAGCAACTAAACACATTTAATTTCGGTGATAACATGCAGAATTACGTTTTCCCCAAATCAATTTTTGAAATCAGAATTTTAGGGTTTTAGAGACATACCTGATGAGTCTTCTGTCGCCTGTAGTATACTCCGGTCGCCTGTGGTTGCCTGTAGTCGCCGGTGGTCTTTAGTGGCCGGTGGTATTTAGTGGCCGGAAAACAACAGCTGGGAAGGGGTAGTCGCTGGTGGTCTTCGATTTCTTCGCCTCTGGTTTGCTGTCGTGCTCGAAAGGATGAAGAGAACAGAAAGAAGAAGGTCGCAGCGCGACTGATTTTACTAATTATTTTAGCGACGTACTGGTCCGTCGCAATTCCGTCGCTAAAATCAAATAAAACGATGTCGTTTCATTAAGTAAAATTAAACCTAAGGCGGTCACAAACAGCGTCAAAACGACGTTGTTCCCTTAGCGATGGAAAAAGTCCATCGCTAAACTTTCGTTTTTCTTTTTTTTTTAAAAAAAAAAGAATAGCGACGAAACGGTAGTCCATCACTAATTAGCTACGGAAATGTCGTCGCTAAATCATCGCAAATATAGGCGCCAGGCCCAGAAATTTGGCGCCACTGACCCCGCCGGAATTCCGTCGCCACTCCGCCGCTATTCTGTTGCCAAAAGTTCCGTCGCTAGTCGGTCACTATTCCGTCGCTAATTAGCGACAGAATTTCATCCGTCGCTAAATTCGTCGCTAATTACGTATTTTCTAGTAGTGTGGGTCACTTTGTAATATGGGAAAAATGAAGTGAAAGATTAAGGAATGACATTAGAGGTTGTTTGGCAATATTAAGGAATTAGAATAGATATTGGAATCAATTATAATATATGATTTATAATGTTAGAAAATAATTATGGGTAAAAGTGTAAAAATAAGAAAGTAAAGGGCTACGTCATGAATTACGGAAATTCAGGGATGAATATAATATAAGGTTGAAAGATTACATGGCATAGCATTAAGACTATGGTCATAATGTCATTACATGGAGTTATTATTAATTGTAGGAATTTTATATATGGAAAATATGAATATAAGGTTGTGTAACACCCCTACCATTAATACAGTGCTTACCGTCCAATGGGTGATACAATGCCGTTAGTCACCCACGTGACTAACACGTCTACTACTTCTACATACAGCATCGGTCTGATGGACCGGAATCCCGAGTACTACACATCTCAATACATACTCCATTTATCAATCGAATACTACAATGTTCCATTCAACACTTCACTCCTTCATAAATCATACAATACAAGATACATAACCGAGTTTACTAGGTTCCAAATACAACTACAATGCTTCGTCCAAGTTCCTATGTACTCATTAAGAGTCTACCCACTACCATTCCTCACAAACTACTTGCTTCCTAAATACAAGGGTGTGCCACCGGTCTCTTACCTTGACCAAAGCCGCTTCGGGTACCAGCACACTAAAAACGTTCCCCCGAGGGGGTCAGCTTTCGCTGAGCATGATAACCGCATACCCCGCGTACTAGTGAGGGTACGCCGACCACTTGGTCGAATACATGCGGTTCATTTTATTCATACATACATGCATACATGCTTTCATACACGATATTACAATACTTACACAAGACATACATGTATACACTTCATTACATACAAGGAGTACAATATAAACCATCCAATACATACTTACCTTCTTCCGAATTACACATACCCATTACATACACAATGTACAATACTTGTTAGCTTCATTGGTCCACCCGGGTTAATCGGGTGGAGATTACTCTTTTACTCATTACTCCATACATACGCATACATACTCATACTCATACTCATACTCATACTCATACATACTTACTTACTTACTCTTACTCATGTTAAGTCATCGGGACCTCCGGGCAGGGACTACACGGTCCCACCACCGGGCTTAACTTGACTCACCGATCCGGGATGCTACCCATTTAAGGGGTTTGGGCCGCGGACCGGTTTACGAGTCAGGAATCAGATCCAACCTCTTGTGTATCCTCATCCTCACGCGTGGCCGAAGCTATATCGGACTTCTACTCATTCCAATTTACTCACTTTCAAGTTAGGAGTTAGGTAGTTAGGAATTAGTAGAAGTCAACATCCAAGCCACAATAATACAATACATATTGTGGAGGGTGATTTTTTGGTATGAGGGGGGTCTATCTAAATGTGGACTAGCTGAGAAGCCTAGATCCTAGAAATGCCATTCTGTGGAGGGTGAAAACCCGTTGTTTTGGCATCCCTCAAATACCTACTACATCGTCCGTCTTTCCCAGAAAGCATAAGGGGAATGCTAGTGAGCACTACACCCGGTCTCAATGGGCTCCACGCGGACTTATGCCTCTATAAGGCGGAATTGACTAGAGTCGCCACCCAGTTTGACCTACGATACTAGGAAGGAAGGGAAGGAGGGTTCTAAGAACCGTTAGTTGACTCTGAAATTGTTGCCTATGGATAGGACTTATCTGGTCATTTGTAGAGATTCTAAGTGGGTTCGCACTGGGTTACACCCCTTAGAAGTGGCAACGACCACGACTTCGGATTGGTGCCCGAGGAAACCTCGGTCTCCAGTTGTCGAGATTACCTTCTTTCAAAACCTTATTAAAGAGATTCATTTAAAAGCCGAGGATATGATTAGGACGGGAAGAGAGAGAGTGGATGAGGCGAGCTTTTCTACCAAGCTAGCGCCAAATGAAGACGAATTGGGGAATTCGAATGAGTATAGAATGAAGATTGGGGAGAAGTTTGAGGTTGAGTGAATAGACAAGACTTGACGTCTGATGGTTTGAAGTTTGTGGGAACTGAAGAAGGTTTGAGCGTTTTGAGAGGTATTAAGCACACCTTAGAGTGGGAAAAGGGTTTTTTGATTGGAATGGGGTCGCACCCTAGATGGGCTGCCTACGTACTCAACTCCCTGTTGAGATCAGACCTTACGTAGTTCAGGGTTTTGGGATTTTAGGATTTTGGGTTTTGAAGGTTTTTAAGATATTTGAGAGGTGTTTGAGAGGTTAGTCTGTGAGACGCTCGGGTCTATGAGACATTTGAGGCTTGAAAGGATTATCAAATTTCAAAGGGTTCGGCTTTTTAAGGAGCTGAGGGCTTTCAAGGTGTTTGAATTTAATGAGTCTAATGAACTGTTGAGACTTTCAAATCCATTGAGCTGTAGAGACCTTCGAGTCTATTGAGCTGCTGAGACGTTGTCTATTGAGCTGCTGAGACGTTCGAGTCTGTTGAGCTGCTGAGACGTTCGAGTCTATTGAGCTGCTGAGACGTTCGAGTCTGTTGAGCTGCTGAGACGTTCGAGTCAATTGAGCTGCTGAGACGTTTAGAGATTCGAGATGCTTGAGTTCTCCGGAGTTTGAAGTTTCAAGGAGTTTGAGATTTATGATGTTTGGAATTATCTAGGATTGAAATGAAGTCGAATTGAATTAGGAATGAAAAGAATTTTGAATTGAATTGGATTAAAATTGAGATTGAATCTAAATCGGAATTGGATTGAATTTGATTGAATCGGATTGAATTTGGATGTGAATTTGATTCAGAATTGAAATTGAATTGGATTTGAAACTAAATCGAGATCTAATTAAGGTAATGAGCCGGACTTGTGCCTTAGAGATGGGCCAGGTTTGGGCCTTGAAATGTGGGTATCTGGGCCTTGAAATGTGGGCCGGATTGGACCTTTGAAATTGGGCCGGGTTGGGCCTGTGAATGAACTGGATTTGGGGCTCCAAATTTGGCCTTAGAAATTGGAGTTGGAAGATGATTTGAAACTATGAGACAATTGGAATTTGGAAGGAGTTTGAAGCTTGATTCTAGAACTTTTGGAAGCATTTCAAATGCTTTGTGAGGCTGAAGTGTGTCTAATGAGTGTATGAAGAGTATTTAATGTTGGGTGCGAAAAGCTTTGATTTCGAAGAATTCATGAAGGGTATCTGGTTTTGAAGTATGAGAGGATTGATTTTGAAGAGTGTATGATGAGTGAGTGTGAAAGGGATTGATTTTAGAGTGTGTTTGATGAGAGAGTGTGGAAGAGATTGATTTGAATTGGGTATGATGAGAGAGTGTGAGAGGGATTGACTTGGGAGTGTGTTTGGTGAGAGAATGTGAAGGAGATTGACTTTGAAGTGTGTTTGGTGAGAGAATGTGAAGGAGATTGATTTGAGGTGTGTTTGAAGAGAGAGTGTGGAAGAGATTGATTTGAATTGGGTATGATGAGAGAGTGTGAGAGGGATTGACTTGGGAGTGTGTTTGGTGAGAGAATGTGAAGGAGATTGACTTTGAAGTGTGTTTGGTGAGAGAATGTGAAGGAGATTGATTTGAGGTGTGTTTGATGAGAGAGTGTGAGGGAGATTGATTTTGAAGTGTGTTTGGTGAGAGAATGTGAAGGAGATTGATTTGAGGTGTGTTTGATGAGAGAGTGTGAGGGAGATTGATTTGAAGTGGGTATGATGAGAGAGTGTGAGGGAGATTGATTTGAAGTGGGTATGATGAGAGAGTATGAGAGAGACTGGTTTTATAGTGTGTTCGGTGAGAGAATGTGAGGGAGATTGATTTGAAAGGGAATTTGACTCATTGGATCTTTAAATTGATTTGGATTTGGATGATCGATTGATTGTGAATTTTATTCTGACTTTAGAGGATGATTTGGAAAATTTTAAGGGAAACGGGTATTCCTCACATGGACCGTGTCTAGGACCCGTATGCGTTGAGGATACCCCAAACCTAGGGCTTTTCTAAAATGCACTAAGAGGGCAACCTGATTGGCTTTCTAGGGCCACCTGTTCCAGCCCGTTTGGCTGGTTATGGACCGAACCTGAACAAAATTATATTTGGGCCAAGAGTAACATGGGCCCAAACAGGATCAGTGTGAGCCTCGATTTTAAACCCTATCCTATGTTGATTAAGGCTGATTAGGATCTGATTGGGTTTTAGGTCCACTTATTGCCTAAGATTAATAACTATGTCATATAACAATAATTATTACAACCTAAGCTAGCTCACTGGAACCTATTATGAGTCGCCACCTAATTTTAACCTGATCAAATTAGGAAAGGAGAGTTCGGGTTCGGGGGCTTGATATTCGACTTAATTAGGGTTCAATTACTTTCATTACCCCTAGAAGTCGTTTTTCCTCTACTTGTTTAATTACGGCTTATTACGTCGTTTTAACCTAAGTGCGCAAGCTTCTGTTTTTTTGTTTTTTTAGCATTTTTTGACAGAAAATTAAAGTGAAAGTGAAATTACCTAAACTAGGGTTTCGGAGGCAGAATTAGGTCAAATTTCATTTCCGTCCGTAGCCACGGACCTAATGTCCGAACCACGGACCCCAGTTAACCTAATACACAGAAGAGTCGAATTAAAGGAAAACAAAAATTTAAAGTCCGGGGCCACGGACAGTGTCCGTGGGCCCGGACATCGTTAAAAAACCTAAGTTTTGAATTTTAAAATCCCGCCGCCGTCCGTGGGTGTCCGAGCTTACGGACAGGGAGTCCGGGACCCCGGACACGACGTCCGTGGGTGCGGACAGCCCTCGGACGGCGGCTTTGAGGCTGTTCCCGAAGGTGTTTTCGGCTCAAATTTTATGGGTGCGTAGCCTGAAAGATGTACAATACGTTAGTGGTCGAAAGTTCTCAATTTGAATTCGAATTATGCACGAAACTTGGTAAACAAGTTATTGGACAGAAGCTTGAATAAACAGCAATACAGAAGCGTACGAAGGTTAGTTTAAGCCCAAATTTTGAGGCAAGACAGATAATACCGTGGTGAATCAGAGAAGTGGAGTTTCTACCTGTTTTACCTTCGGATTCACAACGTTTCTTCACACCAGGATTCGTCGAGTGCTCCGTTGATGGCAGACCCGAGAGGATTTCGACCCAAGCTTCTGGTTGTTGGTTGTTCTTGCTGTTCTTCACGTTTTAGAGGTGTTTTTTGAGGTTTTGATGATTATTGGTGCTTTGGGGATTGGAAAACGTGTTTAGATGGTGATTTCGGGGGATTTTCAGTATGATTTGGGTGGCCGGGTGTTGGAAAACGTGAGAGAGAGAAGGAGGCCGTGTTTTCTGACTCTCTAGGGTTCTTCGTATGTGAGGTTCTCCTTTTATCCAAAAACCTATCCCCTTATATAGACTTTCTTAAAGATAAAGAGAATCTAGTAAAAGTAAGATTTTTCGATATTTTAACTAAGTAACTTCCCAAAGGAATTTTGCTATGAAATTTTAACCACATGTCAAGAATGGATATTATGAATTTTCTGAGGTGGAAACGAATTTTTTAAATGCTGGAGCATTTTTAAATTGAATTTCTCGTCAGATTCAGTCAGAAATTACTAGAAAATTATTGGAAATTCGAAAAATCAGAATTCCAACGCCATTATGCTTAAAATGTCATCCTCTATCATGGGTTAAAATATCAAAGCATTTCGAGCTGATTTGGGCACCCTTTGGAGGAGAGAGAAAGCCTATAGGAGAACTCAGAAGCCTTAAAAATTACGAAAACGCCCCTGACAATGACGAAACTGCTCCTCAGGCCCTGGAACACGCCGATCGGGCCGGAGTCTCTTACTGTTTGATGGAGATGGCTCTCACAACCTCGTAGACCTTAACCAGGGGGTCAAAATTTTGGGTATAACAGATTGCCCCCCGTCAACTGGACTTTGTAACGAATGTGAAAAGTCTGGTTGATGCTTGAGTGGTGCCCCAAAATTTTGGACTCCACAGAATCCTCCACGTTGTGTGAAACCGGGTTAACGATGCCCAGCAATTCGGAGGCGCTGACTAAGCTACAAAGCATTGTCGAGCTTTTCTAAGGCGCTGACTACCTAAAGGTAATAATGAGGTAATGTCAGACTATTCTAAGGTGCCGACTACCTATAAGAATGATACGATGTCAAGCTATTCTAAGGCGTTGACTACCTAAAATGATGATATGCTGTCGAGCTATTCTAAGGCGCTGACTACCTAAAGTGATGAAAATGATGTCAAGCTATTCTAAGGCGTTGACTACCTGAAATGATGATATGTTGTCGAGCTATTCTAAGGCGCTGACCACCTAAAGTGATGAAAATGATGTCAAGCTATTCTAAGGCGTTGACTACCTAGAATGTGAAAACTGGATGCAGATGCAAGAATGCTGAAATGCTAATGATGCAAATGATGCTGATGCTGATGATAATGCCGATGGTGTTGATGATGCTGATGATGCTGATGATGCTGATGATGCTGATGATGCTCGGATGCTTCTGGGGGACCGAAACCCGTGCCGATGCTCCTGGCTGGACCCAATGTGGACTTATTGCCATCGCCCCCCAAGCCGGTGTGCAGGGATAACTCCTGGTAAAAACCCTGGGGACTTATTGCCTTTGCCCACCATTCGTTGATCCCAAAAATAAGTTTGACATCGCAAAAGGAGGATTTATTGCCATCACCTCGCCAACTTTCTGTCGCCAGGTCTTGTGACGCGCCTGGGTAATGCAGCTAGGTCTTATGACGAGCCCATATGAATGAGATGAATGCAATGTGTTTAATGAGAGTGGGTAAGCTAAAAGGTAATGCTAGGTCTTACTACGAGCCTAAGGGAATGCAACTAGGTCTTATGACGAGCCTAAAGGTTGGATCTAGGTCTTATGACGAGCCTAAAGGGTAGTTCTAGGTCTTATGACGAGCCTAAGGATGGTTCTAGGTCTTATGACGAGCCTAAAGGGTAGTTCTAGGTCTTATGACGAGCCTAAGGATGGTTCTAGGTCTTATGACGAGCCTAAAGGTTGGATCTAGGTCTTATGACGAGCCTAAGGAATGCAACTAGGTCTTATGACGAGCCTAAAGGGTAGGATCTAGGTGAAGGTGAATCAAGTGTATGATGGGCCCAAAAGAATGTAGAAGGACTTGGGTTTATGCCAAACCTGGAGATGGTGGGGCTCAAGACGGGCCTGCGGATGTTTGAGTGTGAAGGTAGGGCTTAGGACGGGCCTGAGGAAATTTGATGTGGAGGTAGGGCTTAGGACGGGCCTGTGGAACTTTTGATGAGGAGGTAGGGCTTAGGACGGGCCTGTGGAACTTTTGATGAGGAGGTAGGGCTTAGGACGGGCCTGCGGATGTTTGATGTGGAGGTGGGGCTTAGGACGGGCCTGTGTGATATGAGGAGGGTTTGATCCTTTGGATTTTGGATTTTTGGGACTCAATCAGTGTCATTGTTGCAATTGTTGGGACCAACAATTGCCCCCAGTATTTTTCCTTAAGGCAATCCGAGTTTTTTAGGATTTTATGGCAATCGATCGGAACGATCGATTGCCCCCAGTATTTTCTTTGATTAACTGCACAAAACAAGTCTCACTCTCACAAGGTCAGGGTTTATCTTGATGTGGTGCTTTCTATCTACACTCAAAGTATTTGATGCTTGCGCTCGTACTCTCCCTTTGGGTCAAGACATCTCAACCATTGAATTTGACATTTGTTCGATTTACGCGTTCAACCTGTTACTTTCACGTGATTGGATACACAACTACTAAGTCGGAAGTCTTTTGAGCTTATAACATGGCTATAGGGTGTAATGAAAGACAATGGGACGATGGAGGAATGTTTAGGATATGTGGAGCTATAAGGGTGACCAAAGCTGCAACTTGCACCTTCTCTCGGACTTGCTTTCTTTGTCCTGAAGTCGTTCTGGCTACTTCGTGATGACTTCGCTTGGGACTCTGGATTTTTGAATTGTTTCTTGCATCCTTTCTCCTTCTTCCAATTTTGGGTTTCTTCAAGGCTTTTCAGGTTTGCCTTTCTTTGGATTTCTTTCCTCTCGGGGTTCTTGTGTTTCCCGGTTTTGAACTTTGAGAGCTGTTTTGATGCTAGCTCATTTGGATCCTGTGTCACTTTGGGACCATTTACGGATCGCTTTGTCATGCTGGTAGCGGTTCTGCTTCTTTGGACTTGTGAAGTTGTTGCTCAAAAGTCGGGCTCCTTGCTTCCTTTGGTCACCGGGTTGGTTATTCATCATTGGTTGGCTTGTTTGTGGAGCTTGTAACATTGTGAAAGAGGTCATATATGAAAAGCTCAGCGGGGGTGCCTAGGGTTTAATGTCTGGGTCCACAGGCTTTTGGCTGTGTGGTGCTGTACCTAGGTGCTTCGTCATCCCTGATAGTTGTGTATCCGTTCTTTGTTACTTTTCACAGGTTTAAGCGTAAATTTACAAAGTGTCTCCTTCGGTCGGAGTTATGCCGTTTTCCTTACCTTTGAATGTGATCTCTCTAGAGTCACGTAAAAATGACATGCTCTTTCACTCATGGTTTTACCGCTCAAGGCACTCTCGCGAAATGTTCACTCAGAGACTTGTTCACGCGCTTTAAATCAATGAAATAAACATTATCGACCCTTAACTCAGATTGCCCCCAGTATTATTGTGGGGTTTTTTTGACAAGCCTTTTGAATACCCAGGTTATTCGTTGGAGGTGGCTGTATGTGTGGTGGTACGTGGCGATGAAGTCTTGCTGTTTTGGTGGAGTGATGTAGTGATGAAAGTAAAGCATGGTAGTGGGATGCTTTCAGTGTACGGTGAAACTTTCTATCGAGAGGTGACAAGTGGTGGAAGCCGACAAGGAGGTGAGATATTCCCCGCGCAAGAATGAGTTTCATGTGGAGAGGGGAGTGTGGTGAGACACATGGGATGTATGTGATCAAGATAGTGGATGACGGTGAAATGACGTGATGACTTATTTATTTTTTGGTGTTCTTGTTGGGCCTTGAAGCCGGAAACTGGAATGAATGAATTATGCAAACTATCTTGGATTCAAATGTTTTATGGGCTGAAATTCTGGACTGAGAGCGAAGCTCATGGGCCAAAACTATGAACTAGTCTATGGGCCTAGATGAAATGAGTCATGAGTGTGGTACTTGGGCCGGACTGATTGCTCTATATATGAACTGGAATTTGGGCCGAGTGGTTTTGGTTGGGCCTAAAAGATGGCACCTAGATCTAGGATTTTGGGTCAGAGCCCGAGTGAAGAGTTTTCCTAGACTAGAATGAGCCCTTGGGCCGAAATGTGTTTGGGCCTGAAATAAAGAACATGGGCTGGAACGATCCCTAAATCACGAATGGGCCCAACTTTCTTTGGGCCAGAGAAGATGGTTGCTAAGCCGAAAAAGATTTTATTTTCAGGACTTGTGAGTTATTTCAAGTTCAGGTGGATTTCCTTTTTATGGGCCTAGAACTAATTGGATAATTCAAAATGGGCCAGAAGAGAAATCACCTAAGTCTAGGCTTTTGGGCCGAAGCCCGAACGACGCACATGTTGAACCAAACAGGGCCTCTGGGCCACAAACAAATAGAGCTGCCAATTCGCGTTGGGCTAGGTTGATGTAGGAGAAGTTCCTATCAATCTCTAGGCTGGGTAGTGGGCCGATCATACAAGCAAACAAGGCCCACACAAATTCAACATGTCCTCACTTGACGGTTAAATCAATTTGGGTATGGATCGATCCGGAGAGGTGCTTGGGGCTTGGGCCCAGGTCGCCACAAAGGAATAGGGCTTGCACGCTATTCTCTTTGGGCTTCCCCACTTTTTTCACATCACCTGAAGGTGTACGTCTGCGGCCGGGTCTTTGACTGACCAAACAATGGGCTAGGTAAGGACACTGCCAGGGAAACGCTTGGGGCTAAGGCCCAGGTATTAAGGGGATGTGGTTAGACGACATCCTCCTCTTTTCCCCCGCTTATTCACATCACCTAAAAGGTGTGAGTCCCAGACAGGGGACCCTCAAACGGGTCCCGGGGTGAAATTGGTTTAGGTGGACCCTCGCTCTCATATGATGTAAAGGTGCAGAAAATTAAAGTGCACACAAAAGTAAACAAACAAAGTAATAAAGCCATAAATAAACATTTTTCGAGTTAAGCCCTCTTTCTTAAAATTAAACAAGTTAATATTAAGAGTTTGTCCCCAGCAGAGTCGCCAGTCTGTGAGCCTCGATTTTAAACCCTATCCTATGTTGATTAAGGCTGATTAGGATCTGATTGGGTTTTAGGTCCACTTATAGCCTAAGATTAACTATGTCATATAACAATAATTATTACAACCTAAGCTAGCTCACTGGAACCTATTATGAGTCGCCACCTAATTTTAACCTGGATCAAATTAGGAAAGGAGAGTTCGGGTTCGGGGGCTTGATATTCGACTTAATTAGGGTTCAATTACTTTCATTACCCCTAGAAGTCGTTTTTCCTCTACTTAGTTTAATTACGGCTTATTACGAGTCGTTTTAACCTAAGTGCGCAAGCTTCTGTTTTTTTGTGTTTTTAGCATTTTTTGACAGAAAATTAAAGTGAAAAGTGAAATTACCTAAACTAGGGTTTCGGAGGCAGAATTAGGTCAAATTTCATTTCCGTCCGTAGCCACGGACCTAATGTCCGAAACCACGGACCCCAGTTAACCTAAATACACAGAAGAGTCGAAATTAAAGGAAAACAAAAATTTGCAAAGTCCGGGGCCACGGACAGGATGTCCGTGGGCCCGGACATCGTTAGAAAAACCTAAGTTTTGAATTTTTAAAATCCCGCCGCCGTCCGTGGGTGTCCGAGCTTACGGACAGGGAGTCCGGGACCCCGGACACGACGTCCGTGGGTGCGGACAGCCCTCGGACGGCGGCTTTGAGGCTGTTCCCGAAGGTGTTTTCGGCTCAAATTTTATGGGTGCGTAGCCTGAAAGATGTACAATACGTTAGTGGTCGAAAGTTCTCAATTTGAATTCGAATTATGCACGAAACTTGGTAAACAAGTTATTGGACAGAAGCTTGAATAAACAGCAATACAGAAGCGTACGAAGGTTAGTTTAAGCCCAAATTTTGAGGCAAGACAGATAATACCGTGGTGAATCAGAGAAGTGGAGTTTCTACCTGTTTTACCTTCGGATTCACAACGTTTCTTCACACCAGGATTCGTCGAGTGCTCCGTTGATGGCAGACCCGAGAGGATTTCGACCCAAGCTTCTGGTTGTTGGTTGTTCTTGCTGTTCTTCACGTTTTAGAGGTGTTTTTGTGAGGTTTTGATGATTATTGGTGCTTTGGGGATTGGAAAACGTGTTTAGATGGTGATTTCGGGGGATTTTCAGTATGATTTGGGTGGCCGGGTGTTGGAAAACGTGAGAGAGAGAGAGGAGGCCGTGTTTTCTGACTCTCTAGGGTTCTTCAGTATGTGAGGTTCTCCTTTTATCCAAAAACCTATCCCCTTATATAGACTTTCTTAAAGATAAAGAGAATCTAGTAAAAGTAAGATTTTTCGATATTTTAACTAAGTAACTTCCCAAAGGAATTTTGCTATGAAATTTTAACCACATGTCAAGAATGGATATTATGAATTTTCTGAGGTGGAAACGAATTTTTTAAATGCTGGAGCATTTTTAAATTGAATTTCTCGTCAGATTCAGTCAGAAATTACTAGAAAATTATTGGAAATTCGAAAAATCAGAATTCCAACGCCATTATGCTTAAAATGTCATCCTCTATCATGGGTTAAAATATCAAAGCATTTCGAGCTGATTTGGGCACCCTTTGGAGGAGAGAGAAAGCCTATAGGAGAACTCAGAAGCCTTAAAAATTACGAAAACGCCCCTGACAATGACGAAACTGCTCCTCAGGCCCTGGAACACGCCGATCGGGCCGGAGTCTCTTACTGTTTGATGGAGATGGCTCTCACAACCTCGTAGACCTTAACCAGGGGGTCAAAATTTTGGGTATAACAATCAGTCCATACACTTACAAAATCATAGGCAAAGAATGATGAGCAAATGATATGTGGAGATGAATTTCCAAGGCTATATAAACAAATATACATACAAACATGGATTTCAAGAGCTATCCGAATAAAACAAATATAAGTGAGAAAAGAATTCAGAATCTGTCTGAGTAATTACATACATGTGGACATGGGTTTTAAAAATTTAAGCTATTGTACGTATGAAATGAATTTCAGAGGTAGTACGAGAAATGTATATACAAGAACGAATCATCAAAGCTATCTAGGTAACGAATCAGAATTATTTAAATCTAAAACTCTCAAAACTAACAAGATGAGTCCTACTGTATGGGTTGCTAACCAATTGTTAGTCTTATCTTATTTACTATCTTTCAAAAGTCAATCAAAGGTTGCAAGCAAGAGAATAATGTAACGGTTATGGGATGAAGTCACAAAAATGAATAAGTCACAACACTACAACCGAAAGTGAAAACAAACGAATTACAAATTGATACAAATACAAGTGAAAAGTTTAAATCTAAAGCTGCTATGGGGGGTCGCATCGACGCCGCCTCACTTGAGCTGAAAGGATCAGCAAGAAGTACACCAACCGTTACATGTGTTTGAAGTGGAGACCCTGGTAGTCCAAGCCCAAAGTCCCATTTTTCAGTCTTATAGCAATTTCCCATTCCACGAGCATTATGTACATGTCAAGGAACAAAGACAAAAATATACGAGAGTAGTTATTAATGAAATGTAAGAGGGTTGGGGTGTGTGCAATGGGATCATACGGCCCCTCTCAATGGGAGGAAAGGGGGCAATCTAATCATCTCCCACACCCCAACCGGTAACATAGAAAAGAGTTCCAAGCTGCCAACAAATGCTAAGGATTGTAAGATAAATCAAACATTGGGGTTGCTACTCAAATTAATTTGTCATCTTAGATTATGACTCAAACCGAAGTGTAGTATCAAAGATGTGACGTTGTGAGTCATGTGGGATCATATCGAAGGGGTTCTAAATCATTTCCCTCTAAGATGAAGAGTTAATAAGAACCATCCAACCAATGAGTGATTTATGTACAATTAATAGCATTCGGGTAACTATCACTCAATTCATGTTCATATCTAAGTGCAAAGGGACAAGTACATGCTAGTTTCAACTTAATTTCCAAACCAAAATCAATGCGCAAGGGGCAATTAAGTATCAAAGACAGTTGAATTAATAGTAACGAGAGAGGTAAAGATCGAAATTTCCAAACCCATGACGGAGAATCAAGCCCAAAACGCATCAGCAAGATCAATTCGCATGGTTCCCATGTCAACCTCCAAATTAAGCGAGTGCGGCCTTAGTCAAGTCTAGCCCGCATCATCCAAACATATGTACCTCAGCCAATAGCAAAGCAAAGGGCATCAGACATAAAGGTAGACAGACCCATAGAAACCAGTGTGATGTAATAATTCCAACAGAAACATATCTGGGCTTGTGAACCTTAAACTATCAGCACTGAACCGATAACAACCAAAGCATGACCCAAGTCTAAAAGGATAAGGTCGCCATTAATAGATAAATGGATTCTCACGGTCGGATTCACAAATGGGTCATCTTAGACCAGAATGGATATAAAATCCCCAAATATCAACCACGAATGTATTAATGCCATGACTGCAGATTAATTAGGGGATCTCAAATGAGGATAGTGGCAGATGGGCAAGGAGACAAGGACTTGGACCAGGAACATACAAGTCAGAGGGGTAATCAATTAAATCAAAATGTAATAAGGTCCAATATGACTCGTGCAAAAATCATTCGCTGATCACCCTTCAAAGCACCGATTGAAATGCCACAGTCCTCTAAGTCAAAATCAACAAGCCATCCGCAGGGTCAAACCGCAATCCAGTAGGAATGAGATTTTCAGCGAACACCACCGACAAACCCTAGAGAGTTTAATGAGACCAAATGCTCCCTAGCTCAAACCCAATATAGCGTAATCAAGACGACACAACAAATTATCGCAAGGTCTAGCACAAGTTCAAAGATGCTCAGAGGAAGCTCCAAAAGAAGAAGCTTAGAACATATAATAAAGCATCATGCCGGCGAATCGGCTCATACCCAGTCTCAACAACGACAAACCCAGACAATTAAATCCAGTAAAATTGAATAGCTATTAGATAGAGTCCAAACACACATAACTGGAGAAATATCACCATATCGACACGCTCAGCGCTGAAGGAGAACACCATCGAAAGCCACCACGAACACCACGAATAAGGCGATAGGGCTGGGAATCGCCAGATTGACAACAAACTTGAAAGGCCGGGGACAAGTGTCGTCAATCCATCCGGGTGGAGGGCGTCGATTTCTTAGGGACAGAAGAGTTGTTGAGCTGCGGCAAACAGAGGACGAGGCGATTTCGTTCCCGCCTTCAATACGAGAAGATATCGAGGAGGTGCACAGAACGTGCAGGTTCTTTGGTCGCTGGTTTCCAGTTTTAGATAGGAAGAACGAAGAGAGGATCGGGATAGGTATCAACACCAGAAGAGAATGAATACTACGCGAGATTGAGTGCCGGTTTTGGTTTGTTTTTTCTTTTCTTTTTTGCCTGAGGATGAAGGAGGATTCAAGCCTAATCGAATTTTTTTGAGATGAAGATCGAAAGGAGAACCGGTGGGGAGAGGCGACCGAGAGTGAAGCAAGGGTGGATCTAGATTTTTGTTAGTTTTCTTGAGATGAAGAAAACGAAGGGAGGTGGTGGCAATCACTAGTGCCAGAAACAGCAGTTAGGTTTGCAAATTCAATCGAGAATTAAGAGAGGAGTTAGGTGGGTGTCGGGAGAGATGAAGAGAGGCGAGCCCGTACGTTCGTGTTTGCCAGCCAGGTTGCAAAATTACTGTCATGCAGCTAGGAGTAAAACATGGATCAATTGAAATGAAAGCAGGGGAATATTTTAGGGATTGATGTCGAGAATGGATGGGGGAAATGATCGAGCCAGAGCTGGAGGAAGGAGATGGTTCTTGAAACCGGTGAAGACGGCACTATCCCCCTAGGTTTTTATTTTGTTGTTGTTTTATACAGAAGGGATTAGGGTTTAGAAGGTGGGTTGGGTTTTAATGTGGGCTTTTTGAAGCCAAGGGCTGAAAATAGAGTGGGTTCAAGGAATTGGGCTAGGCCAGATTTCAACCAAGTGTGGATTGAGTTTGACAGATGAAAATGAGTGTGTATAAATAGAAATAAAAATAAAAATACTAATGATAATAGTAGAATAAAATAAAATATAAGAAAAAGTGAATAGATGAATAAAAATAAAATAAAATAGTAAAATAAGTGAATAAACAAAAGGGGACGACCTTGAAACTGGACTGTCGATGGAAATTCATTTTCAAAGAATTGTGTTTTTTTTCTGAAATGTTTTGAAAAAGATTATAAAATGATGGTTTCGTCTTAGCACGCACGTTAATAGGTTTTGAAAAAAGAAAGGCGACGACCCCTCTTATTATTTCGGAATTTGCTTTATGGGGTGAGAATTTTTGGTGTCTACAGATGGCTCCCCTTGATTCAATTCTGCAAGCCCTTGCAGAATTGGATCAAGGTTGACGGGACGCCAAAAATTCTCACTGCGGTTTATGATCTGTTCTTATGAATGCGGGTGCACGGGGACTTATGACGGGCCCCAAATTGCGGTGATTGATGGTATGAGGACTAATGACGGGCCTCAACTAGATCTCGGTGTCTAGCTCTAGGACTAATGACGGGCCTAGAATACGATCAAACAACCTATGCATGAGGACTAATGACGGGCCTCAACTAGAACTCGATGTCTAGCTCTAGGACTTATGACGGGCCTAGAATGCATCTTCGAAATGTATGAGGACTAATGACGGGCCTCAACTAGATCTCGGTGTCTAGCTCTAGGACTAATGACGGGCCTATAATACAATCGGTAAATTGGTTATGCATGAGGACTAATGACGGGCCTCAACTAGAACTCGGTGTCTAGCTCTAGGACTTATGACGGGCCTAGAATGCATCTTCGAAATGTATGAGGACTAATGACGGGCCTCAACTAGATCTCGGTGTCTAGCTCTAGGACTAATGACGGGCCTAGAATACAATCGGTATATTGGTTATGCATGAGGACTAATGACGGGCCTCAACTAGAACTCGGTGTCTAGCTCTAGGACTTATGACGGGCCTAGAATGCATCCTCGAAATGTATGAGGACTAATGACGGGCCTCAACTAGATCTCGGTGTCTAGCTCTAGGACTAATGACGGGCCTATAATACAATCGGTAAATTGGTTATGCATGAGGACTAATGACGGGCCTCAACTAGAACTCGGTGTCTAGCTCTAGGACTTATGACGGGCCTAGAATGCATCTTCGAAATGTATGAGGACTAATGACGGGCCTCAACTAGATCTCGGTGTCTAGCTCTAGGACTAATGACGGGCCTAGAATACAATCGGTATATTGGTTATGCATGAGGACTAATGACGGGCCTCAACTAGAACTCGGTGTCTAGCTCTAGGACTTATGACGGGCCTAGAATGCATCCTCGAAATGTATGAGGACTAATGACGGGCCTCAACTAGATCTCGGTGTCTAGCTCTAGGACTAATGACGGGCCTAGAATACAATCGGTAAATTGGTTATGCTTGAGGACTAATGACGGGCCTCAACTAGAACTCGGTGTCTAGCTCTAGGACTTATGACGGGCCTAGAATGCATCTTCGAAATGTATGAGGACTAATGACGGGCCTCAACTAGATCTCGGTGTCTAGCTCTAGGACTAATGACGGGCCTAGAATACTTTGATTGAGTTGTACGAAACTCGTTGCTTTGAGTGGTCGATTTGAGGATGACTTTGGTTGTGGGTTGATCCAGGATTAGAGGCTTTTCGATTGCTCTCGCGAGGGATACGATAGTCCAATGTTTTTGTTGATGTGGCCCTTGACTTTGTCAGTGTGGGACTTGTGTTTCGGTTTTACTTTGATAGTCTCGCCCAATGTGCACTGTAGTTTCGGGATTTGGTAGGACTCTTGGCTCCAGAGTTTCGAGATGGCTCCGGTATGGCTCTTGAGTTTTTTTGTTTTGGTTTTGTGATTTTGTGGTCGGCTTCCGAAAGGATGGTTTTGTGAATGAGTGACTTTGGACCTCGATGGCTTTGATATGACCGGATGACTTTGGTATGATCAGCTGGCTCCGGTTTGATCTGTGACTCCCTTGTGAGCAACGATTCTGGGATGGTTGGTGGGTTTTGATTCGAATGGGGATTTTCGGGATTGTTGGTGAGTTCCAATTTGGATTGAGATTTGCGGGATGGTTGGTGGGTTTCAATTTGTTTTGGATTTTGAGTCGAATGGTGGATTGATGTGATTGGTGGATTGTGTCGTGGTTGATGCATTTTGATGTGGTTGATAACTTTTTGGTCATGGATGGATGGCTTCGGTCTGGTTATGACTTCGGGATTTCCTCATGATGGCTCCAGGGTAGCTCGGGATGGCTCGGGGAAGGGCTATGAGATGGCTTTATTGGTGATGGCGAGGAAGAAAGGGGAACTTTTGCCTGTGAAGTGGTCGCACCCTGGGCGGGCTGCCTACGTACTCAATTTTGTATTGAGATCAGACCATACGTAGTTCGAAAATTTGTAGGCAAGGCCTTGGTGACGAAATGGCTCTGACATGGATTTGAGGTGGCTCGTTTTGTTCTCAAACTGTTGGGATGACCATTGTGTAGCTCTAGGGATGGTCTCAATGTTTTGAGGATGACTCCTGCATGGCTCTAGTTTGGTTTTGGATATGGTGTTGATGAGGCCTGATGACGCAGGATGGCTCCGGGAAGATCGTCGTATGGCTCCGGATGGCCTCGGTTTTGGTTTCTTTTGATTTTGAGTTGAGCTTCGATAGCGGGAAACTGAAGTCGACCTTCCACGAGACTAGGAATGGTTCTTACCAGTCGGATGTTGAAAATGAAGTGGTTATGATGCATGCAAATGCTAACTGCTAGAAAAGATGCAAAATGCATATGCGTTTTTTGAAGAGAAGGTATGATTCTATCTCTATTACTATGAGGTTTACGAATATAAGACATCTTCGGTTCGATCTTGAGTGATGATTGAACTGGAATGCGTGAATCACTTTCCTCTCATGGAGGGATGTGGTGATAAGCCGCAGACTTATCATATTTTATGCAATAGATTTAGTATTATATTTATCTAAATAAAGTTATATTTATGTTATTTATGCTTATTATGTGTTAAAGTATAATATTTGTATAGATTTATGTTTTTATGTGTTTTCTGTGCAAGGAATGATTTTCTAGGCTAAAGTTCAGTTGAAGCCGGACTCCATGCCGGGTTGTTTCTGCACGGCATAAGCACAGAACAGAAAAGAGGCCTTGCCGGACCTAATGTCGGGTAGATTCCATCCGGCATAAGTAAAGAGTCGCCACGGTTGACCAAGCGATAGCAGTTATTGACCGTTGGTGAAAAGGATGCTGCCAGGTGTGATGCCGGGTATATCCTACCCGGCATATACACTGTTTCGCGCAAATTTGGCGGTTTCGACCGTTAACAGTTGGGCGCATTTATCACGTGTGCCGGCTACTGGTGATCCGGCAAGACGCCCGGCAACGACACATTTAATGCCTATAAATAGGCCGAGGCAGGCTACAATTTGACACACTTCAACACCATACTATACTCCATTCATTACTCCATTTCCGCCCACATTCCAAGTGTTGGTGTCCAAGGCGTTTCTACAGATCCATCCACGAGACGAAGAGAAGATCTTGTCAGGGTTGAGGCTATAACCAATCTCCTTCTCCCTTATGTATTTCTTCTTTATTTGAGTGGATGGTGAAGTAGAAATCCTTGTTAATTCTTGGTTAGGGATGAATTCCTTCTTGTAAACACTATGATTATCTCAATATAATTTTCAAGTTTATTAAGAGTAAGGTTCTTATTGAAAGAGAATTGGTTGATCCCCTTTTCTCTTCATGCAAGTTTTACTTGTGGAAGATAAGTCCCAAGTAGAATAGGTTAGACTCTCTTGATGATCTTCCTACTCTCTTCTTATGAATTAAGGGTTAGTGGTAAGAGTGAGAATTAATCCATTTTCCCCCATTTCCTTGCTCATTTCCGGCATGATATATGCTCGATTTGTTAATAGGGATGAGTTTCTTGTTTTCATTACGGAGCAAGAGAGTGGCATTTACATTTTGAACGTGCCGGGTGTAATGCCGGATCTCCTGTGTCCGGCACATTCAATGTCTTTGAATATGCCGTGCATCTGGTGCCCGGCAGGATGTCCGGCGCATTCAATTGTTGGTTAATTCGAAGGCTTGTGTTATGTTTCGAGTTCATATTGATACTTGGATGGTTTTAAGCCCTAGATCAAGAATAATTTCCTTGTAAACACCACTTAGTTTAGTTACTTTTAATTAGGGTTAGAAAATATTTCACATTCCCCCCTTTATTATAGAATAGGTTATTACCGGATTAGGACTAATTTTCTATAAGTCCCTTGGGTACGATACTCTCGGTCGTAATATATTTACACTATACTCCGACCGGGTTTTATTTTGCTACCCGTAGTAGAGTTGTAGGATTAGTTTATTATTTTATTCTTTTTATGTATATAGTTTATCCTAACAATTTCTCTGTTAGCAAATTGGCGCCGTTGCCGGGGACTTGGAATTAGTCCAAGTCCTAAATTCGGTAATACGCCCTATTCTTTATTCGTTATTTTTTTTTATTCCTTGATTTATTGATTTAAATTTGTACATATTTTAGTTTGGCTGAATATGCCGGGTGCCAAGCCGGATATTTAGTACCCGGCACATTCAACATTTTTCCTTTAATTCTGTTGTTTTTGTTCGCTAAGTTGAGTATGCCGTGCAACAGGCCGGATAAAACACGTCCGGCATCATGGAAGAAGTCTTAAGCCGGACGGGATTCATCCGGCGCACAATCCGGCATTTAATCTCAACTTTTATTTTTAAATTTTTTTCCTTTTTTGAATCTTTGATTTATCTATAAATATTCCTTTCCTTTTCTTTTTTTTCAAGTTTGAACACGCCGGGTAATATGCCGGGTAAATACAACCCGGCATTAGTGGAGGAAGTCCACTGCCGGATACGCAATGCTCGGCACCATGTCCGGCACGTTCAAGATTTTTTTTATTTTATTTATTTTTTGTTAAGTGTTAAAGTTCTTTATAAATTCTCTTTGTTTTCTTTACTCCCTCATAATACTCCCGATTCGTTGATCCTCTTATTTTTGCTTTCGTATTGATTAGGCCGGGCTTGGAGCCGGGTAAATATAACCCGGCATGTATGGAGGAAGTCCAATGCCGGGTAGCCTACACCCGGCACGATCAATTTTTGTTTTTTTGCTTTGTAAATTTTATTATTTACCTTGTCTTTATTTTTAGGACCAATTTTTTTTTAATTATTATTAGTTTAAATTCTTTTATGTATTTAATATTATTATTATTTATTTTTTACAAAACATTATATTGTTTGTGTGTTACTCCTCCAAAGAAAATCAGGTGAATGCACTTCAAGCACACTCCCTACACAAATAATCAAATACCGCAGGCGAATGGCAATAAACTCTCTTCCTCAGCAGACGAATGTGGAAAATTGCACGACCACACGCCCAATGCTCCGAATTGCCAGATTGTATACCACCTGAGGAAGTGGAACTTGCAGAAACATCGATCATTCGCATGGAGCATAAGTCGATGCAGTTGCAAATACAACAACCTTTTGCTCAACTATGACCACCTGTTCAACTCCCGTCTCCAACACTAAATTGATCAACGGGAGTATGCAAGATCGATCTTCATTTATATCGAGATCTCTGATCACTCGGCCAAGTAGCCAAAGGCTAAGTGTAGGGCAGCCCCCACGCATCTGGTCTTCTTTCACCGCAGGGGAGTCACTTCTTTTCCTTATTTCTTTATTTTTTTTTCTTTCTTTTTCTTTTGAAACACTGGGGGCAGTGTTCCTGCCAAGTGTAGGGCAGGGTCCCCCTTAAAAAAATATATTTTATTTTTAAATTTATATATTATAGAAAATAAATCACTAGTACATTTGATATAATAAGTTTAGAGTTTTATCAATGTTTTACTAAACTTTTTGCATGTTTTTGATTAAGATGAGATTAGGAATGAATAAATACTTGTTCTCTCAAGAGGTAACCTTTCTAATGACTTGTAGATCCTTGTTTTTAACTTCTTGATTCTCTTTATTAACATGAGTATATGACCTTACTCCTATTTCTATCTCTTATTTAGTTCTGGGTAATATTTTCCTTTCTTTTTCAAAATGGTGAGAATTCTTTTGGGTGAAAATCTTAAGAAAGGGTTTTTGTGAAAAAGAAAGAAGAAGAAAAAAGAAAGAAAAAAATCTTCTTCCAAAGGAAAAGCATTATATTCCTTGAGGTTGCAAAAGTGCCTCTGAATAAAAACAAGAAAAGAGAGTTTTTCCTTTATTTTTCTCCTAAATTCCCCGTTCTTCAATGCAAAAAAAAATCATGGTTGATTCAGAAACTCTTGCAAAATAGGGCTGATTCATAAAACCATTGATGAGAGTCTTGGCCACATTCAGAAACTCTTGAAAAATAGAGCTGAATGATGGAAACCGGAAAAAGGAGAGATTACAAATCCCTTATGCAAAATAGCCCAAAGGTTTTTGATCGATTTTGAGAGTCTTTATTTTATACCCATTAGTATGTTTTGATGGATAAGGATGATTAAGTGATACTTGTGAAATAGAGTCAGAGAGTTGAGAATATTTATCTTATTGTAATTCTAGAGTTTATCTGTTTTGTGCATAAGTAATTACTCCTTTCTAATCTTGTTTTGCTCGAGGACTAGCAAAAGGTAAGTGTAGGGCCTTGATAAGCCGCAGACTTATCATATTTTATGCATTAGATTTAGTTATATTTATCTAAATAAAGTTAATTTATGTTATTTATGCTTATTATGTGTTAAAGTATAATATTTGTGTAGATTTATGTTTTTATGTGTTTTCTGTGCAAGGAATGATTTTCTAGGCTAAAGTCCAGTTGAAGCCGGACTCTATGTCGGGTTGTTTCTGCACGGCATAAGCACAGAACAGAAAAGAGGCCTTGCCGGACCTAATGCCGGGTAGATTCCATCCGGCATAAGTAAAGAGTCGCCACGGTTGACCAAGCGATAGCAGTTATTGACCATTGGTGAAAAGGATGATGCCGGGTGTGATGCCAGGTATATCCTACCCGGCATATACATTGTTTCGCGCAAATTTGGCGGTTTCGACCGTTAACAGTTGGGCGCATTTATCACGTGTGCCGGCTACTGGTGATCCGGCACGACGCCCGGCAACGACACATTTAATGCCTATAAATAGGCCGAGGCAGGCTACAATTTGACACACTTCAACACCATACTATACTCCATTCATTACTCCATTTCTGCCAACATTCCAAGTGTTGGTGTCCAAGGCGTTTCTACAGATCCATCCACGAGACGAAGAGAAGATCTTGTCAGGGTTGAGGCTATAACCAATCTCCTTCTCCCTTATGTATTTCTTCTTTATTTGAGTGGATGGTGAAGTAGAAATCCTTGTTAATTCTTGGTTAGGGATGAATTCCTTCTTGTAAACACTATGATTATCTCAATATAATTTTCAAGTTTATTAAGAGTAAGGTTCTTATTGAAAGAGAATTGGTTGATCCCCTTTTCTCTTCATGCAAGTTTTACTTGTGGAAGATAAGTCCCAAGTAGAATAGGTTAGACTCTCTTGATGATCTTCATACTCTCTTCTTATGAATTAAGGGTTAGTGGTAAGAGTGAGAATTAATCCATTTTCCCCCATTTCCTTGTTCATTTCGCGGCATGATATATGCTCAATTTGTTAATAGGGATGAGTTTCTTGTTTTCATTACGGAGCAAGAGAGTGGCATTTACATTTTGAACGTGCCAGGTGTAATGCCGGATCTCCTGCGTCCGGCACATTCAATGTCTTTGAATATGCCGTGCATCTGGTGCCCGGCAGGATGTCCGGCGCATTCAATTGTTGGTTAATTCGAAGGCTTGTGTTATGTTTCGAGTTCATATTGATACTTGGATGGTTTTAAGCCCTAGATCAAGAATAATTTCCTTGTAAACACCACTTAGTTTAGTTACTTTTAATTAGGGTTAGAAAATATTTCACATTCCCCCCTTTATTATAGAATAGGTTATTACCGGATTAGGACTAATTTTCTATAAGTCCCTTGGGTACGATACTCTCGGTCGTAATATATTTACACTATACTCCGACCGGGTTTTATTTTGCTACCTGTAGTAGAGTTGTAGGATTAGTTTATTATTTTATTCTTTTTATGTATATAGTTTATCCTAACAATTTCTCTGTTAGCATGTGGGTCAATATCTTGTGAGCGTAGCTGTGTGTGCTAATGGTGCAATGATACTCTCGATGCTCGGAGCAGTATTTTCCCTAGAATTTCTTTTCGAGGTTTTGGACTTTCCGATCCTTACAAATTTCTCACCTGCAATGGGCTAGGTTGTTTACGATTTAGTGCTTAGATTGGAGATTCACTCGCACTCATAAGACCTCGTAGGGTAAGGTCACACTCATTCGCTCATAATCCTTGTGTTATGAGGTGGGACATGTTTATAACAAGCACGAAGCTTATGATTCATGCTTCAGATCCGATACTTTCGGTTAACGCTCATCAACTAACGAGTCAGAGGTCTTGGGTTATAACGGGGCTGAGGGGTATGATGTATGCCACATGGGACTGGAGGATTTGTCTAGGAATTGTGGAGTTTTTGTGCAATAGAGGACATGTTTTGCCTTTGCCATGGGTGGAATGGTTAGACGGGTTTTGATAACCCATTATCGGTTTCTTCGGGACATCATTGGTCCTTTTGGTTTGGATTTCTCCTTCTTGCTCCTTCTGGTGTACGGTTTGAACCTTCTTCTTATTTTTGTTTTTTGAAATTGCATTTGGCTCATCAACCTTCTCAAGCATTCTTTACTTTGTATTTTGGCTTTCAGCTTTGAAGTTGCATTGACTCACTGATCTTCTTGAACAGTTTTGATGTTCTTTCTTGGTGTCTGGCTTTGGAGTTGCATTGACTCATTGAGTTCTTTGAACATTTTTATTGTTGTTTTTTGTGAAAGATGGTGGGGAGGGGCCATGGCTCCGGCTCCTTCGAGATCCTCTATTGCAAGGGCAGGCAAGTATATGTATGTGAGTTGGCAAGTTGTGGAGTTCGTAGAAAAAGGTTTATCGTGGAAGGCTCAGCGGGGCTCACTAAGGGATTATGTAGAGGGCAGTTAAAGCTCTTTGGTTTTGTGGAGATTTTTTATCCTAAGTGCCTCGTCATCCTCATTAGTCAATGATTGTTTTCTTACTATTCTCGGATCTTTGCATGAATTACAATTCGTATCTTGCTATCGACATTGATCTCACTTTGAATTATGCCTCTTCATGTGATGAAGGAATGTACATGTCGCTCGTGGTTTTACCTCGATTGGCTCTCTCTACCTTCCCTCGTCGCTCAGTGGATTGTCCAAAACGTTCACTTGAAATTCAAGAGAAAATACCGCTCTCCGCACACTACTCACTTGGTTTGTGGTGCTGATTTTGATTGGACCCTTGTGTTCATTGATGGGTCGAGAGTTAAGTGGTTCACGCGCTCTGTTCAATCAATCTCTCATGATTTTCCTGAGGATGTCATTTCGATATGGGAGTATGCAAATGCGATTGTCTACCATGCGGTGTATTGTGGTAATATGGAATTACTATGTATAGGATGCATGAAGTGCTGAAAATGATGAATGAAGATGGTTGACTGAATGTTTTTTTTTGGATGCAATGCATGAGTGGTGAGGCTACACCTAGTCTCGCTTGAGTCATATTCAGCTCGCGGCTTATGAAGCTCATCCAGTCACTGTTGGTCCTGGAGATGGTCTAACTGCCGGGGTTGTTGTCGAAGAAGAAATTCTTGAGTGGGGGTGGCTTGGTGATTGGCTCCTGGATTTTTGAATTTTTAGGGAGTGACAACTCCCGCATGGTGGCCCAACGATATGACGGAGACTACATTTTTTGGGATTTTTGGATGTATGATTTTTTTGGATTTTGGGGAGTGACAACTCCCGTATGGTAGCCCCACGATATGACACTCTTTCCCTTTTGGTCACTGGCGCGCATGGTGATTTTGATTGAGAGAGGTTTGAACTCGGTTTTCTTTTCTATCCCTCTGAGATCGGGCTCTGGCGGTCGAGATATTGGGATGAAAGTGTGCGTGGTGTGGTGACAATGAAACACATGGTTATGCGATTTCTGAGGTGGACACGACTCGTGAATGATTGATGGAATTGAAATGGCAGGAAGTGCGAGTGACTTTTTTTGTCATGAATGTGATGCATGTGTTTTGCTTTGTGCTCGGTTGCATTTGTTGGTGTTGTTTGTTTAGGGGATACCTCCTATAGATACCGTGAATTCTCGCCCCATAAAGCAAAGTTGATGAATGATATATAACTGTGAGGAGTCGTTCCTTATTCATTCTTCTCTCTATTCGTGCATGCCAAAAGAAACCAAGTTTTAGAAAAACAATTTTGAAAACGCGTGTTTTCAAAGTGGTGGATTTTCTCAATAGAAATTTTGATGTTCGGTCATTCGCACATAAAATTGGGAATCGGGAACCCTATTCACATTGATCTAAATAAATTCAAAGGGAACATGTAAACCTATACATGTAATCTATTCAGAAATGGACAAGAGAGAAAAGAATGCTAGGGGAAAACCTATACATCAATTCTAAAAGTCATTAAATGGGGAGTTTGAGCTTAAAAACTTCTCCCAAATTCTTCTGCTTCGTCTTCGAGCTTCTGACTGACTGCTTATTCATCTTCGGGCTCCTGATTGACCGCTCGTTCATCTTCGGGATCTTGATTGGCTGCTCGCTCGTCTTTGGGTTCTTGCAGCAAAGCGGTATTGTGCTCAATAAAACCAGTTGGTGTTCTTTTGACTCTCAAAAATTTTGAACTTGAACAATCGTTGTTGGTCTTCATGTCGTTCGGCTCGGGTTGGTATGGCTCTGATTTTTTGCTCACCCCGGGTTGTTGATCTTCATGTACTCCACTTGCTCTGATGAGGAAAAATGAGGGGCGTTTTTTGAGAAAGGAAAGGTGAATGATCGAATACAAAATCGTTGAGAAAATCCACCACTTTTGCAAAAACACGAAATGACTAGTACACTCCACAGTAATAACCGCTACTCTTGAAGGTGGGTTGAACTTCAAAAATAGCGGGTCCCAACATGGGGACTAGATCATTTATTTTGAAATACGTTTGTGAAATTCAAATTTGAAAACTATTTTCGAAAACTATTTTGAAAATCATGTTAGTGAAGAATGTTGTTTGAAATTCGTTTGTAGAAAGTAGGTTTTTGAAATTAAATTCATGGGAAGTAGTGTTTGAAAATCATTTGTAAACAGTAGATTTTTGAAATTTGTTCTTTGCAAACTGTTTGATAAAGTTTGTTTTCTTGAAGACTTTGATTGAAATCGGCTTTGAAATTGTTATGGAAATAACGATTTTGAAATCATTATTTTTCGGAAGTCATTCGAGATAATCAACTTTGAAGAGATTTCATTAGAGCGTGTTCGACATGATTCATTTTCTGATTTTTGCTAATTTTTAAAACATGATCACACATTGATGTAAGCGCAAAATGAGAATCGTGGCTGATTTTATGTGGAGCTGAGTGCGAATGATTGGGATAATCACCTTCCTGGTCAATCAATGCTTCCATACCACCGGGGGAACCGTCGTTCCTTCACTGTTCATCTCTCGGGATTTATCTCTGTTATGCCTTGTGGGGCACGTCATCAAGAAAGTCCAGAGTGCTTAAGTTCGAAAGGTCAGGATACCCGAAGTGATACAGTCACACGAGCCATGGCCGGGGATTATCACAACATACTCACTTTTGGGAAACTTGGGGAAGTACTGCATGGGGTCCGATCTCCCCTCGTCTGCACGATAAGGTGTGTCTAAAGTCCAAATTATTCACTGACTACGTTGTGCCATGTATGGGTATCCGGTAAATACGGGATCCTCTATGGACGTGTAGCGTGACATTGGGCTTTAAAGACACCCGTGGTGCAGAGGAATCATAGAGAGCTGAGCCCATGCAATCTTCAGGGTAAGGCAGAAGGGTGGTCAGACAGGCGGCATACAAGGGGGTGACTACCCATAAAACCCGTCCTAGACACCGGATTAGGCAGCTGGACACTGAAGGCTCATGGTTCACTATATGCTGGCTTAGACTCGGATAATGGAGGATATTTTTGGATCATGAGCTTCAAGGCATTGGTCTTGGACCGTATTACCTCGTGGGTTAACTCCTTCTAGGAAGGACCCAACTCATGGGGAATCAACCGTGGACCGGTTGGGGATCCCGTGACATGTGTGGATGAAGCGGGTGACACAGAGGAATGCATGTCTTACACTACCTGATGCAACAATGGGTTGACTCCTTCTAGGAAGGCCCCATTTACAAAAGCAGTATATAATCAATAACAATTAAAATATTGTGTCATGCATGAATAGCAGTAAACATGAGACAGTAAACACACAACGATAAACACACACAAGTGAAGTATGTAAATATCAAAGCAAACATGTGGCACTCAAGGCCAATCTCGAACTCTGAACTCTCATCCAAACTATCCTTTCAAAGCACACTCTAAGTGTGGAGTAGAGTAGTCCTAGTGGTTTTTAGATGAATCTCTTGAAGGTTTTAAAAGAAGTTAGAAAATCCTTACAATCTTGAATGGAGTTCAGTCTTCCTTGAGTTTGGGAAAAAACTTACTCAAGTTTTCCCCAGCAGAGTCGCCATTCTGTGGAGGGTGATTTTTCGGTATGAGGGGGGTCTATCTAAATGTGGACTAGCTGAGAAGCCTAGATCCTAGAAATGCCATTCTGTGGAGGGTGAAAACCCGCTGTTCAGGCATCCCTCAAATACCTACTACATCGTCCGTCTTTCCCAGAAAGCATAAGGTGAATGCTAGTGAGCACTACACCCGCTCTCAATGGGCTCCACGCGGACTTATGCCTCTATAAGGCGGAATTGACTAGAGTCGCCACCTAGTTTGATCTACAATACTAGGAAGGAAGGGAAGGAGGGTTCTAAGAACCGTTAGTTGACTCTGAAATTGTTGCCTATGGATAGGACTTATCTGGTCATTTGTAGAGATTCTAAGTGGGTTCGCACTGGGTTACACCCCTTAGAAGTGGCAACAACCACGACTTCGGATTGGTGCCCGAGGAAACCTCGGTCTCCAGTTGTCGGGATTACCTTCTTTCAAAACCTTATTAAAGAGATTCATTTAAAAGCCAAGGATATGATTAGGACGGGAAGAGAGAGAGTGGATGAGGCGAGCTTTTCTACCAAGCTAGTGCCAAATGAAGACGAATTGGGGAATTCGAATGAGTATAGAATGAAGATTGGGGAGAAGTTTGAGGTTGAGTGAATAGACAAGACTTGACGTCTCATGGTTTGAAGTTTATGGGAACCGAAGAAGGTTTGAGCGTTTTGAGAGGTATTAAGCACACCTTAGAGTGGGAAAAGGGTTTTTTGATTGGAATGGGGTCGCACCCTAGATGGGCTGCCTACGTACTCAACTCCCTGTTGAGATCAGACCTTACGTAGTTCAGGGTTTTGGGATTTTAGGATTTTGGGTTTTGAAGGTTTTTAAGATATTTGAGAGGTGTTTGAGAGGTTAGTCTGTGAGACGCTCGGGTCTATGAGACATTTGAGGCTTGAAAGGATTATCAAATTTCAAAGGGTTCGGCTTTTTGAGGAGATGAGGGCTTTCGAGGTGTTTGAATTTAATGAGTCTAATGAACTGTTGAGACTTTCAAATCCATTGAGCTGTAGAGACCTTCGAGTCTATTGAGCTACTGAGACGTTGTCTATTGAGCTGCTGAGACGTTCGAGTCTGTTGAGCTGCTGAGACGTTCGAGTCTATTGAGCTGCTGAGACGTTCGAGTCTGTTGAGCTGCTGAGACATTCGAGTCTATTGAGCTGCTGAGACGTTTAGAGATTCGAGATGCTTGAGTTCTCCGGAGTTTGAAGTTTCAAGGAGTTTGAGATTTATGATGTTTGGAATTATCTAGGATTGAAATGAAGTCGAATTGAATTAGGAATGAAAAGAATTTTGAATTGAATTGGATTGAAATTGAGATTGAATCTAAATCGGAATTGGATTGAATTTGATTGAATCGGATTGAATTTGGATGTGAATTTGATTTTAGAATTGAAATTGAATTGGATTTGAAACTAAATCGAGATCTAATTGAGGTAATGAGCCGAACTTGTGCCTTAGAGATGGGCCAGGTTTGGGCCTTGAAATGTGGGTATCTGGGCCTTGAAATGTGGGCCGGATTGGACCTTTGAAATTGGGCCGGGTTGGGCCCTATGAATGAACTGGATTTGAGGCTCCAAATTGGGCCCGATTTGGCCTTAGAAATTGGAGTTAGAAGATGATTTGAAACTATGAGACAATTGGAATTTGGAAGGAGTTTGAAGCTTGATTCTAGAACTTTTGGAAGCATTTCAAATGCTTTGTGAGGCTGAAGTGTGTCTAATGAGTGTATGAAGAGTATTTAATGTTGGGTGCGAAAAGCTTTGATTTCGAAGAATTCGTGAAGGGTATCTGGTTTTGAAGTATGAGAGGATTGATTTTGAAGAGTGTGTGATGAGTGAGTATGAAAGGGATTGATTTTAGAGTGTGTTTGATGAGAGAGTGTGGAAGAGATTGATTTGAATTGGGTATGATGAGAGAGTGTGAGAGGGATTGACTTAGGAGTGTGTTTGGTGAGAGAATGTGAAGGAGATTGACTTTGAAGTGTGTTTGGTGAGAGAATGTGAAGGAGATTGATTTGAGGTGTGTTTGATGAGAGAGTGTGGAAGAGATTGATTTGAATTGGGTATGATGAGAGAGTGTGAGAGGGATTGACTTGGGAGTGTGTTTGGTGAGAGAATGTGAAGGAGATTGACTTTGAAGTGTGTTTGGTGAGAGAATGTGAAGGAGATTGATTTGAGGTGTGTTTGATGAGAGAGTGTGAGGGAGATTGATTTTGAAGTGTGTTTGGTGAGAGAATGTGAAGGAGATTGATTTGAGGTGTGTTTGATGAGAGAGTGTGAGGGAGATTGATTTGAAGTGGGTATGATGAGAGAGTGTGAGGGAGATTGATTTGAAGTGGGTATGATGAGAGAGTATGAGAGAGACTGGTTTTATAGTGTGTTTGGTGAGAGAATGTGAGGGAGATTGATTTGAAGTGGAATTTGACTCATTGGATCTTTAAATTGATTTGGATTTGGATGATCGATTGATTGTGAATTTTATTCTGACTTTAGAGGATGATTTGGAAAATTTTAAGGGAAACAGGTATTCCGCACATGGACCGTGTCTAGGACCCGTATGCGTTGAGGATACCCCAAACCTAGGGCTTTTCTAAAATGCACTAAGAGGGCAACCTGATTGGCTTTCTAGGGCCACCTGTTCCAGCCCGTTTGGCTGGTTATGGACCGAACCTGAACAAAATTATATTTGGGCCAAGAGTTACATGGGCCCAAACAGGATCAGTCCATACACTTACAAAATCATAGGCAAAGAATGATGAGCAAATGATATGTGGAGATGAATTTCCAAGGCTATATAAACAAATATACATACAAACATGGATTTCAAGAGCTATCCGAATAAAACAAATATATGTGAGAAAAGAATTCGGAATCTGTCTGAGTAATTACATACATGTGGACATGGGTTTTAAAAATTTAAGCTATTGTACGTATGAAATGAATTTCAGAGGTAGTACGAGAAATGTATATACAAGAACGAATCATCAAAGCTATCTAGGTAACGAATCAGAATTATTTAAATCTAAAACTCTCAAAACTAACAAGATGAGTCCTACTGTATGGGTTGCTAACCAATTGTTAGTCCTATCCTATTTACTATCTTTCAAAAGTCAATCAAAGGTTGCAAGCAAGAGAATAATGTAACGGTTATGGGATGAAGTCACAAAAATGAATAAGTCACAACACTACAACCGAAAGTGAAAACAAACGAATTACAAATTGATACAAATATAAGTGAAAAGTTTAAATCTAAAGCTGCTATGGGGGTCGCATCGACGCCGCCTCACTTGAGCTGAAAGGATCAGCAAGAAGTACACCAACCGTTACATGTGTTTGAAGTGGAGACCCTGGTAGTCCAAGCCCAAAGTCCCATTTTTCAGTCTTATAGCAATTTCCCATTCCACGAGCATTATGTACATGTCAAGGAACAAAGACAAAAATATACGAGAGTAGTTAGTAATGAAATGTAAGAGGGTTGGGGTGTGTGCAATGGGATCATACGGCCCCTCTCAATGGGAGGAAAGGGGGCAATCTAATCATCTCCCACACCCCAACCGGTAACATAGAAAAGAGTTCCAAGCTGCCAACAAATGCTAAGGATTGTAAGATAAATCAAACATTGGGGTTGCTACTCAAATTAATTTGTCATCTTAGATTATGACTCAAACCGAAGTGTAGTATCAAATATGTGATGTTGTGAGTCATGTGGGATCATATCGAAGGGGTTCTAAATCATTTCCCTCTAAGATGAAGAGTTAATAAGAACCATCCAACCAATGAGTGATTTATGTACAATTAATAGCATTCGGGTAACTATCACTCAATTCATGTTCATATCTAAGCGCAAAGGGACAAGTACATGCTAGTTTCAACTTAATTTCCAAACCAAAATCAATGCGCAAGGGGCAATTTAGTATCAAAGGCAGTTGAATTAATAGTAACGAGAGAGGTAAAGATCGAAATTTCCAAACCCATGACGGAGAATCAAGCCCAAAACGCATCAGCAAGATCAATTCGCATGGTTCCCATGTCAACCTCCAAATTAAGCGAGTGCAGCCTTAGTCAAGTCCAGCCCGCATCATCCAAACATATGTACCTCAGCCAATAGCAAAGCAAAGGGCATCAGACATAAAGGTAGACAGACCCATAGAAACCAGTGTGATGTAATAATTCCAACAGAAGCATATCTGGGCTTGTGAACCTTAAACTATCAGCACTGAACCGATAACAACCAAAGCATGACCCAAGTCTAAAAGGATAAGGTCGCCATTAATAGATAAATGGATTCTCACGGTCGGATTCACAAATGGGTCATCTTAGACCAGAATGGATATAAAATCCCCAAATATCAACCACGAATGTATTAATGCCATGACTGCAGATTAATCAGGGGATCTCAAACGAGGATAGTGGCAGATGGGCAAGGAGACAAGGACTTGGACCAGGAACATACAAGTCAGAGGGGTAATCAATTAAATCAAAATGTAATAAGGTCCAATATGACTCGTGCAAAAATCATTCGCTGGTCACCCTTCAAAGCACCGATTGAAATGCCACAGTCCTCTAAGTCAAAATCAACAAGCCATCCGCAGGGTCAAACCGCAATCCAGTAGGAATGAGATTTTCAGCGAACACCACCGACAAACCCTAGAGAGTTTAATGAGACCAAATGCTCCCTAGCTCAAACCCAATATAGCGTAATCAAGACGACCCAACAAATTATCGCAAGGTCTAGCACAAGTTCAAAGATGCTCAGAGGAAGCTCCAAAAGAAGAAGCTTAGAACATATAATAAAGCATCATGCCGGCGAATCGGCTCATACCCAGTCTCAACAACGACAAACCCAGACAATTAAATCCAGTAAAATTGAATAGCTATTAGATAGAGTCCAAACACACAAAACTGGAGAAATATCACCATATCGACACGCTCAGCGCTGAAGGAGAACACCATCGAAAGCCACCACGAACACCACGAATAAGGCGATAGGGCTGGGAATCGCCAGATTGACAACAAACTTGAAAGGCCGGGGACAAGTGTCGTCAATCCATCCGGGTGGAGGGCGTCGATTTCTTAGGGACAGAAGAGTTGTTGAGCTGCGACAAACAGAGCACGAGGTGGATTTCGTTCCCGCCTTCAATACGAGAAGATATCGAGGAGGTTCACAGAACGTGCAGGTTCTTTGGTCGCTGGTTTCCAGTTTCAGATAGGAAGAACGAAGAGAGGATCGGGATAGATATCAACACCAGAAGAGAATGAATACTACGCGAGATTGAGTGCTGGTTTTGGTTTGTTTTTTCTTTTCTTTTTTGCCTGAGGATGAAGGAGGATTCAAGCCTAATCGAATTTTTTTAAGATGAAGATCGAAAGGAGAACCGGTGGGGAGAGGCGACCGAGAGTGAAGCAAGGGTGGATCCAGATTTTTGTTAGTTTTCTTGAGATGAAGAAAACGAAGGGAGGTGGTGGCAATCTCTAGTGCCAGAAACAGCAGTTAGGTGTGCAAATTCAATCGAGAATTAAGAGAGGAGTTAGGTGGGTGTCGGGAGAGATGAAGAGAGGCGAGCCCGTACGTTCGTGTTCGCCAGCCAGGTTGCAAAATTACCGTCGTGCAGCTAGGAGTAAAACATGGATCAATTGAAATGAAAACAGGGGAATATTTTAGGGATTGATGTCGAGAATGGATGGGGGAAATGATCGAGCCAGAGCTGGAGGAAGGAGACGGTTCTTGAAACCGGTGAAGACGGCACTATCCCCCTAGGTTTTTATTTTGTTGTTGTTTTATACAGAAGGGATTAGGGTTTAGAAGGTGGGTTGGGTTTTAATGTGGGCTTTTTGAAGCCAAGGGCTGAAAATAGAGTGGGTTCAAGGAATTGGGCTAGGCCAGATTTCAACCAAGTGTGGATTGAGTTTGACAGATGAAAATGAGTGTGTATAAATAGAAATAAAAATAAAAATACTAATGATAATAGTAGAATAAAATAAAATATAAGAAAAAGTGAATAGATGAATAAAAATAAAATAAAATAGTAAAATAAGTGAATAAACAAAAGGGGACGACCTTGAAACTGGACTGTCGATGGAAATTCATTTTCGAAGAATTGTGTTTTTTTTTCTGAAATGTTTTAAAAAAGATTATAAAATGATGGTTTCGTCTTAGCACGCACGTTAATAGGTTTTGAAAAAAGAAAGGCGACGACCCCTCTTATTATTTCGGAATTTGCTTTATGGGGTGAGAATTTTTGGTGTCTACACATATATACACATACATACGAGGTACAATACATTACACAAGTACAATACGAGGTACATACACACTTCATTCTCATTTATTCATTTCATGAATTATACAAACTATTGTTCAAGACAAATATATCAAGAACAATATAAACAAGCACAAGTAAGTGCTAGATAATCCGATTCATGCATTTATCTTATTTAGGTGATCAAATAAGCACACAAATCGGGGTAACCAGATTAGGATACAGGGCATGAAGAAATCATACCTTTCACCGTTGACTTTGGAACTCACCGACTCCCTTCGGTGTTCAACTAGTCGAATCCTATGACATGCATACAATTGGGTGGTTAATTATCCATAACCAACCTTACTCATTACTTCCCTTACTGTTTCCCAGTTTATACTTACTATTCCACTGTTACTTAATACATTTACTTATGTTACTAACTTAAAATTATTTTCTAAGCTTGTTTATGGCCTTAATGACCTTTAAACATCATTAATTATGTCTTAATCATCTTATAATATCATTACCCTTCATTACCCATCCTTACCTAAGCATTAAAACACATTCTGGAGGATTTTTGTGTTGGTCCGGGTTGGTGTCCGGGTTTACAAACCCGGACCAACTCACTGGAACAACATACGGGTTAAAAATAGGCATGGTCCGGGTTTACACCCTGGTTTACAAACCCGGACCCTCTGTTTGGAAATGCTACGGGTGAGTTTTTGACATCGTCCGGGTTTGTGTGCTACTTTGCAAACCCGGACAATTTGTTTTAGAAACTTACGGGTGTATTTTTGGGGTGGTCCGGGTTAGTGTCTTGGTTTGTAAACCCGGACCATCCCTTGTAAAAACTTTCTGTCGTGTTTTCGTGCTAGTCCGGGTTTGTGTTCTGGTTTGCAAACCCGGACTAGTTACAATATTGCAATATATGTAAGTTTTTTAGTTTGTTTAAATTCCAAACTTCTACCAATCTCTTCCCTAATATTTCTACATATAATCTAGCATGTTTTAACTTTGTTTAAGAATTTTAAACTAGCCTAAACCACTCTACCAAAATCTGTTACAAAACACACTCCACTGTTACATTTTTCTCCACTGTTACAGTTTTGTTCTTCTCCAAATGCTACAGATTTTTCCTTTCTTCTTCCCACTACTCCTATGGCTCTTCCATTGCCTCATTTACATTATACTCAACCTAAGTCTTACCCTGTACAATGCTCTTTTACTAAATCCTACATACTAATTCTTCCTTGTTTCTCCAACACACTTTAATATTCTTTGCTACAGATTTTTATATCTTTTCATTCTCTCACCACAACTACTACTCCTTAGTTACTAAATCATCTCTACTAAATCCCAATACACACCTTGGTTCTCCCATTCACCAAGTCATTCTTAATACACAATTCCTACTAAAATTTCGCCATAGTTCACCTACTTTTCTTACTTATCCACACATCTCCATTCTCATCAAATTCATCCCTATTCTAGCCAAACCACAAAGGTTCTATCAGCACTCATACAAAATCTCAATACACCAATACTTCCTCAGTTACAATAAATACATCATTACTTCCTCAATCCACCATACTAATACACATACACAATTTATTTGGCCCCAAGGCCTACAATTCCAATACTTGCTCATTAATACTCAAACTTCCACAAACTACAATACTAATACAATATTTGGGTTTCTTTAATCAGTTTACTCATCCCCATCTCTCTAATGCATTAAAATTTAACATTAGGGAGGAGCTCTTACCTTAAGCTTATATTTCCTTCCTTTCTTTTCCAATCCTCCTCTTTCTCTCTTTCTTGCACAATCGGCTACATGGGGAATGGAGTTGCCAAACCCCATTCCCATCACCCAATACACACAAAATAAGTGTAATTAACATACTAACCCTTACATTAACACTAATGCATTGAGATGTTCAAATCACGAATTCTAGGGTTTACCTTTAGAGTGTTTTAGGAGGGGTTTTAGCCCTTCCTTTGAGAAGGTGATTCCACCACCATTGCAAGGTTGTAATTTTGCTTAAACGAGAGAGAGAAAGTAGAGTATTACAAGGGGGAAGGAATCGGTTGTAAAAGAAGATGAAGGAAACATGAGTTTTTCATGTAAATTTTTACCTTAATGGAGAGAGGAGACTCCAAGCTTTACTTTGGTACCATTTTCTCTTTGAATGGGGAATACCCATGGAGATGAAGTTCTTCCTTTTCGACTTTTGAAAAGATAGAGTTGTAGAGAATGTTGAGGGGAGTTCAAATATGTAATTTGTTTTTGATTTGGAGCCTTAATAAGGCTTGGGCAAGCTTGAGCAGGTGAGCTGCCATGGTTGTCTCTTTGGAGCTTCCAAAAATCGCCAACAGAGAAGAAGAAGAAGAGGGAGAAATCGCTGGGTGAGGGGAACCCACGCGAGAGAGAGGAGAAATGTGAGGGGGAGAGGAGAGAGGTAAGGTAAATACCTTTTTACTTTTTTGGTACTTTTGCTTTTTGGCCCTTTAATTAATTAGCTAGTTACATGTGTGTGTGTGGGGTTATTTGACTTAATAAAAATCGGTCCCCCTACTGTATTACTAGTTGGAGCGTTTTTCGTCTTTTACAGAAATGCTCGTTTATTTTACCCGGTTTCGGTACTATTCGCTAACCGGGCCCGTTTTCCAGAATTTTCTTGTTTAATTATTTTTATTGATTATTAAGCTTCCATAAATGCTTAATCATTGTTATTTAATGATTTATATTTTTATGGGTTCGTTTGACCACTTAAAGTCACGTTTTCGGGTCTTCTCGAAAAACGTGCATTAATGCTCTATTAGCGTTTTAATACATTATTTGGATCCGTTTTCTTCGGGAGTTGTTCCCAGATATTATTTAGGCCTTGTTAAGCGTTTAGAATCCATATATTACGCTAACCGAGGTTTCATACCTCCTATGGTTATTTAACGCTTATTTAGCATTTTTCGCTTTTTAAGCATTTCTTCATTTCTTTTGGATTTATTTTTCCTTACCAATATTACTTAGGCGTCATTAGGCCCTTAAATACGTATTAGATTAATTTTAGTCCCTACATTTAAGTTCAGGGTATTTCAATCTACCCCCCTTAAGAACTTTGTCCTCAAAGTTGTTCGAGGTTATGGGATTACTATACTTACACATTTACACTTGCCTAATACCAAAGCCATGCACTCCTCCTCCTTACAATTCCCAAATTCGTTCCTCCAAGTTTCTCCTTTCCATACCATACCAATGTACAATAGTTACTCCAATCCATATTACTATCAACATCCGGTTCCTCATTACAAGTTTTATACATACATACAGTGCAACGCTATCCCCAAAGCAATGCAATACACATTACAATCCCGCAGGCACTCCGGTCATCTAGACACAGGACTCCTCTATGTCCTGTTGCCCTTGGAATAATACAACATGCTACCTACTGTCATTCTCCGGTATAAGCTTCTAACAATTACTTACTCTCCAGTCTAAGGAAAATTCTTTTACAACTACTAATTAGAAATCTTTCTAAAGCATACAACTCCAAATTCCAATTTGTATTTATTACTTCTATCCTATGCGTGATTCTTGTGACCACTTGAAGGGAGCTTCAAGAATCATTCGACCCTGGTGTGGTCAGCACCAGTGTTGAACTATCCTTCCACTCCAATTTGTGTTCGGTTTCCCTTGATCTGATCAGGATCAAGTTCGACTTCTCACATCAGATTCAACCAAACAAATAATTTAATTGTTTTCATTTTCTATCTTTTTACTCTTTCTAGTCGTAATTACGAATTCATACATCTCCAAAGGATGGAATCCGTCCATCAATCGTCCTCACTCTACTTCCCAAATGCTTTACTCCGTGGTTCAATACCTAAATGCTCACTTCATCGACTGTTACTACTTCCATTCATTACTCGCCATCATCTCCAATATTCTATCCAAGAAATACTATACCTATGAGATTTAGTTGTCTTCAATTGCTTCTAATATTTTACTTACGATTCCACTACTCATAACTTCATTCATCTACTATCCTCATTCATTTCGTACTACTTCTTCAAAGGCTACAATACTTGTGGAGCTCCGTCCACTGCTCATTACTTTTATTTTTCTAATACTCTTACATTGGTGTTACAAGATGGGTGTATTCCTCCAATGGTATTTGCATGTGTAACGCCTAGTTACCAGAATTACAATATGAATGAGTACTTATGTTTATTTAACATAGTATCAATCATCAATTTGATTCTCATTTGTGCTATGCACATTATGGTTTATGTGTTTTATTCACAAAACTTACATTAAGCGGTTTTCGCTCTACCCCCCTTAAAAGGGATTACGCCCACGTAATCTACCCTATGTTATTATTATTAAACTTTGGTTTAATCAGTCTGGGCAAACTGAAGCGTTTAGCTTCACTACCATGTACTATACAATATGCTCTGGTCAAAGGGATCTTAACCATACCAATGGTTTAGTCTTAGCACCAAGGATTTCCATATGAGTTTATTTAACTCATCATTAATTCGGTTCTAGCCTATTAGGCTTCAAGGCATTAATAGCCATTCTACTATCCTCACTAGGTAGATTATCTTCTAGCTAGGGCCCACTAGCTTCTGCTGCGCGACCCTTATAATCCTAGTATTTTATTGCTCTTTGGTTATCCCAAATGTGCTACTCATCACCTCTTTATCCCTTCGTTGTGGGAATAAGGTTTACTAACAGTGTGGTATTCTTTTACCGTTGTTTGAACTCTATGAGTTAAAGATTGTAACCAGCTCTCTGGTAATCTACTGCACATGCTATTTGTGCTTCCACGATTATTCGTTAAGTTCCTCCGACTTATTGTCGGGCGAGGTTAAGTCACTACTTAGTTGTAGTGCTTCCTCTGTTGTCAATGGCTTCTGAATTATACCAGTCCTCCTGGTTCAGTACAAGTGTTCTTTACTTGTATGACCTTGCATTGATATGCGTTGGTCCTAGTGACTTCCTTAAGTCTCCTTTCACCTTTTGTTCCATTGGGATTCACATTCTGTGATTGTTAGTGTGTTTTACACTCTTCGTGATTCTTTGGCCTTAGGCCGCACAGTTTGTTGCTAAGCTTGCTTAACTGGCTTATGCCATGTTTGTTGGTGAAAAGAAAGGTTTACTACGATTTACATTTCCTACATTCCTAGCTATCCCACTTGATCATTAGCTGCACAAGTGCAATACCAAAACACTCAGTCATACAGAGTGCAGAGGCGTAAACGCTTGACAGTAAATCACTTATGTGATCGCATAGGAATAAATATTTTTGCCTGTCTTCTCATACTTATACTCTGTGTCATTGCTTAACTACTTCCTCATAGCGGTCGCTTGTTGCGCACCGCATTCTTACTCATTATACAACATCGTTTTTACTGTCTCTATTACTGTGGTAGTTTGTCTTTACTCATTGCCATTGTCGTTGGCACCATTTTCTTATGGCATGAACACTGAGGGTTTCCTCTGTCCGTGTGTATGACGGTTGTCGTAGAATACCGCAATGTTATTATCTTCCCAATGTGGAGATGTTTTATTTCCAATTAGGTTTCATGTGTAGGTTAGCTTACCTCACATTTCTTCATCATTTATGATACAATTTACCAAGTATCTTGGTTGACAATGGATGAAGTAATTTATCGGTTTACAAGCTCTCCTGAGCGTTGGTCATTCATGGTGTGCATTGTGCATTCACATTGATTGTTTTTGACAACTATTGTCTCCCAGCGCCGAGCATTGGTTATAGGCTCTAGTTGTGTAGTTTTACATGTATGTACATCACCGGGACATCCCAAGAAACTTCTAGGGTTTTCTGGTCCCGTTCTATCATTGATAAATGAAGTTCTTGTTGAGAGGTTTGTTTCCACTCATAGATCTCATGACTAGGTTTACCATGTTGGTGTTTACACAATGGTTCACACATGCTTGGGTGCATATGGAGTATGCTTACTCCTTAAGTCATAATGGTTTGGAAATCTCATTTCCTTATTCCATCGCCCCTTGGCAATATCTATATGCGTAGGCTTTTCTGTTATAATAGATGGAAGCCTTTCTAAGGGTTCACATCTTCACCACATTGGTGGTCTTTGGCTAACGAGGGGTACCTTCCTTTGGGTTTCTCGTAGTGTCCAAGTGTGAACTAGTCCAACGTTGGCATTATCATGATTCTTATGCCTCTGTGCTACCATTGCTACAGAAGGCATGAAAGTAATTAAAAGCTTGTCAACTGTATACTAGACTGATGCTCTAGTGACAGTGACCCTGAGTTGGTCATTACTCCAAGCCACTCAGGATGTTGGGTTTGAATTGATGGTCCAGTTGTTGATTTCTTGTCGTATGAGGCAATATCTCTTGCAAGTCTTGTTATCAAATGGTGTAGGTTTTGCAACCATTTAAGTTACATAACGTAGTCGGTTTATGGCTTTTAAGCCGAATTGCTGCGAGCTATGCTCTTTGCAAGCTGCTTATACATATTTCCACTCCTTATATACCCCATAGTTTGGAGGTGTTACTGGGCCCCATGGCAAGTTGTGACATCACGCTTCCGTTCACATGAGACCCTTTTTTGGCATTCTGATGTTACTCAGTGCCCTTTTGTAATTTAGGGTAGTTCCTATTAAGTCAAATCCCTTCGGTGTCCTAACCGAGTGTTCGTTATAGCTTTCATGCTCTCAACATGACGCTTTGTTCAACTGTTGTTGATTTAGACACCCTTCAAGGATTGCACCGGGGTGTTGTTAGGTTATGCCGTTACATCCGGCTAATGTTTATGATATATTGTGTCTACTATACCACCTTGTGGTATTGTATTTGAGCTATCCCCTTTTGAGTTATAGCGCCTCCCGTCCCTGGGTAGTCCGTTACATTTCCTCCTAGTATTAAGACTAGGTTTAATATTCTCTCCATTGATGGATTATACTTCATGGTACTCTTGTGATTGCTCTTGGGAGACTCTATCCCGTTTGTTGAGCATCGTGGTGTTCACCTTAGGCATCTCTTAACTGTGTTCAGGCTGGGTATCCCTTCCAGCTGTCATGTATTTGTTTGACATTTCGAGACATGTCCACTGTCTGTACTTATTAGTCTGCGCTCTTTGCGCTTCCTAATTCTCATTCCTCATCTTCAGATGGATTCTCTGAGTCCCTTTATACTTAATCGTCTGAGGTGTCCAGCTATTCAGGTTTGAACTTACTGATGGTCCGTAGAACGGAGTAGACTACTTCCCGTGTTTCGTGCACTACATGTATACATACGTGGGGTACCATGTTGATACGTTACCACTTACCTGACTATATGTCAGGCCCGCAAGCTCCTTCGGAGTGCGGTTGTCCCACATCCCGTATTTGGGTACACTCGTAGTGTTCGTCACACGCCTAGGTGAAGTATTCTATTGTCAACTCCTCTTGTATCATTGTATGATACTCACCGTAATGCTGTTGGTTTGGTTTTAAAATCCAAGGTTTTAAAAGAAGATTTGTGGTTGAAAGAAAACTTGGTTTTGAAAAATAACAGTTCGGTGTTAGAAGAGGTTCTTCATGGCATAGCCATGTTCGAAATCTTGACCAAGTCCAGCTTCCCGCTGACTGGTGTATTCTTCGTACAATGGTCAGGCCGTCAGGCCTTTCCAAGGTTTGATTCCTCTAGCTTTCAGGATTTATGATCCTATAGTTGTTCTTACTGCACTTGTCGTGGCAAGTGCGTGGTACTGTTGGTTTTTTGGTTAGACCTATACCGGTATTGGTATGGTTTCCACCTTTATTTAATAGTCTTGTTGACTCTTCCCAAGATCATATTGATCTATGTTTGGGGTACTCGATCCTTTTAAGTAGCTTCCCATCGATCTTGACATGGTTGTCTTGGTCGGGGTACTTCTCCAATCCTTGGAGATACCTATTTATTTAGTTTTGTGTTTTCTCTTGTTGCTCGTTCCCACTGGTTTACCGTGGTTATTGAGCCTTAGCTTGTCTAGGCACTATTCTCGTAGTTGCGTCGGATTATATCTCGTGGATATCCTTGTAGCTGTGTACGTTATGTCAGCCAGGTATTGTAATCTCTTGGCGTTGTAGTTCCGGAGTTAGCCACTCCTGACTACCTCCTTAGTCAGCTAGCATACCGTTGGTGGTATTACTTAGCTATTACTGTCCCGTAGACTCGTATCTCGGGCTTGTTCTGTTTCCTTTTTCCGCTCTGTTGCACGCTTAGTGCTTCTTTTCCTGCTGCTGATTGGTTCGCTAGGTTCGCGACTGCTAAGCAGGTCGCCCCATGTTGTTGCATGTTGTAGTCTCCTTATGGTTGGAGTTCTCATTCTACCGCCATCAAGTGCGGGTATTGTTGTTCAACCGGGATCCATCTCCGGGTCTTCCAATCCTTGGAATCTATTACTTGTCAAGTTCTTGTTTACTGTGTGATTGCTTCACAACTGCCAGATCGGGTTTTCCCGAGTATGAGAGGACTTTCCTTCTCTTTGGTGTACTTTCCAAAGTTATACAATGGGGATTGCGGAGGGCGGGTCTGGTATTGTAGGTATCCGGTACTCACCGGGAGTTCCTAACTAGCATATCTCTAATGCTAACACTCAACCCTTAGCCCTAAGCTTCTAAATCCTAACTCGGTATTTCCTAAACTCGGTACTTCCAATCATCAGAGCGATACTTCGCTCTGATACCACTTTTTGTAACACCCCTACTGAGAAGGGAAGAAATGGCGCCGGACCAAAGCAGGCAACGTAGAGCATCCGACCGCTTTGGCCGGATGAGATTAAAGGCACGTAGAGCATCCGGCCGCTCTAGCCAGATGAGATTAGAGGCTTGTAGAGCATCCGGCCGCCTTAGCCGGATGAAAATGGGACTTAAGCAAAGCAAAACGTCACTCGACCGGCCGCTTGTGGTCGGTCAAAGATACTAAAGAGGGGGTAGAACTGTACTTAAGCATGTAAAATACAGGCTGGCACCAAAGGGACCAGGCCCAAAAAACTATAAATAAGGGTGTACCCCCATGAAATAAGACACGGTTTTTGGGCAATCAAACACATCCGATTCTAATAGAGGCTCTCTTTCTCTCTCTACTCTCACAAAGATTCTGGGTTCGAGATCAGGTAATGTAGGACCGAATGTCAGATCAGGCCATTTTAGGATAGATACACTGTTACATTGGGATCAAGGTCGGATCCTGTTAGGATAATGCACTGTTTCATTTGGCGCCGTCTGTGGGAAACGAACAGCAAGAAGCAACCACGAGACCACCTGGAAACAGAGAAGTAATCTGCGATGATTTATAACGAAAGATCTGAATTAATGACGTTTTTTGCAGGATTGGAACACGAAAGATGGCTCCGAGATCAAGGAAAGCATTGAGGAACGCTACTGACAACCGCTCCGAGGAAGGAATGAGTTCGGAAATGCCAGAGGCCATCTCCAAAAAAGATCTTGAAGACATGCTGAAAGGGTTGGTCAGATCCATTGACGAAAAAATCGTAGAGGGAAATGAGACTTTGCAGCAGGAGTTGATGCAAAGGGATGAAGAATATCAAAGAAAATGGGACGAAATGACGGAGGCAATTGAACAATTGAAAAACAGAGATTCCAGAGGCAGCAATGGGGAAGAAAGCAAGGATAGAAAGCGCAATTCAATTGCGGATGAAGAAGAGATGGAAGAAGATGATCAGATAGATATGAGCTTGTACCCCTTCTCAGAGCGGATAAGGAAGGCAAAACTCCCGCCGCATTTTGTCGCTCCGACAATTGAGAAATATGACGGGACTGGAGATCCTGCTCAACATATCAAAAAGTTCATGTTCGCCATGAACACTCAGGGGATTAGCTCCCTCGCCCTCTGCAATCTGTTCCCCGGAACGCTTTCAAAGAGGGCATTGGGATGGATCTCCACGAGACCGCCACAGTCCATCACGAGCTTCAAGCAATTGACCGAGGATTTCCAGCAATACTTTGCTGCGAGTAAGAGGGTTAAAAAAGAAACAATAGAGTTGATGGACATCAAGCAGCGAAAAGGGGAGACTGTGAAGGAGTACAGCGAGCGCTTCCATAAGAAAGTCGCGGAGATCGATGATGTTGATGAAAAAATCTTGATTAAGGCCTTTGGAAACGGCCTAGCTCAGCCCCGACTGGCTGGAAAAATCGCAACGAAGGCGCCGAAAACTCATGGAGAGTTAGCTGAAATGATCCATGATTTTTTGAAATCCGAGATAGCGGAAAACAAGGCCAAGAGCCTAGCGGACAGCTTCAAAGCCGCAGGGGTGCCGGAAAAGAAAGAGGGGCATGGAGGGAACGCCGGAAGGGGAGGATCCAGGTACAAGCCATACTATGGCAAATCTACCGCCGGGTCTTCCTCTCAAGGGGCACAGCAGGGGGCAAGAGCCATTGTCTACATAGATCCGGGGAAGTATGCTGCTGCAGTAAGGGAGGGGTACCTTCCTCAGCCTAGGAGGCCGCCGCAGGGAGAAATTCCGGTTGCATTCTGTGAATATCACGGGAACCGCAGCCATCGGACCGTAAACTGTGCTACCTTGGCCAAAGAGCTCCGAGTCATTGAAGAAAATAAGAGGAAAGGAAAGCAGGCGGCCGGAGCACAAAGGCAATACGGCGGCCAGCAAGGTGGTACCCAGAATACACCCCGAGGGCGACAGGAGGAAGAGATCCACCCCAGGCTTGATCCCGGCAAATCAGTGGGGATGATAACAGGTTTGTAAAAAAGGAGAGTAAAAGTTTCTTTTCCCTTTATTCCGGATAAACATTTGGAGTACAATTTGCAATCTGTTTTAGGATGAAATTTTGTATCGCATAGGTTGTCAAAAATCATATTGCCAAAAGGAGAAATAAAATTTCCATTCTTTTCGCATTCTTTACTATTAACAAACCTCCTTTCTTTTCCAAAAGGAAAGCTAACAAAACTTCCTCTAAGAAAACTCACAGGACTTTTTTCAGAAGTAGGACCACTAACCCCTAATGAAAGGAAAAGACACATTCATCAAGTGCATCAAGAGCTCCCGGAGAGGAAAATCGCCAAAAAGGAAAGTTTTCCTCCAATTTTCTTCTACGAGGATGAAGAAGGTACTATACCCCACAACGACCCACTCGTCATTCGTGCGCAGGTAAATGATCGAATGATGGAGGGAATTTTAATCGATAGTGGGGCCGGAGCGAATGTCATATCAGCTGAAGCGGTTAGGAGGTTAGAAGTGCCGGAAGAACGGATCAAACCCTATTCGGCGGTTCTAGGGGATTTGTGGGAGGCGTCTCTACCACGTCTTCCGGCAGTATAGATTTCACAATGACCTTGGGGCAAGGAGACGAAAGAAGGACAGAAAAGCTCACAGCTTTTATTGTACCAGGTCTTTCCGGGTATAACATGTACCTTGGAAGGCCAGGGATCAATGCTTTCAAAGCCATTCACAGCACCCATCACTTAAAAATGAAGTACTTAACCTCAAGTGGAAAGGTGGTTACGATAAGAGGAAGCCAAAAATGGCACGAATGTGTGAAGTCCGCATCATGGACAGCCTTCCTAGTGAGGAAGTGATCAAAACTGTGGGATCGGACAAGGAGTTTAAGGGAAAGTTACCTTCTTCCCCAGGGCCGGATCAAGAGAAGGAGGAATGTCGAACAATCCAAGACTCCCCCAGAGAGGTACATTTAAAATCTGACCCTTCTAAATTTTTTAAAATAGGAACTGCGTTTAACAGTGGAGAGCAAACTCACTTAATGAGGTTCCTGGAAAAAAGAAGGACAACATTCGCTTGGAGCACGGACGAGATGCCTGGTATAGACCCAAGCGTTATCCGGCATGAGCTCAGGGTAGACCCTAAGCATCCGGCAGTCCGGCAAAGGAAGAGGGTAATAGGGGAAGAAAGAGATTTAGCCGCACGAACCGAGGTCCAAAAACTCCTTAAAGCCGGATTCATCAGGGAGGTTGCTTATCCACGGTGGTTGGCTAATGTTGTCATGGTGAAAAAAGCAAATGGAAAATGGAGAATGTGCGTGGATTTCACAGATTTAAATAAGGCATGTCCTAAGGATTTTTATCCCCTACCATCAATAGATAGATTGGTGGTCTCAACTGCCCAGAGTTCTGTGTTAAGTTTTTTGGATGCTTTCTCCGGCTATAATCAAATAAAAATGAAAGAGGATGATTCGGAAAAAACTTCCTTCATTACTTCAGCCGGAACATTCTGTTACAAAGTAATGCCTTTCGGCCTAAAGAATGCAGGGGCCACTTTTCAGCGAATGATTGACAAAGTGTTTTGTCAACAAATTGCCCGGAATGTGGAAGCTTATGTTGATGACATAGTTGTGAAAAGCCCGTCAAAGGAACAACACATGAAGGATTTGGAAGAAACATTTGACACTCTGGATAAATACCAAATCAAGCTAAATCCAGAGAAGTGTGTGTTTGGAGTAACCAAAGGGAAGTTTCTTGGCTTCATTGTTGGGCAGCGAGGTATTGAAGTTGATCCGGAAAAAAGTCAGGCAATCCTCGACCTTTCCCCACCAAGAAATATCAAAGATGTCCAAGCTTTGAACGGAAGACTCACAGCGTTAAGTAGGTTCTGTTCTAAGCTTCAGGAAAAATCAATCCCGTTCTTCAATATTCTAAGGAAGAACAGTAAATTCCAGTGGGGACAAGAGTGTATAGAAGCATTTGAGAAGATTAAGGAGATGCTCCGGGATTTACCTAAATTGGGTGTACCTGCTCCGGGACAGGATCTATACCTTTACTTGTCCGCAACAGATTGGGCGGTTGCAGCTGTCTTAATCATGGAAGAGAAAAGGGAGATACCAGTTTACTATACAGGCAAAATCTTGAGCCCGACAGAAGGACGGTACACTAATATAGAGAAAGTCTTGTTCGCACTAGTAGTGGCATCAAGAAAACTACGACCCTACTTCCAGTCGCACCGAATCTTTGTCAGGACCAATTGGCCGCTTAAGCAAATTGCGAACAACCCGAATGCCTCCGGCCGGATGGTAAGCTGGACAGTAGAGCTGACACAATATGAAATTCACTTCATGCCCAGAACGGCGATTAAAGCTCAGGCCTTAGCAGACTTCATAACAGAAACAAGCTTCGCAAAAGAAAGGAAACAAACTCAGAGTCCATATGTCATCTTGGTTGATGGGGCTCGATGTAAAAGTGGGGCAGGAGCTGGAATAGTGGTGCAGGCGCCGGATGGGCAAAGCTTGAATTATGCCTTCCGGCTGGACTTTGACGTCACTAATAATGAAGCCGAGTACGAAGCTCTTATCCAGGGTTTGGAAGTAGCCACAGCCCTCGGGGCGACAGGTTTCATAGAATAGATATCTTCTCTGTTTATTTTCATATTTATAAAAATCTGTCTGGGATAACACTTATGAAAGTATAACCTATTTTTAACAGAGTTAGAGGTGTATTCAGACTCTATGTTAGTGACGAGACAAAGTGACAACATCTACGAGGTTAAAGAAGAAAAACTATGGAGGTACTTGCTCAAGGTCCAGGAACTAAAGGCAAATTTCCAAAAATGCGAGCTAAAACATCTTCCACGTGAAGAGAATGTCGAAGCTGATGCCTTGGCCAAATTGGCAAGTATGGCCGAAAGAGTACCCAATGAGATATGGCTGGAAGTCAAAACCACCCCAAGTATAGAAGGAGCTCAGGTATTGGCGGTAGGGGCAAATGATCAAGAAGAATCTTGGATGACCCCGATTATAGATTACATACGGCATGGAAAACTGCCGGAGGAAGAAAAGAGGCCAGGATAGTAAAGAGGCGGGCCGCATCATTCTTTATTGAGGATAACCAGCTGTATAGACGATCTTTTGCAAGACCTGCTCTGAAGTGTGTCACCATAGCTGAAGGAGCAGAGTTAGTAAGAGAGATACATGATGGGCTCTGCGGAAATCACCAGGGGGAAAGGACCACAACTCACAAAATCTTAAGACTCGGATATTTCTGGCCGAAAATGATGGAGCACTGCAAAGAATATATACGAAGATGTCGCAAGTGTCAAGAACATGGAAATAAGATACACACTCCTCCGGCTGAGCAAAAATCTGTTCTATGCCCAATTCCCTTCGCTATGTGGGGATTGGACATCGTGGGCCCATTCCCGGAGGCTTCACCAGGAAGGTTCAAATTCATGTACGTTGCTATCGACTACTTCACAAAGTGGATTGAAGCAATGCCTACTATCTCCATCACAGCTAGGAAGTCACAAGAATTCATTTGGAAATATGTGGTATGCAGGTTTGGCATACCAAAAGCCATAGTAACTGATAATGGAACACAGTTCAATTGCGAAGGCTTCCGAGAATTTTGTGAAGAATGGAAGATCGACTTGAGATTTGCATCAGTAGCCCATCCTCAGGCGAATGGGCAGGTTGAGAATGCAAATGGCCAAATAGTAAAGGCGATAAAAAGGAAACTCGATGAGAAAAAAGGAAAGTGGGCAGAATTGCTACCCCAGGTCCTATGGTCGTACCGAACAACAGAAAGAGGACCGACAGGAGAGACGCCTTACAGATTGACGTATGGTTTAGAAGCCGTCATTCCGGCAGAGATTGTGGTGCCGTCCATAAGATGGGAATCATATGACGAAGAGACCAACAATCAGGGGGTACAGGATCACCTTGATCTCCTTGAAGAAACCAGGACAGCCGCCGCAGTAAGGATGGCAAAAGATAAATCTAAGGTAGAAAGGTATTTCAACAGGAGGGTGAAAGAACGAAGTTTTGCCCCAGGGGAATTAGTCCTCCGAGAAGTTAAGCAACCCAAGAAGCTGGAGCCCCAATGGGAAGGACCATACATCATACACCAGAAGACAGGACGGGCTTCATACCGCTTAAAAAATGCTGAGGGATATGAGTTGCCGCATTCTTGGCATGGAGAATGTTTGAAAAAATTCTATGTGTAAAATTTATAACTCATCAATAAAAAGTATTATTTTTTGGAATGTGAAAGAAAAGAAAGCACCGACCAACGAGCCGCAGGCTATCATGCCTTGAAAAAGAAGCACCGGCCAACGAGCCGCAGGCTATCATGCCTTGAAAGTAAGCACCGGCCAACGAGCCGCAGGCTATCATGCCTTGAAAGTAAGCACCGGCCAACGAGCCGCAGGCTATCATTCCTTGAAAGTAAGCACCGGCCAACGAGCCGCAGGCTATCATGCCTTGAAAGAAAAAGAAAGCACCGGCCAACGAGCCGCAGGCTATCATGCCTTGAAAGAAAAAGAAAGCACCGGCCAACGAGCCGCAGGCTATCATGCCTTGAAAGAAAAAGAAAGCACCGGCCAACGAGCCGCAGGCTATCATGCCTTGAAAGAAAAAGAAAGCACCGGCCAACGAGCCGCAGGCTATCATGCCTTGAAAGAAAAAGAAAGCACCGGCCAGCGAGCCGCAGGCTGTCATGCCTTAAAAAAAAGAGAGAAAGCACCGGCCAACGAGCCGCAGGCTATCACGCCTTGAAAAAACAGCATCCGGCCAACGTGCCGCAAGTTGACATGACCTTTTTTTTTATTATCAAAACAAAACTGACCAACAAGCTGCAGGAAGATCTAGCTTAAAACCATAGATAACCATGCTCCAAAAGGAAAAAAGGGGGCTCGCTGGAACAAAAATCCAAAGCTGCAAACCGCGCCGGCATAACTTGCATAAGATAACTACACATGCATCATTTAAAAGAGAGGTAGAAGACAGGAGAAAGAAATATCGCGACAATAGAAAACTCGGCTCAAAAAGAGTTGCTCCGGCAGACAAATAACCAGAGATGATAAAATATAGCTTATATTTCTCCCAAAATTATGGGGTAGAGACAATCACAACATATGATCATTCGGCAGAAACAGAAAATACATGTTGTAACAAGAACTTCTCTAGAAATAAAAACCTCTATTCTACTCTATTCTACTGCCTTTGCAGTTTCTTTGTCAGCAGCTTCTTCTCCGGCGGTCAATAATCTATCGCCGCTACCTACTACACTCCCGGAAGACTTAGACCTCCTGGCAAGATGCTGCATTCCTCCGGCGGACGGCAGGATGTTGCTTCCGGCTGGAAGAAATGAGGCTTCACCAGCACCAAAGCATGTCTCTCCGGGACTGCGGCAGAATCTCTCAAGTTCCAAGAAGAAGTTGGATTTCTGGGCGATAGCCTTGAATTCCAACTTATTATACAGGTCATCATCCAGCAACTCTCCTTTCTCGAGAGAGTGATCCGAGACGATCTGTTGGCAGATGTCAACTAACCGGCGGCATTGAGAAGCAAAGGACTCCTTTAAATGAGCGTTGATGGTGCCTTGCTTCTGTATCTCCTCCTGAGATTGCCGAGAGAATGACTTGAGCCTGGTCACTTGAGATTCAAGAGTCAGGACTTGGGCACGGTACTTGTCACGTTCAGAATTGGCGGATGACAGCTCCTCCTTAGCACGGGCTATCCGTCCACTCAACTGGGTGACGTGCTTCAATAAATTGGCAGCACTCATGCCTAGCCGGAACAAAAAGAATAAGAAGAAGAAAGGGCCAAAAAGAGAGGAAAAAAGTTGAAGGCCTGAAAGCTTACCATGACCTAATGGCTCGGTATTCTCCGCTTGAGACCGGGACTTGGCTTCCTCCAGCTCTCTCACTTTCTCCTCCAGCCTCGTTTTCTCTTCCATAAGGGCGGTTTTATCCGCAACGAGAGCTTTCTTCTCTTCTTCCAAAAGAGAACAATCATGGAGCGAACCTGATCCAACATAATGTCCAGGTCAAACAAAGATCAAATTAGCTGGCCCTTATTCAAGGAAAAATGAGAGGCGATTTCATACCTCTATCAATGTATTATCAGCCTCCTTGATCCGGCCTCTCAGAGAGAAGTTCTCTTCCTGGAGTTTTTTCAGCTGCGCCTCATACTCATCGCGCTGACGCTCGCACTCACGCCGGGACAGCTGCAGGTCATTGTTAATCGCCTCAGTCCTCTCCTTTGCCTTGCGGTCGATCTCATATTCGACCTGGTCAATATAAGCGTCATGAGAAGAGCGGGACTGCTTCAGCTCCACTTCAACTCTATTGGCTCGGCTTTCCTCATAGCGAAGCCTGGATTGGAGGCTGCCAAAGTGAACCTCAGCACTTTGGGCCATGGACATCACCTAAAAAAAACAATACAATACATAAGTTTAGGAAACCCAAAAATGAAACGAAAGAAGAAGAATACAAGTGACGAGAATGTCAACCTGAAAGATTCCTCCCCACATCATGTCAAATGCCTCTTTTGCTGGGATAGAATGCCGCATGATGGCATCCGCCCCCCCATCCCCGATCCGCAGCCTCTTCTTGGTGGCAGTGAAGGTCGCCGGAGGAGCAAAGATCCCGTCTGGGTGACCGGATCTCTTAATTGCCTCCTTCCAAATAGAAGAATACTTAGCAGCATCGCAGGTTATCAAAGGAAGAGGGTGCCCGCGATGGTAAAACCACCCTTCCTTTTGGGAGGGACCAGTGTAAGACTCCTGAGCAGGAGGGGGAGGGGAAGAAGAGGAAGAAGCTATGTGGCCTTCTCCCTGTTCACCCTGGGGCTCAGGACCCTCCGGCATAGGGCCCTCCGGCGTAGAGGAGGCCATGTAATCCTCCCTTTGCTTACTTCGAAACTCAGGGTTCTCCGGCACTTGCCGATACTCCATTGCTTTTTCCCTTGCCGCATCCACAGCCGCAGCAACGTCAATAGAGAATGGTCCTGAAGCTTCACGGTCGCCGGAGGTTTGTCCTTCTTCTAGACCCCCTGGCTCTGCGGCCTTTGGCTTTGACGTGGTTTTCTTTTTCAGTCTTTTCTTGGCAGGAGCAGCAAGAGCAGCAGGAGCTGCCGCAATAATAAAAAACAGTTAGGACCAAAAGGGTGAAGCTGGAAATAGAAAAGTACTAAAAAACTAAGAAAAATAAAAGAATGGGGGAAAGCGGCGAGGCAGCCGAAACCTTCTTTAGCCGGAGGACTGACGTGAAGGTCTGTGGCCCCCAAGGTATTTTCCTGAGCAGGATCTGAGGAAAAGTAACTCGTCAAGTCAGGAAATTGCTCACAAATAGGAGTCGGATGACCGGACTCCCGCCCCGGGCGAGAACCAAAGTCTAAACCCGAACCAGGGGTGAGTGGAAGATAGACACGGCGCCCAGACTTGGGGCTCACGTGCCATGTACCTGACAATCCGGCGTTAGCATGTACAGGAGATTCAAGCCGCTTCTTTTTCTTCAAGTTACCGGCTTGGTCATCTCCAACTTCTCGTCTGGAACGCTTTGCCGGAGCAGCGTTCTCCAAAAGCTGCTCGACCGCATCGGTGGCCGCATCCAGCGTGTCATAGTAGTTAATTTTTTTGCCCCCATTCTTAAAGGTGACGAAGTTCCAGTTATGGAAGGGACCGATTTTGTCCCCCTTCTGGAAAAAGTCTGCGACAATACATCCAAACAATAAGGAGACCGAAAGAAACGACATAATTCATACTAGACACAAAAAAAAACACTTACTGTGGTATGTCTTCAGAGAAGACAAGCATTCTTTTGTAAAAAACGCCTCGACGGTCGGCAGTTTCTTGTTTACTGCCCTTAGAACCTTCGAAATAGGCATTTCAGCCGGAGGAGTATCAGGGCTGATCAACTGACCTTTTCCGGTCTCAGCAGCGTATGGGATGCCCAACACTCGGCCGGACGGATGAACGATGACGAACCACCGCGACCCCCACTCGTGAGCCTTTTTATAGTCGAAAAGGGAGTACCCACTCTTCGCAATGAGGGTTAGGCTGTCAGGATCCTTCCTAACCGTGAAGAATCGGACGAAGTCGGTACCCTCCGGCCGAATTTTGATATCGTCACAAAGGGAAACAAAAGCCTGAAGGTGTGAGATGGCTTTCGGGTGAAGATGAGCGAGGGTGCAGCAGCGATGGAGAAGGAACCCTAGCACGAAAGGGTGTGGGGGAATAGTCAAGCCGGATCGGAAGAAATCGGCGTAGACAACGTACCCGTGACCAAAATCGTCGCTAGGGTGAGAATCAGAGGATGGCAAAAAAATTTGTGTCCCAAGTGGGGCTTCGACACCCCCGAGACAATCACAGAGGGAAGAGTAATTGAGAGAAGAAGGAGAGGGTTGACGCCCAGAACGGAAGGGTCTTACTGGCTTCAAGAGCGAAAGGCGAAAGCCGTTAGGAGACTGAGAGCCTTGTATCGCTCCGATGGCGGGCGGAAATTTGGCAGCAAGTTTGTTCTGTTTGGCGGAAGAGGAAGACATCGTCAAAGCTTGGCGAAATGTAACACCCCCGAATAATGACCAACAATCAAAGCGACGCGCCTAAAGGTGACGTGAGATGTCTACGCAGCGGTTCCTACTCTATTCGGGTGTCACAGACGCCAACCACCCACGTGGTTGACAGACCACAATACCAACTCAACAAGTTACGGTCTGTATGACTGGAAGTCCAACCTTAACGAATTCCAAATACAACATAAAGTATGCAAACCGAGTACCGAGAGTCTACAACATAAGTTCTTAATCCAACAACATAAACCGAAAGTACAACCCATACATTAAAAGCATACTACTAAAAGGCTTGCCATGTGGACTACCCCTATGGTAATCACCCTTGCCTACTCTCCGTTATCGTCTGGCCCAAGACCTGAAAAAAAATTGGGTGTAAAGGACTCAGCAAACTACGCTGAGTATGAACGTGTGAAGCCCGCATGTTACCGGGCCACACGACTACTTGGTCGAATATTATTAAGTCATTTTACATGCTATATTAAAGCAGTAAAGCACATCACATTACATCATAATATCAAACACACTTCAAGGTAGCATAGCAACATCAACAAACATCCAAGCATAACAAGCTGGCATCATAGCCCATCAAAACGCAACCAAGCACAACAAGCTGCTAATATAGCAACAACAATCATGTAAGTCATCAGACGTGTGCATAGGTATGTTTACCAATGATCCTCACTATGGGATCGTTCGGGCGTTGTGTGTTTTCATTTCTTTTCTCTTGTTCCCTTTAATGTGTATTTTCTTTTTCTTTTCCTTGCACCAGGTCTGGGGATATAGTTTAGATCCCGTGACCATATCATATTGGTGCCGATATTTTCTTGTTTTCTTAAAGAATCACATTTGTGAATTTTCTTATTTGCTTGGTCTCATTACACATGTTTTTCTCCATTCCCTGGCACCGAGTCAGGGGTATAGATTAGATCCCGGGACTTAATTATGTAGGTGCTAATCATTCCTTGTTTCTTTATAGGTTACTTGTGAATTCTCTTATTACCACAATTTGGAGAACGTCTTCTTCGTAGCTAATCCTCCATTCCTGGATAGCTCTTTTCTCTCCCTGTTGTTTTTAAACGTTACTAGCCACTGCTCCGGATACTAAGGGTCCGTATCCCTATTCCTTCTCAATGTTACTAGCCTTTGCTCCGGATATTAAGGGTCCGTATCCCTATTCCTTCTCAATGTTACTAGCCTTTGCTCCGGATACTAAGGGTCCGTATCCCTATTCCTTCTCAATGTTACTAGCCTTTGCTCCGGATACTAAGGGTCCGTATCCCTATTCCTACTCAATGTTACTAGCCTTTGCTCCGGATACTAAGGGTCCGTATCCCTATTCCTTCTCAATGTTACTAGCCTTTGCTCCGGATACTAAGGGTCCGTATCCCTATTCCTACTCAATGTTACTAGCCTTTGCTCCGGATACTAAGGGTCCGTATCCCTATTCCTTCTCAATGTTACTAGCCTTTGCTCCGGATATTAAGGGTCCGTATCCCTATTCCTTCTCAATGTTACTAGCCTTTGCTCCGGATACTAAGGGTCCGTATCCCTATTCCTTCTCAATGTTACTAGCCTTTGCTCCGGATATTAAGGGTCCGTATCCCTATTCCTTCTCAATGTTACTAGCCTTTGCTCCGGATACTAAGGGTCCGTATCCCTTCTCATTTCTAAAGGTATTGGTTTATCATTATCCTTGATAGCTCGACACCATAGTGGGTGTCTTTAGAGGTCCTCTAAAGTTAGAGAGGATTCGTCTCTTTGTATAGTTCTTTGTTTTGTCTACGTGGTTCGTCATGTCTCATCAAAGGAGACTTGCTCTTCATTATCGTTAATGAATAGACACCATAGTGGGTGTCATGGTACGTCCTCCATAGTTAGAGAGGAGTTCCCCTTTATAGCATTCTCTTTGTTTTCATAGTTCGTTGTGGTTCTCGTTTAGTTTTCCCTTTATGTAGTTTCTTTGTTTACATAGTTCGCTGTGTTTCATCTCAAAGTTCCATAACGCGAAAGGGACTAAACTACTGTGTGCGCGCAATGATACACAACAATGATATAACATCATACAACATGATAAACAAGCAATCCAATTCCATGCATTGACCTTAGGGTCTTTTCACACAGAGCACACAGCACACAAAGCAAACAAGCCGTGTAACACGGCAACATACGAACCACACATGTCCATACCTTTTTCGCTAGTTCGGGTTGTCTCACACTCGGAGTCCCGGTCGGAGCACGCTACGATCCACTTGAGTATCCTAGCTGTTTTCCCCTAGTTGATTCTTGGCTCAAATGAGGCTTCCAACACCTTGGTCACACGACAACAGCTTCTGGTTATGTTCCAACAGAGGATTTGAGCAGCTTTAATCCAGGCTAGGTTCGAGAAAGCCTTGTTAGAGTCAGGAAACTGATTACTTTGCTCCAGGAGTTCCCTCTTGCATGCTGTTGTTGTGCTGAAAGGAAGGAAGCTCAGGTGGGTGTTGAGTTGTTGATCGATCTGGTGTACAATTGCAGCAGTTTCAGGAATTTGTTCTTCAAAGGTGCAGATGTGAGGAGGAAATGGAAACCGGTGCACAGAGCGCATCTGGTGTGCAAGATGTAACCGTTTCAGTGGCAAATCCCTTCAAGACTCCATATCCGAGCAGAGAATGAATGGAGACTGGGTGCATGCCCTGGTTTGCCAGTTAACCTCAAGAGAGAATGAACAAGGTTCAGAGTATAAAGCCTGTTCTTCAACTCCCGCTGTGTTACCGTGAGTGTAGAATGTAAGAGAATGAGAGTGGGTGTTAACCTTTTTCAGGAGGCATGCATGGGAGTTAGGGAATTCAGATTTTTGAGGTGTGGAAGTTTGGAATAGAATTAAGTTCTGTCGGTCCTTGCTTGCTTACTGAGAACAGGAGTGTCACAGGTTGTGCTTGCGGTCTCCAAAGCAATGTCTCCTTGACTGTTTTTTTTTTTGTAGTTGGCTTACTAGACTCGACACTAGTATTAAGTGGTTGGTATAAGTTACCGAAATCGACACAGCTCAATTGGTTAAGATGTTAAGGGAGTGTACGGGAGGTCTCGGGTTCGAACCTCAGTGGGAGCGTCTTTGCTCCTTTTTTCTTTCTTTTTTTTTGTATAAGTTATACATGATTATTTATACATGTAATATCACATAATATACCACATTATATTTATTTATTTATTTGTCACAAAGTTATGCGACATTATCATTTATATTACAACGTTACGATGTTATGCAACGTTACTATTTATTATTTACAACGTTATAATATCATAACGTTATGTACATGTATTCTCGTATTCGGACATATATAAGTACGACTATATTAGCATATAACGTTGCTAAATTTAATTGTTCATAAATTATTTTATGTCCGAATTATATAACACGTTATTTTCAGATAGTCTCCCCGAGTTTATGATTTTATGTGAGTAAATATTCAGGGGTGTTTCAACTTACCCCCCTTAAAAGAGACTTCGTCCCGAAGTCTTACTTCCTTAACTTATATTTTCTACTCCTAGTAATCTTAGGGATCCAGTCTCGCACTCATTCACGATACCCAAAAAAAATTAAGTCCATAACTATAATGCTCGGTGCTTCTAAGCACCGTGCCACATCAGTGGCTTCACACAAGTTCTCATAGTAGACCAGAAGCTAGCAATGTGTATAACATGCTACAGTGCAAAACAAGGCACCCGACATTCGTTCATACATAGCGTACATAACATTTTCACACACAATCCAAACACACAAACCTACCAACCAACCACGAGTGGTCGTAGGAATACAACTTAATAATTCATCACACATCCAAAACAAAACGCGCTTACCCCCCTTAAAAGAGGGGTACGCCCCCGTACCCTACACTAAGCCGAAACATCGATGAAGAGGAAAGGGTACATAGTTTTCCTTATCGGGTTGATTATATGCCATTGTGTAAACGCTAGATCGGGTTTTCCCGAGTGTGAGGAGGCTTTCTACCTCTCCAGCGTTTTCCTACGGATTGAAATGGACCCTAATTAACGAGCCTCACAAACTAACCCGTAACCCCGTTTCCCAAATTTAGGTTTTCCTATACTCGGTACTCCTCTGTTCCAGTCATCAGAGCGCAACTACGCTCTGATACCACTTTCTGTAACACCCCCGAATAATGACCAACAATCAAAGCGACGCGCCTAAAGGTGACGTGAGATGTCTACGCAGCGGTTCCTACTCTATTCGGGTGTCACAGACGCCAACCACCCACGTGGTTGACAGACCACAATACCAACTCCAAGTTACGGTCTGTATGACTGGAAGTCCAACCTTAACGAATTCCAAATACAACATAAAGTATGCAAACCGAGTACCGAGAGTCTACAACATAAGTTTTAATCCAACAACATAAACCGAAAGTACAACCCATACATTAAAAGCATACTACTAAAAAAAGGCTTGCCATGTGGACTACCCCTATGGTAATCACCCTTGCCTACTCTCCGTTATCGTCTGGCCCAAGACCTGAAAAAAAATTGGGTGTAAAGGACTCAGCAAACTACGCTGAGTATGAACGTGTGAAGCCCGCATGTTACCGGCCACACGACTACTTGGTCGAATATTATTAAGTCATTTTACATGCTATATTAAAGCAGTAAAGCACATCACATTACATCATAATATCAAACACACTTCAAGGTAGCATAGCAACATCAACAAACATCCAAGCATAACAAGCTGGCATCATAGCCCATCAAACGCAACCAAGCACAACAAGCTGCTAATATAGCAACAACAATCATGTAAGTCATCAGACGTGTGCATAGGTATGTTTACCAATGATCCTCACTATGGGATCGTTCGGGCGTTGTGTGTTTTCATTTCTTTTCTCTTGTTCCCTTTAATGTGTATTTTCTTTTTCTTTTCCTTGCACCAGGTCTGGGGATATAGTTTAGATCCCGTGACCATATCATATTGGTGCCGATATTTTCTTGTTTTCTTAAAGAATCACATTTGTGAATTTTCTTATTTGCTTGGTCTCATTACACATGTTTTTCTCCATTCCCTGGCACCGAGTCAGGGGTATAGATTAGATCCCGGGACTTAATTATGTAGGTGCTAATCATTCCTTGTTTCTTTATAGGTTACTTGTGAATTCTCTTATTACCACAATTTGGAGAACGTCTTCTTCGTAGCTAATCCTCCATTCCTGGATAGCTCTTTTCTCTCCCTGTTGTTTTTAAACGTTACTAGCCACTGCTCCGTACTAAGGGTCCGTATCCCTATTCCTTCTCAATGTTACTAGCCTTTGCTCCGGATATTAAGGGTCCGTATCCCTATTCCTTCTCAATGTTACTAGCCTTTGCTCCGGATACTAAGGGTTCCCTATTCCTTCTCAATGTTACTAGCCTTTGCTCCGGATACTAAGGGTCCGTATCCCTATTCCTACTCAATGTTACTAGCCTTTGCTCCGGATACTAAGGTCCGTATCCCTATTCCTTCTCAATGTTACTAGCCTTTGCTCCGGATACTAAGGGTCCGTATCCCTATTCCTACTCAATGTTACTAGCCTTTGCTCCGGATACTAAGGGTCCGTATCCCTATTCCTTCTCAATGTTACTAGCCTTTGCTCCGGATATTAAGGGTCCGTATCCCTATTCCTTCTCAATGTTACTAGCCTTTGCTCCGGATACTAAGGGTCCGTATCCCTATTCCTTCTCAATGTTACTAGCCTTTGCTCCGGATATTAAGGGTCCGTATCCCTATTCCTTCTCAATGTTACTAGCCTTTGCTCCGGATACTAAGGGTCCGTATCCCTTCTCATTTCTAAAGGTATTGGTTTATCATTATCCTTGATAGCTCGACACCATAGTGGGTGTCTTTAGAGGTCCTCTAAAGTTAGAGAGGATTCGTCTCTTTGTATAGTTCTTTTGTTTTGTCTACGTGGTTCGTCATGTCTCATCAAAGGAGACTTGCTCTTCATTATCGTTAATGAATAGACACCATAGTGGGTGTCATGGTACGTCCTCCATAGTTAGAGAGGAGTTCCCCTTTATAGCATTCTCTTTGTTTTCATAGTTCGTTGTGGTTCTCGTTTAGTTTTCCCTTTATGTAGTTTCTTTGTTTACATAGTTCGCTGTGTTTCATCTCAAAGTTCCATAACGCGAAAGGGACTAAACTACTGTGTGCGCGCAATGATACACAACAATGATATAACATCATACAACATGATAAACAAGCAATCCAATTCCATGCATTGACCTTAGGGTCTTTTCACACAGAGCACACAGCACACAAAGCAAACAAGCCGTGTAACACGGCAACATACGAACCACACATGTCCATACCTTTTTCGCTAGTTCGGGTTGTCTCACACTCGGAGTCCCGGTCGGAGCACGCTACGATCCACTTGAGTATCCTAGCTGTTTTCCCCTAGTTGATTCTTGGCTCAAATGAGGCTTCCAACACCTTGGTCACACGACAACAGCTTCTGGTTATGTTCCAACAGAGGATTTGAGCAGCTTTAATCCAGGCTAGGTTCGAGAAAGCCTTGTTAGAGTCAGGAAACTGATTACTTTGCTCCAGGAGTTCCCTCTTGCATGCTGTTGTTGTGCTGAAAGGAAGGAAGCTCAGGTGGGTGTTGAGTTGTTGATCGATCTGGTGTACAATTGCAGCAGTTTCAGGAATTTGTTCTTCAAAGGTGCAGATGTGAGGAGGAAATGGAAACCGGTGCACAGAGCGCATCTGGTGTGCAAGATGTAACCGTTTCAGTGGCAAATCCCTTCAAGACTCCATATCCGAGCAGAGAATGAATGGAGACTGGGTGCATGCCCTGGTTTGCCAGTTAACCTCAAGAAGAGAATGAACAAGGTTCAGAGTATAAAGCCTGTTCTTCAACTCCCGCTGTGTTACCGTGAGTGTAGAATGTAAGAGAATGAGAGTGGGTGTTAACCTTTTTCAGGAGGCATGCATGGGAGTTAGGGAATTCAGATTTTTGAGGTGTGGAAGTTTGGAATAGAATTAAGTTCTGTCGGTCCTTGCTTGCTTACTGAGAACAGGAGTGTCACAGGTTGTGCTTGCGGTCTCCAAAGCAATGTCTCCTTGACTGTTTTTTTTTTGTAGTTGGCTTACTAGACTCGACACTAGTATTAAGTGGTTGGTATAAGTTACCGAAATCGACACAGCTCAATTGGTTAAGATGTTAAGGGAGTGTACGGGAGGTCTCGGGTTCGAACCTCAGTGGGAGCGTCTTTGCTCCTTTTTTCTTTCTTTTTTTTTGTATAAGTTATACATGATTATTTATACATGTAATATCACATAATATACCACATTATATTTATTTATTTATTTGTCACAAAGTTATGCGACATTATCATTTATATTACAACGTTACGATGTTATGCAACGTTACTATTTATTATTTACAACGTTATAATATCATAACGTTATGTACATGTATTCTCGTATTCGGACATATATAAGTACGACTATATTAGCATATAACGTTGCTAAATTTAATTGTTCATAAATTATTTTATGTCCGAATTATATAACACGTTATTTTCAGATAGTCTCCCCGAGTTTATGATTTTATGTGAGTAAATATTCAGGGGTGTTTCACGAAAATTGAAGAGTGACGGCAAAGAAAGACGGGCAAGCACACAGCGGTAGGAAGGCAAGGGAAGAAGAGAGGTCGAAGAAACGGGCCAGTAGAGGAAAGAGGAAAAACTCGAAGAGTTGGGCTTTAAGAGAAGTTTTTTCCCGCTCAAATAAAAATATATATATATGTGCGAACAAAAGTGTCTTTTTTTTACAGGGGAAGAGAAAGGGCCGCACGCTTCCTAAAAGCGCTACCGACGTCTAGTCGAAAGGAAGGCCCTGCATATTCTACATCGGTAACGGGCGGAAAATTCGAAAAAGAGGAATACACCAAGACACGAGCTACGCACGTGGTCAATAAGAAGTTCCTTTTCTCCGCATAGGAAGAAAAAGAACTTGTGGGACTGAGATAAGGAGACAACAAGGCTTGAGTAAACCAAAGAGAGGGCTCCAGAGCTGGCCGCGGCCAAAGAGAGGGCCCCAGAGCTGGCCGCAGGCAGTCGCGAAATTTTTTCACCAAAACACAAGACACAGAAGTTCTATTTTCTTCACCGAAATTCAGAAAGACAGAACTTGTGGGACTGATGAGAAGGGAAGAAATGGCGCCGGACCAAAGCAGGCAACGTAGAGCATCCGGCCGCTCTGACGGATGAGATTAAAGGCACGTAGAGCATCCGGCCGCTCTGGCCGGATGAGATTAGAGGCTTGTAGAGCATCCGGTCGCCTTAGCCGGATGAAAATGGGACTTAAGCAAAGCAAACGTCACTCGACCGGCCGCTTGTGGTCGGTCAAAGATACTAAAGAGGGGGTAGAACTGTACTTAAGCATGTAAAATACAGGCTGGCACCAAAGGGACCAGGCCCAAAAAACTATAAATAAGGGTGTACCCCCATGAAATAAGACACGGTTTTTGGGCAATCAAACACACATCTGATTCTAATAGAGGCTCTCTTTCTCTCTCTACTCTCACAAAGATTCTGGGTTCGAGATCAGGTAATGTAGGACCGAATGTCAGATCAGGCCATTTTAGGATAGATACACTGTTACGTTGGGATCAAGGTCGGATCCTGTTAGGATGAATGCACTGTTTCACCTACCATTAATACAGTGCTTACCGTCCAATCTCCCTACATATCAGATACACGCAGCGGATATATACTTACATACAATGGGTGATACAATGTCGTTAGTCACCCACGTGACTAACACGGCTACTACTTCTACATACAGCATCGGTCTGATGGACCGGAATCCCGAGTACTACACATCTCAATACATACTCCATTTATCAATCGAATACTACAATGTTCCATTCAACACTTCACTCCTTCATAAATCATACAATACAAGATATATAACCGAGTTTACTAGGTTCCAAATACAACTACAATGCTTCGTCCAAGTTCCTATGTACTCATTAAGAGTCTACCCACTACCATTCCTCACAAACTACTTGCTTCCTAAATACAAGGGTGTGCCACCGGTCTCTTACCTTGACCAAAGCCACTTCGGGTACCTGCACACTAAAAACTTTCCCCCGAGGGGGTCTGCTTTCGCTGAGCATGATAACCGCATACCCCGCGTACTAGTGAGGGTACGCCGACCACTTGGTCGAATACATGCGGTTCATTTTATTCATACATACATGCATACATGCTTTCATACACAATATTACAATACTTACGCAAGACATACATACATACACTTCATTACATACAAGGAGTACAATATAAACCATCCAATACATACTTACCTTCTTCCGAATTACACATACCCATTACATACACAATGTACAATACTTGTTAGCTTCATTGGTCCACCCGGGTTAATCGGGTGGAGATTACTCTTTTACTCATTACTCCATACATACGCATACATACTCATACTCATACTCATACTCATACTCATACTCATACTCATACTCATACTCATACTCATACTCATACTCATACTCATACATACTTACTTACTTACTCTTACTCATGTTAAGTCGTCGGGACCTCCGGGCAGGGACTACACGGTCCCGCCACCGGGCTTTACTTGACTCACCGATCCGGGATGCTACCCATTTAAGGGGTTTGGGCCGCGGACCGGTTTAAGAGTCAGGAATCGGATCCAACCTCTTGTGTCTCCTCATCCTCACGCGTGGCCGAAGCTATATCGGACTTCTACTCATTCCAATTTACTCACTTTCAAGTTAGGAGTTAGGTAGTTAGGAATTAGTAGAAGTCAACATCCAAGCCACAATAATACAATACATATATACACATACATACGAGGTACAATACATTACACAAGTACAATACGAGGTACATACACACTTCATTCTCATTTATTCATTTCATGAATTATACAAACTATTGTTCAAGACAAATATATCAAGAACAATATAAACAAGCACAAGTAAGTGCTAGATAATCCGATTCATGCATTTATCTTATTTAGGTGATCAAATAAGCACACAAATCGGGGTAACCAGATTAGGATACAGGGCATGAAGAAATCATACCTTTCACCGTTGACTTTGGAACTCACCGACTCCCTTCGGTGTTCAACTAGTCGAATCCTATGACATGCATACAATTGGGTGGTTAATTATCCATAACCAACCTTACTCACTACTTCCCTTACTGTTTCCCAGTTTATACTTACTATTCCATTGTTACTTAATCATTTACTTATGTTACTAACTTAAAATTATTTTCTAAGCTTGTTTATGGCCTTAATGACCTTTAAACATCATTAATTATGTCTTAATCATCTTATATATCATTACCCTTCATTACCCATCCTTACCTAAGCATTAAAAACATTCTAGAGGATTTTTGTGTTGGTCCGGGTCGGTGTCCGGGTTTACAAACCCGGACCAACTCACTGGATCAACATACGGGTTAAAAATAGGCATGGTCCGGGTTTACACCCTGGTTTACAAACCCGGACCCTCTGTTTGGAAATGCTACGAGTGAGTTTTTGACATCGTCCGGGTTTGTGTGCTACTTTGCAAACCCGGACAATTTGTTTTAGAAACTTACGGGTGTATTTTTGGGGTGGTCCGGGTTAGTGTCTTGGTTTGTAAACCCGGACCATCCCTTGTAAAAACTTTCTGTCGTGTTTTCGTGCTAGTCCGGGTTTGTGTTCTGGTTTGCAAACCCGGACTAGTTACAGTATTGCAATATATGTAAGTTTTTTAGTTTGTTTAAATTCCAAACTTCTACCAATCTCTTCCCTAATATTTCAACATATAATCTAGCATGTTTTAACTGTGTTTAAGAATTTTAAACTAGCCTAAACCACTCTACCAAAATCTGTTACAAAACACACTCCACTGTTACATTTTTCTCCACTGTTACAGTTTTGTTCTTCTCCAAATGCTACAGATTTTTCCTTTCTTCTTCCCTACTCCTATGGCTCTTCCATTGCCTCATTTACATTATACTCAACCTAAGTCTTACCCTGTACAATGCTCTTTACTAAATCCTACATACTAATTCTTCCTTGTTTCTCCAACACACTTTAATATTCTTTGCTACAGATTTTTATATCTTTTCATTCTCTCACCACAACTACTACTCCTTAGTTACTAAATCATCTCTACTAAATCCCAATACACACCTTGGTTCTCCCATTCACCAAGTCATTCTTAATACACAATTCCTATTAAAATTTCGCCATAGTTCACCTACTTTTCTTACTATCCACATCTCCTTTCTCATCAAATCATCCCTATTCTAGCCAAACCACAAAGGTTCTATCAGCACTCATACAAAATCTCAATACACCAATACTTCCTCAGTTACAATAAACATCATTACTTCCTCAATCCACATACTAATACACATACACAATTTATTTGGCCCCAAGGCCTACAATTCCAATACTTGCTCATTAATACTCAAACTTCCACAAACTACAATACTAATACAATATTTGGGTTTCTTTAATCAGTTTACTCATCCCCATCTCTCTAATGCATTAAAATTTAACATTAGGGAGGAGCTCTTACCTTAAGCTTATATTTCCTTCCTTTCTTTTCCAATCCTCCTCTTTCTCTCTTTCTTGCACAATCGGCTACATGGGGAATGGAGTTGCAGAACCCCATTCCCATCACCCAATACACACAAAATAAGTGTAATTAACATACTAACCCTTACATTAACACTAATGCATTGAGATGTTCAAATCACGAATTCTAGGGTTTACCTTTAGAGTGTTTTAGGAGGGGTTTTAGCCCTTGGTTTGAGAAGGTGATTCCACCACCATTGCAAGGTTGTAATTTTGCTTAAATGAGAGAGAGAAAGTAGAGTATTACAAGGGGGTAGGAATCGGTTGTAAAAGAAGATGAAGGAAACATGAGTTTTTCATGTAAATTTTTACCTTAATGGAGAGAGGAGACTCCAAGCTTTACTTTGGTACCATTTTCTCTTTGAATGGGGAATACCCATGGAGATGAAGTTCTTCCTTTTTGAATTTTGAAAAGATAGAGTTGTAGAGAATGTTGAGGGGAGTTCAAATATGTAATTTGTTTTTGATTTGGAGCCTTAATAAGGCTTGGGCAAGCTTGAGCAGGTGAGCTGCCATGGTTGTCTCTTTGGAGCTTCCAAAAATCGCCAACAGAGAAGAAGAAGAGGGAGAAATCACTGGGTGAGGGGAACCCACGCGAGAGAGAGGAGAAATGTGAGGGGGAGAGGAGAGAGGTAAGGTAAATACCTTTTTACTTTTTTGGTACTTTTGCTTTTTGGCCCTTTAATTAATTAGCTAGTTACATGTGTATGTGTGGGGTTATTTGACTTAAAAAAATCGGTCCCCCTACTGTATTACTAGTTGGAGCATTTTTTGTCTTTTACAGAAACGCTCGTTTATTTTACCCGGTTTCGGTACTATTCACTAACCGGGCCCGTTTTCCGGAATTTTCTCGTTTAATTATTTTTATTGATTATTAAGCTTCCATAAATGCTTAATCATTGTTATTTAATGATTTATAATTTTTATGGGTTCATTTGACCACTTAAAGTCACGTTTTCGGGTCTTCTCGAAAAACGTGCATTAATGCTCTATTTGCGTTTTAATAAAATATTTGGATCCGTTTTCTTCGGGAGTTGTTCCCAGATATTATTTAGGCCTTGTTAAGCCTTTAGAATCCATATATTACGCTAACCGAGGTTTCATACCTCCTATGGTTATTTAACGCTTATTTAGCATTTTTCGCTTTTTAAGCATTTCTTCATTTCTTTTGGATTTATTTTTCCTTACCAATATTACTTAGGCGTCATTAGGCCCTTAAATACGTATTAGATTAATTTTAATCCCTACATTTAAGTTCGGGGTATTTCAATCTACCCCCCTAAAGAACTTTGTCCTCAAAGTTGTTCGAGGTTATGGGATTACTATACTTACACATTTACACTTGCCTAATACCAAAGCCATGCACTCCTCCTCCTTACAATTCCCAAATTCGTTCCTCCAAGTTTCTCCTTTCCATACCATACCAATGTCCAATAGTTACTCCAATCCATATTACTATCAACATCCGGTTCCTCATTACAAGTTTTATACATACACACAGTGCAACGCTATCCCCAAAGCAATGCAATACACATTACAATCCCGCAGGCACTCCGGTCATCTAGACACAGGACTCCTCTATGTCCTGTTGCCCTTGGAATAATACAACATGCTACCTACTGTCATTCTCTGGTATAAGCTTCTAACAATTACTTACTCTCCAATCTAAGGAAAATTCTTTTACAACTACTAATTAGAAATCTTTCTAAAGCATACAATTCCAAATTCCAATTTGTATTCATTACTTCTATCCTATGCGTGATTCTTGTGACCATTTGAAGGGAGCTTCAAGAATCATTCGACCCTGGTGTGATCAGCACCAGTGTTGAACTATCCTTCCACTCCAATTTGTGTTCGGTTTCCCTTGATCTGATCAGGATCAAGTTTGACTTCTCACATCAGATTCAACCAAACAAATAATTTAATTGTTTTCATTTTCTATCTTTTTACTCTTTCTAGTCGTAATTACAAATTCATACATCTCCAAAGGATGGAATCCGTCCATCAATCGTCCTCACTTTACTTCCCAAATGCTTTACTCTGTGGTTCAATACCTAAATGCTCACTTCATCGACTGTTACTACTTCCATTCATTACTCGCCATCATCTCCAATATTCTATCCAAGAAATACTATACCTATGAGATTTAGTTGTCTTCAATTGCTTCAAATATTTTACTTACGATTCCACTACTCATAACTTCATTCATCTACTATCCTCATTCATTTCGTACTACTTCTTCAAAGGCTACAATACTTGTGGAGCTCCGTCCACTGCTCATTACTTTTCTTTTTCTAATACTCTTACATTGGTGTTACAAGATGGGTGTATTCCTCTAAAGGTATTTGCATGTGTAACGCCTAGTTACCAGAATTACAATATGAATGAGTACTTATGTTTATTTAACATAGTATCAATCATCAATTTGATTCTCATTTATGCTATGCACATTATGGTTTATGTGTTTTATTCACAAAACTTACATTAAGCGGTTTTCGCTCTACCCCCCTTAAAAGTGTAACACCCCATCCAACATTAACACACTTACAATAAACTGCAGCGGAATAACAACCTCGTCACATTACTTAACTCGTTGGTGTTACACGCCGTTAGCCAACCACGTGGCTAACAAGGCTAATACATACACATTGTACCGGTCTGATGGGCTAAATTCCCGAGCGACTACACATTACTATACCTTTCCATTAACAACAACAACAACGTACAACTTTCACTATACCGAGTATTTATAACTAATGCCGATAACAATTTCGGTCTTACTACACCTACTGTATATATACAACATAAACAATTACCCATGTACAATGACTACCCCGTCCTACTCTCGGACGGCTTCCAGTTCCTTGTACCTGAAATAGGAAAAGAAGAGAAAGGGTGGCCCCTAAGGGGCTCAGCACCTTTGCTGGTATGGTAATCCCGCAGCCCACATGCTACCGGGCCACGCACAACTAATTGTCGTCTTAGCATGCGGTTGATTATATTTAAATCATGCATGTAACAGTAAACACACATCACATAACATTTCGCCTCAATGGGCTCAACAAACGGATAATATATCCTTACTTAATAAGTCACTCTTGGTATTCATTATCCCTAGAGTGTTCCTCCTCTAATGGAGCTACTTCCTTAATAGACAACACTTACCCTTAAATCGGGTTATCCTTAAACGCCTCTTTTCTCAAACTGGGATTCATACCCATAATCCAAATACTCCACATTATACAACATATAACATACACTACATAACAACACATAACCACACTTTGCACGTTTCCACGTGTACAACATAACACCGCAATAGATATTGCATCACAACAAAATACATAACATAACGGGAATGGTTCTCTTAGGAACCGACCCAAACATTGCTTATACACTGGTGAGCCTAGAGAATGTTGCAGTCTCATGATAAGCTCGTTATACAATAACAACAACACTCATTACCGTCCTAATAGTCGGACGAGTAACTTAAGTTAAGGCGGTTCGGGTTTGGAGGCCCGAACACACCACACAAACACATGTTCCCCCTAAACCGATCATAATCAGAATAGCTAAGCTTTGGAGTGAGCTATGGGAGATCATAACCCGTGAGGGAAACAACCATAACAAAGAGAAGGGTAAAGCTAAGAAGGATACCCTCTCCCAAACAACGCGCGACCGGCCAAACCAGATTCCTCACTACTGTTAGTACATACTTACTTTAGATATTGGCTAGAACCCCACTGTTGGAGTTTGTCACAACTACACCATACAGTATTACAATTGGGTTAAACACACAAGGGAGATCCCTACATTCACATACACATATCACACAATTAACACACGCATAGCCGTGGTTAGTACGTCCCATGGTTCGGGTCGTTTAATCCGAATACCGAACTCTCATGTGATCCTAGACTCAGTTAACTAAGGTTAACACTTCCGAGGTTAAATGGTATCGGATTGAACACGCCACATAAATGAATTATAAACTCCTTATACATGTTTTAATCTTACAACGTGGCAAACATACAGAAAAAACACATTGGCATACAAGCCGGTGTAATCCGGTAGGACACAGGTTGCAAGAAAACCATACCTGTCACCGGAGTCCACTTTATCATGTCCACTTACGTTCCTCGAGCATTCTCGAACAACTGATAACATTACATGTACTTTTTATTAACATCGGGGTAACATGATTGTTTAAAGTCTAATGCTTATAACTTATCCCCGTTAATTTAGTTATATAACTTCACATTTTAACTTGTTTTACTTTTACATTTTAATACAATTTCCTCCACTAAATTGTCCTTATAACTCACTAACATGTCCTTAACAATCTTATAACATCATTAAAATCAATCCCCTCATTACATATCATTTTATAACCTTAACATTTAAATCATCTCACTTAACTTAATCTCTCAAGTCCATATATATTTATCTTTCTAAACAATCTCTCTTAATATGGCATACCACTAATACCACTTAACATTCTTAAAATTAATTTTTTTTTTTGGTCCGACCGACCCCCGACCGACCCACCCCCTGGGTAGGTCGGCTGCAGAGATCATCTAAGTTCACAGTTTCAGCCCGACCGACCCAACTGGGGTCGGTCCCCTGGGTAGGTCGGCTGCAGAAACTTCCATAAGAATTGTCCTGTTCCAAACAAACCTCTCCCAATGTGTTGCAACACCATATGACACCTCACACCTTTAGCCATGTACTAAACTCTTTAAATCACACACCAAAACCATCTTATCATTCACAAATTCCTTACAAAATTCTTAGCACTTGGAATGTTTCCTCCTTAGGATTTCTAAGTGGTACTTCACCAATATTGACCACTATACCAAGGTGTTTCCTCTACACCTTAACATCATCTCTCAAACTTCTTCTCTTACTAACTAAATCTCCTTTTCACATCTTGCCTAAACATCACTTCTTCCTTGTACATCAACATTCCTAAACCTTAAACAAACTTCTCCAAGACTTGAATACATTCTCAAAAACACACATTGAATTCCTAGAACTTCCAAGATAATACCTAAATCCTTGCATCACTCTAAATCACCTTAATACATGTTTTCTTCCCTAGTAAAACATTTGTTCACCTTTAACACTTCCTAGTTCACCAAAACTCATTTAAAACACCTAGAACTCCTTATACATTTTCCAAATTTTGCCATAGCTTCTCTTGTATATCCTCACATCCAAACACTTAGGTTTTTACCTTATTTCATTCAAGAACACCTAAAATCCATCAAGAACTTCCTCACACACAAAACTTCACCAAATTTACACTACATCACAATATAGTGCATAAACTTAAATTGCTTGGCACTTAGGCCCTTAAATAGCATAAACCATAAACACTGAATTTCCACATTTAAATGCCTTCAACCTGCGAATACACACAACAATGCTCCCATGTCCTTTTAGTCCACCTTGTGGATAGTTTCCTAGCTCATTTTCCCATTGGCTCTTTAGGTTATTTATTAAGCAAATATAGCTCAATTCCCTAGTACAATAAACCACATTAAGAGAGGTTATTTACCTCTTTGTTTTTCCAAGTTTTCTCACTTGTTTTCTCTTGTTTTTCTTGATTGAAAATCGGCAAGGAGCTTTTATCACTTGTCAACCTTCTAACCAATATACATATAAGGGTAATGAGCATTAAGTTTAATACTCAAACTCATAATTAAACCCTAGGTTTACATAAGTGTCTTAAAACACTAAAATTGATGTTTACCTTTGGAATTTGAAAGAGAACTTGAACAAGTGGCAAGATAGGACTCCTCCTAGCCCTTTGAAGTTTGGATTAAGCTAAAAAGATAGCAAGGTAATGCACCATTGTAAGGTGAATTTTCGGCCACACACTAAAACAAGAGGAAATGTTGTTTTTCTTTGATTTTCCTTACCTTGAAGCAAAGGAGAATGTCAAGGCATGAAAAGGTGAGCTCAAGCTCCTTCAATGGAGAATCTTCATGGCACCAAAATGGAGTTCTTGAAGATTTGAAAAGAGAGAAGTGTAGAGCTTGACCTAACTAAGACAAATATGGTCTTGGAATTTGATTTGGTGCATGGAGCTAGAAGTTACAAGCATTCAAAGATGGAGAATGGTATATGGCTGTAGCAAAACGAGATGGAGAAGGGAGGATGAGGTTGGAGACGGTGGGAACCAAGAAGAAAAGAAGAGAAAGTGAGGAGAGAGGTTTAGTTTGGAGATATTTATGTTATAAGGCATAAAGTAACTTTTCACTTTATTCTTTCTTCTTTTCTTTATTTGCTAGCCAAGTGTGATGACTCACACACTAAAAACCGTGCCCCCTTCAATATATAAGATACTTATGGTCTTTGTTGACCATTTAACTAATTAAAGTTGACTTAAGTCAAAACTAGCACTATTTGGGCACTATTCACAAACTAAGGCACATATTTGTGAAATTTTTGATTTCCCATTGATATAGACTTCCAAATGTGATACTATATGTACACATGTTAATTAAAGAGTAATGATGGACATCTAGCCATTCAAAACTCATTTACAAGACAATTTTTCAAAAACGTGCTTTAAGACTCCTTAGAGCACATTTTGTGTTTTAACTTGTTTTCAAGCTTGGTTTTCTTTGGTAATTGATTAAATATGTTAATTAACATACTTTTAAGGTATAGGTATGACCATTAGGTCTTATAAAATTTATCCCAGGCTTAGAGCACATTTTTGCTCATATTGACTTTAAGGTATTTATTTGTGTTTTGTTTGGTTTCATTGTCTACCAAAGTTTCCTAAGGACTTAATTAGCCTTATTAAATCATACTTGAATATTATTAAGCCTTGGTAGGCTCTTTGGGTCCTAACCAAGTTCGCTCATAGCTTAGAGCATGTTTTTGCTCAAACTGTGTCTTAATGCTTTATTGCATTTTACTATGGTTTAAATTGTACACTGATGTTCCTAAGGCACTTTTAGCCTTTACATACCATAGTTTAATATTTAAACCGCATATCAAGGTTTGGGGTATTTCAATCTACCCCCCTTAAAAGAACTTCGTCCTCGAAGTTCACATTTCCCACACATCATTAGATTAGAATACGGGGATTACTTACAGCCATAAAACTTCCATAACCAAACACACTTTACATCACAACCTCGGACTTAATGGTCCGGGCAACACATTCACATCCACACATAACATAACATATTCACATGATAACCTCGGACTCAATGGTCCGGGTATCTTAACAACACTTACACATACATAACAACCCCTTTGACTCACTGGTCTTGGGTAACATAACAACCTTTAGACACATAGGTCTATGTAACACAACACATTTAGACTCGTAGGTCTTAATAGCATACACTTTAGGAACTCAAGGTCAAAATAATATTTATTACACATACCACACAACATGTCATAGCATGTATAACAATCAAAAATATCTTTGATATACACTGTGATCCCGCAGAACCCGGTCGCGATGGACACCTTCCGTCCCCGTGCCTTTGGGAGATTAAAACAATCACTTAAATTTGAAATTTTTTCCTTGTGAGGTTAAGTAAGAGAACTTTAATTATGTAAAGTATCTATCGACGTTTTATAAATACCAATTCAAAATCCTTTTGAAAACACACACAACTCCAAGTCCAACTTAGCTCTTTGCTTCTTTCTTAGCGTGGTTATTTGTGACCACTTATAGGGAGTTTCAAGAGTCATCCAACCCTGATGTGATCAGCATCAGTGTTGAACTATCCTTCCACCCAATTTGTGTTCGGCTTCCCTTGATCGCATGCAAATCAAGTTCCACTTCCCACTTCATTTTCAAGCATCAACTAAGTCACTCATTTCCAATTTTCTATCTTTTAAATCATTCTAATCATGATCATAACATCTCCAAGGATAGAACTCGTCTATCAGTTACCTCCATTCACTTAATCATGTTGCCTAGGGAATCTTATTCTCACTAGGTTCTATGTCGGTATCATGCCCTTTCTTGAATCACTATATAGTATGTATATACACATATATTTTATCAAAATACAACACACAGTTTCACATTTATACACTGTCGGGGTTTTGTTCCCCGGGAGTTTCTCTACTCCCCACACTTGTATTATCACACACAACTATTAATAAATCAACACACACTTATCACAATGGTATTCGCATCTTCTGTGCGCAATTACCACAATTAAACCATGAATGAATGTGTATGTTTATGTAACACACACACCAATCATCAAAACAATAATTTTGTGCTATGCACAATATAAGTCACATACACTACGTACACTTGTACGGTAATATACACTAAGTGGTTTTGCGCTCTACCCCCCTTAAAAGGGATTACGCCCACGTAATCAATCACTAAACATTGGCTTATAATGTTCTGCCGTCGTGAAGTGTTTTAACTTCCACGCGGTCTATTACACAATGGATTCCGATTAGAGGATCTTAACCATATTGGTGGTTTAGTTCCTAAACCAAGAATTCTCATTGGAGTTTGTTTAAACTCTTAGTTGGTTTCGATTCTGGCCTGTTGGGCTTCTAGGCGTTAATAATTAGCCGTTCACTCATGTTCACCATGTACATTCAACACTTGAATCACTGGCTCACTAGTTTCTGCTGCGAAACTCTAATAACTGTAGAGCTTAATTGCTCCCTTTTGTTATTCTTACTGTATTGTACATCCCCAATTGTCACCTTCATCTTGGTAACAATGGTTTCTCAACCGACGCGTGGTATCTCTTACCGTTAGCGAATTCGGTGAGTTATACACTTTCTATCCACTTCCATAACAATTTACTGTGTATACCACTATGTATTTCACAATGATTGACTTGTTCCCTTCCGACTTACAGTCGGTTGAGATTGAGCTACTACCTAGTGTGTAGTGCTCTCTCAGCTATTTACAACATTTGGGGTATATCCCCTACCGATATATGCAGTTAGTGCTACTGTAGTCACTTACTGTTAATCATATCTCTTACTGTACAAGTACTTTTTTTATTGGTGCGGCCTTGCATTTCCTATGCATCGGCCATTATAACATTATTGCTCCACAATTAACATGTTTCCAATTCCTAGCTATCTCATTCGATCATTACTGCACAAGTGCAATACCAAAACACTCAGTCATACAGAGTGCAGAGGTGTAAACTCTTGACAGTAAATCTCTTATGCGATTCGCCATGGAATTCACACTGTGTTTCATTGAGATTCCGATCTCGTAATACTGGCCATTGGCTTACTGCCGAGTTTGTTTATCATCACTTATCTTGCATCTCCACTGAGTTTAACTCATAACTGGTCTTATCTGTTACATTATTGTTTAACAACATTTATACAATGGTCGCTTGTTGCGCACCGTGCTCTTACTCCCTGTATAACATCAGCTTATATCGTATCTACTGTCACCTCAACTTCCACACATAACTTACATTATTCACATTATGGTTCATCCCTCATTTGGATGACTACTGAATGCTCCTTGAGCATCGTTCATTCGAGTCACAAGCCGGCATTATTCAGCCAGGTGCTTCACTTTATACACACATACTACTAAGCTAATTGCTCTCTTTCAATAATAACATCGTCCATCCTTAACATATTTCTTGAACTTGATTCACATAACTACCGCTCATGCGGTCTCACAATATCGAGAGGTATCCCCACTCTTAATGCAGTGGTTCGTTCTCCACTCTATTCACTTATATAACATAAACTTCTGCAATCAATCTAATTTATATAACATATCTTGCTTATGGCTTATAAGCCTTATTTGCCTTGAGCTGGGCTCATTGTAGGCTGTCCACACACATGTACTCCTCTGTACAACATTATATGGTTTGGATATTATACTGAGCTCCATGACAAGGTCGTTGCATTCCGTTTCCTTTCATGGGATGCCCCTTAGGATTGTCAGTCCGTCTCCTGACAACTTATGTCTAAACTGGGTGTTAGTTTCAACCCTTGTGTTTCTGTCATGTTATTTCGTGCAACAATTGCTGATGCGAACACCCTTTAAGGATTGCTCCTGGGTGTTACTAAGTTATGCCCTTACATCAAGTTCACACTTATTGGTACATTCAGTTAGCCACGCCTTTTGCTCCTGATAGTGTAGGTACTCATTCTGGGAGTTTCATCCCGTCCATTGCACATTAATGTGTCCACATTAGGCATCTGCCTTGCCCTGCTTTCCAGCTATCATGTTTATCCCTGAGGATCCTTAAGACATATGCTATGTCTTTACTTAACAGTTTGTGCACTTCGCACTTCCTAACTCTTAAACATTCCCTTGAAAGGAATTCACTAATCCTTTTAATCTCGTTAACTTAACTGAGTTCCTTAACTTCAACCATTCATGGTAATCCTTAGCTGTTTTGACTTATACTGTTGACCGTAGAACGGAGTCGACTACTTCCCGTGTTTCGGACTCTACTCGTATACATATGTGGGGTACCATACTGATACATTGCTACTTACCCAACTAACCCATAAGTAGGTCTGTCAGGCCCACAAGCTCCTATCGGAGTGCGGTCGTCCCACAATTCAGTTGGTACACTCGTAGTGTCCGTCACACGCCTAGGTGAAGTATTCTGTTGTCAACTCCCTTATATTGTCCCGTGACAATATTCATTCCATGCTTCCTGAACTTAATCGAGGGAAAGTTTATCCATTGTTGTATCCTTGCCAACTGTCCTTGGTTTTACTGGTTTGGTTTAAAAAGAAGGTTAGAAAGAAGTGTTGGTTTGAAAGAAAGTCTGGTTTTGAAAAGAAAAGGGTTTGAATAAATCTGGGTTTGAAAGAAAATTTTCACGGTTTCACAACATCTTCTTACCTTAGCCAAGTCTAGCTTCTTGCTGACTGGTGTACTTACAATTACAGGGGTTAGGCTGTTAAGCCCTTCCACACTTAACTTCGTGGAACTTTACCAAGTACTTCATATTTGTTATAAATTTCCCGAACAGCCCCGTTATAGCAGCACTTGCCATGGCAAGTGCGCCTTGCTAACTGGCTATCGGTTCAACACATACCGGTTGTGGTATTGTTTTTACCCATATTGTCATCAGTGGCCTTGTTGGCCCTCACTGATCTTACTGCCTTGATAATAACTCCTCTAGGTGACTTCTCACTGTCTTCACATGATAATTATCAACTGGGGTGTCTCCCATTCTTGGAGTTCCCTTTTACTTAGTATTGTTTCCTCTTCGTAGCCCGTTTCACGTATTTGGGCACTACGTTGTAGTTCCCTTGTCGGTTGGTATACCGTTGGTGTATTATTTATCAACTGTGGTTCCGTAGACACTCGTCTCGGGTTTTATTAATCCACTTCTTGCCTGTTGCACGGTCGGTGCGTTGCAAACTGGTTATTCTCGACTGCTCGGCATGTCGACCCAGGTTGCCGGAAATTCTATTCTTCTATACACAAAATTCTTCATTCTTCGCTATTGCATGCGGTTAACATTGTTCAGATGGAAACCGTCTCCGGGATTCTCAGTTTTCAGGATCTACCGTATGACAGGTTCTCTGTACCCTTAGAGGTATTCAATAACAGCCAGATCGGGTATTCCCGAGTAAGAGAGGACTTCCTTCTCTCTGGCGTTGTTTCCCAAGTTATAAAACAGGGATTGTGGAGGGCGGGAAGGATATAGTAGGTTTCCAGTAGTCACTGGTAGTTCCTAACTAGCGTATCTCTCACGCTATCACTCAACCCTTAACCCAAAGTACTAAAATCCTAACTCGGTACTTCCTAAGCTCGGTAATTCAGTCATCAGAGCGATACTTCGCTCTGATACCACTTTTTGTAACACCCCATCCAACATTAACACACTTACAATAAACTGCAGCGGAATAACAACCTCATCACATTACTTAACTCGTTGGTGTTACACGCCGTTAGCCACCCACGTGGCTAACAAGGCTAATACATACACATTGTACCGGTCTGATGGGCTAAATTCCCGAGCGACTACACATTACTATACCTTCCCATTAACAACAACAACAACGTACAACTTTCACTATACCGAGTATTTATAACTAATGCCGATAACAATTTCGGTCTTATTACACCTACTGTATATATACAACATAAACAATTACCCATGTACAATGACTACCCCGTCCTACTCTCGGACGGCTTCCAGTTCCTTGTACCTGAAATAGGAAAAGAAGAGAAAGGGTGGCCCCCAAGGGGCTCAGCACCTTTGCTGGTATGGTAATCCCGCAACCCACATGCTACCGGGCCACGCACAACTAATTGTCGTCTTAGCATGCGGTTGATTATTTTAAATCATGCATGTAACAGTAAACACACATCACATAACATTTCGCCTCAATGGGCTCAACAAACGGATAATATATCCTTACTTAATAAGTCACTCTTGGTATTCATTATCCCTAGAGTGTTCCTCCTCTAATGGAGCTACTTCCTTAATAGACAACACTTACCCTTAAATCGGGTTATCCTTAAACGCCTCTTTTCTCAAACTGGGATTCATACCCATAATCCACATACTCCACATTATACAACATATAACATACACTACATAACAACACATAACCACACTTTGCACGTTTCCACGTGTACAACATAACACCGCAATAGATATTGCATCACAACAAAATACATAACATAACGGAATGGTTCTCTTAGGAACCGACCCAAACATTGCTTATACACTGGTGAGCCTAGAGAATGTTGCCAGTCTCATGATAAGCTCGTTATACAATAACAACAACACTCATTACCGTCCTAATAGTCGGACGAGTAACTTAAGTTAAGGCGGTTCGGGTTTGGAGGCCCGAACACACCACACAAACACATGTTCCCCCTAAACCGATCATAAGTCAGAATAGCTAAGCTTTGGAGTGAGCTATGGGAGATCATAACCCGTGAGGGAAACAACCATAACAAAGAGAAGGGTAAAGCTAAGAAGGATACCCTCTCCCAAACAACGCGCGACCGGCCAAACCGGATTCCTCACTACTGTTAGTACATACTTACTTTAGATATTGGCTAGAACCCCACTGTGGAGTTTGTCACAACTACACACCATACAGTATTACAAGTGGGTTAAACACCCACAGGGAGATCCCTACATTCACATACACATATCACACATTAACACACGCATAGCCGTGGTTAGTACGTCCCATGGTTCGGGTCGTTTAATCCGAATACCGAACTCTCATGTGATCTAGACTCAGTTAACTAAGGTTAACACTTCTGAGGTTAAATGGTATCGGAGTTGAACACGCCACATAAATGAATTACTGTAAACTCATTACATGTTTTATCTTACAACGTGGCAACATACAGAAAAACACATTGGCATACAAGCCGGTGTAATCCGGTAGGACACAGGTTGCAAGAAAAACCTTACCTGTCACCGGAGTCCACTTATCATGTCCACTTATGTTCCTCGAGCAATTCTCGAAACAACTGATAACATTACATGTACTTTTATTAACATCGGGGTAACATGATTGTTTAAAGTCTAATGCTTATAACTTATCCCCGTTAATTTAGTTATATAACTTCACATTTTAACTTGTTTTACTTTACATTTTAATCCAACTTTCCACCTACTTAATTGTCCTTATAACTCACCTAACATGTCTTAAAACACCTTATAAACATCATTACTAATCAATCCCCATCATTACATATCATTTTTATAACCTTAACATTTAAATCATCTCACTTAACTTAATCTCTCAAGTCCATATATATTTATCTTTCTAACCATCAATACTCTCTTAATGGCATACACTAATACCACTTAACATTCTTAAAATTAATTTTTTTTTTTTTAAGGTCCGACCGACCCACCGACCGACCCACCCCCTGGGTAGGTCGGCTGCAGAGAACATCCAACTTCACAGTTTCAGCCCGACCGACCCAGACTGGGGTCGGTCCCCTGGGTAGGTCGGCTTGCAGAACTTCCTAAGAATTGTCCAAATTGTTCCAAACTTTTCCTTAGTCTCCCAATGTGTTGCAACACCATATGGCACCTCAAACACACTTTAGCCATGTACTAAACTCTTTAAATCACACACCAAAACCATCTTATCATTCACAAATTCCTTACAAAATTCTTAGCACTTGGAATGTTTCTCCTTAGGATTCTAAGTGGTACTTCACAATATTGACCACTATACCAAGGTGTTTCCTCTACACCTTAACATCATCTCTCAAACTTCTCTCTTACTAACTAAATCATCCTTTTCACATCTTGCCTAAACATCACTTTTCCTTGTACATCAACATTCCTAAACCTTAAACAAACTTCTCCAAGACTTGAATACATTCTCAAAAACACACATTGAATTCCTAGAACTTCCAAGATAATACCTAAATCCTTGCATCACTCTAAATCACCTTAATACATGTTTTCTTCCCAAGTAAAACATTTGTTCACCTTTAACACTTCCTAGTTCACCAAAACTCATTTAAAACACCTAGAACTCCTTATAATTTTCCAAATTTTGCCATAGCTCTCTGTATATCCACATCCAAACACTTAGGTTTTTACCTTATTTCATTCAAGAACACCTAAAATCCATCAAGAACTTCCTCACACACAAAACTTCACCAAATTTACACTACATCACAATATAGTGCATAAACTTAAATTGCTTGGCACTTAGGCCCTTAAATAGCATAAACCATAAACACTGAATTTCCACATTTAAATGCCTTCAACTGCGAATACACACAACAATGCCCATGTCCTTTTAGTCCACCTTGTGGATAGTTTCCTAGCTCATTTTCCCATTGGATCTTTAGGTTATTTATTAAGCAAATATAGCTCAATTCCCTAGTACAATAAACCACATTAAGAGAGGTTATTTACCTCTTTGTTTTTCCAAGTTTTTCTCACTTTGTTTTTCTTGATTGAAAATCGGCAAGGAGCTTATCACTTGTCAACCTTCTAACCAATATACATAAAGGGTAATGAGCATTAAGTTTAATACTCAAACTCATAATTAAACCCTAGGTTTACATAAGTGTCTTAAAACACTAAAATTGATGTTTACCTTGGAATTTGAAAGAGAATTGAACAAGTGGCAAGATAGGACTCCTCTAGCCCTTTGAAGTTTGGATAAGCTAAAAAGATAGCAAGGTAATGCACCATTGTAAGGTGAATTTTCGGCCACACACTAAAACAAGAGGAAATGTTGTTTCTTTGATTTCCTTACCTTGAAGCAAAGGAGAATGTCAAGGCATGAAAGGTGAGCTCAAGCTCCTTCAATGGAGAATCTTCATGGCACAAAATGGAGTTCTTGAAGATTTGAAAAGAGAGAAGTGTAGAGCTTGACCTAACTAAGACAAATATGGTCTTGGAATTTGATTTGGTGCATGAGCTAGAAGTTACAAGCATTCAAGATGGAGAATGGTATATGGCTGTAGCAAAACGAGATGGAGAAGGGAGGATGAGGTTGGAGACGGTGGGAACCAAGAAGAAAAGAAGAGAAAGTGAGGAGAGAGTTTAGTTTTGGAGATTTATGTTATAAGGCATAAAGTAACTTTTCACTTTATTTTTCTTCTTTTCTTATTTGCTAGCCAAGTGTGATGACTCACACACTAAAAACCGTGCCCCCTTCAATATTAAGATACTTAGGTCTTTGTTGACCATTTAACTAATTAAAGTTGACTTAAGTCAAAACTAGCACTATTTGGGCACTATTCACAAACTAAGGCACATATTTGTGAAATTTTTGATTTCCCATTGAATAGACTTCCAAATGTGATACTATATAGTACACATGTTAATAAGAGTAATGATGGACATCTAGCCATTCAAAACTCATTTACAAGACAATTTTTCAAAACGTGCTTTAAGACTCCTTAGAGCACATTTTGTGTTTAACTTGTTTTCAAGCTTGGTTTCTTTGGTAATTGATTAAATATGTTAATTAACATACTTTTAAGGTATATGTATGACCATTAGGTCTTATACAATTTTATCCCAGGCTTAGAGCACATTTTTTGCTCATATTGACTTTAAGGTATTTATTTGTGTTTTGTTTGGTTTCAATTGTCTACCAAAGTTTCCTAAGGACTTAATTAGCCTTATTAAATCATACTTGAATATTATTAAGCCTTGGTAGGCTTTGGGTCCTAACCAAGTTCGCTCATAGCTTAGTAGCATGTTTTTGCTCAACTGTGTCTTAATGCTTATTGCAATTTTACTATGGTTTAAATTGTACACTGATGTTCCTAAGGCACTTTTAGCCTTTACATACCATAGTTTAATATTTAAACCGCATATCAAGGTTTGGGGTATTTCAAAAAGGGATTACGCCCTCGTAATCTACCCTATGTTATTATTATTAAACTTTGGTTTAATCAGTCTGGGCAAACTGAAGCGTTTAGCTTCACTACCGTGTACTATACAATATGCTCTGGTCAAAGGGATCTTAACCATACCAATGGTTTAGTCTTTGCACCAAGGATTTCCATATGTGTTTATTTAACTCATCATTAATTCAGTTCTAGCCTATTAGGCTTCAAGGCATTAATAGCCATTCTACTATCCTCACTAGGTATATTATCTCCTAGCTAGGGCCCACTAGCTTCTGCTACGCGACCCTTATAATCCTAGTATTTTATTGCTCTTTGGTTATCCCAATGTGCTACTCATCGCCTCTTTATCCCTTCGTTGTGGGAATAAGGTTTACTACAGTGTGGTATTCTTTTACCGTTGTTTGAACTCTATGAGTTAAAGATTGTAACCAGCTCTCTGGTAATCTACTGCACATGCTATTTGTGCTTCCACGATTATTCGTTAAGTTCCTCCGACTTATTGTCGGGCGAGGTTAAGTCACTACTTAGTTGTAGTGCTTCCTCTGTTGTCAATAGCTTCTGAATTATACCAGTCCTCCTGGTTCAGTACAAGTGTTCTTTACTTGTATGACCTTGCATTGATATGCGTTGGTCCTAGTGACTTCCTTAAGTCTCCTTTCACCTTTTGTTCCATTGGGATTCACATTCTGTGATTGTTAGGTGTTTTTACACTCTTCGTGCTTCTTTGGCCTTAGGCCGCACGGTTTGTTGCTAAGCTTGCTTAACTGGCTTATGCCATGTTTGTTGGTGAAAAGAAAGGTTTACTATGATTTACATTTCCTACATTCCTAGCTATCCCACTTGATCATTAGTTGCACAGTGCAATACCAAAAACTCAGTCATACAGAGTGCAGAGGCGTAAACGCTTGACAGTAAATCACTTATGTGATCGCATAGGAATAAATATTTCTGCCTGTCTTCTCATACTTATACTCTGTGTCATTGCTTAACTACTTCCTCATAGCGGTCGCTTGTTGCGCACCGTATTCTTACTCATTATACAACATCGTTTTTACTGTCTCTGTTACTGTGGTAGTTTGTCTTTACTCATTGCCATTGTCGTTGGCACCATTTTCTTATGGCATGAACACTGAGGGTTTCCTCTGTTCGTGTGTATGACGGTTGTCGTAGCTTACCGCAATGTTATTATCTTCCCAATGTGGAGATGTTTTATTTCCAATTAGGTTTCATGTGTAGGTTAGCTTACCTCACATTTCTTCATCATTTATGATACAATTTACCAAGTATCTTGGTTGACAATGGATGAAGTAATTTATCGGTTTACAAGCTCTCCTGAGCGTTGGTCATTCATGGTGTGCATTGTGCATTCACATTGATTGTTTTTGACAATTATTGTCTCCCAGCGCCGAGCATTGGTTATAGGCTCTAGCTGTGTAGTTTTACATGTATGTACATCACCGGGACATCCCAAGAAACTTCAAGGGTTTTCTGGTCCCGTTCTATCATTGATAAATGAAGTTCTTGTTGAGAGGTTTGTTTCCACTCATAGATCTCATGACTAGGTTTACCATGTTGGTGTTTACACAATGGTTCACCACATGCTTGGGTGCATATGGAGTATGCTTACTCCTTAAGTCATAATGGTTTGGAAATCTCATTTCCTTATTCCATCGCCCCTTGGCAATATCTATATGCGTAGGCTTTTCTGTTATAATAGATGGAAGCCTTTCTAAGGGTTCACATCTTCACCACATTGGTGGTCTTTGGCTAACGAGGGGTACCTTCCTTTGGGTTTCTCATAGTGTCCAAGTGTGAACTAGGCCAACGTTGGCATTATCATGATTCTTATGCCTCTGTGCTACCATTGCTACAGAAGGCATGAAAGTAATTAAAAGCTTGTCAACTGTATACTAGACTGATGCTCTAGTGATAGTGACCCTGAGTTGGTCATTACTCCAAGCCACTCAGGATGTTGGGTTTGAATTGATGGTCCAGTTGTTGATTTCTTGTCGTATGAGGCAATATCTCTTGCAAGTCTTGTTATCAAATGGTGTGGGTTTTGCAACCATTTAAGTTACATAACGTAGTCGGTTTATGGCTTTTAAGCCGAATTGCTGCGAGCTATGCTCTTTGCAAGCTGCTTATACATATTTCCACTCCTTATATACCCCATAGTTTGGAGGTGTTACTGGGCCCCATGGCAAGTCGTGGCATCACGCTTCCGTTCACATGAGACCCTTTTTTGGCATTCTGATGTTACTCAGTGCCCTTTTGTAATTTAGGGTATTTCCTATTAAGTGAAATCCCTTCGGTGTCCTAACCGAGTGTTCGTTATAGCTTTCATGCTCTCAACATGACGCTTTGTTCAACTGTTGTTGATTTAGACACCTTTCAAGGATTGCACCTGGGTGTTGTTAGGTTATGCCGTTACATCCGGCTAATGTTTATGATATATTGTGTCTACTATACCACCTTGTGGTATTGTATTTGAGCTATCCCCTTTTGGGTTATAGCGCCTCCCGTCCCTGGGTAGTCCGTTACATTTCCTCCTAGTATTAAGACTAGGTTTAATATTCTCTCCATTGATGGATTATACTTCATGGTACTCTTGTGATTGCTCTTGGGAGACTTTGTCCCGTTTGTTGAGCATCGTGGTGTTCACCTTAGGCATCTGCCTTACTGTGTTCAGGCTGGGTATCCCTTCCAGCTGTCATGTATTTGTTTGACATTTCGAGACATGTCCACTGTTTGTACTTATTAGTTTGCGCTCTTTGCGCTTCCTAATTCTCATTCCTCATCTTCAGATGGATTCTCTGAGTCCCTTTATACTTAATCGTCTGAGGTGTCCAGCTGTTCAGGTTTGAACTTACTGATGGTCCGTAGAACGGAGTAGACTACTTCCCGTGTTTCGTGCACTACATGTATACATACGTGGGGTACCATGTTGATACGTTACCACTTACCCGACTATATGTCAGGCCCGCAAGCTCCTTCGGAGTGCGGTTGTCCCACATCCCGTATTTGGGTACACTCGTAGTGTTCGTCACACGCCTAGGTGAAGTATTCTATTGTCAACTCCTCTTGTATCATTGTATGATACTCACCGTAATGCTGTTGGTTTGGTTTTAAAATCCAAGGTTTAAAAGAAGATTTGTGGTTGAAAGAAAACTTGGTTTTGAAAAATAACAGTTCGGTGTTAGAAGAGGTTCTTCATGGCATAGCCATGTTCGAAATCTTGACCAAGTCCAGCTTCCCGCTGACTGGTGTATTCTTCGTACAATAGTCAGGCCGTCAGGCCTTTCCAAGGTTTGATTCCTCTAGCTTTCAGGATTTGTGATCCTATAGTTGTTCTTACTGCACTTGTCGTGGCAAGTGCGTGGTACTGTTGGTTTTTTGGTTAGACCTATACCGGTATTGGTATGGTTTCCACCTTTATTTAATAGTCTTGTTGACTCTTCCCTAGATCATATTGATCTATGTTTGGGGTACTCGATCCTTTTAAGTAGCTTCCCATCGATCTTGACATGGTTGTCTTGGTCGGGGTACTTCTCCAATCCTTGGAGATACCTATTTATTTAGTTTTGTGTTTTCTCTTGTTGCTCGTTCCCACTGGTTTACCGTGGTTATTGAGCCTTAGCTTGTCTAGGCACTATTCTCGTAGTTGCGTCGGATTATATCTCGTGGATATCCTTGTAGCTATGTACGTTATGTCAGCCAGGTATTGTAATCTCTTGGCGTTGTAGTTCCGGAGTTAGCCACTCCTGACTACCTCCTTAGTCAGCTAGCATACCGTTGGTGGTATTACTTAGCTATTACTGTCCCGTAGACTCGTATCTCGGGCTTGTTCTATTTCCTTTTTCCGCTCTGTTGCACGCTTAGTGCTTCTTTTCCTGCTGCTGATTGGTTCGCTAGGTTCGCGACTGCTAAGCAGGTCGCCCCATGTTGTTGCATGTTGTAGTCTCCTTATGGTTGGAGTTCTCATTCTACCGCCATCAAGTGCGGGTATTGTTGTTCAACCGGGATCCATCTTCGGGTCTTCCAATCCTTGGAATCTATTACTTGTCAAGTTCTTGTTTACTGTGTGATTGCTTCACAACTGCCAGATCGGGTTTTCCCGAGTATGAGAGGACTTTCCTTCTCTCTGGTGTACTTTCCAAAGTTATACAATGGGGATTGCGGAGGGCGGGTCTGGTATTGTAGGTATCCGGTACTCACCGGGAGTTCCTAACTAGCATATTTCTAATGCTAACACTCAGCCCTTAGCCCTAAGCTTCTAAATCCTAACTCGGTATTTCCTAAACTCGGTACTTCCAGTCATCAGAGCGATACTTCGCTCTGATACCACTTTTTGTAACACCCCTACCATTAATACAGTGCTTACCGTCCAATCTCCCTACATATCAGATACACGCAGCGGATATATACTTACATACAATGGGTGATACAATGCCGTTAGTCACCCACGTGACTAACACGGCTACTACTTCTACATACAGCATCGGTCTGATGGACCGGAATCCCGAGTACTACACATCTCAATACATACTCCATTTATCAATCGAATACTACATTGTTCCATTCAACACTTCACTCCTTCATAAATCATACAATACAAGATACATAACCGAGTTTACTAGGTTCCAAATACAACTACAATGCTTCATCCAAGTTCCTATGTACTCATTAGTGTCTTGGTTTTAAACCCGGACCATCCCTTGTAAAAACTTTCTGTCGTGTTTTCGTGCTAGTCCGGGTTTGTGTTCTGGTTTGTAAACCCGGACTAGTTACAGTATTGCAATATATGTAAGTTTTTTAGTTTGTTTAAATTCCAAACTTCTACCAATCTCTTCCCTAATATTTCTACATATAATCTAGCATGTTTTAACTTTGTTTAAGCATTTTAAACTAGCCTAAACCACCCTACCAAAATCTGTTACAAAACACACTCCACTGTTACATTTTTCTCCACTGTTACAGTTTTGTTCTTCTCCAAATGCAACAGATTTTTCCTTTCTTCTTCCCACTACTAATTCTTCCTTGTTTCTCCAAGACACTTTAATATTCTTTGCTACAGATTTTTATATCTTTTCATTCTCTCACCACAACTACTACTCCTTAGTTACTAAATCATCTCTACTAAATCCCAATACACACCTTGGTTCTCCCATTCACCAAGTCATTCTTAATACACAATTCCTACTAAAATTTCGTCATAGTTCACCTACTTTTCTTACTTATCCACACATCTCCTTTCCCATCAAATTCATCCCTATTCTAGCCAAACCACAAAGGTTCTATCAGCACTCATACAAAATCTCAATACACCAATACTTCCTCAGTTACAATAAATACATCATTACTTCCTCAATCCACCATACTAATACACATACACAATTTATTTGGCCCCAAGGCCTACAATTCCAATACTTGCTCATAAATAGTCAAACTTCCACAAACTACAATACTAATACAATATTTGGGTTTCTTTAATCAGTTTACTCATCCCCATCTCTCTAATGCATTAAAATTTAACATTAGGGAGGAGCTCTTACCTTAAGCTTATATTTCCTTCCTTTCTTTTCCAATCCTCCTCTTTCTCTCTTTCTTGCACAATCGGCTACATGGGGAATGGAGTTGCCAAACCCCATTCCCATCACCCAATACACACAAAATAAGTGTAATTAACATACTAACCCTTACATTAACACTAATGCATTGAGATGTTCAAATCACGAATTCTAGGGTTTACCTTTAGAGTGTTTTAGGAGTGGTTTTAGCCCTTGGTTTGAGAAGGTGATTCCACCACCATTGCAAGGTTGTAATTGTAACACCCCAACCGTTAATCTCGTCATTACCTCTTAACTGTTACTAATTACTCCTACTCACACAGCGGAACTCTAATTACAACGAGGGGTGAAACAACGCCGTTAGCCACCCATGTGGCTAACCAGGCCTTTCTTACATACCGTAACGGTCTGATGAACTGGAACAACCGAGTACTTCATACAGATACAATACTCAATTCATACCTCTACTATACCGAGTCTACAATATACGGATGCCGATAACATACTCGGACTTACACCTCATTCAAACGCATAAGTAATTACAATCTAACTACCCATGCTCACAGCCGTTCCCGTCCTACTCTCTCGAACAGTGGCCAGCTTCAAGTACCTGCACACTAAAAACGTTCCCCCTAGGGGGTCAGCTTACGCTGCGCATGAAATTCGAATATACCGCGTGCTAACCGCGGTACGCCGACTACTTTGGGTCGGATATACATGGAGTTCATTTTAATCAAACAACATGCATAATGGCAATACAATATATATGAATATCACACAAGGAATCTACATCCAATCACGGAACACGATTCCTAACTAACATAACAATGTTGTTAGTGGTAACTGGTTACTCTTAGGCATTGAGGGTTATTCCTCACTATGCCTTGTTTACTTATTCAATACCTCACCCTCTCTCTCGGGTTACTCATTCGTATACACACCCATTCTCTTGGGCTACTCATTCTTATACTTACCCATTCTCTCGGGTTACTCATACATATACTCACCCCTTTCTCTCGGGTTATTTATACTCATTATCTCACCCACACTCTTGGGTTATTCATACTCAAGCTCTTGTAGATTCTCGAGACACTACAGGTCTCCTACGTCACGCTTGTTACTCTTATTACGTACTTAAGCCAAAACTCATGGCTCTCTAGCATAGTCTTACTTCCCCGGTTTCGACCCTACTCTGGGTCTAGCATGGTGGGAAGGTTCAACTAGCTCACGGAACTCTCTCTTAGTTCCTATCTCTTTTACTTAGGTCCGACTACTCTCGGACTACTCTCGTTCCCATACACTCCTCTCTCGGAGTTATAGTAATATCATGTATATTAGTCTAGAAGCATCATTCTCGGTGTGTGTTTCTAATGACTTTGGGAACTTTACTTAAATTCGGGTAAACTTAGGTTTAAGGGTTACCCTCACAATCATATGCTTGTACATTCGGATATTTTCTTATACCGGGTAAAATCCTCATATAAGAGGTCGACCGTATCTCAAGGGAGTCACATAGTCCCTTAGGTCTCTTACCTTTCTTATATGTTTACATTATTGGACTAACTTCGATCCTCTCGATGGAGGTTCGTTTATTCCTCCACTCATATTTATTCCGTGGATTGTTTCTATAAGGTTTACTAACCGTTATCGGGTATTTACTCAACCCGTACATCTCCTCACGTTCTAGGGAGTTCATATGTTTGCGTTATCGTTATACTTTAATCGATAGCTTGTGTGTGTTTGCATGTTTTCGTTATCATACGCATCGATCCGTTCTACGGATCTCTAGCCGAACGTTACTCACTATGAGTCGGTCTTTACACTATGTTAGACCACACCGGCATACAAGTATGTTAGTTCATTCAACATACAACAAGACATACGTAATCAAACGAGGGATTATTTTCATGCTTTAGTCTTGATTAAGCCGGCACACAAACACACAAATCAGAGTAACTCGGTTAGCATACGGGGCATGAGAAAATCATACCTTTCACCGGGGTTTTTACTTTTACCGTGTCATCTCACCAAGCTCGGGTCACGCATGGTTCTCTGATAATGTTTCAACATTATTATTAATACTAAACTCATACGGAACATAATTAAATGTTATTCCCGTAGTTACCCCGTTATCCCGTTATCTCGGTTTCACTTTTGTTACTTTAAGCTCTCACTTCTCAAGCACTTCTAACACTTTCTAACACTTCTTAGGGCCTTTACATGTCACCAAACAAGGCCTTAACATCTTATAACATCATTAACATTCAAACCCCCATCATTTAAACCCTTTAAAACACTCTCTGTAGGTTTCTGGGGGTGGTCCGGGACTTGGTCCTTACCCTAAGTCCCGGACCAATACTCATCACAACTCTCGGGTGGAATTTCAACACTGGTCCGGGACCTTGTCCCTATCCCAAGTCCCGGACCAAACACGGCTTGCACTCTCGGCCTAAATAAATGGGGTGGTCCGGGTCCTTGTCCATGGACTAGGTCCCGGACCCTGCTAAAACCTGCTCCAAACTTGATTTTTCCACTCCAAATCAATCCTTTAACCACCCTTAATCTTTCCATAAACTTTCCACAAGTTTTCCACATGTTTAATCACCTTAAAACATGCTCTAAAACTCTTCAAATCATAGGCTCAAACCTTACTCAAACTCTTGCTCAAATTCACACATTTTGCATTCTCCCTTTTGCACTAATGCACACTTGTGCATTTTCTAACCTCTCTTGACACTTGCATTATTGTTCTCTCTTCATTTAACCATTCCAAAACTTCCAAGATAATGCACACCTCATACCAAGTTCCAAGACTCACTCTTAAAGCCTAAAATCTTCTTTGTTTTCTAAAAACTCCTAAGGCACTTACACAACCTCTTTTGCTACAGATTTTTGCACATCTCACCACAAACATCCTCTCATATTCTTGGGTGATCATTTACCCAATTCAAACTCCAACAACACCTAGCTAACCCTAGGTTATCCTCCACACAAAACATCACTTAAACCACTTAGGTTTCCACATAAATTTTGCCATAACTTGGCTACTTCTCCAACATTGCCCAAAACTCATACCACCATTTAAATCATCCTAAAACTAGCCAAACCACAAGGGTTCTATCAGCACTCAATACGTTTCCTCATTAATCAAGCAAAACTCATTAAGCACCATAAAGCATAATTCATCATATACATAGCTCCCAAAACAAGCATTAACTCACAAAGGCTTTCTCACTTGCATTATTTCTAAGCAAGCACCTTATCACCACAACTCAAGTGGGGTTCATTCATTTTATTAACCCTTCCCAAATCCTAATACATATAGGATACCACTAAGATAGGTTTCTTACCTTAAATTTTCTTAAGTTTCCTTTTACTTCTCTTCTCCTCTTCTCCCCTCTTCTTCCTTCAAAATCGGCCAAGGCAATTCATTTGCCCATTTCTCTAGCCACATTCAAATTGCAAAATAAGCACCAAGGAGCTCCCTTAGGCTCACCAAATAAACTAAAATTCACAAGGATGCTTAAAGCACCAAATTAGGTTTTACCTTTGGAATTTCTTGAATGGTTTTCAACTCTTGAATCTTAAGAGGGACTCCCACCACCATGAAAGCTTGGAGAATATCTCAAACAAGGAAGAAAAGCTAGTCATTACCAAAAGCCAAAATCGGCCAAGGTGAGAAAATGGAGAAACATGACTTTTCCATGGATATTTTTACCTTGCTAGAAAGGGGAAGCTTCAAGCTTCAAGATTATGTGCTTTTCTCCTCAAATGGGCAACACCCATGAAAATGAAACTCAACCTTTTTGAGTTTTGAAAAGAGGGAAGTGTAGGGTTTGATGAGAGGAGTTTAAATATACGATTATTTTTCAATTCGGAGCAAGGATGAAGCTTGGGCAAGGAGAAGAAGGTGGAGAAGCCATGTTTGGAGCTTCCATGTCGCACAGCACCAGAGAGGGAGGAAGGGAATCGTGGAGAAGGAGAAAGAAAAGAAGAAGGAGGGAAAGTGAGAGGAAAGAGAGTGAGAGAATACTTTTATGTTTTTACTTTTTACTTTTCCCTCTCCTCCTTCACTTTCTTTCTTTCTTTATTTGCTAACTAATAAACATGAGAGGGGGAGGCTTCTTATTTAATAAAACCGGCCCCCACTATATTAGTAAGCTGGAGCGTTTTTCGTTTTCTTACAGAAAACGCTTGTTATTTTACCCGGTTTGGCACTATTCACTAACCGGGCCCGTTTTTCGGATTTTTCTCGTTTCTTTATTTTTAATGGCTATTAAGCTTCCATTAATACTTAATTATAGTTATATAATCAACTATAATTTTTACGGGTCCATTTGACCACTTAAAGTCACGTTTTCGGGTTTTCTCGAAAAACGTGCTTTAAACTCCGTTAGCGTTTTAATCCATTATTTGGATCCGTTTTCTTCGGGAATCATTCCCGTATACTTATTAGGCCTAACTAAGCCTTAGGAATCCATCTCGGACCCTCTCGAGATCATATATCTCTTATACTCATTTAACGCGTATTTTAGCGTTTTTCGCTTTTCAAGCGTTTTCTCTTTTCTTTTGGTTTTATTCTTTTTCCCAATACTCTTTAGGCACCATTAGGCCTTTTATAATCATATTAGAGTAATTTAATCGCCATTTTTAGATCCGGGGTATTTCAATCTACCCCCCTTAGGAACTTTGTCCTCAAAGTTGATGAATCTAGGTGGTTACTCTCATGGCATTCAATGCCAAGGTTATAGTACATGTATAACCCTACTGACTCCACAAGCCAGTCTCATTTCATACTACACATACCACACACATATCACAGCATGCATAGCAATCAAAAATACTCTTTTTACTCTCTCCATGGAATCGGTCCGAAGACAAGAAGGCACTACAGTCCTCGAATCCATGTCGAGTGATATACTACTGATCCCTCAGGTACCGGTCACGTTGAACACTTACTCTTTCTGGTTCACGGCCGTTTCATGACAAATGGGCACTTACTCTCTCTGGCCCACGGTCCCTTCGGTTCTGATCAAAACGTTACACATATATATCCTCAGGCACTCTGGTTGACTCACTCAACACAGGAACATCTCAGGGTACTCTCCCCGTCCCGCTGCCTTTGGAAAAATCCACACTGCACACGCCCCAACCGGTCACTTAGGACCGCCCGCACGTTACGGTTCTATGGTTTCAAAACTAATACACGCCACCGTTCTACCGGTCATCAAGACTTAAGGCTCAGCCATCGGCGGGTGATAGCGGTTTCAAAACCAGTTTCATTTCCATCTTCATACTTGAAGGGAAATTCTTTTTCAAAATCTGTTTGAAAATTCTTTTTAAAACATCACACATCCAAATCAGATTTATGGTAGCTATCTCTTTCTTAGCGTGATTACTTGTGACCATATAGGGAGCTTCGGAATCATCTAACCCTGATGTGATCAGCATCAGTGTTGAACTATCCTATCCCCACCCCAATTTGTGTTCGGTTTCCCTTGATCTCTAGCAGATCAAGTTCCACCTCCACGTCAGTTTCAAACAATCAGATAGTCAAACATTTTTGTTTTCTATCTTTTACTCTTTCTAGTCATTTCACGAAACAATTCGTTTCAATTAATCTCTAGTTCCTAGTACTTAGGTCATTTGTCATTCTCATTGCTTCACTACTTTACCTAGGTATTCCATACTTATGGCTTCATTTACTCAAATTGTTGCTCAATTTAAAAACAACATACATACAACTCCAAAGGATGGAACTCACTCCATCTATCATCTCAAATAAAATCACCTAGGGAACTCACTCCCTCTTAGGTTACACATCGGTTTCATGCCGATCATACTCATCATATCTCATGTCTAATCTCACTAGACTATACTATAGGGATTTCTCATTCCCCAGGAGTTTCTCTACTCCTCTTTTCATATTTATTACATACATTACTCGCATCTCTCATGCACATACTCATACTTACGCGATGAATGGGTAGACATGTTTATGTAACATGAGTTTCCAATCATCAAAACAATTTCTTTTTTGTGCTATGCACATAGTAGTTTACGCACCAATACGTAAACATACTCTAAGCGGTTTCTCGCCCTACCCCCCTTAAAAGGGGTTACGCCCGCGTAACCAACCATATGTTATCACTGAACATTGGTTCATTAATTTGAGTATTATGAAGTGTTTTAACTTCAGTACGGTTAATTAACTCATAACCGGGTTCGGTTCTAGCCTCTAAGGCTTCAAGGGGTTTATGACATAGGTATACTTAACCCTGAATCACGGTCCACAAGCTTTTGCTGCGTGACCTGATAACTAGAGCTTAACTCGCTCTTTGGTATTCTCAATGTATTTCAATCGTCGCTTGGTATCTCTTACCGTATGCGAATTCGATGAGTTATAGATTTTCTCTCCAACTCTCTGGAAATCTATTTGTATAACTCTGTATACCTTCGTGGTTATTCGCTTACTTTTCCCGACTTATTGTCGGTTGAGGTCAAGCTACTACTTAGCATGTAGTGCTTCCTCGTTTAATAGTGGCTTATGGATTATGTTTGTTTCTTGGTTCTGTGCCAGAGTTCTTCATTCATACTACTCTGTGTTTTTCCACATATCGATCCTGGGCCCTGTGGGTTAGTGCCCACGTTCTTTGTGCATCTTTGGCCACTGGCCGCACGGTTATCTCTCTAGATTCTCACTCAACAGGCTTCGTTGACATTTCTCAATTCCTGGCTCTCCCACTCGATCATTACCGCTCAAGTGCAATACCAAAACACTCATCATACAGAGTGCAGAAGCGTAAACCCTTGACAGTAAATCTCTCATGAGATAGGAATGAACATGTCTCCTTTACCACATTTCTTCATCAACTCTAATCACTATCCGAATATACTCTTACAATGGTCGCTTACTACGTACCTTGTTCTACTCGTTCAACCTTTGTTTACATGGCATCCGCTACTACTTTAGCTTCCGCTCATGTACTCCCGCCATTTATACTATGGCTTGCCATTCACTTGGCTCAATGAATACGTTACTCTACTCTTAAATCTCTCTGCGCGCTTGCGCACTGCTTACTCTGCAGTTCATACTGTACACATACAGTGTTCACTACTCATCCGATTACTCTATCGGTTTCCTTTGTACTGCCATCAAGGTTCCTCTTTACACACTACTATAGTTCATATGCTCCTTGGCTATACACATGCTCAAGTTTTACTACACCACGCGCTCTAGCGGTTTCACATTTCATGCCTACGTGGTAGCCTTTCTCTGGAGGATTCACGCAATTGCCGCTCCCTAGGCCCCACAGTAACAAGTGGTATCCCCACTCTAAGGTAGGGGTTCGTGCTCCACAATAACTCTTATGCCTTTATGCATATGTTTTACAACGTTTGGATCTACGTATTGTAGTTAGTTTACCGGCTTATAAGCCACATTGCCTCGCCATGCTCTATGCGGGCTGTTTATACAGGTTTCATCTTCTCCGTATGCCATTAAACGGTTAGGTGGTTTTTCTGGGCTCTTTGACATGGTTGTCTCACCACTCTTCCGTACTTGGAAGGCCCTTTTTATACTAGGTATTAATTCATGCCCTCTAGCAATTTAGGGTATCCCGTGTTACGAGGGATCCCTTCGGGTTCTACCCGAGTGTTTGCTTTAACACTTGTGTTCTCGACACGATAATTCGTTCAACTACTGACTCCGGCACCCTTCTCGGATTGCTCCTGGGTGTTACTGAGTAATGCCATTACATCTGGCTTGTACTTATGGTTATGTTCAGTTGCGACTTCGCCTTGCGGCTATGTATAACTCAAACTATCCCGTTTAGGGTTATAATGTCTCCCATTATTGGGTAGATCCTTGGTACCTTCTAACACCTTCTAGGTCTGGTCATTATTCTCTTCAGTGAGGTATAAAGTGGGAATTCTATCCCGTTTATCGTACATTAATAAGTTCATTTAGGCATTCGCCGTATTATTTACACTGGTATTCACCCAATTATTAGGTATTTCCTGAGACATATCCAATGTCTGTACTTAATACTCTGTGCTTCTCGCACTTCTTAACGTTATGTTCTTAGCTCCATCATCCTACTGGATTCTTGACTCCTTTAGCTTAGTAAGCTTCTTTGTGTTCTTCGATCATTCGAAGTGTCCAACTGTCTCGGTTTGAATTGGCTCTTTCGTCCGTAGTATGGAGTGGGCTACTTCCCGTGTACCGTACTCTACTTGTATACATACATGGAGTATCTTATTGATACGTTACCACCTACCCGACTAACTCATAATTGGTCTGTCAGGCCCGCAAGCTCCTTCGGAGTGCGGTCGTTCCATGTCTCGTTTGGTATACCGTAGTGTCGGTCACACGCCTAAGTGAAGTATTCTGTTGCCAACTCCTCTTATATGGTCCTATAATAACTTACCGTGATTCTCTGGTTTGGTTTAAAAATTCAGGGGTTTTTGGAAAATTTTAGGTTCTGAAAGGAAGTTCAAGTTTTAAAGGTAAGTTCTTCATGGCATTTCAATGCCGGCTATTCCTTACCGAGTCCAGCTTCTCGCTGACTGGTATGCTCTTTATATATATGATCAGGCCGTTATGCCTTTTCAAGGTTTCGTTTCACAACTCTTAGGGTTTAAGTTGCTATATTGGCTTTTCTCGCCATTTGGTACTTTGCTAAGTATGATAGCTTGTCAAAGCTCCTCTTAGCTGTCCGTTATACTGCACTTGCCGAGCAAGTGCGCGGTACAGGCGGTTTTTGGGTTAACTCATACCGGTCACGGTATTGTTCACATTGTATTTGGTAGCCTCGTTGGCTCTTCCTTGATCCCTAGTTGGATAACTACTCCTTGGAGCTGATTCTCATTCCTCTTACATGACTGTCGTTCATTTAGGAGCTCCTCCCTCTCGGAGTTCCTTAATTACTTAGTGCTTTGTTCTACCTCGTTGCTCGTTCCCATCTTTACTGTGGTTACCGAGGCTAAAGTCATTTAGGCACTACTTCTGTAGTCCCATTCGGGTATATCCCGTAGTTATGCTCGTAGCTGTCTAAGCTATATCAGTTAAGTATTGCAATCTCTTTGGGTGTGGCAGGGTGGGTGTACCTACTCTTGACTAGATTCTTAGTGAATGGGTATACCGTTGGTGGTAATATTTAACTATGGCGGTCCGTAGACATGTGTCCCGGTTCCCGTTAGTTCTCATGAATCCGCCTTGTTGCGCGGTTGGTGCATCCTTTTTGCTGCTGCTCGACCAGCTGGGTTCTCGCGACTGCTAAGCATGTCGCCCCAGGCTGCCACAAATTACAGTCTCCTTGGATTAGGATGTCTCGTCCTTTAGTCATTGCATGCAGTTATTGTCGTTCCAGCGGGATCCGTATCCGGGGTTTCCGGTTCTCGGGATCCACCGCATGACAGATTCTGGTTCATATTGATACATTAATTAAATAACTGCCAGGTCGGGTTTCCCGTCTCTCTGGCGTTCTTTCCCGAACTTTTAATACGGGGGTTGTGAAGGGCGGGTTTGGTATTGTAGGTATCCAGATCGTACTGGAAGTTCCTAACTAGCGCATCTCTCACGCTACCACTCAACCCATAGCCCTAAGTCTCTAATTCCTAACTCGGTATTTCCTAAGCTCGGTATTTCCAGTCATCAGAGCGATACTTCGCTCTGATACCATTTTTGTAACACCCCAACCGTTAATCTCGTCATTACCTCTTAACTGTTACTAATTACTCCTACTCACGCAGCGGAACTCTAATTACAACGAGGAGTGAAACAACGCCGTTAGCCACCCATGTGGCTAACCAGGCCTTTCTTACATACCGTAACGGTCTGATGAACTGGAACAACCGAGTACTTCATACAGATACAATACTCTTCATACTCTACTACTATACCGAGTCTACAATATACGGATGCCGATAACATACTCGGACTTACACCTCATTCAAACGCATAAGTAATTACAATCTAACTACCCATGCTCACAGCCGTTCCCGTCCTACTCTCTCGAACGGTGGCCAGCTTCAAGTACCTGCACACTGTGAGCCTCGATTTTAAACCCTATCCTATGTTGATTAAGGCTGATTAGGATCTAATCGGGTTTTAGGTCCACTTATAACCTAAGATTAATAATTATGTCATAAAACAATAATTATTAAAACCTAAGCTAGCTCACTGGAACCTATTATGAGTCGCCACCTAATTTTAACCTAGATCAAATTAGGAAAGGAGAGTTCGGGTTCGGGGGCTTGATATTCGACTTATTTAGGGTTCAATTACTTTCATTACCCTTCCTAGGTCGTTTTTCCTCTACTCAGTTTATTTACGGCTTACTACAAAGTCGTTTTTAACCTAAATGCGCGCTTCTGTTTTTTTGTGTTTTTAGCATTTTTTGACAGAAAAACAAAGTGAAATTGAAAGCTACCTAAACTAGGGTTTCGGAGGCAGAATTAGGTCAAATTTTGTTTCCGTCCGTAGCCACGGACCTAATGTCCGAACCACGGACCCCAGTTAACCTAAATACACAGAAAAGTCGAAATTAAAAAACAAAATTTGCAAAGTCCGGGGCCACGGACAGGCTGTCCGTGGGCCCGGACATCATTAGAAAAACCTAAATTTTGAATTTTTAAAATCCCGCCGCCGTCCGTGGGTGTCCGTGGTCTCGGACAACGCGTCCGAGGTCCCGGACCATAGGTCCGAGGTCACGGACCACCCACGGACAGGGGTTTTCAGAAGGTTCCCGAGGGTGTTTTGAGCTCAAATTTTATGGGTGTAGCCTGAAAGATGTACAAGACGTTAGTGATTGAAAGTTTTCAATTTGAATTCGAATTAAGCACGAAACTTAGCAAACAAGTTATCTGACAGAGGCTTAAACAAACAGCAATACAGAAGCCCACGAAGGTTAGTTTGAGCTCAAATTTCGAGGCAAGACAGATAATACCGTGGAGAATTAGGGTAGCTGAGTTTCTACCTGTTTTACCTTCAGATTCACAACGTTTCTTCACACCGGGATTCGTCGAGTGCTCCGTTGATGGTAGACCCGAAAGGACTTCGAACCAAGCTTCTGGTTGTTGGTTGTTCTTGCTGTTCTTCACGTTTTGGTGGTGTTTTTGTGGGGTTTTGATGATTATTTGTGCTTTGGGGATCGGAAAACGTGTTTAGATAGTGGTTTCGGGGGATTTTCGGTATGATTTGGGTGGCCGGGTGTTGGAAAACGTGAGAGAGAGAGGGAAGCTGCCTTTTCTGACTCTCTAGGGTTCTTGAGTATGTGAGGTTCCCCTTTTATCCAAAAACCTATCCCTTTATATAGACTTTCTTAAAGATAAAGAAAATCTAGTAAAAGTAAGATTTTTCGATATTTTAACTAAGTAACTTCCCAAAGGAATTTTGCTATGAAATTTTAACCACATGTCAAGAATGGATATTATGAATTTTCTGAGGTGGAAACGAATTTTTTTAAATGCTGGAGCATTTTTAAATTGAATTTCTCGTCAGATTCAGTCAGAAATTGCTAGAAAATTATTGGAAATTCGAAAAATCAAAATTCCAACGCCATTATGCTTAAAATGTCATCCTCTATCATGGGTTAAAATATCAAAGCATTTCGAGCTGATTTGGGCACCCTTTGGAGGAGAGAGAAAGCCTATAGGAGAACTCAGAAGCCTTAAAAATTACGAAAACGCCCCTGACAATGACGAAACTGCTCCTCAGGCCCTGGAACACGCCGATCGGGCCGGAGTCTCTTACTGTTTGATGGAGATGGCTCTCACAACCTCGTAGACTTTAACCAGGGGTCAAAATTTTGGGTATAACAGATTGCCCCCCGTCAACTGGACTTTGTAACGAATGTGAAAAGTCTGGTTGATGCTTGAGTGGTGCCCAAAATTTTGGACTCCACAGAATCCTCCACGTTGTGTGAAACCGGGTTAACGATGCCCAGCAATTCGGAGGCGCTGACTACCTAAGCTACAAAGCATTGTCGAGCTTTTCTAAGGCGCTGACTACCTAAAGGTAATAATGAGGTAATGTCAGACTATTCTAAGGTGCCGACTACCTATAAGGATGATACGATGTCAAGCTATTCTAAGGCGTTGACTACCTAAAATGATGATATGCTGTCGAGCTATTCTAAGGCGCTGACTACCTAAAGTGATGAAAATGATGTCAAGCTATTCTAAGGCGTTGACTACCTGAAATGATGATATGTTGTCGAGCTATTCTAAGGCGCTGACCACCTAAAGTGATGAAAATGATGTCAAGCTATTCTAAGGCGTTGACTACCTGAAATGATGATATGTTGTCGAGCTATTCTAAGGCGCTGACCACCTAAAGTGATGAAAATGATGTCAAGCTATTCTAAGGCGTTGACTACCTGAAATGTGGAAACTGGATGCAAATGCAAGAATGCTGAAATGCTAATGATGCAAATGATGCTGATGCTGATGATAATGCCGATGGTGTTGATGATGCTGATGATGCTGATGATGCTGATGATGCTCGGATGCTTCTGGGGGACCGAAACCCGTGCCGATGCTCCTGGCTGGACCCAATGTGGACTTATTGCCATCGCCCCCCAAGCCGGTGTGCAGGGATAACTCCTGGTAAAAACCCTGGGGACTTATTGCCTTTGCCCACCATTCGTTGATCCCAAAAATAAGTTGACATCGCAAAAGGAGGATTTATTGCCATCACCTCGCCAACTTTCTGTCGCCAGGTCTTGTGACGCGCCTGGATAATGCAGCTAGGTCTTATGACGAGCCTATATGAATGAGATGAATGCAATGTGTTTGATGAGAGTGGGTAAGCTAAAAGGTAATGCTAGGTCTTACTACGAGCCTAAGGGAATGCAACTAGGTCTTATGACGAGCCTAAAGGGAGGTTCTAGGTCTTATGACGAGCCTAAAGGAAGGTTCTAGGTCTTATGACGAGCCTAAAGGATGGTTCTAGGTCTTATGACGAGCCTAAAGGAATGCAACTAGGTCTTATGACGAGCCTAAAGGGTAGTTCTAGGTCTTATGACGAGCCTAAAGGTGGGATCTAGGTCTTATGACGAGCCTAAAGGAAGGATCTAGGTCTTATGACGAGCCTAAAGGATGGTTCTAGGTCTTATGACGAGCCTAAAGGGTAGTTCTAGGTCTTATGACGAGCCTAAAGGTGGGATCTAGGTCTTATGACGAGCCTAAAGGAAGGATCTAGGTCTTATGACGAGCCTAAAGGAGGATCTAGGTCTTATGACGAGCCTAAGGATGGTCTAAGTGAAAGTGAGTAAAATGTATGATGGGTCTACATGGATGTAGAAGGATTAGGGCTTATGTCAAACCTGGAGACGGTGGCGCTCAAGACGGGCCTATGGGTGTTTGAATGCGAAGGTAGGGCTTAAGACGGGCCTGGGGGGATTTGTTGTGGAGGAAGGGCTTAGGACGGGCCTATGGATGTTTGAATGTGGAGGAAGGTCTTAGGTCGGGCCTGAGGATGTTTGAATGTGGAGGTAGGGCCTAGGACGGGCCTGCGGATGTTTGAGTGGAGGTAGGGCTTAGGACGGGCCTGTGTGATATGAAGAGGGTTTGACCCTTTGGGTTTTGGATTTTTGGGACTCAATCGGTGTCTTTGTTGCAATTGTTGGGACCAACAATTGCCCCCAGTATTTTTCCTTAAGGCAATCCGAGTTTTTTTTAGGATTTTATGGCAATCGATCGGAACGATCGATTGCCCCCAGTATTTTCTTTGATTAACTGCACAAAACAAGTCTCACTCTCACAAGGTCAGGGTTTATCTTGATGTGGTGCTTTCTATCTACACTCAAAGTATTTAATGCTTGCGCTCGTACTCTCCTTTTGGGTCAAGACATCTCAACCATTGAATTTGACATTTGTTCGATTTACGCGTTCAACCTGTTACTTTCACGTGATTGGATACACAACTACTAAGTCGGAAGTCTTTTGAGCTTATAACATGGCTATGGGTGTAATGAAAGACAATGGGACGATGGAGGAATGTTTAGGATATGTGGAGCTATAAGGGTGACCAAAGCTGCAACTTGCACCTTCTCTCGGACTTGCTTTCTTTGTCCTGAAGTCGTTCTGGCTACTTCGTGATGACTTCGCTTGGAACTCTGGATTTTTGAATTGTTCCTTGCATCCTTTCTCCTTCTTCCAATTTTGGGTTTTTCAAGGCTTTTCAGGTTTGCCTTTCTTTGGATTTTTTCCTCTCGGGGTTCTTGTGTTTCCCGGTTTGAACTTTGAGAGCTTTTTGATGTGGCTCATTTGGATCCTGTGTCACTTTGGGACCATTTGCGGATCGCTTTGTCATGCTGGTAGCGGTTTTGCTTCTTTGGACTTGAAGTTGTGTCAAAGTCGGGCTCCTTGCTTCCTTTGGTCACCGGATTGGTTATTCATCATTGGCTGGCTTATTTGTGGAGTTGTAGTGTGAAAGAGGTCATATATGAAAAGCTCAGCGGGGGTGCCTAGGGTTTAATGCCTGGGTTTATAGGCTTTTGGCTGTGTGGTGCTGTACCTAGGTGCTTCGTCATCCCTAATAGTTGTGTCCGTTCTTTGTTACTTTTCACAGGTTTAAGCGTAAATTTACAAATTATCTCCTTCGGCGGAGTCATGCCGTTGCCTCACTTTGAATGTGACCTCTCTGGAGCCGTGTAAAAGTGACACGCTCTTTCGCTCTTGGTTTTACCACTCAAGGCACTCTCGCGAAACGTTCACTCAGAGACTTGTTTGCGCATTTAAACAAAAGAAATAAACATTATCGCTCCTTAACTCAGATTGCCCCCAGTATCGTTGTGGGGTTTTTTTCTCGACAAGCCTTTTGAATACCCAAGTTATTTTGAGGAGGGGTGATTACATGTGTGAGGATGGTGGTGAGTGATGATGGGGTGATTGCTGAGTGATTTATATTTTTGTTTTTTTTTTGTGTGTTCACATGAACGGAAGTATACTCATTAGAACACGAATCAAAGAAGAAATTTTATTGATAATCAAAAGAAGTAACAACGACATTGAGTACCAACTAAAAGGGAGAAACAACTAAACTAGCTAAAGAACTAAAAGAAAAGACGAAACAAATGCTACGCAAAACAACTGAAGAGAAAAGAAAAATAACAAAGATTCCTAGTGGTGCTCAGACATGGGGTTCCCGAAAATATTCCCATGCTCCAAGAACTGAAGTCCCTGGTCAAGCAAGTCTTGGATCTTATGCCGTAAGGCCCGGCAATGATCTGTGTCATGGCCAGGTAACTGATGGTGATGGCAGAATTGACTAAGATGCCTCCCTAAATGAGCGGTTCCTGGCCGAGGGGCCAAGGGCTGTAGCAAGTTTCTTTTCTGGAGCTCCTCAAATGCCTGACTTGGTGTTCGGCCAAAGTCGGTAAACTGTCTTGGCGCAGGGAATCGCCTTGGTCGGGATGATGCTTTGGTTCTCTGCTTTGAAACTGGGATTGCCACAACTGGCTTTGCCTTGTTGCCCATTCTCCGAGCTTTGAGCTGTCCTACTGTAACCTGGCACTACAGTTCTGCGGGCACATGGGACTCTCGCCTAGGGCGGGTGTCGGTATTCCTAACTTAGTGCAAGATCTCGAGGAAGGAAAATTTAAAATGATCTCCTTGGGGGTTTCTTCTGGTCGTCTGCTCGCCCTCTCGAGTTCTGCAGCCATTTCCTTGGTATCCCCTTGTGAACCTTGGGCGTAATAGAACTAACTTCAGTACAGTTGTGAAGAAAGCTAAGAAGCCTATTCACTAGTTCATTTTGGACTTGACGTCCGGCTTCAAGGGAAAGGGTCTTCGTTTTTAATTCTTCAATTGCTGCAATGTAGTTGGACTCCATGGCGTTCCTGACAGCACTATGTCTCTGCTCCATGGCATTGATGGTGTCCCGGTACTTTTGTTCCAATGCTGCGAGATGGATATCCATGTTGATCGGATTTCCTCCTTCACCACTCCTAGGATTTGGGTTCACCTGTTTCCAAAACATCGTCTGTTAGAAAACTGAAGTTCTGGGCCGAGAAGGAATACTTGATAAAGTGGTATTCTAACTTGTTTGGGCCGAGTAATTCTTGGTTGGGCCTAAAAGATGATACTTATAACTAGGACCTTAGGTGGATTTACTTTTCGTGGGCCTAGAACTAAATTGATGATTCAAGTTGGGCTGAAAGAGAGAAATCACATGAGTTTAAACTTTTGGGCCCGAGCTCGAACAAACAATTCATTCAAACCAAACAAGGCCTTTGGGCTGCGAACAATAAAACCGTAAATTCGGGTTATTCCTATCAGTTTCTAGGCAGGGTAGTGGGCCGATCACACGAGCAAACAGGCCACACACGAATTCAACATGTCCTCACTAGACGTTAAAATCAAACCGGGTATGGATCGATCCGGAGAGGTGCTTGGGGCATGGGCCCGGGTTGCCACAAAGGAATAAGGCTTGCACGCTATTCTCTTTGGGCTTCCCCACTTTTTTCACATCACCTGAAGGTGTGCATCCACGGACGGGTCTTTGACTGACCAAACAATGGGCTTGGTAAGGGTACTGCCAGGAAAATGCTTGGGGCTAAAGCCCAGGTATTAAGGGGGTGTGGTTAGACGACACCCTCCTCTTTTCCCCCACTTATTCACATCACCTAAAAGGTGTGAGTCCCTGACAGGGGACCCTCAAACGGGTCCCAGAGTGGAATTGGTTTGCGTGGACCCTCGCTCTCATATGATGCAAGGGTGCAAAAATTAAAGTGCGCACAGAAGTAAACAAGCAACATAGTAAAAGCCGTAAATAAACATTTTCAAGTTAAGCCCTCCTTCTTAAAATTAAACAAGTTAATATTAAGAAATTTGTCCCCAGCAGAGTCGCCAGTCTGTGAGCCTCGATTTTAAACCCTATCCTATGTTGATTAAGGCTGATTAGGATCTAATCGGGTTTTAGGTCCACTTATAACCTAAGATTAATAATTATGTCATAAAACAATAATTATTAAAACCTAAGCTAGCTCACTGGAACCTATTATGAGTCGCCACCTAATTTTAACCTAGATCAAATTAGGAAAGGAGAGTTCGGGTTCGGGGGCTTGATATTCGACTTATTTAGGGTTCAATTACTTTCATTACCCTTCCTAGGTCGTTTTTCCTCTACTCAGTTTATTTACGGCTTACTACAAAGTCGTTTTTAACCTAAATGCGCGCTTCTGTTTTTTTGTGTTTTTAGCATTTTTTGACAGAAAAACAAAGTGAAATTGAAAGCTACCTAAACTAGGGTTTCGGAGGCAGAATTAGGTCAAATTTCATTTCTGTCCGTAGCCACGGACCTAATGTCCGAAACCACGGACCCCAGTTAACCTAAATACACAGAAAAGTCGAAATTAAAGGAAAACAAAAATTTGCAAAGTCCGGGGCCACGGACAGGCTGTCCGTGGGCCCGGACATCATTAGAAAAACCTAAATTTTGAATTTTTAAAATCCCGCCGCCGTCCGTGGGTGTCCGTGGTCTCGGACAACGCGTCCGAGGTCCCGGACCATAGGTCCGAGGTCACGGACCACCCACGGACAGGGGTTTTCAGAAGGTTCCCGAGGGTGTTTTGAGCTCAAATTTTATGGGTGTGTAGCCTGAAAGATGTACAAGACGTTAGTGATTGAAAGTTTTCAATTTGAATTCGAATTAAGCACGAAACTTAGCAAACAAGTTATCTGACAGAGGCTTAAACAAACAGCAATACAGAAGCCCACGAAGGTTAGTTTGAGCTCAAATTTCGAGGCAAGACAGATAATACCGTGGAGAATTAGGGTAGCTGAGTTTCTACCTGTTTTACCTTCAGATTCACAACGTTTCTTCACACCGGGATTCGTCGAGTGCTCCGTTGATGGTAGACCCGAAAGGACTTCGAACCAAGCTTCTGGTTGTTGGTTGTTCTTGCTGTTCTTCACGTTTTGGTGGTGTTTTTGTGGGGTTTTGATGATTATTTGTGCTTTGGGGATCGGAAAACGTGTTTAGATAGTGGTTTCGGGGGATTTTCGGTATGATTTGGGTGGCCGGGTGTTGGAAAACGTGAGAGAGAGAGGGGAAGCTGCCTTTTCTGACTCTCTAGGGTTCTTGAGTATGTGAGGTTCCCTTTTATCCAAAAACCTATCCCTTTATATAGACTTTCTTAAAGATAAAGAAAATCTAGTAAAAGTAAGATTTTTCGATATTTTAACTAAGTAACTTCCCAAAGGAATTTTGCTATGAAATTTTAACCACATGTCAAGAATGGATATTATGAATTTTCTGAGGTGGAAACGAATTTTTTAAATGCTGGAGCATTTTTAAATTGAATTTCTCGTCAGATTCAGTCAGAAATTGCTAGAAAATTATTGGAAATTCGAAAAATCAAAATTCCAACGCCATTATGCTTAAAATGTCATCCTCTATCATGGGTTAAAATATCAAAGCATTTCGAGCTGATTTGGGCACCCTTTGGAGGAGAGAGAAAGCCTATAGGAGAACTCAGAAGCCTTAAAAATTACGAAAACGCCCCTGACAATGACGAAACTGCTCCTCAGGCCCTGGAACACGCCGATCGGGCCGGAGTCTCTTACTGTTTGATGGAGATGGCTCTCACAACCTCGTAGACTTTAACCAGGGGGTCAAAATTTTGGGTATGACACACACTAAAAACGTTCCCCCTAGGGGGTCAGCTTACGCTGCGCATGAAATTCGCATATACCGCGTGCTAACCGCGGTACGCCGACTACTTTGGGTCGGATATACATGGAGTTCATTTTAATAAAACAACATGCATAATGGCAATACAATATATATGTATATCACACAAGGAATCTACATCCAATCACGGAACACGATTCCTAACTAACATAACAATGTTGTTAGTGGTAACTGGTTACTCTTAGGCATTGAGGGTTATTCCTCACTATGCCTTGTTTACTTATTCAATACCTCACCCTCTCTCTCGGGTTACTCATTCGTATACACACCCATTCTCTTGGGCTACTCATTCTTATACTTACCCATTCTCTCGGGTTACTCATACATATACTCACCCCTTTCTCTCGGGTTATTTATACTCATTATCTCACCCACACTCTTGGGTTATTCATACTCAAGCTCTTGTAGATTCTCGAGACACTACAGGTCTCCTACGTCACGCTTGTTACTCTTATTACGTAATTAAGCCAAAACTCATGGCTCTCTAGCATAGTCTTACTTCCCCGGTTTCGACCCTACTCTGGGTCTAGCATGGTGGGAAGGTTCAACTAGCTCACGAAACTCTCTCTTAGTTCCTATCTCTTTTACTTAGGTCCGACTACTCTCGGACTACTCTCGTTCCCATACACTCCTCTCTCGGAGTTATAGTAATATCATGTATATTAGTCTAGAAGCATCATTCTCGGTGTTTCTAATGACTTTGGGAACTTTACTTAAATTCGGGTAAACTTAGGTTTAAGGGTTACCCTCACAATCATATGCTTGTACATTCGGATATTTTCTTATACCGGGTAAAATCCTCATATAAGAGGTCGACCGTATCTCAAGGGAGTCACATAGTCCCTTAGGTCTCTTACCTTTCTTATATGTTTACATTATTGGACTAACTTCGATCCTCTCGATGGAGGTTCGTTTATTCCTCCACTCATATTTATTCCGTGGATTGTTTCTATAAGGTTTACTAACCGTTATCGGGTATTTACTCAACCCGTATATCTCCTCACGTTCTAGGGAGTTCATATGTTTGCGTTATCGTTATACTTTAATCGATAGCTTGTGTGTGTTTGCATGTTTTCGTTATCATACGCATCGATCCGTTCTACGGATCTCTAGCCGAACGTTACTCACTATGAGTCGGTCTTTACACTATGTTAGACCACACCGGCATACAAGTATGTTAGTTCATTCAACATACTGCAAACAGGTAAAATGTTCTACTAAAACTAAATTGAAAAACCTAGAAATTAATAAAATGAAAAGCCTGTCGGGTTGCAAAAATCCCGGTCGCAATAGTATAGCTAACAGAAGCAACCGGGTATCAATCCACGGGACTTGAAGAAATAAGCCTAATCCTAAGAAAACTAGAAGTTTAGGGGGTTGTGAATTGTTTTTGTAACTGAATTTAGTAAATGCAAATCAAAAACTAAATGAACGATTAATGAAAGTAACTTGATGAGTTCAGTAAAATGAATGGTACTCCGGGTTCGGGTTGTTCTTTACTGGATAAATCTAGCCAAACCTACAGTTTAATTATGAGAAACGGACAGGCCAATTCTTTTTTTTTTACTCTCTTCAATGCTAAATCCTAGTTCATTGAAGAGCTCACCTATCAGAACATGTCAACTCTAATCTAGAAGCTGGCAAAACACATATAGGCGGAATACGTGCAAAGAATTATTAGCATTTGCAGGAAAATTATCTATCCGACTAATCTTCCTACAAATCTCCAGATTAATTTGAACTTCCTGTTAATCACCTTATTTGATCAAAACAGGATTCGCAAAACAACTCTATAAATGCGCAAATTTAATAGAGAAGATGAATGATTAGCATTAACCTAGAAACAATCCGATACAATCTCATAACCAAATTACAGAAATTCTAACTATCTTGTATCCATTGCGAACAACCCTTCCCCAGAGTTATCCCTACTAGCCAAACATATTCACAAAACAGACAAAGAAAGAGAGATTGAGAAATCATCTGGAATAGAAAACTTCTAAATTCGCTTCGCTGTCCAGATCTGGAGTTCGCCGGGCTAGAGGTTGAAGATGATGGTGGTGATGGTGATGATCGATTGATGGTGATGGAGCGAGGGGAGGCGTGATGTGAGAGCCTCTCTGAGGCATCTGGTGTGAATACCTCTGTTCTCCCAACCCTCGGTGACTTTTTATGACAAAAATAGGCATTTTTAACTCTTAAAACTGCATATTTTCGAATTCTGTACGCGGCGTCCGAACTTGGAAGTTCGGACGCATGTTAGGACAAATTTTCAGGAAGTTTCGACCTCTGTCCGAACATCAAAGTTCGGACATAAGTTCGGACATGTCAGTATCCTGACGAGTGAAACTTGTTTCGGGCGTATATTCTTCGTTTGGACTCCGTTTTGCTCCCCGTTTGTTGCGTTGCGAAGCTTGTGAAGTGAAGAATGCAATTCTATGACTTTTACCTGCATTTGATACATAAAATACATCAATTATTATCTAAACATAAATCATTGGAAAAACACATGATAAGTGAGAAATATTAGCCAAACCAATATGAATAATCAGCAAATTAAACCCTTAAAAGGCTCTATATTTCAGACTTATCAAACTTCCTCACACTTAGCTTTTGTTTGTCCTCAAGCAAATAAAGAACAAAACTCACTCCATGGTCGTAGTATCAAACCTCAGGATCAAACAAGTGCAGAAGGAAATCAAGCAAAATGGCAATCAAAAGAATAATCCTACTCTCAGTTGTAAGTTTTCGCAAACAATGAAAAAGAAAAATTTATAAAAGCATGGAGAAGTTAGATTGCAAAAACTAAACATAGAATAGCTCAGGATCTTCCACCAATTTCATTCCTCAATCTTTGGATGACAAGGGGTGTGAAGTAATGCCATATTCCGCAATACCTTTCAACACCACGCACTCATGATCAAAATAGGAAAATTGCAATAAGCATTCAGCTTTTAAGGGCTTTCCTATCTTTGCATTATTATTTATCTTATTTTCTGCACAATTGTTTTTGTTCCCCAGACTTTTCTCTTTATCCATGTAACGGTGTTGGGCCTTCTATCCTAGATCCCGAGACCTTAGGTAGATGGGTGATGAAGCACCCCAACGACTTAATAACCGGATAAACGAGGCCTGTTTTGGTTCAGAAAATTCATGATCAGAGGAGTACCTTGCCTTATCCTTCATACCAAACTTTCATATCATTCCCAGTCACCAAGCCAAATTAGTTTAATTTGAGCAATCAGTTAATCCACCAGATTTCAGTGAAAATAGAACTAATTTGAAGAAAACAATACATACGAACAACTTTAAGCAAAAAGATTCTTGAGGTTGTCATCAGGCTCGATTTCAAAAACATCCACAAAAATTGTCACCCAAAAATTCAACATTTACTGGCACTAAAAGAAGTTTATCCTTCGTAGCATGAGAACAATAAAAACTAGTGTGGCATTAAGTAGCTAGCATATTTTCAGGGAAAGGTCTCCACTTCCTCACACTTAAGAGGAGCAATGTCCTCATTGTTCACAAAATAAAATCAAGAAAAGACCTTTCAAAATATGCCAGACTCACGAAGGATCCATTCAACACTCCGCATATATTAAACATTAAAAGCATAAAAGGCTAAACATAAGCAATAAAGATTGAGAAACTAAAACTCCCCTGATATCTTTAGATTGAGGAAGGTTCCCTTCCTCACACTTAAGCTTGAACAGTGGGGTAGAAGCGTTCCTCACACTTGCGTCCAAACAAGTGTCCAGCCTTGGAGAGTTAGGAATACCAAAAACAATTGCACCTACACACACTTTGTAAAACACCAAATAACGCTAGAAGCGTTGCATTAGTAGCACGGGCACCACCGTCACTTCTAACTGAAATTAAACTAAAATAAACCTAGAAACAAAATAAAACTAGAAAAAACCAATAAAAATAAACTTGACCACCGGGTTGCCTCCCAGTTAGCTGCCCGTCTTTATAGTCTTTGGCTAGACTCTCGCTTCGTTATCCCGGATCAAAAATAAAAGTTGACAATGGTGTCAATGGGAATAAGAAGTAGACTACAATTAGTAATAAACCACCTGGATCAAAGCAAAATGTTTCCTCAACATATAAAATAGGAAAATAAGTACTCCACGAAACCTGACGTTTGAGGAAGTATTGACGGTAATGGGTCTCAAGTAGAAGACCAGGTGTTGATTGTTGTTCTTCCTCAAATTGAAGGATGTAAAAATCCTCCTTCTGTGGGTGAGGCTCAAAGAAACTTTGATGATGGCAGGGCAGTGGTGGCTCCTCCCTTACAAAATCTAGGATGTGGACATCTTCTTTGTCTAGAACCAAGGGTGGAGAGGGAGGGCAACTTGAGAATTCAATAGGTTGCTCCACTACATTGTTCAAGATTGAAGCCTGCTGCTGAAGAGTGATTTTCTGTAGGTAGTCTGGTTGATCCTCTAACCACAATTGCTCTTGAAATTCGAGACAGTCATCGATCTCATGAGGTCCCCCACAATACGAGCAATAAGTATCCTGTGAATAAAATGATTCCTGTTCGAATTGCTCCTCAATCCGCCTCATCTCTTCAATTTTGGGGCAATCTTTGAACTTGTGATTACCCTCACACTGCGAGTGATAAAGGTCATTAGAACCAGAAGACACCTGCTCCATTGTCTGAATAGGTGTATGTCCTATAGTTAGCTGCTCTAGCATCTTCACCATACTGCTCAATGTGGTTTTCAATCGTGCCTGGTCAGTAGCCATCTGCTCCAACATGGAATTCAAAGCCTGGGAAGAACTAGCACCAACAGAATAATGACCACCATTGAGGCTCCATTGTGCCATTATCAAAAGTAGTTAGAAAATTAAAAATAAAGTAAACTAAAAGGCGAAAATAAAATAAAATAAAAACAATTGAACATCCACACAATTCAAATTGGAACTAAAATAAAACAAGAAGTAAACTAAAAAAAATGACGAAATAGCTAAAAAAAATAAACTAACAATAGAATATAAATAGAGTCAAATAAAATAACATAAAATAAAAATAATATTTAAATAATGAAAAAAAAATAAACTAAGAATAAAACAGAGTAATAGTAAATAAAGAAAATAACAAAAAATGAAACAAGATAAAAAAACTAAGTAAAAAAAAACAAATAAAAACTGACAAACTATCAAATAAAAGAATTCAAGATAACTAGAAACACAATAAACTAACCATAAAAATAAAACTAAATAAAATTAAGAAAACAAATAAAACAAAACAAGACAAATAAAATAAAATAAAAATAACCAAACTAAGAATCACCAAATTAAAATTATAACTAAATAAAAAAAGAAATAAAATATAATAAACTGATGAAACTAAAATAAATAACTAAAAATAAAATGACTCAAAGTAAAACAAAATTAACCAAACAAAATAAAATAAATAAAATAAAAAAAATATAATAGACAAACGAAACTAAAATAAAATAAAAAGAAATAAAAAGAAATGAACTAAAAGTAAAACTAAAATGAACCAAATAAATAAAAACAATCGACAACCAAGGCTAAGGACTAGACAAAGTCAAGTCCCCGGCAACGGCGCCATTTTGCAAACAGGGTAATTGATCTACTAAAACTAAACAATTAATCTAGAAATAATAAATCAAAAGTCTGTCGGGTTGCAAAAATCCCGGTCGCAATAGTATAGCTAACAGAAGCAACCGGGTATCAATCCACGGGACTTGAAGAAATAAGCCTAATCCTAAGAAAACTAGAAGTTTAGGGGGTTGTGAATTGTTTTTGTAACTGAATTTAGTAAATGCAAATCAAAACTAAATGAACGATTAATGAAAGTAACTTGATGAGTTCAGTAAAATGAATGGTACTCCGGGTTCGGGTTGTTCTTTACTGGATAAATCTAGCCAAACCTACAGTTTAATTGAGAAACGGACACCAATTCTTTTTTTTTTCTCTTCAATGCTAAATCCTAGTTCATTGAGAGCTCACCTATCAGAACATGTTAACTCTAATCTAGAAGCTGGCAAAATATATAGGCGGAATACGTGCAAAGAATTTTAGCATTTGCAGGAAAATTATCTATCCGACTAATCTTCCTACAAATCTCCAGATTAATTTGAACTTCCTGTTAATCACCTTATTTGATCAAAACAGGATTCGCAAAACAACTCTATAAATGCGCAAATTTAATAGAGAAGATGAATGATTAGCATTAACCTAGAAACAATCCGATACAATCTCATAACCAAATTACAGAAATTCTAACTATCTTGTATCCATTGCGAACAACCCTTCCCCAGAGTTATCCCTACTAGCCAAACATATTCACAAACAGACAAAGAAAAGAGATTGAGAAATCATCTGGAATAGAAAACTTCTAAATTCGCTTCGCTGTCCAGATCTGGAGTTCGCCGGGCTAGAGGTTGAAGATGATGGTGGTGATGGTGATGATCGATGATGATGGTGATGGAGCGAGGGGAGGCGTGATGTGAGAGCCTCTCTGAGGCATCTGGTGTGAATACCTCTGTTCTCCCAACCCATCGGTGACTTTTTATGACAAAAATAGGCATTTTTAACTCTTAAAACTGCATATTTTCGAATTCTGTACGCGGCGTCCGAACTTGGAAGTTCGGACGCATGTTAGGACAAATTTTCAGGAAGTTTCGACCTCTGTCCGAACATCAAAGTTCGGACATAAGTTCGGACATGTCAGTATCCTGACGAGTGAAACTTGTTTCGGGCGTATATTCTTCGTTTGGACTCCGTTTTGCTCCCCGTTTGTTGCGTTGCGAAGCTTGTGAAGTGAAGAATGCAATTCTATGACTTTTACCTGCATTTGATACATAAAATACATCAATTATTATCTAAACATAAATCATTGGAAAAACACATGATAAGTGAGAAATATTAGCCAAACCAATATGAATAATCAGCAAATTAAACCCTTAAAAGGCTCTATATTTCAGACTTATCACATACAACAAGACATACGTAATCAAACGAGGGATTATTTTCATGCTTTAGTCTTGATTAAGCCGGCACACAAACACACAAATCAGAGTAACTCGGTTAGCATACGGGGCATGAGAAAATCATACCTTTCACCGGGGTTTTTACTTTTACCGTGTCATCTCACCAAGCTCGGGTCACGCATGGTTCTCTGATAATGTTTCAACATTATTATTAATACTAAACTCATACGGAACATAATTAAATGTTATTCCCGTAGTTACCCCGTTATCCCGTTATCTCGGTTTCACTTTTGTTACTTTAAGCTCTCACTTCTCAAGCACTTCTAACACTTTCTAACACTTCTTAGGGCCTTTACATGTCACCAAACAAGGCCTTAACATCTTATAACATCATTAACATTCAAACCCCCATCATTTAAACCCTTTAAAACACTCTTTGTAGGTTTCTGGGGGTGGTCCGGGACTTGGTCCTTACCCTAAGTCCCGGACCAATACTCATCACAACTCTGGGTGGAATTTCAACACTGGTCCGGGACCTTGTCCCTATCCCAAGTCCCGGACCAAACACGGCTTGCACTCTCGGCCTAAATAAATGGGGTGGTCCGGGTCCTTGTCCATGGACTAGGTCCCGGACCCTGCTAAAACCTGCTCCAAACTTGATTTTTCCACTCCAAATCAATCCTTTAACCACCCTTAATCTTTCCATAAACTTTCCACAAGTTTTCCACATGTTTAATCACCTTAAAACATGCTCTAAAACTCTTCAAATCATAGGCTCAAACCTTACTCAAACTCTTGCTCAAATTCACACATTTTGCATTCTCCCTTTTGCACTAATGCACACTTGTGCATTTTCTAACCTCTCTTGACACTTGCATTATTGTTCTCTCTTCATTTAACCATTCCAAAACTTCCAAGATAATGCACACCTCATACCAAGTTCCAAGACTCACTCTTAAAGCCTAAAATCTTCTTTGTTTTCTAAAAACTCCTAAGGCACTTACACAACCTCTTTTGCTACAGATTTTTGCACATCTCACCACAAACATCCTCTCATATTCTTGGGTGATCATTTACCCAATTCAAACTCCAACAACACCTAGCTAACCCTAGGTTATCCTCCACACAAAACATCACTTAAACCACTTAGGTTTCCACATAAATTTTGCCATAACTTGGCTACTTCTCCAACATTGCCCAAAACTCATACCACCATTTAAATCATCCTAAAACTAGCCAAACCACAAGGGTTCTATCAGCACTCAATATTTTTCCTCATTAATCAAGCAAAACTCATTAAGCACCATAAAGCATAATTCATCATATACATAGCTCCCAAAACAAGCATTAACTCACAAAGGCTTTCTCACTTGCATTATTTCTAAGCAAGCACCTTATCACCACAACTCAAGTGGGGTTCATTCATTTTATTAACCCTTCCCAAATCCTAATACATATAGGATACCACTAAGATAGGTTTCTTACCTTAAATTTTCTTAAGTTTCCTTTTACTTCTCTTCTCCTCTTCTCCCCTCTTCTTCCTTCAAAATCGGCCAAGGCAATTCATTTGCCCATTTCTCTAGCCACATTCAAATTGCAAAATAAGCACCAAGGAGCTCCCTTAGGCTCACCAAATAAACTAAAATTCACAAGGATGCTTAAAGCACCAAATTAGGTTTTACCTTTGGAATTTCTTGAATGGTTTTCAACTCTTGAATCTTAAGAGGGACTCCCACCACCATTAAAGCTTGGAGAATATCTCAAACAAGGAAGAAAAGCTAGTCATTACCAAAAGCCAAAATCGGCCAAGGTGAGAAAATGGAGAAACATGACTTTTCCATGGATATTTTTACCTTGCTAGAAAGGGGAAGCTTCAAGATTATGTGCTTTTCTCCTCAAATGGGCAACACCCATGAAAATGAAACTCAACCTTTTTGAGTTTTGAAAAGAGGGAAGTGTAGGGTTTGATGAGAGGAGTTCAAATATACGATTATTTTTCAATTCGGAGCAAGGATGAAGCTTGGGCAAGGAGAAGAAGGTGGAGAAGCCATGTTTGGAGCTTCCATGTCGCACAGCACCAGAGAGGGAGGAAGGGAATCGTGGAGAAGGAGAAAGAAAAGAGGAAGGAGGGAAAGTGAGAGGAAAGAGAGTGAGAGAATACTTTTATGTTTTTACTTTTTACTTTTCCCTCTCCTCCTTCACTTTCTTTCTTTCTTTATTTGCTAACTAATAAACATGAGAGGGGGAGGCTTCTTATTTAATAAAACCGGCCCCCACTATATTAGTAAGCTGGAGCGTTTTTCGTTTTCTTACAGAAAACGCTTGTTATTTTACCCGGTTTGGCATTATTCACTAACCGGGCCCGTTTTTCGGATTTTTCTCGTTTCTTTATTTTTAATGGCTATTAAGCTTCCATTAATACTTAATTATAGTTATATAATCAACTATAATTTTTACGGGTCCATTTGACCACTTAAAGTCACGTTTTCGGGTTTTCTCGAAAAACGTGCTTTAAACTCCGTTAGCATTTTAATCCATTATTTGGATCCATTTTCTTCGGGAATCATTCCCGTATACTTATTAGGCCTAACTAAGCCTTAGGAATCCATCTCGGACCCTCTCGAGATCATATATCTCTTATACTCATTTAACGCGTATTTTAGCGTTTTTCGCTTTTCAAGCGTTTTCTCTTTTCTTTTGGTTTTATTCTTTTTACCAATACTCTTTAGGCACCATTAGGCCTTTTATAATCATATTAGAGTAATTTAATCGCCATTTTTAGATCCGGGGTATTTCAGTAATTTTGCTTAAACGAGAGAGAGAAAGTAGAGTATTACAAGGGGGTAGGAATCGGTTGTAAAAGAAGATGAAGGAAACATGAGTTTTTCATGTAAATTTTTACCTTAATGGAGAGAGGAGACTCCAAGCTTTACTTTGGTAACCATTTTCTCTTTGAATGGGAAAATACACTGGAGAAAGTTCTCCTTTTCGAATTTGAAAAGATAAGTTGTAGAGAATTTTGAGGGGAGTTCAAATATTTAATTTGTTTTTGATTTGAGCCCTTAATAAGGCTTGGGCAAGCTGAGCAGGTGAGCTACCATGGTTGTCTCTTTGGAGCTTCCAAAAATCGCCAACAGAGAAGAAGAGAGAGAAATCGCTGGGTGAGGGGAACCCACGCGAGAGAGAGGAGAAATGTGAGGGGGAGAGGAGAGAGGTAAGGTAAATACCTTTTTACTTTTTTGGTACTTTTGCTTTTTGGCCCTTTAATTAATTAGCTAGTTACATGTGTGTGTGTGGTTATTTGACTTAATAAAAATCGGTCCCCCTACTGTATTACTATTTGGAGCGTTTTTCGTCTTTTACAGAAACGCTCGTTTATTTTACCCGGTTTTGGTACTATTCACTAACCGGGCCCGTTTTCCGGAATTTTCTCGTTTAATTATTTTTATTGATTATTAAGCTTCCATAAATGCTTAATCATTGTTATTTAATGATTTATAATTTTTACGGGTTCGTTTGACCACTTAAAGTCACATTTTCGGGTCTTCTCGAAAAACGTGTATTAATGCTCTATTAGCGTTTTAATACATTATTTTGATCCGTTTTCTTCGGGAGTTGTTCCCAGATATTATTTAGGCCTTGTTAAGCCTTTAGAATCCATATATTACGCTAACCGAGGTTTCATACCTCCTATGGTTATTTAACGCTTATTTAGCGTTTTTTGCTTTTTAAGCATTTCTTCATTTCTTTTGGATTTATTTTTCCTTACCAATATTACTTAGGCATCATTAGGCCCTTAAATACGTATTAGATTAATTTTAATCCCTACATTTAAGTTCGGGGTATTTCAATAGTGTAATACCCTTGAGGTTTACCTCCCACATCGGTTGGAGGGGAGAACGAAGTGTGCCTTATAGGTGCATGGATACCTCTTCCTTGTGTGACGCGTTTTGGGGCTAGGAAACCCCAGGAACAAATCCGTGCGGCCTGCGTGCCAAAGCGGACAATATCACACATGTGGACTGATTAGGCTGGGCTGTCATAGGTTGAGAATGTAATAAATTAAGAGTGATGGTTATATGGTTGGGATCATATTACCTAAAATTACATATGAGATCTAAATGTTAGTATGTAAAAACAATACAAACTAGAGGAGTTAATAACTCACATAAAATAATGAAAGTTAGTATGAATTAAAGGGCTTTATAATTTATATGTGAGAGTATGAATACTTTGGATATTATGAGCTATATAATATGGTGCGAGAATGAAATAAAATTAAGATGGAGTTTAATGTAAAGTGGGGAATTACATTTCATAACATTAAACATAAAGATTTAACGTTATAGTATAAAGAGTTATACAAATAATTGAATTATATTATTCGAGGAATTATATTATGGATTACATAGTAGTGTTGACTTGTATATGTTGACCCAAGTCAACCAATTGACCAAGAGGGTCAAGTTGACCAACTTACATTTTAAGTGGGGATTTAAATGTCAAAGGTATTACTACTTAAATGTTAATTATATTAAATATCATATAGTAACAATAACTATATGAATGTGTATGTATAAATATATAAATATATATATATATATATATTTGTATGGATAAAAGAGATGAAATGTGAGAATTAAATCCTTGGTTTGTAATATAATACAACATGTTAGTTATGAACATACTAAATGGATTAAATTACTAATCTCGAATTTGTTTATTAACCTGAATAATGATGGTTAATCAAGGGGGTAAATACCGGGGGATTATTGACTATACGGGATACCGACTTGGTTTGAATTATAGTGGATTGACACTTAGCGTATATATATATATTCCAGAGCTGAGTACATAAAGGATAGACTCGGGATAGGATGTCTGCTCTTCTTTCTGTGAGTGAACGGTATGTTATTATGTGGTCCGATTGCTCCTGAGGATTTCTTTGGGTTAGGACATGTATGTGTGATGCTTGATAAGAGCACTATGTGTGCTTTATTGTTGTTATGCTTAAATGATTTAATTGACTGACTATCTCACAATATTAATTGTGCGTGAACGTCTTTCAGACTGAGACAATACTAAATATGAACTCGAATCGAGTTACGAATATTGGCTAAGGAAACACTGCTCAGAAATAAGTAACGAGATACATCATACTATCTTAATCATCCTAGCTAATTAACTTAGGCAGAGGATCGATAATACCATCCTCACGAGCATATGTATTCGAATATGAAAATGACCTAAATGAAATCTAGGTAATGTGTTATACCTAAAAGGAAACTATATGGAGAATATATTCACTATAACCTAAGAGTATATCTTAGGTAAGAGGATTTAGCAAACTTAATCACATGGTGAAAGAAAATGTTATATGAGGGGAAATCTAAGGGAATCACTGATTACCTAGTTACGCATTGTGATTACTAGAGAGGATTATCGAATCGGGTCCACTCGTTATGGAAATCCAGCGAGCCACATTTGATCGTTGGTCGGAGGGCACTACTGTTGGTGCATGGCTACGGCCGTTATAGACGCCTTCACAAAGGCAATGAGGAAATCTAGAGATCTTCGGATCGTTGGTCGGAGGGCACTACTGTTGGTGCACGGGCCACTGCCCAAATAAACATGAAGTATGGGGTACATAAACGGGTTGTCTCAAGATGACGCCTGTCAAGAATAAATGAATTTGAGATTAAATAAATGAGTAAACACACACTAGTTACAAGTTAGTACGAGACGTCAATTACGCTTGTAAATGTGGATAACGGATGTAAGGGGCCTTGAAGGCCGAATAAACGGGAACAGTTCAAATGAAATAACACTCGTATCGTTATCTTACACGCTCATTATTATTTTGCTTGTATGCATAATTATATGTGGAAATATGTGTGAATATTGAATGAACTGTTGGATGTTTATTAATTGCATGTACAGTTTTTGCAATATATTTGTAAAAGGGAATAACATGTAAATGAACCGCATGACAACTCAACTAATTAACTTAAAGAGTTTAAAGGTTCATGACGGTTACACATTAGCATATTCAGCGGTTATGCTGAGCCTTTATGGCAAACATATTACAGCTCTGTGATCGAAGACCGAAGCCGGGGTGCGAGATTTTTGGGTAGTTAGCTGTAAACTACCATTTCGATTATGTTTTAATTTACGCTTTTGGTTATAGTTTTGGTATGTGGACTTAGTATAGATAAAGGAACACGTGGTTGGATAAACGTTATTTTTTGTATTAACTATCTCTTGGTCATCACAGTGGTTATTGTATACAGTATTTGGATGCTTGCTTACTCACATGGGTGAGTAACAATGGTGACACCTTTGTTTTTAAGATTAAACGATTTTATTTACTTTCCACTGTGATAAGTTATTGTAAGAACGGTGGTTTAGACGAGATTACGAGTCCGACGTGTTACATAAATATTCATATTTAATGTTTGTGTACTTAACATTATACATTCGCCTCCTAAATATATCCACATTCATATACGTAAGTACACTATATTTTCAGTCGAATACTTTATTTATATGGATTCATATACTTAGTATCTAAACAGTTGAATACTTTATTAATAAAAAATTCTACACTTAATTTAGAAAAAGTATAAAATTTATAAACATTCGTACAATTAGTATCTAATCAGTTGCATGTATACTTAAGGAAACTTTATATTGATTCACGCTATATAAATACTCATATACTTAAGTAAACGTCATTTATGCAAACATTCGTATACTTTACATATCAATATTCGTACACTTGATAAATCAACATAAGTACATTTTATATGTCAATATTCAAATACTTATATATCTAGGCTCATATACTTTATATATCTATATTCATACATTTAATATAAACACTCATATCAACAATCTCTATGCATTGTTTTATTTTGTTTATATAGATTCCTATGGTTAGTATCTAAAACAGTTGAATACTTTATTTATTAATGAGACAAAGACAATTCAAGACTTATTTATTGTAATACCCCGGATCTAAAAATGGCGATTAAATTACTCTAATATGATTATAAAAGGCCTAATGGTGCCTAAAGAGTATTGGTAAAAAGAATAAAACCAAAAGAAAAGAGAAAACGCTTGAAAAGCGAAAAACGCTAAAATGCGCGTTAAATGAGTATAAGAGATATATGATCTCGAGAGGGTCCGAGATGGATTCCTAAGGCTTAGTTAGGCCTAATAAGTATACGGGAATGATTCCCGAAGAAAACGGATCCAAATAATGGATTAAAACGCTAACGGAGTTTAAAGCACGTTTTTCGAGAAAACCCGAAAACGTGACTTTAAGTGGTCAAATGGACCCGTAAAAATTATAGTTGATTATATAACTATAATTAAGTATTAATGGAAGCTTAATAGCCATTAAAAATAAAGAACGAGAAAAATCCGAAAAACGGGCCCGGTTAGTGAATAGTGCCAAACCGGGTAAAATAACAAGCGTTTTCTGTAAGAAAACGAAAAACGCTCCAGCTTACTAATATAGTGGGGCCGGTTTTAATTAGTGAGTCAACACACTCACACACACTCTAAGCTAGTAATAAAGAAAGAAAAGAAAAAGAGAAAAGCAAATAGTGAAAAGGGGACTTATACCCCACTTTATTCTCTCTCTCCTCATTCTTCCCATTCCCCACCGTGTGACTCCCCCTCTCTTTTCTCTCTTCTGGTTCTTCTCCTTCCTCCACGGTTTGGAGCTTCTCCAATGGCTACCCCACCTTCCTCACCTTGTGCAAGCTTCGTTAAAGCTCCGATTCAAAAACCGAGCATAGATTCTTGCTCCTCTCACCAAGGCCTATCTTCCTCTCTTTTCAAAATTCGAAAAGGAGGAGTTTGATTTTCATGGGTGTTGCCCATTTGAAGAGAAAAGCACACTATTTTGAAGCTTGAAGCTTCCTCTTTCATCCAAGGTAAAAATATCCAAAGAAAGTTGCATATTTCTTCACCTTCTTGTGTGGCCGATTTTGGCATGTGTTAATGCCTTGCTTCTCTTTGTTTTGAGCTACTCTCCAAGTCTCCAATGGTGGGTTGGAGCTCCTCCTTTGATTCTTGGCAAATCAATTCTAGGGTTTCCAAAGGTAATGTTCAAATTTAATGCCTTGAACCCTCCTCTTGAATTCATGAGTTATTTTCGGAGTAGGAGAACTAATGAGTACTCCTATATCCATTGGTATATTGGTCTAGAGAATTGGGCTAGTGATTGGCCATGACCGATTTTGGATGAAGAGAAGAGGAGAAGAATGTCTAAAAGAAACTTAAGAGAAATTAAGGTAAGAAACCAACCCTAATGTGTATCCTATGTGTTTTAGCATTTGGGAAGGGTTAATTAAATGAATGAACCCCACTTGAGTTGTGGTGATAATGTGCTTGCTTAGAAATAATGCAAGTGAGAAAACATTTGTGAGTTAATGCTTGTTTGGGAGCTATGTATTTGATGAATTATGCTATATGGTGTAATGAGTTTTGCTTGATTAATGAGGAGATATTGAGTGCTGATAGAACCCTTGTGGTTTGGCTAGTTTTAGGATGATTTAAATGGTGGTATGAGTTTTGGGCAATGTTAGAGAAGTAGCCAAGTTATGGCAAAATTTATGTGGAAACCTAAGTGGTTTAAGTGATGTTTTGTGTGGAGAATAACCTAGGGTTAGCTAGTGTTGTTGGAGTTTGAATTGGGTAAATGATCACCCAAGAATATGAGAGGATGATTGTGGTGAGATTTGTGCAAAAATCTGTAGCAAAAGAGGTTGTTTAAATGCTTGAAGAGTTGTAGAAAAATAAAGAAGATTTAAGGTTTTAAGAGTGAGTCTTGGAACTTGGTATGAGGTGTGCATTATCTTGGAAGTTTTGGAATGGTTAAATGAAGAGAGAACAATAATGTAAGTGTCAAGAGAGGTTAGAAAATGCACAAGTGTGCATTAGTGCAAAAGGGAGAATGCAAAATGTGTGAATTTGAGCAAGAGTTTGAGTAAGGTTTGAGCCTATGATTTGAAGAGTTTTAGAGCATGTTTTAAGGTGATTAAACATGTGGAAAACTTGTGGAAAGTTTAGGGAAAGATTGAGTGTGGATTAAGGGTTGAAATGGGGGTGAAAAATAATGTCTGTTTCAGGTTGTAGCAGGGTCCGGGACCTAGTCCATGGACAAGGACCCGGACCACCCCCTGTTTTTATGCCGAGAGTACACCCCCTGCTTTGGTCCGGGACTATACTCCAGGACAAGGTCCCGGACCAGGTGTTGTTTTTCACCCGAGAGTTAGTTAATGAATTGGTCTGGGACCTAGGATGAGGACCAAGTCCCGGACCACCCCCAGAAACCTACAGAGAGTGTTTTAAAGGGTTTAAATGATGGGGGTTTGAATGTTAATGATGTTATGAGATGTTAAGGCCTTGTTTGGTGACATGTAAAGGCCCTAGGAAGTGTGATAAAGTGTTAGAAGTGATTGAGAAGTGAGAACTCAAATTGACAAGAGTAAAACCGAGTTAATGGGATAACGGGGTAAATACGGGAATAACATTTTATTATGTACCATATGAGTTTAGTGTTAACAATAATGTTTGAAACATTATCAGAGAGTCGTGCGTGACCCGAGCATGGTGAGATGCCACGGTAAGTAAAAACCCCGGTGAAAGGTATGATTTTCTCATGCCCCGTATGCTAACCGAGTTACTCTGATTTGTGTGTTTGTGTGCCGGCTTAATCAAGACTAAAGCATGAAAATAATCCCTTGTTTGATTATGTATGTGTCTTGTTGTATGTTGAATGAACTAACATACTTGTATGCCGGTGTGGTCTAACATAGTGTAAAGACCGACTCATAGTGAGTAACATTCGGCTAGAGATCCGTAGAACGGATCGATGCGTATGATAACGAAAACATGCAAACACCACAAGCTATCGATTAAAGTATAACGATAACGCAAACATATGAACTCCCTAGAACGTGAGGAGATGTACGGGTTGAGTAAATACCCGATAACGGTTAGTAAACCTTATTGAAACAATCCACGGAATAAATATGAGTGGAGGAATAAACGAACCTCCATCGAGAGGATCGAAGTTAGTCCAATAATGTAAACATATAAGAAAGGTAAGAGACCTAAGGGACTATGTGACTCCCTTGAGATACGGTCGACCTCTTATGAGGATTTTACCCGGTATAAGAAAATATCCGAATGTACAAGCATATGATTGTGAGGGTAACCCTTAAACCTAAGTTTACCCGAATTTAAGTAAAGTTCCCAAAGTCATTAGAAACACCGAGAATGATGCTTCTAGACTAATATACATGATATTACTATAACTCCGAGAGGAGTGTCGGGAACGAGAGTAGTCCGAGAGTAGTCGGACCTAAGTAAAAGAGATAGGAACTAAGAGAGAGTTCCGTGAGCTAGTTGAACCTTCCCACCATGCTAGACCCAGAGTAGGGTCGAAACCGGGGAAGTAAGACTATGCTAGAGAGCCATGAGTTTTGGCTTAAGTATGTAATAAGAGTAACAAGCGTGACGTAGGAGACCTGTAGTGTCTCGAGAATCTACAAGAGCTTGAGTATGAATAACCCAAGAGAGTGGGTGAGATAACGAGTATAAATAACCCGAGAGAAAGGGGTGAGTATATGTATGAGTAACCCGAGAGTATGGGTAAGTATAAGAATGAGTAGCCCAAGAGAATGGGTGTGTATACGAATAAGTAACCCGAAAGAGCGGGAGAGGTATTGAATAAGTAAACAAGGCATAGCGAGGAATAACCCTCAATGCCTAAGAGTAACCAGTTACCACTAACAACATTGTTATGTTAGTCAGGAATCGTGTTCCGTGATTGGATGTAGATTCCTTGTGTAATATACATAAATATTGTATTGCCATGATGCATGTTGTTTGATTAAAATGAACTCCATGTATATCCGACCCAAAGTAGTCGGCGTACCGCGGTTAGCACGCGGTATATGCGAATTTCATGCGCAGCGTAAGCTGACCCCCTAGGGGGAACGTTTTTAGTGTGCAGGTACTTGAAGCTGACCACCGTTCGAGAGAGTAGGACGGGGACTGCAGTGAGCATGGGTAGTTAGATGGTAATTACTTATGCGTTTGAATGAGGTGTAAGTCCGAGTATGTTATCGGCATCCGTATAATGTAGACTCGGTATAGTAAAGGAGCGAATTGAGTATTGTATTTGTATGAGTACTCGGTTGTTCCAGTTCATCAGACCGTTACGGTATGTAAGAAAGGCCTGGTTAGCCACATGGGTGGCTAACGGCGTTGTTTCACCCCTCGTTGTAATTAGAGTTCCGCTGCGTGAGTAGGAGTAATTAGTAACAGTTTAAGAGGTAATGACGAGATTAACGGTTGGGGTGTTACAATATAGATTTGTAAACTTGTATCTACTCACCATTGTCTTTCTCTTCGATTTGGTCTTCGCTATGTGCTGATCCAAGTCCATTCCCAGTTAATTTCTTCTTAACTACAAAATAGAAACACAATCACAAAATATAATAAAAACTCATAATAAAAGCAAATAGTCACAAGATAAGCATATAGAACTGGATTAAGAGGAGCAGAAGGAGTAGTTAGAACAAACATTCATGTTGGGCGGGGGAAGAGCAGAAAACATTTATTTGAGGATGAGCAGTAACAAAAAGTTACCTATGAAGCACGTTTGAATTAGATAGCGAGAACCTCAACAAGATAGTGAGAACCTCATTTGTTAGTCAAATATGATGACAATGGCGTAAACTTCACAAAGAAATTAAAGATGAATGTTGGTAAATGAAGGGAAAAAAATGAAGATAGAATGTTGGTAAATTAAGGGAAAATATAGAGAAAGTATGAGAATGAAAAAAGTGGGGTCAGAGGTGAGATAATTGGACGACAAATGAATTTTTCAAATTCAATCTTGTGAGGAAATGAAAAAGTCATCATAATTATTGAAGACTAACTAGGCTATCCATAGTGTTAGGGAGTTTCTTAACTCAATTATAAGTGTCATGTCAACAAAATATATATTATTTAATTGTATAAGAAACTTTCATCTCTACAATGATAAGGTTCCTTAACATTTTACCTTCTTCCTTCCATAATTTTTACTTTAGCATTCTAGTAAGAGTTTTTAATTTTTTATTAATGTTGTAGTGTTATAACCAACAGGATATTTTGAGCAAGGATGGAAGACAATAAGAGTGGATTTGACTCTACTACACAAGCATTTTTATTTTGGATTCCTTTATAAATAAATTTAGTAATTAAATTTTGTAAAACATTGGAAAAGTCACGGATAGGCTATATAGTTATTAGGTCCAATAGATCTACATATTTATTTTTCATTTAAAAATATCAAAAAAATGACTTAATAATTTTTAACCCTTAGATTATTTTCCTTGTTTCTGCTTTGCCGACTTGATTCCTTTACTTGTTTCTGCCAACACAGATAGAGATCAAGGCTCTGTTCGGTATGGCTGTTTTGGCAGCATAAATACGCATATTTGGCAGCAGGAATGCGCTGGCATAAATGCAGTATATTTGCTGGCAGAAATGTGCTGACATAAATGCAGCTGTTTTGAAAACTGCTGTTTGGCAGTGCAGCATGTTTGGTTAAGTTAGTTATATGTAGTGCGTTTACCGTTTTCGTATTACAATTACAATTTATTATATTACACTACGTAACTTTATTTTGTTAGTAAAAGTAAATAAAAAAATTCACAAACAATATATTACCATGAGTATTTAATTTACATTAAAAAAAACTTGCTAAACCAAAAAAAAATTAAAATATTTATATAACCAATAAAATTTTTATTTTTATTATTTATGTAAAATTTGTAACTTCTAAACAATATATTTTTATTATCTAAATTTTATAATTCTTACAAATATAAAAGCGTTAAAAAAAGAGAACAAGTGTTTCAAATTTTCTGATAATGTTATGTGAATTTATTTAGTGAAATTGTAACTTTTAATAGTATATACTATTTTTGTAACTTTGTATGTCAATAAATTTATAGCATTCATAATTCTAGATACTATTTTAATATTTTCATTTATATATCAATAAGTGTATATTTATTGATTTTTTAATTTTATTAATCTATGTGGTATTACAAATAATATATTGTAGATTTGTATTATAAATGTGGTTTTTTTTAATTGGTTAAAGTAGTAGTACTATTTTTTATAAATTATTTGAAGCATTATGTAATTTGTAACAAATAAATTAACTTGTAGAAATTTTCCTTTTTTTTTAAATCAATAATTACAGTAATTGTATTATGAAGTGAGTAAAGAAACAGAAGTGAAAATACGGAAACGAAAAAGTAGCATTTGCTGCAGGCATTTATGCTGTCATTTATGCTGACATTTATGCTCTCTTAGCCGAACAACAAAAATAAATAAAGGAGTCCAAAACAACATATGTTGTACATTTATACTGTCCAAAAAATGCAACCACAACGCTCCCCAAATTGAAAAAGCATACATTACATATGCATGCACTCCAGATTCCTTTCTGTCTCCCTCTCTTTTCTGCTTATCTCATTCTCCCAGAACTCGAAAAAGCTTAATAGTAGTATGTAGTTGGTTCACCTAAACACACTGCACGCCTGGCGCAGGCGGACACAGACCCAAACACAGAGAGAGAGATTTCTACAGGCTTTTTTAAGGCTCTTTAAAATGAAAAGTTTCAGGTAGACACGCTTTTGGTTGAAAAGCTGGTAGACCATCAAGAGCAATAAAAGCAGAAAAGATGAAAGCAAGAAAAAGCTGTAACATTGCAGGAGGAAGGGACCTTATTACATTTCACGCTTATAATTTTCTTTTAAAAGACACACATATACTACGTAATTTATTACTAGTAGCAAGCTGTAGTTGCTGATAAGGCACATTATTCGAAGTTAGGAAGATACTACGATTCTGAAAGCTCAAAATATTACTCTTCGTTTGTCGGGGTTGAGGAGAAAGCTGCTGGTTAAACAATGGCGACAGAATAATAAATTCGAAAAGTACTGTCTGCATAAATTGTTTGCTGTAAATTTATGATTCGTCAAACACAATGCAGGCAAAGCCTCTCGCCTGTTTCCTGTTGTTGGTTGATTGATCATGAGATCTGATGTATGGTCAATTTCAATCCACAACCAAACGCAGGCCTACGTACATAACCTTGTTTATTGTCAGCAAGCAAGCATCTATTGTTTCATGTCTGCGAATTGGTTTTGGGTGGTTACGTTCCCGGCCCTTTTACACTACTATCAGGCTTTTTAACTCAATAGACAGGCTTGACTGTGGAAATTCAGTGTCGACTAAGATGTCGTTCACAGATGGTTAGAGGTTTTTGGGCTTTTAGACTGCTCAAACCGTTGTTGACTATGGCCCAAACCCACAAAGAGGTTGCGTATATCTTCGTTTAAACATTTACCGTTATGTTGAATAGTCCAAATTTTGAGAGCTTTGACTACAGTCGGCAACGAATTATGGCCCGATTAACAGACAAAAGACGAGAACGCCCTTTTTCTGCTCCGTTTAATAACTGAAGATAAGGATGTGTTCGGTCATAGCTCTTGTTTTAAGATAAAGGTTCCGTTCATTTACGACTTTCAAAAGTTGAAGCTGCTTTTTAATGTGACATATGTCAGGTTTATATTGGGCAATAATTTAACTCAAGACACTTGTTCCGCTCTGATAAGCTAACCACAATAAGATTAATACAAACGCAGCTATGGCTGCGTTTCACTGTCTGTATCGAACGCCTCTAAAGACTGTGTTCGATAACAAGCTTAATGGAGATTAATCTCCTTTTAACTTTAAGTAATGGACAAGTGTCAACATGTCATTGCTTTATTATCTGTCCATGGTACAGTTTGCTAGCTATGATATGTTAACCACACAGAGATTTAAGAAAACGCAACCAGAGCTGTGTTTGTGTGCAAACTTCGAATGCACCCAAAGCTACTACTTCAACCTTTATAATAAAGCTAGGTATAGTTAGCTAATTACAAACTAACACATATACTATGATTAGCTTTTTGTGGGGTCTAGTTACAATTCTATACCAATTTTAGAATGACACTTGTAACATCATTCTTACGTAACTGCATTACTCCACTAAAAATGGTGAACGAACGCACCCTAAATGTCTTCTTCTTAAAAACCTCGCGTCATTACTCATGTAGTGAGTTCCAATCCTATACCACCGTGGCCGTGTGCTTGCCACACCCCACCACGATGATTGAGCTTGGCTTGGGACCTAGTCTTACAAACAATCCAAATTTATTTAGATTCAATTTGATTAGTTAAATGGAGTTTTTTATTATATAAATAATTAGTTGAGTTGGTTATTCATAATGATTAATATTTTGGGAAGCTAAAAAGTTTTTTAATCAAATTTTTTTATTATATTTAAGGGAAAATTACATGCCCCACCCATGACGTTTGGCAAAATTTCACATTCCACCCACGTGGTTTCAAAAATTACTGTCCCCACCCATGTGGTTTCCCCCGTTTTACATCCAGCAACTTTTTTAATTTTGATTCAATTCAAAAGATGCTTAAACGTTGTCCAAAATTGATGAAACTTTACATGGATGATGCTAAAATGATATACTTTGATCTTATGTCAAATTTGAAGTTTTTTAAGCTTAAATGTGTCCCGTGGGACCCAATGAAACATGTGACATGTTCATTGGGTCCCACATGTCACATTTAAGCTTAAAAAACTTTAGATTTCTCACTAAACTAAAATATAACACTTTAGCATCGTCTATGTAAAATTTCATCAACTTTGGACAAAGTTTAAGTATCTTATGAATTGAACAAAAATTAGAAAAGTTGCTGGATGTAAAACAAGGGAAACCACATGGGTGGGGAAAGTAATTTTCAAAACCACGTGGGTGGATTGTGAAATTTCGTCAAACGTCATGGGTGGGGTATGTAATTTTCCCTATATTTAAATATCTCCACATTTTCCAATATAGTAGAACTAGTAATTAAAGAAAGCTTAAAAGTGATGTGATATCTGATATTTGAGTGTAGAAGATGTTAGTGTTTCAATATATATATATACTTGATATAGTACTGATTTGGTATTTAAGATGTGTATGTTTTTGGGAACTAAAAGGTTATTATTGTCATAAATTATTTATTATATTTAAATATTTAACATTTTCCAACATAACAGAAGTAATAAATGTAATTGAAAGTATGAGGACTTAGGTGAGCCTCAACTAGACCTCTTGACATCTAGCTATAGGACTTATGACGAGCCTATAATACTAACAATTAGATTGGCTTAGGGTGCACGAGGACGTAGGAATGCCTCAATTAGACCTCTTGACATCCAGTCCTAGGGCTTATGACGAGTATAGAATGCAATTGAAAGTACGAGGACCTATGACGAGCTTCAACTAGACCTCTTGACATCTAGCTATAGGTGAAATACCCCAAACTTAGATATGGTGTTTAAGTGACAAACTAAGATATAAGAAGGCTAAAGAATGCCTTAGAAACATTAAGAAACCATTTTAATCAAAGAAAACATAAGGAAACACCAAAAGAGCAGTTTAAGCAAAAACGTGCTCTAAGCTTGGAGAGACTTGGGTGAGCACCCAAATATCATTATAAGACCTTAGTAATATCCTAATGGTCATTTTAAACCAATTACCAAAGAAAACCAAGCTTGAAAACAAGTGAAAACACAAAATGTGCTTTAAGGAGTCTTAAAGCACATTTTTGAAAAATTGTCTTGTAAATGGGTTTTGAGTGGCTAAATGTCCATCTTTACTCTTTAATTAACATGTGTACTAATAAGTATCACATTAGGAAGTCTAAATCAATGGGAAATAAAAAATTTCACAACTATGTGCACTAGTTTGTGAAGTGCCTAGTTTAGTTTTTAGTCAATTTAGTTTAGTTAGTTGGTCAAACAAGACCATGACTAGCTTAATTAAAAGGGGGTGGCCGGTTTTTAAGGTGATGATTCACCACATGAGCAAATAAGAAAGGAAATTATAAGATAAAGTAAAAACTACTATTTGCTTTTAACATAAATATCTCACCTTTACTTACCTCTCTCCTCACCTCTTCATTCTCTCTTATTCCCACCGGTTTTGAGCTGCTCCTCTCTTCTTCTTCTACGTTAAACTCAACCTCCATGCTAGCTCCACCTTGCTTTGGCCATAGCTCACTCATTTTAGCTCCAAAGCCAAAACAAAACACATATTCTTCTTAGTTAGCTCAAGCTCCTTCTTTCTATCTTTTCAAAACTTCAAGAGCCTCATTTTGGAGCCAAGGAAAATCACCATTAGAGGAGGAAATCCAAGTTTGGAGAGTTCATTGGCTTCTCCATTCTCTTAAGGTAAGGAATATGTAAGAAAATCTAGGTTTCCATCATTTTCTTCCCTTGTCCGAAAATTTGTACTCATGGGACTCCATCTTTATGCTTTGTTCTAGCTTGTTTTCTACTCTCCAAAGGATAAAGGAGGTCCTTCTTGCTTCATATCCAAGCTTGTCTTGAGAAACCAAGGTAAAACAATCAATTTAATACCTTAAAACACATTTTAACCTAGGTTTTTATTCCTTAAGGTTAGTGTGTTGTTTAGTACTCATTGGAGTCATTGAATATTGGTTAGAACATTGGCAAGGAGAACTTGGTTGGTGACCAAGATTGAGCAAGGAAAAACCTAAGGAAGAAAGTGTGTGAGCTTGTAAAAGAACAAGGTAAACTACTTACCTTAAGGTGTTTTATTGTTTAAGGGAATGGGATTTAGATATGTGATGAGTGTAGCTTAAGGTTTACATTAGAAAAGGGCTATATATAACCTAGGAGAAACAATGACTATGTTTGAGAACTTGTGACTAAGGAGCCAATGAGAAAAGAGATAGTTAAACAATGTTGAGATGAATTACAAGAAGCATTTTATTTCAATGGGAGCCTTGTTGTGTGTATTTGCAGGTTAAAGGCAAATATATATGGAAATTCAGTGGTTAAGATTATTGTCATTTAAGGGCCTAAGTGCCAAGCATTTTAAGTTTATACACTATATGATGATGTGGTGTAGTTTTGGTGTAAATTGTGTGTTAAGATGTGTAATGAGAATTTGAGTGATCTTGGTTGTTTGATGGTGAAAAACCAAGTGTTTGGGTGTAACAATATACTAGAGAACCCATGTCAAAATTTGATGAAGAAGCTTAGTGTTTTAGATGTTCTAAGAAAATTTCATGACTAGGATAGTACTAGGAAGTTTAGAGGTTGTCTCGAAGGAAAAAGAGTGAGTTTAAGGTGTTCTCGTGAGTTATAATGACTTAGGCATCGTCATGGAGGATCTTGGAATCAAATGAATGAGCTTGTGTATTTAGGACTTAGGCAAATATGGGTAAACTAGTAGGAAGGAGATAATGTGTTGGAAGAAGGAGGCATAAATTTGTGTAGGAACTTTAAGTAGTTGCGTAAAGGAATTTTAGGTGGAGAAAGATGCTTGGGAGATGATTTTGTAGTGGTGAGGAAGCATTTTGGCATAGTGGTTATAATAGGTGTGAACCACCACTTAGAAACCTAAAGAGAAACATTACAAGTGTTGACATTATTGCAAGGAAATAAATAATGACTAAGATGGATATTGATGAGTGATTTAAGGAGTTTAGTGGAGGGCTTAAGGTGTGTTTTAAATGCCCAAACGAGGTTAGAGCATGCTAAGAAATGAGATAAGTGTTTAAGGATTTAGAGGATGGGTATTTTGGCCTGTCCGAACTTCCGTCCGAATTTGGAAGCTCGGACATGCCCTGTTGCAATTTAATCTTCTGAGTCTCGGCCAGTGTCCGGACTTCAGTCCGACCTTCGAAGTTCGGACACTTGAAATTTTTCCTTTGGAATTTCCCTCGACCTATGTCCGAACTTAGGGAAGCTCGGACACATGTTCGGACACTTGAAAATTTTCTTTTGATTTTTCCTCGACCTATGTCCGAACTTAGGGAAGCTCGGACACATGTTCGGACACACGTCTGGTTGCACCCTTTTGAGTCTCGACCTATGTCCGAACTTGGGAAGCTCGGACACAAGTTCGGACGCGGTGCTGTTTTGGCCAAAACTTTGTTTAAGGTTAGGAAATGGTGGGGATGATTGGGTATTGATGTTATAAGGTTATTAAGGACATGTTTTGTGGGTGTAATGGTCATTAAGTGGGTGAGTAAGTGTAATAGATAATGAGGAAATGGTGCACTTAGGAGTTAAGTTAAACACCATAAGGCTTAGTGAAAAACAATGAGTAAAAGTTGATGTCTAGGGAGGCTAAGTAATTGTATTGAGTTGAATTGAACAATAACCTAAAACTGAATGAATGTTTTAGAACTAGGGAATTGGGACTTGGAAGGAGATAAACCAAACAATCGTCGACGGTGAACGGTACAATCTTTCTTGTGACCTGCTTGCTAACGAGGTGTCCCTCGGCTTGTGTGCTATCTGTTTAATTGCTATGACTAAGACAAGATAAAGCATGCAACCAGTTATATTTGTTCTCGTTGTGAATGTGTTTTCTTTACACTAACCCACGAGACTTGAGATGGTTACTAACTAAGTTTGGTACTTACTGAGTTAAGGATTTGAGTTAAGTATTGGTAACCGCTGGTCAATACCCGTTAAGGTTTAACTAGCACATGGTGTGTAAGATTTGTACTAACTGGAACTTGAGTGAGGAACCCAGGACTGACTCCGGTCATGCATGCTAAGGAAAGGGGGACGGTATCCGAATCAGATCCGCCCTCCGCTTAAGGACTTGTCTTCGGACTTGTTGCCTAGGGTCGGTTGCCGGCTCAGCTACACTGGACTCCCGTCCAAGGTAGGTGGCATTAAGATGGTGCGGTAGGATCACCTAAATCCTAGGTTTGAGATTAAGCTACAACCATTTCCATTCTAGGAACGGTTTGTATACTGAGATTAAGATAAGGTTAAGACTGAGGTAAGATAAGGAACTGAGGTTAAGGAAATCAGGACTAAGGAGGGGGTTCCTAACCCGCTTGAGAAGGGAACGCTTGTGTCGTTCATTGTGTGTGAACTATGTATGTTCATCTGTGGATTGTTGTTTATAGCACTTCATATCATGCTTGTGTACTTAATCAATATCCATGCTATCGACAATTAGTCGTCGTAGCCCCGTTAGCTTGGGGGCCATGAGAGGGAGTACCAGCATTCGTGCTGACCCCCTTTGGGGGCTGTTTTTACACTTGCAGGTAAGAGGCCCATGAAGTCACTCCACGAGAGTAGGAGCGGTTAGACTTAGGATGGGTTGTTTATTTTTGAGTATGGGTTGCGCTTGTGCTCCCGTCTGTTTATATTGAAACTGATGTAAGTTTGCGACTATGACTTAGACACTTAAACTCGGTTGGTTGGTGGTATTTTGGTTGGTGAAGTTTTGGTCGGTTGTTTATTTTGGATAAGTGTTGTAAATCGATAAGGCCGGTATATTCTAACGATCAGACCGTGGCTGTAACACCCCAACTGCTAAACTCGTCATTACCTATTAAACTGTCACAATTACCATTAATCTCGCAGCGGAACTCTATTACAACAGAGGGTGATACAACACCGTTAGCCACCCATATGGCTAACCAGGCCTTTCTCACATACAGTAACGGTCTGATGGACTGGAACAACCGATTACACAATACTAACACAATACACATTTCATTTCTTTACTATACCGAGTCTACAATATACGGATGCCGATAACATATTCGGACTTACACCTCAATCAGATACATAAGCAATTACAATCTAGCTACCCATGCTATCACCGACCCCGTCCTACTCTCGTACGGTTTCGTCTTCGGTGTACCTGTAAAATAAAATCGTCGCCCCTGGGGGCTCAGCTTAACGCTGCATATGAAATTCGCATACCCCAAGCGCTAACCGGGGTACGCCGACCACTTAGTCGGATATACATGGAGTTCATTTTAGTCAAACAACATGCATCATAGCAATACTATAAGTACATGTAATGCTCAAGGAATCTACATCCAATCATGGAACACAATTCCTAACTAACATAACAAGGTTGTTAGTTGTATCTGGTTACTCTTAGGCCTTGGGGGTTATACCTCACTATGCCTTGTTTACTTATTCAATACCTCACCCGCTCTCTCGGGTTACTTATTCATATACACACCCATTCTCTTGGGCTACTCGTACTATACTCACCCACACTCTCGGGTTACTTATTCTCATTATCTCACCCATACTCTTGGGTTATTTATACTCGTTATCTCACCCACACTCTTGGGTTAATTATACTCAAGCTCTTGTAGATTCTCGAGACGCTACAGGTCTCCTACGTCACGCTTGTTACTCTTAGTACATACTTAGGCCAAAACTCATGGCTCTCTAGCATAGTCTTACTTCCCCGGTTTTGACCCTACTCTGGGTCTAGCATGGTGGGAAGGTTCAACTAGCTCACGGAACTCTCTCTTAGTTCCTAACTCTTTTACTTAGGCCCGACTGCTCTCGGACTACTTACATTTCCATACACTCCTCTCTCGGAGTTATAATAATATTATGTATATTATTCTAGAAGCATCACTCTCGATGTTTCTAATGACTTTGGGAACATTACTTAAGTTCGGTTAATCTTAGGTTTTAAGAGTTACCCATGCATTTCACTTACTCATACTTCCGGTTATTTTCTTATATCGGGTAAAATCCTCATATAGGAGGTCGACCATGTCACAAGGGAGATACTAATCCCTTAGGTCTCTTTTACCTTCTTTACTAGTTCACATCTTCGAACTATCTTTAATCCTCTTGAAGGAGGTTCACTTATCTTTCCACTCATATTTGTTTCGTGGATTGTGTCATTATGGTTTACTAACCGTTATCGGGTAATTACTCATCCCGCACATCTCCTCACACTCTAGGGAGTTCATATGTTCGCGTTATCGTTATACTTTAACGGATAGTTTGTGTGTTTGCACGTTTTCGTTATCTAAAACATCGACCCGATCTATGGGTCTCTAGACAACGTTACTCACTACGAGTCGGTCCATGCACTATGTTAGACCACCCCGGCATACAAGTATGTTAGCTCATTCAACATACAACAAGGCATACATAATCAAACAAGGGATTATTTTCATGCTTTAATCTTGATTAAGCCGGCACACAAACACACAAATCAACGTAACTCGGTTAGCACGCGGAGTATGAGAAAATCATACCTTTCACCGGGGTTTTTTACTTTACCGTGTCATATCACCATGCTCGGGTCACGCACGATTCTCTGATAATGTTTCAAACATTATTATTAATACTAGGCTCATACGGTACATAATCAAATGCTACTCCCGTACTTACCCCGTTATCCCGTTAACTCGGTTTTACTCTTGTTAATTTGAGTTTTCACTTCTCAATCACTTCTAACCCCTTCTTACACTTCCTAGGGCCTTTACATGTCACCAAACAAGGCCTTAACATCTTATAACATCATTAACATTCAATCCCCCATCATTTAAACCCTTTAAAACACTCTCTGTAGGTTTCTGGGGGTGGTCCGGGACTTGGTCCACACCCTAAGTCCCGGACCAATACTCATCGTAACTCTCGGGTGGATTTCAACACTGGTCCGGGACCTTGTCCCTATCCCAAGTCCCGGACCAAACACAGGCTTCACTCTCGGCCTAAATTTATGGGGTGGTCCGGGACCTTACCCATCTCTCAAGTCCCGGACCAAGTGCTGGGATGAATTCTCGGTATGAAAACAGGGGGTGGTCCGGGACTTTGTCCATGGACTAGGTCCCGGACCCTGCTACAGATTTTGCAAATTTGACAGTTTCTAACTCTGTTCAAGGTTCTCTCTTAGCCCATTAATTACCCAACCTTCACCAACTATAATCCTCATGTTTTAGCACCTAATCACCCACCTAAACCACCTTAAACCAAGCACCAAGCCCACTCACTAACTCATGCTTAATTTCACTTAAAATCCACTTACACTTTCATAACTAGTTTCCTTTTTTTCCTTAACTCTTGTAACAGATTTAGCTCCCTCTTTTACCATTCAAATAATGCCATTTCCAGCACTTCAATTGACATTATTTCTACTCCTCATACACACTTCTCCTTAGTTTGGTTTCCAAATCATTAACCAACCATTTAAAACTCTTAAACCTCCTAGTTTCTTCCTTATAATAAAACACCCATATCCATCCATTCCTAGGCAAATTTTGACAGCACTTGCCTAGTTCTTTAGCATATTCACCACACTTAAATCAACTCATATACACAATCTTCACTCCTGTTTCATCAAGCATCAACAACCACATTACACCAAATTCCCTCTTGTTCACACATATTCACTAGCTTAGCTTTTAGGTTTATTTACACACTTAAACCACATTAAAAACAATCTCATTCAACTAACACCATTGTAGTATCACAACTACACCCATTCAAGAGCATTAATCCAACTCTAAAATCTGTTTCGCAAACAAACAAAACTAACTCAAGGTGAGCTCATTACCTTGTTAGGTTTCGGTTTCCTTTCTCTTCCTCCTCTTTCTCTTGTTCCATCTTTCTCTTGTTGATTTCACAACACACAAGGGGGTCTAGATTGCCATCTACAACCATACCCCATACACACATTTCAAGCTTAATTAATTCAAATCCCCCACACAAAAACTAGTATTTCCAGAACTAGTTTTTAGGCTCTAGCTTAGATATTACCTTAGAGTATCCAAAAGGAGAGCTTGGCAATCAAAATGATGAAGTTCCACCACTCCACAAGGACATGAAGAAACCGACTGAAATGGAAGAAAATTTTCAATCGTGGGAAAATTTTCCAAATTGCAAGAACAAGCTAGGAATGATGAACTTTTGCTTATATTTTTACCTTAGAGCATTAAGGAGATGATGGAGAGTAAAAATCAGCTCTTCAAGATTCAAAAGGCCCAACACCCATGGAAGTGAAGGTGGAGGAATCGAGACTTTGAGGGGTGGAAAACGTAGCCCTCGCCGATACGAATCTAACGGTACAATTTTTGTGCGATTCGGTGAAGAAATAAGCAAGTGAGGAGAGATTGAAGATGGGGCTTGTGAGTCTCCCTCTCGAATCGGTAATACAGAGGAAGAAGAAGAAGTTAACAGAGAGCTGGAAAAAAAACGTGGAATGAAGAAAGAAGGGAGGTGAGAGGGTAAGTAATCTACTTTTTACTATTCCCCCTTTTTTTTACTTTACTTATTTCTTTGTCATTGTATTACCAAATAGATAACAAGCTATTAATGAGTGTACACATATTAATTAAAAATGGCCCACATGAATTAGTAGCCCGGGTCGTTTTTCGTCTTTTCGAATTAAACGCGTCTCGTCTCCCGGTTTCGTCACTATTCACTTACCGGGTCCGTTTTCCGGAATTTTCTCGTTTAATTAATTTTAATGGTTTTTAAGCTTCCATTAATACTTATTTATAGTTATTTAATCAACTATAATTTTTACGGGTCTGATTGACCACTTAAAGTCACGTTTTCAGGTTTCCTCGAAAAACGTGCTTTAAAACTCCGTTAGCGTTTTAATCCATTATTTGGATCCGTTTTCTTCGGGAATCATTCCCATACACTAATTAGGCCTAACTAAGCCTTAGGAATCCATCTCGGACCCTTACGAGATCATATATCTCTTATTTAAATTTAATGCGCATTTTAGCGTTTTTCGCGTTTAACGCATTTTCTCTTCTCTTTTGGTTTTATTCTTTTTACCAATACTCTCTAGGCACCATTAGGCCCTTAATAATCATATTAGAGTAATTTAATCACGATTTTTAGATCCGGGGTATTAAAATCTACCCCCCTTAGGAACTTTGTCCTCAAAGTTGGTGAATCTTATATCGTTACTCTCATGGGCATGCTATGCCAAGGTTATAATACATGTATAACCTTACAGACTCCACAAGTCAGTCTCATTTCACACTACACAAACCACGCACATATCACAGCATGTATAGCAACCAAAAATACTCTTTTACTCTCTCTATGGAATCGGTCCGAAGACAAGAAGGCACTACAGTCCTCGAATCCATATCGAGTAATACATTACTGATCCCTCAGGTACCGGTCACGTTGAACACTTACTCTTTCTGGTTCACGGCCGTTTCATGACAAATGGGCACTTACTCTCTCTGGCCCACGGTCCCTTCGGTTCTGATCAAAACGTTACACATATACATATCCTCAGGCACTCTGGTTGACTCACTCAACACGGAATCGTCTTAGGGTACTCTCCCCGTCCCGCTGCCTTTGGAAAAATCACACACTGTCACCGCCCCAACCGGTCACTTAGGACCGCCGCACGTACGGTGCAATGGTTTCAAAACTAATACACGCCCACCGTTCTACCGGTCATCAAGACTTAAGGCCGTAGCCATCGGCGGGTGATAGCAGTTTAAAAACCAGTTTTCATTACCATCTTCATACTTGAAGAAATTCCTTTTCAAATTTTGTTTGGAAATTGTTTTTAAAACATCACACAACTCCAAATCAAATTTATGGTAGCTGCTTCTTTTCTTAGCGTGATTACTTGTGACCACTTATAGGGAGCTTCGAGAATCATCCAACCTGATGTGATCAGCATCAGTGTTGAACTATCCTTCCACTCCAATTTGTGTTCGGTTTCCCTTGATCGCTAGCAGATCGAGTTCCACCTCCCACGTCAGTTTCAACAATCAGATAGTCAAATATTTTCGTTTTCTATCTTTTACTCTTTCTAGTCATATTCACGAAACAATCAATTCGTTTCAATTAATCTCTAGTTCCTAGTACTTAGGTCGTTTGTCATTCTCATTGCTTCACTACTTTACCTAGGTATTCCATACTTATGGCCTCTTTTACTCAAATTGTTACTCAATTTAAAACATATAACATACAACTCCAAAGGATGGAACTCACTCCATCAATCATTCTCAAATAAAATCACCTAGGGAACTCACTCCCTTCAAGGTTCCACATCAGTTTCATACCAATTCGTACTCATTATGTCTCATGTCTAATCTCACTAGACATATACTATAGGGATTCTCATTCCCTAGGAGTCTCTCTACTCCTCTTTTCATAAATATTACATACTCGTTACTTGCATCACTCATGCACAATAATCATTATTACACAATGAATGGGTACATATGTTTATGTAACATAAGTTCCAATCATCAAAACAATTTCTTTTGTGCTATGCACATAGTAGTTCACGCACTAAACGTAAAACATACTCTAAGCGGTTTCTCGCCCTACCCCCCTTAAAAGGAGTTACGCCCGCGTAACTAACCATATGTTATCACTGAACATTGGTTCACTAATTCGAGTATTATGAAGTGTTTTAACTTCAATGCGGTTAATTAACTCATAACCAGGTTTGGTTCTAGCCTCTAAGGCTTCAAGGCATTTATGATGAGCCATCTACTCACATTTGCTAGGTATGCTTAACCTTTGTATTATGGTCCACGAGCTTCTGCTGTGTGACCTGATAACTAGAGCTTAATTCGCCCGTTGGTATTCTCGATGTATTTAATCCACTCCCTTTTATCCCTTTGTGTCTTGGGAATAAAGGTTTTCAATCGTCGCTAGGTATCTCTTACCGTATGCGAATTCGATGAGTTATAGATTTTCTCTCCAGCTCTCTGGAAATCTATTTTTGTATAGCTTTGTATACTCTCGTGGTTATTCACTTACCTTTTTCCGACTTATTGTCAATTGAGATCAAGCTACTACTCAGTATGTGGTGCTTCCTCGTTTAATAGTGCTTCTCAATTATGTTTATTCATTTATTTCTGTACAACAATTCCTCCTTCATACTTCTCTGCATTAACCATACATCGGTCCTGGGACCTGTGTGTTACAGCCCACATTCTTCGTGCATCTTTGGCCAAAGGCCGCATGGTTATTTCTTTAGATTCTCGCTCAACAGGCTTCGTTGACATTTCTCAATTCCTGGCTCTCCCACTCGATCATTACCGTACAAGTGCTATACCAAAACACTCAGTCATACAGAGTGCAGAAGCGTAAACCCTTGACTGTAAATCTCTCCTGAGATAGGAATGATTATGTCTCCTTTACCACATTTCCTCATCAGCTCCGTATCATTATCTATTACTGTGTATCATGCTCTACTCATTACAACATTCGCTTATATGGCATCCGCTACTACTTTAGCTTCCGCTCAAGTGCTCCCGCCATTTATACTATGGCTTGCCATTCACTTGGCTCAATAAAATATATTACTCCAAACTCTTTACGCTTACTGCGCATCGTTTACTCTGCAATTCATACTGCACACATACAATGTTTACTACTAATCCGATTACTCTCTCGGTTTCTTTCCACTGCTATCAACGCCTTTCTACATACTATCTCTGTTCGACTTACTCCTTGGCAATTAACACATGATCAAGTTTCACTACACCGCTTTAGCGGTTTCACATTACTTACTTAGATGGTAGCCTTTCTCTGGAGGATTCACGCAATCGCCGCTCCATAGGCCCCATAATAACAAGTGGTATCCCCACTCTAAGGTAGTGGTTCATTCTCCACTGTTTCTTTTTATGCCTTAATGCATAAGTTTTACAACGTTTGGATCTACAAATTGTAGTTGGTTTTACCGGCTTACAAGCCACATTGCCTCGCCACGCTCTATGCGGGCTGCTCAAACAGGTTTCTCTTTCTCCATATGCCATTAAATGGTTTGGAAGATATTACTGGGCTCTTGTTATGGTTGTCTCACCACACTTCCGTACCTGGAAGGCCCTTTTATACTTTGATATTAATTCATGCCCTCTAGCAATTTAGGGTATCCCTTGTTACGAGGGATCCCTTCGGGTTCTACCCGAGTGTTTGCTTTAACACTTGTGTTCTCGACACGATGTTTCGTTCAACTACTGTTGACTCAGGCACCCTTCTCGGATTGCTCCTGGGTGTTACTGAGTTTTGCCATCTCATCTGGCCTGAATTCATGGGTATATTCAGTTCCTTACTCCGTCTTGCGGTTATATACTTGACAATCCCGTTTAGGGTCCAAAATTGTTACGAGTCTATTTGACCTGCTTAAAAACACGTTTTCCCCGGTTATCTCGAAAAGCGTGCTTTAAGGTTCGTTAGTGTTTTTAATCCATTTTAAGGATCCGTTTTCTTCGGGATTTGTTCCCTCATGATTAGTTACACTTAATTAAGCTTCTAAATTATTCGTTAGCCTAATTAATCACTATTTTTAATTACAGGGTATTTCAAAAATCGAGGCTCACACATACACATTTATTCCTCATGGTTTTCCCAAGCTTTTGAATCATCATTCAAGACTTCAAAACAGTTTTATTCTCTTCTTCATTATACTACTACATAGTTACTACTCACAACCATATACATTACACATTTTTAATACTCAAAATCTGTTACACTACACAATACAAACTAGCTCAAGGTAAGAGCATTTACCTTGTCTTGCTAGTTTTTCTTTCTTTCTTTCCTCCTCTACTTCTTGCTTGTTCTTTCATTCCCCTTTTGGGTTCTTGTTTCACCCAATCAATAATGCTACAGCCATACATACACCATACTACTTAGAAACCAATCTTACTAACCTAGGGTTTATATGCTTGTTTAAGGTTTAACAAGAGGCATTACCTTCCAATGGAGATATGGAGTTTTGGACAGCAGCCAAAGCAAGGTTCCAACCCAAAATTGAAGCCAAAATCTGCTAGAGCACAAGGAACAAAACAAGGTTGAGTTTTGAATTTTCGTTTTGCCAAAAGGAGCTAGAAAAAGATGGATTTCCAAGACTATTTTTACCTCAAAATAATAAGAAGATGAAGGTGCTTCCAATGGTGGTCCTCAAGCTCCAAAATGCAGCACATCCATGGAGATGAAAATGGTGTTTTCGATTTTTGAAAGGAGGAAGATACTCTCCTTGACAAGGGGATTCCAATGGTATAATTTTTATAGTTTTTGGAGAAGGTTTGAGTGTTGAACAAGAGGAGAGAAGGAGGGAGTTGTGTGAGGTTTCTTCAAGGCTCAATTACCGGCTGGGAGAGGAGAAAATCAGAAGGAAGGAGAAGGTGGGTATGGTGAGGAAGTGAGGGGGTAGAGGAGAGAGAGTTTTATTTTACTTTTGTACTTGTTTTTCTTTTTCCTTTCTTTATGGTTTTGTCTTTATGTGTCTAATAGCAAATAAAGAAAATGAGAGAGGGGGAGGGAAATCGGCCACACCACACTCACTCTACAGATTTTTAATTTTTATTTACTAAAGTGGACACATTAATTTTACTTATTTACACTCTCACCCCACAACTTCCCGGTTTTTACAGTTTCTACAACCGGAACCCGTTTTCCGGAATTTTTCTGTTTAATTAATTTTATTGGTTCTAAACCTTCATTAATATTTTTTAATGACTATTTAGTTGACCAAAATTGTTATGAGTCTATTTGACCCGCTTATAGTCGCATTTTCCCAGTTTCCTCGAAAAAGACTTTAAGGTTCGTTTATGCTTTTAATACATTTTAAGGATCCGTTTTCTTCGGGATTTGTTCCCTTATGTTTATTTAGATGTAATTAAGCCTCTAAAATCATAATTAGCCTAATTAATCATTATTTTTAGTTACGGGGTATTTCAAACAGTTAGGTTGCCCGTGAGTGCAGTAATGGTGAGGGAAAAAAAAAGAAAGAAACTTCCAGTTCAGCTGTTACATATATTAACAGTTTGTGAATGACGAGAGACATGTACATATCATGTGGTACTATTTTATTTATTTATTTTTGTAACTCAAACGTGGAGAAAATGAATAGAGTTTTATTATAATCGTGAGTGATGAGGAAATGAAGAGTCATTGTCACTTTATTTATTGTATGAGGGGAATATGAAGAGGAGAGGCCAGCATGTAAGTTTCTTGATTATTATGGGAAGAAAATGAAGAGAGTAGAAGAGAGGCGATTATTTATGTTATATTTTAATTGTTTTTTTGTTCTAACATGAGTGAAGGAAATATGAAAAGAATTTGAGGAGATTCATAATTAAATTAGCTCGTTAAATAACCTCTCAATCTTCCTCGTAATAATCTATGTGTCATTTCATGTAATAGTATATATTACATGTTACACCGATTTTTATTGTATAATTTACTCCTTTTAAATGATCCCCTTAATTTAGAATTTCATTTTAGGTTTGATAAATATAATTGAGGTTCATTGAAACCTTAATTCATGTAAATAATTACTTAATCCATTATTGCAACATGTTAGCCTTATATATTTAGACCTTAATTATATATATAATTATTACGGATATTTCAACTATGTATTTATCTTGACTTTTATGATCCAAATCAATGTTCCATATATTTCTAATATCTTTTATAATATAATTGGAGTGTCTTGAAATTTTTCCAAGATTTATTGACTTATAAATCTTACTTTTAAATTCATAATACCATATAGTAATTTAATATTTAATAGTATTATTTAGGGTTCAGTAAAAGAAATCCCCTAAATTAATTTAGATTAATTTATGGGGTATTTCAGATTGCACGATTACCATACCAGCAAAGGCGTTGAGCCCCTTTGGGGCCACCCCTTTTGATTTTAGGTACAATGGAGCTGGAAGCCGTTCGAGAGTAGGACGGGGTGGTTGTTTGTACATAGGTAGTTATTAAATTGCTTATGAATGGTAGGTGTAGTAAGACCGAAACTGTTATCGGCATTGGTTTGTAAATACTCAGTATAGCTAGAATGTAAATGTATATTGATTGTTGGAAATGGAACGGGATTGTATTGTGTAAGTGCTCGGGAATATAGTCCATCAGACCGATACAATGTTTAAGAATTAGCCTTGTTAGCCACGTGGGTGACTAACGGCATGTAACACCAAGGAATTAAGTAAATGTTGAGGTGTGTTTTCCGCTGCGAATTGTTGTTAAGTATGATGTTGTAGTTGGGGTGTTACAAAAAGTGGTATCAGAGCGAAGTATCGCTCTGATGACTGGAATTACTGAGCTTAGGAAGTACCGATTCTGGATAAGAGACTTCAGTTTAAGGGATGACTGATAGCGTGAGAGATACGCTAGATAGGAATACCTACAATATCCTTACCGCCCTCCACAACCCTTGTTTTATAACTCGGGAAAGAACGCCAGAGAGATGGAAGTCCTCTCTTACTCGGGAAAACCCGATCTGGCTGTTATTAAGTATCTCTGTATGTACGAAGAACCTGTCATACGGTAAATTCCAAAAAACTAGGAATCCCGGTGCCGGTTTCCGTCTGAACGATGTTAACCACACTGAATAACGGAGAATTAAAGAATCCTACGCGTAGGAGAATGGAATTTCCGGCAACCTAGGTCGACATGCCTAGCAGTCGAGAGCAACCAGCTTGCCCAGCAAGAAGGAATGCACCAACCGTGCAACAAAGCAGGAAAATGAAGTAATAAAACCCAAGACGCGTGTCTACGGGACCACAATTATTAAATAATACACCAACGGTATACCAACTGACTAAGGAACTAGTCAGGAGTGGGTAACTCCAAGCCTACTATGTACAAGAGGTTCTGATACCTGGTTGACAAAGTTTAGACGACCGTGAAAATATGTGCATAACATACAGCAATAAGGAATGACATGGAACCAAGTGGATAAGGGTCTCTAAGAGTGAAGAAGCGCCCTGATTGATGACCATAAAGTCAAGACCAATGAGAAATTTTGCAGAAGATTGTTTATCAAATTGGAGGATCAAGTAAGGGCCAATAAGGCCACTGAATACGGTGCAAGGAAAAGCAATACCACAACCGGTAAGTGTTCAGCCGATAGCCAGTTAGCATGGCGCACTTGCCATGGCAAGTGCTGCTATAACTGAAATACCCCTAACCTTTAAATAATTAAATAAAGGTAAATCAGTATTATTTAGGGGATTATTAAACCCAGAGAAAAGTATATAAGCACGTGGGCGTTAAAACACACCTAAACTCCTTAAGGTCATAAACGTGCGTTAAAGCCCGACCTTAATCTAAACAAGTTATATAAGTTATAAAACTCATATGAAGTTACTCAAGGATCATTTTATGACCTTTAAAACACAAGTCCTCAGTTAGAACTGTGTAAAAATACAATATGCCCGGGAGTTCCCTTAAGGGCCCCTTAAGGCCCGAAAGTCCCGGAAATACTTTATTAAATAAAGTAAAGCATTACACTTCATTATAAATGCACAATAAAACTTTAATGAACATTTAAGATGATTTTATCAAGCTAAATTCTCAGTTAAAGACAAAGTGCTCGGAGGTTCCCGATGAGGGCCCCATAAACCCACGTGAGTGCCTCGGAGAGGTACCGAAGTGGCAAAAACTCCAATATAAATTATTCTAAGAGTTCTTATCATTAATATTCAACATTCTAAAGATAGTACTCAAGCTACGTTTTCAAAAATAAGCAAAGTGCTCGGGGGAGATTCTTAACGCTCCCTTTTACCCCGGGAGTGTCCCGGTAGCCTGAAAATTGAGTTACGAGTTTATATAACCCCATATAACTCAATGTAACACCTTAACATATTATTATTGACTATAAAAAATTTCAATAAACACTTGGAACCCATAGTGAATAATTATTTTTCAGAAAAATCCTTAAAGCACAAAAACGCACCTTCGGGTGTCACAAAAATGCGTTTTACGCAATTGCCTTGAAGCTTTTAAGGAGCCACGAGTAAATAATCTTAAAAGGGGATAAATTGACCATCTAAATCAATTAATTTCAGTACTAAATTTATAGTACAAATGGCGGCGATTTTTGAGTCAAAAAGGTACCTAAAATCAGCATTTTTACCTTAAAACTTTCACCTTTTACCATGGTATAAATGTACCAATTAAATGCTGGAACCTATTACACATATTAGTATGGTCTTAGTAAAATATAGTGTAACAAAAATCAAATGAAAAATCAGTCCCATTTGACCACCATTTTGGGCGCCATTTTAAGTCCCATTTGACTTGATTTCGGCTAAAATAAGTGCCTTATGGAATGATGACTCACCTAGCATGTTCTATATGATAATGTAGCAAATTAAATCAGTTAAATGGAGCTCCTCCACCGTAAGACCTGCAAGGAATCAAGAAGAAATTAGTTTTAACAAAAGTAATGACATTAATTATACAACTAGATCTACTTTTACAAAACTATAAACAAAGGGAAAGCAACTTGCTCTTATAGTACATGGGCAGACGATTTATTATAGAAGAATGGAGGTATTATTGCTGTCATGTTGATCAAGAGAGACAGCTACCTAACAATGCATAAATCTAAGTCAAATATAGACAAATCTAATGGCCTTACTGTCACATGTTGATTGCTCTAAAATAAATCAAATAAGGTACCTAGCAACCTAGCATGTTTTTATAATACAAATGACAAAGAAATCAAGTGCCCAATGGAATCTACATTACCGTAAAAGATATGGGAAAACAAAGACAAAATCAATATAGAAAATCAAAAGGGAAACACATACCTACCATGTCTTGTCTTCTTCTTTGCAATTGTCAATCAAGCCACCCTACTCCCTTATCAATCAGCCGAACAACATCAATAATGGGAGCCTTTCTTGAGACAAACAATCAAATAAATAAACAAAAGAAGGATTAAACAATTGGACAATTATTGCCAAAATAATTCTACCCTTGCCTATTCTCTTAAGCATCACACGGCACCACTCAATCAATTGCCTTCCATGGCCGATTGGTAAGCCTTCCTTGCCCTCTCTTTTCTTCTTCATTTGAAAATTAATTCCTTAGAGCTTCAAAGCTCCATTAATGGTGTTTAAAGTTCTAACATCAATTCAATGTAAATTCCTAGTTAAATCTCCTAAGTCTTGAAGCAAGAAATCATCCTAGCAACTCTTACAATTTTCGCCAAGCATAAGTGTTCCAAGGAGCTTCCTAGATTCAACAACAACACAAGGAACAACAAGATCAAGTTAAGGTATTTTTCCATGTTGAAAATGCTAACAAAATGTTTAATGTCATTTCTGAAAATTCAAGCTTCTAAACCAAGGTTCTCTGCATCATTTCATGAAGGAAATTTAGATCTACAACCTTCTCAAGGTGTACCAAAATACCTTGTTAAATTCCTAAGGTAAACTCTTGTAAAAATTACTCCAAATCTTATTTATAAATTCTTGTTAGAAGTCTAACAAATGGATCTCCTAAATATGTACAAGGAGGCCGAATTCTCTTCATCAAAATAGCATTTGGAGACCTTGGAATTCAAGGAGAAATCAAGTACAAGAATTGTCTTGATTTAAGGAGTAAGTATATATAATTAAGGTTTATTAAGGTTAAGCTTGATTTAAGCTTCAAACTTTGGTATAAAAATTATACATAACCCCTAAATAAATTAAGGCCGAAAATACTATGGGTTATAATGTCAAGAAAATAATTTATAACATATAAGGTAAGATTATTACCTTAAGGTATAATTATGTGTCACAAAAATTAATTATGATACATATATGTGCAAACAGATATATCTAAGGATAAAATGTTCTATTATGAGTTTATAATCTTTCTAAGTCATTAGCATAATTTTTAGAAGTTTTATATGACTTATATACAATTATAAGTATATATTATAAGGTTTAAATCAAGTTTTGAAAACTATATGGTAATATATATTAAAGCCGAGAACATAATCTTGTAATTGGTGATTTTTGAAATATATATAAGTGTATTAACTTATATTATAATTTAATACCCCGGATCTAAAAATGGTGATTAAATTACTCTAATATGATTTATAAAGGCCTAATGGTGCCTTGAGAGTATTGGTAAAGAGAATAAAACCAAAAGAAAAGGGAAAATGCGTAAAACGCGAAAAACGCTAAAACGGGCATTAAATGAGTATAAGAGATATATGATCTCTTTAGGGTCCGAGATGGATTCTTAAGGCTTAGTTAGGCCTAATTGGTATACAGGAATGATTTCCGAAGAAAACGGATCCAAATAATGGATTAAAACGCTAACGAAGTTTTAAAGCATGTTTTTCAAGAAAACCCAAAAACGTGACTTTAAGTGGTCAAACGGACCCATAAAAATTATAGTTTATTAAATAACTATAATAAAGTATTAATGGGAGCTTAATAACCATTAAAAATTAAAAAACGAGAAAAATCCGAAAAACAGGCTAGGTTAGTGAATAGTGCCAAACCGGGCAAATTAACGAGCGTTTCTTGTAAAAAAAAAAAGTCGAAAACGACCCGGGTTATTAATTCAGTGGGGGCCGGTTTTTTAATTGAGACAAAATGTCTCACACACACTTAATTAACTAGCTAGTTTTATTAAGGCACAAGAAGATAAGAAAAATAAAGTAAGGGGGTAAATAGTGTAAAAAGGGATATTTTACCCTCTCTCTCTTCTATTCTCTGATTCACTCACGTTTTTCCCCCTTCCAAACTGAGTCTTCTTCTTCCTCTGCACACCATGGCGATTTGTTAAGAGAACCAGCAGCTCTCATCTTCTTCTTCCCTTATCTCACTCAAATCAACTCCAAATCCCACAAAAACGCCACCGTTGGATTCCTCTCATCTTGGGCAACGTTTTCCACCCTTCAAAATCTGGAAACCTCCACCTTCACCACCATGGAAGTAGGCCATTTTGGAGCTTGAAGAAGAGCATCTTGGTCCCCATCATTCCCTTGTTACTCCAAGGTAAAAAGAAGTTCAAAATTCCCACTTTTCTACCCTTCTTTTGATTTTGGAAATTTCCAACGTCGGCTCCCTCTTTTACTATGCCCAGCCGATTTTTGATCTTCACCAAAGGGGTGAGATTTTTCTAGGCTTGCTGTTCAAAGACTACACTCAAGAGGGTAAGATAATTCCTTAAGTGTAAGCCGTAAACTAACTCTTGTAAAATTCTAGAAATAATGAGGGGTGTGTGGATTAATTAGCCTTGCTGTGTATGGCATGGGAATGGGGCTGTAGCCTAGGAATTGGAACCCATTTGGCTGGTGAGAAAACAAGAACAAGAGAAGAGAAGAAGGAAGGAAGAGAAACTGAAATTTCAAGGTAAATGAGCTTACCTTGTGTTGAATTGTTTTCCTCGTAAACTGATTTTGATATGGGTTGAATGAGAAGTTAATGTGGTGTTAGTGTAGTTATGATACTACAATATTGAATGAGAAATGGGGCTGTTTTTATGTTGTTTAGGTGTGGAAATAAACCTAGGAACTGAGGTGGTACATGGTGCTAATGTTGTAGAATTTAATGTGTTGTAGAAATGATGTTAATGTCCTAATAAACAGGGAGATGTAACTGATTTGAATGAGCTGATTGATGCTTTGGAAATGCTAATAAATGTAGGGAAGTTCTGTCTAAATTTGTCTAGAAACAAATGGTAATTGTGAGAGAAACACCTAGGAGTAACTAGGTACATTTGAGGTTAAAATGAGAGGTTAATCACTTGGTGACTTGATAAGAAAGAGTGTTGCTTTTGGGTTGAACTTTGGTATGAGAAGTAGATTGGCCTAGGAATGATTTTGTAAGGTTGGAGGAAGGTCATGAAACACCAAAAGAAGTTTTAAATGCACTGCTGTGCATAAGTGTAACAGAGAGGATGAAAAACTTGTAGAAATGAGCTTGAATTAAGTGATAAGTTTGATCCATGATTTAAGGAGGTTTTGAGCATGATTAAGGTGCTAAAATATGTTGGAATACATGTGGGATGATTAGGAAGAGATTGAGGGTGAGTTAGGGGTGGAAAAGAGGTCAAAATTGTCAATTTAAACACCAACAGACATGGTCCGGGTTTGTAAACAAGTACACAAACCCGGACCACATCAAAAACGCATCAGAAAGCCATCCCTGGGGGTGGTCCGAGTTTGTAAACCAGTACACAAACCCGGACCACATGTAAATTGTCCAGAAACTTTAAACCGTGTCTGGTCCGGGTTTATAACCCCGGACCAGTGTAAAAAGTCACCAGAATATGTTTTTAAGTGTCCTAATGATGGGGAAGTGAATGGTAATGGTTTTAAATGATGCTTAAGCCTTGTTTGGGGACTAGTAAAGGTCCTAGGAAGTGTAAACAAGTGTTAGAGGTCAATGAGAATTAAGAACCTTGTTTGGTAAGAGTAAAACTAAGTGTAACGGGACAACGGGGTAAGTAAGGGAGTAGCATTTAATTATGTACCGTATGAGCTTAGTATTAATAATAATGTTTGGAACATTATCAGAGGATCGTGTGTGAACCGAGCATGGTGAGATGACACGGTAAAAGTAAAAACCCCGGTGAAAGGTATGATTTTCTCATAGTCTGCGTGCTAACCGAGTTACGTTGATTTGTGTGTTTGTGTGCCGGCTTAATCAAGACTAAAGTATGAAAATAATCCCTTGTTTGATTATGTATGCCTTGTTGTATGTTGTATGAGCTAACATACTTGTATGCCGGTGTGGTCTAGCATAGTGCGTAGACCGACTCAAAGCGAGTATTGATTGACTAGAAACCCGTAGATCGGGTAGTCTCATAAACAATGGAAATATGCAAACACACACAAGCTATCGATTAAAGTATAACGATAACGCAAACATATGAACTCACTAGAATGCAAGGAGATGTACGGGTTGAGTAAATACCCGATAACGGATAGAAAACCATATTAAAACAGTCCACGAAATAAATAAGAGTGGAGAGATAAATGAACCTCCAACTAGAGGATTGAAGCTGGTACAAAGTTGTGAACCGATAAGAAAGGTAAAAGAGACCTAAGGGACTATGTAACTCCCTTGAGACATGGTCGACCTGCTATATAAGGATTTTACCCGGTATAAGAAAATAACCGAAAGATAAGTATATGGAATGTATGGGTAACCCTTAAAACTAAGATTACCCGAATTTAAGTAATGTTCCCTAATCATTAGGATCATCGAGAGATTCTCCTGGACTAATATGCCTAAGTATATTATAACTCTGAGAGAGGAGTGTATGGGAAAGTGAGAAGTCCAAGAGTAGTCGGACCTATGAGAAAGTAGTAGGAACTAAGAGTGAGTTCCGGGAGCTAGTAAAACTAAGCTCGAAAGCCATGAGTTTTGGCTTAAGTATGTATTAAGAGAAACAAGCGAGAAGAGCGTAGGAGACCTGTAGTGTCTCGAGAACTACGTGAGCTTGAGTATAAGTAACCCAAGAGAGTGGGTTAGATAAAGACTAATAACCCAAGAGAATGGGTGAGAATAAGAATATGTAAACCGAGTGTATGGGTGAGTTATTGAACAAGAACCAAGGCATGGTGAGGTATAACCCTCAAGGCCTAAAAGTAAATTAACACAACTAACAACCTTGTTATGTTAGTTAAGGATCAAATTTCATGGTTGAATGTGAATCCTTGTGTAGTGTACATATGTAATGTATTGCTATGTTGCATGTTGATTGAATTAAAATGAATCTCATGCTCTCGGCAAAAGTAGTCGGCGTACCCTGGTTAGCGCTCGGGGTATGCGGATTTCATATGCAGCTTTAAGCTGAGCCCCTAGGGGCATCGTTTTTATTCGCAGGTACACCAGAGAGGAGACCGTTCGAGTGTAGGACGGGGTTGGTGGTTAGCATGGGTAGTTATATTAATTACTTATGTATTGAAAGAGGTGTAAGACCGAATATGTTATCGGCATCCATTTATTGTAGACTTGGTATAGCAAAGAGATGAATTGAGTATTGTATTGGCATTGTGTACTCGGTTGTTCCAGTCCATCAGACTGTTACTGTATGTGTATTAGGCCCGGTTAACCACGTGGGTGGCTAACGGCGTTGTATCACCCTTCGTTGTAGTAGAGTTCCGCTACGGGTGTAAGGGCAATTTGGGTCAGTTTAAGAGGTAATGACGAGATTAACGGTTGGGGTGTTAACTTATTACTCCACATATCTAGTTTATTTTATTTTCACCTTTGGAGAATCCTGTACACATTCAGTAACGTCGGTTAATTAACGTACTAGTCCGTTGTTAACTTATTACTCCACATATCTAGTTTATTTTATTTTCACACTTGTTATAACTTTTCTTCACTTTAATTGTCATTATAACTCTCCTAACATGTCTTAAATAAGCTCATATCAGCACTACTAACTAATCACCATCTTTAGACAACTTTTTTTTCTAACCTTAAACAAATTTTTTTGGCAAAAACAGTGGCATGTCCGAACTTGTGTCCGAGCTTCCGAAGTTCGGACACAAGTCGAGACTCAAAGGGTGAAGCCAGACGCATGTTCGAACTTGTGTCCGAGTTTCCAAAGTTCGGACATTGGTCGAGAGAAAATCAAAAGAAAATTTCAAGCGTCCGAACTTGTGTCCGAGCTTCCCGAAGTTCGGACGCAAGTCGAAGCTAAACCTGAGAAAAGAGACGGGTGTGTCCGAACATCAATGGTCGGACAGAAGTCCGGACACTGGCCGAGACTCAGGAAATTCTAACGCGATAGGGCATGTCCGAGTGTCCATGTCCGGACGGAAGTTCGGACGTGCCCAAACACTCATTTTCTATAGCCTCAAACACTTACTCAATTCTTACCAAAATCCCTAACACCTATTATGTTTTATCCTTTGGTTTCCAAGTGGTGTTTCATGCCTATTGTAACCATTATACCAAGATATTTTCTCACCTTTTTAACTTCATCTCCCAAGCATGTTTTCTTACAAACCACATTTCCTTATGTCATTCTTGAAATCCCTTTACAAGTTTATACTTTCTCCTTGTTTTACCAAAGTTGCATAAGTCTCAACACAATTCCCAACATGACTTTGGTGTATTCCAAAACACCCATTTGTATTCTAAAACTTCCAAGATAATGTCTAAGCCCTTATTGTACTCCAAAACACCTTAATACATTGTTTCTTTCCTAATAAAATTCCTAGTCATTCCTAAAACTTTCTAGTTCACCAACACTCCTTTAAACACTTATAACTTCTTGCACATCACCTAATTTTGACGTGAACTCTCCTAGAACATTACTAAGCCAAAACACATTGTTTTCACCATTAAACAATCAAGAACACTAAAATCCATCAAGAACATTCGTGTACACAAAACTTCACTCATTTAACACTACATCACAATATAGTGCATAATTTAAATTGCTTGGCACTTAGGCCCTTAAATAGCATGGATCTTAGGCCCTTAAGATGCATAAACCTTAAACACTGAATTTCCACAATATATTTGCCTTTGACCTGCAATTACACCCAACAATACATATGCCTTTTACTAAGCCCTTGAGAGCATTTTTCTAAGTCATTTACCATTGGCTCCTTAAGTAGTTTTAATAAGCAATATAAGCTCATTTCTCCTAAGACATTGTAAGCTACATTAGGTTAGCATGTTTACCTCTTTCCCTCACAAACTTCTTTCTTGTTTCCTTGATTAAAATCGGTAAGGATGTTTGATTGCTTGTCAACTTCTAAATAATATACAAGCAAGATAATGAGTATTCAAGCTTCAAGCTTAATCTCATTGTAAACCCTAGTTACATATATTATTTTAAAACATTAAGATGATTGTTTTACCTTGGAATGGAAAGAGAGTTTGGATATGTAGCAAGAGAGGACTCCACCAAGTCCATGGAAGATTCAAATGAAGCTAGAACAAGGCAAGGTAAGGAAACCATTAAGGGTGATTTTCGGACAACACAAAAACATGAAGGAAACATCATTTTTCTTGGAGTTTCCTTACCTAGAAGCAAAGGAGAACAACAACATGTGAAAAGATGAGCTCAAGCTCCTCCCATGGAGATTCCTCTTGGCACCAAAATGGAGCTCTTGGAATTTTGAGAAGATAGGAATGAAGAGCTTGATGAGACTAAGAGAATGGTGGTCTTTGTTTTTGATTTGGCAAAGTGAGCTAGGAGTTACAAGAGGTTGAAGATGGAATTGTGTGTGGTACTATTGCAAAACCGTAAATGGAGAATGAAGAAGAGATAGAAGAGAGCTTGGAGGCATGGGAAATGAGAAGTGAAGATAAGTTTTTGCTTTTAGAAGATATTTGTAGTTAATAAAGTAAATAGTACTTTATTCATCATTAGTTAATTTACTTGTTAAATGCAAGCAAGAGTGGTGACTCACACCATGAAAAACGGCCCCCTTTAGTTACTTAGGGGTGTTTTGGTCTTAGTTGACCAATTAAATTACTTATGATAACATATGTTATAAACTAGCTTATTTAGTTACTATTCATAAAAACAAGGCACATAGATGTGAAATTTTTGATTTCCCATTGATATAGACTTCCAAATGTGATACTAAGTAGTACACATATTAATTAAAGAGTAATGATGGACATTTAGCCATTCAAAACTCATTTACAAGCAATTTTTCAAAAACGTGCTTTAAGACTCCTTAAAGCACATTTTGTGTTTTAACTTGTTTTCAATCTTGGTTTTCTTTGGTAATTGGTTTAATATGTTCATTAGTATATAAATGAGGTCTTGGTAAGCTCATTAGGTCTTAACCTAGCTTATCCCAAGCTTAGAGCACATTTTAGCCCTTATTGACCTGAAGGTATTTATTTGTGTTTTCTATGGTTTAAATTGTTTACTAATGTTTCTAAGACTCTTTTTTAGTCTTAATATACCTTATTTTAGTGCTTAAACAACATACCTAGGTTTGGGGTATTTCAGGATGCCATTGTGTAAGCGAATGCTGTAACGACTAAGAACATGGTACGCAGTAAGCGACCATTGTAAGAGTATAATCAGATAATGATATGAAACTGATGAGAAAATGTGGTAAAGGACACATATTCATTCCTATCTCATGAGAGAGTTACTGTCAAGGGTTTACGCTTCTGCACTCTGCATGACTGAGTGTTTTGGTATTGCACTTGTGCGGTAATGATCGAGTGGGAGAGCCAAGAATTGAGAAATGTCAACGAAGCCTGTTGAGCGAGAATCTAGAGAAATAACCGTGCGGCCATTGGCCAAAGATGCAAAAATAACGTGGACAGTAACCTATAGGTCCCAGGACCGATACATGGTAAATGCAGAGTAGTAGGAATGAGGAATTCTTGTACCGAAACAAGTAACAAACATAATTTGGAAGCAACTATTACATGAGGAAGTACTACATACTAAGTAGAAGCTTGACCTCAACCGACAATAAGTTGGAAAAAGTAAGTGAATAATCATAAAAGTATACAGTGCTATACGAAATAGATTTCCAGAGAACTGGAGAGAAAATCTATAACTCATCGAATCCGCATACGGTAAGAGATACCTAGCAACGATTGAGAACCTTTATTCCCAAGACACAAGGGGATAAAAGGGAGTGGATTAATACATTGAGAATACCAAAGGGCGAATTAAGCTCTAGTTATCAGGTCACACAACAGAAGCTTGTGAACCGTAATTCAAAGTTAAGTATACATGGCAAACATGAGTAAATGGCTAATCATAAACGCCTTGAACCCTTGGAGGCTAGAACCGAAGCCGGTTATGAGTCAATTAACCGCATTGAAGTTAAAACACTTCATGATAGTCGAATTAGTGAACCAATGTTCAGTGATAACATATGGTCGATTACGCGGGCATAACCCCTTTTAAGGGGGGTAGGGCGAGAAACCGCTTAGAGTATGTTTTACGTATAGGTGCGTAAACTACTATGTGCATAGCACAAAAGGAATTGTTTTGATGATGGGAACTCATGTTACATAAACATGTGTACCCATTCATTGTGTAATTTTAGTTATCTCGCATGAGAGAAGCAAGTAGCGAGTATGTAATAGTTATGAAAAGAGGAGTAGAGAAACTTCTAGGGAGTGAGAATCCCTATAGTATATGTCTAGTGAGATTAGACATGAGTTATGATGAGTAAGAATCGGTATAAAACCGATGTATTACCTAGTAGGAAGTGAGTTTCCCTAGGTGATTTTATTTGAGAATTATTGATGGAGTGAGTTCCATCCCTTGGAGTTGTATGATGAATGATTAAATTGAGTAACAATTTGAGGAAATGAACCCATGAGTTGCTTAGGTAAAGTAAGCAAATAAACTGAGAATGACAGATGACCTAAGTTCTATGGTTTAGAGATAAGTTGAAATGAATTGTGTTATTGATACGACTATAAAGAGTAAAAGATAGAAAACGAACATGTTTAACTATCTTATTGTTTGAAACTGACGTGGGAGGTGGAACTTGATCTGCTAGCGATCAAGGGAAACCGAACAAAAATTGGGGTGGATGATTCTTGAAGCTCCCTATAAGTGGTCACAAGTAATCACGCTAAGAAAAGAGGCAACTACCATAAATTGGATTTGGAGTTGTGTGATGTTTTAAAAAGAATTTTCAAATAGAATTTGAAAAAGGATTTTCTTCAAGTATGAAGATAGAAATGAAAACTGGTTTTAAACCGCTATCACCCGCCGATGGCTGTGGCCTTAAGTCTTGATGACCGGTAGAACGGTGGGTGTGTATTAGTTTTGAAACCACTGCACTGTACGTGCGGCTGTCCTAAGTGACAGATTGGGGCGGTGACAGTGTGTGATTTTTCCAACGGCAGCGGGACGGGGAGAGTACCCTGAGACAATCCTGTGTTAAGTGAGTCAACCAGAGTGCCTGAGGATATGTATATGTGTAACGTTTTGATCAGAACCGAAGGGACCGTGGGCCAAAGAGAGTAAGTGCCCATTTGTCATGAAATGGCCGTGGACTAGAGAGCGTAAGTGTCCAACGTGACCGGTACCTGAGGGATCAGTAGTGTATTACACAATATGGATTCGAGGACTGTAGTGCCTTCTTGTCTTCGGACCGATTCCATGGAGAGAGTATAAAGAGTATTTTTGATTGCTATACATGATGTGATATGTGTGTGGTATGTGTAGTGTGAAATGACACTGACTTGTGGAGTCTGTAAGGTTATACATGTATTATAACCTTGGCATAGCGTGCCCATGAGAGTAACGATATAAGATTCACCAACTTTGAGGACAAAGTTCCTAAGGGGAGTAGATTTTAATACCCCGGATCTAAAAATGGTGATTAAATTACTCTAATACGATTTATAAAGGCCTAATGGTGCCTTGAGAGTATTGGTAAAGAGAATAAAACCAAAAGAAAAGGGAAAATGCATAAAACGCGAAAAACGCTAAACGCGCATTAAATGAGTATAAGAGATATATGATCTCGTTAGGGTCCGAGATGGATTCCTAAGGCTTAGTTAGGCCTAATTGGTATACGGGAGTGATTCCCGAAGAAAATGGATCCAAATAATGGATTAAAACGCTAACGGAGTTTTAAAGCACGTTTTTCTAGAAAACCCGAAAACATGACTTTAAGTGGTCAAACGGACCCGTAAAATTTATAGTTGATCAAATATCTATAATAAAGTATAAATGGGAGCTTAATAACCATTAAAAATTAAGAAACGGGAAAAATCTGAAAAACGGGCCCGGTTAGTGAATAATGCCAAACCGGGCAAATTAACGAGCGTTTCTTGTAAAAAAAAGTCGAAAACGACCCGGGTTATTAATTTAGTGGGGGCCGGTTTTTTAATTGACACAAAATGTCTCACACACACTTAATTAACTTGCTAGTTTTATTAAGGCACAAGAAGACAAGAAAAATAAAGTAAGGGAGTGAATAGTGTAAAAAGGGATATTTTACCCTCTCTCTCTTCTATTCTCTGATTCACTCACGTTTTTCCCCCCTTCCAAACTGAGTCTTCTTCTTCCTCTGTACACCATGGCGATTTGTTAAGAGAACCAGCAGCTCTCATCTTCTTCTTTCCTTATATCACTCAAATCAACTCCAAATCCCACAAAAACACCACCGTTGGATTCCTCTCATCTTGGGCAACGTTTTCCACCCTTCAAAATCTGGAAACCTCCACCTTCACCACCATGGAAGTAGGCCATTTTGGAGCTTGAATAAGAGCATCTTGGTCCCCATCATTCCCTTGTTACTCCAAGGTAAAAAGCAGTTCAAAATTCCCACTTTTCTAGCCTTCTTTTGATTTTGGAAATTTCCAACGTGGGCTCCCTCTTTTTCTATGCCCAGCCGATTTTTGATCTTCACCAAAGGGGTGAGATTTTTCTAGCCTTGCTGTTCAAAGACTACACTCAAGAGGGTAAGATAATTCCTTAAGTGTAAGCCGTAAACTAACTCTTGTAAAATTCTAGAAATAATGAGGGGTGTGTGGATTAATTAGCCTTGCTGCGTATGGCATGGGAATGGGGCTGTAGCCTAGGAATTTGAACCCATTTGGCTGGTGAGAAAACAAGAACAAGAGAAGAGAAGAAGGAAGGAAGAGAAACTGGAATTTCAAGGTAAATGAGCTTACCTTGTGTTGAATTGTTTTCCTCGTAAAACAGATTTTGATATGGGTTGAATGAGAAGTTTATGTGGTGTTAGTGTAGTTATGATACTACAATATTTAATGAGAAATGGGGTTGTTTTGATGTTGTTTAGGTGTGGAAATAAACCTAGGGACTGAGGTGGTACATGGTGCTAACCTTGTGGAATTTAATGTGTTGTAGAAAGGATGTTAATGTCCTAATAAACAGGGAGATGTAACTGATTTGAATGAGCTGATTGATGCTTTGGAAATGCTAATAAAAGTAGGGAAGTTCAGACAAAATTTGTCTAGAAACAAATGGTAATTGTGAGAGAAACACCTAGGAGTAACTAGGCACATTTGAGGTGAAAATGAGAGGTTAATCTCATGGTGACTTGATAAGAAATAGTGTTGCTTTTGGGTTGAACTTTGGTATGAGAAGTGCATTGGCCTAGGAATGATTTGGTAAGGTTGGAGGAAGGTCATGAAACACCAAAAGATGTTTTAAATGCACTACTGTGCATAAGTGTAACAGAGAGGATGAAAAACTTGTAGAAATGAGCATGACTTAAGTGATAAGTTTGATCCATGATTTAAGGAGGTTTTGAGCATGATTAAGGTGCTAAAATATGTTGGAATACATGTGGGATGATTAGGAAGAGATTGAGGGTGAGTTAGGGGTGGAAAAGAGGTCAAAAACTGTCAATTTAAACACCTACAAACATGGTCCGGGTTTGTAAACAAGTACACAAACCCGGACCACATCAAAAACGCACCAGAAAGCCATCCCAGGCGGTGGTCCGGCTTTGTAAACCAGTACACAAACCCGGACCACATGTAAAATTGTCCAGAAACTTTAAACCGTGTCTGGTCCGAGTTTGTAACCCCGGACACAAACCCGGACCAGTGTAAAAAGTCACCAGAATGTGTTTTTAAGTGTCGTAATGATGGGGAAGTGAATGGTAATGGTTTTAGATGATGCTTAAGCCTTTTTTGGTGACTAGTAAAGGTCCTAGGAAGTGTAAACAAGTGCTAGAGGTCAATGAGAATTTAGAACCTTGTTTGGTAAGAAAAAAACTAAGTGTAACGGGACAATGGGGTAAGTACGGGAGTAGCATTTAATTATGTACCGTATGAGCTTAGTATTAATAATAATGTTTGGAACATTATCAGAGGATCGTGTGTGAACCGAGCATGGTGAGATGACACGGTAAAAGTAAAATCCCCGGTTAAATGTATGATTTTCTCATACTCCGCATGCTAACCGAGTTACGTTGATTTGTGTGTTTGTGTGCCGGCTTAATCAAGACTAAAGCATGAAAATAATCCCTTGTTTGATTATGTATGCCTTGTTGTATGTTGTATGAGCTAACATACTTGTATGCCGGTGTGGTCTTACAAAGTGCGTAGACCGACTCATAGCGAGTATTGATTGACTAGAAACCCGTAGATCGGGTAGTCTCATAAACAATGGAAATATGCAAAAACACATAAGCTATCGATTAAAGTATAATGATAACGCAAACATATGAACTCCCGAGAATGCGAGGAGATGTACGGGTTGAGTAAATACCCGATAACGGATAGAAAACCATATTGAAACAGTCAACGAAATAAATAAGAGTGGAGAGATAAATGAACCTCCAACTACAGGATTGAAGTTGGTTCAAAGTTGTGAACCGATAAGAAAGGTAAAAGAGACCTAAGGGACTATGTAACTCCCTTGAGACACGGTCGACCTCCTATATAAGGATTTTACCCGGTATAAGAAAATAGTTGAAAGATAAGTATATGGAATGTATGGGTAACCCTTGAAACTAAGATTACCCGAATTTAAGTAATGTTCCCTAATCATTAGGATCATCGAGAGATGCTCCTGGACTAATATGCCTAAGTATATTATAACTCCAAGAGAGGAGTGTATGGGAAAGTGAGAAGTCCGAGAGTAGTCGGACCTATGAGAAAGTAGTAGGAACTAAGAGTGAGTTCCGGGAGCTAGTAAAACTAAGCTCGAAAGCCATGAGTTTTGGCTTAAGTATGTATTAAGAGAAACAAGAGAGAAGAGCGTAGGAGACCTGTAGTGTCTCGAGAACTACGTGAGCTTGAGTATAAGTAACCCAAGAGAGTGGGTTAGATAAAGAGTAATAACCCAAGAGAATGGGTGAGAATAAGAATATGTAAACGGAGTGTATGGGTGAGTTATAGAACAAGAACCAAGGCATGGTGAGGTATAACCCTCAAGGCCTAAAAGTAAATTAACACAACTAACAACCTTGTTATGTTAGTTAAGGATCGAATTTCATGGTTGAATGTGAATCCTTATGTAGTGTACATATGTAATGTATTGCTATGTTGCATGTTGATTGAATTAAAATTAATCTCATGCTCTCGACAAAAGTAGTCGGCGTACCCCGGTTAGCGCTCTGGGTATGCGAATTTCATATGCAGCTTTAAGTTGAGCCCCTAGGGGCATCGTTTTTATTCACAGGTACACCAGAGAGGAGACCATTTGAGTGTAGGACGGGGTCGGTGGTTAGCATGGGTAGTTAGATTAATTACTTCTGTATTGAAAGAGGTGTAAGACCGAATATGTTATCGGCATCCATTTACTGTAGACTCGGTATAGTAAAGAGATGAATTGAGTATTGTATTGGCATTGTGTACTCGGTTGTTCCAGTCCATCAGACCGTTATTGTATGTGTATTAGGCCCGGTTAGCCACGTGGGTGGCTAACGGCGTTGTATCACCCTTCGTTGTAGTAGAGTTCCGCTGCGGGTGTAAGGGAAATTTGGGTCAGTTTAAGAGGTAATGACGAGATTAACGGTTGGGGTGTTACATATAAACTTTGGGAATATTAAAAATAGCTACAAGTATTTAAATGGTTAATTTAATAAGTTATGAGGTTAAAATGTAAATTTTTAAAAGTTTGGGGTGCTCATTATAATTGCCGAGAATAAAAGGGTGAATTTGGTATAATTGTGGTATAATATAAGTTAGGAATTAATATTATGAATTTTGGTGAATTTAAATAAGTGGTTAGGTGTTAAAATAACATTTTATAAAGTTTTGGGACTATTTTGTAAACATTGGAAACTATGGTGTATTGCCGAGAATTACATATGAATTTATGGGTATATTAAAGTATTAATTATGAAATTAAGTCTTTGTCAAAGTGTTGACCAAAAACTTTGTGTTAAAATGATTTATGACATAAAATATTAAGTTTATAAAAGTTATGGGGTGAATATGTAATTTATAGAAATTATTAAGTAAAACCGAATTGGGCAAGGGGTAGGAATGTAATTTATAAAAGTATATGGGCCATTTCGGTTATTTAAGAAAATTAAATATCAAAACTATAATTTATAAGCTAATATGTAGCTTATATAAAGTTTTGAGGTTAAGTTGAGAATATAAGAGGATTACATGTTAAGACCGGAAATAAATGTGGTCATTTGGAAATTTATAACAACTAATGTATTTGTCTTGCAATTTCTGAAAGTTAATGTGGATAATTAATGAATTATAAAGGTCATAAGGTTATTTGGCAATTTATAAAAGTATAAGGGTTGTCTCGGTAATTAAGGGAATTAAATAATAAAACTATGGTTTATAAGCTGATATGTCACTTACATAAAAGTTTTGGGGTTAAAATGTAGTTATGGGAAGTATATATGGAAACTGAAAATTTAAGGGATTATTTAGTAATTTATAAAAATTGGATATTTGAATTGTAATTACTGAAAAGATTTATGTGGATATTTGGTAAATTACAAAGGTTAATGTGTGCAAAATATAAATACCGAAATTATAAGGTTATTTGGGAACTTATGAAAATTATTGTGTCCAACTTATAATTACAGAAATTAATAAGGTTGGTTTTATAATATAATAAAGAAAGGAATTAAAACTGGGTAATATAATGTATTATGGTATATTATGGAGCATAATATAAAGATTATTAAATAATTGTGGTTATGATAAAAATAACCAAAAGAATATAATATAGAGTTTATGAAATAATTGTGGTTATAATAAAGATAACCAAATTATGTTGGTATATGGAATAAGAGGAAATAATTATGGATATATAATTAAAGAGATGAAGAGATATCATGATATGGGAATTCATTATCACATGTGGATACTACATAAAATAATGAACTGATGAACTACCTAGAACCACTGTTAAATAAACAGGGGGAAATAAAGAACATACAAAGTTAGTATACTATGAGTATAAACTCTACAGTGACAGTACTGTAATATTTAATGAATAATTATATTAATACTACCCGGTATTGCATGTTTATATAACAGCGTACGGGAAGGGGACTATTGAACAGGGATTTGTCAAGCTAGCAGTTACTTGGTGAACGGTATGTTAATTGTGTGGTCTGAATGTCCTAAGGATTATCCTAAGGTCCAGACATTATGTGTTAATTGTTTAATAGCGATATCTGCGATTTTATGTGCATGATATTGTATACTGTATTGCTCAACATTGTTGCCTTGTATTTTTTTTTACGCGAACGTCTTATGACTGGAAGTTTATACATCTAAACTGGGAAAAAGACTAACTGACCTTTAGGTATTATTGAACCTAACAATGGTCAACTGTTATAGTCTTAATTCAAGTATTGGTTATTGTACCACTGACTAAAGGGCTAACTTATAAAGAGAGGAATCCTGACTGTTTCGACTTTCTGGTTGCGCATTGTGATCACTACGAGAGACTTCAATGGGGAGTCACTCAAGGGAATCCATCTGCCACATTCGGGGATGGCGGAAGGCACTGCCGTTGGTGCACAGGTTTGACCGGATCGGTCAATATATTATCCAGGGCCATAAGGTCAGCTGGTAACGGTTCCATTGGAACCCAGGGGACTATCGTCCATTAATAAGTTATTAAGGGTTGTCTTGACATGACGCCTGAGGTGGTAATTAATTGGAAAAGGTTAAGTGAATGGTTTAAAGGATAAGGGTCAGGTGGCCAACTAACAAGTACAGTTTAATACACGTATCTTGTTTGGATTATTATTGTGTGATTGTTGGTTATTGTTATTGAGGTGAGATTGTTGATGTGTGGTTATTGGTGTTGTGTACTATTGTACATTGGTGTTTACAGGTGAGTTGTTATGTGATTGTTTAATGTTTACAGTTATTACTGTTGTTATTGTAAACCTGTATTTCATGTAAAGAATCTAATATCAAGATGGCTAAAACGACTTAAGGAATCTTGATGATTTAAGACTACATTTAGCATACCAGCATTTCGATTGCTGAGCCCTTCAATGGGCTAAACATTCCAGGTTATTGAAGAAGACTCAAGCCGGAGTGCGGGACACGGGGGTAGCAGTTGTGTTTTTCAACAAACATCTTTGGTTTTATTTAGTATTGTATTAAGGAGGTTGTTGTATTCAGTTAGATGCTCATTTAGTTGGATTTGGTTTGTAATAATTAGAGGGCTCAGTATCTGTTCATCACAGCGTGAGGAGTTGTATTGTTGGAAGAGTAAGGATGCATCGTTACTCACAATGGTGGGTAACGGCGTGTAACACCGAGGTAGATAGTTTATTTTCCGCTGCGAATTATTATTTATTATGCTACGACATGCGACGTTTTTACAGGTTTAGGATTAGGGGTGTTACAATAACGGGGCTGTTCGGGGAAATTTTTAACAACTACAAAGTACTTAGTAAAGTACCATGAGGTCGAATGAGATAGTCATAACCTTGGAAGGGCTTAACAGCCTGACCTATGTATTTAAGAATATACTGGTCAGCGTGAAGCTAGACTCGGTTAAGGCAAGAAGACATTTTAAAGCCGTAAGAATTTTTTCTTTCAAACTCGGATTTATTTCAAACTCTCTTTCAAAACCGAACTCTCTTTCAATTTTATAGTTATTTCTAACCTTCTGTTTAATCTAAATTTCTCTCGAACTTCAGAATTTCCTTTAAGTGAAACCAGAGGACCTACACCGGCCTCAGCGCCACACCGTAGGTAAGTTACACCAACTTCATTTTTGAATAACTGGACGGAAATCAGATAACCCGAAGGTATTAACCTGAAAGAGAAAACCGAACCTATGTTAAATGCAATAAGAAAGCAGGACATGCCTAAGAGCACAGTAGTTGGAATTCCCTTGATTAATTTCGGGAAGTACTAAATGCATGTTATCATAGGATGACATAAGGGAGTTGACAACATAATACTTCACATAGGCGTGTGAAGGACAGTATGAGTGTACAAAAATGAAATGTGGGATGACCGCACTCCGATTGGAGCATGCGGGCCTGACAGACCTACATATAGGTGTGACACCCCTACTACGCACAACACATTACTTGAAATCGCAGCGGAAAATAAACGACTAAACAGTAACTAAACGATTGGTGCTACAACGCCGTCAACCACCCACGTGGTTAACAAGGCTGAATAAATACAAGTGTACCGGTCTGATGATCAGACTCCCGAGCATAGAACTAATAACCATATATATACATCAACAAAATACCGAGTGTTTACACAAATCCTTCACTGTATACCGTCACTGTAAACTGTCATAATCAAGTATATAATACGCCACGGGAGAACAGGCGCATCACGGGCAAACATCCAAAAGTACTCCAAAAGTAAACTACACCCTAGGATCTAGAGCCACTCCGCTTCTTCGATCCTCATCCTGCAGTAAAAGAAATATGGATCCCCCGAGGGGGTCAGCAACCCTTGGCTGGCATGGTTAACGCGCAGCCCATCGACTACCAGAATGCGCGCAACTATTTGTCATGATGACATGGTATTTATTTTAAAACACACAATTCATACATATATAACATAACATGGGTATTGTACACATCATAACACACATCACACGCATACAATTCCTTTTAGGAAGAGAACCAACACAGTTAGTCCCCATTGAGAGCCTAGAGAATGTTGCCATGCTCATGCTTAGCTCGTTACATAACTCGTTACCGTCCGGTTAGATTGAACAGTTAACTTAACACAAGGTGCCTCGGATATAGTGATCCAAGCACACCGAAATAACACATAGTATGCCCCTGTGGCCCGACGTGAGTCAGTAAAATAGCCTTGGTTAAGCTAAAGGGAAGGTTAGAAACCAAATTGGAAACTTAACCATAACATACAGAGAGAATCGAACCGGTTATGACATCGACTCCCATACTCACACGCGTGGCCGGAACAGACCGGACTCCTCACTTCCCCCGTTAGCCCTTGTTAGTAGTTCATCATTGAACACAACAAACAATTCACAATCATAGGTCAAGTCTTGTTAGACACACACAAGGGGAGAGAGAGTCATACTCAACAACATAATGATATTTAACAACGGTAAACTCTTTACATGGCTTAATCTTACAAGGTCATAAACACACAGAAAAGCAAACAACACACAAGCCGGTGTAAACCGGTAGGCAACAGACTGCAAGAAAACCATACCTTGGTCCTTGCCTCGACTGATTTCCACCTTGCGAGAATCCTAAACACATTAGTAACGTCGGTTAATTAACGCACTAGTCCATTATTAACATTATCTACTCAACATTACTAGTTTATTTTTACTTTACACTTGTTACAACTTTTCATCCTTTTAATTGCCTTTAAAACCCACCTAACATGTCTCACATAACCTTATAATATCATTACTAACCAACTACCATTTTTAGATAACAATTTCCATCTTAAAACAATAATTTTTGGTCCATACAGTGGCCTGTCCGAACTTGTGTCCGAGCTTCCAAGTTCGGACGCAAGCCGTGACTTTAGACAGAAAACAGACACACGTCCGAACTTATGTCTGGACTTCGGAAGTTCGGACGTGAGCCGAGAAAAATCTAGACAGAAATCCGTGCGTCCGAACATGTGTCCGGACTTCCCAAGTTCGGACACAGTTCGAGGATAATCCTAAGGATGGGTGGGTACGTCCGAACATGTGTCCGGACTTCCCAAGTTCGGACACTGCTCACGAGTGAAAATTCCTTTACTCAACAGGGCCTGTCCGAACTTCCACATCCGGACGGAAGTTCGGACAAGGCATTATTCTCCAATTTCTAAGCCTTTAAACACTTAACCAAATTTCTCCAAAGCCTCCAACACTTATAGTATCTTCTCCTTAAGTTTCTAAGTGGCATTCCTTGCCTATTCCAATCATTATTCCTAGATATTTCTTCCACCCAACATCATTACTTTAACATCGTTTCTTACAAACTAAAACTCCTTATGTCTTCCTTGAAATACCTTTTTCTAAGCTTACACTTTCTCCTTATTTTACCAAAGTTTGCCTAAGCCTTCATCTAAGTCCAAAATGACTTTGGTACATACTAAAACCTCAAGATCATGCCTAAGTCCTTATTACACTCTAGAACACTTCCTAGTTCATCAAAATTCCTTTATAACATCTTGAATCCTTTATGCATCTCCTAAATTTCGACATAGGTTCTCCTAGCATTTTGTTACACCTTAGCACAATATTATCATCATTAAACACCCTAGAACACCAAGAACACCTTCTTACACAACTTCACCAAATTCACACTATCACAATATAGTGCATAATTTAATTGCATGGCACTTAGGCCCTTAAAATGCATGGCTCTTAGGCCCTTAAAGTGCTTAAATCATAAACACTGAATTTCCACAATATATATGCCTTTAACCTGCGATTACATACAACAAGACATATGTTATTTTACTAGTCTCCTTGAGAACATTTACTAGGTCATTTACCATTTGCTCTTTAGGTAGTTTTAATAAGCATTTATAAGCTCATTTCTCCTAAGGCATTAAACAACATAAGGTTAATAGATTTACCTCTTTTCCAAACAATTTCTTTCTTGTTTCACTACAAGACCGGTAGGATATTTGATTTCCTTTCAAGTTCTCAATATACAAACATTATAATGAGTAGTCAAGCTATAAGCTTCATCTCATTGTAAACCCTAATTTTACATTATTTCAAAACATTAATGTAGTTGTTTTTACCCTTGATCTTTGAAGAGAGTTTGAATATATAACAAGAGAGGACTCCACCATAGTCCATGAAGAGTTGAAATGAAGCTAGAACAAAGTCACACAAAGAGTCTATCAATGTTATTTCGGTCAAGGTAAAAACATGGAGGAAACATGATTTTTCTTTCTGTTGATCCTTACCTAGAAGCAAAGGAGAGATAATAGTATGTCAAAATACAAGCTCAAGCTCCTTCAATGGTGGAACCTTGGCACCGAAATGGGGCTCTTGAGTTTTGAGAAGATAGGAATGAAGAGCTTGATGAGAGGAAGAGATTGGTGGTCTTAGAATTTGATTTGGACAAGTTGAGCTTGATTTAGCAAGAGGTCAAAGATGGAGTTCTATGGTGGTAGTGGTATTACCTAGAGAGAACAGCAAGAAGGAAGGAGAAGAAGATATTGACCGTGGGAATGAAGGAAGGAAAAGAGAGAATAGATAGAATTTGCTTTTAAGAGATATTATGCTTATAAAGTAAAAGTAAGTTTAATTAGTTTTCTTTACTTACTTATTATATCAACTAGAGAGTGGTGAGTCACCACACTTAGAAAACCGGCCCCCTATATTATAATGAGGGTATTTTAGTCTTTGTTTGTCAATTTAATTACTTAGTACAACATATGTTATAAACTAGCTTATAAAAATCACTATTCACCTAAACAAGGCACTTAGAAGTGAAATTTTTGATTTCCCATTAATATAGCCACCCAAATGTGATACTATATAGTACACATATATATTTAAGAGTAATGATGGACATTTAGCCACTCAAAACTCATTTACAAGACAATTTTTCAAAAATGTGCTTTAAGACTCCTTAAAGCACATTTTGTGTTTAAACTTGTTTTCAAGCTTGGTTTTCTTTGGTAATTGGTTTAATATGTTCATTAGTGTATAAATGAGGTCTTGGTAAGTTCATTAGGTCTTACCCAAGCTTATCCCAAGCTTAGAGCACATTTTAGCTCTTATTGACTTTAAAGCACATTTTGTGTTTGCTTTTGTTTAAATTTGTTTACTAAGGTTTCTAAGACTCTTTTTAGTCTTATTACACCCTATTTAGGTGTTTAAACAACATAACTAGGTTTGGGGTATTTCAATAGGTTAGTCGGGTAAGTAGTAATGTATCAGTAGGGTACCCCACATATGTATACGAGTAGAGTCAGGAACACGGGAAGTAGTCGACTCCGTATTACGGCAGCAGTGAAAATACAAACCATCGAGTGATTGAAGTGAAAGGACTCAATTAAGTTAACGAGGCTAAAGGAATTAGTGAATTCGTTTCAAGGAAATGTTTATGAGTCAAGAAGTGCGAAGTGCGCTGGTTAGTAAGTAAAGACATCATATATGTCGAAAGAATCCCGAGGGAGAAACATGATAGCTGAAACGAATACCCAACCTATATATGGTGAGACAGATGCCTAATATGGACACGTTAATGTGCAACGAAGGGGATGAAATTCCCCAAGTAATCACCTAGGCTATTAGGGGATGTCGATCCCCACGGAAGAGGATATTAAACCCAGCGAAGTAACGGCATAACTTAGCAACACCCAGAAGCAATCCTCGAAGGGTGTTTGGGTCAACAATTGTTGAACAAAATATCGTGATAGAAACACCGAAGGGATAAGTCGTCAGGAGGCAACCTGATACTCTTAAGGGACCTCCCATGAGAGGAAGCGTGATGCAACGACCTTGTCATGGAGCCAATACTACCTCCAAACCATGTGATGGTGTATGGAGAGTAAAACTTGTGTGAACAGCCTATAATGAGTAGAGATCGAGGCAATGAGGCATATAAGCCACAGACCAAATGTGTTACGTAAAACTTAATTGATTATAAAGGTTTATGTTATATAAGTTAATAGAGCGAAGAACGAACCACTGCTTTAAGAGTTGGGATACCTCTTGATATTGTGAGACCGCGGGAGTGGTAGTTATGTGAACCAAGTTCAAGAAATATGTTAAGGATTGACCATGTTGTTATTACCCAAGAATGATTTGAATAAGAATAATACGAAAATAAGCTTTTGTACCAATTGTGGAGACCGGAAGAGTAATCAGCTTAATAGCAACCACCATAGGAGTGTGATGCTAAGTGTAGAGTGAACAACGTTCAAGGAGCATAAAGACTTGAAGGATAGCGTAATCGGTAATCAGCCAAGTAAATGGTGAACCATAGCATAATGGCGAAGATACATGAGCGGAAGCTAACATAATAGTGAGGCCATGTAAGTCGATGTTGCATAATGAGCTAGAACATGGTGCGCAGTAAGCGACCGTTGTACAAATATTGTTAAACAATGATATGGCGAATAAGCAGAGTTATGAGTTAAACTCGGTGGAGATTGGAGTTGCATAGGGAATGGAAGTGTACTCGTAGTAAATTAACTGGATAAGGAAGTAATAAGCATCGAGCTAAATAACCAAGCCGTAATGGATACTGAAAATGTGCAAACACACCAGTGAATATGGCACAAGCTAGCTAAGCGAAAAGCTAGAAACAATAGCTGACCCTCACCGCAATAAAGGCAGAAAGACTCTTATAATGCTATTAGGACCGATGCATAGGAAATGCAAGGTCGTACAAATGAAAGAATACTTGTGCAGAACCAAATGAGAAGACATGGTTAGGAATAAGTGACTACAGTAGCACTGAATACCAAATACCAGTAAGGAATATACCTCAAGTGTTGGAAATAACCGAGGGAGCACTACATATTAGGTAGTAGCTCGACCTGAACCGACAGTAAGTCGGAAGAAACCAAGTGAATAATTGTGAAATACATAGAGTATACACAGTAAATTATCAGAGAAGTGGATAGAAAATGTATAACTCACCGAATTCGCGCACGGTAAGAGATACCACACGTCGGTTGAGAAATTGTTATTCCCAAGATAAAAGTGATAAATGGGAGATGTACAATACATTAAAGAGTAACGAATAAGGCAAACTAAGCTCTAAAGTTATCAGGGTCGTGCAGCAGAAGCTAGTGGGCCCATGATTCAGATTGAATATGCATAGTGAATACGAGTAAATGGCTAATTTCTGACAGGCCAGAACCGAAACCGGTTATGAGTTAAACAAACTCTGATGAGAATTCTTAGTTCAGGGACTAAACCGTCAATATTGTTAAGATCCACTAGTACAAAATAGACCTATTGCAGTGGTTGTTTTGGGTCTATCGCAGTGGTTCTAGAACCACTGCGACGAGGTGCGCTGCGATAGGGTCTCGACCTATCTCAGCGGTTTTTGAACCGCTGCAGTAGGTTACCTATGACAGCGGTTCCTAGCTAACAACCGCTGCCATAGGTGGGATTCTGGAAAAAAAATAAGCCTATTGCAGTGGTTCTTAGCTAAGAACCGCTGCCACAGGTATTTTTTTTTTAAAAAAATTCTGCTTCTTCTTCTTCCTCGCGCAGTGCCATTCACCATTTTAGGATCGGCGCAAAATATGTTCCTTTTTTCACCAAATCAAGTTGCAAAATTACCATGAGGCACACAACATGTTCTTTGTTCTCCAAACTTGTTACAAAATTATCGTGAGATGAGAATACAGAGGCTCAACCCTTGTTCCTCGTCCACCAACCAGATTTGCAAAATTACGTAAAAGAGGTGTAGATATGAGAAGAGAAAGAGTCACATAGCATATATGTTCTTGTTCGCCAGTTAGGGTTGCAAAATTACCTCGTGAGAATATTAATGGAGGCGCAGAGCATCTTGTTCTCAGTTAGGGTGGCAAAATTACCGAAGTAAAGATAAGTTCGAGCATTTTACCATGAAGGAAGAGAAGAAGAATAAATGAGTGAAAGAAGAAGAGAGCGCAGAGCATGCGTACCTTGTTCGCCATCGACCGTGAGTGAAGAGAAGAAGAGAGCGCCGAGTTGTTCCTTGTTCACCGTGGCCAGAAGAAGGCGAGCACAAAGCATAATTAACGTCAGTTAACAGAGGAGAAACTTTTATATTAAAACAAAAAGTCTATTGCAGCGGTTCCTAGTAACAACCGCTGCAATAGGCTAAAAAAACTGGGAAAGTGAAATTTTTGAAAAAAATAACCAGGAAAATTTAGTTTATTGCAGCGGTTGTTATAGGAACCGCTGCGATAGATTGCTAATTTTTTTTTGAAAAAATAGACCTACCTACCGCAGCGGTTCCTAGCTAACAACCGTTGCGGTAGGTATTCCGAAAATTTTAAAGCGTCCTATTGCAGCGGTTCCTCTTACAACCACTGCAATAGGGGCGCCGTGGTAGGCCTATTTTGTACTAGTGATCCTCTAACCAGAACGCATTGTATAATAGACTGCATGGAAGTTAAAACACTTCACGACGATAGAACATTTTAAACCAATGTTCAGTGATTGATTACGTGGGCGTAATCCCTTTTAAGGGGGGTAAAGCGCAAAATCATGTAGTGTATGTTTACCTACAAATGTACGTGAACTATGGTGTGCATAGCATAAAATAATTTGTTTTGATGATCGGTGCATATGTTACATGAACATACGCATTCATTCATGGTTTAATTGCGGTAATTGAGCAGAGAAGATGCGAATACCATTGTGATAAGTGTACCTAACCTACTTTGTTAACCTATGTGTGAGAGTTAAAGTGTAAGGGAGTAAAGAAACTCCCGGGGAACTAAAACCCCAACAGTATATGTTCATATAATACTAAATATAATATTGTGTATTGTATTATGACAAAAAATATATATACAGTATTGTGATGTATGAAGTGGTAGGAAACCGATATAGAACCTAGTGAGAATTAAATTCCCTAAGTAACTTGGTTGAAGGTGAATTGGAAAATGGTTGATGGATAGAGTTCCACCCTTGGAGATGTGTTCCTTTGTGATTATGACTAGAAGGATTAAAAGATAGAAAATGGTAAATGTTTGAATTAGTTGTTGTTTGAAATTGAAGTGGGAGGTGGAACTTGGTTTGCATGTGATCAAGGGAAGCCGAACACAAATTGGGGTGGAAGGTTAGTTCAACACTAATGCTGATCACATCAGGGTTGGGTGACTCTTGAAGCTCCCTGTAAGTGGTCACATATAATCGCATTAAGGAAGGATGCAATGAGCATAAGTTGAACTTGGAGTTGTATTGAGTTTTAAAAAAAGGATTTTCAATTGGTATTTTTAAACTTTCAATTGATACTTTTAAATAAAGGATTTTCTTCTACTTAACCTCGTAAAGAATATTTTTGTATTACTTGATCACGAGTTGAGAACATATGAGCCTTTGTCTTTGGATCGGTGACATGAGAAGTATATGTTAAAAAGTAAGTGATTGTTTTAATCTCCCAAAGGAACGGGGACCAGAAGGTGTCCATTGTGACCGGGTTCTGCGGGATCACAGTGTATATGTACTCGACATGGGACTCGAGGACTGTGATGTCCTGTAGTCTTAGGATCGAGCCCATGAAGAGATGGAAAAGGTATTTTCGATTGCGATACATGTTAAGACATGTTGTGTGGTATGTGTAATAAATGTTATCGAGACCTATGAGTCTGAATGTCGTTAGGTTACCTAGACCTGAGGGTCTGAGGGTTGTTATGTAATTACAAATTTGGGTATGTTATGGATGTGGTTATGTTACCTGGACCGTTGAGTCTGTGGTTATTATGTAAGGTATGTTACGTTATGGATGCGGTTATGTTACCCGGACCGTTGAGTCCGAGGTTATTATGTAAGGTATGTTATTGTAACACCCCAACTACATCCATACACTTAACAACACATTGCAGCGGAAACTCAACTCATCACATTATATAACTCAATGGTGTTACACGCCGTTAACCACCCACGTGGCTAACAAGGCTAATACCTGTACATTGTATCGGTCTGATGGACTAGATTCCCGAGCAACTACACAGTACAATCCTTATTCCATTTCCAACATTTATTATACACAAACACTCCCACTGTACCGAGTATTTAAAAACTAATGCCGATAACAATTTCGGTCTTACTACGCCTACAGTACATACTCAATTTAGATGGCTACCCATGTACAATCAGCTACCCCGTCCTACTCTCGAACGGCTTCCAGCTCCTTGTACCTGAAATAAGAAAAAAAAGAGAAAGGGTGGCCCCCAAGGGGCTCAGCACCTTTGCTGGTATGGTAATCCCGCAGCCCACATGCTACCGGGCCACGCACAACTAATTGTCGTCTTAGCATGCTATTGATTATTTTTAAATTATGCATGCCACTGTAAACACACAACACACAACAATTCGCCTCAATGGGCCCAACAAACGGATAATACATCCTTATTTGATAAATCACTCATGGTATTCATTATCCCTAGAGCGTTCCTCCTCTAACGGAGCTACTTCCTTAATAGACGACACTTACCCTTAAATCGGGTTATCCTTAAACGCCTCTTGTCACAAACTGGGATTCATTTCCGTGATCCACACACTCCATATCTTACAACATATCACATTCCTCACATAACAAAACATAACAACACTTTTCTCGTTTCGACGTACACATGATAACATCGCATTCATTTTAAACATCTAACGTATACATATCATAGCATAGCAAGGGAAATTGCCTAGCACAATAACAACACAAAACACCATAAGATCGGTTTACACAAGGAACCTTCCACCATAGTTAGTATACATAGTGAGCCTAGAGATTATTGCCAATCTCATGCTAAGCTCGTTACCAACCTCGCTACCGTCCAGTTATATCGAACGGTTAACTTAAACCCGAGGTGTGTCGGATATAGTAATCCCAAGCACACCGAAATAACATTTGTATGCCCCTGTGGCCCGACGTGAGTCAGTAAGCTAGCTTTGGATAAGCTAAGGGAAGATTGAAACCAGATTGGAATACAACCTATACATACACCCAGAGTCGAACCGGATATGACATCGACTCCCGTCCTCACCCGTGGCCGGAACATGACCGGACTCCTCACCCCCATTAGTACATATCTACTTATAAGTAAGTAGTTAGAGATCCATTATGGAGCCTACCACATCCACACACCATGCGGTATCATAACCGAGTTAAGCACACAAGGGAGGTTCACACACTTGCATACAACAACAATATCCATCTAACTCACACATAGCCGTGGTTAGAACGTTCCCAAGGTTTGGGTCGTAACTCCGAATACCGATCACTCATGTGTTCCTAGATTTGGTTAGCTAAGGTTTAACCCGTATTTGAGGTTAAACGGTATCGGAGACCAAGTTCGCCACATAAATGAATTACTATAAACTCATTACATGTCTTAATCTTACAAGGTGGCAAACCCAGAAAACACATTGGCATACAAGCCGGTGTAATCCGGTAGGACACAGGTTGCAAGAAACCATACCTGTCACCGGAGTCCACTTTACCACGTCCACTTATGTTCCTCGAGCAATTCTCGAACAACTGATAACATTACATTTACTTTGATTAACATCGGGGTAGCACGATTACTTAATGTCTAATGCTTATAACTCTTTCCCCGTTAACTTAGTTACATAACTTCACTTTTTAACTTGTTTTACTTTTACATTTCAATACAACTTTTCACCCACTTAATTGTCATTAAAACTCACCTAACATGTCCTTAAACACTTTATAACATCATTACTAATCAATCCCATCATTACATATCATTTCATAACCTTAACCCATGTTTTTGGTCCGACCGAACTTACCGACCGACCTTGCACAAGGTCGGTCCATTCCAGAAGACTTTACCGTCAAAATTTCTACTCCGACCGACCTTGTAAGTTCGGTCGCATGTTCGGTCCATTCCCGAGAGTTTCTTCCCTTTGAAAATTCAAGCCCGACCGAACTTGCCAAGTCCGGTCCCATGTTCGGTCGGTTCCAGAAACTTAATCCGTACACAAAATGCAAGCCCGACCGACCTTGCAAGTCCGGTCCCCAAGGTTCTGTCCATTCCAGAAGCCAATTCTCACAGGGTAAACTGGGCTCGACCGAACTTGCAAGTTCGGTCGCAAGTTCGGTCTGCCCCAGACCCTTGTTTTATTTTTCTCATTCAACTCCAAACTTCACCCCATATGTCCTAGTACACCCTAACCTCATTTGGGCACTTCAAACACACCTTTAGCCATGTACTAAACTCTCTAAATCACACACCAAAACCATCTTATCATTCACAAATTCCTTACAAAATTCTTAGCACTTGGAATGTTTCTCCTTAAGATTCCTAAGTGGTATTTCACCAATAATGACCACTATACCAAGGTGTTTCCTCTACACCTTAACATCATCTCTCAACTTCTTTTCTTACTAACTAAATCTCCTTTTCACAACTTCTTAAAATTCCTTACTCTAAACCTTACCTAAACATTATTCTCTCCTTATTCATCAATCATTACCTAAACCTTATATAAACTTCTCCAAGACTTTGACACACCCTAGAAACACTCATTTGATTTCTAGAACTTCCAAGATAATGCCTAAATCCTTGTAGCACCTTAGAACACCTTAATGCACGTTTTCTTCCTTAGTGAAACATTTACTCATTCCTAACAATTCCTAGTTCACCCAAGTTCATTCAAACACTTAAAACTCCTTATACATTTTACAAATTTTGCCATGGGTTCTCTTAGCACATCATCATTCCAAAACTCATGGTTTTCACCATTAAACATTCAAGAACACCTAAATCCATCAATAGTATTCTCACACACATAACTTCACCAAATTTACACTACATCACAATATAGTGCATAAGCTTAAATTGCTTGGCACTTAGGCCCTTAAATTGCATAAACCTTAAACACTGAATTTCCACAATATAATGCCTTTGACCTGCAAATACATACACCAAGACATATGTTCTTTTACTAGTCTCCTTGAGAACACTTTACTATGTCATTCACCATTTGCTCTTTAGGTAGTTTTAACAAGCATCATAAGCTCATTTCTCCTAAGGCATTAAACCACATTAGGTTAGTATATTTACCTCTTTTCCACCCAAACTTCTTTCTTGTTTCCTTATAAAACCGGTAAGGTATTTGATTCCTTGCCAACTACTAAACAATATACCAACATTGAAATGAGTATATAAGCTTTATGCTTCATCTCATTGTAAACCCTAGGTTTACATTGTTTCAAAAACATTAATGTAGTTGTTTTACCTTGGTCTTTGAAGAGAGTTTGAATATCTATGAAGAGAGGACTCCACCTAGTCCATGAAGGGTTGGAATGAAGCTAGAACAAGGTCACACAAAGAGCACCATTAATGTGCAATTTCGGTCAAGGCAAAAACATGAAGGAAACTTGATTTTTCTTTGAGATTCCTTACCTAGAAGCAAAGGAGGTCAATAATATGTGAAAAGGTGAGCTCAAGCTCCTTCAATGGTGAATCTCCATGGCACTAAAACTGAGCTCTTGAAGATTTGAAAAGATAGAAGTGTAGAGCTTGCTCCAACTAAGTGAACGGTAGTCTCGGAATTAATTTCGGAGCATGGAGTCATAAGTTACAAGTGAAGGAAGATGAAGAATGAGATGGTGCTGTTGGAAACCGATGGAGAGAGGAGGAAGAAGATGGCTACCGTGGGAAATGAAAGGAAAGAAGAGAATGAGGAGTTAAGTTTGCTTTTGTTAAGATATTTATGTATAAAGCAAAATAGTACTTTACTTTAAGCTTTACTTTACTTATTTGATTTCTTTTACAAGTTGGTGACTCACACCTTGAAAAACCGTCCCCCATATATTTAGAAGGGTATAATAGTCTTTTTTGACCAATTTAATTACTTATAACAACATATGTTACAAACTAGCTTATAAAAGTTACTATTCATAAAAACAAGGCACATAGAAGTGAAATTTTTGATTTCCCATTGATATAGATTTCCAAATGTGATACTATATAGTACACATGTTAATTAAAGAGTAATGATGGACATCTGCAGACGTTATAAAGTGAGCGGTTAAACTGGTGTAAAATTAAAAGAAAAGAAATTAAAACTCAAATTAAACGTCGGGCTGCAAACAAATCCCGGTCGTGGTAGTATAGTGAAATGTAAGCGACCGGATGTCGAACCGTGGGACTAATATATATATAATAGTACCTAAGCGTGTCACAAGAGGGGGGATTAATTGACTTGTAAATAGAAAGGAAAATAAGATAAACTAAGTTAATATATAAATAAAATGGGACTCTGGTTCAGGTTAATATGATCTAATTAGTTATGCTATCTCTACTGGTTTAATTATAATTGTTGGCAAAATTCCTCTTAATATCTTAAGGACTAAGTCATAGCCTCAGAAGAACTCGTTTACCTGAAAGTGCAAGGTTCTAATCAAGGTTCAAGCACAATGCCTGTAAACGGACGGTTTAGATATGAGAAATTATTTATGCATCTGAAAATACTAACTTATTAAATCATAATAAGCTTTCTCCAAATTTACGGCTTAATTAACCTATCTATTTATCACCTGGTCTGATCAAAATAGACTTAGCAAGCAATTTAATAAACTCTAGACATTTATTAAAAAGGCGAGAGATAAGCTTTAATACGTAACAACTGGATTTAAATAAACCAGTAAAAATATTGCTTAATTAATACAAACACATAATAACCATTCCCAGAGTATACGTAAACTAGCCTAACATATTAAATAGATAAACAGAGACAAGAGTAATAGAAATCATCCGTAATCACTCCGGCTCGCTCTGCTATTTTGTATAGGTAGGACTAGAGGTGGATTTTGTGGAATGAAGAGAAAATAAAATGGAGAAGACGGGAGGATGGGATAATGAATCGGTTGGAATACGGTAGTGTTTCTCGTGGAAGGGGCTTTTTATTTTTGAGCAGAAGCTCGTGGCTTTTATAGAAGAAAAGAAGAAGAGGAAGGAAGAACGCGTGAGGAATTGATTGAGGCGGCAGATTGATTTCACTGTTTGCTCATTTATTGCAGGGGACAGACAGCTGAACACTGGCGTGAATTAAGGTAGGCGCAGACAGTGGACGAGTGGGCGAGTTGCAGACAGTCGGTGAAGTTGCAGATGACGACGGGCGAAGAAGATAAGCTCGCGTTGATTTACTCGCGTCCGCATCGAATGAGGCGGTAGCCTCTGAGTGTTGTCCGCCTGTTATGAGGCGGTAGCCTCTTGTCTCGCTCTCTCTTGTCCGCCTGTTGTCAGGCGGTTGGCTTCTGTTTCCGCTTCACTCACGTCCGCCAGCTTGGAGGCGGTTGCATGCCCGTCTCGTCCGCCAGCTATTGGGCGGTTGCATGCCCTTCTCGTCCGCCAGCTATTGGGCGGTTGCAACACTGTGACATCCGCCACTTAGGGGGCGGTTGCACCACTGTCACGTCCATCGCGTGACTCTCGCGTGCCTCTGTTTGACCGGCTCTACATTCTTCATTTGGACTCCGTTTTTCGAGTCGTTTGCGCCTATGCGTTCGTCTCCTTGTCTACTTTACTCCCAGCTAGGTTTTCCTCATGTTAAACCAATAATTTTGTGAGATAAACAATAAAACATAAACTGGAGGAAAACTAACCGAAGTGGAGAAATGAGCAAGAAAAGTGCTAATATTATATATGAAATACACCTATAAATCATGCTCATTTGGACACTTATCACACCCCCACACTTATCTTTTTGCTTGTCCTCAAGCAAAACCACGTACCCAAGTAAGTAGGGAATGCTCAATACTAACAAATATTATTATGAAGGGTAGGGTAAACATGATCTTCAAACTTATTGAGGAGTGTGAAAAATTAACTGCTTGAAATACCCCAAACCTTAATATGTTAATTAATTATGTAATTATAATTTTCTAAGGCTAATTAAGTCCTTAAGATCATTGGTGAAGAAATGAAAACCAAAAAGAAAAAGAAAATGCGTAAAAGTCACAAAACGTGAAAATACGTATTTAATTATTTGAGGAGGTATATAACTTTCACTAGGGTTATAAATATATTTTTATACCCTAATTACATACTAAGAACATGTGGGAAAAATTCCGGAAGAAAACGGATTCAAATAATGCGTTAAAGCGCTAACGGAGTCTAAAGCGCGTTTTTCGAGAAAACCCGAAAACGTGACTTTAAACAGTCAAAGGACCCCGTAAAAAAATATAGTTTATCATATAACTATAAATAAATATTAATGGGTGTATAATAACCATTAAAATTTAAGAAACGAGAAAATTCCGGAAAACGGGCCCGGTTAGTGAATAGTGCTAAAACCGGGTAAATAAATGAGCGTTTTCTGTAAAAAACGAAAAATGCTCCAGCTGGTCTACTTATATGGGGCCGGTTTTAAAGGGGGAGCCAGCTCTCTCTCACACACTAAGTAAGTAAAGAAAGAAAGAAAAAGAAAGAAAGGAAGGAAAAAGTACAAAAGCAAAAAAATACCTCTCTCCTCTCATTTCCCTCCTCTCTCTCTTCTTCTTTTTCCTTTCCCCATCGTGAGCCCTCTTCTTCCTCCCCTTCCTGCTGGCGATTTTGAGCTTCACCAAACAGCCATGGCTTCTCCACTTGTCTCCCTTGTACAAGCTCCGTTGAAGCTCCAAATTCAAAATAAACTACATATTCTTCATCCTCTCATCATCCTCTATCACCCTCTCTTTTCAAAATTCAAAAAGGATGAGTTTCATTTTCGTGGGTGTTGGCCATTTGAAGAGAAAAGCACACCATTTTGAAGCTTGAAGCTTCCTCTTTCTATCAAGGTAAAAATATCCATGAAAAAGTCATGTTTTCTCCATTTTCCCACCTTGGCCGATTTTGGCTCTTGTAATGACTAGCTTTTCCTCCTTGTTTGAGATATTCTCCAAGCTTTAAATGGTGGTGGGAGTCCCTCTTAAGATTCAAGAGTTGAAAACCATTCAAAAATCTCCAAAGGTAAAACCCTAACTTGTGCTCTAAGCCCTTTGTTAAATTGAGATTTCATAAGGGTTTAGATGATTAATGGAATGTATTTTGTGTTTCTTGAATGTTGGAATGGAGTTTGGAAACTCCAATTCCATCTTGACCGATTTTGAGGAGATGAGGAACAAGAGGAGACTTAATGTGAGACCTGTAAATTAAGGTAAGGAATCTACCTTAAATGCCTATATTATTTGTTTTAGAATTGGGTTTGGGAAAAACAAAAGATGAAATAAAATCTGGAGCAATGATGTGCTTGATTGTGGTTAGTTGGATTATGTGAAATGTTGGTTTGATTTAAGGGCCTAAGTGCCAAAGGATTTGAGAGTTGAGTTATGTTGTTGTTTGGATAATTACGAGAATACATTATGTGCTGGTAGGACCCTTTTGAGGGTGTGGCTAGACTAGGAATGAAATTGGTGAGATTTGATGATTGGGAGTATGTAGGTTTATGGGGAGGTCATGGCAAAATTTCGGTAGAAATGTAGAAGCTTGGATGGTGATGTGAGCTGGAAGGGTTTAAGTGTTTAACTAGGTGTTGTTGGGAATTGATTTGAGTTAGTAGACCACTTGGGGAATGCTTGTTTAAGTACAGAAGGTTTGTGCAAAAATCTGTAGCAAAAGATGTTGTTTAAGTTCCTTAGGAGTTTTGGAAACAAAGAGGATTTAAGGCTTTAAGTGTGAGGCAGGAATCTAGGTAAGAGAAGTGCAATTGTCTTAGAGGATTTGGAATGGTCAAATGGAGTAGAACAAATGCAAATTGCCAAGAGGTGAAAATCTGTAGCACAAGTGTGCATAAGTGTAACAGAGAATGGAAAAATTGAGAATGGGAGCAAGAAATTTGAGTAAGGAATGGACCTATGTTTTGAAGTGGCTTAGTGCATGTTTTAGAGTGTTTAAACATGTAGGAAACATGTGGAACCATTAGGAGAAGGTTAGGCTTGGTTTGGAGGGTGAAAAGTGGATGAAAAATAATGTTCTAGACTAATACTGGAGTGTTCCGGGTTTGCAAACAAGAACCCAAACCCGGAACACCCCAAAAACACCCCAGAGAGTAAAATCTGTAGGTGGTCCGGGTTTGTAAACCCGGATACAAACCCGGACCAGGTGAAAAATTGGGCAGAAAGTCTTACGACGGTGTGTTCCGGGTTTGTAAACTCGGACACAAACCCGGACCACCCTAAAAATGCACCAGAGAGTGTTATTAAGTGTGTTTAAGATGGGGAAGTGAATGGTAATGGTTTTAGATGTTGATTAGGCCGTGTTTGATGAGTTTTAAAGGCCATTGGAAGTATAAATAAGTGTGAGAGTTAATGTGTAAGTTGCAAACTTAAAATCACATAAATAAGTTAAGGATAACGGGACAACGGGGTAAAGTACGGGAGTATAGTGTTACATACTGTAATGCTTTGATGTTAATGAAAACATTTGAATGTTATCAGTTGAACAAGTGTGAACCGAGGAACGGGAGGTCACACGGTAAAGCTAACCCCGGTGAAAGGTATGGTTTTCTTGCAACCTGTGTCCTAACGGATTACACCGGCTTGTATGCCAACATGTTTTTTTGTGTGTTGCCACCTTGCAAGATAAAGCATGAAATGAGTTTACAGTAATTCATTATTGTGGCGTAATTAATTCCGATACCGCTTAACCTTAGTTATGTGTTAAATAATAGATAACCGACCTTAGGTTCACATAAGAGTTCGGTATGCGGAATAAACGTCCCAACCCATGGGAACGTTCTAACCACGGCTATCAGTGCGTTAGTATATGTTGTGATTATGTGTGATGTATGTGAGTTGTTTGGTATGTTGTTGTTGTTATCGGATACAGATATCCATGTTTGCTAAAAAGGGATAATACTCCCCTTATGTGTCTAACCGAGTTAGTAACACTATGCGATGTATGTATGTGATAAGTTCCATAAGGGAACCTCTAACTAATAAGTATATGTTATGTATGGAGAGGAATCCGGTGTGTGCCGGTCGCGCGTGTTGTTTGGGAGTTAATACATATATGTGAATTAACTCCCATCCTGTTATGTTAAGGGTTGTTTTCCTTCATTGGATTTCGACCTCCCATTAGCTTAGCCAAAGCTTACCTACCCGACCTCCATATCGGGCTAGGAGGGAAATTATGTGTAATGTTGTTAGGGTGTTGACGCCTATGTTGCTTCGACTCCCTCTCTGTTATGTATGGTTGTTTTCTTCTTGGATTACAACCACCCAGAAGCTTCACCAAGGCTTACCACCTCATCACTATTGGAGTTAGGGGGAAATTATGTATGTTGTGTACGGTCCTATACGAGGCCGCCACTCAAGTAAGGAAATGTATGTATGTTGTGCTCGGGCTTATATCACCCCGGCACTCCCTAAATGAAGTTCATGTACTCTAAGAAGAGCGAAATTAAGTTGTGTATGTTATAAGTGAAGTGTGTGTGTTATGTTGGGTGTGCTAACCGTGTAGTATTCATTGATGGATGTTGCTTGTAAGCATGATGTGTACGAGTTTGTGCATGTTTGAAATAAATCAATCGCATGCTAAGATGACAAATAGTTGTGCGTGGCCGGTAGCATGCGGCTGCGGGATTACCATACCAGCAAAGGTGCTGACCCCCTCTGGGGGCCCCCATTACTCTACAGGTACGAAGGAGCTGCAAGCCGTTCGAGAGTAGGACGGGTAGTTGTTGCACCTGGGTGGTCTGTCAAATTGAGAGTGTATTGTAGGTGTAGTAAGACCGAATTTGTTATCGGCATTAGTTTGTAAATACTCGGTACAGTTGTAATGTAAGTGTATAATGAATGTTGAACATGGAACGGGATTAATGTGTAGTTGCTCGGGAATTTAGTCCATCAGACCGGTACAATGTATGTATGTTAGCCTTGTTAGCCACGTGGGTGGCTAACGGTGTAACACCAAAGAGTTAAGTGATGTTGTGAGTTATGAATTCCGCTGCGATATGTTGTTAAGTGTGTTGTTAGTAGTTGGGGTGTTACAAAAAGTGGTATCAGAGCGAAGTATCGCTCTGATGACTGAAATACCGAGCTTAGGAAGTACCGAGTTAAGAGTTAGTACTTTGGGTTAAGGGTTGAGTGATAGCGTGAGAAGTACGCTAGTTAGGGAATACCAGTGTGTACTGGATACCTACAGTATCCATCCCGCCCTCCACAAACCCTATTTTATAACGGGAAAGAACGCCAGAGAGATGAGAGTCATCTCTTACTCGGAAAACCCGATCTGGCAGTTGATATTTACCCCTGTAAGTACGGAGGACCTGTCATACGGTAGATCCTGAAAGGTGTGATCCCGAGGACGGTCTCCATTTTAGCAATATTAACCGCTCTTGTTAGCGAAAAGTGAAGAATCTTATGTGTAAGAGAATGGAATTTCCAGCACCCTGGGTCGACATGCGGAGCAGTCGAGGACAACCAGCTTGCAACGCACCAAGCGTGCAACAGGCGAGGAGCGAGATAATGAAACCCGAGACGAGTGTCTACGGGAATACAGATGTTAACTAATATACCAACGGTATACCAACTGATTAAGGAACCACAATATAGTACGAGAAGGATATGATACTAAGTAAAAGGGGTCTCCCAGAATGGGAAACACCCTAGTTAATGGTCATCATGTGAAGACAGTGAGAAGAACCCAGAAGATTTGTTGTTAAGACTGTAAGGTCGAGTAAGGGCCAGCGAGGCCACTGATGTTAGAGCGGGCGAAAGCAGTACCGCAATCAATGTGTATTGAACCGATAACCAGATTGCATGGCGCACTTGCTATGGCAAGTGCTGCTATAACAAGATTGTACGAGAAATTTTAAACAAATACCGGTACTTAAAGTACCATGAAGTTAAGTGGGGTTATCATAACCGTGGAAGGGCTTGTTAGCCTGACCTCAGTGCTTGGAAACACACCAGTCAGCAGGAAGCTAGACTTGGATAAGGCAAGAAACGTTGTAAAACCACGAAATTTTTCTTTAAACCTAAAATCGTTTTCTGTCAAAACCGTTTTCAAAACCCAATTTTCTTCCAAACCCATTTTATTTCCATCTTCTTTAAACTAAACCAGAAGGCCTACACGGGCCTCAGTGCCACATGGTAGGTAAGTTTTACCCAGTTGCTTTTAAATAACCGAATGGAAACCAGTAAACCCAGGGTAACAACCCGAGGGAATGGAGTGAGTTCATTATAATACAACAGTGGATACACTTCCCTTGATTAGGTTCGGGAAGCATGGAATGCATATTATCATAGGATAATATAAGAGGAGTTGACAACAGAATACTTCACCTAAGCGTGTGACGGACACTACGAGTGTACCAACTGAAATGTGGGACGACCGCACTCCGATAGGAGCTTGTGGGCCTGACAAACCTTCTTATGGGGTAGTTGGGTAAGTAGCAATGTATCAGCAGGATACCCCACGTATGTATACGAGTGGAGTCTGGAACACGGGAAGTAGTCGACTCCGTACTACGGTCCAAAGTAAAAGTCAAGCAAGAGCAATGGATTACATCGAATCGTTGAAATAAAGGAACCCAGTTAAGTTAAGGAAGACTAAAGGAATTAGTAAGTGTATTTTAAGGAAATGTTTAAGGGAACAAGTGCGAAGTGCACTGGTAAGTAAAGACATAGCATATGTCTTAAGGATCTGGATGGATGAACAAAATAGCTGGAGTAAGTACCCAGCCTACATATGGTGAGGCAGATGCCTACTATGGATACGTTAATGTGCAAGGATCGGGATGAGACTCCCGAGATGATCACTAGGGATAAGAATCTCACTAAGGAGAATATTCAACCCAACAAAGAATGCAGGGCGAAGTAGTAAATTAAACATACCAGTAAATGCAAGCCAGATGTAATGGCAGAACCCAGCGACACCCAGGAGTTATCCTTAAAAAGGGTATTTGGGTCAACATTGGTTGAACGACTAACGTGACAGAACGCAAGGGTCGAAACTAACACCCAGTTTAAGCGTAAGGCGTCAGGAGGAAGTTTGACATCCTTGAAGGAGCATCCCATGAAAGGAACAACGACCTTGTCATGGAGCTCAATGCAACCTATAAGTCATGTAATATTATGCAGAGAAGTAAATATGCGTGAACAGCCTACAATGAGCAGAGCTCGAGGCAATAGAGCTTATAAGCCACAAGTAAAATGTGTTAAGTAAATTCTATTGATTACGGAAGTTTATGTTATATAGGTAAGTAAGTGGATAACGAACCACTGCTTTAAGAGTGGGGATACATCGTGATATGTGAGACCGCAACAGCGGTAGTTATGTGAACCAAGTTTGAGAGATATGTTAGGAACGGACTATGAGGTTGTTACCTAAGAGTAATTGAATGAGTATTATACGCATAGAAGCGTTTATACCAGTGGTGGAGACCACAAAGGCAATAGGTCAAATAGCAACCACCATAGGTGTGGGATGCTAAATGTGTAATGAACAACGCTTAAGGAGCACAAAGACTCGAAGAATAGCGTATTCAGCAACCAGCTAAATAAATGGCGACACACAGTGGAATGGTGGAAGCTAATATAATGACGGATGCGGTGTAAGCTAATGTTATACAATGAGTGAAAGCACGGACCGCAGCAAGCGACCGTTGCATAAGTATTGTTAAATAATAATGTGGCAATAAGACCAGTTATGAGTGAAACTCAATGGACATACAAACAAGTGATGAAACGCAGACTGGACAATGATCCAGTAGTTAGTACTATGTGATAAAGAACTCAGTGTGAATACCTATTGCAATCGCATAAGAGATTTACTGTCAAGAGTTTACGCCTCTGCACTCTGTATGACTGAGTGTTTTGGTATTGCGCTTGCGCGGTAATGATCAAGTGAGATAGCTGGGAAGTCTGAAAATGTTAAATGTGATAGAAGAACAAGACTTATGATGTGATAAAACCGATGCATAAGATAAGCACGGTAGTACCAATCAAGGGTACTTGGTTGACATAAGTGACTACAGTAGCACGATTGTTGAATATCGGTACGGGACATACCTCAAGTGTTGGAAATAACCGACAGAGTACTACACGATAGGTAGTAGCTCAAAAGTAACCGACAGTAAGTTGGAAGAAACCAAGTAAATCATTGTGGAATACAGTAAGTGATCATGGAAAGGAGTAGAAGTTTGTAACTCACCGAGTTCGCTCACGGTAAGTGAAACCACGCGTCGGCTGAGAAACCGTTATTACCAAGGTAATGGTGATAATCGAGGATGTACAATACAGTACGAATAATGTATGGGGCAAACTAAGCTCTAAATTATCAAGAGTCGCGCAGCAGAAACTAGTGAGCCAGCGATTCAAAATGTTGAATGTGTGTAGTGAACATGAGTGGATGGCTAATTATTAACGCCTATAGTCTCACAGGCCAGAATCGAAACCAGTTAAGAGTTAAAATAAACTCTAGTGAGAATTCTTGGTTAGGGACTAAACCCCCATGGCTAAGATCCTCAAACCAGAACACAGTGTATAATAAACCGCGTGGAGTTAAAACACTTCACGACGGTAGGACGTTATAAACCAATGATTAAGTGATTGATTACGTGGGCGTAATCCCTTTTAAGGGGGGTAGAGCGCAAAACCGTTAGTGTGTTTTACCGTACAAGTGTACGTGAACTAGGATGCGCATAGCACAAAATAATTTGTTTTGATGATTGGTGTGTGTGTTACATAAACATACACATTCATTCATGGTTAATTGTGGTAATTACGCACAGAAGATGCGAATACCCTTGTGATAAGTGTGTTTATTGTGTTAACAGATGTGTGTGAAAGTATAAGTATAAGGGAGTAGAAAAAACTCCCGGGGAACTAAAACCCCGACAGTGTATGTTCATATGATACCAAAAGTAATAGTGTGTATTATATTTTGATAAAAATATATATATGGATATATGTATATATACAGTATTGTGATTTATGAAGAGGTATGACACCAATGTAGAACCTAGTGGGAATTAAAGTCCCTAGGTAACTCGATTTAAAATGAATCTGGAAGATGATTGATGGACATAGTTCCACCCTTGGAGATGTAATGATTACGACTAGATGGATTAGAAGATAGAAAATGGTACATACTTGAATTAGTTGTTATTTGAAATTAAAGTGGGAGGTGAAACTTGATTATCATGAGGTCAAGGGAAGCCGAACACAAATTGGGGTGGAGAGATAGTTCAACACTGATGCTGATCACATCAGGGTTGGATGATTCTTGAAACTCCCTATAAGTGGTCATAAATAATCACATCAAGAATAAGATGCAGTTAACAATAATTGGACTTGGAGTTGTATTGAATTTCCAAAAGAATTTTAAAATGGGTTTCAAATTTTCAATTGGTATTTTCAGGACTTCAATTAATATTTTTTTTAGATTCTTAAGTGGTATTTTCAAAGGAAGGACTACCTTTATGTGACCTTGTAAAGGATTTTCGATTAAGATCCTTCCAATAAAGGATTTCGTTATACTTAACCTCGTAGAGGGTATTTTCCTACTACTTGCTCACGAGCTGAGGACGTATGAGCCTTTGTCTTAGGACCGGTGACATGAGAAGTATATTTTAAAGATGTATGCAATTGTTTTGATCTCCCAAAGGAATGGGGACCAGAGTGTCCATCGCGACCGGTTCTGCGGGATCACAGTGTATATGTACTCTACATGGGTCTCGAACTCATGAAGAGATGGAAAAGGAATTTCTGGTTGATATACATGCTATGACATGTTGTGTGGTATGTGTAATAATTATTATTTTGGACCTTGAGTCCTAATGTGATTTAGTTCCGAAATGTTGTTATGTTACCCAGACCTATGTGTCTGAAGGTTGTTATGTTATCAAGACCTACGAGTCTAACTGTTGTTATGTTACCTAGACCAAGAGTCTAAGGGTTGTTATGTATGTACAATGTTGTTAAGGTACCCGGACCATTAAGTCCGAGGCTACTAAGTAAGTATGTTATGTTATGTTATGTATGGATGTGTATATGTACCCGGACCATCAAGTCCGAGGATACTATGTAAGTATATTATGTCATGTTATGTATGTATGGATGTGTTACCCGGGCCGTTAAGTCCGAGGTTGTGATGTAAAATACGTTTGTTATGGAAGTGTTATGTTGCAAGTAATCCCCGTATTCTAACCAATGATGTGTGGGAAGTGTGAACTTCGAGGACGAAGTTCTTTTAAGGGGGTAGATTGAAATACCCCAAACCTTGATATGTTAATTAATTATGTAATTATAATTTTCTAAGGCTAATTAAGTCCTTAAGATCATTGGTGAAGAAATGAAAACCAAAAAGAAAAAGAAAATGCGTAAAAGTCACAAAACGTGAAAATACGTATTTAATTATTTGAGGAGGTATATAACTTTCACTAGGGTTATAAATATATTTTTATACCCTAATTACATACTAAGAACATGTGGGAAAAATTCCGGAAGAAAACGGATTCAAATAATGCGTTAAAGCGCTAACGGAGTCTAAAGCGCGTTTTTCGAGAAAACCCGAAAACGTGACTTTAAACAGTCAAAGGACCCCGTAAAAAAATATAGTTTATCATATAACTATAAATAAATATTAATGGGTGTATAATAACCATTAAAATTTAAGAAACGAGAAAATTCCGGAAAACGGGCCCGGTTAGTGAATAGTGCTAAAACCGGGTAAATAAATGAGCGTTTTCTGTAAAAAACGAAAAATGCTCCAGCTGGTCTACTTATATGGGGCCGGTTTTAAAGGGGGAGCCAGCTCTCTCTCACACACTAAGTAAATAAAGAAAGAAAGAAAAAGAAAGAAAGGAAGGAAAAAGTACAAAAGCAAAAAATACCTCTCTCCTCTCATTTCCCTCCTCTCTCTCTTCTTCTTTTTCCTTTCCCCATCGTGAGCCCTCTTCTTCCTCCCCTTCCTGCTGGCGATTTTGAGCTTCACCAAACAGCCATGGCTTCTCCACTTGTCTCCCTTGTACAAGCTCCGTTGAAGCTCCAAATTCAAAATAAACTACATATTCTTCATCCTCTCATCATCCTCTATCACCCTCTCTTTTCAAAATTCAAAAAGGATGAGTTTCATTTTCGTGGGTGTTGGCCATTTGAAGAGAAAAGCACACCATTTTGAAGCTTGAAGCTTCCTCTTTCTATCAAGGTAAAAATATCCATGAAAAAGTCATGTTTTCTCCATTTTCCCACCTTGGCCGATTTTGGCTCTTGTAATGACTAGCTTTTCCTCCTTGTTTGAGATATTCTCCAAGCTTTAAATGGTGGTGGGAGTCCCTCTTAAGATTCAAGAGTTGAAAACCATTCAAAAATCTCCAAAGGTAAAACCCTAACTTGTGCTCTAAGCCCTTTTGTTAAATTGAGATTTCATAAGGGTTTAGATGATTAATGGAATGTATTTTGTGTTTCTTGAATGTTGGAATGGAGTTTGGAAACTCCAATTCCATCTTGACCGATTTTGAGGAGATGAGGAACAAGAGGAGACTTAATGAGACCTGTAAATTAAGGTAAGGAATCTACCTTAAATGCCTATATTATTTGTTTTAGAATTGGGTTTGGGAAAACAAAAGATGAAATAAAATCTGGAGCAATGATGTGCTTGATTGTGGTTAGTTGGATTATGTGAAATGTTGGTTTGATTTAAGGGCCTAAGTGCCAAAGGATTTGAGAGTTGAGTTATGTGTTGTTTGGATAATTACGAGAATACATTATGTGCTGGTAGGACCCTTTTGAGGGTGTGGCTAGACTAGGAATGAAATTGGTGAGATTTGATGATTGGGAGTATGTAGGTTTATGGGGAGGTCATGGCAAAATTTCGGTAGAAATGTAGAAGCTTGGATGGTGATGTGAGCTGGAAGGGTTTAAGTGTTTAACTAGGTGTTGTTGGGAATTGATTTGAGTTAGTAGACCACTTGGGGAATGCTTGTTTAAGTACAGAAGGTTTGTGCAAAAATCTGTAGCAAAAGATGTTGTTTAAGTTCCTTAGGAGTTTTGGAAACAAAGAGGATTTAAGGCTTTAAGTGTGAGGCAGGAATCTAGGTAAGAGAAGTGCAATTGTCTTAGAGGATTTGGAATGGTCAAATGGAGTAGAACAAATGCAAATTGCCAAGAGGTGAAAATCTGTAGCACAAGTGTGCATAAGTGTAACAGAGAATGGAAAAATTGAGAATGGGAGCAAGAAATTTGAGTAAGGAATGGACCTATGTTTTGAAGTGGCTTAGTGCATGTTTTAGAGTGTTTAAACATGTAGGAAACATGTGGAACCATTAGGAGAAGGTTAGGCTTGGTTTGGAGGGTGAAAAGTGGATGAAAAATAATGTTCTAGACTAATACTGGAGTGTTCCGGGTTTGCAAACAAGAACCCAAACCCGGAACACCCCAAAAACACCCCAGAGAGTAAAATCTGTAGGTGGTCCGGGTTTGTAAACCCGGATACAAACCCGGACCAGGTGAAAAATTGGGCAGAAAGTCTTACGACGGTGTGTTCCGGGTTTGTAAACTCGGACACAAACCCGGACCACCCTAAAAATGCACCAGAGAGTGTTATTAAGTGTGTTTAAGATGGGGAAGTGAATGGTAATGGTTTTAGATGTTGATTAGGCCGTGTTTGATGAGTTTTAAAGGCCATTGGAAGTATAAATAAGTGTGAGAGTTAATGTGTAAGTTGCAAACTTAAAATCACATAAATAAGTTAAGGATAACGGGACAACGGGGTAAAGTACGGGAGTATAGTGTTACATACTGTAATGCTTTGATGTTAATGAAAACATTTGAATGTTATCAGTTGAACAAGTGTGAACCGAGGAACGGGAGGTCACACGGTAAAGCTAACCCCGGTGAAAGGTATGGTTTTCTTGCAACCTGTGTCCTAACGGATTACACCGGCTTGTATGCCAACATGTTTTTTTGTGTGTTGCCACCTTGCAAGATAAAGCATGAAATGAGTTTACAGTAATTCATTATTGTGGCGTAATTAATTCCGATACCGCTTAACCTTAGTTATGTGTTAAATAATAGATAACCGACCTTAGGTTCACATAAGAGTTCGGTATGCGGAATAAACGTCCCAACCCATGGGAACGTTCTAACCACGGCTATCAGTGCGTTAGTATATGTTGTGATTATGTGTGATGTATGTGAGTTGTTTGGTATGTTGTTGTTGTTATCGGATACAGATATCCATGTTTGCTAAAAAGGGATAATACTCCCCTTATGTGTCTAACCGAGTTAGTAACACTATGCGATGTATGTATGTGATAAGTTCCATAAGGGAACCTCTAACTAATAAGTATATGTTATGTATGGAGAGGAATCCGGTGTGTGCCGGTCGCGCGTGTTGTTTGGGAGTTAATACATATATGTGAATTAACTCCCATCCTGTTATGTTAAGGGTTGTTTTCCTTCATTGGATTTCGACCTCCCATTAGCTTAGCCAAAGCTTACCTACCCGACCTCCATATCGGGCTAGGAGGGAAATTATGTGTAATGTTGTTAGGGTGTTGACGCCTATGTTGCTTCGACTCCCTCTCTGTTATGTTATGGTTGTTTTCTTCTTGGATTACAACCACCCACAAGCTTAACCAAGGCTTACCTACCTCATCACTATTGGAGTTAGGGGGAAATTATGTATGTTGTGTACGGTCCTATACGAGGCCGCCACTCAAGTAAGGAAATGTATGTATGTTGTGCTCGGGCTTATATCACCCCGGCACTCCCTAAATGAAGTTCATGTACTCTAAGAAGAGCGAAATTAAGTTGTGTATGTTATAAGGTGAAGTGTGTGTTGTTATGTTGGGTGTGCTAACCTTGTGTATGTATTCATTGATGGATGTTGCTTGTAAGCATGATGTGTGTACGAGTTTGTGCATGTTTGAAATAAATCAATCGCATGCTAAGATGACAAATAGTTGTGCGTGGCCCGGTAGCATGCGGGCTGCGGGATTACCATACCAGCAAAGGTGCTGACCCCCTCTGGGGGCCCCCATTACTCTACAGGTACGAAGGAGCTGCAAGCCGTTCGAGAGTAGGACGGGTAGTTGTTGCACCTGGGTGGTCTGTCAAATTGAGAGTGTATTGTAGGTGTAGTAAGACCGAATTTGTTATCGGCATTAGTTTGTAAATACTCGGTACAGTTGTAATGTAAGTGTATAATGAATGTTGAACATGGAACGGGATTAATGTGTAGTTGCTCGGGAATTTAGTCCATCAGACCGGTACAATGTATGTATGTTAGCCTTGTTAGCCACGTGGGTGGCTAACGGCGTGTAACACCAAAGAGTTAAGTGATGTTGTGAGTTATGAATTCCGCTGCGATATGTTGTTAAGTGTGTTGTTAGTAGTTGGGGTGTTACAAAAAGTGGTATCAGAGCGAAGTATCGCTCTGATGACTGAAATACCGAGCTTAGGAAGTACCGAGTTAAGAGTTTAGTACTTTGGGTTAAGGGTTGAGTGATAGCGTGAGAAGTACGCTAGTTAGGGAATACCAGTGTGTACTGGATACCTACAGTATCCATCCCGCCCTCCACAAACCCTATTTTATAACTCGGGAAAGAACGCCAGAGAGATGAGAGTCATCTCTTACTCGGAAAACCCGATCTGGCAGTTGATATTTACCCCTGTAAGTACGGAGGACCTGTCATACGGTAGATCCCGAAAGGTGTGATCCCGAGGACGGTCTCCATTTTAGCAATATTAACCGCTCTTGTTAGCGAAAAGTGAAGAATCTTATGTGTAAGAGAATGGAATTTCCAGCACCCTGGGTCGACATGCGGAGCAGTCGAGGACAACCAGCTTGCAACGCACCAAGCGTGCAACAGGCGAGGAGCGAGATAATGAAACCCGAGACGAGTGTCTACGGGAATACAGATGTTAACTAATATACCAACGGTATACCAACTGATTAAGGAACCACAATATAGTACGAGAAGGATATGATACTAAGTAAAAAGGGGTCTCCCAGAATGGGAAACACCCTAGTTAATGGTCATCATGTGAAGACAGTGAGAAGAACCCAGAAGATTTGTTGTTAAGACTGTAAGGTCGAGTAAGGGCCAGCGAGGCCACTGATGTTAGAGCGGGCGAAAGCAGTACCGCAATCAATGTGTATTGAACCGATAACCAGATTGCATGGCGCACTTGCTATGGCAAGTGCTGCTATAACAAGATTGTACGAGAAATTTTAAACAAATACCGGTACTTAGTAAAGTACCATGAAGTTAAGTGGGGTTATCATAACCGTGGAAGGGCTTGTTAGCCTGACCTCAGTGCTTGGAAACACACCAGTCAGCAGGAAGCTAGACTTGGATAAGGCAAGAAACGTTGTAAAACCACGGAAATTTTTCTTTAAACCTAAAATCGTTTTCTGTCAAAACCGTTTTCAAAACCCAATTTTCTTCCAAACCCATTTTATTTCCAATCTTCTTTAAACTAAACCAGAAGGCCTACACGGGCCTCAGTGCCACATGGTAGGTAAGTTTTACCCAGTTACTTTTAAATAACCGAATGGAAACCAGTAAACCCAGGGGTGACAACCCGAGGGAATGGAGTGAGTTCATTATAATACAACAGTGGATACACTTCCCTTGATTAGGTTCGGGAAGCATGGAATGCATATTATCATAGGATAATATAAGAGGAGTTGACAACAGAATACTTCACCTAAGCGTGTGACGGACACTACGAGTGTACCAACTGAAATGTGGGACGACCGCACTCCGATAGGAGCTTGTGGGCCTGACAAACCTTCTTATGGGGTAGTTGGGTAAGTAGCAATGTATCAGCAGGATACCCCACGTATGTATACGAGTGGAGTCTGGAACACGGGAAGTAGTCGACTCCGTACTACGGTCCAAAGTAAAAGTCAAGCAAGAGCAATGGATTACATCGAATCGTTGAAATAAAGGAACCCAGTTAAGTTAAGGAAGACTAAAGGAATTAGTAAGTGTATTTTAAGGAAATGTTTAAGGGTGAACAAGTGCGAAGTGCACTGGTTAGTAAGTAAAGACATAGCATATGTCTTAAGGATCTGGATGGATGAACAAAATAGCTGGAGTAAGTACCCAGCCTACATATGGTGAGGCAGATGCCTACTATGGATACGTTAATGTGCAAGGATCGGGATGAGACTCCCGAGATGATCACTAGGGATAAGAATCTCACTAAGGAGAATATTCAACCCAACAAAGAATGCAGGGCGAAGTAGTAAATTAAACATACCAGTAAATGCAAGCCAGATGTAATGGCAGAACCCAGCGACACCCAGGAGTTATCCTTAAAAAGGGTATTTGGGTCAACATTGGTTGAACGACTAACGTGACAGAACGCAAGGGTCGAAACTAACACCCAGTTTAAGCGTAAGGCGTCAGGAGGAAGTTTGACATCCTTGAAGGAGCATCCCATGAAAGGAACAACGACCTTGTCATGGAGCTCAATGCAACCTATAAGTCATGTAATATTATGCAGAGAAGTAAATATGCGTGAACAGCCTACAATGAGCAGAGCTCGAGGCAATAGAGCTTATAAGCCACAAGTAAAATGTGTTAAGTAAATTCTATTGATTACGGAAGTTTATGTTATATAGGTAAGTAAGTGGATAACGAACCACTGCTTTAAGAGTGGGGATACATCGTGATATGTGAGACCGCAACAGCGGTAGTTATGTGAACCAAGTTTGAGAGATATGTTAGGAACGGACTATGAGGTTGTTACCTAAGAGTAATTGAATGAGTATTATACCATAAAGCGTTTTTATACCAGTGGTGGAGACCACAAAGGCAATAGGTCAAATAGCAACCACCATAGGTGTGGGATGCTAAATGTGTAATGAACAACGCTTAAGGAGCACAAAGACTTGAAGAATAGCGTATTCAGCAACCAGCTAAATAAATGGCGACACACAGTGGAATGGTGGAAGCTATATAATGACGGATGCGGTGTAAGCTAATGTTATACAATGAGTGAAAGCACGGACCGCAGCAAGCGACCGTTGCATAAGTATTGTTAAATAATAATGTGGCAATAAGACCAGTTATGAGTGAAACTCAATGGACATACAAACAAGTGATGAAACGCAGACTGGACAATGATCCAGTAGTTAGTACTATGTGATAAAGAACTCAGTGTGAATACCTATTGCAATCGCATAAGAGATTTACTGTCAAGAGTTTACGCCTCTGCACTCTGTATGACTGAGTGTTTTGGTATTGCGCTTGCGCGGTAATGATCAAGTGAGATAGCTGGGAAGTCTGAAAATGTTAAATGTGATAGAAGAACAAGACTTATGATGTGATAAAACCGATGCATAAGATAAGCACGGTAGTACCAATCAAGGGTACTTGGTTGACATAAGTGACTACAGTAGCACGATTGTTGAATATCGGTACGGGACATACCTCAAGTGTTGAAATAACCGACAGAGTACTACACAATAGGTAGTAGCTCAAAAGTAACCGACCGTAAGTTGGAAGAAACCAAGTAAATCATTGTGGAATACAGTAGGTGATCATGGAAAGGAGTAGAAGTTTGTAACTCACCGAGTTCGCTCACGGTAAGTGAAACCACGCGTCGGCTGAGAAACCGTTATTACCAAGGTAATGGTGATAATCGAGGATGTACAATACAGTACGAATAATGTATGGGGCAAACTAAGCTCTAAATTATCAAGAGTCGCGCAACAGAAACTAGTGAGCCAGCGATTCAAAATGTTGAATGTGTGTAGTGAACATGAGTGGATGGCTAATTATTAACGCCTATAGTCTCACAGGCCAGAATCGAAACCAGTTAAGAGTTAAAATAAACTCTAGTGAGAATTCTTGGTTAGGGACTAAACCGCCAACATGGCTAAGATCCTCAAACCAGAACACAGTGTATAATAAACCGCGTGGAGTTAAAACACTTCACGACGGTAGGACGTTATAAACCAATGATTAAGTGATTGATTACGTGGGCGTAATCCCTTTTAAGGGGGGTAGAGCGCAAAACCGTTAGTGTGTTTTACCGTACAAGTGTACGTGAACTAGGATGCGCATAGCACAAAATAATTTGTTTTGATGATTGGTGTGTGTGTTACATAAACATACACATTCATTCATGGTTAATTGTGGTAATTACGCACAGAAGATGCGAATACCCTTGTGATAAGTGTGTTTATTGTGTTAACAGATGTGTGTGAAAGTATAAGTATAAGGGAGTAGAAAAAACTCCCGGGGAACTAAAACCCCGACAGTGTATGTTCATATGATACCAAAAGTAATAGTGTGTATTATATTTTGATAAAAATATATATGGATATATGTATATACAGTATTGTGATTTATGAAGAGGTATGACACCAATGTAGAACCTAGTGGGAATTAAAGTCCCTAGGTAACTCGATTTAAAATGAATCTGGAAGATGATTGATGGACATAGTTCCACCCTTGGAGATGTAATGATTACGACTAGATGGATTAGAAGATAGAAAATGGTACATACTTGAATTAGTTGTTATTTGAAATTAAAGTGGGAGGTGAAACTTGATTATCATGAGGTCAAGGGAAGCCGAACACAAATTGGGGTGGAGAGATAGTTCAACACTGATGCTGATCACATCAGGGTTGGATGATTCTTGAAACTCCCTATAAGTGGTCATAAATAATCACATCAAGAATAAGATGCAGTTAACAATAATTGGACTTGGAGTTGTATTGAATTTCCAAAAGAATTTTAAAATGGGTTTCAAATTTTCAATTGGTATTTTCAGGACTTCAATTAATATTTTTTTTTAGATTCTTAAGTGGTATTTTCAAAGGAAGGACTACCTTTATGTGACCTTGTAAAGGATTTTCGATTAAGATCCTTCCAATAAAGGATTTCGTTATACTTAACCTCGTAGAGGGTATTTTCCTACTACTTGCTCACGAGCTGAGGACGTATGAGCCTTTGTCTTAGGACCGGTGACATGAGAAGTATATTTTAAAGATGTATGCAATTGTTTTGATCTCCCAAAGGAATGGGGACCAGAGTGTCCATCGCGACCGGTTCTGCGGGATCACAGTGTATATGTACTCTACATGGGTCTCGAACTCATGAAGAGATGGAAAAGGAATTTCTGGTTGATATACATGCTATGACATGTTGTGTGGTATGTGTAATAATTATTATTTTGGACCTTGAGTCCTAATGTGATTTAGTTCCGAAATGTTGTTATGTTACCCAGACCTATGTGTCTGAAGGTTGTTATGTTATCAAGACCTACGAGTCTAACTGTTGTTATGTTACCTAGACCAAGAGTCTAAGGGTTGTTATGTATGTACAATGTTGTTAAGGTACCCGGACCATTAAGTCCGAGGCTACTAAGTAAGTATGTTATGTTATGTTATGTATGGATGTGTATATGTACCCGGACCATCAAGTCCGAGGATACTATGTAAGTATATTATGTCATGTTATGTATGTATGGATGTGTTACCCGGGCCGTTAAGTCCGAGGTTGTGATGTAAAATACGTTTGTTATGGAAGTGTTATGTTGCAAGTAATCCCCGTATTCTAACCAATGATGTGTGGGAAGTGTGAACTTCGAGGACGAAGTTCTTTTAAGGGGGTAGATTGAAATACCCAAACCTTGATATGTTAATTAATTATGTAATTATAATTTTCTAAGGCTAATTAAGTCCTTAAGATCATTGGTGAAGAAATGAAAACCAAAAAGAAAAAGAAAATGCGTAAAAGTCACAAAACGTGAAAATACGTATTTAATTATTTGAGGTATATAACTTTCACTAGGGTTATAAATATATTTTTATACCCTAATTACATACTAAGAACATGTGGGAAAAATTCCGGAAGAAAACGGATTCAAATAATGCGTTAAAGCGCTAACGGAGTCTAAAGCGCGTTTTTCGAGAAAACCCGAAAACGTGACTTTAAACAGTCAAAGGACCCCGTAAAAAAATATAGTTTATCATATAACTATAAATAAATATTAATGGGTGTATAATAACCATTAAAATTTAAGAAACGAGAAAATTCCGGAAAACGGGCCCGGTTAGTGAATAGTGCTAAAACCGGGTAAATAAATGAGCGTTTTCTGTAAAAAACGAAAAATGCTCCAGCTGGTCTACTTATATGGGGCCGGTTTTAAAGGGGGAGCCAGCTCTCTCTCACACACTAAGTAAGTAAAGAAAGAAAGAAAAAGAAAGAAAGGAAGGAAAAAGTACAAAAGCAAAAAAATACCTCTCTCCTCTCATTTCCCTCCTCTCTCTCTTCTTCTTTTTCCTTTCCCCATCGTGAGCCCTCTTCTTCCTCCCCTTCCTGCTGGCGATTTTGAGCTTCACCAAACAGCCATGGCTTCTCCACTTGTCTCCCTTGTACAAGCTCCGTTGAAGCTCCAAATTCAAAATAAACTACATATTCTTCATCCTCTCATCATCCTCTATCACCCTCTCTTTTCAAAATTCAAAAAGGATGAGTTTCATTTTCGTGGGTGTTGGCCATTTGAAGAGAAAAGCACACCATTTTGAAGCTTGAAGCTTCCTCTTTCTATCAAGGTAAAAATATCCATGAAAAAGTCATGTTTTCTCCATTTTCCCACCTTGGCCGATTTTGGCTCTTGTAATGACTAGCTTTTCCTCCTTGTTTGAGATATTCTCCAAGCTTTAAATGGTGGTGGGAGTCCCTCTTAAGATTCAAGAGTTGAAAACCATTCAAAAATCTCCAAAGGTAAAACCCTAACTTGTGCTCTAAGCCCTTTTGTTAAATTGAGATTTCATAAGGGTTTAGATGATTAATGGAATGTATTTTGTGTTTCTTGAATGTTGGAATGGAGTTTGGAAACTCCAATTCCATCTTGACCGATTTTGAGGAGATGAGGAACAAGAGGAGACTTAATGTGAGACCTGTAAATTAAGGTAAGGAATCTACCTTAAATGCCTATATTATTTGTTTTAGAATTGGGTTTGGGAAAAACAAAAGATGAAATAAAATCTGGAGCAATGATGTGCTTGATTGTGGTTAGTTGGATTATGTGAAATGTTGGTTTGATTTAAGGGCCTAAGTGCCAAAGGATTTGAGAGTTGAGTTATGTTGTTGTTTGGATAATTACGAGAATACATTATGTGCTGGTAGGACCCTTTTGAGGGTGTGGCTAGACTAGGAATGAAATTGGTGAGATTTGATGATTGGGAGTATGTAGGTTTATGGGGAGGTCATGGCAAAATTTCGGTAGAAATGTAGAAGCTTGGATGGTGATGTGAGCTGGAAGGGTTTAAGTGTTTAACTAGGTGTTGTTGGGAATTGATTTGAGTTAGTAGACCACTTGGGGAATGCTTGTTTAAGTACAGGTTTGTGCAAAAATCTGTAGCAAAAGATGTTGTTTAAGTTCCTTAGGAGTTTTGGAAACAAAGAGGATTTAAGGCTTTAAGTGTGAGGCAGGAATCTAGGTAAGAGAAGTGCAATTGTCTTAGAGGATTTGGAATGGTCAAATGGAGTAGAACAAATGCAAATTGCCAAGAGGTGAAAATCTGTAGCACAAGTGTGCATAAGTGTAACAGAGAATGGAAAAATTGAGAATGGGAGCAAGAAATTTGAGTAAGGAATGGACCTATGTTTTGAAGTGGCTTAGTGCATGTTTTAGAGTGTTTAAACATGTAGGAAACATGTGGAACCATTAGGAGAAGGTTAGGCTTGGTTTGGAGGGTGAAAAGTGGATGAAAAATAATGTTCTAGACTAATACTGGAGTGTTCCGGGTTTGCAAACAAGAACCCAAACCCGGAACACCCCAAAAACACCCCAGAGAGTAAAATCTGTAGGTGGTCCGGGTTTGTAAACCCGGATACAAACCCGGACCAGGTGAAAAATTGGGCAGAAAGTCTTACGACGGTGTGTTCCGGGTTTGTAAACTCGGACACAAACCCGGACCACCCTAAAAATGCACCAGAGAGTGTTATTAAGTGTGTTTAAGATGGGGAAGTGAATGGTAATGGTTTTAGATGTTGATTAGGCCGTGTTTGATGAGTTTTAAAGGCCATTGGAAGTATAAATAAGTGTGAGAGTTAATGTGTAAGTTGCAAACTTAAAATCACATAAATAAGTTAAGGATAACGGGACAACGGGGTAAAGTACGGGAGTATAGTGTTACATACTGTAATGCTTTGATGTTAATGAAAACATTTGAATGTTATCAGTTGAACAAGTGTGAACCGAGGAACGGGAGGTCACACGGTAAAGCTAACCCCGGTGAAAGGTATGGTTTTCTTGCAACCTGTGTCCTAACGGATTACACCGGCTTGTATGCCAACATGTTTTTCTGTGTGTTGCCACCTTGCAAGATAAAGCATGAAATGAGTTTACAGTAATTCATTATTGTGGCGTAATTAATTCCGATACCGCTTAACCTTAGTTATGTGTTAAATAATAGATAACCGACCTTAGGTTCACATAAGAGTTCGGTATGCGGAATAAACGTCCCAACCCATGGGAACGTTCTAACCACGGCTATCAGTGCGTTAGTATATGTTGTGATTATGTGTGATGTATGTGAGTTGTTTGGTATGTTGTTGTTGTTATCGGATACAGATATCCATGTTTGCTAAAAAGGGATAATACTCCCCTTATGTGTCTAACCGAGTTAGTAACACTATGCGATGTATGTATGTGATAAGTTCCATAAGGGAACCTCTAACTAATAAGTATATGTTATGTATGGAGAGGAATCCGGTGTGTGCCGGTCGCGCGTGTTGTTTGGGAGTTAATACATATATGTGAATTAACTCCCATCCTGTTATGTTAAGGGTTGTTTTCCTTCATTGGATTTCGACCTCCCATTAGCTTAGCCAAAGCTTACCTACCCGACCTCCATATCGGGCTAGGAGGGAAATTATGTGTAATGTTGTTAGGGTGTTGACGCCTATGTTGCTTCGACTCCCTCTCTGTTATGTTATGGTTGTTTTCTTCTTGGATTACAACCACCCACAAGCTTAACCAAGGCTTACCTACCTCATCACTATTGGAGTTAGGGGGAAATTATGTATGTTGTGTACGGTCCTATACGAGGCCGCCACTCAAGTAAGGAAATGTATGTATGTTGTGCTCGGGCTTATATCACCCCGGCACTCCCTAAATGAAGTTCATGTACTCTAAGAAGAGCGAAATTAAGTTGTGTATGTTATAAGGTGAAGTGTGTGTTGTTATGTTGGGTGTGCTAACCTTGTGTAGGTATTCATTGATGGATGTTGCTTGTAAGCATGATGTGTGTACGAGTTTGTGCATGTTTGAAATAAATCAATCGCATGCTAAGATGACAAATAGTTGTGCGTGGCCCGGTAGCATGCGGGCTGCGGGATTACCATACCAGCAAAGGTGCTGACCCCCTCTGGGGGCCCCCATTACTCTACAGGTACGAAGGAGCTGCAAGCCGTTCGAGAGTAGGACGGGTAGTTGTTGCACCTGGGTGGTCTGTCAAATTGAGAGTGTATTGTAGGTGTAGTAAGACCGAATTTGTTATCGGCATTAGTTTGTAAATACTCGGTACAGTTGTAATGTAAGTGTATAATGAATGTTGAACATGGAACGGGATTAATGTGTAGTTGCTCGGGAATTTAGTCCATCAGACCGGTACAATGTATGTATGTTAGCCTTGTTAGCCACGTGGGTGGCTAACGGCGTGTAACACCAAAGAGTTAAGTGATGTTGTGAGTTATGAATTCCGCTGCGATATGTTGTTAAGTGTGTTGTTAGTAGTTGGGGTGTTACACTGCTGGTGGCATAGGTGTGCTCAGGGTGAAAATAAAATATAGAGTTTCGGGGTATGATCTAAGGTACTTCAATGTTTCTTTTGTTTAGGTGACTCTGAGAACTTTTACCATGGCCAACTTCTCTCAAGAATGGGCATTGAGGAGAAAACAAAAGGAAGAATAGATATATGCATTTATTTCACTTTTGCATAAGAGATGAGAAAATAATAGATAAGCATCAAGCTTTTGTATTTAAGAACACTCAACTCTCTTTGTTGGTTACCAATGGTGTCTCGCAAGTCCCTTATTATTATTTTTCTTTCTCTTTTTTTTTAACAGAAAAGCACCCCTTAGCAATCCCTAAGAGAGAAGACAGAAAGAAACCCTGAGCAATAAAATCCAACCATTTGCAGATTATTTGGTCACACCGCATATAAAATGCTCCTCAAAAGTAATCAAAATTTTAAAATTTGTACCATTTATCCTACAATTCATAACAATATTTATTCTTAAAGAGAACAACCCATATATAAAGGGTCCATAATATTTGAATTGGACAAACGCATGATAAGCAGAGAGATTAAACATTTAAGCACAAAATGTCACCGAAAAGGGCACACTCCCCCACACTTAAATTGAACAATGTCCTCATTGTTCACCAGAAAAACAAGGGAAGGTTTCAGAAGACCTTTTCGGTAAGTAGATAAAATAGAGATAACACAAAGATCACAAATAAACATTTAAGCACATAAACGCTCCTCTGTAGTTTTTATTTAAATAAAAGCATAATTAAAGAAACTGGTACTCCCCCCTGATATTATTTTTAGTTGTTAAAGGAGTTCCCCCACACTTGAGCTTCAGCCTCAAGTAGCGTAGCTTGGTTGCGGTATCCACATGGAGGTGCACCTGCATAAGACACTAGAAGCAACTATACTACTAACGGGGTTAAAAGTTAGCAAAAATAAAATTTAAAGAGAACCTGAAAATTAAAAGAGCATAAAAGCAAAATAAAATAAAAGTACACCCGGGTTGCCTCCCGGGAAGCTGCCCTTCTTTAACGTCTTTGGCTAGACGCCTGCTTCGTTATCCTGGATCAAAACAAAACGTTACCTCGGCATATAAAATAAGAAAAATAATACTCCACAAAATCTGGTGTTTGAGGAGGTACTGCCGGGAACGTAGTTCTAACAGAAGACCCGGCGGTGATGATTTTTCTTCCTCAAATTGGAGGATGTAAACATCCTCCTCTTGTAGGTGAGGCTCGTAGAAAGAACGCTGATTAAAATCATCTTCAGAGAAAGTTGATTCTTCGAAGGTGATAATGGCGTTTTGTGTGGATATCTTGGTGGGAGGTGATGGCAATTCCTTCTCTTATGTTCGAGGATATAAATATCCTCATCTTCTGGGTATAGCATAGAGAAGGATGGAAACTGGCGGTAGGTGACTATAGAGGGAAGAGAATAACTTACGTCCGTAGTGGGGTGTTCTACCTCATGAATTACTTCGCTCTTTGGTTGTTGTTCTGGTTGAGCGAGTCTCTCCAGGTATTTTGGTTGATCTTCTAACCAGAGTTGTTCTTGGAATATGAGACAATCCTCATAATCATGAGCTCCTCTACATACGGAGCAGTATAAATACTTTGAATAGTAGAACTCTTGCTCGTACACCTGTTCCATTTCCATTTTTTTTGTGTTTTTTTTTTGATTACGTACTGAAACAAAACAGATTAGAAAACAAACATAATAATATAACAAGATATAAAAGATAATTAATATAAACAAAGATAATTAATATAAACAATAAACAAAATAAATTAGACAAAATATGCTAATATAACAAGTGAATAATCCGGGGCTTAGGGACTAGAATAAATCTAGTCCCCGACAACGGCGCCATTTTGCAGACGTTATAAAGTGAGCGGTTAAACTGGTGTAAAATTAAAAGAAAAGAAATTAAAACTCAAATTAAACGTCGGGCTGCAAACAAATCCCGGTCGTGGTAGTATAGTGAAATGTAAGCGACCGGATGTCGAACCGTGGGACTAATATATATATAATAGTACCTAAGCGTGTCACAAGAGGGGGGATTAATTGACTTGTAAATAGAAAGGAAAATAAGATAAACTAAGTTAATAGATAAATAAAATGGGACTCTGGTTCAGGTTAATATGATCTGATTAGTTATACTATCTCTACTGGTTTAATTATAATTGTTGGCCAAATTCCTCTTAATATCTTAAGGACTAAGTCATAGCCTCAGAAGAACTCGTTTACCTGAAAATGCAAGGTTCTAATCAAGGTTCAAGCACAATGCCTGTAAACGGACGGTTTAGATATGAGAAATTATTTATGCATCTGAAAATACTAACTTATTAAATCATAATAAGCTTTCTCCAAATTTACGGCTTAATTAACCTATCTATTTATCACCTGGTCTGATCAAAATAGACTTAGCAAGCAATTTAATAAACTCTAGACATTTATTAAAAAGGCGAGAGATAAGCTTTAATACGTAACAACTGGATTTAAATAAACCAGTAAAAATATTGCTTAATTAATACAAACACATAATAACCATTCCCAGAGTATACGTAAACTAGCCTAACATATTAAATAGATAAACAGAGACAAGAGTAATAGAAATCATCCGTAATCACTCCGGCTCGCTCTGCTATTTTGTATAGGTAGGACTAGAGGTGGATTTTGTGGAATGAAGAGAAAATAAAATGGAGAAGACGGGAGGATGGGATAATGAATCGGTTGGAATACGGTAGTGTTTCTCGTGGAAGGGGCTTTTTATTTTTGAGCAGAAGCTCGTGGCTTTTATAGAAGAAAAGAAGAAGAGGAAGGAAGAACGCGTGAGGAATTGATTGAGGCGGCAGATTGATTTCACTGTTTGCTCATTTATTGCAGGGGACAGACAGCTGAACACAGGCGTGAATTAAGGTAGGCGCAGACAGTGGACGAGTGGGCGAGTTGCAGACAGTCGGTGAAGTTGCAGACGACGACGGGCGCTCGCGTTGATTTACTCGCGTTCGCATCGAATGAGGCGGTAGCCTCTGAGTGTTGTCCGCCTGTTATGAGGCGGTAGCCTCTTGTCTCGCTCTCTCTTGTCCGCCTGTTGTTAGGCGGTTGGCTTCTGTTTCCGCTTCACTCACGTCCGCCAGCTTGGAGACGGTTGCATGCCCGTCTCGTCCGCCAGCTATTGGGCGGTTGCATGCCTTTCTCGTCCGCCAGCTATTGGGCGGTTGCAACACTGTGACGTCCGCCACTTAGGGGGCGGTTGCACCACTGTCACGTCCATTGCGTGACTCTCGCGTGCCTCTGTTTGACCGGCTCTACATTCTTCATTTGGACTCCGTTTTTCGAGCCGTTTGCGCCTATGCGTTCGTCTCCTTGTCTACTTTACTCCCAGATAGGTTTTCCTCATGTTAACCAATAATTTGTGAGATAAACAATAAAACATAAACTGGAGGAAAACTAACCGAAGTGGAGAAATGAGCAAGAAAAGTGCTAATATTATATATGAAATACACCTATAAATCATGCTCATTTGGACACTTATCAACATCTAGCCATTCAAAACTCATTTACAAGACAATTTTTCAAAAACGTGCTTTAAGACTCCTTAAAGCACTTTTTATGTCTTAACTTGTTTTCAAGCTTGGTTTTCTTTGGTAATTGGTTTAATATGTTCATTAACATATTTATAAGGTATAGGTATGACCATTAGGTCTTATACAAATTTATCCCAAGCTTAGAGCACTTTTTAGCCCATATTGACCTTAAGGTATTTACTTATGTTTTGTTTGTTTCCAATGTCTACCAAGGTTTCCTAAGGACTTAATTAGCCTTGTAAAATCATAATTAAATATTATCAAGTCTTGGTAGGCTCTTTGGGTCCTAACCAAGTTCACTCCGAGCTTAGAGCACGTTTTTGCTCAAACCGTGTCTTAGTGTTTTATTGTGTTTTACCATGGTTTAAATGGTTCATTGATGTTTCTAAGGCACTTTTTAGCCTTTAAATACCATAGTTTAACATTTACACAACATACCAAGGTTTGGGGTATTTTAATCTACCCCCCTTAAAAGAACTTCGTCCTCGAAGTTCTCATTTCCTCGCATCATTGGATTAGAATACGGGAATTACTTTCGAAATTAACTTCCATTACCAACCATCCTTTACATCCAACCTCGGACTTAACGGTCCGGGCAACATATCCACATCCATTCAAAACCATATCGTAACACACTTACATGATAACCTCAGACTCAACGGTCCGGGTACCTAATCAACATTACACTTGCACTTACATACTATCCCTCAGACTCTTAGGTCTGGGTAACATAACCACATTTGGACTCGTAGACCCGGGTAACACAATCAATTCATAACCCATCCACATTAGAACTCAAGGTCTAAAATAACATTTATCATTTATACCACACAACATGTCTTAGCATGTATAACAAACAGAAATACCTTTTCCATCTCTCCATGGGCTCGAGTCTCATGTTGAGTGCATATACACTGTGATCCCGCAGAACCCGGTCGCGATGGACACCTTTTGGTCCCCGTTCCTTTGGGAGATCAAAACATTCACTTAATTTTTAACATATATACTTCTCATGTCACCGGTCCGAAGACAAAGGCTTATGCGTCCTCAGCTCGTGAGCAAGTACTACAAAAATATTCTTTACTAGGTTAAGTATAAGAGAATCCTTTATTCAAAATATTAATCGATTGTTTGAAAACACCAATTGAAAATCCTTTTGAAAACACAACCCAACTCCAAGTCCAACTTATGCTCTTTGCTTCTTTCTTAACGTGGTTATTTGTGTCCACTTACAGGGAGCTTCTAGAGTCATCCAACCCTGATGTGATCAGCATCAGTGTTGAACTATCCTTCCACCCTACTTTGTGTTCGGCTTCCCTTGATCTCATGATAATCAAGTTTCACCTCCCACTTCATTTTCAACCAACAACTAATTCAAGCATATCCCATTTTCCATCTTTAAATCCTTCTAGTCATAATCATTACGTCTCCAAGGGATAGAACTCCGTCTATCAATCATCACCCAAATCCAACTTAATTCAAGTTACCTAGGGAATTTAATTCTCACTAGGTTCTATGTCGGTCTCATACCCCTTTATAAATCACAACACTGTATATATATACATATTTTTTATCAAAATACAATACATGGTTTACATTTATGCACCGTCGGGGTTTTAGTTCCCCGGGAGTTTCTTTACTCCCTTCCACTTGTACTCTCACACACCACTGTTAACAAAATAAACACACTTCCCACAATGGTATTCGCATCTTCTGTGCGCAATTACCACAATTTAACCATAAATGAGTGCGTATGTTTGTATAACGCACGCGCCAACCATCATAACAAATTATTTGTGCTATGCACAACACAAATCACGTACACTTGTACGGTAATACACACTAAGCGGCTTTACGCTCTACCCCCCTTAAAAGGGATTACGCCCACGTAATCAATCACTGAACATTGGTTTAAAATGTTCTGCCGTCGTGAAGTATTTTAACTTCCACGCGGTCTGGTACACAATGTGTTTTGGTTAGAGGATTATAACCATATTGGTGGTTTAATCCCTAAACCAAGAATTCTTATTAGAGTTTATCTAACTCGTAACCGGTTTCGGTCCTGGCCTGTGAGGCTTCTAGGCATTGATGACTAGCCATCCATTCATATTCATAATGTATATTCGGCATTTGATGCATGGGCTCACTAGCCTCTGTTGCGCAACTCTGATAATTATAGGGCTAATTTGCCCCATTCATTACTGTTACTGTATTGTACATCTCCAATGTATTACCCTTATCTTGGGAAGAATGGTTTCTCAACCGACGCATGGTATCTCTTACCCTGAGCGAATTCGGTGAGTTTCACAATTTTCCATCCACTCCTCCAATAGCTTACAGCGTAAACTACTATGTAATTCACAATGATTGACTTGCTTCTACCGACTTACTGTCGGTTGAGATTGAGCTACTACCTAATGTGTAGTGCTCTCTCAGTTATTTCCCACACCTGAGGTATATTTTATACCGACATTTGGTATTTAGTGCTACTGTAGTCACTTACTGTTAATCATGTCTCCACCTTTAGTTTTGTACATGTATTCTTTCATTGGTGCGGCCTCGCATTACCTATGCATCGGCCATTATAACATTATTCCTCCACAATTACCATGCTTCTGATTCCTAGCTATCCCACTTGATCATTACTGCGCAAGTGCAATACCAAAACACTCAGTCATACAGAGTGCAGAGGCGTAAACTCTTGACAGTAAATCTCTTATGCGATTGCCATAGGAATTTTCACTATGTTTCACTGAAATTCTTATCACCTAACACTTGCTTCCGGCTTACTGCTCGGTTCCTTTGCTATCACTTACTGTTGTACCTCCACTGGGGTTTACTCATAACTCTGCTCACTCACCATTTTATCATCTAACAATACTCATACGAAGGTCGCTTATTGCGCACCGTATCCTTACTCATTATACAACATCAACTTATACTGCATCCGCTATTACACTGGGTTTATCTGGCCACTTATTTGGCTGATTTTTGAATATACTATTTTTTTTTGAGCCTTTATGTTCCTTGAGCGTTGTTCGCTACATATTCAGCATCACACACCTGTGGTGGTTGCTATCAGACTTATCACTCTTCCTGTCTACACAACTGGTACAAACATTTCCTTTCGTATTAGTCTCATTCAAATCACTCTTGGGCAACAACAATATGGTTAATCCCTGACATATCTCTTGGACTTGGTTCACCTAACTACCGCTCCTGCGGTTTCACAATATCGAGAGGTATCCCCACTCTTAATGCAGTGGTTCGTTCTCCGTTCTATTTCCTTGTGTAACATATACTTCTGCAATCGATCACATTTACATAACTCAAGTTGTTGTGGCTTATAAGCCTCACGGTCACGGTTCCTTCCAAGTTGTCTATTTGGCAACTTAGGGTCTTACTGTTAAGTAGGTTATCTTCAGCGTTTACTCCGAGTATTTGTTTCAACTCTTGCGTTTCAATTATATTGCTTCGTCCAACAATGTTTAATCCAAATACCCCTCAAGGATTGCTCCTGGGTGTTATTAAAATATGCCATTACATTTGGCTTGCACTTATTGGTATATTCCGTTAGCCACGCCGCTTGCGTTCTTAACTGGCTTTTTATCTCCTTCTGTGAAGATCAATATTTCCTGGTAGTGTAGGTACTCATTCTGGGAGTTTCATCCCGTTCATTGCACGCTAATGCGTCCACATCAGGCATCTACCTTGCCATGCATAGGCTGGGTCTCCGTTCCAGCTATCATGTTTATCCCTGAGGATCCTTAAGACGTATACGATGTCTTTACATTATAGTTAGTGCACCTCGCACCTCCTGACTCCTAGTTATCTTAACTGAGTTCCTTAACTTCAACCATTCCTTGTAATCCTTAGCCCTTGTTTGACTTATACTACTGACCGTAGTACGGAGTCGACTACTTCCCGTGTTTCGGACTCCACTCGTATACATATGTGGGGTACCATACTGATACATTGCTACTTACCCAACTAACCCATAAATAGGTCTGTCAGGCCCACAAGCTCCTATCGGAGTGCGGTCGTCCCACAATTCAGTTGGTACACTCGTAGTGTCCGTCACACGCCTAGGTGAAGTATTCTGTTGTCAACTCCCTTATATTGTCCCGTGACAATATTCATTCCTTGCTTCCCGAACTTAATCGAGGGAAAGTTTATCCACTGTTGTATCTTTATCAACTGCCCTTGGTTTTACCGGTTTGGTTTAAAAGAAGGTTGGAAAGAAGTGTTGGTTTGAAAGAAAAATTTGGTTTTGAAAGAAAGAGTTTGGATAAATTTGGGTTTGAAAGGAAATTTTTCATGGTTTCACAACATCTTCTTACCTTAGCCAAGTCTAGCTTCTTGCTGACTGGTGTACTTACAATTACAGAGGTTAGGCTAGCAGGCCCTTCCACTGTTATGATGATCACATTTAACTTCATGGTAGTTTACCAAGTACTCTGTAGTGGTTATAAATTTCCCGAACAGCCCTGTTATAACAGCACTTGCTATGGCAAGTGCGCCATGCTAACTGGCTATCGGGTTAACACATACCGGTTGTGGTATTGCTTTTACCCATATTGTCATCAGTGGCCTTGTTGGCCCTCACTGATCTTAATGCCTTGATAAATAATCTTCTAGGTGATTTCTCACTGTCTTCACATGATAATCATTAACTAGGGTGTTTCCCATTCTAGGAGACCCCCTTTTTCTTACTTAGTATTGTATCCTCTTTATAGCCCGTTCCATGTATTTGTCGTGGTTACTGAGACTTGTCTCTTGTTTGGGCACTACGTTGTAGTTCCTTTTCTGTTAGTATATCGTTGGTGTATTATTTATCAACTACGGTCCCGTAGACACTCGTCTCGGGTTTTATTAATCCACTTCTTGCCTGTTGCACGATTAGTGCGTTGCAAGCTGGTTATTCTCGACTGCTCGACATGTCGACCCAGGTTGCCGGAAATTCTATTCTCCCATACACAAGATTCTTCATTCTTTGTTATGAAATGCAGTTAGCATTGTTCAGATGGAGACCGTCTCCGGGATTCCCAGTTTTCGGGATCTACCGTATGACAGGTTCTCCGTACTCACAGTAGTACTTAAACATAGCCACATCAGGTTTTCCCGAGTAAGAGAGGACTTCCATCTCTCTGGCGTTCTTTCCCGAGTTATAAAATAGGGATTGTGGAGGGCGGGAAGGATATAGTAGGTTTCCAGTAGTCACTGGTAGTTCCTAACTAGCGTATCTCTCACGCTATCACTTAACCCTCAACCCAAAGCACTAAAATCCTAACTCGGTACTTCCTAAGCTCGGTAATTCAGTCATCAGAGCGATACTTCACTCTGATACCACTTTTTGTAACACCCCAACTACATCCATACACTTAACAACACATTGCAGCGGAAACTCAACTCATCACATTATATAACTCAATGGTGTTACATGCCGTTAACCACCCACGTGGCTAACAAGGCTAATACCTGTACATTGTATCGGTCTGATGGACTAGATTCCCGAGCAACTACACAGTACAATCCTTATTCCATTTCCAACATTTATTATACACAAACACTCCCACTGTACCGAGTATTTAAAAACTAATGCCGATAACAATTTCGGTCTTACTACGCCTACAGTACATACTCAATTTAGATGGCTACCCATGTACAATCAGCTACCCCGTCCTACTCTCGAACGGCTTCCAGCTCCTTGTACCTGAAATAACAAAAGAAGAGAAAGGGTGGCCCCCAAGGGGCTCAGCACCTTTGCTGGTATGGTAATCCCGCAGCCCACATGCTACCGGGCCACGCACAACTAATTGTCGTCTTAGCATGCTATTGATTATTTTTAAATTATGCATGCCACTGTAAACACACAACACACAACAATTCGCCTCAATGGGCCCAACAAACGGATAATACATCCTTATTTGATAAATCACTCATGGTATTCATTATCCCTAGAGCGTTCCTCCTCTAACGGAGCTACTTCCTTAATAAACGACACTTACCCTTAAATCGGGTTATCCTTAAACGCCTCTTGTCACAAACTGGGATTCATTTCCGTGATCCACACACTCCATATCTTACAACATATCACATTCCTCACATAACAAAACATAACAACACTTTTCTCGTTTCGACGTACACATGATAACATCGCATTCATTTTAAACATCTAACGTATACATATCATAGCATAGCAAGGGAAATTGCCTAGCACAATAATAACACAAAACACCATAAGATCGGTTCACTCAAGGAACCTTCCACCATAGTTAGTATACATAGTGAGCCTAGAGATTATTGCCAATCTCATGCTAAGCTCGTTACCAACCTCGCTACCGTCCAGTTATATCGAACGGTTAACTTAAACCCGAGGTGTGTCGGATATAGTAATCCCAAGCACACCGAAATAACATTTGTATGCCCCTGTGGCCCGACGTGAGTCAGTAAACTAGCTTTGGATAAGCTAAGGGAAGATTGAAACCAGATTGGAATACAACCTATACATACACCAAGAGAGTCGAACCGGATATGACATCGACTCCCGTCCTCACACGCGTGGCCGGAACATGACCGGACTCCTCACCCCCATTAGTACATATATACTTATAAGTAAGTAGTTAGAGATCCATTATGGAGCCTACCACATCCACACACCATGCGGTATCATAACCGAGTTAAGCACACAAGGGAGGTTCACACACTTGCATACAACAACAATATCCATCTAACTCACACATAGCCGTGGTTAGAACGTTCCCAAGGTTTGGATCGTTAACTCCGAATACCGATCACTCATGTGTTCCTAGATTTGGTTAGCTAAGGTTTAACCCGTATTTGAGGTTAAACGGTATCGGAGACCAAGTTCGCCGCATAAATGAATTACTATAAACTCATTACATGTCTTAATCTTACAAGGTGGCAAACACTCAGAAAAACACATTGGCATACAAGCCGGTGTAATCCGGTAGGACACAGGTTGCAAGAAAACCATACCTGTCACCGGAGTCAACTTTACCACGTCCACTTATGTTCCTCGAGCAATTCTCGAACAACTGATAACATTACATGTACTTTGATTAACATCGGGGTAGCACGATTACTTAATGTCTAATGCTCATAACTCTTTCCCCGTTAACTTAGTTACATAACTTCACTTTTTAACTTGTTTTACTTTTACATTTCAATACAACTTTTCACCCACTTAATTGTCAGTAAAACTCACCTAACATGTCCTTAACAGCTTTATAACATCATTACTAATCAATCCCCATCATTACATATCATTTCATAACCTTAACCCATGTTTTTGGTCCGACCGAACTTACCGACCGACCTTGCACAAGGTCGGTCCATTCCAGAACACTTTACCGTCAAAATTTCTACTCCGACCGAACTTACAAGGTCCGACCGAACTTGTAAGTTCGGTCGCATGTTCGGTCCATTCCCGAGAGTTTCTTCCCTTTGAAAATTCAAGACCGACCGAGCTTGCCAAGTCCGGTCCCATGTTCGGTCGGTTCCAGAAACTTAATCCGTACACAAAATGCAAGCCCGACCGACCTTGCAAGTCCGGTCCCCAAGGTCGGTCCATTCCAGAAGCCAATTCTCACAGGGTAAACTGGGCTCGACCGAACTTGCAAGTTCGGTCACAAGTTCGGTCCGCCCCAGACCCTTGTTTTCCTTTTCTCATTCAACTCCAAACTTCACCCCATATGTCCTAGTACACCCTAACCTCATTTGGGCACTTCAAACACACCTTTAGCCATGTACTAAACTCTCTAAATCACACACCAAAACCATCTTATCATTCACAAATTCCTTACAAAATTTAGCACTTGGAATGTTTCTCCTTAAGATTCCTAAGTGGTATTTCACCAATAATGACCACTATACCAAGGTGTTTCCTCTGCACCTTAACATCATCTCTCAACTTCTTTTCTTACTAACTAAATCTCCTTTTCACAACTTCTTAAAATTCCTTACTCAAAACCTTACCTAAACATTATTCTCTCCTTATTCATCAATCATTACCTAAACCTTATATAAACTTCTCCAAGACTTTGTCACACCCTAGAAACACTCATTTGATTTCTAGAACTTCCAAGATAATGCCTAAATCCTTGTAGCACCTTAGAACACCTTAATGCATGTTTTCTTCCTTAGTGAAACATTTACTCATTCCTAACAATTCCTAGTTCACCCAAGTTCATTCAAACACTTAAAACTCCTTATACATTTTACAAATTTTGCCATGGGTTCTCTTAGCACATCATCATTCCAAAACTCATGGTTTTCACCATTAAACATTCAAGAACACCTAAATCCATCAATAGTATTCTCACACACACAACTTCACCAAATTTACACTACATCACAATATAGTGCATAAGCTTAAATTGCTTGGCACTTAGGCCCTTAAATTGCATAAACCTTAAACACTGAATTTCCACAATATAATGCCTTTGACCTGCAAATACATACACCAAGACATATGTTCTTTTACTAGTCTCCTTGATAACACTTTACTATGTCATTCACCATTTGCTCTTTAGGTAGTTTTAACAAGCATCATAAGCTCATTTCTCCTAAGGCATTAAACCACATTAGGTTAGTATATTTACCTCTTTTCCACCCAAACTTCTTTCTTGTTTCCTTATAAAACCGGTAAGGTATTTGATTCCTTGCCAACTACTAAACAATATACCAACATTGAAATGAGTATATAAGCTTTATGCTTCATCTCATTGTAAACCCTAGGTTTACATTGTTTCAAAAACATTAATGTAGTTGTTTTACCTTGGTCTTTGAAGAGAGTTTGAATATCTATGAAGAGAGGACTCCACCTAGTCCATGAAGGGTTGGAATGAAGCTAGAACAAGGTCACACAAAGAGCACCATTAATGTGTAATTTCGGTCAAGGCAAAAACATGAAGGAAACTTGATTTTTCTTTGAGATTCCTTACCTAGAAGCAAAGGAGGTCAATAATATGTGAAAAGGTGAGCTCAAGCTCCTTCAATGGTGAATCTCCATGGCACCAAAACTGAGCTCTTGAAGATTTGAAAAGATAGAAGTGTAGAGCTTGCTCCAACTAAGAGAACGGTAGTCTCGGAATTAATTTCGGAGCATGGAGTCATAAGTTACAAGTGAAGGAAGATGAAGAATGAGATGGTGCTGTTGGAAACCGATGGAGAGAGGAGGAAGAAGATGGCTACCGTGGGAAATGAAAGGAAAGAAGAGAATGAGGAGTTAAGTTTGCTTTTGTTAAGATATTTATGTATAAAGCAAAATAGTACTTTACTTTAAGCTTTACTTTACTTATTTGATTTCTTTTACAAGTTGGTGACTCACACCTTGAAAAACCGTCCCCCATATATTTATAAGGGTATAATAGTCTTTGTTGACCAATTTAATTACTTATAACAACATATGTTACAAACTAGCTTATAAAAGTTACTATTCATAAAAACAAGGCACATAGAAGTGAAATTTTTGATTTCCCATTGATATAGATTTCCAAATGTGATACTATATAGTACACATGTTAATTAAAGAGTAATGATGGACATCTAGCCATTCAAAACTCATTTACAAGACAATTTTTCAAAAACGTGCTTTAAGACTCCTTAAAGCACTTTTTGTGTCTTAACTTGTTTTCAAGCTTGGTTTTCTTTGGTAATTGGTTTAATATGTTCATTAACATATTTATAAGGTATAGGTATGACCATTAGGTCTTATACAAATTTATCCCAAGCTTAGAGCACTTTTTTGCCCATATTGACCTTAAGGTATTTACTTATGTTTTGTTTGTTTCCAATGTCTACCAAGGTTTCCTAAGGACTTAATTAGCCTTGTAAAATCATAATTAAATATTATCAAGTCTTGGTAGGCTCTTTGGGCCCTAACCAAGTTCACTCCGAGCTTAGAGCACGTTTTTGCTCAAACCGTGTCTTAGTGTTTTATTGTGTTTTACCATGGTTTAAATGGTTCATTGATGTTTCTAAGGCACTTTTTAGCCTTTAAATACCATAGTTTAACATTTACACAACATACCAAGGTTTGGGGTATTTCAGTTATGTTATGGATATGGTTATGTTACCCAGACCGTTAAGTCCGAGGTTTTTATGTGAAAGTATGTTTTGGTATGGAAGTTTTATCTTGTATGCAATCCCCGTGTTCTAATTAAAAGAGGTGTGGGAAACTATGAACTTTGAGGACAAAGTTCTTTTAAGTGGGGTAGATTGAATTACCCCAAACCTCAATATTTTATTTAAATGATAAAATATGGTATGTTAAGGCTAAAATGTGCCTTAGAAATGTTACTAAGCAATTTAAACCATGGTAAACACAATCAAGTACCATTAAGGCAACTTGAGCAAAAACATGCTTTAAGCTTCGGATAAACTTGGTTAGGACCCAAATAGCCTTCCAAGACTTTATTAACATGCTAATGGACATGTTAAACCAATTACTTAAGAAAAACAAGCTCAAAAACAAGTTAAAATACAAATTATGCTTTAAGGAGTCTTAAAGCACGTTTTTGAGAAATTGTCTTAGAAATGGGTTTTGAGTGGCTAAATGCCCAAGATTATATCTTAATCAACATGTGTACTACTTAGTATCACATTAGGAAGCCTAAATCAATGAGAAACCAAAAATTTCACAAATTTGTGCACTAGTTATGAATAGTGCCCAAATAGTGCTCAATTAAGGCTTTAGTCAACTTTGATTAGTTAAATAGTCACATTAGACCATATATATCTTAACCAAGGCATGGGGGCAGGTTTTTAGACATGGTGAGTCATCACCATTGCCCGCTAACTAAATAAAGAAGGGGAAAACTAAAGTAAAGTACTATTTGCTTTACATGTAAAATATCTCACAAATTCATTCTCTCACCTCAATTTCTTCCTTTCCCTTCTTCCCCATCATGTTCTTCATCCTTCTCCTAACTCCAAACTGTTCTTGCTACAGTATGTATATGAAATACCCCGTAATTAAAAATAGTGCTTAATTAGGCTAATAAGTAATTTAGAAGCTTAAATATGTATAAATAATCATGAGGGAACAAATCCCGAAGAAAACGGATCCTTAAAACTGATTAAAAACACAAACGAACCTTAAAGCGTGTTTTCGAGGAAACCAGGAAAACGCAACTTTAAGCGGGTCAAACAGACTCGTAACAGTTTTGGTCAACCAAACAGTAATTAATAAACATTAATGAAGGTCTAGAACCAATAAAATCAATGAAACCAGAAAATAGTAAAAACTGTAAAAAATGGGAAGTTGTGGGGTGAGAGTGTAAATAAACCAAACTAGTGTGTCCACTTTTGAAAATAAAATGTAAAATCTGATTGTGTGTGCTGTGTGGGCCGGCCAGCTCCTCCCCCTCTCACACTCTCTTAATTCCCTTCTTATGTGCAAGAACATAAACAAATAAAAAGCAAATAAATCTCTCTCTCTCTTTGAAATACCCCAAACATTAATATATTAGTGAACTATCTAATTAGGATATATTAAGGCTAGGACGTGCCTTAGAAACATTAGAAGAAGTGTTAAACAATAATTTACACCAAAACATGCTTTAGGAACAATTAGAGCAAAAGGTGTTTTAAAGAGTATAAATAAATTAGGGAACTACCAATAAGTTCCCAAGAGAATTCAAATGTGAAATACCTCTTAGATTAGTAATACACATTAAGTGGAATTAGCGTTTAAACTGAAAACACACCTTAGAGCACAAAAATGTGTTTTAAAGGAAAATGTGCTTTAAGCATTTATACATTGAACTAAAAGGCTAATGAGCCTAAATACCAATAAGAAATAAGGGAACAACAATAAAATGGTCATAGGAACCATTACGTGTACACACAAAATAAGTATACAAGTCCACACAAAAACCGGTACTAAACTGACGAAAGTCAAGGAGAAACCACTAAACGACTTGGTTTAAATTGGAATGAGCAACATGCTATTTCACGAACAAAGTATCTAAAGGTTGTAAATGTACTAAGAACACATTTAAGCTAGCCAAAACAAATTGCAAATCAATGTGAACCCGGAAGCACATAAAATGTGTTTTAAGGCATTTTTGGCTATGTAACATACCTAACACATGGTATAAGTCATTATGAACGAGTTTAATACGTAAAATGTTACATAAATACAAGGAAAAACAAAAAAAGAATCAGGTCAAATGAGACCCTATGCTGCCGACATCAAGGATGAGTCACCAAGTCTAAAATACTTTAATTTCTACTATTCCAACTACTTAGACTTTCATTAATTGCCAAAGCATCTTGTCCCCTTAGTGAATCATTAATCAGACTCTTACCTGTCAAACGAGAGCTTTCAAGGTCGTAGCTCATCCTCTCTTTGAACAAACAATACCAAAAAACTCAATGTTCTTAGTTTTAAGCCTTAAAGAACACCTTGCCTTGTAGAAATCATAACATTCTCGTCCTAACTCCAAAGCACAAGCTTGATAGCTCGTTGGAATCCTCTTTTCAAGAGATTTACAACCATAGCTCATGAGCCCCCAGATTCTCAGGAAAACCCACGAAGAAGTGCCTTTGATTGTCGAGGTAAAACATTGCCTTCATGAAAACTTCTTGTTCTTTGGTTTTATTTCCAGCCGATTGGCATGAGATACTAACCCATCTTATTCTTCATCTTGTTGTATAATTTTGGAGAAAATTTCTCTAGCAAATTGCTGTCAAAATTTCTAAGGAAATCAAGCTTAAATATTAAGCTAATGTTTAACATACAAGGTAAATCCTACAACTACCTATTTCAAGGTTCTAATTGTTGATCTATATATGATCTAACATATTGTTCATCCTATTATTTATTGCCGAAATTTTGGTGATTAATATTCAGTTTTTAGCTTATTAAAAGTTAATGTTTATTAAATCTAAGAATAGATTTATACTCCTTATGATATAAGCATTAATATAAGCTGTCATAATATACAAGAAAAATTCATATACTATAATTTATATGGTGGCCGAAAATTAAGGGTATTAATTGAGTTAGAAAAAAATATCTAACTTAGTTGAATTAAAGGAATTAGTATAATTAAGAGTAATATGTAAAATTTAAGAAGTTTTAGTACCTAATGGTGATTACCGAAAATATATGAGGTCAATATGGAATTTTTGAGAGTTTAGATGATGAGAAAATAATTGTAGAATTAAGTTTACAATATATAAAGAGTTTATAAGTGTTATAAGGAATTTATAAGGTTTTTGGTATATTTAAGGTTAATAAAAGATGGTATATATACTATAATATTAGATAATTAAATCTGGTGACTTAGAGGTGTTTAAAATGATTTTTGATGTTCAAAAATCTGTAGGAAAATTAGTTACAAAAATTAGAAATTAATTAGAGTTAAATTGGTTAATAAATAAGTTAGGATAAAAGAAAAGACCACAAGGGTAAAATGGTAATTTTCCTGTTCAAATGTGGTCAAACTTGGTCAATGACAGTTTGTGAAATGTTTAGAGGAGCTAGAATCAAATTTGTAGCAAAATATTAGATATTAAAAGTTTAAAGGAATAAAAAGTTAAGTTAAATTAACTTTAGGGGTAATATTGTAAATTATGGAAAGTTAGGGGGTTTGACCATAAAATACTGGTCAAACTTGGGTATATTTTGGTAATTGACCAAAAGTATAAAAGGAATTGACTAAGTAAGACTTTGGAAGAAATTAGAAATAAAAATAACAAGTTTAGAACTTATTGTGAATAAAATAGAGATTAAGAGAAAACAATGGGTAAGTGATATAAATAACACATTTTTATGTGTTTAGAAGGTTAAGGAAATTAAATAAAGAATTTAGAAACAAGTTGTAAAAGAAACAGAGTTAAGACGGGGTTAAACGAGACCCGTATATAAATTAAGGTATACGAGGGTTATACCCGTAATTTAATAAGTAAAGGAGAAATCAATACTTAAAGTATTTTTAATGAAAATACAAGTTATATTGGATAAAGAAATAAATATGTATTGATACGGAGTATCATACGGGCATATACTTAAATTTTGGTATACATGGAAAATACCCGTATACATGAATAGTAAATACATATACGAGAATAGTAAATACGTATACATGAATAGTAAATACGTATACATGAATAGTAAATACGTATACATGAATAGTTACTACGTATATATGAATAGTCAAATACGAGACGTATACATGAATAGTAAAATACATATACGTGAATAGTATAATACATATACGTGAATAGTAAAATACGGTGAATAATGAAAAATACTATAACCTAATATAAGGTCCGTATAAGTCTAAAGTTGCTAACTGTGCAACTAAATGACTGCTAACGACGTTAGTATGTTAGTGAATTAGAATTGAGCTTGAAAACGCTCCTAAATGAACGAACCTGTTTAACGATATACTATTATACCCGGGTTAACCTAGGAAGAGGTTTAAGTTGAAAAGAGAACCAAATTAGTTCTGAGACACAGGATACTAATACTAGGTATGGTTATAGATCTAGATAAGTCAGAGGCGTTCGGCGGATTAGGCGAACGAGGGATTATGAGCTAGCTAGTCTCCGGTGTACGGTATGGGATTCTTGTAGCTTGTTTGCTAACGAGGTCTACCTCGGTTTGTGTGCTATGTGTTATTGTGATACGACCAAGCAAGATTAAACATGAAACCGATTTATTGTATTGTTATTGTGTGTCCATTGCACACTAACACCAATTGATTAAGAGCTTGTTCATTAACTATGCTTAGTAAACAATTGTATATGGTTATAAATACTCCCTGTTATTAGTTGGTTAATACCGAGAGAGGTTTAACTAACAAATTGTCAATGAGACTTCAGCTAACTGGAACTTGGGAGGAGAGGAATCCGGGATTGACTCCGGTCATGCATGTTTAGGTTAGGAGGTCGGCATCTGTATCAGATCTGTCTTCCGCATATGGCTCGTCTACGACTTGTCGCCTAGGGTCGACAAACTGACCTGACCAGCTCGAGTGAACAATTCGAGGTGGGAGGCAAATTCACGAGGCGCGGGAGGGTCAAGCCTACACCCCTCACAACTTAAGAATTAATGTTTATTAACCCAATGGACCTAATAACTCATTGGCTAGGGTTACCTTGACCCAACAAAAATAAACAATTCAGTTAGAGAACAACCAGTTCTTTTAAGAGAATGGTTGACACTTATAAGGTATGGTCAAACACGAGAACTAAACAATTCTCAGGCCTCAGGAATTATGAATCTAACTTACATCATTAATGGGCGTCCATTACGATGTTCGATTTATTTGAGCTGTGAATGTTTCACATAAATGTGTTGTTTGTTATCGTACTTCTTATTATTACTTGTATGAATAAACAATTGCATGTATACGACAAAGTAGTTGTGTGTAACCCTGCTAACTTGTGGGCTGCACGTTTTCTGTACCAGCCATGTGCTGAGCCCCTTGGGGCCTGTGATTTAAACTTTGCAGGTAGGTACCAGACGATGACTCAACCTCAGAGTAGGAGCGGGTAGAGTACTTCGGGTTGCTTTTACATTTGTTACACGAGTTGTGCATGTACACTCGTTTTGTGTATTACTGAGATGTTAGTATGATGTATTAGGATATGAGGTAGTCGGTATAAGTTGTGGTTTATGGATTGTAATGTTTTAGATGCTCGAGTAATTATCCGGTTAGTCAGGCCGTGACTTGTTAAGAGAATAGGCCTAGTTAGTCACGTGGGTCACTAACGGCGGTAACACCAATTTAGTAGAACTTTTCCGCTGTGTTGTTAATGTACGAGATGGACTTAGGGCGATGATCATTGTATTAGGAGATGGGGTGTTACAAAAAGTGGTATCAGAGCGTAATACGCTCTGATGACTGGAAATTACCGTGCTTTGGAATGACCGAGTTTGGAACTTTAGACTTTGGGATAAGGGTTGAGTATTAGTGTGAGAGGTGCGTTAGTTAGGATTCCCCGATGTGTATCGGATATCTATAATACCTAACCCGCCCTCCGCGCCCCTGGTTCTAAGATACCAGAAATGAACGCCAGAGAGATGACAAGCTTTCTCTTACTCGGGAAAACCTGATCTTGCAATTACTTAGCATTATGCAATATGAGAAGCACCTCGTTATGCAATAGTCTTTCAAGACTTGAAGGTCCTAATTGGAGCGCAACGTTGAATCAGGCGCTACCCATGGAATCCTACCAATGAGAGAATTATAATTACCGACAACTTGGGTCGACATGCTACGCAGTCGATATAACCCCGCTATACCAGTAAGAAGAAAAGCACTACGAGTGCAATAAGAGGACAAGAGAAGTGACAGAAACACCGGACAATAGTCCAAAGAAAATGTGCTTTAAGCATTTATACATGGAACTAAAAGGCTAATGAGCCTAAATACAAATAAGGAATAAGGTAACAACAATAAAATGGTCATAGGAACGATTACGTGTACACACAAAAAGTATACAAGTCCACACAAAAACCGGTACTAAACTGACGAAAGTCAAGGAGAAACCACTAAACGACTTGGTTTAAATTGGAATGAGCAACATGCTATTTCACGAACAAAGTATCTAAAGGTTGTAAATGTACTAAGAACACATTTAAACTAGCCAAAACAAATTGCATAATCAATGTGAACCCGGAAGCACATAAAATGTGTTTTAAGGCATTTTTGGCTATGTAACATACCTAACACATGGTATAAGTCATTATGAACGAGTTTAATACATAAAATGTTACATAAATACAAGGAAAAACAAAATAAGAATCAGGTCAAATGAGACTCTATGCTGCCGACATCAAGGATGAGTCACCATGTCCAAAATACTTTAATTTCTACTATTCCAACTACTTAGACTTTCATTAATTGCCAAAGCATCTTGTCCACTTAGTGAATAATTAATCAGAATCTTACCTGTCAAATGAGAGCTTCCAAGGTCGTAGCTCATCCTCTCTTTGAAGAAACAACACCAAAAAACTCAATGTTCTTAGTTTTGAGCCTTAAAGAACACATTGCCTTGTAGAAATCATAACTTTCTCGTCCTAACTCCAAATCACAATCTTGATAGCACGTTGGAATTCTCTTTTCAAGAGATTTACAACCATAGCTCATGAGCCCCCAGATTCTCAGGAAAACCCATGAAGAAGTGCCTTTGATTCTCGAGGTAAGACATTGCCTTCTTGAAAACTTCTTGTTCTTTGGTTTTTTTTTACAGCCGATTGGCATGGGATACTAACCCATCTTATTCTTCATCTTGTTTTATAATTTTGGAGCCAATTTATCTTGCAAATTGCTGTCAAAATTTCTAAGGAAATCAAGCTTAAATATTAAGCTAATGTTTAACATACAAGGTAAATCCTACAACTACCTATTTCAAGGTTCTAATTGTTGATCTATATATGATATAACATATTGTTTATCCTATTATTTAGTGCCGAAATTTTGGTGATTAATATTCAGTTTTTAGCTTATTAAAAGTTAATGTTTATGAAATCTAAGAATAGATTTATACTCCTTATGATATAAGCTTTAATATAAGCTATCATAATATACAAGAAAAATTCATATACTATAATTTATATGGTGGCCAAAAATTAAGGTTATTAATTGAGTTAGAAAAAAATATCTAACTTAGTTAAATTAAAGGAATTAGTATAATTAAGAGTAATATGTAAAATTTAAGAAGTTTTAGTACCTAATGGTGATTACCGAAAATATATGAGGTCAATATGGAATTTTTGAGAGTTTAGATGATGAGAAAATAATTGTAGAATTAAGTTTACAATATATAAAGCGTTTATAAGTGTTATAAGGAATTTATAAGGTTTTTGGTATATTTAAGGTTAATAAAAGATGGTATATATACTATAATATTAGATAATTAAATCTGGTGACTTAGAGGTGTTTAAAATGATTTTTGATGTTCAAAAACATGTAGGAAAATTAGTTACGGAAATTAGAAATTAATTAGAGTTAAATTGGTTAATAAATCAGTTATGATAAAAGAAAAGACCACAAGGGTAAAATGGTAATTTCCCTGGTCAAACGTGGTCAAACTTGGTCAATGACAGTTTGTGAAATGTTTAGAGGAGTTAGAATAAAATTTGTAGCAAAAGATTAGATATTAAAAGTATAAAGGAATAAAAAGTTAAGTTAAATTAACTTTAGGGGTAATATTGTAAATTATGGAAAGTTAGGGGGTTTGACCATAAAAGACTGGTCAAACTTGGGTATATTTTGGTAATTGACCAAAAGTATAAAAGGAATTGACTAAGTAAGACTTTGGAAGAAATTAGAAATAAAAATAACAAGTTTACAACTTATTTTGAATAAAATAGAGATTAAGAGAAAACTATGGGTAAGTGATATAAATAACATATTTTTATGTGTTTAGAAGGTAAAGGAAATTAAATTAAGAATTTAGAAACAAGTTGTAAAAGAAACAGAGTTAAGACGGGGTTAAACGCGACCCGTATATAAATTAAGGTATACGAGGGGTATACCCGTAATTTAATAAGTAAAGGAGAAATCAATACTTAAAGTATTTTTAATGAAAATACAAGTTATATTGGAAAAAGAAATAAATACGTATTGATACGGAGTATAATACGGGCATATACGTAAATTTTGGTATACATGGAAAATACCCGTATACATGAATGTTACCCGTATACATGAATAGTAAATACGTATACATGAATAGTAAATACGTATACGTGAATAGTAAATACGTATACATGAATAGTAAATACGTATACATGAATAGTAAATGTGTATACATGAATAGTAACTACATATATATGAATAGTCAAATACGAGACGTATATGTGAATAGTAAAATACATATACATGAATAGTAAAATACGTATACGCGAATAGTAAAATACGTATACATGAATAGTAAAATATGGTGAATAGTGAAAAATACTAAAACCTAATACAAGGTCCGTATAAGTCTAAAGTTGCTAACTGTGCAACTAAATAACTGCTAACGACGTTAGTATGTTAATGAATTAGAATTAAGCTTGAAAACGCTCCTATATGAACGAACCCGTTTAACGGTATACTATTATACCTGGGTTAACCTAGGAAGAGGTTTATGTTGAAAAGAGAACCAAATTAGTTTAAGACACAGGATACTAATACTAGCTCTGGTTACAGATCTAGATAAGTCAGAGGCGTTCGGCGGATTAGGCGAACGAGGGATTAAGAGCTAGCCAGTCTCTGGTGTACGGTATGGGATTCTTGTAGCTTGTTTGCTAACGAGGTCTACCTCGGTTTGTGTGCTATGTGTTATTGTGATACGACCAAGCAAGATTAAACATGAAACCGATTTATTGTATTGTTATTGTGTGTCCATTGCACACTAACACGAATTGATTCAGAGCTTGTTCATTAACTATGTTTAGTAAACAATTGTATATGGTTATAAATACTCCCTGCTATTAGTTGGTTAATACCGAGAGAGGTTTAACTAACAAATTGTCAATGAGACTTCAGCTAACTGGAACTTGGGAGGAGAGGAATCCGGGACTGACTCCGGTCATGCATGTTTAGGTTAGGAGGTCGGCATCTGTATCAGATCTGTCTTCCGCATATGGCTCGTCTACAACTTATCGTCTAGGGTCGACAAACTGACCCGACCAGCTCGAGTGAACAGTTCGAGGTGGGAGGCAAATTCACGAGGCGCGGGAGGGTCAAGCCTACACCCCTCACAACTTAAGAATTAATGTTTATTAACCCAATGGACCTAATAACTCATTGGCTAGGTTTTCCTTGACCCAACAAAAATAAACAATTCAGTTAGAGAACAACCAGTTCTTTTAAGAGAACGGTTGATACTTATAAGGTATGGTCAAACACGAGAACTAAACAATTCTCAGGCCTCAGGAATTATGAATCTAACTTACATCATTAATGGGCGTCCATTACGACGTTCGATTTATTTGAGCTGTGAATGTTTCACATAAATGTGTTGTTTGTTATCGTACTTCTTATTATTACTTGTATGAATAAACAATTGCATGTATACGACAAAGTAGTCGTGTGTAACCCTGCTAGCTTGTGGGCTGCACGTTTTCTGTACCAGCCATGTGCTGAGCCCCTTGGGGCCTGTGATTTAAACTTTGCAGGTAGGTACCAGACGAAGACTCAACCTCAGAGTAGGAGCGGGTAGAGTACTTCGGGTTACTTTTACATTTGTTACACGAGTTGTGCATGTACACTCGTTTAGTGTATTACTGAGATGTTAGTATGATGTATTAGGATATGAGATAGTTGGTATAAGTTGTGGTTTATGGATTGTAATGTTTTAGATGCCCGAGTAATTATCCGGTTAGTCAGACCGTGACTTGTTAAGAGAATAGGCCTAGTTTGTCACGTGGGTGACTAACGGCGGTAACACCAATTTAGTAGAACTTTTCCGCTGCGTTGTTATTGTACGAGATGGACTTAGGGGATGATCATTGTATTAGGAGATGGGGTGTTACACTTTCTCTATCTCTCTCTCCTATTCCCCCCTTCTCTCACGTACTCTCTCTCTCTCTCTTTCTCTCATTTTCTTTCTTCCTCCTTGGGCGCCAACAATGGTGATTTGCCACACACCACACAACTCCCTCTTTCTCTCCTCTTGTTAAGTACTCAAAGCTTGTCCAAAAATTACAAAATATGTACCATTGTCTTCCTCTCATCAAGGAGAGCATTTCCTTCTTTTCCAAATTAAAAAACAAGCAACTTCATCTCCATGGGTGTTCTTGGTTTTGAAGATGAAGACCACCATTAGAAGCTTTTCCTTCACCTTGTTGGTCTTAGGTAAAAAGAAATCCGAAAAACTAGCATTTCTAGCCATATTTGTTAAATATGAAATTTCAAGTTTTGAGTTTCTTGTTCCTTGCTTCCAGCCGATTTTTGGCTTCTTTGGTGGAATGGAAATCTCGCTCTTATGCTGTTCCAAACTCCATCTCATCACTTGCACGGTAATGTCATTTTCTAAACCCTAAAACTTACCTTAAAGCTTTAAGGATAATTTAAGGGTTAGTTTGAATTAAATGGTGGTGTGTAATGGGCTGTAGCTTTAGAGAATTGAACCTCTATAACCGGTGGGAAGAGAGGAAAGGAAAGGAGAAAGGAAAGAAGGAAGAAGAAGGAAAGAAAAGCTAGAAGGAGAACAAGGTAAACTATGCTCACCTTGTGTAGTTGGTAATGCTCTATGTAACAGATTTTTAGTGGTTTAAATGTGTATTGAAAGTAGTACTGAGTAGTAGTGTAATGTGTAAGAGAACCCAAATGTTATAAAGCTTCAAAAGTTAATGAAAAACTTGTATAAACCTTAAGGAAGGAAATGGTGAATGTGCAGGAATTTAATGAGTGTTTAACGCCTAGTTCTTAGGTAGAGAATTGTGTATATTGTTGTTGTTTTTAAACAGGTGATATGGGTAGAATTGTGTGAATAAAACATGTGGTGAGAATGTAAGAATTTAGGGGAGACTATGTCAAATTTTGTCTAGAACCTAGAACACTTAAGAACTAGAAATAAGTGGAGAAACACCTTTACAATAGATTTTAAATAGAGCTAAGTAGTGGGTAGGTTAGGAGAGATAGATAATGCCTTACAAGCCTTAGGAATGGCATTAGGAAGGGGAAACATGAATGGTAAATGAGGGAACCAAAATCTGTAGCATAACTATGCTAAGAAAAAATAATGTAGGTGTAGAAATGGAATTTAGAAAACAAGTGGGTGAATGCATATAGAAAAGAGTAAGGAGTAGTGGATGAACTAAGATGATTTAGAGGGTTTAATTAGTGTTAAAACATATGGGATTACTTGCAGGAAGATTGGGGAAGTAATGGGTAAGGGAAGAACTGAAAACAAAAACAGAAATGAAACCACTGGACTGGACCGACCTTGGGACCACCCTTGGCAAGGTCGGTCGGGCCTAGTTTTACAAAGGCGGAAGTCTACTGACTTCGACTGACCTTGGGACCGAACTTGCAAAGGTCGGTCGAGTCATAAAATTTTAAGCCCAGTAGTCTACTGACTTCGACCGACCTTGGGACTGGACTTGGCAAGGTCGGTCGAAGCATAAATTTTGAACCTGGAAACTTACTGACTTGGACTGACCTTGGGACCTACCTTGCAAGGACGGTCGAGTCTTAAATCACCCGAACCAGAACCTACTGACTTGGACCGACCTTGGGACCGGACTTGGCAAGGTCGGTCGGGTCTGGAATTTTTGATAATGAAACACACTGACTTCGACCGACCTTGGGGCCGACCCTGGGTAAGGTCGGTCGAGTCACACACAAAATATGTATATATATTAATTGTAATAAGCATATGTATATATATATGTATATACACATACATATATATGTATATAGAAGTACCTCATTGTTGAGCAAGGAAATAAACTTAAAATATGAAATGGTTTCATAACCATTTAGGACTTGTAAGAGCTAGTACGTATACGTAGGAAAAGGTAATGGAATAAAGAGTTAAATCAATAATAAGTCATTAACCATATAACTCCATGTATGTTATAGGACTTGAATCGTGAACACGGAAGGAAAATTGGTTACAAGTACAACGGTGAACGGTATGAACTTCTCATGCCCTGTATGCTACCTTGGCTACTCTGATTTGTGTGCTTGTGTGCTAATTGATCGCCTAACAAGATAAACGCATGAATCAGAACTAGTATGCTTACTTATGATTATATGATACTGTTCCTTGTTGAATGTTATCTTTGAATCATAGTTTGTATAATTCATGAAATGTATGGACAATAATGAAGTGTGTGTATGCTTGATGTACTGTGTAGTGACCGAATGACATTGTGGTGGACTTCTAACTAATTTCTATCAAGCTAACCAATCTAACATAATAAATTGGTAAATTGGAATGAGTAGAAGTCCGATATGGTTTCGGCCATATGTGAGGAGGCGGAGACACAAGAGGTTGGATTCAATTCCTGGCTTTAATCTTTTCCACGGCCCAAACCCCTTAAATGGGTAGCATCCTGGATTAGTGAGCCACCTAAAGCTCGGTGGTGGGACGGTGTAGTCCCTGCCCGGAGGTCATACCGACTTAACGTGAGTAATAATAAGTAAGTAAGAGTAAGTAAATGAGTACGGAAAAGTAAGTAAGTAAAGTATGAGTATGATTGTGTAAGTATTATGTAATGAGTAAAAGAGTAATGAACATCCGATTAACCCGGATGTGTAATTGGCTAACCCTTGAGAAGGTAAGTACTGTGTATGTTATCGTATTACTGTTTGGCTTGTGAATTGCATTGTGTATGAATGTGTGGTATGTGTAAAGCCTGTATGCAAGTTAATAATGAACCGCATGTATAGTCGACCAAAAATAGTCGGTGTACCCTAGTTAGCACGCGGTATATGCGAAGTTTATATGCAGCTTTTTGCTGAGCCCCTTGGGCACTGTTTTTAATATTTTACAGATGCTCGTGAAGGGTGAAGACTTGATGAGATCCAAATGTGTTCTTTTGATGTAATTAATAGGTAGTGAATGGTGTACTAAGTTGTACACGGCTATAGGCCTTTTTGTTTAGTCGGTGTACTGTGGGGTACACCCTTTTGGATATTGTGGATTATGAATTGGTATAGATGAGTAGCTTGTAGAAACTCATTATTTTTGGTAAGCTAGAGAAGGGATGTAATTGAATTTATTTGGATACTCGGTAATCACCTTTGTAAGTATATGATATTTTGTATTCGGTAAGTAATGTAGTGGCTTGGTATTTTCTAGACATCAGACCGTTACTGTAAGTAGTGTAAGCCTGGCTAGCCGTATGGGCGGTTAGCGGCATTGTATCACCCGCCGTAGTAATAGTATTTGCGCTGCGAGTAGTAGGATAATTGGGATGATTAGATGGTAATTAAAGGATTAGCGGTAGTGGTGTTACAGTATACTCCTTCATCTTGTTTTTCTTGCCAAATCCAACTCCATGCTCCAAATCAAAATCAAAGACCATATTTGTGTTAGTTAGACCAAGCTCTTCATTTCCCTCTTTTCAAATCTCCATGAACTCAAGTTTGATTATGAAATACCCCGAACTTAAATACAGGGATTAAAATTAACTTAATACGTATTTAAGGGCCTAATGGTACCTAATTAATAACAGTAAGGAAAAATAAATCCAAAAGAAATAAAGAAACGCTTAAAAGGCGAAAAACGCTAAATAAGCGTTAAATAACCGTAGGAGGTATGAGACCTCGGTTAGTGTATTATATGGATTCTAAAGGCTTAATAAGGCCTAAACAATATATGGGAACAACTCCCGAAGAAAACGGATCCAAATAATGAATTAAAACGCTAATAGAGCTTTAGAGCACGTTTTTCGAGAAAACCCGGAAACGTGACTTTAAGTGGTCAAATGGACCCGTAAAAAATTATAAATCATTAAATAATAATTATTAAGCATTTATGGAAGCTTAATAACTAATAAAAATAATAAAACGAGAAAATTCCGGGAAACGGACCCGGTTAGTGAACGGTACCTAAACTGGGTAAAATAACGAGCGTTTTCTGTAAAAGACGAAAAACGCTCCAGCTGGTATAACTGTAGGGGGGCCGGATTTTATCTGTCAAACAACTCCCTCACACACACATGTAACTAGCTAACTAATAAGAGAGCCAAAAAGCAAAGAAAAACAATAAAGTAAAAGCTACTTTATCTATCTACTCTCTCACCTCACTTTTCTATTCTCTCTCTCCCATTCCCTCCTTCCTCATCGTACTCCCCCTCTTCTTCTCCCTTGTGGCTGCGATTTTTAGAGCTTCAAGAAGCTCCCATGGCAACTCCACCTTCTACCTCATGCTCCATCCTCATGTAAGCTCCAAACTCAAAAATAATTACATATTTGAACTCCCCTCATTCTCCTCTACATTTCCCTCTTTTCAAAATTCGAAAAGGATGAGTTTCATCTCCATGGGTTTTCCCCATTTGAAGAGAAAAGCACACCATTATGGAGCTTGGAGTCCTCTTTCCAACAAGGTAAAAATCTACATGAAAAACTCATGTTCTCTCCACCTTCCTTTCATAACCGATTTTACCCATATGTAATACCTTGTTTTCTCTCTCTTTTGAGCAAAATATCAACCTAGCAATGGTGGTGGATTCACCTTCTTGAACCAAGGGCTAAAACCCCTTCTAAAAACTCTCAAAGGTAAACCCTAGAAATTTCATTTCAAACACTTCAATGAATTGACATTAATTTAAGGGATTAGTATATTAATTATAGTGTTTGTGTTCATTGGGTGATGGGAATGGAGTTTGGCAACTCCATTCCCCCACATGGCCGATTTGGACAAGAAAGGAAGAAGGAGGAGAAATGAGAAAGAAAGAAGGAATTATAAGCTCAAGGTAAGAGCTCTTTACTAATGTTAAATTTAGTGCATTAGAGTAATGGGAATGGGTAAACCAATCTAAAAGAAACCAAATAATGTATTAGTAATGTAATTGAGGAAGTTGAGTATTTGTGAACTAGTATGTGAATTGTGGGCCTTAGAGCCAAGTGTATTGTGTATGTGCATTAGTAATGTGGATTGAGGAAGTAATGGTGTGTACTAAGATTTTGTATGTGTGCTGGTAGAACCCTTGTGGTTGGCTAGATTAGGAATGAGTTGGATGAGAAAAACATATGTGGAGAAGTAAGAAATGTAGAGGGACTATGGCAAAATTTTGGTAGGAATATGTACATGTAGGGATGAATTGGTGAATGGAAGAACCAAGGGTGTATTGGAGTAAGTAGAGATGTCTAATGACTATGAGTAGTAGTTGTGGTAAGAGAATGAAATGAATGTAAAATCTGTAGCAAGGGTTGTTGAATGGTATTGGAGGAACTAGGAGAACTTATGTACTTGACTAGGGAATGAGTGTTGGACTTGAAGAGGTGAGACAATGCATTGTAGGCCTTGGAGATGACATTAGGAGAGGAAATTATGTATGGAGGAAGTAGGAACCAAAATCTGTAGCAAAGGGGTATCAAATTGTATAGAAGAACTAGGAAAGATTAGTGTGCAAGAATTGGTAAAAAGAATGTTGGACTTGGGCATAGGTGGTATAATTGCTTAGAAATGAATTGGCATGGTAATAGGAGATGTATTTGGGATGCTAGGAGTGACATTGATAGAGGGAGTATTGAGTGGTAGAAGTGGCAACAAAAATCTGTTGCATTAGAGGAGTAAGAACTAGTGTAAGTGTTGAGAAGAGGAGAAGGAAAAATGTGTAGGTGAAGGTAGGAATTGAGTAGTAGGTTTGGGGGATGAACTAAGGCAATTTTGAGGGCCTAGGTAGTGTTAAAACATGTGGGATTACATATGGGAAGATTGGGGAAACAATGGGTAAAGGTTAGAACTGAAAACAGAAATTAAAATGCAAATACTGGGCCGGACCGACCTTAGGACCGAACTTGCAAGGTCGGTCGAGCCCAGATTTACAAAGACGGGAAAGCTTCTGGAATCGACCGGACTTGCGACCGGACTTGCAAGTTCGGTCGGACCAGAAAAAAATTCTCCCGTCTGTAACCTACTGGAATCGACCGGACTTGCGACCGGACATGCAAGTTCGGTCGGCCAGAAAAATTTCCGCCGAGCAAGCTACTGGAATGGACCGACCTTGCGACTGGACTTGCAAGGTCGGTCGGGCTAAAATTTTCCTGTTAAGTAACTTACTGGAATGGACCGACCTTGGGACCGGACTTGCAAGGTCGGTCGGCCCTGAAATTTTCACCCGATGTAACCTACTGAGTCGGACCGAACTTGCAAGGTCGGTCGCAAGTTCGGTCGGGTCAAAACTTACAAAAAAAAAACTATAAGACTATGGTTAGTATATGTATATATGTACATGTATACCCACCTATACATACGTGCCTATATATGTAAGTAAACCATTGTTAAGTAATTAAAAGTAAGTAAATAAAATGTAAGTATAAGGATGTGAAGACTTAGTAAGTATGAGTTAGAAAGCGTGAGGGTAACCGAATTAAATTAATGATAGTTAGATTAATTATTCGGTTGTATGTATATCATAGGATTTGAATTGTGAATACCGGAGGAACGTTGGGATACAAGTACAACGGTGAAAGGTATGATTTCTTCATGCCCTGTATCCTAATCTGGTTACCCCGATTTGTGTGCTTATTTGATCACCTAATAAGATAAATGCATGAATCGGACTATATTGCACCTACTTGTGCTTGTTTACATTGTTCTTGATATTTGCCTCGAACAATAGTTTGTATAATTCATGAAATGTATGAATGATGATGAAGTGTATTGTATTCTGTAGTGTACTTGTATATTGTAATGTATTTCGTGAGTATGTATATATGTGTATCGTATTATTGTGGCTTGAATGTTGACTTCTGCTAATTCCTAACTACCTAACTCCTAACTTAAGTGAGTAAACCGGAATGAGTAGAAGTCCGATATAGCTTCGGCCACGCGTGAGGATGCGGAGTCACAAGAGGTTGGTTGCAATTCCTGACTCTTAACTGGTCCGCGGCCCAAATCCCTTAAATGGGTAGCATCCCGGATTGTGAGTCAAGTAAATCCCGGAGGTGGGACGGAGTAGTCCCCAGGGCCGGAGGTCCCGACGACTTAACTTGAGTAAGAGTAAGAGTAAGTAAGTATGGATCTGTAAGTATGTATGAGTATGTATGCGTATGTATGAAGTAACGAGTAAAAGAGTAATCTCCACCCGATTAACCCGGGTGGGCCAATGAAGCTAACAATATTGTATATTGTGCATGAGATGTGTGTGTGTAATTCGGGAAGAGGTAAGTATGTATTGGTTGGTTTATATCGTATCCCTTGTATGAACTGAATTGTATGTATGTACGTTGTGTGAGTAGTCTTGTATCGTGTATAAGAGCATGTATGTTTGTATGAAAACGAACCGCATGTATTCGACCAAGTGGTCGGCGTACCCTCACTAGTACGCGGGGTATGCGGTTATCATGCTCGGCGAAAGCTGACCCCTTCGGGGGACATTTTTTAGTGTGCAGGTACCGAAGCGAATATGGCCAAGGAAGAGACCGGAGGCACACCCTTGTACATAGAAAGTAAGTAGTTGTGAGGAAATGGGTAGATGTAGACTCTTAGAGAGTATGTATGAACTTGGTAGAGGTAGTATACTTGTATAAGGATCTTAGTAACTCGGTATGTAGATCATATTGTATTGTACTTGGAGTATTGTATTGAATGAAGATTGTGGTAGTATTTGGTAAACGGAGAATGTGTTGTAGATTTGTAGTACTCGGGATTCCGGTCCATCAGACCGATGCTGTATATAGATGTAGTAGCCTTGTTAGTCACGTAGGTGACTAACGGCATTGTATCACCCATTGTATGTAAGTATATATCCGCTGCGTGTATCTGATATGTAAGGAGATTGGACGGTAAGCACTGTATTAATGGTAGGGGTGTTACAGATTCCATGGAGAATCTCCATTGAAGGAGGAAAAGCTTATCTTCTTGCATCTTGTTGTTCTCCTTTGTTCCAAGGTAAGAAAAGTCAAAGAAAAATCAAGTTTCCTCCATTTTTGTACATTACCGAAAATGGCTTCTCATGGGGTTTTGTCTTGCTCCTTGAATTAGTCTTATTTTAACCTCCAAAGGAACTAGAAGAGGGTCTTGCCTTGTTTCCTTGTCAAAGCTCATTCCAAATTCTAAAGGTAAACATCAATTCTAAGCACATTAAGTACTCCTTGTGACCTAGGGTTTGTTCATGAGTTTAAGTATAACACTTAATACTCATTACCCTTAATTGTGTAATTGATTTGAAGATTGTCAAGTAAATAAAAGTTTTTGCCGGTTTTCAATCAAGAAAGACAAGTGAAGAGAGGAAGTCGTAAGGAGGAAAAAGGTAAATGATCTATCCTAATGTAGTTTAGTACCTTAAGAAATTGAGCTTGCATTGTTTATAAACAATCTAAAGAGCCAAAGGAAAATGAGTTAGTAAAATAACCACAAGGTGGATTATAAGGGCATATGAGATTTTTGTGTGTATTTACAGGTTGAAAGCACTTTATATGTGGAAATTTAGTGTTTAAGATTATTGCTATTTAAGGGCCTAAGAGCCATGTCATTTAAGGGCCTAAGTGCCATGAAATTTAAGTTAATGCACTATATTGTGATGTGGTGTAGTTTGGGTGTAGTTTGTGTGTAAAGAACCTTCATTGAGGATGTTAATATCTTTGGGTTGTTTAAGGATGAAAAACTAAGTGTTTGGGTGTAAGAGTATACTAGAGAAGCTATGGCAAAATTTGGTTGAGAAACCAAGAGTTTTAAGTGTTTTGATGAAGTGTTGTGACCTAGATTGTACTAGGGATTGTTAAGGATTTAAATCTGTGGAGGCAAATGAATTAAGGTGTTCTTGAGTGCTGGGAGGAACTAGAAATTGTCTTGAAGGATTTAGAGATCAAATGGGTGTTTTAGACACACCAAAGTTATGTAATGAGAAGTGTTAACACTTGTGCAAAAGTTGGTAGTAAATGAGGTGTTAAATCTTGTATGGACTAAGAGGTGGTGATGTTGAGAATTGTTGAGTTAAGGAGATGAGGATGATTGATGATGCATTAGGTGTGGCCAATAAGTGAGTTGGTAATGTTGGTAGAAGGTTGTGAAACACCAAGAGAGGTTGGTGATGTACTAGTGTGCATAAGTGTTGAAAATGGACATTGAAATTGGTGGAATTGAACAAGGATTGGATGATTAACCAATGATTTAAATAGGTTTTAGAGTGTTTAAGGTGTTTAAACATGTTTAGAAAATATGTGAAAAGGTTAGGAAAGAAACGGGAGAAAAAACGGAGTTGAAACGAGCCCAAACGAGTGCTTTTTGACTTTGACCTACCAAGGGCGTTGGGTCGGTCAGTGGGTCGGTCGGGCTGTCGCATGTTTCTGACTTCGACCTACCCAAGGGGCTGGGTCGGTCAGTGGGTCGGTCGGACCATAAAAAAAATAATTTAAATTTGTGCCATTAGCAGTACACCATTAAGAGATAATGAGGAGTAAGTGATTTACATGATTAAGATTAAACTACAAGGAGTTAGTGGTTATTAACCGGAAATCATAATGTGAAGTTAAGAACTAAAAGTCTAAGTTTAATGGCAACATTAGAAACTTGTATATCACAAGTGTTACTTAATAAGAAATCTTGAAATAAGGTAAGTTAAGTGTGAGGTTAATGGAATGTAAGAAACAACAAGAGGATGTCGTACGTTATGACAAGTAGTCGAAGTTAATACAGAAATTGACCGTTCCGACTGAATTAATTATAGGAACGAAAACTAGTTGAGATGGCAGCCGGGACTAAGAGGTCGTCATGTAAGGCTAGCCATCCTCAAGGTGACAGGTATGGTTTTATTGCAACCTGTGTTATACTGGATTACACCGGCTTGTGTACCAACCTGTTTTTCTATGTGTTTTCCACCTTGCAAGATATATCATGAAATGAGTTTACAGTAATTCATTATGTGGCATAATTAGTTCTGATACCGTTTAACCTCGAAAGTGTTAAACCATAGCTAACCGAATCTAGGATCACATAAGAGATCGGTATTCGGATTTGACAACCCAACCTTTGGGAACGTTCTAACTACAGCTATCCGTGTGTTAGGTGTATGCTGTTGTTGTGTGTAAGGGTGTTTACCCCTCTTGTGTGTTTTAACAGTTTTGTAACACCAAATGGTGACGTGATGTGAAAGGTTCCATTAGGGAACTTCTAACAAATATATGTATGTATATATATATATATATATATATTATGGGGGGTGAGGAATCCTGGGTGTCTCAGTCGTGCACGTATGGTTGGGAGTTGATATCTATATTTGATTTAACTCCCTATATGTTATTGATTGTCTCTCCTTCTTGGATTACAATCACCCACAAGTCTAATAAAAGGCTTTCCTACCTGACTTTTGTTCGGGCTAGGGGGATTATATGTAAGGTGTGTTTAGGAGTTGATGTCTATATTTGATTTAACTCTCTCTCTCTGTTATTGGTTGTCTTTCCTTCTTGGATTACAATCACCCACAAGCCTAATAAAAGGCTTTCCTACCTGACTTTTGTTCGGGCTAGGGGGAATGGTGTATGGTGTGATCGGTTCTATATTAAGACCGACACTTCTAGGTAAAGTTATGGTGTGATGGTGTAATGGTGTGATCGGTTCTATATTAAGACCGACACTTCTAGGTAAAGTTATGGTGTGATGGTGTGATCGATTCTATTTTAAGACCGACACTTCTAGGTAAAGTTATGGTGTGTTGGTGTGATCGGTCTATATTAAGACCGACACATCAAAGTAAAGTTATTGTGTAAGATGTGTTCGGAACTATATTATATCCGACACATCTCAAGTAAAGCATACAATCTCTAAGAAGAACAGTAAGTTATTGTGTAACGAGCTTAACATGAGACTGAAATCATTCTCTAGGCTTACCAAGTTGGGCTAACTAATGCTTGGTTCGTTTCCCTCAAGGGATTCGTTCCTATTATGTTATGTATATGTTGTTGCTATGCAATGAGTATTGCTATGCTTATGGGTATTGTATGTTAATGTGTTATGTGATTATGGTTCTACATGCATGATTTAAATATAATCAATTGCATGCTTAGACGAAAATTAGTTGTGCGTGGCCCGGTTGTATGCGGGCTGCACGATTACCATACCTGCAAAGGTGTTGAGCCCCTTTGGGGCCACACCTTTTCGTTTCAGGTACGATGGAGCTGGAAGCCGTTCGAGAGTAGGACGGGGTGGTTGTTTGTACATGGGTAGTTATTAAATTGCTTATGAATGGTAGATGTAGTAAGACCGAAACTGTTATCGGCATTGGTTTGTAAATACTCAGTACAGCTAGAATGTAAATGTATATTGATTGTTGGAAATGGAATGGGATTGTATTGTGTAATTGCTCGGGAATCTTGTCCATCAGACCGATACAATGTTTAAGAATTAGCCTTGTTAGCCACGTGGATGGCTAACGACGTGTAACACCAAGGAATTAAGTAAATGTTGAGGTGTGTTTTCCACTGCGAATTATTGTTAAGTACAATGTTGTAGTTGGGGTTTTAAAGTTTTAAATAAATCTCTCTCCTCAAAAGATATTTATCCATCCTTATAATCTTTTAACGATCAACTATTCTTTTGTCTATTCTGATTTCAATTAAGTAATATCTTCTTATTTTTCTAACTAATTGAATCTAGACTCTTCTATGGATTACAACGTTATTTACTTATTCACCTTCAAATTATTATTATATACTTGTTAATTCATTTTCCAAATTATTTTAACACATTAATTATTAATTCTTCCTCCTCTAAATTAAATACACTCATAATTAATTATTATAAACCCTTTCTTATTTTATTTCCTATTTAACAACACGGTCGATCTCACGATCATCTTCATCTTCATCGTATTGCTATCACGCTTCCCTCTCTCTCTCCTCAAACCCTCAAAGTCTCAAACTCTCGCTCTTCTGATTTTGCTGCTGTCAAGTTGCTTCTCTGGTGCCGAATTAGGTAGAAGGGTAAGGGTAATAGATTGGTAAGGTTCTATAAATTATTTCTATGGTAATTTGGTTGTCTCCGATTGAATTTCTGTTCACAATTCTAGACCCCGAGTTCTCTAACGGGCGCTTCTAGTGATCTAGTTGGGTGATCTTGTTGTGGTGAGCATCTCCAGGTACACGTTGTGCTCATCATCTTCTACCTCGTGTGTTTTGCATATTATCAATGGATTGGATTTAATGTGGCTTTGGCATTGTTGGAAATTTGGAAATTATTATCCCCAATGTATTATGGATGAAATGATTTTTGCAATTGGCGTGGATAAATGTTTTGGGAGACTTTCACTGGATTAATTGTTGGCTTGTTGGTGCCTTATGGTGCTCTGTGTATTTGATGGTACCTTATGGTACTCTATGGAATAATTGGTACTTTGTACCCCGTGAACATTTATATAAATTTTGCCTGTAGACATTACTTGCAGTTAAGCTCTACTCCTTTGGGTCATAAGTTACCTTCTAGGAGGTGTGCACACTTAAGGACGTAGAGTGAGGTGGGATATTATTGTTGTGACCCCAATTTGGGTGTCGTCCACGTATACTGATGATTACTTTCTGTTGAAAGTTTTCCCCCACAATGTTTTATCAATGGTGATTTTGAAGTTGGTAAAATTGATTAACATTATGGTGTGAGTTAATATTTTGCAAATGTAAAATGAGTTTCAAAATGTATTTTACAAGTTGTGGCAATGTTTACTCAGTTTTGCTGATTTGTGCGATCCCTTCGTGTTTTCTGTTGTTGTTTTCTGATCGCACGTAGTTGTGGATGAATTGAGGATTTGGGGATACGCTATCACATAGCTTATGACGAACGGATTGAATTTTCGAATGCTTAAGTTGAGTTGTGGTGTTGAAAGTATGTTTGTTTTACAATGTTGGGAATATTTTGGATGATTTGGTTGGGTTAATCCTGAGCACTCTATGATTTGAGCGGGGCGGTAACGCCCTGTTGGATTTTGCATTTCCGCTGCTATTTACTAACTTTTGGACGATTTGATCTAGTGTAATTCACTTGGAAATGTAACACCCCATCTCCAATCCAATCGTGGTTTTCGCAAACTTAACAACATATCATAAACATCGCAGCGGAATATATTAATTACCAGGACCTTGCTACGGTCTAAATGCAAGGATAACCGAACTTTAATACTTACAACCATCTAACCAAAATAATCACCCACCGAGTTTATAAGTATCTCAACAACCTATGTAATTCTTCATAAGTTTAAATATCAACAGACGGGTGCACTGGCACAACCCGTGCTCAAAATAAATCCTGTCCTAAGTCTAACCGTCCTTACTCTCAAGATGAGTCTTCATAGGACACTTACCTGCAAAATATAAACAACAGCCCCCGAGGGGGTCAGCTGTGACACCCCTACCATTAATACAGTGCTTACCGTCCAATTTCCTTACATATCAGATACACGCAGCGGATATATGCTTACATACAATGGGTGATACAATGCCGTTAGTCACCCACGTGACTAACAAGGCTACTACTTCTACATACAGCATCGGTCTGATGGACCGGAATCCCGAGTACTAGAAGTCTACAATACGTTCTCCGTTTACCAAATACTACTACAATCTTCATTCAATACAATACTCCAAGTACAATACAGTATAATCTACATACCGAGTTTACTAGGTTCCTTATACAAGTATAATACCTCTTCCAGTTCATACATACTCACTAAGAGACTACTTACTACCCATTCCTCACTACTACATTACTTTCTAAATACAAGGGTGTGCCTCCGGTCTCTTCCTTGACCATATTCGTTTCGGGTACCTGCACACTAAAAAAATGTCCCCCGAAGGGGTCAGCTTTCGCCGAGCATGATAATCGAATACCCCGCGTACTAGTGAGGGTACGCCGACCACTTGGTCGAATACATGCGGTTCATTTCATACAAGCATACATGCATACATGCTCTTACACACGGTACCATAATACTTACACAACATACATACATACAATTCAGTTCATACAAGGGATACGATATAAACCAACCAATACATACTTACCTCTTCCGAACTACACATACTCATTACATACGCAATATACAATTCATGTTAGCTTCATTGGTCCACCCGGGTTAATCGGGTGGAGATTACTCTTTTACTCGTTACTTCATACACATACATACTCATACACATACTTACTTACGGATCCATACTTACTTACTCTTACTCTTACTCAAGTTAAGTCGTCGGGACCTCCGGCCCTGGGGACTACACCGTCCCACCTCCGGGATTTACTTGACTCACTAATCCGGGATGCTACCCATTTAAGGGATTTGGGCCGCGGACCAGTTTAAGAGTCAGGAATTGCAGCCAACCTCTTGTGACTCCGCATCCTCACGCGTGGCCGAAGCTATATCGGACTTGTACTCATTCCAATTTACTCACTTAAGTTAGGAGTTAGATAGTTAGGAATTAGCACAAGTCAACATCCAAGCCACAATAATACAATACACATATACACATACATACGAGGTACAATACATTACACAAGTACAATACGAGGTTCGAATACCATTCATCATCATTCATATATTTCATGAATTATACAAACTAGTGCTCAAGACAATAAATATCAAGCACAACATAAGTCAAGCACAGGTAAGTGCAATAAAGTCCGATTCATGCATTTATCTTATTTAGGTGGTCAAATAAGCACACAAATCGGGGTAACCAGATTAGGATACAGGGCATGAGGAAATCATACCTTTTCCCGAAATCTACTTTACCGGTGTCTCCTCGTTCCTTAGTCCTTACTTGTCCCTTGAGTCTTATTCTTGAACCAATGACTACATGCCAAATGGTTCAATTAATACTAAGCATTACAATACATACATAGTTACTACTCCCGTACTTACCCCGTTGTCCCGTTGTTTCGGTTTAACTTAATGTTCATATACTTACAACTTTCTTAATTACTTCTCAAACTTGTTTACACTTCTTAGGGCCTTTAAAGGTCACCAAACAAGGCCTTAACAACTTCTAAAACCATTACCCATCAACGCCCCATGGTTAGAACCCCAAAAATCACATTTTACAAGCTTTTATAGGTGGTCCGGGACTTGGTCCGGACCCAAGGTCCCGGACCATGCACTGAAATCACTTACGGCGTATTTTTATTGTTGGTCCGGGACTTGGTCCTGGACCTAGGTCCCGGACCACCTGCTAGGGTGACTCTCGAACTGATTTTAAGTGCGGTCCGGGACTTGGTACATACCCTAGGTCCCGGACCCTGCTAAAAACTGCTACTAGGATGATTTTTCAACCCCAAATCAACCCTTAATCTACCCCTAATCATTCTTTCCACATGTTTCCTACATGTTTAAACACACTTAAACACTCACTAAAACTCCTTAAATCCATGGTCCAATACTTACTCAACTTCTTGTTCAAATTCAACAAATTTCCATTCTCATTCTCATACTTTGCACACTTGTGCATTCCTACACTCCTCTTTGCATTTTGCACTTTGTTCCAATGCCACCTTACCATTCCAATTCATTTCCAAGCAACTACAATATCTATACCCAAGTCCAACACTCTTTTTACCAATTCTTACGCACTAATTTTTCCTAACTTTTCCAATGCATTTCCATACACTTTGCTACAGATTTTACACTTCTTGTTCCTCATACTACAACTACCTCTTCATCACTACTAAACATATCTACTCAATCCAATATACACCTTGGTTCTCCCATTCACCAAGTCATTCCTAAATACACAATTCCTATCAAAATTTCGCCATAGCTCACCTACAATTCTCACTTATCCACACATACCCATTATCATCAAAATCATTCCTATTCTAGCCACACCCATACAAGGGTCCTACCAGCAGTACAAAGAAATCTCAATATCTCATTATTTCTTCAAAACACAATATCAATACACATACACAATTCTTTGGCTCTAAGGCCTCAATCCACATACTTGTTTCACAAATACCCAAACTTTCACAACTACAATTCGAATACATTATTTTGGTTTCTTTAAATTGGTTTACCCATTCCCATTACTCTAATGCATTAAATTTACCATTCAAGAAAGAGCTCTTACCTTGAGCTTACAATTCCTTCATTCCTTTTTCCACTTCTCCTCTTCCTCTCTTTCTTGCACAAATCGGTTTTGTGGGGAATGGAGTTGCCAAACTCCATTCCCATTACCCAAAGCATACAAAACAAGTATAATTAATATACTAACTCTTAGATTTATACTAACTCATTGAGATGTTTTAAACAAATTCTAGGGTTTACCTTTTGAAGCTTTTAGGAGGGGTTTTAGCCCTTGGTTCAAGAAGGTGAATCCACCACCATTGCAAGGTTGATATTGTGCTCAAAAGAGAGAGAGAAAATGGAGTGTTACAATGGGGCAAAAATCGGTTACCAAAGGAGATGAAGAAAACTTAAGGTTCTCATGGAGATTTTTACCTTAATGGAGAGAGGGGACTCCAAACTACACATTGATGCTATTTTCTTCCCCAATGGGATATACCCACGAAAATGACTTCCTCATTTTTGGATTTTGAAAAGAGAGAAGTGTAGAGGAGAATGAGGGGAGTTCAAATATGTAATTTGTTTTCGATTTGGAGCTTACATGAGGATGGAGCATGAAGAAGAAGATGGAGGAGCCATTGTTGTTGGTGAGAGCTCCAAAATCGCAGCCACAAGGAGAAGAAAGAGAGGGAGTACGATGGGGAAGAAAGAAATAGGAGAGAGAGAAGAAAAAGGTGAGGAAAGAGAGTATTCTTTTATTTTTGTATTCTTTTTCTTCTTTCTTTTCATCTTTTCTTTCTTTACTTATTTTTTTTTTCCTTTTGTGTGTGAGAGGGAAGGGGATCGGATGCCCTACAGCCCTTGTGGGTTTTAAAAATTTTATTTACAATAGTGGACACACTAGTTTGGTTTATTTATGCTTTTACCCCACAGTTTCCCGTTTTTGACAGTTTTTACTATTTTCTCATTTTATTGGTTTTATTGGCTCTAGACCTTCACTAATGCTTATTAATGATTATTTAGTTGACCAAAATTGTTACGAGTCTATTTGACCCGCTTAAAGACACGTTTTCCCGGTTACCTCGGAAAACGCGTTTTAAGGTTCGGTAGTGTTTTTAATCCATTTCGAGGATCCGTTTTCTTCGGGATTTGTTCCCTAATATTTATTTAGACTCAATTAAGCCTTTAGAATCCTTATATTACGCTAACCGAGGTCTCATACCTCTTACGGTTATTTAACGCTTATTTAGCGGTTTTCGCCTTTTAAGCGTTTCTTTATTTCTTTTGGATTTATTTTTCCTTACTAGTATTAATTAGGTACCATTAGGCCCTTAAATATGTATTAGATTAATTTTAATCCCTTTATTTAAGTTCGGGGTATTTCATCAGCACCTTTGCTGGTACGATTCTCTTATAGCCCCCAAGCTAACGGGGCTACGACGACTAATTGTCGATAGCATGGAGATTGATAGATACCAACATAAATAAGAAGTGCAATAAACATCAAGCCCACACATGAACAATAATATTCAGACAATGAACAACTTAAAGGCGTTCCCTTAATAAGCGAGTTAACCGTGTAACTCCTTAAGTTATGTTTCTTCTTAATCTCAGTCCAACCTTATCTTACTTCACTTTAATCCTTAACTAACATCATATACAACCATTCTTTAAATAGAAATGGTTGTATCTTATCTCAATGTTTATTTTTGCCGGGTCAAAGGCAACCCTAGCCAATGAGCTATTAACTCCACTGCTGAATAACAACTTATCTTAAAATTTGGATTTAGGTGATCCTACCGCACCATCTTAATCTGCCTCCTACCTTGGACTGAAAATCCAATGTAGCCGAGTTTGACATTCGACCCTAGGCAACAAGTTCGAAGACAAGTCTTCAGCAAAAGTCGGACCTGATTCAGATACCGACCCTTTTCCTTAATGCATGACAGGAGTCAGTCCCGGATTCCTCACTCCCCCAAGTTCCAGTTAGTAGAAAGTCTTAAAGACGAAGTGTTAGTTAAACCTTTCTCGGGTATTAACCAACCAACAAATGTGGGAGTGAATTTCTTATCTCATTCAATGTTACTAAGTATTGTTAGTAACTAAACTCAAAGTCGAGTGTGTTAGTGTAAAGCAAACACACAAGAAGATAATAGTCCGATTGCATGCTTTATCTTGTCTTAGTCATAGCAAGTAAACAAGTAGCATACAAGCCGAGGGACATTTCGTTAGCAAGCAGGTTACAAGAAAACCATACCGTTCACCGTCGACGGTTGTTTGTTTAATCTCCTTCCAAGTCCCAATTCACAAGTCCTAAAACATTCATTCAGTTTTAGGTTATTAATTAGCTCAACTCAACCCAACTCACTTAACCTTCTTAAGCACCAATGTTTACCCATTAATATTCACTAACTCCTTATAGTTTTAACTTAAACTTTTAAGTGCATTGTTTCTTGTTATCTCTTATACTTATTCACCCACTTAGTAGCCATTACACCCACCAAACATGTCCCTAATAACTTTATAACATCAATACCTACCAACCCCTATCATTACCTAACCTTTTCCAAGCTTAAACATCATTTTTATGGTGGTCCAGGACTTGGTCCTTACCTTAGGTCCCGGACCACCTCATTTCCTAACTCTCGGGTGATTTTTGACATTGGTCCAGGTCCTTGTATAGACCTTAAGTCCCGGACCATGTCTTTTCCTAACTCTCTGACTGATTTAATGGGGTGGTCCGGGACTTTATACTAGACTCAAGTCCCGGACCATAGTGCTGAAGCAACTCTCGACCCTTATTTAGTGTGGTCGGGACTTTACCTTGGACTTAAGTCCCGGACCAGCTATAGATTTTTACCATTTGCATTATTCTAAGTGTAGTTACACTTGCTCTCTTCATCCATGGTTTAACCAATGTTCACACATGATCTTAGGAATATTCTAATATGAAAATAACATCTTAAACTTGTCTAATTCCTTATCTAAACATGTTACTCAATTTCTTACAAAATCTCATAACACTTGTAATACTTTCCTTAGATTTCCAAGTGGTAGTTTCATGCCTAAAACTTAAACTAACCAAAATGTTTCCTCACCACAATACCACTACTCCCACCACAACCTTGGTGTATCCAACTCATTCCTTTAAACTCTAATTCCTTCAGAAAACTCCTAAGTCATTTAAACACTCAAAAACACTCTCTAGTTCACTTCTTTCACCAACTTAAGCCTTAAGAATTCCTAGTACATCTAGGTAACCAAACTTCATTTATACACCTCAAACTCCTTGTTTTCTCACCAAATTTTGGCATGGCTTCTTTAGTATATTTCTACACCCAAACATTTGGTTTCCACCATTAAACAACCATGAACACTCAAATTCCTACTACACATTCTCTACACACAATTACACCAAGGATTACACTACATCACAATATAATGCATAAACATAAATTGCTTGGCACTTAGGCCCTTAAATGACATAAAGCTTAACCACTGAATTTCCACATTAATAGCCTTTGACCTGCAAATACACACAACAATGCTCCCATTGCAATATAAATGCTCTTGTAATTCACCTTGTGATTGTCGAACTATCTCATTTCCCATTTGCTCCTTAGATAAAAGTTCTTAATATAGTCATGTTCTTTCTCTTAGGTTTAATAATCCCTTAATTATGTAGAATCTATGATAAACTTATCATCTATCTAATTCCCATCCCTTAAAGCATTAAAACACCTTAAGGTAAGACATTTACCTTGTTTTTCCAAGCTTTTCGTCACACCTTTCTCATTAGTTTTCCTTGTATAACTTTCGGCCACCAACTTAATTCCCCTTGATAATGTTCTAAACAATATACAATGACTCTAATGAGTGCTAAACAATACACTAACCTTTAGGAATCATTCCTAGGTTAAAAATGTGTTTAAGGTATTCAAATGAGTGTTTACCTTTGAAGTCTTAACTTAAGCTTGGATATGAACCAAGAAGGGATAAAACAAGACCCCATCAGAAGTTGATTTTCGGTAATGGAGGAAAAGTGATGGAAAAAAGATTTTTCTAACATTTTCCTTACCTTGAATGAATGGAGAAGCTAATGAACCCTTCCAGCTAATTTTTCCTCCTCTAATGGCGATTTCCCATGGCTCCAAAATGATGCTTTTCCAACTTTGAAAAGATAGGAAGCAAGAGTTTAACCTAACTAAGAGTAATATGTTTTAGTTTTTGATTTGGAGCTAAAATGGAGATTTAGTGAGCAAAGGAAGGTGAGTCAACAATGGGGCTGGTTCTCACGGTTTGAGAGGATGAAGAAGGTGAAGAAAACGGTGGAAGAAGAGAATGAATGAAGAAGAGGAGAGAGGTAGGCTTAAAAGGTAAGATTTTCTATTAAAAAGTAAATAGTACTATTCTAACTCCTCTCTCTCTTTTCCTTAATATGCTGGCCCATGTGGTGACTCACCACTTCAAAAACCGTCTTACTTAAGTTTCAAGGAAATCAACTTAAAAAAGGCAAAAATAGCTAATATTATTTTAAATCTTCTATGGCGGAACCTGGCCTCGACGAGGGTTCAGCCTCATCGTCCCGGTCCACTAGTTGTAGAAGGGTCCTGACTTCTGGACTACTCTGGGATTCTTGTTTGCAGCTGGCTTCGTTGCCTTCTGACCGTCAGATCCAACTCCCTGATCGGTCCTGCCCATACCCATCATCTTGGGTCTAAAGGCTCTACAATCGGGGTTTCGGAAGCACTCGTATGCCCGGTGCCTGTATACCCGGCAGAAATTGGAGCCCGGGGTGGTCCTTGTGACACCACTGACAGATGTAGCGTCGTTGGTAGCTACCACCAGCTTCCTTCCGAGACTCAGATCCTGATTATTCTCATCATTAGTAATTGTGTCTTAATGGTTGCTAAATGATACTTAATTCACTTAAAGTGTAATTCCTTACCCTTTGGCGCTCTAGAGCGCAGGGACTTTGCAGCAATAGCATACGTCAACTTCAGTGGCTCTTCAGTAGCCTTCTCATTTTCCACCTTACTCTTCTAGCTTTTCTGGGCCTCAGGCTGGTACTTCTATTACTTGTACCCGCCTTGCCCTTGACTCTCAGCACCCTTACCGGCCGTTTTCTTCTTAGCGGCATTGTCCTCGTCCCCCAGCTGGACGGTTATCTCAACCTTAGCAGCGGCATGATAGCACTCCTACTTACAAAGTATTAGTTTCTCTCACTCTCATAGTCTAAATCTTATTCACTTACTTATATCTTAACCTTTCTCTTTACCTGCAAGGTAGTATAACTAGTCGGTCCCATGCCGTAGCGGAGTCAATGGCTCAGCCCGCCATAGAAGAGGTCCACCAGTATCTGGTTCGAATATCCCAGACCCGACAGAAGGTGAAGCAAGGCGGTGAACTCTGAGTAATACTCGTCCACCGTCATCTTGTCGTCTGCTTCAGCGCATCTAGCTGTAGGCGCTTCTTCGTCTGCACATGGGCGGAATAGTACTTGGCTCGCAGTAGAGCTGTGTACAGGTCCCAACCGAACTCTGGATTGGCCACATGCTCGGCCCTCACCAGCTTCAACCAATCGCCCGCCGCTCCCTTCATGTAGAACGTGGCCAGATGCACCTTGATCCCAGCAGGGACATCAAGGGTCTCGAAGGCGGTCTCCAGCTCGAAGATGTACGCCTCAAGCTTGGCGGGATCAGTCTCCCCCTTAAATGACGCGGGTCGAAGGTCAGCCAGACTCTTCACCCAGTTTGGTTCCCGGGCTGTGGTGGTGGAGGTGGTGTAACACCCCTCATAACAATTACGTAATAGTCGCTCACGTGAACAGGAAATAAAGGCGTCTCACAGCGGAAGGAATTACAGTAGTAGAACTCACATGGGTGTTACTTGCCACCACTCGCCCATACGAGTGATGTAGCAGTACAACATCTTAACAAAATTAAACATAAAAATACAATCCGCAGTGACAACGAGATACCACCTACATTTCTATCTAAGTATCAAAAGCACAACTACTGTGAGCATCTAAACATAATCCAAATCTTACAACCCCTTTCCAGTGGGATCATTTAATACATAACAAGGTATGAACTGTAAATCCAAAAATCAACATCGTCCTAACTACCCAGTCCCGCACTTCGGCTTCAACGTGTTCAGCAACCTGCAATAAGTGTAGTCTCAGCGATAGACGCTGAGTATGCCGGATCTGGACCCTATTGGTCACTTGTCATTTTTAACCGTCTTGATATTAGATTGATTTCATGCTTTGTCATTTTACAGATATAATAGATACTGTAACAACATGCATGATTATATAATCATTCATCCAATCCAAGCAGTCATATATGGGTATACCATTACTGTCATACATCGTACAATACAATGGCATCGTGAACTCATTCATCGCATGTTAACATCATCACATAGTACATCACTCGGCCCTCCGGGCCTTCACATATCGTTTGTTTAGGTTAGCACAGTAACATCATCACATAGTACATCACTCGGCCCTCCGGGCCTTCACATATCGTTTGTTTAGGTTAGCACGGTCGGGCGTCAGTTAGGACAACCCGAAATATACTCACTTGGACAGTAGTCCCACGTACACACAAGGTGCTCACTGCCCTGATCATCCGAAGACTCTGGGACTTATTCACTTTGCCTTTGTAAAGGCGTCCATTTAGGTGGCCAAGGGCCTGGTGCCAACGGTAGCACACTCCGCCTGACGATCTATCTAGGCTCGATCAGGATTAACTAGGGAAAACCCGATACGGGATAACCCAAGAGATCTCTACGCGCGACCAGCAGCCAGTGACTGTCTGGATTAAGGTACATCATCACATTCATTCACACTCCACTGTTAGCTTTGTTAGTTAGATAGTCAGTTACAGTTTTTGTTATGGAGTACATCACTTAATTTGTTGGCTGCCCTATGGGTCTTACGCATGCCTAGAATTATTCTAGGTAACATTCACGTTCGAGTCAAAGCTCTAGAGACCGACAATGTCGTGTCCCGTTCCTAAGTATTTTACTTAGGTTATAACTACATACTTGTAATACTTAGCGTATTAAGTCAAGCAACAGTGGTCACAATCACACATTTCGCATATGTAGTTTTGTATAAGTCGATCTATAGTCGACGTAGTATTAGTCCCGTAGGACGTTCGTGCATAAATAAATAATGCAATGAACATAACTACATATCATACACATACATCACATACATACATCACATACGTACATTCACACAAGTTATTTATCAAACAAATCCGAGCCCGAGGAATTCCTCAGGACAACCCGGATCAAATCCCTTTACATACCGTACACCGTTGACTAGATTCGTGCAGTGCAGACCACTAGAGCTTTCGAGCGCGTACGTCGGGAATGCGATCTAGTAATACGAGGAACACTAAGCGTCAATCCATATGACAGCACAATTCGGTATTTCCGAATAACGTTTGAAATCCTAGTACTATGTCCCCAGACTTAACATTGTTACTGATTAAGGTATCATTATTAATATTTATAAACTCCTTACTCGTTGTGTGAGTTATTTCTTGGTTTACATTAGAGCATGAAACCTTGCATTATACACTTATGATACTTCACTAGGGTTTATTTATCAACCCAAAGTCTTATACTATCCTTAGTATTTTATGTCGTTATAACTATAGTGTATAACTTTATTTCTTGGTACGTGTTTATCTTTGTATGTATGCATTTAACATAACAGCTTGAATAACTACATTCTTAGCCACATAATATTATTTGTGTTATATCTGTTCCTTAATGTTATATGGTACGATATTTTACGTGTCGCTAGACTTTATTACATGTGGCTTGGCAACTTAGGAATGTATCGAAAATAACATACACATGTGCCACATTTGAGCTCCTTTATATACTTCCATTACTCATAACACTACCACATAACTTATAATATATTGTAGGTATTTAATTTTACAACACCAAAAACCTTGTGGTAAAATATAACCCAAGGTTGTTCACATTTGTTTTATTTTCGGTTGCATATATATATCAATTCCCTTTCACATCTCAAAGTTACCATCCCACCATAATAATTATAGATAAACACAGGTCTGTATTTCAACTTAACCTCTCGTTGTAATTCAATTGAACAGAAAGCAACATGATATCGGGAATCTAACGATCATGCCCTTGCAGTATTTTTTTTTCCTGTTTGGTGACTAAGTTGATTTCCAAAATTCCTAATGAATGTATCAGTCGAATTCACCCTCCTAGAAGTATTTTAGGTTCATTATTAACTCTCTCCACTCTCACCAACCACTTAAAACAATGAAGCTGCCCTTTCTGAAAACTCATCTAGCAGAAATCCAAATCTGCAGGAACTTTAAGTACCAGTCCTACACGGTTTCCTTTAAACTCCCTTTGCTGGTTGTAAATCAGGTTCCCAAAAGGCTTCACATGTCAGTTACACGAATTAGTTAGGTTTTAAGCTACTTAATCACTCAATGCCATTAACTATACTCCCTGCAGCTTAGTTATACAGAGAGCAAGTTCTGAGACTGAAACCAGAACAGAAACCAGTCTGCAGTTTCTTTTTTTTTTTCATTTCATTACTCTCTGTTTGTTTACGTGGTTGACTCTCAGCCCTCTCCAACTGTTGTCCCGGTTAGGTAGGTGCGTTAACAGGTTTCTAAGCCCAGGACAACTTGTTACAGATACAAGAGACAGCCAGACACTAATCTGGTAAGAACTGGTACTTAACCAAAAATATGAAATCGACACTGGTAAGTGTTTTTTTTCCTTCTGTTTCATTCACTGTTGAATTCACGGTCTGTTTTTCTTTCTTATCTATGTGTTTACATACTTGGTTAAGTGGCTTAGTTAGGTTTTAAGTTCTTGAACCACCTAAGATCATCCCTTCAAGTTCACTGCAACTTTGTTATACTGAAACTGAAGTTTTTCTGGTATTGAAATCAAAACAGAAACGGTTAAGTGTTCCTTTCTTCCTTCCCTGTCTGTTTTCTTTTAACTGATTATATTCTCCCCATCTCCTTACCTATTTAACTACTGATGTATCGAGGTTTTTAGACTCAGAATGATTCAAGCAACCTTACTGATGCCACTGCATTGAGTTACTGAATTGAAAACTTCAGAACAGAAACTGTGATGTTGCAGAAAAACCGAAACCTGAAACTGGTTTAACCTTCCTATTTCCTCTCTTTGTTCACAACTCGACTTCCAATTCCCCCACACTGTCTAGCTACTTGGTTAAATGTCCTCATACTGTTTTAGCATCAAAGCCAACCCAAACCAACACGGTCAACTCTCTTCGGTAAACTCCTTATACAGAATCGATAAATGCTGCAGAAAACTGAAATACAATTTCTGCGCAATACCCCATCCAAACCTCACTCTTAATGCACTAAGCTGGGTTTTCTAATTTCCCCCAATGTGTTTGCAACTTAATTAAGTGTTTCAGAAATGTTTTAAGTTCACCATTAGCCCAATAATCCTTATAACCCTTCTGGAAGGTGAGGATACAGAAGGCATAAATTACCGAATCTGCAACACATATCTCGGTGCATCTCTCAATCCAACTTCATTTTCACTGCACTAATCTGATGACTAACTTTCCAAAAGTTTCCTCAAACTTAGTTAAGTGCATTAGTATTGTTTTAGGTTCATAATTAATCAATGCAACTCTCATATCTTTCCTGGAATCAGTCTTACCGAAATCCAGAGTTACCAAAATCTGTAGCACAGATTTCTGTGCGTTTCTCCATCCAATCTCACTTCTTGGGCAATAAACTGGTTTTTAACTTTCTCCAAGTGTTTACAAACTTAGTTAAGTCGATTAAGAGCTCTAAGTTCATTCTCAAACTAAGGAGCAAGACACACACACACCTCTGAGAAGTACTTTTCACTACACTTGAAAACAGAAAGACTGAAACTATAATACTGATAACTCTATATTTTTTTTGTTTGTTCACGAATTGGCTTTCTGATCTTTCCCACTTGCTAAGAGTGTTATCAGTAGTTTAGGTTTAAAACTCTTTTGAAATCCTTCTACACAGAAACAAATCTCATTGTTACACAGAAACAGTTTCTTACACAGTTTTTCTTTCTTTAGTTTAGTTGAGCTTATACAAACACCTGCACTAGTTCATTGTTATTTTCCAAGGCAGTTAGTACCTAGATGGTTTGGTGCTTCAAAACTCCTTAGGTACTTTCATAGTACAATCCCACACAGACTTACACTAAGAAACATAAGGTTCTAACTCAAAATTTATTCTGGTTTCTGCTGTTGTTAAAATAGCCCACACCAATTTTTTTCTTTTGTTTTCTGAGAACTCTCAGTTTTGGTTTTCTTTTCAGTTTCCATTCACTACTAACCTAGATCGTTGTGTGTTTGACTGAGTTTTAAGTTCCTAGTCTAGCCCTCCTATCCTCACATCTCCTCTGCACGGTAGATACCCCAAGACACGGGCTCATCAGTTGGAGCTACACAGAAAAAAACCAGAGCTGCTACATTTGTTCCCTGTTTGTTTTCTTTTCTTATGTTGTGATCTGTTTTTACTTCTTTTCTTCAACACCCTCACGTAAAGAGATTTGTTCAGGTGTATTATAGGGTTGTAAGGTATTAGCAACTCAAAGACACTCATATACCGAAGTGACATGCTTCAGGTTGGCATGATTGTCAGGTTTGATTGATTTGATCTTCTTTCTGTTTTCTCTGATTTTTCATAAGTTAAGAAGTTACTCTTGCATCAGGAAATACCAGCTCCTTACACATTGTTTATTCCTCAAAACATCACGCAGGTAAAAGCTCTTGTTAGTTCAGAGATTTACTACCTTAAGATTTTTCTTCTTTTCTTTCAGGATTGAAGCTGGTTCTCCCTGGTGAACCCTTGGCACAATGAGACTTCCAGCACCGTGGTCACTTGACGACTACTGAGAAAAGTTATTCAGAGGTTACACTGTGATAACTCAGAGAAAGGGCATAGGTTGGATCTATCTGAGATAGGTACGATCCTTACCTTGTTTTTTTTCTTCTACTGATAATGGCACAACAAGGAAAGTGTGCTTGGTCTTGTTCCCCAAGCTGAGTCCTACTCACTGATCTATTTCGTGAAGAGAGACAGGAGAGAGCAGGAGTTCCAGATCAGCTAGGATTGTTGTGGGTAATAAGTAAGAGGGCAGTGTGTAAGCTCAGTATGAGCGCACACAAAACAGATGAAACAATGATGTGGAAACCGGTTGTAGTTTACCTCATTGAGTTCTGTTTTTTTTTCCTTGAAGCGATGGTGGCTTGTTGCACGTTGAGTTGATGCGTTCTCCAGGGACTAGATGCTCAGACCGATTTATGCAGAGATTGAAGAGCTAGTCAGATTGACAGAAGGTGAAACCAGCATGGACAGAAGAGAATTGGAAAGCGCAGTTGCCTACCTTACGGGAAGGTAACAACTGGGTTGGTTTGCTTCAGTTCTTGCGCATTGGAGAGGAGTTCCCGCATGGAACAGGAGGTGCCTGGTCTCGTTAGACAGGGACACTGATTCGAGAAGGAAAGCTGAGCGGGTTTATCGGCTCTATCGAGCTACTGAGACCAAGACAGTGCAGGTGGGTGTGAGTTAGCAGAGGAATGTTATGGGTGTTTGCAAATATCCATGAGCCTGTCGTGAGGAGTGTTATGGGCGGTTGCAATATAAATAGTACTGTCGTTATGGAGGTTTGGGATAGTTCAGATTCTGAGGAATTGAGTTCAGAGAAGGATGTCGAGAGTTGATTCTCTCCCTTCTGTAACTTCAGTAAAGGGGCTACTAAATATAAATCGTGGGTATATTATACCGAATTCGAGCACAGCTCAAGCGGTTAAGGTTTCGGGATATGTACGAGATGTCTCGGGTTCGAATCCCGGCTAGACCATGTTGCTCTTTTATTTTTTTTTCCAGCCTTATTATGCCTATTGATTGCATATAAGTGACTTGTATTAACATGTCACGTTATTAGTTGTATGTACATATATATGTACGACTATTTCGTTATGTCCCGTTTTTAATTACATCATTATACGGGTACAACTATTATAGTAGTGTTCTAATTATGTACGACGTTATAATTCTGTAACGTTGTGTATATGTACGTATATATTCGTTTTATACTTTAATGTTGTAAGTTATATATATTTAAATAACGTTTATTTATTTAGGGGTATTTCAGTCTACCCCTTAAAGAGACTTCGTCCCGAAGTCGTCTTTCTCGAATGCTTTATAGCAACTACCCATATAGCCATGGTGCACATCTATTTGATGTGGCGATACCTAAGCGATACAATATAACTGAATTCATAAGGAGTGTACACACACACATATATATATATATAACAATAGTCAACCATTCATACATGTTCACAACATACACATATGCGCAATGCGCAAACAACCTACCAATCCTGACAACCTCCCCGAGGTGTCATACCATATCATCCTTCCACATTTCGTATCTAATTATTCGTTTCGTATCTAAGCGATACCCTAAGTAATCAATCTACAAGGTACAACAATATATCACCGTATCATAAAGTAGGTACTACACCTGGGTGTAAGCGCGCCATTAAGTATTTCATAAAATTCATACATACGAGTGCACATCTCACACACAATTCAACCACGTACGCCCCGCGTACCCAACAACACCAATAAAATGAACAAACAACACTCAACAATCAACATCGTGTGCCTCGCACACCCACAAACATACCAACAATCAATATCGTATGCCCCGCATACCCACAAACTATTATATGCCCCGCATACAAAATAAGCCAACAACAACTGTGAACAACAAAATTCAGTGAGAACATGTGCACAGCCAAGAGGCTTACCCCCCTTAAAAAGGGTTACGCCCCGTACCCCGCAAGTATTCAACAGCCGCTCCATAAGGAGCGCTGAATACTTGGCTCTCATAGAGTCCTCTAATTCTCATGTGGTATCTTCCACCCTTGGAGTAGATTATTCTCCCATTAGAGAGACGGGTATGACTTTAGCCCCTTCGGCCTCTTAAATATATAAAGGGTGAGGCACGTATTTGTGCTCTCTCCCAAGTTCGTTCTGATGGGCCCACTCGCTCTGTATGAGGTGTAGACCCATGAACATAGGCTCAATTTCCCTCTTTTCATTACTGTGTATCCTCTTATTTGGATCACTAGCATACATTCGGTGTCTTCTCCCACTGATATTCAGCTTGAGATATATCATCCGTGTCTCCTGGTGGTTTTGTTCCAGAGTAATATACTGTTGTAGTTCTTTGATACACACTCTTGTTGATATCCACTGCATCTTTCTGTATTTCTACTAGATTAATAACTGCACAAGTGCAATACCAAAACACTCAGTCCTACAGAGTGCAGAGGCGTAAACTCTCAGCAGCTGATATCTAAAGAGTCAAACAGATAAGATGAGCGAATCATCATGTGAGTGGTACATTCCAAGTCCATTATTCCTTCTTAAGGTATCTGCTAGCATTTAGCTTGTCTCTTATCATTGCGTAGTCACGCGTTTATGTTCACATCATTTGGTAGATTCCTCTGGATTGCAAGAACTTGCATGATCCTTATGAGGGTTCTACGTATTATTCGTCCATATAGTGGTTTCTTGTGTCTGTCGTCTGCTTCGTCATCTTTGAAGGGTCTCCTTGTCTTCACTGTGTATCGTCTGCTACTCTGTGTTGTAGGTTCTTAGTTTCTCTAGCCCGTTGGTTAACTGCGGCTCTTCTCGTCCATCTTCGAGGTAATCTGCATCACTGCCCGTAGTACGGAGTTGACTACTTCTCGTGTTCCTAACACTACTTGTCTACATGCATGGGGTACCATACTGATACATTACTACTTACCTGACTAACCTATAAATAAGTCTGTCAGGCCCACATGCTCCTATCGGAGTGCGGTCGTCCCATGTCTCGTTTAGTAAACTGGTAGTGTCCGTCACACGACTATTTGAAGTATTCTATTGTCAATCTCCCTTTTGATGGATGTCCTTGTTGTAGTTTGATGTTGATTGGTCCGCCATGTTGGTTATCCTGTCGTAGATTCTAATGTTCTAGCAGTATGGTGGTAAGGTGGTTGGGACATTATTTTTGTTCCCTGGACTCATGTCCTTAGTAACATATTAGTGGTAGCACTTGGTCGCTAACCAGTTAAACGTTAAACGTTGATTCGTCTGTATGGTTGTAATCGGTTTACGTAATACTGGTGCTATGGTAGCAATGTCAGTTCTCCCATCTCGATCTCCATGAGTACGTACATAATTATTTCCTCCAGGTTTAATCATTATCATATTTCCCTATGCTTCCCGATACGGCGTAGGGTAAGTTCTCATACTTGAGTATTTATATGTGTTTCCCTCTCTCGTTTAATTGGGTGTATTGTAGATTGCATGATTGCTTGAGCAGCTTGGCTCTTCATCTTTCCAACTATTCTCATTGATGGTACTGCATCCACAAAGGGTATGCTATTTCTCATAAGATTTGGTTTGTCCATTAGGACTAAACATTTATCACTGTTAGTGATTAGCATTACATGCTGGTATATACTCCTGGTATTCAGCTAGTAAGTAATGTCTTTGTTGTTACTTATTGTTTAGTGCTAGTTACTTGTAACTGCAGTTATTTATATTTCGGTTGCGCGGTATGGCGCCCGTTAGTAACTCATTATTGTTATTCACATTGCTTACGGTATGTACCGTAGCTTGCTTGTTTCATTATATTAACTTTGATCTTGCTATTTGAGTAATATTCCTGGAAAGGTAATTGGAGTCGGTGTTCCCGGTCTCCTGAGCTTATGCCTCTTATTTGTACATTAGGTATGCGTACTCGCGCTGTTTAGTGTTTGGTTAAGTGTTTGCCATTGTTTTAATTTGAACATTCGTTCCTCACTGATAGTCGTCACAACAGTGAATGACATGTTTTTAATATATCTACACTTATCATTTTCACATGGTTAGATGTTAAAGGCGGTAGCCATTCTTCCACTTAGGATTTGTTTCATAATCGGTATGATGTTGATAATACATATAGTGCTTAATCTTGATGTTGATCACTTTTAATTGTACATAATCATACATGGCACTCCTTGGTAAAGATAGTGCTCCGAGGTGGTAATTATTCATGTGTTCAGTGTTGATTCGCGCTCCTTATTATGAAGGTATTGGTAATGTCCGTATTACGGTAGAATTGTTCTTTTCACTCTTGGTCCATCTGTGGACTGATACGTTTTACCAACTCTCTTGTGTTCATCACAGGTTGGCGCATACGTACATATAGTTAGTGAACTATAAGTTACATTTATTACAAAGTTATAATATTATAGCGCATGCTATATACAGCATTTTATTAAATACGTGGCAATACTGTAATAATGGAAGAGTATTAGGAGTTGATGGAAATGGGAATTTTGATGTATATGCCTTTAGGCCATAATATAGTTTATTAACGGTATGGGTTATAATATTTAATGAGAAAATGGAATTTATAACCTAAGGTTAGTATAAAATAAAACCTTAGGGATTTTAAATATATATCCTGAAATGCGACAAGATATTAAGATAAGTCCTTCATATGAATTGCATAATGTAATGCAACAAATCAAATAATCATCTTACATTAAGATGATGATGAAGGTGGGACATAAGATATAAGAGAATAAATCATGAGATATAAATGTAAGTGAATAAATACATAAATACTGTGCATACGGTATAGTTGGAAACTGTATGGCAGCGATCGTTATACGATTCTCTTCATAGTTTTACTTGTATGATTTAACACATATACAACGTAACTGTTAATTGCAAGTTTCCTTTGCTAGTTGTTTGTAACTAGGATACTGCAGTTTTGTTTATCCCTACTATAATTAATTTCGGCAACTTGTGAAGAGTTTCAGGAGTCATACGACTCTGGTGTGATCAGCACCAGTGTTGCACTAGCCTTTTACCCAATTTGTGGTTGGTTTTCCCTTGATCCCCGGGAATCAGGTTTCACCATCCACTTCCAATTTAGCCATTTAATGGTTTGTTAATTAAATTATGTTATCTTGGCTCTCAGCCTGTGTCATTTGACTTGTCTTGTTTAATAGTTATAATTGTAATGGGCTGGTGTGCCATTTCCATTGCGTTATTCAGACTCGTCGGGTCCTTCATAGGTTGTAGGCCTCGTATCTTAGAGGTTGATTGTAACAATTGTAGTTATGTAGTTTATACTAGAGGTGTACAATTGTTTGGTGATTATTGGCAGCCATGGTGTCGTACCATAGGTCTACGCAGTTTACAATATTTGTTCGTACGATGTTAGCAGTGGTAACTGCAGGAGTAATTATTTGCAGCACTTGCAGTAGCAAGTGCGGGGTAGACGAAATTACTGGTACATTGTTTAATTCAGCGCTTGTAGTGGCAAGCGCGCCATGCAAGTAGAGTTGTCGGTTCCCGACTTGTTTGTCTCACTTCTGCATTGGTTGTTTAAGCACTATTAGAGTGATTGTTCGTGAATAAGAGATATTTGGATTTGGGAAATTTTCCTGACCACATTGTCATTAGAATAATCAAGTTCTCCATCACATTAGATTTATAGTAGCGTAAACGTTTGAACTTTGTCTCCCTACAGATACCGCCGCGACAGGGTTCTAGTGTCACTGTATTGTGTGCACACAAGTTTAGGATTGAAGTTTGAACATAACAGGACGGTCTCACAAAGTTCCTCTACGTTCTCAAGATAACTTCTTTTTACAGTTTGGTGGTCAAAGGTGCGGCGACGCTCTCGCGGAGTCCATGGTGCTCTCGGTCCGCTTGCCCTGCTGTTCTTGGGTGATCCTTTCCACGATGTTGTAGTAGTAGTGGTGCTCGCCTAAGGCGGTGCCTAATGATACTGTGCTTGGTCGTCAATGGAGGTATGACATTGAGGTTGTATCAGCGTTACAGGAGCAGGAATTATTCATTCGCTGCGAGAGTGTTTAAACAGTCTGTTGGGCTTGGTAGCCCGTTTCTCTATATTCGGGAATTATATTCCTTGGTTGTATTATACTTATTGGGTTGTGGCGGGAGGGATACTGTCGGCGGTAGTTCGTACTGGACTTCCACATGAAAGTGGACTGTCGCCAATGTACTCATGACGTTTGTGTCTCCTCCTGGCTGAGCTCTCAGCTGGACCTTAACAGGGGTAATATTCCCGGGCCTCTATGCCCTTGGCCAGCTTCCTGGCTCACACCACCACTAGATGTCGGTATTACCGTTCGTCTTCTCAATAACACACCATAATACAATCAACTCATTTGTGTGCCCTAAGGGCTACACTTGCAGGCCAAAGGCTCTACCAACACATAATTTCATTAAGACACAAACGTTTCGTACCTCACGGACGTTTCCCAAGTTTCCCAAATCCTAAGCTCACTGTCTTAACCTAGTATCTCGTCATCAGAGCGGTACTCCGCTCTGATACCACTTTTGTAACACCCCTCATAACAATTACGTAATAGTCGCTCACGTGAACAGGAAATAAAGGCGTCTCACAGCGGAAGGAATTACAGTAGTAGAACTCACATGGGTGTTACTTGCCACCACTCGCCCATACGAGTGATGTAGCAGTACAACATCTTAACAAAATTAAACATAAAAATACAATCCGTAGTGACAACGAGATACCACCTACATTTCTATCTAAGTATCAAAAGCACAACTACTGTGAGCATCTAAACATAATCCAAATCTTACAACCCCTTTCCAGTGGGATCATTTAATACATAACAAGGTATGAACTGTAAATCCAAAAATCAACATCGTCCTAACTACCCAGTCCCGCACTTCGGCTTCAACGTGTTCAGCAACCTGTACAATAAGTGTAGTCTCAGCGATAGACGCTGAGTATGCCGGATCTGGACCCTATTGGTCACTTGTCATTTTTAACCGTCTTGATATTAGATTGATTTCATGCTTTGTCATTTTACAGATATAATAGATACTATAACAACATGCATTATATAATCATCATCCAATCCAAGCAGTCATATATGGGTATACACATTACTGTCATACATCGTACAATACAATGGCATCGTGAACTCATTCATCGCATGTTAACATCATCACATAGTACATCACTCGGCCCTCCGGGCCTTCACATATCGTTTGTTTAGGTTAGCACAGTAACATCATCACATAGTACATCACTCGGCCCTCCGGGCCTTCACATATCGTTTGTTTAGGTTAGCACGGTCGGGCGTCAGTTAGGACAACCCGAAATATACTCACTTGGACAGTAGTCCCACGTACACACAAGGTGCTCACTGCCCTGATCATCCGAAGACTCTGGGACTTATTCACTTTGCCTTTGTAAAGGCGTCCATTTAGGTGGCCAAGGGCCTGGTGCCAACGGTAGCACACTCCGCCTGACGATCTATCTAGGCTCGATCAGGATTAACTAGGGAAAACCCGATACGGGATAACCCAAGAGATCTCTACGCGCGACCAGCAGCCAGTGACTGTCTGGATTAAGGTACATCATCACATTCATTCACACTCCACTGTTAGCTTTGTTAGTTAGATAGTCAGTTACAGTTTTTGTTATGGAGTACATCACTTAATTTGTTGGCTGCCCTATGGGTCTTACGCATGCCTAGAATTATTCTAGGTAACATTCACGTTCGAGTCAAAGCTCTAGAGACCGACAATGTCGTGTCCCGTTCCTAAGTATTTTACTTAGGTTATAACTACATACTTGTAATACTTAGCGTATTAAGTCAAGCAACAGTGGTCACAATCACACATTTCGCATATGTAGTTTTGTATAAGTCGATCTATAGTCGACGTAGTATTAGTCCCGTAGGACGTTCGTGCATAAATAAATAATGCAATGAACATAACTACATATCATACACATACATCACATACATACATACAATACATTCACACAAGTTATTTATCAAACAAATCCGAGCCCGAGGAATTCCTCAGGACAACCCGGATCAAATCCCTTTACATACCGTACACCGTTGACTAGATTCGTGCAGTGCAGACCACTAGAGCTTTCGAGCGCGTACGTCGGGAATGCGATCTAGTAATACGAGGAACACTAAGCGTCAATCCATATGACAGCACAATTCGGTATTTCCGAATAACGTTTGAAATCCTAGTACTATGTCCCCAGACTTAACATTGTTACTGATTAAGGTATCATTATTAATATTTATAAACTCCTTACTCGTTGTGTGAGTTATTTCTTGGTTTACATTAGAGCATGAAACCTTGCATTATACACTTATGATACTTCACTAGGGTTTATTTATCAACCCAAAGTCTTATACTATCCTTAGTATTTTATGTCGTTATAACTATAGTGTATAACTTTATTTCTTGGTACGTGTTTATCTTTGTATGTATGCATTTAACATAACAGCTTGAATAACTACATTCTTAGCCACATAATATTATTTGTGTTATATCTGTTCCTTAATGTTATATGGTACGATATTTTACGTGTCGCTAGACTTTATTACATGTGGCTTGGCAACTTAGGAATGTATCGAAAATAACATACACATGTGCCACATTTGAGCTCCTTTATTATATACTTCCATTACTCATAACACTACCACATAACTTATAATATATTGTAGGTATTTAATTTTACAACACCAAAAACCTTGTGGTAAAATATAACCCAAGGTTGTTCACATTTGTTTTATTTTCGGTTGCATATATATATACATCTAATTCCCTTTCACATCTCAAAGTTACCATCCCACCATAATAATTATAGATAAACACAGGTCTGTATTTCAACTTAACCTCTCGTTGTAATTCAATTGAACAGAAAGCAACATGATATCGGGAATCTAACGATCATGCCCTTGCAGTATTTTTTTTTCCTGTTTGGTGACTAAGTTGATTTCCAAAATTCCTAATGAATGTATCAGTCGAATTCACCCTCCTAGAAGTATTTTAGGTTCATTATTAACTCTCTCCACTCTCACCAACCACTTAAAACAATGAAGCTGCCCTTTCTGAAAACTCATCTAGCAGAAATCCAAATCTGCAGGAACTTTAAGTACCAGTCCTACACGGTTTCCTTTAAACTCCCTTTGCTGGTTGTAAATCAGGTTCCCAAAAGGCTTCACATGTCAGTTACACGAATTAGTTAGGTTTTAAGCCACTTAATCACTCAATGCCATTAACTATACTCCCTGCAGCTTAGTTATACAGAGAGCAAGTTCTGAGACTGAAACCAGAACAGAAACCAGTCTGCAGTTTCTTTTTTTTTCTCATTTCATTACTCTCTGTTTGTTTACGTGGTTGACTCTCAGCCCTCTCCAACTGTTGTCCCAGTTAGGTAGGTGTGTTAACAGGTTTCTAAGCCCAGGACAACTTGTTACAGATTCAAGAGACAGCCAGACACTAATCTGGTAAGAACTGGTACTGAACCAAAAATCTGAAATCGACACTGGTAAGTGTTTTTTTTGTTTTCCTTCTGTTTCATTCACAGTTGAATTCATGGTCTGTTTTTCTTATCTATGTGTTTACATACTTGGTTAAGTGGTTTAGTTAGACTTTAAGTTCTTGAACCACCTAAGATCATCCCTTCAAGTTCACTGCCGCCTTGTTATATTGAAACTGAAGTTTTCTGGTATTGAAATCAAAACAGAAACGGTTAAGTGTTCCTTTCTTCCTTCCCTGTCTGTTTTCTTTTAACTGATTATATTCTCCCCATCTCCTTACCTATTTAACTACTGATGTATCGAGGTTTTTAGACTCAGAATGATTCAAGCAACCTTACTGATGCCACTGCATTGAGTTACTGAATTGAAAACTTCAGAACAGAAACTGTGATGTTGCAGAAAAACCGAAACCTGAAACTGGTTTAACCTTCCTATTTCCTCTCTTTTTCACAACTCGACTTCCAATTCCCCCACACTGTCTAGCTACTTGGTTAAATGTCCTCATACTGTTTTAGCATCAAAGCCAACCCAAACCAACACGGTCAACTCTCTTCGGTAAACTCCTTATACAGAATCTAAATGCTGCAGAAAACTGAAATACAATTTCTGCGCAATACCCCATCCAAACCTCACTCTTAATGCACTAATCTGGGTTTTCTATTTCCCCCAATTGTTTTGCAACTTAATTAAGTGTTTCAGAAGTTTTAAGTTCACCATTAGCCCAATATAATCCTTATAACCCTCTGGAAGGTGAGGATACAGAAGGCATAAATTACCGAATCTACACATATCTCGGTGCATCTCTCAATCCAACTTCATTTTCACTGCACTAATCTGATGACTAACTTTCCAAAAGTTTCCTCAAACTTAGTTAAGTGCATTAGTATTGTTTTAGGTTCATAATTAATCAATGCAACTCTCATATCTTTCCTGGAATCAGTCTTACCGAAATCCAGAGTTACCAAAATCTGTAGCACAGATTTCTGTGCGTTTCTCCATCCAATCTCACTTCTTGGGCAATAAACTGGTTTTTAACTTTCTCCAAGTGTTTACAAACTTAGTTAAGTCGATTAAGAGGCTCTAAGTTCATTCTCAAACTAAGGAGCAAGACACACACACACCTCTGAGAAGTACTTTTCACTACACTTGAAAACAGAAAGACTGAAACTATAATACTGATAACTTCTCTATATTTTTTTTGTTTGTTCACGAATTGGCTTTCTGATCTTTCCCACTTGCTAAGAGTGTTATCAGTAGTTTAGGTTTAAAACTCTTTTGAAATCCTTCTACACAGAAACGAAATCTCATTGTTACACAGAAACAGTTTCTTACACAGTTTTTCTTTCTTTAGTTTAGTTGAGCTTATACGAAACACCTGCACTAGTTCATGTGTTGTTATTTTCCAAGGCAGTTAGTACCTAGATGGTTTGGTGCTTCAAAACTCCTTAGGTACTTTCATAGTACAATCCCACACAGACTTAACACTAAGAAACATAAGGTTCTAACTCAAAATTTATTCTGGTTTCTGCTGTTGTTAAAATAGCCCACACCAATTTTTTTCTTTCTGTTTTCTGAGAACTCTCAGTTTTGGTTTTCTTTTCAGTTTCCATTCACTACTAACCTAGATCGTTGTGTGTTTGACTGAGTTTTAAGTTCCTAGTCTAGCCTCTCCTATCCTCACATCTCTCTGCACGGTAGATACCCCAAGACACGGGCTCATCAGTTGGAGCTACACAGAAACAAAACCAGAGCTGCTACATTTGTTCCCTGTTTGTTTTCTTTTCTTATGTTGTGATCTGTTTTTACTTCTTTTCTTCAACACCCTCACGTAAAGAGATTTGTTCAGGTGTATTATAGGGTTGTAAGGTATTAGCAACTCAAAGACACTCATATACCGAAGTGACATGCTTCAGGTTGGCATGATTGTCAGGTTTGATTGATTTGATCTTCTTTCTGTTTTCTCTGATTTTTCATAAGTTAAGAAGTTACTCTTGCATCAGGAAATACCAGCTCCTTACACATTGTTTATTCCTCAAAACATCACGCAGGTAAAAGCTCTTGTTAGTTCAGAGATTTACTACCTTAAGATTTTTCTTCTTTTCTTTCAGGATTGAAGCTGGTTCTCCCTGGTGAACCCTTGGCACAATGAGACTTCCAGCACCGTGGTCACTTGACGACTACTGAGAAAAGTTATTCAGAGGTTACACTGTGATAACTCAGAGAAAGGGCATAGGTTGGATCTATCGAGATAGGTACGATCCTTACCTTGTTTTTTTTTCTTCTACTGATAATGGCACAACAAGGAAAGTGTGCTTGGTCTTGTTCCCCAAGCTGAGTCCTACTCACTGATCTATTTCGTGAAGAGAGACAGGAGAGAGCAGGAGTCCAGATCAGCTAGGATTGTTTGGGTAATAAGTAAGAGGGCAGTGTGTAAGCTCAGTATGAGCGCACACAAAACAGATGAAACAATGATGTGGAAACCGGTTGTAGTTTACCTCATTGAGTTCTGTTTTTTTTCCTTGAAGCGATGGTGGCTTGTTGCACGTTGAGTTGATGCGTTCTCCAGGGACTAGATGCTCAGACTGATTTATGCAGAGATTGAAGAGCTAGTCAGATTGACAGAAGGTGAAACCAGCATGGACAGAAGAGAATTGGAAAGCGCAGTTGCCTACCTTACGGGAAGGTAACAACTGGGTTGGTTTGCTTCACTTCTTGCGCATTGGAGAGGAGTTCCCGCATGGAACAGGAGGTGCCTGGTCTCGTTAGACAGGGACACTGATTCGAGAAGGAAAGCTGAGCGGTTTATCGGCTCTATCGAGCTACTGAGACCAAGACAGTGCAGGTGGGTGTGAGTTAGCAGAGGAATGTTATGGGTGTTTGCAAATATCCATGAGCCTGTCGTGAGGAGTGTTATGGGCGGTTGCAATATAAATAGTACTGTCGTTATGGAGGTTTGGATAGTTCAGATTCTGAGGAATTGAGTTCAGAGAAGGATGTCGAGAGTTGATTCTCTCCCTTCTGTAACTTCAGTAAAGGGGCTACTAAATAAATCGTGGGTATATTATACCGAATTCGAGCACAGCTCAAGCGGTTAAGGTTTCGGGATATGTACGAGATGTCTCGGGTTCGAATCCCGGCTAGACAGTTGCTCTTTTATTTTTTTTTCCAGCCTTATTATGCCTATTGATTGCATATAAGTGACTTGTATTAACATGTCACGTTATTAGTTGTATGTACATATATATGTACGACTATTTCGTTATGTCCCGTTTTTAATTACATCATTATACGGGTACAACTATTATAGTAGTGTTCTAATTATGTACGACGTTATAATTCTGTAACGTTGTGTATATGTACGTATATATTCGTTTTATACTTTAATGTTGTAAGTTATATATATTTAAATAACGTTTATTTATTTAGGGGTATTTCAGTCTACCCCCTTAAAGAGACTTCGTCCCAAGTCGTCTTTCTCGAATGCTTTATAGCAACTACCCATATAGCCATGGTGCACATCTATTTGATGTGGCGATACCTAAGCGATACAATATAACTGAATTCATAAGGAGTGTACACACACACATATATATATATATACATAGTCAACCATTCATACATGTTCACAACATACACATATGCGCAATGCGCAAACAACCTACCAATCCTGACAACCTCCCCGAGGTGTCATACCATATCATCCTTCCACATTTCGTATCTAATTATTCGTTTCGTATCTAAGCGATACCCTAAGTAATCAATCTACAAGGTACAACAATATATCACCGTATCATAAAGTAGGTACTACACCTGGGTGTAAGCGCGCCATTAAGTATTTCATAAAATTCATACATACGAGTGCACATCTCACACACACAATTCAACCACGTACGCCCCGCGTACCCAACAACACCAATAAAATGAACAAACAACACTCAACAATCAACATCGTGTGCCTCGCACCCCACAAACATACCAACAATCAATATCGTATGCCCCGCATACCCACAAACTATTATATGCCCCGCATACGAAATAAGCCAACAACAACTGTGAACAACAAAATTCAGTGAGAACATGTGCACAGCCAAGAGGCTTACCCCCCTTAAAAAGGGTTACGCCCCGTACCCCGCAAGTATTCAACAGCCGCTCCATAAGGAGCGCTGATACTTGGCTCTCATAGAGTCCTCTAATTCTCATGTGGTATCTTCCACCCTTGGAGTAGATTATTCTCCCATTAGAGAGACGGGTATGACTTTAGCCCCTTCGGCCTCTTAAATATATAAAGGGTGAGGCACGTATTTGTGCTCTCTCCCAAGTTCGTTCTGATGGGCCCACTCGCTCTGTATGAGGTGTAGACCCATGAACATAGGCTCAATTTCCCTCTTTTCATTACTGTGTATCCTCTTATTTGGATCACTAGCATACATTCGAGTGTCTTCTCCCACTGATATTCAGCTTGAGATATATCATCCGTGTCTCCTGGTGGTTTTGTTCCAGAGTAATATACTGTTGTAGTTCTTTGATACACACTCTTGTTGATATCCACTGCATCTTTCTGTATTTCTACTAGATTAATAACTGCACAAGTGCAATACCAAAACACTCAGTCCTACAAAGTGCAGAGGCGTAAACTCTCAGCAGCTGATATCTAAAGAGTCAAACAGATAAGATGAGCGAATCATCATGTGAGTGGTACATTCCAAGTCCATTATTCCTTCTTAAGGTATCTGCTAGCATTTAGCTTGTCTCTTATCATTGCGTAGTCACGCGTTTATGTTCACATCATTTGGTAGATTCCTCTGGATTGCAAGAACTTGCATGATCCTTATGAGGGTTCTACGTATTATTCGTCCATATAGTGGTTTCTTGTGTCTGTCGTCTGCTTCGTCATCTTTGAAGGGTCTCCTTGTCTTCACTGTGTATCGTCTGCTACTCTGTGTTGTAGGTTCTTGTTTCTCTAGCCCGTTGGTTAACTGCGGCTCTTCTCGTCCATCTTCGAGGTAATCTGCATCACTGCCCGTAGTACGGAGTTGACTACTTCTCGTGTTCCTAACACTACTTGTCTACATGCATGGGGTACCATAGTGATACATTACTACTTACCTGACTAACCTATAAATAAGTCTGTCAGGCCCACATGCTCCTATCGGAGTGCGATCATCCCATGTCTCGTTTAGTAAACTGGTAGTGTCCGTCACACGACTATTTGAAGTATTCTATTGTCAATCTCCCTTTTGATGGATGTCCTTGTTGTAGTTTGATGTTGATTGGTCCGCCATGTTGGTTATCCTGTCGTAGATTCTAATGTTCTAGCAGTATGGTGGTAAGGTGGTTGGGACATTATTTTTGTTCCCTGGACTCATGTCCTTAGTAACATATTAGTGGTAGCACTTGGTCGCTAACCAGTTAAACGTTAAACGTTGATTCGACTGTATGGTTGTAATCGGTTTACGTAATACTGGTGCTATGGTAGCAATGTCAGTTCTCCCATCTCGATCTCCATGAGTACGTACATAATTATTTCCTCCAGGTTTAATCATTATCATATTTCCCTATGCTTCCCGATACGGCGTAGGGTAAGTTCTCATACTTGAGTATTTATATGTGTTTCCCTCTCTCGTTTAATTGGGTGTATTGTAGATTGCATGATTGCTTGAGCAGCTTGGCTCTTCATCTTTCAACTATTCTCATTGATGGTACTGCATCCACAAAGGGTATGCTATTTCTCATAAGATTTGGTTTGTCCATTAGGACTAAACATTTATCACTGTTAGTGATTAGCATTACATGCTGGTATATACTCCTGGTATTCAGCTAGTAGTAATGTCTTTGTTGTTACTTATTGTTTAGTGCTAGTTACTTGTAACTGCAGTTATTTATATTTCGGTTGCGCGGTATGGCGCCCGTTAGTAACTCATTATTGTTATTCACATTGCTTACGGTATGTACCGTAGCTTGCTTGTTTCATTATTTAACTTTGATCTTGCTATTTGAGTAATATTCCTGGAAAGGTAATTGGAGTCGGTGTTCCCGGTCTCCTGAGCTTATGCCTCTTATTTGTACATTAGGTATGTGCGTACTCGCGCTGTTTAGTGTTTGGTTAAGTGTTTGCCATTGTTTTAATTTGAACATTCGTTCCTCACTGATAGTCGTCACAACAGTGAATGACATGTTTTTAATATATCTACACTTATCATTTTCACATGGTTAGATGTTAAAGGCGGTAGCCATTCTTCCACTTAGGATTTGTTTCATAATCGGTATGATGTTGATATATATAGTGCTTAATCTTGATGTTGATCACTTTTAATTGTACATAATCATACATGGCACTCCTTGGTAAAGATAGTGCTCCGAGGTGGTAATTATTCATGTGTTCAGTGTTGATTCGCGCTCCTTATTATGAAGGTATTGGTAATGTCCGTATTACGGTAGAATTGTTCTTTTCACTCTTGGTCCATCTGTGGACTGATACGTTTTACCAACTCTCTTGTGTTCATCACAGGTTGGCGCATACGTACATATAGTTAGTGAACTATAAGTTACATTTATTACAAAGTTATAATATTATAGCGCATGCTATATACAGCATTTTATTAAATACGTGGCAATACTGTAATAATGGAAGAGTATTAGGAGTTGATGGAAATGGGAATTTTGATGTATATGCCTTTAGGCCATAATATAGTTTATTAACGGTATGGGTTATAATATTTAATGAGAAAATGGAATTTATAACCTAAGGTTAGTATAAAATAAAACCTTAGGGATTTTAAATATATATCTTGAAATGCGACAAGATATTAAGATAAGTCCTTCATATGAATTGCATAATGTAATGCAACAAATCAAATAATCATCTTACATTAAGATGATGATGAAGGTGGGACATAAGATATAAGAGAATAAATCATGAGATATAAATGTAAGTGAATAAATACATAAATACTGTGCATACGGTATAGTTGGAAACTGTATGGCAGCGATCGTTATATGATCGTATTCTCTTCATAGTTTTACTTGTATGATTTAACACATATACAACGTAACTGTTAATTGCAAGTTTCCTTTGCTAGTTGTTTGTAACTAGGATACTGCAGTTTTGTTTATCCCTACTATAATTAATTTCGGCAACTTGTGAAGAGTTTCAGGAGTCATACGACTCTGGTGTGATCAGCACCAGTGTTGCCTAGCCTTTTACCCCAATTTGGGTTGGTTTTCCCTTGATCCGGGATCAGGTTTCACATCCATTCCAATTTAGCCATTTAATGGTTTGTTAATTAAATTATGTTATCTTGGCTCTCAGCCTTGTCATTTGACTTGTCTGTTTAATAGTTAAAGTAATGGGCTGGTGTGCCATTTCCATTGCGTTATTCAGACTCGTCGGGTCCTTCATAGGTTGTAGGCTCGTATATCTTAGAGGTTGATTGTAACAATTGTAGTTATGTAGTTTATACTAGAGGTGTACAATGTTTGGTGATTATTGGCAGCCATGGTGTCGTACCATAGGTCTACGCAGTTTACAATATTTGTTCGTACGATGTTAGCAGTGGTAACTGCAGGAGTAATTTTGCAGCACTTGCAGTAGCAAGTGCGTGGGGTAGACGAAATTACTGGTACATTGTTTAATTCAGCGCTTGTAGTGGCAAGCGCGCCATGCAAGTAGAGTTGTCGGTTCCCGACTTGTTTGTCTCACTTCTGCATTGGTTGTTTAAGCACTATTAGAGTGATTGTTCGTGAATAAGAAGATATTTGGATTTGGGAAATTTCCTGACCACATTGTCATTAGAATAATCAAGTTCTCCATCACATTAGATTTATAGTAGCGTAAACGTTTGAACTTTGTCTCCCTACAGATACCGCCGCGACAGGGTTCTAGTGTCACTGTATTGTGTGCACACAAGTTTAGGATTGAAGTTTGAACATAACAGGACGGTCTCACAAAGTTCCTCTACGTTCTCAAGATAACTTCTTTTTACAGTTTGGTGGTCAAAGGTGCGGCGACGCTCTCGCGGAGTCCATGGTGCTCTCGGTCCGCTTGCCTGCTGTTCTTGGGTGATCCTTTCCACGATGTTGTAGTAGTAGTGGTGCTCGCCTAAGGCGGTGCCTAATGATACTGTGCTTGGTCGTCAATGGAGGTATGACATTGAGGTTGTATCAGTTTCAGGAGCAGGAATATCATTCGCTGCGAGAGTGTTTAAACAGTCTGTTGGGCTTGGTAGCCCGTTTCTCTATATTCGGGAATTATATTCCTTGGTTGTATTATACTTATTGGGTTGTGGCGGGAGGGATACTGTCGGCGGTAGTTCGTACTGGACTTCCACATGAAAGTGGACTGTCGCCATGTACTCATGACGTTTGTGTCTCCTCCTGGCTGAGCTCTCAGCTGGACCTTAACAGGGGTAATATTCCCGGGCCTCTATGCCCTTGGCCAGCTTCCTGGCTCACACCACCACTAGATGTCGGTATTACCGTTCGTCTTCTCAATAACACACCATAATACAATCAACTCATTTGTGTGCCCTAAGGGCTACACTTGCAGGCCAAAGGCTCTACCAACACATAATTTCATTAAGACACAAACGTTTCGTACCTCACGGACGTTTCCCAAGTTTCCCAAATCCTAAGCTCACTGTCTTAACCTAGTATCTCGTCATCAGAGCGGTACTCCGCTCTGATACCACTTTGTAACACCCCTCATAACAATTACGTAATAGTCGCTCACGTGAACAGGAAATAAAGGCGTCTCACAGCGAAGGAATTACAGTAGTAGAACTCACATGGGTGTTACTTGCCACCACTCGCCCATACGAGTGATGTAGCAGTACAACATCTTAACAAAATTAAACATAAAAATACAATCCGTAGTGACAACGAGATACCACCTACATTTCTATCTAAGTATCAAAAGCACAACTACTGTGAGCATCTAAACATAATCCAAATCTTACAACCCCTTTCCAGTGGGATCATTTAATACATAACAAGGTATGAACTGTAAATCCAAAAATCAACATCGTCCTAACTACCCAGTCCCGCACTTCGGCTTCAACGTGTTCAGCAACCTGTACAATAAGTGTAGTCTCAGCGATAGACGCTGAGTATGCCGGATCTGGACCCTATTGGTCACTTGTCATTTTTAACCGTCTTGATATTAGATTGATTTCATGCTTTGTCATTTTACAGATATAATAGATACTATAACAACATGCATGATTATATAATCATTCATCCAATCCAAGCAGTCATATATGGGTATACTCATTACTGGCATACATCGTACAATACAATGGCATCGTGAACTCATTCATCGCATGTTAACATCATCACATAGTACATCACTCGGCCCTCCGGGCCTTCACATATCGTTTGTTTAGGTTAGCACAGTAACATCATCACATAGTACATCACTCGGCCCTCCGGGCCTTCACATATCGTTTGTTTAGGTTAGCACGCTCGGGCGTCAGTTAGGACAACCCGAAATATACTCACTTGGACAGTAGTCCCACGTACACACAAGGTGCTCACTGCCCTGATCATCCGAAGACTCTGGGACTTATTCACTTTGCCTTTGTAAAGGTCCATTTAGGTGGCCAAGGGCCTGGTGCCAACGGTAGCACACTCCGCCTGACGATCTATCTAGGCTCGATCAGGATTAACTAGGGAAAACCCGATACGGGATAACCCAAGAGATCTCTACGCGCGACCAGCAGCCAGTGACTGTCTGGATTAAGGTACATCATCACATTCATTCACACTCCACTGTTAGCTTTGTTAGTTAGATAGTCAGTTACAGTTTTTGTTATGGAGTACATCACTTAATTTGTTGGCTGCCCTATGGGTCTTACGCATGCCTAGAATTATTCTAGGTAACATTCACGTTCGAGTCAAAGCTCTAGAGACCGACAATGTCGTGTCCCGTTCCTAAGTATTTTACTTAGGTTATAACTACATACTTGTAATACTTAGCGTATTAAGTCAAGCAACAGTGGTCACAATCACACATTTCGCATATGTAGTTTTGTATAAGTCGATCTATAGTCGACGTAGTATTAGTCCCGTAGGACGTTCGTGCATAAATAAATAATGCAATGAATAACTACATATCATACACATACATCACATACATACATCACATACGTACATTCACACAAGTTATTTATCAAACAAATCCGAGCCCGAGGAATTCCTCAGGACAACCCGGATCAAATCCCTTTACATACCGTACACCGTTGACTAGATTCGTGCAGTGCAGACCACTAGAGCTTTCGAGCGCGTACTCGGGAATGCGATCTAGTAATACGAGGAACACTAAGCGTCAATCCATATGACAGCACAATTCGGTATTTCCGAATAACGTTTGAAATCCTAGTACTATGTCCCCAGACTTAACATTGTTACTGATTAAGGTATCATTATTAATATTTATAAACTCCTTACTCGTTGTGTGAGTTATTTCTTGGTTTACATTAGAGCATGAAACCTTGCATTATACACTTATGATACTTCACTAGGGTTTATTTATCAACCCAAAGTCTTATACTATCCTTAGTATTTTATGTCGTTATAACTATAGTGTATAACTTTATTTCTTGGTACGTGTTTATCTTTGTATGTATGCATTTAACATAACAGCTTGAATAACTACATTCTTAGCCACATAATATATTTGTGTTATATCTGTTCCTTAATGTTATATGGTACGATATTTTACGTGTCGCTAGACTTTATTACATGTGGCTTGGCAACTTAGGAATGTATCGAAAATAACATACACATGTGCCACATTTGAGCTCCTTTATTATATACTTCCATTACTCATAACACTACCACATAACTTATAATATATTGTAGGTATTTAATTTTACAACACCAAAAACCTTGTGGTAAAATATAACCCAAGGTTGTTCACATTTGTTTTATTTTCGGTTGCATATATATATACATCTAATTCCCTTTCACATCTCAAAGTTACCATCCCACCATAATAATTATAGATAAACACAGGTCTGTATTTCAACTTAACCTCTCGTTGTAATTCAATTGAACAGAAAGCAACATGATATCGGGAATCTAACGATCATGCCCTTGCAGTATTTTTTTTTCCTGTTTGGTGACTAAGTTGATTTCCAAAATTCCTAATGAATGTATCAGTCGAATTCACCCTCCTAGAAGTATTTTAGGTTCATTATTAACTCTCTCCACTCTCACCAACCACTTAAAACAATGAAGCTGCCCTTTCTGAAAACTCATCTAGCAGAAATCCAAATCTGCAGGAACTTTAAGTACCAGTCCTACACGGTTTCCTTTAAACTCCCTTTGCTGGTTGTAAATCAGGTTCCCAAAAGGCTTCACATGTCAGTTACACGAATTAGTTAGGTTTTAAGCCACTTAATCACTCAATGCCATTAACTATACTCCCTGCAGCTTAGTTATACAGAGAGCAAGTTCTGAGACTGAAACCAGAACAGAAACCAGTCTGCAGTTTCTTTTCTTTTTCTCATTTCATTACTCTCTGTTTGTTTACGTGGTTGACTCTCAGCCCTCTCCAACTGTTGTCCCAGTTAGGTAGGTGTGTTAACAGGTTTCTAAGCCCAGGACAACTTGTTACAGATTCAAGAGACAGCCAGACACTAATCTGGTAAGAACTGGTACTGAACCAAAAATCTGAAATCGACACTGGTAAGTGTTTTTTTTTGTTTTCCTTCTGTTTCATTCACAGTTGAATTCATGGTCTGTTTTTCTTTCTTATCTATGTGTTTACATACTTGGTTAAGTGGTTTAGTTAGACTTTAAGTTCTTGAACCACCTAAGATCATCCCTTCAAGTTCACTGCCGCCTTGTTATATTGAAACTGAAGTTTTTCTGGTATTGAAATCAAAACAGAAACGGTTAAGTGTTCCTTTCTTCCTTCCCTGTCTGTTTTCTTTTAACTGATTATATTCTCCCCATCTCCTTACCTATTTAACTACTGATGTATCGAGGTTTTTAGACTCAGAATGATTCAAGCAACCTTACTGATGCCACTGCATTGAGTTACTGAATTGAAAACTTCAGAACAGAAACTGTGATGTTGCAGAAAAACCAAACCTGAAACTGGTTTAACCTTCCTATTTCCTCTCTTTTTCACAACTCGACTTCCAATTCCCCCACACTGTCTAGCTACTTGGTTAAATGTCCTCATACTGTTTTAGCATCAAAGCCAACCCAAACCAACACGGTCAACTCTCTTCGGTAAACTCCTTATACAGAATCGATAAATGCTGCAGAAAACTGAAATACAATTTCTGCGCAATACCCCATCCAAACCTCACTCTTAATGCACTAAGCTGGGTTTTCTAATTTCCCCCAATGTGTTTGCAACTTAATTAAGTGTTTCAGAAATGTTTTAAGTTCACCATTAGCCCAATATAATCCTTATAACCCTTCTGGAAGGTGAGGATACAGAAGGCATAAATTACCGAATCTGCAACACATATCTCGGTGCATCTCTCAATCCAACTTCATTTTCACTGCACTAATCTGATGACTAACTTTCCAAAAGTTTCCTCAAACTTAGTTAAGTGCATTAGTATTGTTTTTAGGTTCATAATTAATCAATGCAACTCTCATATCTTTCCTGGAATCAGTCTTACCGAAATCCAGAGTTACCAAAATCTGTAGCACAGATTTCTGTGCGTTTCTCCATCCAATCTCACTTCTTGGGCAATAAACTGGTTTTTAACTTTCTCCAAGTGTTTACAAACTTAGTTAAGTCGATTAAGAGGCTCTAAGTTCATTCTCAAACTAAGGAGCAAGACACACACACACCTCTGAGAAGTACTCTTCACCACTCTTGAAAACAGAAAGACTGAAACTATAATACTGATAACTTCTCTATATTTTTTTTTTTGTTCACGAATTGGCTTTCTGATCTTTCCCACTTGCTAAGGGTGTTATCAGTAGTTTAGGTTTAAAACTCTTTTGAAATCCTTCTACACAGAAACCAAATCTCATTGTTACACAGAACCAGTTTCTTACACAGTTTTTCTTTCTTTAGTTTAGTTGAGCTTATACAGAAACACCTGCACTAGTTCATGTGCTGTTATTTTCCAAGGCAGTTAGTACCTAGATGGTTTGGTGCTTCAAGACTCCTTAGGTACTTTCATAGTACAATCCCACACAGACTTAACACTAAGAAACATAAGGTTCTAACTCAAAATTTATTCTGGTTTCTGCTGTTGTTAAAATAGCCCACACCAATTTTTTTCTTTCTGTTTTCTGAGAACTCTCAGTTTTGGTTTTCTTTTCAGTTTCCATTCACTACTAACCTAGATCGTTGTGTGTTTGACTGAGTTTTAAGTTCCTAGTCTAGCCTCTCCTATCCTCACATCTCCTCTGCACGGTAGATACCCCAAGACACGGGCTCATCAGTTGGAGCTACACAGAAACAAAACCAGAGCTGCTACATTTGTTCCCTGTTTGTTTTCTTTTCTTATGTTGTGATCTGTTTTTCTTCTTTTCTTCAACACCCTCACGTAAAGAGATTTGTTCAGGTGTATTATAGGGTTGTAAGGTATTAGCAACTCAAAGACACTCATATACCGAAGTGACATGCTTCAGGTTGGCATGATTGTCAGGTTTGATTGATTTGATCTTCTTTCTGTTTTCTCTGATTTTTCATAAGTTAAGAAGTTACTCTTGCATCAGGAAATACCAGCTCCTTACACATGTTTATTCCTCAAAACATCACGCAGGTAAAAGCTCTTGTTAGTTCAGAGATTTACTACCCTTAAGATTTTTCTTCTTTTCTTTCAGGATTGAACCTGGTTCTCCCTGGTGAACCCTTGGCACAATGAGACTTCCAGCACCGTGGTCACTTGACGACTACTGAGAAGAGTTATTCAGAGGTTACACTGTGATAACTCAGAGAAAGGGCATAGGTTGGATCTATCGGAGATAGGTACGATCCTTACCTTGTTTTTTTTTTCTTCTACTGATAATGGCACAACAAGGAAAGTGTGCTTGGTCTTGTTCCCCAAGCTGAGTCCTACTCACTGATCTATTTCGTGAAGAGAGACAGGAGAGAGCAGGAGCTCCAGATCAGCTAGGATTGTTGTGGGTAATAAGTAAGAGGGCAGTGTGTAAGCTCAGTATGAGCGCACACAAAACAGATGAAACAATGATGTGGAAACCGGTTGTAGTTTACCTCATTGAGTTCTGTTTTTTTTTCCTTGAAGCGATGGTGGCTTGTTGCACGTTGAGTTGATGCGTTCTCCAGGGACTAGATGCTCAGACCGATTTATGCAGAGATTGAAGAGCTAGTCAGATTGACAGAAGGTGAAACCAGCATGGACAGAAGAGAATTGGAAAGCGCAGTTGCCTACCTTACGGGAAGGTAACAACTGGGTTGGTTTGCTTCAGTTCTTGCGCATTGGAGAGGAGTTCCCGCATGGAACAGGAGGTGCCTGGTCTCGTTAGACAGGGACACTGATTCGAGAAGGAAAGCTGAGCGGGTTTATCGGCTCTATCGAGCTACTGAGACCAAGACAGTAGGTGGGTGTGAGTTAGCAGAGGAATGTTATGGGTGTTTGCAAATATCCATGAGCCTGTCGTGAGGAGTGTTATGGGCGGTTGCAATATAATAGTACTGTCGTTATGGAGGTTTGGGATAGTTCAGATTCTGAGGAATTGAGTTCAGAGAAGGATGTCGAGAGTTGATTCTCTCCCTTCTGTAACTTCAGTAAAGGGGCTACTAAATATAAATCGTGGGTATATTATACCGAATTCGAGCACAGCTCAAGCGGTTAAGGTTTCGGGATATGTACGAGATGTCTCGGGTTCGAATCCCGGCTAGACCATGTTGCTCTTTTATTTTTTTTTCCAGCCTTATTATGCCTATTGATTGCATATAAGTGACTTGTATTAACATGTCACGTTATTAGTTGTATGTACATATATATGTACGACTATTTCGTTATGTCCCTTTTTAATTACATCATTATACGGGTACAACTATTATAGTAGTGTTCTAATTATGTACGACGTTATAATTCTGTAACGTTGTGTATATGTACGTATATATTCGTTTTATACTTTAATGTTGTAAGTTATATATATTTAAATAACGTTTATTTATTTAGGGGTATTTCAGTCTACCCCCTTAAAGAGACTTGTCCCAAAGTCGTCTTCTCGAATGCTTTATAGCAACTACCCATATAGCCATGGTGCACATCTATTTGATGTGGCGATACCTAAGCGATACATATAACTGAATTCATAAGGAGTGTACACACATATATATATATAATATATATATATATATAACAATAGTCAACCATTCATACATGTTCACAACATACACATATGCGCAATGCGCAAACAACCTACCAATCCTGACAACCTCCCCGAGGTGTCATACCATATCATCCTTCCACATTTCGTATCTAATTATTCGTTTCGTATCTAAGCGATACCCTAAGTAATCAATCTACAAGGTACAACAATATATCACCGTATCATAAAGTAGGTACTACACCTGGGTGTAAGCGCGCCATTAAGTATTTCATAAAATTCATACATACGAGTGCACATCTCACATACACAATTCAACCACGTACGCCCCGCGTACCCAACAACACCAATAAAATGAACAAACAACACTCAACAATCAACATCGTGTGCCTCGCACACCCACAAACATACCAACAATCAATATCGTATGCCCCGCATACCCCACTATTATATGCCCCGCATACGAAATAAGCCAACAACAACTGTGAACAACAAAATTCAGTGAGAACATGTGCACAGCCAAGAGGCTTACCCCCCTTAAAAAGGGTTACGCCCCCGTACCCCGCAAGTATTCAACAGCCGCTCCATAAGGAGCGCTGGACACTTGGCTCTCATAGAGTCCTCTAATTCTCATGTGGTATCTTCCACCCTTGGAGTAGATTATTCTCCCATTAGAGAGACGGGTATGACTTTAGCCCCTTCGGCCTCTTAAATATATAAAGGGTGAGGCACGTATTTGTGCTCTCTCCCAAGTTCGTTCTAATGGGCCCACTCGCTCTGTATGAGGTGTAGACCCATGAACATAGGCTCAATTTCCCTCTTTTCATTACTGTGTATCCTCTTATTTGGATCACTAGCATACATTCGAGTGTCTTCTCCCACTGATATTCAGCTTGAGATATATCATCCGTGTCTCCTGGTGGTTTTGTTCCAGAGTAATATACTGTTGTAGTTCTTTGATACACACTCTTGTTGATATCCACTGCTTTCTGTATTTCTACTAGATTAATAACTGCACAAGTGCAATACCAAAACACTCAGTCCTACAAAGTGCAGAGGCGTAAACTCTCAGCAGCTGATATCTAAAGAGTCAAACAGATAAGATGAGCGAATCATCATGTGAGTGGTACATTCCAAGTCCATTATTCCTTCTTAAGGTATCTGCTAGCATTTAGCTTGTCTCTTATCATTGCGTAGTCACGCGTTTATGTTCACATCATTTGGTAGATTCCTCTGGATTGCAAGAACTTGCATGATCCTTATGAGGTTCTACGTATTATTCGTCCATATAGTGGTTTCTTGTGTCTGTCGTCTGCTTCGTCATCTTTGAAGGGTCTCCTTGTCTTCACTGTGTATCGTTACTACTCGTGTTGTAGGTTTTAGTTTCTCTAGCCCGTTGGTTAACTGCGGCTCTTCTCGTCCATCTTCGAGGTAATCTGCATCACTGCCCGTAGTACGGAGTTGACTACTTCTCGTGTTCCTAACACTACTTGTCTACATGCATGGGGTACCATACTGATACATTACTACTTACCTGACTAACCTATAAATAAGTCTGTCAGGCCCACATGCTCCTATCGGAGTGCGTCGTCCCATGTCTCGTTTAGTAAACTGGTAGTGTCCGTCACACGACTATTTGAAGTATTCTATTGTCAATCTCCCTTTTGATGGATGTCCTTGTTGTAGTTTGATGTTGATTGGTCCGCCATGTTGGTTATCCTGTCGTAGATTCTAATGTTCTAGCAGTATGGTGGTAAGGTGGTTGGGACATTATTTTTGTTCCCTAGACTCATGTCCTTAGTAACATATTAGTGGTAGCACTTGGTCGCTAACCAGTTAAACGTTAAACGTTGATTCGACTGTATGGTTGTAATCGGTTTACGTAATACTGGTGCTATGGTAGCAATGTCAGTTCTCCCATCTCGATCTCCATGAGTACGTACATAATTATTTCCTCCAGGTTTAATCATTATCATATTTCCCTATGCTTCCCGATACGGCGTAGGGTAAGTTCTCATACTTGAGTATTTATATGTGTTTCCCTCTCTCGTTTAATTGGGTGTATTGTAGATTGCATGATTGCTTGAGCAGCTTGGCTCTTCATCTTTCAAACTATTCTCATTGATGGTACTGCATCCACAAAGGGTATGCTATTTCTCATAAGATTTGGTTTGTCCATTAGGACTAAACATTTATCACTGTTAGTGATTAGCATTACATGCTGGTATATACTCCTGGTATTCAGCTAGTGAGTAATGTCTTTGTTGTTACTTATTGTTTAGTGCTAGTTACTTGTAACTGCAGTTATTTATATTTCGGTTGCGCGGTATGGCGCCCGTTAGTAACTCATTATTGTTATTCACATTGCTTACGGTATGTACCGTAGCTTGCTTGTTTCATTATATTAACTTTGATCTTGCTATTTGAGTAATATTCCTGGAAAGGTAATTGGAGTCGGTGTTCCCGGTCTCCTGAGCTTATGCCTCTTATTTGTACATTAGGTATGTGCGTACTCGCGCTGTTTAGTGTTTGGTTAAGTGTTTGCCATTGTTTTAATTTGAACATTCGTTCCTCACTGATAGTCGTCACAACAGTGAATGACATGTTTTTAATATATCTACACTTATCATTTTCACATGGTTAGATGTTAAAGGCGGTAGCCATTCTTCCACTTAGGATTTGTTTCATAATCGGTATGATGTTGATAATACATATAGTGCTTAATCTTGATGTTGATCACTTTTAATTGTACATAATCATACATGGCACTCCTTGGTAAAGATAGTGCTCCGAGGTGGTAATTATTCATGTGTTCAGTGTTGATTCGCGCTCCTTATTATGAAGGTATTGGTAATGTCCGTATTACGGTAGAATTGTTCTTTTCACTCTTGGTCCATCTGTGGACTGATACGTTTTACCAACTCTCTTGTGTTCATCACAGGTTGGCGCATACGTACATATAGTTAGTGAACTATAAGTTACATTTATTACAAAGTTATAATATTATAGCGCATGCTATAACAGCATTTTATTAAATACGTGGCAATACTGTAATAATGGAAGAGTATTAGGAGTTGATGGAAATGGAATTTTGATGTATATGCCTTTAGGCCATAATATAGTTTATTAACGGTATGGGTTATAATATTTAATGAGAAAATGGAATTTATAACCTAAGGTTAGTATAAAATAAAACCTTAGGGATTTTAAATATATATCTGAAATGCGACAAGATATTAAGATAAGTCCTTCATATGAATTGCATAATGTAATGCAACAAATCAAATAATCATCTTACATTAAGATGATGATGAAGGTGGGACATAAGATATAAGAGAATAAATCATGAGATATAAATGTAAGTGAATAAATACATAAATACTGTGCATACGGTATAGTTGGAAACTGTATGGCAGCGATCGTTATATCGTATTCTCTTCATAGTTTTACTTGTATGATTTAACACATATACAACGTAACTGTTAATTGCAAGTTTCCTTTGCTAGTTGTTTGTAACTAGGATACTGCAGTTTTGTTTATCCCTACTATAATTAATTTCGGCAACTTGTGAAGAGTTTCAGGAGTCATACGACTCTGGTGTGATCAGCACCAGTGTTGCACTAGCCTTTTACGCCAATTTTGGTTGGTTTTCCCTTGATCCCCGGGAATCAGGTTTCACCATCCACTTCCAATTTAGCCATTTAATGGTTTGTTAATTAAATTATGTTATCTTGGCTCTCAGCCTGTGTCATTTGACTGTCTTGTTTAATAGTTATAATTGTAATGGGCTGGTGTGCCATTTCCATTGCGTTATTCAGACTCGTCGGGTCCTTCATAGGTTGTAGGCCTCGTATCTTAGAGGTTGATTGTAACAATTGTAGTTATGTAGTTTATACTAGAGGTGTACAATTGTTTGGTGATTATTGGCAGCCATGGTGTCGTACCATAGGTCTACGCAGTTTACAATATTGTTCGTACGATGTTAGCAGTGGTAACTGCAGGAGTAATTATTTCAGCACTTGCAGTAGCAAGTGCGCGGGGTAGACGAAATTACTGGTACATTGTTTAATTCAGCGCTTGTAGTGGCAAGCGCGCCATGCAAGTAGAGTTGTCGGTTCCCGACTTGTTTGTCTCACTTCTGCATTGGTTGTTTAAGCACTATTAGAGTGATTGTTCGTGAATAAGAAGATATTTGGATTTGGGAAATTTTCCTGACCACATTGTCATTAGAATAATCAAGTTCTCCATCACATTAGATTTATAGTAGCGTAAACGTTTGAACTTTGTCTCCCTACAGATACCGCCGCGACAGGGTTCTAGTGTCACTGTATTGTGTGCACACAAGTTTAGGATTGAAGTTTGAACATAACAGGACGGTCTCACAAAGTTCCTCTACATTCTCAAGATAACTTCTTTTTACAGTTTGGTGGTCAAAGGTGCGGCGACGTCTCGCGGAGTCCATGGTGCTCTCGGTCCGCTTGCCCTGCTGTTCTTGGGTGATCCTTTCCACGATGTTGTAGTAGTAGTGGTGCTCGCCTAAGGCGGTGCCTAATGATACTGCGCTTGGTCGTCAATGGAGGTATGACATTGAGGTTGTATCAGCGTTACAGGAGCAGGAATTATTCATTCGCTGCGAGAGTGTTTAAACAGTCTGTTGGGCTTGGTAGCCCGTTTCTCTATATTCGGGAATTATATTCCTTGGTTGTATTATACTTATTGGGTTGTGGCGGGAGGGTACTGTCGGCGGTAGTTCGTACTGGACTTCCACATGAAAGTGGACTGTCGCCAATGTACTCATGACGTTTGTGTCTCCTCCTGGCTGAGCTCTCAGCTGGACCTTAACAGGGGTAATATTCCCGGGCCTCTATGCCCTTGGCCAGCTTCCTGGCTCACACCACCACTAGATGTCGGTATTACCGTTCGTCTTCTCAATAACACACCATAATACAATCTCATTTGTGTGCCCTAAGGGCTACACTTGCAGGCCAAAGGCTCTACCAACACATAATTTCATTAAGACACAAACGTTTCGTACCTCACGGACGTTTCCCAAGTTTCCCAAATCCTAAGCTCACTGTCTTAACCTAGTATCTCGTCATCAGAGCGGTACTCCGCTCTGATACCACTTTTGTAACACCCCTCATAACAATTACGTAATAGTCGCTCACGTGAACAGGAAATAAAGGCGTCTCACAGCGGAAGGAATTACAGTAGTAGAACTCACATGGGTGTTACTTGCCACCACTCGCCCATACGAGTGATGTAGCAGTACAACATCTTAACAAAATTAAACATAAAAATACAATCCGCAGTGACAACGAGATACCACCTACATTTCTATCTAAGTATCAAAAGCACAACTACTGTGAGCATCTAAACATAATCCAAATCTTACAACCCCTTTCCAGTGGGATCATTTAATACATAACAAGGTATGAACTGTAAATCCAAAAATCAACATCGTCCTAACTACCCAGTCCCGCACTTCGGCTTCAACGTGTTCAGCCACCTGCACAATAAGTGTAGTCTCAGCGATAGACGCTGAGTATGCTGGATCTGGACCCTATAGGTCACTTGTCATTTTTAACCGTCTTGATATTAGATTGATTTCATGCTTTGTCATTTTACAGTTATAATAGATACTGTAACAACATGCATGATTATATAATCATTCATCCAATCCAAGCAGTCATATATGGGTATACACATTACTGTCATACATCGTACAATACAATGGCATCGTGAACTCATTCATCGCATGTTAACATCATCACATAGTACATCACTCGGCCCTCCGGGCCTTCACATATCATTTGTTTAGGTTAGCACAGTAACATCATCACATAGTACATCACTCGGCCCTCTGGGCCTTCACATATCGTTTGTTTAGGTTAACACGGTCGGGCGTCAGTTAGTACAACCCGAAATATACTCACTTGGACAGTAGTCCCACGTACACACAAGGTGCTCACTGCCCTGATCATCCGAAGACTCTGGGACTTATTCACTTTGCCTTTGTAAAGGTGTCCATTTAGGTGGCCAAGGGCCTGGTGCCAACGGTAGCACACTTTGCCTGACGATCTATCTAGGCTCGATCAGGATTAACTAGGGAAAACCTGATACGGGATAACCCAAGAGATCTCTACGCGCGACCAGCAGCCAGTGACTGTCTGGATTAAGGTACATCATCACATTCATTCACACTCCACTGTTAGCTTTGTTAGTTAGATAGTCAGTTACAGTTTTTGTTATGGAGTACATCACTTAATTTGTTGGCTGCCCTATGGGTCTTACGCATGCCTAGAATTATTCTAGGTAACATTCACGTTCGAGTCAAAGCTCTAGAGACCGACAATGTCGTGTCCCGTTCCTAAGTATTTTACTTAGGTTATAACTACATACTTGTAATACTTAGCGTATTAAGTCAAGCAACAGTGGTCACAATCACACATTTCGCATATGTAGTTTTGTATAAGTCGATCTATAGTCGACGTAGTATTAGTCCCGTAGGACGTTCGTGCATAAATAAATAATGCAATGAACATAACTACATATCATACACATACATCACATACATACATCACATACATACATTCACACAAGTTATTTATCAAACAAATCCTAGCCCGAGGAATTCCTCAGGACAACCCGGATCAAATCCCTTTCCATACCGTACACCGTTGACTAGATTCGTGCAGTGCAGACCACTAGAGCTTTCGAGCGCGTACGTCGGGAATGCGATCTAGTAATACGAGGAACACTAAGCGTCAATCCATATGACAGCACAATTCGGTATTTCCGAATAACGTTTGAAATCCTAGTACTATGTCCCCAGACTTAACATGGTTACTGATTAAGGTATCATTATTAATATTTATAAACTCCTTTCTCGTTGTGTGAGTTATTTCTTGGTTTACATTAGAGCATGAAACCTTGCGTTATACACTTATGATACTTCACTAGGGTTTATTTATCAACCCAAAGTCTTATACTATCCTTAGTATTTTATGTCGTTATAACTATAGTGTATAACTTTATTTCTTGGTACGTGTTTATCTTTGTATGTATGCATTTAACATAACAGCTTGAATAACTACATTCTTAGCCACATAATATTATTTGTGTTATATCTGTTCCTTAATGTTATATGGTACGATATTTTGCATGTCGCTAGACTTTATTACATGTGGCTTGGCAACTTAGGAATGTATCGAAAATAACATACACATGTGCCACATTTGAGCTCCTTTATTATATACTTCCATTACTCATAACACTACCACATAACTTATAATATATTGTAGGTATTTAATTTTACAACACCAAAAACCTTGTGGTAAAATATAACCCAAGGTTGTTCACATTTGTTTTATTTTCGGTTGCATATATATATACATCTAATTCCCTTTCACATCTCAAAGTTACCATCCCACCATAATAATTATAGATAAACACAGGTCTGTATTTCAACTTAACCTCTCGTTGTAATTCAATTGAACAGAAAGCAACATGATATCGGGAATCTAACGATCATGCCCTTGCAGTATTTTTTTTTCCTGTTTGGTGACTAAGTTGATTTCCAAAATTCCAAATGAATGTATCAGTCTAATTCACCCTCCTAGAAGTATTTTAGGTTCATTATTAACTCTCTCCACTCTCACCAACCACTTAAAACAATGAAGCTGCCCTTTCTGAAAACTCATCTAGCAGAAATCCAAATCTGCAGGAACTTTAAGTACCAGTCCTACGGTTTCCTTTAAACTCCCTTTGCTGGTTGTAAATCAGGTTCCCAAAAGGCTTCACATGTCAGTTACACGAATTAGTTAGGTTTTAAGCCACTTAGTCACTCAATGCCATTAACTATACTCCCTGCAGCTTAGTTATACAGAGAGCAAGTTCTGAGACTGAAACCAGAACAGAAACCAGTCTGCAGTTTCTTTTCTTTTTTCTCATTTCATTGGTCTCTGTTTGTTTACGTGGTTGACTCTCAGCCCTCTCCAACTGTTGTCCCAGTTAGGTAGGTGTGTTAACAGGTTTCTAAGCCCAGGACAACTTGTTACAGATTCAAGAGACAGCCAGACACTAATCTGGTAAGAACTGGTACTGAACCAAAAATCTGAAATCGACACTGGTAAGTGTTTTTTTTTGTTTTCCTTCTATTTCATTCACAGTTGAATTCATGGTCTGTTTTTCTTTCTTATCTATGTGTTTACATACTTGGTTAAGTGGTTTAGTTAGACTTTAAGTTCTTGAACCACCTAAGATCATCCCTTCAAGTTCACTGCCGCCTTGTTATATTGAAACTGAAGTTTTTCTGGTATTGAAATCAAAACAGAAACGGTGAAGTGTTCCTTTCTTCCTTCCCTGTCTGTTTTCTTTTAACTGATTATATTCTCCCCATCTCCTTACCTATTTAACTACTGATGTATCGAGGTTTTTAGACTCAGAATGATTCAAGCAACCTTACTGATGCCACTGCATTGAGTTACTGAATTGAAAACTTCAGAACAAAAACTGTGATGTTGCAGAAAAACCGAAACCTGAAACTGGTTTAACCTTCCTATTTCCTCTCTTTGTTCACAACTCGACTTCCAATTCCCCCACACTGTCTAGCTACTTGGTTAAATGTCCTCATACTGTTTTAGCATCAAAGCCAACCCAAACCAACACGGTCAACTCTCTTCGGTAAACTCCTTATACAGAATCGATAAATGCTGCAGAAAACTGAAATACAATTTCTGCGCAATACCCCATCCAAACCTCACTCTTAATGCACTAAGCTGGGTTTTCTGATTTCCCCCAATGTGTTTGCAACTTAATTAAGTGTTTCAGAAATGTTTTAAGTTCACCATTAGCCCAATATAATCCTTATAACCCTTCTGGAAGGTGAGGATACATAAGGCATAAATTACCGAATCTGCAACACATATCTCGGTGCATCTCTCAATCCAACTTCATTTTCACTGCACTAATCTGATGACTAACTTTCCAAAAGTTTCCTCAAAGTTAGTTAAGTGCATTAGTATTGTTTTAGGTTCATAATTAATCAATGCAACTCTCATATCTTTCCTGGAATCAGTCTTACCGAAATCCAGAGTTACCAAAATCTGTAGCACAGATTTCTGTGCGTTTCTCCATCCAATCTCACTTCTTGGGCAATAAACTGGTTTTTAACATTCTCCAAGTGTTTACAAACTTAGTTAAGTCGATTAAGAGCCTCTAAGTTCATTCTCAAACTAAGGAGCAAGACACACACACACCTCTGAGAAGTACTTTTCACTACACTTGAAAACAGAAAGACTGAAACTATAATACTGATAACTTCTCTATATTTTTTTTGTTTGTTCACGAATTGGCTTTCTGATCTTTCCCACTTGCTAAGAGTGTTATCAGTAGTTTAGGTTTAAAACTCTTTTGAAATCCTTCTACACAGAAACCAAATCTCATTGTTACACAGAAACAGTTTCTTACACAGTTTTTCTTTCTTTAGTTTAGTTGAGCTTATACAGAAACACCTGCACTAGTTCATGTGCTGTTATTTTCCAAGGCAGTTAGTACCTAGATGGTTTGGTGCTTCAAAACTCCTTAGGTACTTTCATAGTACAATCCCACACAGACTTAACACTAAGAAACATAAGGTTCTAACTCAAAATTTATTCTGGTTTCTGCTGTTGTTAAAATAGCCCACACCAATTTTTTTCTTTCTGTTTTCTGAGAACTCTCAGTTTTGGTTTTCTTTTCAGTTTCCATTCACTACTAACCTAGATCGTTGTGTGTTTGACTGAGTTTTAAGTTCCTAGTCTAGCCTCTCCTATCCTCACATCTCCTCTGCACGGTAGATACCCCAAGACACGGGCTCATCAGTTGGAGCTACACAGAAACAAAACCAGAGCTGCTACATTTGTTCCCTGTTTGTTTTCTTTTCTTATGTTGTGATCTGTTTTTACTTCTTTTCTTCAACACCCTCCCGTAAAGAGATTTGTTCAGGTGTATTATAGGGTTGTAAGGTATTAGCAACTCAAAGACACTCATATACCGAAGTGACATGCTTCAGGTTGGCATGATTGTCAGGTTTGATTGATTTAATCTTCTTTCTGTTTTCTCTGATTTTTCATAAGTTAAGAAGTTACTCTTGCATCAGGAAATACCAGCTCCTTACACAGTGTTTATTCCTCAAAACATCACGCAGGTAAAAGCTCTTGTTAGTTCAGAGATTTACTACCTTAAGAGTTTTCTTCTTTTCTTTCAGGATTGAAGCTGGTTCTCCCTGGTGAACCCTTGGCACAATGAGACTTCCAGCACCGTGGTCACTTGACGACTACTGAGAAAAGTTATTCAGAGGTTACACTGTGATAACTCAGAGAAAGGGCATAGGTTGGATCTATCTGAGATAGGTACGATCCTTACCTTGTTTTTTTTTCTTCTACTGATAATGGCACAACAAGGAAAGTGTGCTTGGTCTTGTTCCCCAAGCTGAGTCCTACTCACTGATCTATTTCGTGAAGAGAGACAGGAGAGAGCAGGAATTCCAGATCAGCTAGGATTGTTGTGGGTAATAAGTAAGAGGGCAGTGTGTAAGCTCAGTATGAGCGCACACAAAACAGATGAAACAATGATGTGGAAACCGGTTGTAGTTTACCTCATTGAGTTCTGTTTTTTTTTCCTTGAAGCGATGGTGGCTTGTTGCACGTTGAGTTGATGCGTTCTACAGGGACTAGATGCTCAGACCGATTTATGCAGAGATTGAAGAGCTAGTCAGATTGACAGAAGGTGAAACCAGCATGGACAGAAGAGAATTGGAAAGCGCAGTTGCCTACCTTACGGGAAGGTAACAACTAGGTTGGTTTGCTTCAGTTCTTGCGCATTGGAGAGGAGTTCCCGCATGGAACAGGAGGTGCCTGGTCTCGTTAGACAGGGACACTGATTCGAGAAGGAAAGCTGAGCGGGTTTATCGGCTCTATCGAGCTACTGAGACCAAGACAGTGCAGGTGGGTGTGAGTTAGCAGAGGAATGTTATGGGTGTTTGCAAATATCCATGAGCCTGTCGTGAGGAGTGTTATGGGCGGTTGCAATATAATTAGTACTGTCGTTATGGAGGTTTGGGATAGTTCAGATTCTGAGGAATTGAGTTCAGAGAAGGATGTCGACAGTTGATTCTCTCCCTTCTGTAACTTCAGTAAAGGGGCTACTAAATATAAATGTGGGTATATTATACCGAATTCGAGCACAGCTCAAGCGGTTAAGGTTTCGGGATATGTACGAGATGTCTGGGTTCGAATCCCGGCTAGAGCATGTTGCTCTTTTATTTTTTTTCCCAGCCTTATTATGCCTATTGATTGCATATAAGTGACTTGTATTAACATGTCACGTTATTAGTTGTATGTACATATATGTACGACTATTTCGTTATGTCCCGTTTTTAATTACATCATTATACGGGTACAACTATTATAGTAGTGTTCTAATTATGTACGACGTTATAATTCTGTAACGTTGTGTATATGTACGTATATATTCGTTTTATACTTTAATGTTGTAAGTTATATATATTTAAATAACGTTTATTTATTTAGGGGTATTTCAGGTGGGGTGCACCAGGCTGGTAGCCCATATGCCCTAGTGCGGCAGCCACGATCTCAGCGATCGTCTGCCCTCCCGGTATCTCCGTAGCATCATCGCCTCATCCACGGCCTAGGCCTTCTCTCGGACATCCTGCCATCTGAACAATTACAATGCACATTAGGCTTGTACTCACAACGGTTTCCTTTCACGAATTTTATAACGTCCGTAGACGATAAAGACGATCCACACTTAATAGTGGTCGTCTGACTCTGCTCATTCTAACTTCTTGCACCCTTAACCCCTAACTTATACCTTAACTCATAACCTAACTCTGTGGTTATCCATGTTCGGTATTTCCTTGATCAGAGCGTAACTACCAAACGTATATAACGCCACAGGAGCACAGGCGCATCCCGGGCCAACATCCAAAAATATACAAAAGTAAACCTGCATCCTAGGATCTAAAGCCACTCCGCTTCCTCGATCCTCATCCTGCAGTATAAGAAATATGGATCCCCCGAGGGGGTCAGCAACCCTTGGCTGGTATGGCTAACGCGCAGCCCATCGGCTACCGGGATACGCGCAGCTAATTGTCATGATAACATGGCATTCATTTATATACATAACATAACATAACATAACATATGGCTGAGCATCAATGGCGCACAGCACAACAACACATACACAGTGGATTTTCACTCCACGATAACAAACCACAAGGGTCAAATAGCACAAGAGCCTAGAGAGTGATTCACTCTCATGTCAAGCTCGTTAAACACACTCATTACCGTTCTGTTAGATGAACGAGTAACTTAAGTCACAGATGGTTCGGATTTAGTGACCCGAACACACCACACAAACACAGGTTCCCACTAAACCGATCATAAGTCAGAATAGGTAATCTTTGGAAGAAGCTAGCGGGAGTCGAACGCCAAATTAAGGAGAACAATAACAACATAAGAGTCGAATCTGATTCAGATAGCTACTCTTAACTTACATGCATGACCGGACAACCGGATTCCTCACTTCCCAGTTAACAATTGTTAGAAGTCATAGGGAACTTAAAAATTACACAAAATAGGTGGTAAGTCATGTTAGACCACACAAAGGGAAATGAGTCACAACATCACTTCACAATAATATGAACAACTGTAAAACACATTACATGTTTTAAATCTTATAACGTTGTAAAACACAGAAAAACATACAAACACACCAAGCCGGTGTAACGGTAGACAACAGACTGCAAGAAAAACATACCTTGGTCCTTGCCTTGATTGTTCCACCGTAGGTCACTCCTATACATGATTCAAGAATGCGGTTAATAACTTATTTAACCTCCAAATTTACTAAGTGTTTACATAATTATTTGACATGTTCAATGTCTAACTTTACCCTAGGTTACCTTTCATTATACACCCTAGGGTAATACATAAGTCGCATCTTTTCTGTTTTTTTTTTTTACAAGTTTTGGTATGTCCGACCCACCGTCCGACCCACAACGGGTCGGACCCTTCCAGTGGTTTTCGGGTTCTGAAAAACCTTACCATGTGTCCGACCCATGTCCGACCCACCCTTCTGGGTCGGACCATTACAGAACCTTTAACCGCCTTAAAACATGCCCGTCCGACCCACGTCCGACTATTCGACTGGGTCGGACCATTCCAGAAACATTTTCCTCCTTTGAAATATGACCGTCCGACCATGTCCGACCCACCCTTTGGGTCGGACCATTACAGAACACTTTCCTAACGTCTAACAGAGGCTGTCCGACCCAAAACTGGGTCGGACCCCTGGGTCGGACGTCTTCTAAACTTACCCAAATTTTGTCAAATCTTCACCAAACTTCTCCTAAAGCCTCTTTATGATTCCTAACAACATTTGGTACCTTATATCCACATACAACATCCATGAAACTCATTTCTAATTCCTTAAGCCTTATTATTTCCTTGTAAAATTCCTTAACCTTATGTTATTTTATACTAGGTTCCTAGATGGTGTTCTCACCTATGGTAACTACTATCCTAAAATGCTTTCTCCTTGTTTTAACATCATCTCCCAAGCATCATCTCTCACAACTAATCCTTATATCATTACTTCAAATTCTTTTTCAAGTTCACACTTTCTCCTAATTTACCAAAGTTTGCCTAAGTCTTTACCTAAGTCCAAAATGACTTTGGTACATACTAAAACCTCAAGCTCATGCCTAAGTCCTGTTAATCCCAAATCACCTTAATGCATGTTTCTTACACAAGAACAACACTTAACCATTCTAAATACTCCTTAACTTATCAAACTCATTTTAACACTTAGAACTTCTCATTATTACCTAAATTTCGACATAGGTTCTCCTAGAACATTGCTAAACCAAAACACATTGTTTTACCAAAAAACAACCAAGAACACTAAAAATCCATCAAGTACTATTATACACAAACTCCACTCACAAAGCACTACATCACAATATAGTGCATAATTTAAATTGCATGGCACTTAGGCCCTTAAATGACATGGCTCTTAGGCCCTTAAGATGCATAAATCATAAACATTGAATTTCCCACAATATATTGCCTTTAACCTGCAAATACACCAACAACACATATGCCTTTTATAAGCTCTTGAGAACACTTTACTAAGTCATCACCATTTGCTCTTTGGTAGATTTAACAAGCATTATAAGCTCATTTCTCCTAAGGCATTAAACAAACATTAGGTTAGTAGATTACCTCTTTTGCAAATAGCTTCTTTCTTGTTTCCTTTAAAAACCGTAATGGTTTTGATTCTTTGACAAGTTCTAAACAATATACAAAAATTATAATGAGTATTCAAGCTATAAGCTTCATCTCATTGTAAACCCTAATTTTACATTGTTTCAAAAACATTAATGTAGTTGTTTTACCTTGCTCTTTGAAGAGAGTTTGAATATCTAGCAAGAGAGGATCCACCTAGTCCATGAAGAGTTGGAATGAAGCTAGAACAAGGTCACACAAGAGCTATATCAATGTGGTATTTTCGGTCAAGGTAAAAAACAGGAGGAAACATGATTTTTCTTTGAGATTCCTTACCTAGAAGCAAAGGAGAGTAATAATATGTCAAAATACAAGCTCAAGCTCCTCAATGGTGGAACACCTTGGCACCGAAATGGGGCTCTTGGAGTTTTGAGAAGATAGGAATGAAGAGCTTGTGAGAGGAAGAGATTGGTGGTCTTAGAATTTGATTGGACAAGTGAGCTTGATTTAGCAAGAGGTCAAAGATGGAGTTTCTATGGTGGTAGTAGTATTACCGAGAGAGAAAGCAAGAAGCGAAGAAGAAGAAGGTTGAGACGTGGGAATGAAAGAAAGAAATGAGAGAATGAGATAGAATTTGCTTTTAAGAGATATTTATACTTATAAAGTAAAAGGTACTTAAGTAGACTTATTTATTTTTTAACAAGCTAACAAAGGTGGTGTGTCACCAACCTTAAAAAACCGGCCCCAAATAGTGGTATGAGGGTATTATAGTCTTTATTTGTCAATTTAATTACTTATACAAACATATGTTACAAAAAGCTTATAAAAATCACTATTCATGAAAAACAAGGCACATAGAAGTGAAATTTTGATTTCCCATTGATATAGACATCCAAATGTGATATTATATAGTACACATATATATTTAAGAGTAATGATGGACATCTAGCCCGCAACTCTTTACGACAATTTTCAAAATGTGCTTTAAGACTCCTTAAAGCACATTTTGTGTTTAAACTTGTTTCAAGTTGGTTTTCTTTGGTAATTGGTTTAATAGGTCATTAGTGTATAAATGAGGTCTTGGTAAGTTCATTAGGTCTTAACCAAGTTATCCCAAGCTTAGAGCACATTTTGGCTCTTATTGACTTTAAAGCACATTTTGTGTTTTCTTTTGTTTAAATTGTTTACTAATGTTTCTAAGACTCTTTTTAGTCTAATACACCGTATTTAAGTGTTTAAACAATATTTTAAGGTTTGGGGTTTCAATCTACCCCCTTAAAAGAACTTTGCCCTCAAAGTTCATACTCCACATATCCTAATGTTAGAACACGGGAACACTTATAAAACAATACTCATACATCATTAACAACCACTTACATAAACATTGGACACAAGGTCCATACAACATAACATCGGGTACATAACGTGGACACAAGGTCCATACAACTTATCCACATCATTCAGACACAACGGTTCTGTAACATAACAACATACATAAACGATGTATTCAAATACACGTCGACACACACCCAGAAACGGCTCTACCCCCCTTAAAAAGGGGTACGCCTGTACCCTATACACATAAGGACTAAGAAGTAAACAATGACGGGTACTTCGCCTTCATCTTATCTTCCAGCTCCCAAGTGGCCTCCTCAACGTCCTGGTTAGACCAAAGAACTTTCACCAGTCTCACGGACTTATGGCGAGTGTCTAGAGTCTTAGCATCCAGAATCGTACCGGAGTCTCCACTGATCGCATGGTGGCTCTAAGGTTAGCCTTTCAGCTGAAGCACATGAGACGGATGAGACATATACTTCTTCAACTGGGACACATGAAATACATCATGTACCTTGCCAGCTCGGCGGGTAGGTCTAGTCTATAGGCTACCGGGCCGATCCGCTCCGTCACAACATAAGGCCCCACATACTTTGGGCTCAACTTGCCCTTCTGGCCAAAAGAATACTCCCTTCATGGGGGATACTCTCAAAAATACCTGATCACCCACGGCGAACTCCAGGTCACGTCTGCGCACATCTGCGTACGACTTCTGTCTATCCTGAGCTGCCTTCATGTTAGCCCGGATCTGGCGAACTTCTGCCTGAAACTTGTTCAAGATACTCTGGTCCTATAATGACCGTCCACTTGACTCATCCAGCATAATGGCGTGCGGCATGGTCTACCGTACAATGCCTGGAAAGGGAGACATCTTGATCGAAGCGTGGTAAATGTTGTTGTAACTAAACTCGATCAGATGTAACTTATCAATCAGCTGGTCTGATAGTCAAGTGACAAGCACGTAGCATATCTAAGTGTCTGAATGGTGCGCTCACTCTGACCATCGGTCTGTGGGTGAAACGCTGTACTCAATTTGTGTCAGTACCCAATGCCTCTCGTGTAGACTTCCAATATCTGGATAAGAATTGGTATCTCTGTCAGATACAATCGTTTTCGGTACACCATGATGTCTTACAATTTCCTTATCAAAGAGTTCTGCCAATCTTGCCACTTTCAAGTGCTTCATCGGAATGAATCGGGCCACCTTGGTCAGTCGGTCAACACAACCCATATCATATTCAGACCTCCCCTTGTAGGCGGAAAGCCCTACTAAAGTCCATGGAGATATCATGGAACTTCCACTCAGGCATGACATTGGCTGTACCATACCACCAGGCCGTCGGTGCTCAAACTTGACCTTCTGGCAAGTGAGACACCTCAACACATAATCACTTACATCATTCTTCATTCCAGTCCACCAAAAATACCTTTTCATACTCTATACATCTTTGAAGCTCCGGGGTGAATCGAAGTAGTAGAACAATGGGATTCACTCAATATGCGTCCTTCAACTCAGCGCCACATCCTAGGTATACACAATCGGCCATCCAGCCTAATCAGGTCATCATCGTGGAGTCTGAAGTCGTACTCTTGACCCTCGAATGTGCCATCAATAAGCTTCTGCCGGATCTCCAGCATATACTGATCCGTCATCTGAGCACCGCACCTCTTCAACCAAGCCAGTATGAGAGACTAGCGAATGGAGAGAGTATGCTCGGCGACTCAATGCGTCAGCTACCACATTTGCCTTACCCTCTTTATATTGCAGATTAATATCGTAGTCATTCAGAAACTCAACCACCTTCTTTGCTCATGTTCAACTCTTTCTGAGTGAACAAGTACTTTAAGCTTTTGTGGTCAGAATAAATCGTCACACTTACCCATACAAATAATGTCGCCACATCTTCAATGCGAAGACAATGGCACCCAATTCTAAGTCGTGGGTAGGGTAGTTCTCCTCATGCTTCAGCTGACGGGAGGCGTATGCTACGACCTTCCCGTGCTGCATCAATACACAACCCATACCTCTGCCTGATGCGTCGCAGTAGACCTCAAAACCATCTGGACCGTCTGGTATAGTCAGGACTGGTGCAGATGTTAGAGATCCTTGAGACTCGCGAAAGAACTTCACAGTCGACTGTCCACTCGAATGGTGCATCCTTCTTCATTAAGGAAGTCATCGGCTTCGAGACACTGGAGAAGTCCTTCACAAACCTCCTATAATAACCTGCCAGGACCGAGGAAGCTCCTGATATCAGACTGACTGTCTTCGGCCTAGGCCAGGTGCGCAAGCATCAATCTTTGCCGGATCAACAGCGATCCCGGCCTCAGAAATCACATGTCCAAGGAAGGATACTTGGTTCAACCAAAATTCACATTTCGAAAACTTTGCATACAAACTGGTCCTCCTCAGAGTTTGTAACAAATTTCTCAGGTGGCTTTCGTGCTCACCTTGATTTAGAATACACAAGAATATCATCGATGAAGACTACCACTGATTTGTCCAACTGATCTTGGAACAAACGGTTCATTAAGTCCATGAACTTGCTGGTGCATTCGATAAGCCAAACGGCATAACTGTGAACTCATAATGCCATACCTCGTTGAAAGCTGTCTTTTCGATATCACTATCACGGATGGCAATCTGATGGTATCCGGAACGTAAGTCTATCTTGGAGATATGATGCACCCCTCAGCTGATCAAATAGACGTCGATGCGTGGTAAAGGGTAACGGTTCTTCACCGTAACAGCATTCAGCTCCGATAATCAATACACAGGCGGAGGCTCCCGTCCTTCTTCTTCACGAAGAGAACCGGCGCTCCCCATGGTGAAACACTAGGGCGGATAAAGCCCTTGTCAAGTAGGTCTCTCAGCTGCTCCTTGAGCTCTGTCATCTCTGCTGGAGCCATACGATAAGGTGCTTTCGCAATGGGTCCAGTACCCGGAACTAGATCAATCTCAAACTCAACCTCTCGTGCTGGCGGCATGCCCGGCAGTTCCTTAGGAAATACATCAGGAAACTCCGACACTACCGGCACATCTGGGCTAAACTCAGGGTCTTCTCTATGTCCTGGACATGCAGAGGTATACACTCCCTCGTGAACTCACGATACATGGCCATGGCGGTGATGATCTGAGTCGAAGGCTCCCTAGGCCTCTGGAGGTATGATATGGTAACCCCAGATGGACTCTGAAGAAGCAGTCGATGCTCGGCACACAGGATTCTGCCCTTGTACGCTATACAGTTCATCCGACAATCACATCAAATCCAAGTCCGTCGAAATCTATCAGGTCGATCGGGAACTCTTCACCGTGATTCTTACAATGACATTCGGTGGTAGCGGGTACACTGATCCGCTCTTTCGATGGGAGAGTGACCAAGAAGTCTGGCATCTCCTCTCCATCTAACCCCAGCCTCTTCGCAAAAGATAGCGAAACGAATGTGTGAGGCTCCAGAGTCGAACAAGATCGATGCATCCATGCCATTCACTGGAAAGGTACCGGTGAGGATTGTGCCGCTCTTGCCGGCTTCCGCCTCATTGCAGACACTCAGTGTACTCCCGTTGAGTGCACAACCTAATTCATTGGCAAAATAATAAGTACTGGGTAACAACACGGTTGATATACTTCAATAACTCCACTTTATTCATTAACACTTCCTTTACAACATTGTTGGTTTACATGGTTGATACAACTTAAGACATACGTAACTCCCTTAACATATACTGGCTTAACACATTACAAAAGTATACAAGGCTTTAGAATTGTCTGAAGGTCAAATTCAAACGTCGGGTTCATGTGTGGCTGTCATCACGACGACGGTGTGATATTCAGTTTGATCTTCCTGATGCCATGATATAGCATCCTTGACTGCCCACCCATGATTAACACATCTCCTGACTTTAGTATTAACTTCCTTGCGAGATCAGCACGCTTCTGCTCGCCATACACAAATACTGTGGTATCACCAATGGACCAAGACACCACGGGTACTCCCTTACTTAGAGACTCGGGTGACTCGTCCTTATCTTGGTGTAACCTAACCGTCGACCTTTCTGGTAGAAGTTCACAATACACAAATCTGCTTCCACATTCGGAATCGATTCCGTTTCAAACTTGTGAGCAATTCCACGGCGTGATTAACGACGCACGGAACTCCTCAGGTATACTTGGTACTGTTGCTCCATCTTCAGCTCGCACTTCTTGATATGACTGGTGTAAGGGTTCCAGTCCTTACCCATGCACATCATCTTCAATTGCATTCTTGATCCGTTCGGATATTCAGGTGTGTAGAAACCTCCAGGTTTAGCTCCAAGTTCGTCGCATCGTTTGATGACATGGATTTGTGCTTCTGGTGTCAGGTATCCATTTAAAAGTATCATACCTGGCTGGATAACCTGACATTGCTCCATTGGAAAGTCGGTGATGTTGATGGTGGTTTCTTCAGGGTTTGGTGTGGGTGGGATTGGATAACATATATTGAAGGTTCCTTTAAGTTTAGAATTATCTAATTAGGTGTCTTTCACACTATACTTTAACTCCTTACTCACATGATAATACACTTGGACTCACTAATACACACAAGCATGAAATGCGGTATGCAATCACTTATTACATTCAACAGTTTAGGCGGTACCTGGTCTAGAAGAGGGCCTGGCGCCTCAGACCGGTCCACCACATTCTGGGTGGCCTTGCTAGGCCCCAAACCCCTTCCCCTTCTGGGAATCAGTGTGCCTCTGATCAGTGGGTGGCTGGTTAGCCGTCTTCGGGCCATCAATAGCTGCTGTGGCCTTACCTTCCACTGCCCCTTGGGCTTGTTGACTCTGCTGTTGGGGTTCCGGTAACACTCGTGGTCACGGTGACCCCACTTCTCGCAGTATCGACACTGCACCTCATTTCCCTTGCAGTCCTTGCCGGGATGGTCTCCATGCACCACTTACAGTAATAGTGGCGCTCCGGTCCAGAGCCCGTGCTAGCCTTAGGGGGTAAGAGCGTAGGGGCTTCGGCATAAGCATATGTGAGCTTCAATGGCTCCTCAGCTGTGGTGGTTTGGGCTTGGCCCTTGTCACCTGGTGCTGACTCTTCTGGGGCTGGGGATAAGGTTTTTCTTCTTCTTTCCTCCCCCGTACCCTGCGAACTCTGGCCCTCGCTCGTGGCCTTACGCTTGTGCGCATTCTCCTCCCTCAGACGGACGGTGATCTCCCCTTAGCAGTGGCATGATAGCACTCCTGTATTAGGATGGTCAGTCATGCCCCGCAATACATACTCAAAACTCACATTAACACTCACTTGTAGGCTACACATATTCACATCACTCTTTATTTAAATTACTGCAAGGTAGTATACTCAGCTGGCCCCCCATAGCGAAGACGGTGGCTGAGACCGTTATAGAAACGGTTTACCAGCACCCGGTTCGAGTATCCCAGGTCCGGTAACAGGTGGACAAGGCCGGTGAAGGCAGTGTAATACTCATCAACCGACACCTTGTCCCCCTGCCTCAGACTATCCAGCTCAAGGCGCTTAGCCTCTTGAACGTGCACAGGGTAGTATTTAGCTCGCAGCAGAGCCGTGTACTCCCTCCATCCAAACTGAGGATCCGCCATCCGGTCCTCTCTCAAGCTTCCACCAGTTTTGTGCCGAACCCTTCAGGTAGTAAGCGGCAAGACGGACCTTAGCCTCTGAAGGTACAGCCAAGGTCTCGTAGGCGGTCTCCAACTCGGAGATGTACGCCTCCAGCTTACGTGGGTCGGTCTCCCCATGAAATGAAGGGGGTCTCAGATCTGCCAATGCCTTGACCCAGTTGGTCTCGTGGCGGTGGCGGTGGTGGTTGAACTCCGGGCATCTGCCCCTGCTGGATCGCAGCTACAAGCTGGGGGTACCATCTGGGCCACAGCGGCTGCTACAGCCTCAGCCATAACCTGAGCCGTAGTGTTCTCGCCCTGGTCACCCGCATCACTAGTACCACTACCGCGGCCTCTACCACGCGGTCTACCTGCCATCTGTATTCACATGAATATTCATTAGCAATATGCTTAACATTATCGGTCCAACGGTTGTAACGCTTCCCGACAATAAGGTATCTCCACACTTAGTTAGTGGTTAACCTTTCCATAATGTTCACTGAAGCAACTGTAGTTAGGTTTCCTAACTCGGTATATTCCTAAGCTCGGTATTCTAGTCATCAGAGCGATACTTCGCTCTGATACCACTTTTTGTAACACCCCTACTATGCATATAACACTAAATGAAATCGCAGAGCAGAAAGAAAACTAAACAATAACTAACCCTCGGTGCTACAACGCCGCCAACCACCCACGTGGTTGACAAGGCAGAATAAATACAATTGTACCGGTCTGATGATCAGACTCCCGAGCATAACACTAAACCATAAATACATCATATACAATACCGAGTGTTTACATATTCTTCACTGTATAACATCACTGTAAACTGCAACAACCAAACGTATATAACGCCACAGGAGCACAGGCGCATCCCGGGCCAACATCCAAAAATATACAAAAGTAAACCTGCATCCTAGGATCTAAAGCCACTCCGCTTCCTCGATCCTCATCCTGCAGTATAAGAAATATGGATCCCCCGAGGGGGTCAGCAACCCTTGGCTGGTATGGCTAACGCGCAGCCCATCGGCTACCGGGATACGCGCAGCTAATTGTCATGATAACATGGCATTCATTTATATACATAACATAACATAACATATGGCTGAGCATCAATGGCGCACAGCACAACAACACATACACAGTGGATTTTCACTCCACGATAACAAACCACAAGGGTCAAATAGCACAAGAGCCTAGAGAGTGATTCACTCTCATGTCAAGCTCGTTAAACACACTCATTATCGTTCTGTTAGACGAACGAGTAACTTAAGTCACAGATGGTTCGGATTTAGTGACCCGAACACACCACACAAACACAGGTTCCCACTAAACCGATCATAAGTCAAAATAGGTAAGCTTTGGAAGAAGCTAGCGGGAGATCGAACGCCAAATTAAGGAGAACAATCTTAACAACATAAGAGTCGAATCTGATTCAGATATCTACTCTTAACTTACATGCATGACCGGACAACCGGATTCCTCACTTCCCAGTTAACACTTGTTAGAAGTTCACAGTGGAACTTAACAATCAATACACAATAGGTGGTAAGTCATGTTAGACACACACAAGGGAAATGAGTCACAACATCACTTCACAATAACATGAACAACTGTAAACTCATTACATGTTTAAATCTTATAACGTTGTAAACACATAGAAAAACATACAACACACAAGCCGGTGTAAACCGGTAGACAACAGACTGCAAGAAAACCATACCTTGGTCCTTGCCTTGATTTGTTTCCACCGTAGGTCACTCCTATACATGATTCAAGAATGTCGGTTAATTAACTTATTTAACCTCCAAATTTACTAAGTGTTTAACATAATTATTTGACATGTTCAATGTCTAACTTTACCCTAGGTTACCTTCATTATACACCCTAGGGTTAACTACATAAGTCACATTCTTTTCTGTTTTTTTTTTTACAAGTTTTGGTATGTCCGACCCACCGTCCGACCCACAACTGGGTCGGACCCTTCCAGTGGTTTTCGGGTCTGAAAAACCTTACCATGTCCGACCCATGTCCGACCCACCCTTCTGGGTCGGACCATTACAGAACCTTTCACCGCCTTACAAACATGCCCGTCCGACCCACGTCCGACTCATTCGACTGGGTCGGACCATTCCAGAAACATTTTCCTCCTTTGAAATATGACCGTCCGACCCATGTCCGACCCACCCTTTTGGGTCGGACCATTACAGAACACTTTCCTAACGTCTAACAGAGGCTGTCCGACCCAAAACTGGGTCGGACCCCTGGGTCGGACGTCTTCTAAACTTACCCAAATTTTGTCAAATCTTCACCAAACTTCTCCTAAAGCCTCTTTATGATTCCTAACAACATTTGGTACCCTTATATCCACATACAACATCCATGAAACTCATTTTCTAATTCCTTAAGCCTTTACTTATTTCCTTGTAAAATTCCTTAACACTTATGTTATTTTATACTAGGTTCCTAGATGGTGTTTCTCACCTATGGTAACTACTATCCCAAAATGCTTTCTCCTTGTTTTAACATCATCTCCCAAGCATCATCTCTCACAACTAACTCCTTATATCATTACTTCAAATTCTTTTTCAAGTTCACACTTTCTCCTTAATTTACCAAAGTTTGCCTAAGTCTTTACCTAAGTCCAAAATGACTTTGGTACATACTAAAACCTCAAGCTCATGCCTAAGTCCTTGTTACATCCCAAATCACCTTAATGCATGTTTCTTACACAAGAACAACACTTAACCATTCTAAATACTCCTTAACTTATCAAACTCATTTTAACACTTAGAACTTCTCATTTATTACCTAAATTTCGACATAGGTTCTCCTAGAACATTGCTAAACCAAAACACATTGTTTTTACCAACAAACAACCAAGAACACTAAAAATCCATCAAGTACTTATTATACACAAACTCCACTCACAAAGCACTACATCACAATATAGTGCATAATTTAAATTGCATGGCACTTAGGCCCTTAAATGACATGGCTCTTAGGCCCTTAAGATGCATAAATCATAAACATTGAATTTCCCACAATATATTTGCCTTTAACCTGCAAATACACTCAACAACACATATGCCTTTTACTAAGCTCTTGAGAACACTTTACTAAGTCATTCACCATTTGCTCTTTAGGTAGATTTAACAAGCATTATAAGCTCATTTCTCCTAAGGCATTAAACAACATTAGGTTAGTAGATTTACCTCTTTTGCAAATAGCTTCTTTCTTGTTTCCTTTAAAAAACGGTAATGTTATTTGATTCTTTGACAAGTTCTAAACAATATACAAACATTATAATGAGTATTCAAGCTATAAGCTTCATCTCATTGTAAACCCTAATTTTACATTGTTTCAAAAACATTAATGTAGTTGTTTTACCTTGCTCTTTGAAGAGAGTTTGAATATCTAGCAAGAGAGGACTCCACCTAGTCCATGAAGAGTTGGAATGAAGCTAGAACAAGGTCACACAAAGAGCTATATCAATGTGTATTTTCGGTCAAGGTAAAAACATGGAGGAAACATGATTTTTCTTTGAGATTCCTTACCTAGAAGCAAAGGAGAGTAATAATATGTCAAAATACAAGCTCAAGCTCCTTCAATGGTGGAACACCTTGGCACCGAAATGGGGCTCTTGGAGTTTTGAGAAGATAGGAATGAAGAGCTTGATGAGAGGAAGAGATTGGTGGTCTTAGAATTTGATTTGGACAAGTGAGCTTGATTTAGCAAGAGGTCAAAGATGGAGTTTCTATGGTGGTAGTAGTATTACCGAGAGAGAACAGCAAGAAGAAGGAAGAAGAAGGTTGAGACCGTGGGAAATGAAAGAAAGAAATGAGAGAATGAGATAGAATTTGCTTTTAAGAGATATTTATACTTTATAAAGTAAAAAGGTACTTAAGTAGACTTATTTATTTTCTTAACAAGCTAACAAAGGTGGTGTGTCACCAACCTTAAAAACCGGCCCCAAATAGTGGTATGAGGGTATTATAGTCTTTATTTGTCAATTTAATTACTTATACAAACATATGTTACAAAATAGCTTATAAAAATCACTATTCATGAAAACAAGGCACATAGAAGTGAAATTTTTGATTTCCCATTGATATAGACATCCAAATGTGATATTATATAGTACACATATATATTTAAGAGTAATGATGGACATCTAGCCACTCAAAACTCATTTACAAGACAATTTTTCAAAAATGTGCTTTAAGACTCCTTAAAGCACATTTTGTGTTTAAACTTGTTTTCAAGCTTGGTTTTCTTTGGTAATTGGTTTAATATGTTCATTAGTGTATAAATGAGGTCTTGGTAAGTTCATTAGGTCTTAACCAAGTTTATCCCAAGCTTAGAGCACATTTTGGCTCTTATTGACTTTAAAGCACATTTTGTGTTTTCTTTTGTTTAAATTTGTTTACTAATGTTTCTAAGACTCTTTTTAGTCTTAATACACCGTATTTAAGTGTTTAAACAATATTTTAAGGTTTGGGGTATTTCAATGGTATTTGCTCCCGTCGCAAATGCCAAAATATTATATACCACGGTTCAAAACCGTGGTTTAAAATGAAGAAAAAAACCACGGTTCTATAAACCGTCATTTTGAAGTATTTCTCGCGCGGAACTTGTTAACTATAAACCACGGTTTATGCCAATAACCGTCATTTATAGTGAGTAATAAATGACGGTTATTCTAAAAGGCGTGGTATATAATATAAAAAAACACGGTTATAAACCACGTTTTGTAGGGTAACCGTCATTTATAGTACATGCCGGAGAGAATAAACCACGGTTTTTGGAGAACCGTGGTATATAACCGTCATGCCGGAGAGAATAAACCACGGTTTTTGGAGAACCGTGGTATATAACCTCACAGTTTGTAATAAATGACGGTTATTCTAAAAACTATGGTATATAAGGTGAATAAAACAACGAATAAACAACGGTTATACATCAAACCGTGGTTTATAGTCCATGAATTTTTCAATTCTTCGCCTTCAATCTGGAAATCTCAGTAGAGCGCATATACAAGACAATGAAGATGCCAGATTATGTATGTTCCTTGTTTGCGAATTAAGGTTGCAAAGTCGTGAGTGAAGAATGGAGGCGCAGTATGCTCCTTGTTCGCCGGTGGGTTCCAAAATTACCGTGAGGTTGAAGAGAATGGATGCGGCGTAGAGCATGTTCGTTGTTCGCCGGCTGAGGTTGCAAAAATTACAATGAGTGGAGATGAGGATGAGACGCAGAGCACGTACCTTGTTCGTCGGTGTGGGATGCAAAAATTACCATGAAAACAAGATAATGAGAGAGGTAGAAGCTTGTTCCTTGTTCGCCAGTATGGGTAGCAAATTTACATTGCGATTGATATGGCATACAGCATGTTCCTTATTCACTAGTATGGGTTGCGAAATTACCGGGAGGTTGAAGAGATGGCGTAGAGCATATTCCATGTTCGCCGGCGTGGGTTGTAAAAATTACCGGGAGGTGAAGAGAATGAGGAAGAGGCGCGTTCAATCCTTGTTCGCCTGTGTGGGATGCAATTGCAGTGAGAGAAATATATAAGAGAACAAAGAGAGCCGCGTTAATTTGGGCCGAAAATTAAAATTCCCGCTCAGACTATATACCACAGTTCTCCAATAACCGTGGTTTATTCTCTCCGGCGTAATGGTTATATACCACGGTTCTTTAAAAACCGTGGTTTATTCTCTCCGGTGTGATGGTTATATACCACGGTTCTCAAAAAACCGTGGTTTATTCTCTTCGGTGTGACGGTTATATACCACGGTTCTCTAAAAACCGTGGTATATAGTCTGAGCGGGAATTTTAATTTTCGGCCCAAATTAACGCGGCTCGCTTTGTTTACTTATAAACCACGGTTTGTAGGGCAACCGCCATTTATAGTACAAGTCGGAGAGAAGAGAACCGCGTTAATTTGGGCCAAAAATTAAAATTCCCGCTCAGACTATATACCACGGTTCTCCAAAAACCGTGGTTTATTCTCTCCGGCGAGACGGTTATATACCACGGTTCTTTAAAAACCGTGGTTTATTCTCTCCGGCGTGATGGTTATATACCACGGTTCTCCAAAAACCGTGGTTTATTCTCTCCGGCATGTACTATAAATGACGGTTGCCCTACAAACCATGGTTTATAAGTAAACTATATACCACGGTTCTCCGAAAACCGTGGTTTATTCTCTCCGACGTGTACTATAAATGACGGTTTCCCTAAAAACCGTGGTTTATAAACTTAAAACCACGGTTTTTCATTTAACCGTGGTTTAAGTGTCGTCATTTAAAATGTTTTTTCTACTAGTGTACGGTCTAAACGCAAGGATAACCGAACTTTAATACTTACAACAATCTAACCAAAATAATCACCCACTGAGTTTACAAGTATCTCAACAACCTACGTAATTCTTCATAACTTTAAATATCAATAGACGGGTACACAGACGCAACCCGTGCTCAAAATAAATCCCGTCCTAAGTCTAACCGTCCCTACTCTCAAGATGAGTCTTCATAGGACGCTTACCTGCAAAATATAAACAACAGCCCCCGAGAGGGTCAGCACCTTTGCTAGTACGATTCTCTTATAGCCCCCACGCTAACGGGGCTATGACGACTAATTGTCGATAGCATGGAAATTGATTAGATACACAACATAAATAAGAAGTGCAATAAACATCAAGCCACACATGAACAATAACTGTTCAACACAATGAATGACTTAAAGGTGTTCCCTTAATAAGCGAGTTAACCGTGTAACTCCTTAAGTTATGTTTCTACTTAATCTCAGTCCAACCTTATCTTACTTCAACCTTAATCCTTAACTTAACCTCATATACAAACCGTTCTTTAAATAGAAATGGTTGTATCTTATCTCAATGTTTATTTTTGTCGGGTCAAAGGCAACCCTAGCCAATGAGCTATTAACCAACCAACAAATATGGGAGTGAATTTCTTATCTCATTCAATGTTACTAAGTATTGTTAGTAACTAAACTCAAAGTCGAGTGTGTTAGTCTAAAGAAAACACACAAGAAGATAATAGTCCGATTGCATGCTTTATCTTGTCTTAGTCATAGCAAGTAAACAAGCATTAGTAGAAAAAAGATTATAAATGACGGACTTTAAACCACGGTTAATATTGAAACCGTCATTTAAAGTGTATAAACCACGGTTATTTAGAGAACCGTCATTTATGTTGCTTGGCTCACTATATAAACGACGGTTTTAGTAGAAACCGTCGATTATAGTTCGACGCCTTAGAAGATAAATGACGGTTCCCATTACAACCGTCGTATATAATCAATATAAACCACGGTTACTATTAAACCGTCGTTTAAAGTATTGCGCCACCACTTAAAAACCATGGTTTGTGTATCAACCGTCGTTTATTCCTCTCGTGACAGGTTTTAAACGACGGTTTGTGTATCAACCGTCGTTTAAAGTCATTTAATTAAAAACCCAAGGCCTCATTTCTTCTTCTTCCTCCTGACTCACCCCGTCTCCTGTGCGATTCCGGCCTGACTCCCCTCCCCCATTCTCCCGTCGATGGCCCATTCTCCCTTGCCGTTTTGCCCCCCTTCCGCCGTCGCCCTGCTCACGGTCCCCAGCTCACTCCACCGCCTCCGCCCCTCGTCTTGTCGAGCGTCCTCCCGAAGCTCCCCCTCTGGTACTGAAGCCGCGCCAACACTCCAGTCGCCCCCTCCTGAAGCAGCGCCACGCCGCCCTTCCCAGTCGCCCCCTCCGGTGAAGCCTCCTCCACTGCCCGCGCCCAGCGCACCCAGCTCAACCACCAAGTCGCGCGCCCCCTCTGTAAGCTCGATCTCCACATCGATTTTTACATGTTTTTAATATATAATGTGAGATTAACTTTATTATTAGTTAATGTTACTTATTATGGATTAGGGTTTGAAAATTCAAATGGGTCATTAGCAAACATCGATAAAAAAAATGTCCTTTTAGATTCATTGGTATTTACTAGCACCAAGGCTAATATGAATAGGTATCTCAATGAGCTGGAAAGTTATCATCATATGAAATACCCCAAACCTTAGTATGTTGTCTAAACATTTAAATATGGTATATTAACACTAAAAAGAGTCTTAGAAACATTAGTAAACAAAATTTAAACAATAGAAAACACAAAATGTGCTTTAAGGAGTCTTAAAGCACATTTTTGAAAAATTGTCTTGTAAATGAGTTTTGAATGGCTAAATGTCCATCATTACTCTTTAATTAACATGTGTACTATATAGTATCACATTTGGAAGTCTATATCAATGGGAAATCAAAAATTTCACTTCTATGTGCCTTTTTTATGAATAGTAACTTTAATAAGCTAGTTTGTAACATATGTTATTATAAGTAATTAAATGAGTCATCAAAGACTAAAATACCCTTGTTATAATAATAGGGGCCGGTTTTTAAGTGTGGTGACTCACCACTCTTGCAACTTGTTAAGTAAATAAGGATGACTCTTAAGTTACTATTTGCTTTAAGGTATAAATATCTTCTAAAAAGCAAAACAAACTCACTTATCTCATTCTCTCTTTTCCTTTCTTCATTTCCCACGGTTCCAAGTCTTCTTCAACCTCTCTTCTTTCCTTCATTCACGATTTGCAATAGTACCACACACAATTCCATCTTTGACCACTTGTAATTCCTAGCTCACTTATCCCAATAAAAAAAACACCACCATTCTCTTCCTCTCATCAAGCTCTTCATTTTTATCTTCTCAAAACTTCAAGACCACCATTTCGGTGCCATGGAGTTCCACCATTGAAGGAGCTTGAGCTTATATTTCTACATATTATTGGTCTCCTTTACTTCTAGGTAAGGAATCTCAAAGAAAAATGATGTTTCCTCCATGTTTTTATCTTGACCGAAAATCACTCTTAATGGAGTCCTTATGTTGCTTTGTTCTAGCTTCATTCCAACCTTTCATGGACTAGGTGGAGTCCTCTCTTGATATATATTCAAACTCTCTTCAAGTTCTAAGGTAAAACAACTATCTTAATGTTTTTAAAACAATGTACAATCTAGGGTTTACAATGAGATGAAGCTTAAAGCTTGAATACTCATTATGTTGTTTGTATAATGTTTAGAAGTTGACAAACAATCAAAAGCCTTGCCGATTTTAAACAAGGAAACAAGAAAGAAGTTGTGAGGAAAAGAGGTAAATGTGCTAACCTAATGTGGTTTAAAGTCTTAGGAGAAATGAGCTTGTGTTGCTTATGAAAATGATCTAAGGATCCAATGGGAAGTGACTTAGAAGAATGCTCTTAAGGGCTTAGTAAAAGGCATATGTGTGGTTGAGTGTATTTGCAGGTCAAAGGCAAATATATTGTGGAAATTCAGTGTTTATGATTTATGCATCCTAAGGGCCTAAGAACCATGTTATTTAAGGGCCTAAGTGCCATGCAATTTAAATTATGCACTATATTGTGATGTAGTGCTAAATGTGTGAAGTTTGTGTATAAAAATGTGTATGATGGATATTAGTGTTCATGGTTGTTTGATGGTGAAGACAATGTGTCTTGGTTTAGTAATGTTCTAGGAGAGGTCATGTCAAAATTTAGGTAATAAACAAGAAGTTTTAAGGGTTTAAAATGAGTTTGGTAAGTTAGGAAATGTTTAGAATGGTTAAGTGCTTTCCTAGTGAAAGAAACATGCATTAAGGTGTTTAAAGATGTAAAAAGGGCTTAGGTGATGTTCTAGAGGATTTAGAATGCAAAAGAATGCTTTGGGACATTTCAAGATTCTTGATGAGATTGTATTTAGGACTTGTGCATTGTTGGTGAAAAAGGGATGAAGTGGATTGTTACATGAGAAGCTATAAACTTGTAAAGACGTTTAAGGAATTGTTTAGGAAGAAAAGATGTTTGGGAGATGATGTAGTAGTGGTGAGGAAACATTGTTGACATAGTGGTTATCATAGGTATGAAACACCACTTAGAGGACCAAGGAGAAAATAACATAAGTGTTAGGAATTTCGGTATGGAATGAGTAAGTGTTAAGGAGTTAGATAATGAATTTTACGGATGTTGTATGAGGGTTTTAGGGTACCAAATGATGTTAGGAAGCATTAGGAGGCTTTAGGAGAAGTTTGGTGAAGATTTGACAAAGTTTGGGCAAGTTTTGGTGGCGTCCGACCTAGGGGTCCGACCCAAGTTTGGGTCGGACAGCCTCTATTAGACGTCAGTAAATGGTTCTGGAATGGTCCGACCCAGAGGACTTGGGTCGGACATGGGTCGGACGGTCATGTTTTGAAGGACGGTAAATGTTCTGGAATGGTCCTACCCAGTCAAGTGAGTAGGACATGGGTCGGACATGGTTGTTTTGTAAGGCGGTAAAAGTTCTGTAATGGTCCGACCCAGTCGAGTGAGTCGGACATAGGTGGGACATGTATGTTCCAAGGGTCAATAAAATCTCTGGAATGGTTCGACCCAGATGGATGGGTCAGACATGGGTCGGACAAGTTAAGTTTTTTTTTTACAAACCCGAAAATCACTGGAAGGGTCCGACCCAGTTCTGGGTCGGACGGTGGGTCGGACTAGGGGGTATAATGTAGGTAATGAAGGATTAGTTTGGGCATTAAAACATGTCATATAATCATGTTAAACATTTAGTAATTTGAAGTTAAGTAAATTAATTAACCGACGTTATTAATCGTGTATAGGAGTGACCTACGGTGGAAACAAATCGAAGCAAGGACCAAGGTATGGTTTTCTTGCAGTTTGTTGCCTACCGGTTTACACCGGCTTGTGTGTTGTTTGTTTTTCTGTGTGTTTATGACGTTATAAGACTTAATCATGTAATGAGTTTACCGTTGTTCATATTATTGTGATGTTATGATGTGACTCATTTCCCTTGTGTGTGTCTAACTTGACTTACCACCTGTTGTGTATTGGTAGTTAAGTTCCACCGTGAACTTCTAACAAGTGCTAACTGGGAAGTGAGGAATCCGGTTGTCCGGTCATGCATGTAAGTTAAGAGTAGATATCTGAATCAGATTCGACTCTTATGTTGTTAAGATTGTTCTCCTTAATTTGGCGTTCGATCTCCCGCTAGCTTCCTCCAAAGCTTACCTATTCTGACTTATGATCGGTTTAGTGGGAACATGTGTTTGTGTGGTGTGTTCGGGTCACTATATCCGAACCATCTGTGACTTAAGTTACTCGTTCGAATAACAGAACGGTAATGAGTGTGTGTAACGAGCTTAACATGAGGGTGAACCATTCTCTAGGCTCTTATATTGTTTAACCTTCTTGGTTTGTTATTGTGGAAAGAGTATCCACTGTGTATGTGATGTTGTGCTATGCAATAATAATGCTATGCCACATGTTATGTTATGTTATGTTATGTTTAAGAATGAATGCCATGTTATCATGACAATTAGTTGCGCGTATCCCGGTAGCCGATGGGCTACGCGTTAACCATACCAGCCAAGGGTTGCTGACCCCCTCGGGGGTTCCATATTTTTACTGCAGGATGAGGATCGAGGAAGCAGAGTGGCTGTAGGTCCTAGGCTGCATATGTACTTTTGGTTATTTTGGATGTTGGGCCCGGGACGCGCCTGTGCTCCCGTGGCATTATATTTTGATCCGTTGATACAATTGTGGCGGTATATTGGCAGTTTACTGTGAAGGATTGTAATTAAATACTCGGTATTGTATATGATGAATTTATGGTTTAGTTCTATGCTCGGGAGTCTGATCATCAGACCGGTACACTTGTATTTATTCTGCCTTGTTAACCACGTGGGTGGTTGACGGCGTTGTAGCACCGAAGCGTTACTTAATGTTTAGTTGTTTATTTCCGCTGCGATTTCAATTAGTTGTGAAGTCCGTTGTAGGGGTGTTACAAAAAGTGGTATCAGAGCGAAGTATCACTCTGATGACTAGAATGCCGAGCTTAGGAAAATACCGAGTTAGGAAACCTAACTACAGTTACCTAAGTGAGCAGTTATGGAAAGGTTAACCACTAACCAAGTGTGGAAATACCTTATTTTCGGGAAGATGATACAATCGTTGGACCAATTAGTGTGTAAGCATAATGCTAATAATGTCGTGTGAATTCAGATGTCAGGTAGACCGGGAGGTAGAGGCCGCGGAAGCGGTACTGGAGATACGGATGACCAAGGCGAGAATACTACGGCTCAGGTTATGGCCGAAGCTGTAGCGGCCGTCGTAACCCAAATGGTCCCAAAACTTGTAGCTGCAATTCAGTAGGGGCAACAACCCGAAGTTCAACCACCACCGCCACCGCCATGAGAGACCAACTGGGTCAAGGCATTGGCAGATCTTAAACCCCCGTCGTTTCATGGGGAGACCGACCCACGTAAGCTGGAGGCGTACATCTCCGAGTTGGAGACCGCCTACGAGACCTTGGATGTGCCTGCTGGGGCCAAGGTCCGTCTTGCCGCTTACTACCTGAAGGGTTCGGCACAGAGTTGGTGGAAGCTTGTGAGAGAGGACCGGATGGCGGATCCTCAGTTCGGATGGAGGGAGTACGCGGCTCTACTGCGAGCCAAATACTACCCAGTGCATGTTCAAGAGGCCAAGCGCCTGGAGCTGGATAGTCTGAGGCAGGGGGACAAGATGTCGGTTGATGAGTACTACACTGCATTCACCGGTCTTATCCACCTGTTACCGGACCTAGGATACTCGAACCGGGTGCTGGTAAACCGTTTCTACAACGGTCTCAGCCACCGTCTTCGCTATGGGATGGGGCCAGCTGAGTATACTACCTTGCAGGTAATTTGAATGAAGTGTGATGTGAATAAGTGTAATTCATAAGTGAGTGTTAATGTGGGTTTGTGAGTATGTTTTGCGGGGCATGACTGACATCCTAAATTCAGGAGTGCTATCATGCCGCTGCTAAGGTGGAGATTACTGTCCGTCTGAGGGACGAGGAGAATGCACACAAGCGCAAGGCCACGAGCGAGGGCCAGAGTCCGCAGGGGTACGAGGTAGGAAAGAAGAAGAAGAAGCCTTATCCCCAGCCCCAGAAGAGTCAGCACCAGGGTGACAAGGGCCAAGCCCAGACCACCACAACTGAGGAGCCATTGAAGCTCACGTATGCTTATGCGGCGAAACCCCAACGCTCTTACCCACCTAAGGGTAATTATTTAATCATGTGTGACAAGTTGAAGTGTATGATGTTAAGTTGTGAAATAAGTATTGATTGTGTATTGTGATAGCAGCTAGCACGGGTTCTGGACCGGAGCGCCACTACTACTGTAAGTGGTGTAACGGAGACCACCCCGGCAAGGACTGCAAGGGAAACGACGTGCAGTGTCGTTACTGCGAGAAATGGGGTCACCGTGACTACGAGTGTTACCGGAACCCCAACAGCAGAGTCAACAAGCCCAAGGGGCAGTGGAAGGGTAAGGCCACAGCGACTATTGATGGCCCAAAGACGGCTAACCAGCCACCCACAGATCAGAGGCACACTGATTCCCAGAAGGGGAAGGGGTCGGGACCTAGCAAGGCCGCCCTAAATGTGGTGGACCGGTCAGAGGCGCCAGGGCCCTCTTCTAGACCAGGTACCGCCTAAACTGTTGAATGAAATAAGTGATTGCATACCGCATTTCATGCATGTGTGTATTAGTGAGTCCAAGTGTACTACCATGTAAGTAAGAGTTAAAGTATAGTGTGAAAGTCACCTAATTAGGTAACTCTAAACTTAAAGGAACCTTCAATATATGTTATCCAATCCCACCCACACCAAACCCAGAAGAAACCACCATCAACATCACCGACTTTCCAATGGAACAATGTCAGGTTATCCAGCCAGGTATGATACTCTTAAATGGATACCTGACACCAGAAGCACAAATCCATATCATCAGACGATGCAATGAACTTGGAGCAACACCTAGAGGTTTCTACACACCTGAATACCCGAGCGGATCAAGAATGAGATCGAAGATGATGTGCATGGGTAAGGTCTGGAATCCTTACACCAAGACATATCAAGAAGTGCGAGCTGAGGACGGAGCAATTGTACCGATGATACCTGAGGAGTTCCTTGCGGTCGTTAACCACGCCGTGGGAATTGCTCAGCAAGTTGAAACAGATACAATTCCAAGTATTGAAGCAGATTTGTGTATTGTGAACTTCTACCAGAAAGGTGGACGATTAGGTTTACACCAAGATAAGGACGAGTCACCCGAGTCTCTAAGTAAGGGAGTACCCGTGGTGTCTTGGTCCATTGGTGATACCGCAGTATTTATATATGGTGAGCAGAAGCGTGCTGATCTCGCAAAGAAGTTAGTACTAAAGTCAGGAGATGTGTTAATCACGGGTGGGCAGTCAAGGATGCTATATCACGACATCAGAAAGATCAAACTGAATACCGCACCGTCGGCAGTGATCAATGCCACACACATGAAACACATACGTTTGAATTTGGCTTTCAGACAGTTTTAAAGCCTTGTATAATTATGTAATGTGTTAAGGATGTTGTATATGTGTTAAGTTATGTCAACAGTGTAAGCCAACGAATGATGTAAGAAGAGTGTGTTAATGAATAAAGCGGAGTTATTGAAGCATATCAACCGTGTTGTTACCCAATACTTATTAATTTGCCAATGAATTAGGCTATGCTCTCGGAACGGAAGGTATACTGAGTCTCTGCAATGAGGCAGAAGCCGGCAAGAGCGGCACAATCCTCACCGGTACCTTTCCAGTCAATGGCGTGGACGCTTCGATCTTGTTCGACTCCGGAGCCTCACACACATTTATTTCGCTATCTTTTGCGAAGAGGCTGGGGTTAGACGGTGATGAGATGCCAGACTTCCTAGTCACTCTCCCGTCGAAAGAGCGGATCAGGTGTACCCACTACCACCGAGATGTTGTTGTGCGAATCAAAGGTGAAGAATTTCCGAACGACTTGATAGAGTTCGACGGACTTGGTTTTGATGTGATTGTCGGGATGAACTGGTTGGAGCGGTACAAGGGCAGAATCCTGTGTGCCGAGCATCGCCTGCTTCTTCGGAGTCCGTTTGGGGTTACTATATCTTACCGCCAGAGGCCCAGGGAGCCTTCAACTTTGATCATCACTGCCATGGCTATGTGTCGTGAACTACGACGAGGGAGTGATGTATACCTCTACTATGTCCAGGACATAGAGAGAGACCCAGAGTTTAGTCCTGATGTGCTGGTAGTGTCGGAGTTTCCTGATGTATTTCCTAAGGTACTGCCGGGCATGCCGCCAGCACGGGAAGTGGAGTTTGAAATTGATTTGGTTCCGGGTACCGGACCAATTGTGAAGGCGCCCTATCGTATGGCTCCAGCAGAGATGACAGAGGTCAAGGAGCAGCTGAGAGACCTACTCGACAAGGGATTTACCCGCCCTAGCGTTTCACCTTGGGGAGCGCCGGTCCTCTTCGTGAAGAAGAAGGACGGTAGTCTCCGCCTGTGTATTGACTATCAGGAACTGAATGTAGTTACGGTGAAGAACCGTTACCCTTTACCACGCATCGATGATTTATTTGATCAGTTGAGGGGAGCATCAGTATTCTCCAAGATAGATCTACGATCCGGATACCATCAGATTGCCATCCGTGACAGTGATATTGAGAAGACAGCGTTCAGAACTAGGTATGGACATTATGAGTTTACGGTTATGCTGTTTGGCTTATCCAATGCACCAGCGAAGTTCGTGGATTTAATGAACCGCTTGTTCCAAGATCAGTTGGACAAGTCTGTGGAAGTCTTCATCGACGATATTCTTGTGTACTCGAATCGAGAGGTGAGCATGAAAGCCACCTAAGAAATATGTTACAAACTTTGAGAGAGAATCAGTTGTATGCTAAATTTTCAAAGTGTGAGTTCTGGCTGAACCAAGTATCCTTTCTTGGATATGTGATTTCTGAGGCCGGGATCGCTCTTGATCCGGCAAAGATTGATGCAGTGCGCACCTGGCCTAGGCCGAAGACAGTTACCGATATCAGGAGCTTCCTCGGTCTGGCAGGTTATTATAGGAGGTTTGTGAAGGACTTCTCCAGTGTCTCGAAGCCGATGACTTCCTTGATGAAAAAGGATGCACCATTCGAGTGGACAGTCGACTGTGAGAGTTATTTCTAGAGTCTCAAGGATGCTCTAACATCTGCACCAGTCCTGACTATACCAGATGGTCCAGATGGTTTTGAGGTCTATTGTGACGCATCAGGCAGAGGTATAGGTTGTGTGTTGATGCAACACGGGAAGGTCGTAGCTTACGCCTCCCGACAGCTGAAGAAACATGAAGAGAACTACCCTACCCACGATCTACAACTGGGTGCCATTGTCTTCGCATTGAAGATATGGCGACATTATTTGTATGGGGTAAGTGTGACAATTTATTCTGACCACAAAAGTTTAAAATACTTGTTCACTCAGAAGGAGTTGAACATGAGGCAAAGAAGGTGGGTTGAGTTTCTAAACGACTACGACATTAATCTACAATACAAAGAGGGTAAGGCAAATGTGGTAGCTGACGCATTGAGTCACCGAGCACACTCTCTCCATTCGCTAGTTCTCATACTGGCTTGGTTGAAGAGGTGCGGAGTGCTCAGATGACGGATCAGTATATGATGGAGATCAGGCAGAAGCTTATTGATGGCACATTCGAGGGTCAGAAGTACGACTTCAGACTCCACGATGATGACCTGATTAGGCTTAATGGCTGACTGTGTATACCGAGGAGTAGCGCTGAGTTAAAGGAGTGCATATTGAGTGAATCACATTGTTCTACTACTTTGATTCACCCCGGAGCTTCAAAGATGTATAAGGGTATGAAAAGATATTTTTGGTGGACTGGAATGAAAAAGGATGTAAATGATTATGTGTTGAGGTGTCTCACTTGTCAGAAGGTCAAGTTTGAGCACCGACGGCCTGGTGGTATGGTACAGCCAATGCCGGTGCCTGAGTGGAAGTTCCATGACATTTCTATGGACTTCGTAGTAGGGCTTCCGCCTACAAGGGGAGGTCTGAATATGATTTGGGTTGTTGTTGATCGACTGACCAAGGTGGCTCGATTCATACCGATGAAGGACACCTGGAAAGTGACTAAGCTTGCAGAGCTCGTCGACAGAGAGATTGTGAGACATCATGGGGTACCGAAAACGATTGTATCTGACAGAGATAATAGATTTTTATCAAGGTATTGGAAATCCACACGGGAAGCGCTTGGTACCGAGCTGAAGCTAAGTACAGCGTTCCACCCGCAGACAGATGGTCAGAGTGAGCGTACCATCCAGACACTTGAGGATATGTTACGTGCATGTGCACTTGACTTACAGACCAGCTGGATTGATAAGTTACATCTGATCGAGTTTAGTTACAACAACAGTTACCATGCATCGATCAAGATGTCTCCCTTCCAGGCTTTGTACGGTAGACCATGCCGCACGCCATTATGCTGGGATGAGTCGAGTGAGACGGTCATTATAGGACCAGAGTATCTTGAACAAGTTCAGGCAGAAGTTCGCCAGATTCGGGCTAACATGAAGGCAGCTCAGGATAGACAGAAGTCGTACGCAGATGTGCGCAGACGTGACCTAGAGTTCGCCGTGGGCGATCAGGTATTTCTCAGAGTATCCCCCATTAAGATAGTATTCCGTTTTGGCCAGAAAGGCAAGTTGAGCCCGAAATATGTGGGACTTTATGTTGTGACGGAGCGGATCGGCCCGGTAGCTTACAAACTTGATCTACCCACCGAGCTGGGCAAGGTACATGATGTATTTCATGTGTCCCAGTTGAAGAAGTATATGTCTCATCCGTCTCATGTGCTTCAGCCTGAAAGGCTAACCTTAGAGCCGACCATGCGATCAGTGGAGACTCCGGTACGGATTCTGGATACTAAGACTCGAGACACTCGCCATAAGTCTGTGAGACTGGTGAAAGTTCTTTGGTCTAACCAGGACGTTGAGGAGGCCACTTGGGAGCTGGAAGATAAAATGAAGGCGAAGTACCCGTCATTGTTTACTTCTTAGTGCTTATGTGTATAGGGTACGGGGCGTACCCCTTTTTAAGGGGGGTAGAGCCGTTTCGGTTATGTGTGTACGACGTGTATTTAAATACATCGTCTATGTTATGTTGTCATGTTACAGACCGTTGTGTCTGAATGATGTTGATGATGTTGTATGGACCTTGTGTCCGATGTTATGTTGTATGGACTTTGTGTCCAATGTTATGTAAGTGTGTTGTTAATGATTGTATGGAAATATTGTTATATGTATTCCCGTGTTCTAACATTTAGGATATGTGGAAGTGTGAACTTTTAGGACAAAGTTCTTTTAAGGGGGGTAGATTGAAATAGCCCAAACCTTATTATGTTGTCTAAACATTTAAATATGGTATATTAAGACTAAAAAGAGTCTTAGAAACATTAGTAAACAAAATTTAAACAATAGAAAACACAAAATGTGCTTTAAGGAGTCTTAAAGCACATTTTTGAAAAATTGTCTTGTAAATGAGTTTTGAATGGCTAAATGTCCATCATTACTCTTTAATTAACATGTGTACTATATAGTATCACATTTGGAAGTCTATATCAATGGGAAATCAAAAATTTCACTTCTATGTGCCTTGTTTTATGAATAGTAACTTTAATAAGCTAGTTTGTAACATATGTTGTTCTAAGTAATTAAATGAGTCATCAAAGACTAAAATACCCTTGTTATAATAATAGGGGCCGGTTTTTAAGTGTGGTGACTCACCACTCTTGCAACTTGTTAAGTAAATAAGGATGACTCTTAAGTTACTATTTGCTTTAAGGTATAAATATCTTCTAAAAAGCAAAACAAACTCACTTATCTCATTCTGTCATTTCCTTTCTTCATTTCCCACGGTTCCAAGTCTTCTTCAACCTCTCTTCTTTCCTTCATTCACGATTTGCAATAGTACCACACACAATTCCATCTTTGACCACTTGTAATTCCTAGCTCACTTAACTAAATCAAAAACAAACACCACCATTCTCTTCCTCTCATCAAGCTCTTCATTTCTATCTTCTCAAAACTTCAAGACCACCATTTCGGTGCCATGGAGTTCCACCATTGAAGGAGCTTGAGCTTATATTTCTACATATTATTGGTCTCATTTACTTCTAGGTAAGGAATCTCAAAGAAAAATGATGTTTCCTCCATGTTTTTATCTTGACCGAAAATCACTCTTAATGGAGTCCTTATGTTGCTTTGTTCTAGCTTCATTCCAACCTTTCATGGACTAGGTGGAGTCCTCTCTTGATATATATTCAAACTCTCTTCAAGTTCTAAGGTAAAACAACTATCTTAATGTTTTTAAAACAATGTACAATCTAGGGTTTACAATGAGATGAAGCTTAAAGCTTGAATACTCATTATGTTGTTTGTATAATGTTTAGAAGTTGACAAACAATCAAAAGCCTTGCCGATTTTAAACAAGGAAACAAGAAAGAAGTTGTGAGGAAAAGAGGTAAATGTGCTAACCTAATGTGGTTTAAAGTCTTAGGAGAAATGAGCTTGTGTTGCTTATGAAAATGATCTAAGGAGCCAATGGGAAGTGACTTAGAAGAATGCTCTTAAGGGCTTAGTAAAAGGCATATGTGTTATTGAGTGTATTTGCAGGTCAAAGGCAAATATATTGTGGAAATTCAGTGTTTATGATTTATGCATCTTAAGGGCCTAAGAGCCATGTTATTTAAGGGCCTAAGTGCCATGCAATTTAAATTATGCACTATATTGTGATGTAGTGCTAAATATGTGAAGTTTGTGTATAAAAATGTGTATGATGGATATTAGTGTTCATGGTTGTTTGATGGTGAAGACAATGTGTCTTGGTTTAGTAATGTTCTAGGAGAGGTCATGTCAAAATTTAGGTAATAAACAAGAAGTTTTAAGGGTTTAAAATGAGTTTGGTAAGTTAGGAAATGTTTAGAATGGTTAAGTGCTTTCCTAGTGAAAGAAACATGCATTAAGGTGTTTAAAGATGTAAAAAGGGCTTAGGTGATGTTCTAGAGGATTTAGAATGCAAAAGAATGCTTTGGGACATTTCAAGATTCTTGATGAGATTGTATTTAGGACTTGTGTATTGTTGGTGAAAAAGGGATGAAGTGGATTGTTACATGAGAAGCTATAAACTTGTAAAGACGTTTAAGGAATTGTTTAGGAAGAAAAGATGTTTGGGAGATGATGTAGTAGTGGTGAGGAAACATTGTTGACATAGTGGTTATCATAGGTATGAAAACCACTTAGAGGACCAAGGAGAAAATAACATAAGTGTTAGGAATTTCGGTATGGATGGAGTAAGTGTTAAGGAGTTAGATAATGAATTTTACGGATGTTGTATGAGGGTTTTAGGGTACCAAATGATGTTTGGAAGCATTAGGAGGCTTTAGGAGAAGTTTGGTGAAGATTTGACAAAGTTTGCGCAAGTTTTGGTGGCGTCCGACCCAGGAGTCCGACCCAAGTTTGGGTCGGACAGCCTCTGTTAGACGTCAGTAAATGGTTCTGGAATGGTCCGACCCAGAGGACTTGGGTCGGACATGGGTCGGACGGTTATGTTTTGAAGGACGGTAAATGTTCTGGAATGGTCCGACCCAGTCGAGTGAGTCGGACATGGGTCGGACATGGTTGTTTTGTAAGGCGGTAAAAGTTCTGTAATGGTCCGACCCAGTCGAGTGAGTCGGACATGGGTCGGACGTGTATGTTCCTAGGGTCGATAAAATCTCTGGAATGGTCCGACCCAGATGGATGGGTCGGACATGGGTCGGACAAGTTAAGTTTTTTTTTTCAAACCCGAAAATCACTGGAAGGGTCCGACCCAGTTGTGGGTCGGACGGTGGGTCGGACAGACCAAAATTTATAAAAAAAAAACAATAAAGAATGTGGAAAATGTAGTTAACCCTAAGGGGTATAATGTAGGTAATGAAGGATTAGTTTGGGCATTAAAACATGTCATATAATCATGTTAAACATTTAGTAATTTGAAGTTAAGTAAATTAATTAACCGACGTTATTAATCATGTATAGGAGTGACCTACGGTGGAAACAAATCGAAGCAAGGACCAAGGTATGGTTTTCTTGCAGTCTGTTGCCTACCGGTTTACACCGGCTTGTGTGTTGTTTATTTTTCTGTGTGTTTATGACGTTATAAGACTTAATCATGTAATGAGTTTACCGTTGTTCATATTATTGTGATGTTATGATGTGACTCATTTCCCTTGTGTGTGTCTAACTTGACTTACCACCTGTTGTGTATTGGTTGTTAAGTTCCACCGTGAACTTCTAACAAGTGCTAACTGGGAAGTGAGGAATCCGGTTGTCCGGTCATGCATGTAAGTTAAGAGTAGATATCTGAATCAGATTCGACTCTTATGTTGTTAAGATTGTTCTCCTTAATTTGGCGTTCGATCTCCCGCTAGCTTCCTCCAAAGCTTACCTATTCTGACTTATGATCGGTTTAGTGGGAACATGTGTTTGTGTGGTGTGTTCGGGTCACTATATCTGAACCATCTGTGACTTAAGTTACTTGTTCGAATAACAGAACGGTAATGAGTGTGTGTAACGAGCTTAACATGAGGGTGAACCATTCTCTAGGCTCTTATATTGTGTAACCTTCTTGGTTTGTTATTGTGGAAAGAGTATGCACTGTGTATGTGATGTTGTGCTATGCAATAATAATGCTATGCCACATGTTATGTTATGTTATGTTATGTTTAAAAATGAATGCCATGTTATCATGACAATTAGTTGTGCGTATCCCGGTAGCCGATGGGCTGCGCGTTAACCATACCAGCCAAGGGTTGTTGACCCCCTCGGGGGCTCCATATTTTTACTGCAGGATGAGGATCGAGGAAGCAGAGTGGCTGTAGGTCCTAGGCTGCAGATGTACTTTTGGTTATTTTGGATGTTGGGCCCGGGATGCGCCTGTGCTCCCGTGGCATTATATTTTGATCCGTTGATACAACTGTGGCGGTATATTGGCAGTTTACTGTGAAGGATTGTAATTAAATACTCGGTATTGTATATGATGTATTTATGGTTTAGTTCTATGCTCGGGAGTCTGATCATCAGACCGGTACACTTGTATTTATTCTGCCTTGTTAACCACGTGGGTGGTTGACGGCGTTGTAGCACCAAAGCGTTAGTTAATGTTTAGTTGTTTATTTCCGCTGCGATTTCAATTAGTTGTGAAGTCCGTTGTAGGGGTGTTACATCATAGTATATTTGATTTGGTTATATTGATTTGTTGAAAATTTTGGGCTCATGTGGAAAAGTAGTAACTCTTTATTGATATCCACATTTTAATTATAAAAAACGTGTCGATGGTAATGGTTTATACCGGCATAAATGTCGGGATGTGCTCTTCTTTTCATAGAATTATTGTCATTTTTTTGTTACTGCAGTATTTTCTAAAAAATGTTACTAGTAGTGTGTGATGTAGGATGCACCTCTTAGCTTGCTATTATGCTGCTATTGTGTTTGTTTTTGCCGAAAAAAGTGTGGAGTATCTAAAAAAACGCAATTGTCATGCCAAATTTTTTCCAGAATTTAACCTTATTCTACTTTTATTGAATAGGTGTTACTACGGTTTAACAATCCCTCTTCCATCACATTTGTGAGTTGATCATCCTTACTCATTAGGTTAGTTTTTAAAAAATGTTTCAATAACATGGTTTATTCAAAATATATTCCTTTGTTTATTTGTTCAATTATTCATATTTTTTTCAAATTAAAACCTTATATTCTAATTTCATTGAATAGGTGTCGCACCATCTGCTGTTGTCAACCTCTGCCACCGGTTTGCCTGATCAGAACCCACGGTAAAACACTTGCGTTTCTGATTATGATTTTAGAAACAAATACTTATATATTGTCACGAATAAACGTTGTACTAAATTCTACTTGTATTCTGCAATCATTAGAATATATATTTGCATAGTGTTGTGAATGTGAGATTAAGTTGAAATGGGGTGGTTGTTTTTGTTCATTGATCATATATAATATTATATACTTGTCTGTCTGATAATAATTCGTATGGTTTGCGGAGAATAAATGTTATTGCTGCTACTGTGTTTGTTTCTGCCTTAAAAAAATGTGGAGTGTCTAAAAATACGCTAAGGTCATGCCAAATTTTTTTCAGAATTTAAGCTGATTCTAATTCCATCGTTTGTTTAATATGTTCAATTATTCAAGTTTTTATAAAATTAAAACATTATTATTATTTCATTGAATAGGTGTCATATACTACGTGCAAGAACATCTGTCTACTTGTCTCTTCTCTATCTTGTGCTGTTCGCGCTGACCATCCAGTACTCATCAGGTTGGTATTTAAAACGTTTCAATTTATTTTTGTTTTTCTATTAAAATAATGGAAAATCAATTCAAACATAGAATTACCTGTCTAAGATTTACGTGATAGAGGTATGTCTTAGATAGTCCCTGTTGGGACTGTCCAATGACCTTTGATCTCCCCATCTAGGTTGTGAATGAGTTAATAATATACAGTAGTTCAGTGATAATTTCAACAGCATTACCGTAGTGTTCTTCTAGTGTACATATATATATATATATATATATTATATATATATATATATATATATATATATATGTGAATTGAAACAATTCATATATATATATATATATCTACACTAGGAGAACTGTAGGGTAATGCTGCCGAAATTATCACTGAACTACTGTATATTATTAACTTGTTCCTAGGTGAGATCGAAGGTGATTGGATAGGTTTAGGTTGTTAAATCTGTAAATAAAAAAAGAGGAGATCAATGGAACGAGTTCACGACATCTGGTGTGTGTTGAAAAAGGAGATGGAGCGCTCAGTGATGTACAGTGACAGATTGGACATCAAGTACCTAGAAGGGGTCAATAAATTTTGCAAAGTCCTTGTTGACAATCTTAAACCAAGGGATAAGGGATATATTCGATGTCCTTGTGTCGATTGCAAGAACGACTTCAAATACCGAGGTGTGGACAAGATTAAGGATCATCTGATTCGCAGAGGGTTTACAGATGATTATGAAGCCATAACAATACTGCATGGTCAACATTCAGTACAAGTGTTTGAATGTGCTGATAACGTCGTTGCAGAACAATCAGAAATGGATGCTTCACACGATTTTGGGGATACTCAAGATGATTCACTAGGTAGTGATTCAGATGATCAGGAGGACCTTAATGCAATGATGGAAGATGTTGAACAACATTTTTCCAACAAACCCAAACATTCGAAAATCTGATGCAAGCATCAAAGGAACCGTTGTACAGTGGATGTGAAACGCAAACACAAACAAATTGAGCGTTGTCCTAAAACTATTCAATCTGAAGGCGAGACATGGATGGAGTGATGTCAGTTTTACAGATCTTTTACAACTGCTGAAGGATGTACTACCAAAGGACAATGTGATACCCACAACAACTTATGAGCAAAGAAGTTAATGTGTCCGATGGGTATGGAATATAAAAAAATACATGCTTGTCCAAATGGGTGTATGTTGTATGGAAGGAGAATGAGTTGGATGACCATTGCTCTGAATGTGGGGAATCACGCTATGTAAAAAAGGGTGAAAAACCACATAAGCACTAAAGTGGGCTCTCCTGCGAAGGTGTTGTGGTATCTACCGATAATTCCCCGATTCAAACGTTTGTTTGCAGTTCAGAAAGATGCTGAGAACCTCCGATGGCATGCTACCCATAGAAAGGATGATGGTAAATTGAGACATCCAGCCGATTCACCACAATGGAGAAACATTGACAGAATATACCCTCAATTCGGTACAGACCCAAGGAACTTAAGACTTGGTTTATGCACTGATGGGATGAACCCTTATGGCACTTTGAGCAGTATACACAGTACTTGGCCTGTTTTATTGACAATATACAATCTGCCGCCATGGTTGTGTATGAAACCCAGACATATTCTCCTCTCTCTGTTGATATCGGGTCCAAAACAACTGGGAAACAAAATTGATGTGTTTTTGCAACCACTTATTGACGATTTACAATTGTTGTGGAATGAAGGTGCAACAGTGTATGATTCATACGGTATGGAAAACTTCACGCTCCGGGCTATGTTGTTTTGTACAATCAATGATTTCCCTGTATACGGCAACCTCTTGGGATACACAATTAAAAGAGCTCTAGCGTGCCCTATATGTGGAGATAGAACTTGCAGTATACGGTTAAAACACAGTGGAAAAAATGTGTACATGGGCCACCGGAAATTCCTCCCGAAAGGTCACAAATACCGTAAGATGACAAAAGAGTTTGATGGAAAAACGGATCATGCAGTCGCACGACCACCACTATCTGCTGCTGAGACTTACAATCAGTTGAAGAATGTTGTGAACAACTTCGGTCCACCAATTAAAGCCACTGAAAAGATCTGGAAGAAAAAATCAATATTTTGGGAACTTGAATATTGGCAACATTTAGAGGTGAGACATTGCATTGATGCTATGCACGTGGAGAAAAACATTGGTGAAAGTGTATCTGCGACACCTACTAAACGTGAAAGGAAAGACAAAAGACCATTTAAAGGGTAGAAAAGATCTGGTTGAATTGGGTATACGGAAGAACTGCGCCACAACAAAGAGGGAAAAGAACATTCTTGCCTCCCGCTTGTCATACATTATCCAAAGAAGAGAAAATAAGTTTTTGTAGTTCTCTTCGTCATATTAAAGTGCCATCTGGTTACTCATCGAACATATCAAGTTTGGTATCAATGTCTGATCTTAAATTGGTAGGGATGAAGTCTCACGACTATCATGTGCTGATGCAGCACTTACTTCCGGTTGCAATCCGTGGGATCCTTCCAGCTGATGTCAGGAAAACTATTACAAATTTATGTGTTTTCTTCAAAGGAATTTCGTGTAAAGTGCTTGATGTGGAGACGCTGGATAAACTACAGAATGACCTTGTGATCACCATGTGTCAGTTGGAAATGTATTTCCCTCCTTCGTTTTTTGATATTATGGTGCATCTACTTGTTCATCTTGTTAGAGAGATCAAACATTGTGGTCCGTTATACCTTCGATACATGTATCCGTTTGAGAGATATATGGGTATACTGAAAAAGAAAATGAAAAACCGTCGGCGTCCAGAGGGAAGCATAATTGAAGGGACAGTAACAGAGGAGGTAGTTGACTTCTGCACTCACTACTTACACGGTGTTGATGTTATTGGATTACCAAAAGCAAGACATGATGGCAGGCTTAAAGGGGTTGGTACCTGTGGGAAAAAATTATGCAGAGTTGATATTGATACATTGAACAAGGCACATCTGGTTGTGTTGAATCATTCTGAAGTTGTTGAACCGTATTTCGATGCACACCTAGCCTACCTCAAAACAAAACACCCAACGATGAGTAATGCCAAATTAAAAAAAGAGCAGAATGCAACATTTGTTAAGTGGTTCAGACAGAAGGTGTTGTATGAAGATTCAAGGAACGTGGATGAAATGATCCAGTTGTTGGCCTTGGTCCAAATCTCGATGTGTTGTCTTATGAAGGATATGATGTAAATGGATTTTCTTTTTACACTGAACGTCAAGATTGTAAATCGACAAACCAGAACAGTGGTGTGCATCTTATCGCTTCACAAGACATTTTCACAGGAACAAGTCGTAATACACTGAAGAACGAATATTATGGTGTTATTGAGGATATGGGTCTTGAATTACACTAGTTATGAAACTTGCGTATTTCGTTGCAAATGGGTGGACAACAAACAGGGATATCGTGAGGAGGATCATGGTATGAAGCTAGTTGATTTAACGACAGCGGCTCCTACTGATGAACCCTTTATTGTTGCATCAAAGGCAAAACAAGTATTCTACTGTGTGATCAGTCTAATCCCAGATGGTCTATTGTAATGCAGAGTAAAAGATCGATAGTTGGGATTGATAATATTGTTGATGAGGATGAATACGACTGTGAAGATGAAACAGATGTACCTATTCGGTTGCCGATGGAGGTAGATAATGTAACTAATTTTGAATATCGAAGGTCCGACCACAATGAAGGATTGTGGATTGAACGATGAAATGTTATTTTGTAAGTTTGTTGACAATATTATATTATTTCATTTTTGTCATGTTTCAATATTTGATTCATTAGATGTTCGTATTAACCTTGTTAATTTGATTATTTTTCAGATTATGGATCCTGACGATAGAGTCGAAGAGGACTTACTGTTGGGGTTGGATGATATTGACGATGACGTCCCTACTGAAGAACCACCAGCTGCATCTACTTCGCAAACCCTCGGAAGGGACGTGGACCGACCCGTGGGTTGAAGGTGAAGAAGATTCTCCCATCGATTTGTCTGGGACAAGTACCTCCGACATCGTGGTGGGTCGAAGCAGCAGTTTGCTTCCTACTTGGGATTGATGGTAAAATCCCATTGCTCGATTAATAAGGATTGGAAAGATCAAGAAAAGGCAGACAAAGACATCATGTGGCAGATGGTGCAGAAGAAGTACAAAGTCGCGGATGAACTTCGGACGAAGATTGAATCACTTCTAGCGACATCGCTGCGACAGTTCAAGCATCGGTTGGTAGATGGCTGGATTACCAAACTGGGCTCCAAGAGGTCACCGCCGTGGGTAGTGTATGATGGTATGATCACGGAGGAGGACTGGAAGATATTCTACGACCATCGCCAGACTGAAGAATTTAAGGTACTTCTACAATTATTCTTTCTTAATTATTTAAGGAATAAAATTTCAAAATTATTTTTTTATTATGTATAACTTACAAATACAAAAATTTTGTAACAGTTACGTCAAGAACAAGCGAGACGTAACCGGGCGAAGAATATATATAAGCACTTCATGGGGCGAGCTTGATATACGGGGCGGTTGGAGAAGTGGAAGAGCGAGGGCTTACTGGCGAAAACTAATGAAGATGGCACTCAGTCAGTTATTGATGATGTTGACGATGCAAGCAGGGTGCAGACATTTATGCTGGGTCGCATGAAGAAAAATGACGAGGGAGTATATGTGTTCCCGCAGAGCGAGACTGCAGAGTTGGCTTCAAAGATTGTAAGTATATATTTAAAAGTTGTTGTTTACTAATTAGTAAGTTCATTTCTAATATTTTTGTTAATTTAAAATTAATAGTCTGGATCTACTGAGCGATGGGAGATGGTTCCGGCCCCTCCGTCTCAGGATGATCCACTGAATAAGGCCCTTGGGCAAAAGGATCATCCAGGGCGAGTGCGGGGGCTTGGTGGGGAAGTTCGCCAAAAAGACGTGTTTCCTATGTCTCGATCGAGAGTACCACAGGCTGACAAGACAGAGAGAATGGTGGATGAACGAGTGCATGACCGGTTGGAGGAGTCGGAAAGACGTCACGCTGACCGGTTGGAGGAGTCGGAAAGACGTCATGCTGAGGAGCGTCAAGCCTACGAGGAGCGCCTGCGAAGACTTGAGGCTTTAGTATTGGGCCAGGTGCATGCTCCTACACCGACACCTACTCCTACACCGGTGTCTACTCCTACCGCGCCGGATACATCAATAGTGGTCGCGTCTCCTACACCGGCACCTACTGCTAGACCGACGTCTGCTCCTACGACGACGGCGGATACTGTCGATGATCCTACACCGACGTCTGCTCCTACCATGACGGCGGATACTCCGATGGTCGATCATCCTGCACCTTCTTCTCCTACCAGAGACACATTTCCTTATCAAAACCTTTCGGTTTGTTCTTTTTTCCTCCTTAGTTATTTTAACATTACTTTTAAAACAATATAATTTTATTAGCTTCCTTACTGTTGTGAGTTGATGTAGGTGGCTAAATCATGTCATCTGTTTCAAGTGTTGGATGGTGGGACTGTGCATGTTGCATTCGGTCGGGTTTTACAGACCGGACCGAACACTGTAGTACATTTCAAGCTCATCCCACCTCTCCACGCTCGTGTGATGGTAGACGACATTGTGCGAGGTCATGAGGACTCTCCACTTCCGTTGGAGTGGAATCAGTGGAGTAAAATAGGTCAAGCACAATCTTCAGTTGTTCCATGGCCATATTCTCTCATTGATGTCAGTGACAAGGTAAACTATTTACATGCTTACTGTTTAGTTTTTAACTTAACTGTTGACTGATATGTTTATTATTTAAATTTTGTATACTATTAGATTGATAAGGAATTAATACCGGTTAAGAAGAGGAAAGTAGATAAGGGGAAGGAAGTTGTGAAATCAAATGAGGAGAGTCAGAGTGTGAGAAAGGAAGTGGTGAAACCTTTCGATATGACTCCTAAGAGATCCCCCATTCTGACACCCAAGTATTTGAAGAAGTTGACAGTCAAACAAAAAATGTTGTATGACTTTTTCATGACGAGGCCGCAGTCTGTCACCAACTTCAACATGAAAGTGTCTAAGCATGTTTTCCACTCCCCTGAGCCCAGAGATCTGATGATTACCGTGAGCGATCTAAGAGAATTTTTGATGGGAGACCTGCTTAACATCTCTATGATTCAGGCCTATTGTGTGTAAGTATCTTTTAAATTATTACATTATCTTTCATTTTTTTAAGCTATTTAACATATCTTATGAAAAAATGTTGTTTAGGTGTTTGACTAGTAGACTGCTAGCGAGCAAGAGATTATTTGCCCTCTCTTTCTTGTGTCCGCAATTGATGTCAGCAAATCAGGCCACATTGGATGAGCAAGGATGTGTAGAGCATGTGAGGCAGGGATTTTGTACTGCGGTGCGAAGAAGAAGCAGATATTTGCTGATCCCATATCATCAGATGTAAGTACACAATAACTAGAATTTTTTGCTTCCTAATTGTGATATTTAATAATTGTTCTACAAAACATTCTTTGTTTTGTCTGTGGCAGCAATCATTGGATGTTGATGGTGTTGTGTATCGACACCTCATGCTTGTTGATACTAGACCCATTGAGCGACCCTGATGACCTTCGAGAGATCGCTGTAGAGAAATATTTGAAGGAGTGAGTATTCAAAATTTTAATGCATTCTGTATTTATTTTAAGCTTGTCCTAGATTATTGACAATAAATCGCTTCATTTTAAAATGCTGTATTTATGCAGGGGCCATAAGCTTGGTTTAAGTGATGAAAAGAAACCATTCTCCATCTTGGACTTCCAATACATACGTGTAAGTAATCATTTAATTTATGCATTTTTGTATTAAAGTTAAACGTTTAATTTTTTGATCTGTCTAAAGTTGGTAATCCATGGATGGTGTGATGACAGTGTCCTCAACAGCCTGATTCACGAAGCTGTGGCTATTATGTGATGCGGTACATGTTCGAGATTGTACAAAATATTGACACGCTTAAGGATGATGACAAGGTAACCCATACCAATCAAAGTTTTAGTTAAAGTTATTGCATTTTAAATAAAATTGTGTACTAATGATGATCAGTTTCTTTTTATGGACAGATCGTTTCTTATTTCACAAAAGCAGGGAGCACGTATTCCAAAGGGGATCTCGACTTTGTAAGAGATCATTTATCGCAGTTTTGGTGTAAAAATTACTTGAGTGTTTCTTAGATCTTATCCTAGTGTAGTTAGACTTAGACTTTTGTTTTTGCTGAAGCAACGTAGACTCTCAAAGTTTGTAAAGTTCAACTCTCTCTTATTTTTGAAAGTTTGAATGGGTTTGTTTGCAATTCGTTTTCAATGTTGCAATCCAAACTGGCAAGTACTTGGTTTATGGTCATATAGTGTGGTTGGTTATCAAAGGGCATTACCAGTTGGATGCCCTGTACAGGTTGTATATGCGATTGTAAATTGGGTTGTGTTGGAAAACATATGTGGTAGAGGCTAAAAAAACAAAAAAAAACTAAAAAAAAGAAAAAAAAACCACGGTTCACTTAAAACCGTGGTTTAAAACTCAATGGAACGGCGAGTATAAACCACGGTTTAGTAGAAAACCGTCGTATAACGTACATTTTATACCACGGTTTTTGTCCGAACCGTCGTATAAAACTAGATCGAACGACATTATATACCACGGTTTCTGTCCCAACCGTCGTATAAGTTGTCTGATTCCCGTGACACAACGGGCTTTAAACGACGGTTTTAGCGAACCGTGGTTTATAATCCGTCTTTTAAACGACGGTTTCAAACCGTGGTTTATTGCAATTTTCCGAAATACCACGCGAGTATTAACCACGGTTTGTAACCGTGGTATATAGGCAAAATAACCGTGGTAAAAAACATTTTCTGCACTAGTGAAGTAGCACACAAGCCAAGGGACACCTCGTTCGCAAGAAAGTTACAAGAAAACCATACCGTTCACCGTCGGCGGTTGTTTGTTTAATCTCCTTCCAAGTCCCAATTCACAAGTCCTAAAACTTTCATTCAGTTTTAGGTTATTAATTAGCTCAACTCAACCCAACTCACTTAACCTTCTTAAACACCAATGTTTACCCATTAATATTCACTAAGTCCTTATAGTTTTAGCTTAAACTTTTAAGTGCATTTTTTCTCGTTATCTCTTATACTTATGCACCCACTTAGTAGCCATTACACCCACCAAACATGTCCCTAATAACTTTATAACATCAATACCTACCAACCCCCCATCGTTACCTAACATTTTCCAAGCTTAAACATCATTTTTAGAGTGGTCCGGGACTTAGTCCTTACCTTAGGTCCCAGACCAACTCATTTCCTAACTCTCAGGTGATTTTTGACATTGATTGTGGTCCTTGTACAGACCTTAAGTCCCGGACCATGTCTTTGCCTAACTCTCGGACATATTTAATGGTGTGGTCTAGGATTTTATACAAGACTCAAATCCCGGACCATAGTGCTGAAGTAACTCTCGGCCCTTATTTTAGTGTGGTCCGGGACTTTACCCTGGACTTAAGTCCCGAACCAGCTACAGACTTTTACCATTTGCATTATTCTAAGTGTAGTTACACTTGCTCTCTTCATCCATGGTTTACCCAAAGTTCACACATGATATTAGGAATATTCTAATACCAAAATAACATCTTAAACTTGCCTAATTCCGTATCTAAACTTGTTACTCAATTTCTTACAAAATCTCTTAACTCTTGTAATACTTTCCTTAGATTTCCAAGTGGTAGTTTCATGCCTAAAGCTCAAACTAACCAAAATGTTTCCTCACCACAATACCACTACTCCCACCACAACCTTGGTGTATCCAACTCACTCCTTTAAACTCTAATTCCTTTAAGAAAACTCCTAAGTCATTTAAACACTCAAAAACACTCTCTAGTTCATTTTTTTCACCAACTTAAGCCTTAAAAATTCCTAGTACATCCTAGGTCACCAAACTTCATTTATACACCTCAAACTCCTTGTTTTCTCACCAAATGTTTACATGGCTTCTTTAGTATATTTTTACACCCAAACATTTGGTTTCCACCATTAAACAACCATGAACACTCAAATTCCTACTACACATTCTCTACACACAAATTACACCAAGGATTACACTACATAACAATATAGTGCATAAACTTAAATTGCTTGCCCTTAGACCCTTAAATGACATAAAGCTTAACCACTGAATTTCCATATATAATAGCCTTTGACCTGCAAATACACACAACAAGGCTCCCATTACAATATAAATGCTCTTGTAATTCACCTTGTGATTGTCTAACTATCTCATTTCCTATTTACTCCTTAGTCACAAGTTCTCAATATAGACATGTTCTTTCTCCTAGGTTTAATAACCCCTTACTCATGTAAAATCTAATATAAACTTATCATTCCCATCCCTTAAAGCAATAAAACACCTTAAGGTAAGACATTTTCCTTGTTTTTCCAAGCTTCTCCTCACACTTTTCTCTTTAGTTTTCCTTATATAACTTTCGGCCACCAACTTAATTCCCCTTGCCAATATTATAAACAATATACAATGACTCTAATGAGTGCTAAACAATACACTAACCTTTAGGAATCATTCCTAGGTTAAAAATGTGTTTCAGGTATTAAAATGAGTGTTTACCTTTGAAGTATTAACTTAAGCTTGGATATGAACCAAGAAGGACCTCCTCTAGTCCTTGATGAATAGAAAAAAGCTAGAACAAGGGATAAAACAAGACCCCATGAGAAGTTGATTTTCGGTAATGGAGGAAAAGTGATGGAAAGATGATTTTTCTTGCATTTTCCTTACCTTGAATGAATGAAGAGGCTAATGAACCCTCCAAGCTAATTTTTCCTCCTCTAATGCTGATTTCTCATGGCTCCAAAATGAAGCTTTTCCAACTTTGAAAAGATAGGAACCAAGAGCTTAACCTAACTAAGAGCAATATGTGTTTAGTTTTTGATTTGGAGCTAAAATGGAGATTTAGTGAGCAAAGGAAGGTGAGTCAACAATGGGGCTGGTTCTCACGGTTTGAGGATGAAGAAGGTGAAGAAAACGGTAGAAGAAGAAGGAATGAGAAAGAGAAGAGTAGGCTTAAAAGGTAAGATTTTCTTTTAAAAAGTAAATAGTACTATTCTAACTCCTCCCTCTCTTTTCCTTAATATGCTGGCTCATGTGGTGACTCACCACTTCAAAAACCGGCCCCCTTCTTAATTTTGAGATATTTGTGGTCTTGGTTTACCAACTAATTGACTTATGTTGACTTAATGCTAAACTAGCCTTATTTGGGCACTATTCACAAATTAGTGCACATATTTGTGAAATTTTTGATTTCCCATTGATTTAGGCTTCCTAATGTGCTATTAAGTAGTACACAAGTTAATTAAGGAGTAATCATGGGCATTTAGCCACTCAAAACCCCTTTCTAAGACAATTTTTCAAAAAGGTGCTTTAAGAGTCCTTAAAGCACAATTTGTGTTTTAACTTGTTTTTGAGCTTGGTTTTCTTGGGTAATTGATTTAACATGTCAATTAGGATGTTACTGTGGTCTAAGAATGATATTTGGGTGCTAACCCAAGTTACTCCAAGCTTAGAGCACATTTTTGCTCAAATTGCTCTTATGGTGTTTCCTTGTGTTTTCTTTGGTTTAAATTGTTTCTTAATGTTTCTAAGGCATAATTTAGCCTTCTTATATCTTATTTAGACATATAAACACCATAGATAGGTTTGGGTTATTTCAAGAAATCATGATTATGATGAAGTTTTCTTATGTTGATTAAATGATCTTTCCACAGTGTTTGTTAGTATCTAATATGGTATAAACTTACTGGAATAATTCTCTATCAGTTGGTAAAGTTATTGTGATTGTTTTGGAGTTGTTCTCACTCTGTTTTGGTATTAAAAATCACATTCCAGGACCTGCCCAAATGTCTGTCCGGACATCAATGTACGGACAGGCCACGAGACTTTCATTTGATTTCACAGAATTGGGTGTATCCGAACTACTGTCCGAACTTCAATGTTCGAACAACATGCGAGGACGATTCCAACTTGTAAGTCTTGACCTATGTCCAAACTTACAACTTCGGACCACGTAAGGGAGATTTTCGAAACTTTGAAACTCGACTTGTGTCTGAACTTCGAAGTCCAGACACCAGTTCGGACGCCTTTAGTTTTTGGTTTTTAACCCTCAGCTTGTGTAACACCCTGGATTTTACCTCAAAAGATAGCTTAAGAAAATACAAGTCTAACAGCGCAAGCAGAATAAAAAACGGACTTCAAACGAGCCTTAAAGGTGCAAAACAGTATCGGTCCGAACTTGTGTCCGGACATATGAAGTTCAGACACAAGCCGAAGAAAACAAACCGCAAAAAACCATTTGTCCGAACTTATGTCCACACATTGACGTTCGGACACAAGTCGAGAGTTGAGAAATCAGAAACATTAGGCGTCCGAACTTGTGTCTAGACATTGATGTTCGGACACAAGTGAAGAGTTGGGAAAACAGAAATACGATGGTGTCCGAACTTGTGTCCGTACTTCGAAGTTCAGACACAAGTTCAATTTTAAAAGTCCAAAAATTCTTTACGTGCGTCCGAACGTTGGTCCGAACTTGCATGTTAGGACATAAGTCGAGACTTGCATGTTGAACCAGTCCTCGCATGCTGTTCGAAGTTCAATGTTTGGATAGATGTTCGGACACGGCTATACTGCAAAATTGTTTAGAACTGTCGGGGCCTGTCTGATCTTTGATGTCTGGACGGACGTTCAGACAGGTCCCTGTATGCGTTTTCAAAGCGTAAAACAGAGATAGAAGCAATCTAAAATTTATACAAACCCATATTGAAAATAACATAATTAACAAATAGACTGAAATAACATTTGTACCATGAAATACAGCGAAAAACTTCTTGTAATCCAAGGTACTACCGCCACATCCAAATTCTTGGATGCTCGGGCTAATAATCCATCAAACATTTCAAACCATTAACTTAACAATGTAATCTCAATTTATGTGGAAGCTCAAACTGTAATCAGCATTAAAATGTAAACGCAGAAACTAAAACATTGTATTCCAGAAATTCCATAACTCAAATGACCGATTCAAAATAATTCCAGTTCTCCTAAACTAAATGATAGTGTGTTCCCAATTTCCCCAACTCAGCAATTAGTACCTACGGTCAGAAAACAATAATAAAAGCATGAAGGGATCGCGCAAATCAGTGAAACTGTGTAAATTCCATCTCATCAAGTAAAATACATTTTAGAAACTCCTTTGCAATTGAATAAACAAAACATTCAAGTTTAATAAATCAATGTTCCTTCCACTTTCCAGTAAACAATAACCAGCTAAACCATTGGGGAGCCTTCAACAGGAATAACCACAGAAACAACGAAACAGTCACAAACAGACTGAAATACCAAATACACTCACCCTAAGTCCTTAAGTGTGCACACCCCCTATGAATCAGCAGTCCATAGAGTAGATCATAGAGAACTACAGTCATTGTATGCAGCGCCAAATATATATAAACAATTTAATGTTACCAATTCATGCTCACGGTGCTGAGAACCAACATTGTGAATCAGGGACCACCACGAACCCCAAAGTAATTAAATCCAGCGAAAAGCTCCCAAAACCAAAATACAATTTTAATCTTTCAAACACCACAACTTTATATCACGTGAAATACCACAATCCCAATTTACCAAAACGTTGGTAGAGTTCCTCAGAATACTTTTTGATAGAGAAATCATCCAGATTAACAAATCAACAATGAGCACAGAATTTACCTGGTCATTACCTTGACTCAGGAAGACGGTTCACACAGATCACCAATAACGTTCGTCAGCGGCACCGTGGTCTAGAACATAATAATTCACAATCAGGGATCAACGAACACAACAGAATAAATTTACACACTAACTACACGTTTACATTACCCGATATAACTCTAGTTGGCACCTGGGAAGGATTTTGACCAAAGCATGAGAAGAACGTGAATTGAGAGTTTGGGGAAGAAGAGCGTAGTGGCGGCGTGAAGAAGATGAAGAACGATCAGTAAGATCGTGCTTTAAATAAACAACTTAATGAAATAAATAAATTTATTAGGTTAAAATAATTCTAAATGAGTAAAAGAATTAATCACATAATATAAATAATTTATAATAACTCCATTGCTTTATATTGTAATTGTTTTGGAAATGTATATAACATTAATGTTGAGAAACTTCAGGAAGGAAAGTCATACTTCTAACAAAATATCCCATCAGTAAATAAAGAAATAATTCTTTAAGTAAAATGGAAAAGAATTCAATTGGATGTTGTAAAAGATAAGGTTGAGGAATAAATATTTAATAAGAGATTAATTTATTTAATTGGAAAGGAAGAATCTAGAATATATGTAATTTAAATCAGGAGAGAGGATAAGAAATTATTATTAGCTAAATCCAAATTGAGAGAGATAAAATCATATTTGAATTCTTAAAGATATTAATAAATAAAAGGTAGTAAAATCAGATTTCAACACTTCGAGATATTTAATTAACTAAGAAGAAGTAAAATCAGATTTGAATACTTAGATTCAACTAACATAATAGTTTACAAAATTAAATGATATACAATACAACCATTGAAAGGAAAATGAGGGAAACATAATTAATGTTGCTAAAATAAATTTAGATAACGAATTCCTTCCCCAGGCCAACTATTAATCATAACGTCGGACTATACGACACTATCATATTTATCTTGATATAATACTCGCACCTCTTATACTAACTTTATATTATACTTATCCCAGTTCCAGATTTCGGGGGTATTTCATCACATCCTCCTAAAAATAAAGCTTCACCCACAAAGCTAAAACTAACTCAAACAGGGAACTAATCGAACTGGCTTGAATCATTACCTAATCGAAGAGTTGTGGGTACTTCTTCCTCATCTCCTCTTCTACTTCCTACGTAACCTCTTCTGTTCCATGATTGGACCACAGAACCTTAACCATTCGGGTAGACTTCGATCGGGTCTCCCTAGTCTTGGTGTCCAGAACTCTAAAATTATTCTTCGTAGGATAGGTTCTACTCCAGCTCCAGAACCTCTGGCTGTAACACATGCGAAGGGTCGGGAATGTACCTCTTCAACTGGGACACGTGGAACACGTTGTGAACTTTCTCTAGTTCACAAGGGAGTGCCAAATGATAGGCGACCTTCCCAATCCTCTCCAAAATCTCATAGGGTCCCATGAACTTGGGATTGAGCTTTCCCTTCTTCCCGAACCTGGTTAGCTCTCTTATAGGAGACACCTTCAGGAAGACTCTATCCCCCACCTTGAACTCTATCGGTCTACGCTTGAGATCAGCATGGGACTTCTGCATGTCCTAAGCTGCTTTCATCCGACTCTGAATCACCCGGACCTGCTCCATGGTCTCCTCTTTCAACTATGATCCCAATACCACTGTCTCGCTGATATCACTCCAACATAGTGAGGTCCTACATTTCCTCCCATTCAAAGCCTCGTAGGGAGCCATCTTGATGCTGGTGTGGTAAATGTTGTTATACGAGAACTTCACCAAGTGTAGCATATCTGCCCACGAACTCTAGAAATCCATAACACAGACATGAAGCATATCTTCTAAAGTCTGGATGGTTCTCTCGGTCTGACCATCAGTAGCAGGGTGAAAAGCGGTGCTCAAACTCTGCTTAGTGCCCATCGCCTTCAGAAATTGCTGCCAGAAGTGAGCCAAGAATCTCAAGTCTCGATCTGAAATGATAGTCTCAGGCACCCCATGGTATCTTACCATGTTCTTGATGTAGGAATCCACCAACTGACTCATGGACCAAGTGTTCTTCATGGGTATGAACCGTGCAGACTTAGTAAGTCGGTCCATGATCACCCAAATCTAATTGACTCCTCCTCTCGCCGAAGGTAAACCCATCACAAAGTCCATGGAAATGGAGTCCCACTTCCACTTCAGGACATCCAGAGGCTGCAAAAAACCGCCCATCCTCTTGTGCTCAAATTTGACCTTCTGGCAGGTGAGACACTTCAACACAAACTCTGCCACTTCCCTCTTCATCCTTGGCCACCAGAACAACTTCTTTAGTGAAATACCCTGAACTTAAAAACAGAGATTAATTAGGCTAATAAAGATTTTAGAAGCTTAATTATGCCTAAATAAACATGAGGGAACAATTCCAGAAGAAAACGGACCCATAAAAAGGATTAAAAGCACAAACAAACCTTAAAGCGTGTTTTTCAAGGAAATCGGGAAAACACGACTTTAAGCGGGTTAAATAGACCTGTAATAATTTTACTCAATCAAATGTCTAGAATTAGACATTAGTGAAGGTCTAGAACCATTAAAATTAATTAAACAAGAAAATTCTAGAAAACGGGTTCCGGTGAGTGAGGAGTGCAAAAACTAGAACTTATGGGGTGTTGAGTGTAATAAAACCAAAATGTCTCCCCCACTTGCAAATAAAAATCAGAAAACAAGTGTGTGTGTGTGTGTGTGGGGTGTGGGATGGCTCCATCTCCCCCTCTCTTTATTTCCTTCCTAATACACTAAAGGACAAACTCACAAAGTAAAAAGCAAAAAAAATTGACTCTCTCTCCTACTCCCTCATCTCTCTCTCACAATTTTTGCCCCCCACCTGAACTCTCTCTTCCTCCTTCATCCATCTATGGCGATTTGAAGATGCTCACACAACAGCCCACTTGCCTTTCATTTTTGAAAGTCAAAACCTACTCCAAATTCTACAAAACTACACCATTGAACCTCTCTCTCCTTGGGCAACATTTTTACCTTTTCAAAATCCAAAAACAAGGAACTTCATCTCCATGGTAGAGCACATTTGAGGATTTGGGACCATCATTGGAAGCTCCTTCACCTCCTTGTTGATCTAAGGTAAAAAGAAACTCAAAGATCCCTCTTTTTTAGCTCTCTTCTTCAAGTTTGAAATTTTCAAATTTTTGAGCATTTTACTCTTCCAATTGTAGCCGGTTTTTCCCCAATCTTGGAGATGGAATCTTGCCCTTGTTGTTGTCCAACACTTCATCTAGTCATTGGCAAGGTAATACCTCTTTTAGGCTCCAAGCAAGTGATCAAACTCTAGGTTAGATAAGGGCTAGTTCTAAGGGAGAATTGTTGTTCATTGATGAACTGTAGCATTGCCGGTTTTGGTGAGTCAAGTGCAAGAATAAAGAAAAGGAAAAGAAGAAGGAAGGGGAAATGAAGGAAAGGAAAGAAAGCTAGAAATTAAAGGTAAATGAACTCACCTTGAGTTGATTTTGTGTGGCTTTTGCAACAGAATTTAAATGCTTGAATATGAGGAATTTTATTGCTTTGAGTATTGGTGGTGTTATCAAATAATGAGGAAGATATTGATTTGTTTTAGTGTTGCTTAAAATGATGGTTAAAGGCTTGGAAGCCGAAGAGAAATAAATGTGTATGTGCAGGAAATTAATGGTTGTTGATGTTTAAGTTGATGTGAATGTTAGTGGGAATGAGTGTGAGCTGAAATTTTGTGTGGGCAATGCTAAAATTGTAGGGGATCCATGTCAAATTTTCTGTAGAAACTAAATGACTTAGGGGCTTGGATGAATGGAAACAACCTAGGTTGATTAGTGATGCTTAGGGTTGAGATGAGTAGTTAACCGCCTAGGAAACTTGATGAGAGATAGTAGTGTATAGATGGTAGAATGGGGGAATGTAAAGTATGAAAGGTGAGTGTTAGAACAACACTAATTGGTGAACCATTGAGATGAGAAACAAAAATCTGTAGCATGAGTTTAAGGAAAACAAGAGTGGAAAAATTGTGTAAGGAAACCAAGGATTGAATAAGGAGTTAATGAATGAACTAAGGTAATATAAAGGGTCTAATTAGTGTTAAAGCGTGTTAGATTACATGTCAGAAGATTAGGGAAGAAATGGGTAGAAGATGGTAGTTGAAACATTCAATAGGATAATTCTGACCTCGACCAACCCAGAGGGTTGAGTCAGTCGTGGGTCGGTTGGACAAAAAACCTGCAATCGCAAACCTTCTGACTTCGATCGACCCAGAGAGGGTGAGTCAGTCGTGGGTCGGTCAGGTATGAATTTTCCAACTCGAAGTTTCTGACTTCGACCGACCCAGGAGGTTGGGTCGGTCGTGGGTCGGTCGAGATGGATTCCAGGAGCCGATTTCTTACTGACTTCGACCGACTCAGAGGGGTTTGGGTCGGTCGGGTCAACATGTGGGTCGGTCGGGTCATATAAAATATGTATATATATGTGGGCTTAAGCTGTAAACCATAGGAAGGATAATGATGGTAAGAAGAAAATTAAATGCACATAAGAACCTAAGAAAACAAGTATAGGAAATGGTGTGAAGTAAATGATTTTGTGATTAAGTATGAAACCTAAGAAACTAGTAATGGTACATTGGGAAACATAAAAGACAAAACATGTTAGGTTAACCATCGAGAATTAACCTCCCGATGCTATCTTTGTTATAGGACCCGTCTAGTTGATTTCCAAAGAGGAGTCGGGATCCAAAAACGACGGTGAACGGTATGATTTTCTCATGCCCTGTACGCTAACGTGGTTACTCTGATTTGAGTGTTTGCGTGTTATGTTTTCTCACCTAATCAAGATAAAATGCACGAATCGGTTTATTGCACTTGCTTGCGTTTGTAGTGTATTATTCTTGTTGGAATGTTCCCTAAACTTGAAGTTTGTATAATTCATGAAATGTATGATCATGGATGAAGATATTGATTGCTCGGGTGTGAATTATGCTTACCCAAAAGTATTGAAGAATGAGTTCTCACTAACTCCCTAACTATGTAACATTACTAACCTTGAGAATTTGTAAACTGGAGTATGTGAGAAGCCCGATAGAGTTTCGGCCACGTGTGAGAATGAGGATTCAAGAGAGATTGTTTCCGAATTCTGGCCTAGCCTTCCCACCATGGTTCCGAACCGTATGGTCGCAACCCGGAGAAGTAAGCCAAATCAAAGCCTGGGGGTGAGATTGTTTATCTTTGCCCGGAGGTTAAGCGACTAAACTTAATGAGTAACCAAGAGTAAAAATGATTGCGAAATCAATGACCATGACTAGTGTGAGTCATATGGTCAAGAGATAAGAGTTAAGAACATCCGATTAACCCGGATGGGTAACTAACCAACTTTGAGACAGGGCTAGAACTTGAGAAGAGAATCTCTAGGCCTGGATGATTGTGATTATTCCCCTTGCCTGTGATATGTCATATGTGGTGAGTTATCTTGCATAATCTCTATGTATTCTTGCATGATTACGATGTATTCTCCTTAGCATGTTGTTTAAGATAAACGAACTTCATGTTGGCGACCAATTAGTCGGCGTACCCCCATTAGCATGCGGGGTATGCAAATTTCATATGTAGCTTTTGCTGACCCCTTGGGGCACTGTTTGTGTTGCAGGTACCCGAGATTGCTGATGGTCGTGCGAGACCGAAAAATTATGTTTGTGTGTTAGTAGTGAACTATGCATGGTGCACTGAGTTGTACACGGGTGTGTGCCCTTTGAGTAGCCGGTGTACTCTGTAGTACACCTTTTTGGATTTTGAGAATTTTGTACACCTTCTTGGATTAGAGAATTGATGTAATTTGATTCTACACATAGATAGTCGGTAATCGAATTGTTTAGGAGCTGTAATGTAATGTTTTGAGTAAGCTTGGTAATCATATTTATCAGACAGTAACTGTTGTAGTTAGGCCTTGTTAGTCATGAGAGACTAACGACATTGTATCACTCGCCGTTTGGTTTGATTTTCCGCTGCGATTAGTTTAGTGACCGAGGTGGTTAGGCGATGATTAGGGGATTAGCGGTAGGGGTGTTACATTCAGGTCTTTGTACAACTTGTCACCACCAGGATGAATTGAATATGGAGTATTATAAGCCTCCTTCATTAGTTTCTCCTTTACCTCTGCCCACTCCTGAGGCACGTACCAACTGCCTTTGAATCTCAAACTACCATCCTTGTGGACTTCAAAGCCCTTAGCCTTCCCTTCTCTCATCTTCTCTTTGATGTGCTCCAATTTTACATCGCCGGGCTGCCGCTTGAGTATCTCCCTATAGATGTCGGAAGAGACACTCATTTGGAACAGCTTTACCTCTTGCTCCACTCCTCCAGATTCCATCACCTCCAAATTCAACCTCTAGAACTCATGAACTAGCTCAACAGGAAGGACCCACATTGAATTAACCAAATGGCTCCTCTTTCTGCTCAGAGTGTCTACTACTAGATTAGACTTCCCCTCGTGGTACAAAATCTCTAGATCATAGTCTTTGATCAGCTCCAACCATCTCCTCTGTCTCATATTGAGCTCCTTCTGCGTGAAGATGTACTTGAGGCTCTTGTGGTTGGTGTAGCAAGAAACGACATACAAGTAGTGCCTCTAAATCATAAGAGCGAACACCACTGCTGTCAACACCAGATCGTGTGTGAAATACCCCTAAATTAATTTAAATTAATTTAGGGGATTTCTTTTATTAAAACCGTAAATAATACTATTAATTATTATATTATAGTATGGGATTGTGAATAATAAATTATTATATCCTTATATGGAATTATGAAAATTAAATCATGGGATTTCTTCCATTTAATCCAAAAGAATACTATTAAATATTAGATTACAATATATTATTATATAGTATTATGAATTTAATAATAAGATTCATAAGTCAATAAATCTTGGAAACATTTCTAAACACTCCAAGTATATTATAAAGATTTTAGAAAGAGTTGGAACATTAATTTGAATCTTAAAAGCCAATATAAAATCATGGAAACCATAAAGCTTATTAAGCCTTGCTAGGGTTGACTTTTTGAGAATGATCAAACCAGCCCATGAAACCTATACCAATAAAAAGGTTATGGAAAACCAAGAAGATTGATAAAAATAACGTCAAAAACGGATCATCCTAGCCAAAGTTATAATAAAATGAAGTTTATAGTCAAAATTTTGAAGGATGCTGACGTGGCAAGGGCCTGCTGACTCAGCCATGCCCGCCTCGGGAATCGCGCCACGTCAGGGTGCCTGAACTCCTTCAATTCCGGCTGACTCTTCTCAGCCACCATCTGTTATTGCCCCATTTTTAGACGTCAATATCTCAGCCATCCTAGGGTATTTTTGCATGGCGTTTCATTCATTCTCTTCTGCTTAATCTCCTCTTTGCAACCATTACTCATACATGCCCTAACTCCTTCTAAATCCGCCGCAAACTCGATCTAAAGTTGCCCTCCGGAAACTGTCAACCCAGATTTCCAGAAAAACATGATAAATCTAGTAACTTCGTCTTGTCATAACTTCTTCGTTTCTCATCCAAATTTCGTGTTATTTAGCTTATTTTGTAGATCTCTAATCCCTCTACAACTTTCCTTTTTATGTCAAGGCTGATTTTGAATCGAGTAGAAGTTAAAGGTGTCTAAAGATCGCTAGTCGATCACGGTGGGTTTTCTGCCAGAATTTTCTAGAAAACGATAGGTAAACTCAGATCTTGTGAGATCTGTAACTTTCTCTCTAATCTATCAAATTCAATGATTCTTCCACTAGTGTTTAGAGTTACATCCCTACTTTAAAATGTGGTAGGTTTGGTGGATTGAATCTTTCTCGGCTGGCGCGAGTTGGTCTATGAAGTAGCCAACTCGAACTACACATAAAATCATAGAAATTGCAAAGGTATAAACTTGTAACTTTCGGGTTGAATTTCTTTCAGTATAATGCAAGTCAGATTGAGTTCTTGTTATCAACTTGTAGATCTAAATCTCCTCTTTCGATTAAGCCCTTATACGTATTCTAATTCGATCTAGAACTTAACTTATATGAAATACCCCAAACCTTAATATATTGTTTAAACACTTAAATATGGTGTATTAAGACTAAAAAGAGTCTTAGAAACAGTAGTAAACAAATTTAAACAAAAGAAAACACAAAATGTGCTTTAAAGTCAATAAGAGCCAAAATGTGCTCTAAGCTTGGGATAAACTTGGTTAAGACCTAATGAACTTACCAAGACCTCAATTATATACTAATGAACATATTAAATCAATTACCAAAGAAAACCAAGCTTGAAAATAAGTTTAAACACAAAATGTGCTTTAAGGAGTCTTAAAGCACATTTTTGAAAAATTGTCTTGTAAATGAGTTTTGAGTGGCTAGATGTCCATCATTACTCTTAAATACATATGTGTACTATATAATATCACATTTGGGTGTCTATATTAGTGGGAATCAAAAATTTCACTTTCTATGTGCCTTGTTTTATGAATAGTAACTTTTATAAGCTATTTTGTAACATATGTTTGTATAGTAATTAAATTGACAAACAAGACTATATTACCCTCCTACTACTATTTGGGGCCGGTTTTTAAGGTTGGTGACACACCACCCTTGTTAGCTTGTTAAGAAAAATAGTAAACTACTTAAGTACCCTTTTTACTTTATAAGTATAAATATCTTCATAAAGCAAGTTCTATCTTATTCTCTCCTCTATTTCTTTCCTTGCTCACACGGGTTTCCCACCTCTCTTTTCCTTCTTCTTGCTGCTCTCTCACGGTAATACTACTACCTCCATTGAAACTCCCACTTTGATCTCTTGTAAAACCTTGCTCACTTGTCCAAATCAAAAACAACACCACCAATCTCTTCCTCTCATCAAGCTCTTCATTCCTATCTTTTCAAAAGTCCAAGACAACCATTTCGGTGCCATGGAGTTTCTCCATTGAAGGAGCTTGAGCTTGTATTTTTTACATATTGTTACTCTCCTTGACTTCTAGGTAAGGAATCTCAAATAAAAACTTCATTTCCTCCTTGTTTTTGTCATGTCCGAAAATATTATGAAGGAGCTTTTTATGTGACTTTGTTCTAGCTTCATTCCAAATCTTCATGGACTAGGTGGAGTCCTCTCTTGCTAGATATTCAAACTCTCTTCAAAGAGCAAGGTAAAACAACTACATTAATGTTTTTGAAACAATGTAAAACTAGGGTTTACAATGAGATGGAGCTTATAGCTTGAATACTCATTATAATGTTTGTATATTGTTTAGAACTTGTCAAAGAATCAAGTACTCTATCGGTTTTCTAAAGGAAACAAGAAAGAAGTTATTTTGCAAAAGAGGTAAATCTACTAACCTAATGTGTTTTAATGCCTTAGGAGAAATGAGCTTATAAATGCTTATTAAAACTACCTAAAGAGCCAATGGTGAATGACTTAGTAAAGTGTTCCCAAGAGCTTAGTAAAAGGCATATGTGTTGTTGAGTGTATTTGCAGGTTAAAGGCAAATATATTGTGGAAATTCAGTGTTTATGATTTGTGCATTTTAAGGGCCTAAGAGCCATGTCATTTAAGGGCCTAAGAGCCATGTCATTTAAGGGCCTAAGTGCCATGCAATTTAAATTGTGCACTATATTGTGATGTAGTGCCTTGTGAGTGAAGTTTGTGTATAACAAGTACTTGATGGATTTTTAGTGTTCTTGGTTGTTTATTGGTAAAAACAATGTGTTTTGGTTTAGTAATGTTCTAGGAGAACCTATGTCGAAATTTGGGTAAAATGTGAAGTTCTAAGTGTTAAAATGAGTTGATAAGTTAAGGAGTATTTAAAATGGTTAAGTGTTGTTCTTGTGTAGGAAACATGCATTAAGGTGATTTAGGATGTAACAAGGACTTAGGCATGAGCTTGAGATTCTAGTATGTACCAAAGTGTAACACCCCTATAATAATAAAACAACAGCGGAAAATAAACTAAAGGTGCTACAGACCATCGGGCTCCAAACACCCGGTACCAACCTCACCAATTACAACCTTTACAATTAACTAAGTTACGGTCTGAACTTCGAGAAAACTTAACAAAACATAACAATAAAACACATTCGCTCTCCACAAAACCTAGTCCCATCCCAAACGCTCATTCTCTTCGTGGCCACCTGTAAATCAATTCGTACCTGCAAGATGAAACCAAGCAGCCCACCCCGGAAGGGGTGAGTCAGTTCCCTGGAATGGAACTGGTACTGTTCTCTAAAACAAAACTTTAATATAACTTGAGAATAAACAATAACTTGAAAACAACACTTAAACAAAATAGCGAAACAAAACACCCTTTTAAAACACCAAGTCAAACATAACATTTCAAAGGAGACAAATAACAGAAGAGTAAAGTTAGTAAATAACACCACACCAAGAATTAGTGAACAATCATTACTTATGTTAGATCCATTTCCAAGTTGGAGTAGAAAGACCCATGTAGTCACGAGGACTAGGAATGAATGAGAGAAAGCCAAAACCAGCAACTCAAGAATGGAATGAAACCAACTGGGAGAGATGGCCCCCACCGCCAAGAACGTCCATTAAGGACAGGGGATATACAGCCCCTTACTGTTAACTACGTCCTCTCAGGACAAGGGATATACAGCCCTTTACTGTTTACCACGTCCACTAAGGACAGGGGATATACAGCCCCTTACTGTTCATCACGTCCACTAAGGACAGGGGATATACAGCCCCTTACTGTTCATCACGTCCACTAAGGACAGGGGATATACAGCCCCTTACTGTTCATCACGTCCACTAAGGACAGGGGATATACAGCCCCTTACTGTTCATCACGTCCACTAAGGACAGGGGATATACAGCCCCTTACTGTTAAATATCAATGCCCCTATGGGCGAGGGATATACAGCCCCCTACTGTTCACATTAAAGACGCGCGCACGTCGAAAGAAAGATTCCCAAGATTGACCTTTTCCAATAATCCCACTAGATCACCAACTACCCAGAGCAATACCAAAACACTCAGTCCTACAGAGTGCAGAAGCGTAAACCCTAAGCAGCCAATGCCTAACGGGCAACCAAGTAGAAGAAACCAATACCCAAGTGAGTTCCACATCCAAGGCTCAGTTAGTCACACAAGCTGAGTTAGTCACACAACCATTTTTTCCTTAGAAAATCCTCTTAAAGTCAGTTAGCGTTTTCCAAAACATTCCACAAAGTCAACCATTAAAAATATCGGAGTACGAGAAATCGTACAACACATTCCATAAAGTCCAAAACACATCAAGCTGAGTACGAGAAATCGTACAAAACATTCCATGAAGTCCAAAACACGTCAAGCTGAGTACGAGAAATCGTACAAAACATTCCATAAAGGCCAAAACACAACAAGCTGAGTACGAGAAATCGTACCTGGGTAACGCTGTAGCAGTTCTAATCAACTTGCGTAAACAATCAACAGTACTCGGAAGAATATTAAAGGTAGTCTATCATCAAACACTTGTAGCCTATGCTACACTTAAATAAACTCCTCACTATTATTTCTAAATCTCAATTGTCTTTTAAGCCCTCACTTAAATGCTATGAATAACCTTTGACTTGTCTTAGAATGTTCAATTACTTCATCCTGAAACAACTATATTTTAATTAACTCAAACTCTTCCAACTCTTTTACTTAGTATCCACAAAGTATATTATTAGCTTAATTATTACCTATATAATAAGGTGTTTTAAGATAACCCTCTTTATGTATCCTTACTTACATTTTAATTTCCCAAGTATTTAATTTTTACACACATTCTCTCCATAGAGTATGTATAATCCTTTTGTACTAAATTTTTAATAACCTTATGTCTTAAATACATTTTATATCACTTACAAGACCAAAGGTTTCAAAGGAATAACTTAATAAATTAATTTCCTTTATTGTATTTTAGGATAAACATTATATCTCGACATAAGGTAAAATTTATCTAAGAACTAAATTCTGATTCATAATTGAAATTGTTAATTATGTAATAAGATAATCTATTCTGAAAATCCCCGTACCTTATATTCAAATGACACATTAATATTTCCAGTGTCAAAAAGGTAAATCAATATAATCTCTTATGTAACCTAGTTTCATCTAATTAAAGGTTCAATGATTTTAAGTATCAAATTTCTATCTGCAAACCTTTTTGTAAATCTTTAACCATTATGTACATCACTTATTTATAAACTCACATCCTGAATATCGATAATGAATGTATTTTATATGGCTTAACTAATTCCAAGAAACTTAAGGATTATTATTTAGATTAATCTCCTAATCATAGTTTAATATAGTTTTATATCATCCTTTTAATGATTTTATCTTAAAATATTAAGTTATTACTCAATACTATAAATATTAAGAAATAATTAAATCCAGACTTATTTATCCTCTTCACATGTAGACGTAAAATAACTCATTTATTTTACTATTGTTTATAATAAGAACATTTAAATGTAAAAGTATTTCATTTATTTTATTATTATTAATAACAAGATCTATTTGTATAACCCTTTATGTAGACTAATTACAAATATTCCTAAATTTCAACTTATTAATTTCTTAACCAAATTATAGATTTACATTGTGGTCATTGACTAAAAATACGTGTGTTTAAATACGGTTTATATAAATCTTAGAAACTCAAAGATAACTAAAAACTCAACCTATAACCATAAATTAATACCACCTCTATAATATTCTTTTATTAGTATCATGTAGAGGTTTAGTTTAACTCATTAATTCCTTCATATTATATTTCCTATAAGGTATTTTATTCCTTTATTTATTTATTTATCGTATATTATATATATATCCTCCCATATTATATTTCCCACTGTTATTTCCTTTATCTATTTTTATTGTATTTATATATATATATATATATATCCACATATATCAAGATTTATCCAGAACATTCTTTAAGAAATTCTATTGTATTTAATTATATTTAATATCTTTTAGACATATCCACAACTGATTTATGGTTTATAAAATAAAGTATTTCCCTTAGTTTTAGTTAAACATATTAGCTTCCATATTATATAATAAATAAAATGTAGTTTAGTTAAATTCCTTGATTTAATATAAGTTTCTATTTATTTCTCTCATATAAATATATATATATAACAATTTTTTACTTCACTTAAAGTTAATACCCAAAATATTTATAAACATACTGTATTAAATGTTAATAGTCTTATTATATTTTCCCCAACCTATAAAGTTCATTAATCAACTATACTTTAATTTTTGATTACATTAAAAACTATATATTATAAGTTATTCTTATGAAAAACTCACAAACACAATTTTTAAAACCCTTTACCATTTCCTAAAAATTCCCAAATTTAATATACAGTAACTATAACATTTTAGACATATTATAAAATTTTTATTTCATAAAATATCTTTTTAATTAAGCCAAACAATTCCAGAAAACCCGTAACTTGTAAAAATCATAACTTATGTTTAAAACTCCAAAACCATAATAATTTACATCAAAATAAACTAGATAAATAAGGAATCTATGGTTAAATTTCAAGTCAAAATAAATCCGGGAAGATATTTTAAATTAATCACACAAGTTAGGGTTTAATTCTGGAAATATTAAAACTCATAACCAACTTAAACTCCCCAGATCTAATCTCGGCCGTCCGTTTCTTATAACTACGATCGGACGGCTTCTGAAACTCGAGTTCTTCATCCACCCCCAAATCGACTCGAGTACTAAATCGACATTATCTCACAATCTACAGAACCAAATTGAGTGATTCTTGTTTCTATGGTTTCGAAATTCAATTACGGTTCTAATGATACCAATTCCCCAATTATAATGCAGTATTCATGGTTTTTCGAATTCGATTTCGAGGTTAGGTTTCTTAAGAGTTTTCGAATTCGATTCTCCCAAATTCACTCAATCTAAAGCGTAATTGATGCAATTGAAACATGTTTTTGACCGACAATGTAATGTAGATTAGCAAGGTTGAAGGAATTTGAAGAAAACTTACCGGAATTGCAATAACGAAGCAATTTAAATTCGAAATTCTGGAAAGCTTCGAATTTTCGAGCAGTTCACGGGGCCGACTTTGAGGATCTATAACTTGAAGTACAGATCGAGTTAGGCTATGTGTAAGGGCTTAATCGAAAGAGTAAACTTACCTCTACAATTGATAACAAAACCACCCTAACTCGCACTACAAAGAAAGAAATCGAAGCTGGAAGTTGCGAGTTTACCTTGCGTTTTCTGGAAAAATTCTGGGCAAAACGCGACCAGATCGGGGTCGGAACTTTAGACACCTATATCTTCCATATGATTGCGAATTAGCTTTGGTCATCAACATGAAAGTTGTAGAGGATTAGAGCTCTTCAAAACGAGATAAAGAACATGAAATTTGGATGAGAAAAGAGAAGTTATGGCAATACGAAGTTTACCAGATTTCAGAGAAAACCAGAATTCTGGGTTACGAATTCTCAAGGTGGCAACTTTGGATCAATATTCCCGTCGATGTAGGATGCGTTAGGAGATGTATGAGTTATGGTTTCAAAGAGGAGATTAAGGAGAAGAGAATGCAAAAGACGGCACTCAAAAATTCCAAAAGATGAGAAAGTTATGGAGGTCGTAAGATAGGGCAAAATCGGTTCCGAAAATCGTGGAGATAAAATCTATCCAAGTGTGGGCGCGTGTGAGCTTGACACGTGGCAGATTTTAAAATTTTGACTCAAAACTTCAATCTAGCATAACTTTGGCTAGGATGATCCGTTTTTGACGTTCTTTTTATCGATCTTCATGGTTTTCCATAACCTATTTATTGGTATAGTTTTCATGGCCTGGTTTGACCATTCTCAAAAAGTCAACTCTAGCAAGGCTTAATAAGCTTTAAGGTTTCTAGAATTTTATATTGACTTTTATGTTTCAAAACAATGTTCCAACACTTCCTAAAATCTTTATATAGTTGGAGTGTTTAGAAATTTTCCCAAGATTTATGGACTTATAAATCTTATTATTAAATTCATAATTCTATTATAATGTATAATAATTAGGAGAAAACCCCTAAATAAATTTCACAACCCCATATAATAATTTAATATTCATAATTCCATATAATTTAATATTCATAATTCCATATAATAATTTAATACTTAATAGTATTATTAAAGGTTTAATAAAAGAAATCCCCTAAATTAATTTAAATTAATTTAGGGGTATTTCAGCATATCCCCCTTAAAAGAAACTTCGCCTCGAAGTTTAAAAACCAACTATAACTCACACACTCAACCCACTTCTTCGGGTGTGCTGAGACAATAAGAGTTTCGTTCAATGAAGTTCCATACCAAACCAATCCTTTATTTCCATCCATTTCCATAACAACATTCCACTCAAGATTACTCAAAATCAAACTGAATCAGGATATACCAAGATATAGCATGATGAAAATCAAAAGTCACATACTGAGTCATAATGCAAAAACCAAGCACATACAAACACCTCTCATTCTGCTAATACTGTTCTCCCTTTGCTAATAATGCAACGAGGCATAATCCGGATGAGATAACGAAGGAGGAGTATGCCCATATCCCCTTAAAAGAGCTAAGGTACGCCCTCGTACCACTACTAATGGCACATTCAAAGAATTCAACACCTTATTAACCAGCTTTGTTGTAAATTTTACTACACCGTTGATTTTTATCTATGATCGTTACATATATCTGTATCTCTTGATTGTTATGTATTTGTATTTCTTGGTGATTATAAATTTTATTTATGATTATTATCCATTCGTTTAATGTCTGATACAAATTTATATGTCCATATATGATCATTTATCATATCAATTGTATTAACAAGCTATAAATCAGGTGTAACATACCTGAGTAGTTTAGAATAATATTTCAGATCATTTAATAATCTTCCAAAATTATCTTCAAGGGTTTATAGCCAACCATATGTTAAAATTCTATAAAATAAATATTTTCTATGACTTTTCAAGTTTCAATTGTTTTTATAATTAACTATCATTTTTTAGACGAATCATTCAGTGTTTACTTCATAAAATTTACTTATTATATATTTACATAATTTCACCCAAGGGAGAATCTAAGGAAGTTCTTATCAATTATAATGTAGCTCCAAAATCTGATTTCTTTATCTTAAAATTTATTTTTCAAGATAGGGACTCTATATAAAATTTTAAGTCAAATGTACTAGTCTAATGAAAACTCACTCACTCTTGGTGATTATTTTTCGTAAGGTTTGTTCTATGTAAGTATTCTTCTGATTACTAAATCTTAGTATTCCCTTAGATAATGGTGGCTTTTGGTAAATATCACTCTTAGTGTGTCTTTTAAAATTTTATACATGTATAATGTTAAACTTCCAAGTAAACATGAGAATTTCCAGTCTTTATGTAACTCTCATTTTTTTTTAAGATGCTCAATACTCAAGTATTTAAGGATCAATGATATTTAGTTTAGTATTACTGTTCTCTTCACTCAATCTTTAAGTAACTTCTTTTATTGATTTTTTTTTATATTTATATATATTCAACCAGGGGTGGATGTTGTATCTTGGAGTACCCAAACTTAATCCCCTTCCTCCATGTATAGGTATTTTTCCACCAAAGATTTAACTCAATAAACCCTTTACATTTATGAGTTTTAATACCAGATCTTAAGATACAAATTTTGATTTGTTCATTGTGGTTAGCAATGAAATATGCCTAGCTCAAGATTTCATGATGGTAACGTCGTACCACCACTTCCCCTCAAGTTCAACACAATCCATCACATGCGTAGAAGATTATTTACAGTTAGATGACATGGCTTGTCTAGCCCCTAAACTTCTAGAAGTGGGTGTGCACCCCCACTACTTTCAGCCTAGGAGTTCGTCGCACCAGGCACTTCCCGTAGGGTGTTAGGTTTATGTGTTTTCTTTCTAAAGTTAACATAGAGTTTTAATGTGTTTTACAAGTTCAGATGTTGATCTTTTCTAATACGCTACTAGTTCTTGTTAGCTTAATAATTTTCTAGACTTAAGATTTATCTTAAACATTATCTTCAGGTAATAAATTGATACCAAGTAGTTCATGAGTTTTATTTTCAAACTTTAAAGGAGTTGAAGTACTTTCAAATAACATCAATACTAATTTAGTTATGTAAAGTTTATTTGTATACTGTTTTCAACCAAAAGTATTCTTTAAAATTCTAGGAATTTGTGTACTAGCTTTTAAAGGATTGCATTTTTAGCAATGTATTCTCCATGAGTATGCTTCGAAAAATAGCTTAATATTTGGATATCTCAACCAAATCTTATCATACTTAATATAGGGATGTTCCAAACTTATATATATTATATATATATATATATATATATATAGATATATATATATATATATATATAATATATATATATATTGTAGTTGTTGGAATAGTAACACACATCACACTCAACGGACATTCACAAAGAAGAGTGTGTAAAGGAATCGTTCACAATTCCAAAAAGGGTTAGGATTCGTGCCTTACTGGAGTCCTCACTTCCCAATTCTACCCCAGTTCCCCAGTTTTAAGTGCACCTATAATCTAAGGATTTCACTCGGCTTATTTTCCTCGGGTTCAGAGCGTAACTACGCTCTGATACCACTTTCTGTAACACCCCTATAATAATAAACAACAGCGGAAAATAAACTAAAGGTGCTACAGACCATCGGGCTCCAAACACCCGGTACCAACCTCACCAATTACAACCTTTACAATTAACTAAGTTACGGTCTGAACTTCGAGAAAACTTAACAAAACATAACAATAAAACACATTCGCTCTCCACAAAACCTAGTCCCATCCCAAACGCTCATTCTCTTCGTGGCCACCTGTAAATCAATTCGTACCTGCAAGATGAAACCAAGCAGCCCACCCCGGAAGGGGTGAGTCAGTTCCCTGGAATGGAACTGGTACTGTTCTCTAAAACAAAACTTTAATATAACTTGAGAATAAACAATAACTTGAAAACAACACTTAAACAAAATAGCGAAACAAAACACCCTTTTAAAACACCAAGTCAAACATAACATTTCAAAGGAGACAAATAACAGAAGAGTAAAGTTAGTAAATAACACCACACCAAGAATTAGTGAACAATCATTACTTATGTTAGATCCATTTCCAAGTTGGAGTAGAAAGACCCATGTAGTCACGAGGACTAGGAATGAATGAGAGAAAGCCAAAACCAGCAACTCAAGAATGGAATGAAACCAACTGGGAGAGATGGCCCCCACCGCCAAGAACGTCCATTAAGGACAGGGGATATACAGCCCCTTACTGTTAACTACGTCCTCTCAGGACAAGGGATATACAGCCCTTTACTGTTTACCACGTCCACTAAGGACAGGGGATATACAGCCCCTTACTGTTCATCACGTCCACTAAGGACAGGGGATATACAGCCCCTTACTGTTCATCACGTCCACTAAGGACAGGGGATATACAGCCCCTTACTGTTCATCACGTCCACTAAGGACAGGGGATATACAGCCCCTTACTGTTCATCACGTCCACTAAGGACAGGGGATATACAGCCCCTTACTGTTAAATATCAATGCCCCTATGGGCGAGGGATATACAGCCCCCTACTGTTCACATTAAAGACGCGCGCACGTCGAAAGAAAGATTCCCAAGATTGACCTTTTCCAATAATCCCACTAGATCACCAACTACCCAGAGCAATACCAAAACACTCAGTCCTACAGAGTGCAGAAGCGTAAACCCTAAGCAGCCAATGCCTAACGGGCAACCAAGTAGAAGAAACCAATACCCAAGTGAGTTCCACATCCAAGGCTCAGTTAGTCACACAAGCTGAGTTAGTCACACAACCATTTTTTCCTTAGAAAATCCTCTTAAAGTCAGTTAGCGTTTTCCAAAACATTCCACAAAGTCAACCATTAAAAATATCGGAGTACGAGAAATCGTACAACACATTCCATAAAGTCCAAAACACATCAAGCTGAGTACGAGAAATCGTACAAACATTCCATGAAGTCCAAAACACGTCAAGCTGAGTACGAGAAATCGTACAAAACATTCCATAAAGGCCAAAACACAACAAGCTGAGTACGAGAAATCGTACCTGGGTAACGCTGTAGCAGTTCTAATCAACTTGCGTAAACAATCAACAGTACTCGGAAGAATATTAAAGGTAGTCTATCATCAAACACTTGTAGCCTATGCTACACTTAAATAAACTCCTCACTATTATTTCTAAATCTCAATTGTCTTTTAAGCCCTCACTTAAATGCTATGAATAACCTTTGACTTGTCTTAGAATGTTCAATTACTTCATCCTGAAACAACTATATTTTAATTAACTCAAACTCTTCCAACTCTTTTACTTAGTATCCACAAAGTATATTATTAGCTTAATTATTACCTATATAATAAGGTGTTTTAAGATAACCCTCTTTATGTATCCTTACTTACATTTTAATTTCCCAAGTATTTAATTTTTACACACATTCTCTCCATAGAGTATGTATAATCCTTTTGTACTAAATTTTTAATAACCTTATGTCTTAAATACATTTTATATCACTTACAAGACCAAAGGTTTCAAAGGAATAACTTAATAAATTAATTTCCTTTATTGTATTTTAGGATAAACATTATATCTCGACATAAGGTAAAATTTATCTAAGAACTAAATTCTGATTCATAATTGAAATTGTTAATTATGTAATAAGATAATCTATTCTGAAAATCCCCGTACCTTATATTCAAATGACACATTAATATTTCCAGTGTCAAAAAGGTAAATCAATATAATCTCTTATGTAACCTAGTTTCATCTAATTAAAGGTTCAATGATTTTAAGTATCAAATTTCTATCTGCAAACCTTTTTGTAAATCTTTAACCATTATGTACATCACTTATTTATAAACTCACATCCTGAATATCGATAATGAATGTATTTTATATGGCTTAACTAATTCCAAGAAACTTAAGGATTATTATTTAGATTAATCTCCTAATCATAGTTTAATATAGTTTTATATCATAATCCTTTTAATGATTTTATCTTAAAATATTAAGTTATTACTCAATACTATAAATATTAAGAAATAATTAAATCCAGACTTATTTATCCTCTTCACATGTAGACGTAAAAGTAACTCATTTATTTTACTATTGTTTATATAATAAGAACATTTAAATGTAAAAGTATTTCATTTATTTATTATTAATTATATAACAAGATCTATTTGTATAACCCTTTATGTAGACTAATTACAAATATTCCTAAATTTCAACTTATTAATTTCTTAACCAAATTATAGATTTACATTGTGGTCATTGACTAAATAAATACGTGTGTTTAAATACGGTTTATATAAATCTTAGAAACTCAAAGATAACTAAAAACTCAACCTATAACCATAAATTAATACCACCTCATATAATATTCTTTATTAGTATCATGTAGAGGTTTAGTTTAACTCATTAATTCCTTCATATTATATTTCCTATAAGGTATTTTATTCCTTTTATTTATTTATTTATCGTATATATATATATCCTCCCTATTATATTTCCCACAAGGAATGTTATTTCCTTTATCTATTTTTATTGTATTTATATATAATATATATATATATCCACATATATCAAGATTTATCCAGAACATTCTTTAAGAAATTCTATTGTATTTAATTATATTAATATCTTTTAGACATATCCACAACTGATTTATGGTTTATAAAATAAAGTATTTCCCTTAGTTTTAGTTAAACATATTAGCTTCCATATTATATAATAAATAAAATGTAGTTTAGTTAAATTCCTTGATTTAATATAAGTTTCTATTTTATTTCTCTCATATAAATATATAATATATAACAATTTTTACTTCACTTAAAGTTAATACCCAAAATATTTATAAACATACTGTATTAAATGTTAATTAGTCTTATTATATTTTCCCCAACCTATAAAGTTCATTAATCAACTATACTTTAATTTTTGATTACATTAAAAACTATATATTATAAGTTATTCTTATGAAAAACTCACAAACACAATTTTTAAAACCCTTTACCATTTCCTAAAAATTCCCAAATTTAATATACAGTAACTATAACATTAGACATATTATAAAATTTTTATTTCATAAAAATATCTTTTTAATTAAGCCAAACAATTCCAGAAAACCCGTAACTTGTAAAAATCATAACTTATGTTAAAAACTCCAAAACCATAATAATTTACATCACAATAAACTAGATAAAATAAGGAATCTATGGTTAAAATTTCAAGTCAAAATAAATCCGGGAAGATATTTAAATTAATTCAACAAGTTAGGGTTTAATTCTGGAAATATTAAAACTCATAACCAACTTAAACTCCCCAGATCTAATCTCGGCCGTCCGTTTCTTATAACTACGATCGGACGGCTGCTGAAACTCGAGTTCTTCATCCACCCCCAAATCGACTCGAGTACTAAATCGACATTATCTCACAATCTACAGAACCAAATTGAGTGATTCTTGTTTCTATGGTTTCGAAATTCAATTACGGTTATAATGCAGTATTCAATGGTTTTCGAATTCGATTTCGAGGTTAGGTTTCTTAAGAGTTTTCGAATTCGATTCTCCCAAATTCACTCAATCTAAAGCGTAATTGATGCAATTGAAACATGTTTTTGACCGACAATGTAATGTAGATTAGCAAGGTTGAAGGAATTTGAAGAAAACTTACCGGAATTACAATAGCGAAGCAATTTAAATTCGAAATTCTGGAAAGCTTCGAATTTTCGAGCAGTTCACGGGGCCGACTTTGAGGATCTATAACTTGAAGTACAGATCGAGTTAGGCTATGTGTAAGGGCTTAATCGAAAGAGTAAACTTACCTCTACATATTGATAACAAGAACTCACCCTAACTCGCACTACAAAGAAAGAAATCGAAGCTGGAAGTTGCGAGTTTACCTTGCGTTTTCTGGAAAAATTCTGGGCAAAACGCGACCAGATCGGGGTCGGAACTTTAGACACCTATATCTTCCATATGATTGCGAATTAGCTTTGGTCATCAACATGAAAGTTGTAGAGGGATTAGAGCTCTTCAAAACGAGATAAAGAACATGAAATTTGGATGAGAAACGAAGAAGTTATGGCAATACGAAGTTTACCAGATTTCAGAGAAAACCAGAATTCTGGGTTACGAATTCTCAAGGTGGCAACTTTGGATCAATATTCCCGTCGATGTAGGATGCGTTAGGAGATGTATGAGTTATGGTTTCAAAGAGGAGATTAAGGAGAAGAGAATGCAAAAGACGGCACTCAAAAATTCCAAAAGATGAGAAAGTTATGGAGGTCGTAAGATAGGGCAAAATCGGTTCCGAAAATCGTGGAGATAAAATCTATCCAAGTGTGGGCGCGTGTGAGCTTGACACGTGGCAGATTTTAAAATTTTGACTCAAAACTTCAATCTAGCATAACTTTGGCTAGGATGATCCGTTTTTGACGTTCTTTTTATCGATCTTCATGGTTTTCCATAACCTATTTATTGGTATAGTTTTCATGGCCTGGTTTGACCATTCTCAAAAAGTCAACTCTAGCAAGGCTTAATAAGCTTTAAGGTTTCTAGAATTTTATATTGACTTTTATGTTTCAAAACAATGTTCCAACACTTCCTAAAATCTTTATAATATAGTTGGAGTGTTTAGAAATTTTCCCAAGATTTATGGACTTATAAATCTTATTATTAAATTCATAATACTATATAATAATGTATAATAATTAGGAGAAAACCCCTAAATAAATTTCACAACCCCATATAATAATTTAATATTCATAATTCCATATAATAATTTAATATTCATAATTCCATATAATAATTTAATACTTAATAGTATTATTAAAGGTTTAATAAAAGAAATCCCCTAAATTAATTTAAATTAATTTAGGGGTATTTCACAAAGTCATTTTGGGACTTAGGTAAAGACTTAGGCAAACTTTGGTAAATAAGAAGGAGGTGTAAACTTGGAAAAGAACTTCAAGAGTGACATAAGGAGTTGGTTGTGAGAATTAATGCTTAAGAGATGATGTTAAGATGAGGAGAAAGCATTTTGGGATAGTAGTTATCATGGGTGAGAAACACCATTTAGAAGCCTAGTGTAAAATGTTGTAAGTGTTAGGAATTTTGTGAAGAAATAAGTAAAGGTTTAAGGAATTAGAAAATGAGTTTCATGAATGTTGTATGTGGATATAAGGGTACCAAATGTTGTTAGGAAGCATTAGGAGGCTTTGGAGGAATTTGGTTAAGTGTTTAAAGGCTTAGAAATTGAGTACAATGGCACGTCCGAACTTCCGTCCGAACTTGGAAGCTCGGACATGCCCTGTTACGCTTACAGTTTTCTGGATTTTGGGTAGTGTCCGAACTACCGTCCGAATTTGGAAGTTCGGACGCACCTGTTATTTCTTAGGGATTATCCTCGAACTGTGTCCGAACTTGGGAAGTCCGGACACATGTTCGGACGTATGGATTTCTGGTTAGGATTTTCCTCGACTCATGTCCGAACTTCCGAAGTCCGGACACAAGTTCGGACATGTGTCTGATTTCTGTCTAAAGTCACGGCTTGTGTCCGAACTTGGAAGCTCGGACACAAGTTCGGACAGGCCACTGTATGGACCAAAAATTATTGTTTTAAGGTGGGAATTGTTATCTAAAAATAGTAGTTGGTTAGTAATGATATAATAAGGTTATATGAGACATGTTAGGTGGGTTTTAAAGGCAATTAAAAGGATGAAAAGATGTAACAAGTGTAAAATAAAAATAAACTAGCAATGTTGAGTAGATAATGTTAATCATGGATTAGTGCGTTAATTAACCGACGTTACTAATGTGTTTAGGATTCTCTCAAGGTGGAAACGAAACGAGGCAAGGACCAAGGTATGGTTTTCTTGCAGTCTGTTGTCTAGCGGTTTACACCGGTTTGTGTGTTGTATGTTTTTCTGTGTGTTTACAACGTTGTAAGATTTAAACATGTAATGAGTTTACAGTTGTTCATATTATTGTGATGTGTTGTTGTGACTCATTTTCCCTTGTGTGTGTCTAACATGACTTACCACCTATTGTGTGATGGTTGTTAAGTTCCACTATGAACTTCTAACAAGTGTAACTGGGAAGTGAGGAATCCGGTTGTCCGGTCATGCATGTAAGTTAAGAGTAGATATCTGAATCAGATTCGACTCTTATGTTGTTAAGATTGTTCACCTTAATTTGGCGTTCGATCTCCCGCTAGCTTCTTCCAAAGCTTACCTATTCTGACTTATGATCGGTTTAGTGGGAACCTGTGTGTGTGGTTCGGGTCACTAAACCCGAACCATCTGTGACTTAAGTTACTCGTTCGCCTAACAGAACGGTAATGAGTGTGTTTAACGAGCTTAACATGAGGGCGAATCACTCTCTAGGCTCTTATGTTATTTGACCCTTGTGGTTTGTTATTGTGGAACTAAGATCCACCGTGTATGTGATAATGAGCTGTGCACTACTGATGCCATGCTCCATGTTATGTTATGTTATGTTATGTATGTAAATAAATGCCATGTTATCATGACAATTAGCTGCGCGTATCCCGGTAGCCGATGGGCTGCGCGTTAGCCATACCAGCCAAGGGTTGCTGACCCCCTCGGGGGATCCATATTTCTTATACTGCAGGATGAGGATCGAAGAAGCGGAGTGGCTTTAGATCCTAGGATGCAATTACTTTTGTATACTTTGGATGTTGGCCCGGGATGCGCCTGTGCTCCTGTGGCGTTATGTACTTTTGGTTGTTGCGTATACAGTGATATTATACAGTGAAGGATGTATGTAAACACTCGGTATTGTAAATGATGTAATTATGGTTTAGTTTTATGCTCGGGAGTCTGATCATCAGACCGGTACAATTGTATTTATTCTGCCTTGTCAATCACGTGGGTGGTTGACGGCGTTGTAGCACCAAAGCGTTAGTTACTGTTTAGTTATTTATTTCCGCTGCGATTTCATTTAGTATCACGTGCGTATTAGGGGTGTTACAAAAAGTGGTATCAGAGCGAAGTATCGCTCTGATGACTAGAATACCGAGCTTAGGAATATACCGAGTTAGGAAACCTAACTACAGTTACCTAAGTGATCAGTTATGGAAGGTTAACCACTAACTAAGTGTGGAGATACCTTATTGTCGGGAAGCGTTACGATCGTTGGACTGATAAGTGTGTAAGCATATTGCTAATGAATACTCATGTGAATACAGATGTCAGGTAGACCACGCGGTAGAGGCCGCGGAAGTGGTACTAGTACCGGGGGTGACCAGGGCGAGAACACTACGGCTCAGGTTATGGCTGAGGCTGTAGCAGCCGCTGTGGCCCAGATGGTACCCCAGCTTGTAGCTGCGATCCAGCAGGGGCAGATGCCCGGAGTTCAGCCACCACCGCCACCGCCACGAGAGACCAACTGGGTCAAGGCATTGGCAGATCTGAGACCCCCTTCATTTCATGGGGAAGACCGACCCACGTAAGTTGGAGGCGTACATCTCCGAGTTGGAGACCGCCTACGAGACCTTGGCAGTACCTGCTGAAGCTAAGGTCCGTCTTGCCGCCTACTACTTGAAGGGTACGGCGCAGAGTTGGTGGAAGTTGGTGAAGGAGGACAGGATGGCTGATCCTGAGTTTGGTTGGAGGGAGTATACGGCTCTACTGCGAGCCAAATACTACCCGGTGCATGTTCAAGAGGCCAAGCGCCTAGAGCTGGATAGCCTGAGGCAGGGGGACAAGGTGTCGGTTGATGAGTATTACACCGCCTTCACCGGCCTTGTCCACCTATTACCGGACCTGGGATACTCGAACCGGGTGCTGGTAAACCGTTTCTACAACGGTCTCAGCCACCGTCTTCGCTATGGGATGGGGCCAGCTGAGTATACTACCTTGCAGGTAATTTAAATAAAGAGTGATGTGAATATGTATAGTCTACAAGTGAGTAATAATGTGAGTTTGTGAGTATGTATTGCGGGGCATGACTAATCATCCTAAATTCAGGAGTGCTATCATGCCGCTGCTAAGGTGGAGATCACCGTCCGTCTGAGGGACGAGGAGAATGCGCACAAGCGCAAGGCCACGAGCGAGGGCCAGAGTTCGCAGGGGTATGGGGGAGGAAAGAAGAAGAAGAAACCTTATTCCCAGCCCCAGAAGAGTCAGCACCAGGGTGACAAGGGCCAAGCCCAAACCACCACCGCTGAGGAGCCACTGAAGCTCACATATGCTTATGCGGCGAAGCCCCTACGCTCTTACCCACCAAAGGGTAATTGTTTAATCATGTGTAATAAGTTGATGTGTATGTTGATAAGTTGTGAAACAAGTACTGAGTGTGTATTGTGTTAGCAGCTAGCACGGGCTCTGGACCGGAGCGCCACTATTACTGTAAGTGGTGCAATGGAGACCACCCCGGCAAGGACTGCAAAAATGAGGTGCAGTGTCGATACTGCGAGAAGTGGGGCCACCGTGACCACGAGTGTTACCGGAACCCCAACAGCAGAGTCAACAAGCCCAAGGGGCAGTGGAAGGGTAAGGCCACAGCAGCTATTGATGGCCCGAAGACGGCTAACCAGCCACCCACTGATCAGAGGCATACTGATTCCCAGAAGGGGAAAGGGTCGGGACCTAGCAAGGCCACCCTGAATGTGGTGGACCGGTCTGAGGCGCCAGGGCCCTCTTCTAGACCAGGTACCGCCTAAACTGTTGAATGTAATAAGTGATTGCATACCGCATTTCATGCTTATGTGTGTTAGTGAGTTCAAGTGTATTATCATGTAAGTAAGGAGTTAAAGTATAGTGTGAAAGACACCTAATTAGATAATTCTAAACTGAAAGGAACCTTCAATATATGTTATCCAATCCCACCCACACCAAACCCTGAAGAGACCACCATCAACATCACCGACTTTCCAATGGAGCAATGTCAGGTTATCCAGCCAGGTATGATACTCTTAAGTGGATACCTGACACCGGAGGCACAAGTCCATATCATCAGACGATGCGACGAACTTGGAGCTAAACCTGGAGGTTTCTACACACCTGAATATCCGAATGGATCAAGAATGCAATTGAAGATGATGTGCATGGGTAAGGACTGGAACCCTTACACCAAGTCATATCAAGAAGTGCGAGCTGAAGATGGAGCAACGGTACCAAGTATACCTGAGGAGTTCCGTGCGGTCGTTAATCACGCCGTGGGAATTGCTCAACAAGTTGAAACGGATTCGATTCCGAATGTGGAAGCAGATTTATGTGTTGTGAACTTCTACCAGAAAGGTGGACGGTTAGGTTTACACCAAGATAAGGACGAGTCACCCGAGTCTCTAAGTAAGGGAGTACCCGTGGTGTCTTGGTCCATTGGTGATACCGCAGTATTTGTATATGGCGAGCAGAAGCGTGCTGATCTCGCAAGGAAGTTAATGTTGAAGTCAGGAGATGTATTAATCATGGGCGGGCAGTCAAGGATGCTATATCACGGCATCAGAAAGATCAAACTGAATACCGCACCGTCGGCAGTGATCAATGCCACACACATGAAACCCGGACGTTTGAATTTGACCTTCAGACAATTCTAAACCTTGTATACTTTGTAATGTGTTAAGCCAGTATATGTTAAGGAAGTTATGTATGTGTTAAGTTATATCAACCATGTAAACCAACAATGTTGTAAAGAGGAAGTGTTAATGAATAAAGTGGAGTTATTGAAGTATATCAATCGTGTTGTTACCCAGTACTTATTAGTTTGCCAATGAATTAGGCTGTGCACTCGCAACGGGAGGTACACTGAGTGTCTGCAATGAGGCAGAAGCCGGCAAGAGCGGCACAATCCTCACCGGTACCTTTCCAGTGAATGGCGTGGATGCATCGATCTTGTTCGACTCTGGAGCCTCACACACATTTGTTTCGCTATCTTTTGCGAAGAGGCTGGGGTTAGATGGAGAGGAGATGCCAGACTTCTTGGTCACTCTCCCATCGAAAGAGCGGATCAGGTGTACCCGCTACCACCGAGATGTCATTGTACGAATCAGAGGTGAAGAGTTCCCGATCGACCTGATAGAGTTCGACGGACTTGGATTTGATGTGATTGTCGGGATGAACTGGTTGGAGCGGTACAAGGGCAGAATCCTGTGTGCCGAGCATCGACTGCTTCTTCGGAGTCCATCTGGGGTTACCATATCATACCGCCAGAGGCCCAGGGAGCCTTCGACACAGATCATCACCGCCATGACCATGTATCGTGAGTTACGACGAGGGAGTGATGTATACCTCTGCTATGTCCAGGACATAGAGAGAGACCCTGAGTTTAGCCCAGATGTGCCGGTAGTGTCGGAGTTTCCTGATGTATTTCCTAAGGAACTGTCGGGCATGCCGCCAGCACGAGATGTTGAGTTTGAGATCGACTTAGTTCCGGGCACAGGACCCATTGCGAAGGCACCTTATCGTATGGCTCCAGCAGAGATGACAGAGCTCAAGGAGCAGCTGAGAGACCTACTCGACAAGGGCTTTATCCGCCCTAGTGTTTCACCATGGGGAGCGCCGGTTCTCTTCGTGAAGAAGAAGGACGGTAGCCTCCGCCTGTGTATTGATTATCGGGAGCTGAATGCTGTTACGGTGAAAAACCGTTACCCTTTACCACGCATCGACGATCTATTTGATCAGCTGAGGGGTGCATCAGTATTCTCCAAGATAGACTTACGTTCCGGATACCATCAGATTGCCATCCGTGACAGTGATATCGAGAAGACAGCTTTCAGAACGAGGTATGGGCATTATGAGTTCACAGTTATGCCATTTGGCTTATCGAATGCACCAGCAAAGTTCATGGACTTAATGAACCGCTTGTTCCAAGATCAGTTGGACAAGTCAGTGGTAGTCTTCATCGATGACATTCTTGTGTATTCTAAATCGAAAGGTGAGCACGAAAGCCACCTGAGAGATGTGTTACAAACTCTGAGGAGAAACCAGTTGTATGCAAAGTTTTCGAAATGTGAATTTTGGTTGAACCAAGTATCTTTCCTTGGGCATGTGATTTCTGATGCCGGGATCGCTGTTGATCCGGCAAAGATAGATGCAGTGCGCACCTGGCCTAGGCCGAAGACAGTCACTGATATCAGGAGCTTCCTCGGTCTGGCAGGATATTATAGGAGGTTTGTGAAGGACTTCTCCAGTATCTCGAAGCCGATGACTTCCTTAATGAAGAAGGATGCACCATTCGAGTGGACAGCTGACTGTGAGAGTTCTTTCACGAGTCTCAAGGATGCTCTGACATCTGCACCAGTCCTGACTATACCAGACGGTCCAGATGGTTTTGAGGTCTACTGCGACGCATCAGGTAGAGGTATGGGTTGTGTATTGATGCAGCACGGGAAGGTCGTAGCATACGCCTCCCGTCAGCTGAAGAAGCATGAGGAGAACTACCCTACCCACGACTTAGAATTGGGTGCCATTGTCTTCGCATTGAAGATATGGCGACATTATTTGTATGGGGTAAGTGTGACAATCTATTCTGACCATAAAAGCTTAAAGTACTTGTTCACTCAGAAAGAGTTGAACATGAGGCAAAGAAGGTGGGTTGAGTTTCTGAATGATTATGACATCAATCTGGAATACAAAGAGGGTAAGGCAAATGTGGTAGCTGACGCACTGAGTCGCCGAGCACACTCTCTCCATTCGCTAGTCTCTTATACTGGCTTGGTTGAAGAGGTGCGGAGTGCTCAGATGACGGATCAGTACATGCTGGAGATCCGGCAGAAGCTTATTGATGGCACATTCGAGGGTCAGAAGTACGACTTCAGACTCCATGATGATGATCTGATTAGGCTGAATGGCCGATTGTGTATACCTAGGAGTAGCGCTGAGTTGAAGGAGCGCATATTGAGTGAATCCCATTGTTCTACTACTTCGATTCACCCCGGAGCTTCAAAGATGTATAAAGGTATGAAAAGATATTTCTGGTGGGCTGGAATGAAAAAGGATGTGAATGACTATGTGCTGAGGTGTCTCACTTGCCAGAAGGTCAAGTTTGAGCACCGACGGCCTGGTGGTATGGTACAGCCAATGCCAGTGCCTGAGTGGAAGTTCCATGATATCTCCATGGACTTTGTAGTAGGGCTTCCGCCTACAAGGGGAGGTCTGAATATGATGGGTGATAGTTGACCGACTGACCAAGGTGGCCCGATTCATTCCGATGAAGGACACTTGGAAAGTGGCAAGATTGGCAGAACTGTTTGATAAAGAGATTGTAAGACATCATGGTGTACCAAAAACGATTGTATCTGACAGAGATACCAGATTCTTATCCAGATATTGGAAGTCCACACGAGAGGCATTGGGTACTGAATTGAAATTGAGTACAGCGTTTCACCCACAGACCGATGGTCAGAGTGAGTGCACCATTCAAACACTTGAGGATATGCTACGTGCTTGTGCACTTGACTTTCAGACCAGCTGGATTGATAAGTTACATCTGATTGAGTTTAGCTACAACAACAGTTATCATGCTTCGATCAAGATGTCTCCCTTCCAGGCCTTGTACGGTAGACCATGCCGCACGCCGTTATGCTGGGATGAGTCGAGTGAGACGGTCATTATAGGACCAGAGTATCTTGAGCAAGTTCAGGCAGAAGTTCGCCAGATCAGGGCTAATATGAAAGCAGCTCAGGATAGACAGAAGTCGTACGCAGATGTGTGCCGACGTGACCTGGAGTTCGCCGTGGGCGATCAGGTATTTTTGAGAGTGTCCCCCATGAAGGGAGTGTTTCGTTTTGGCCAGAAGGGCAAGTTGAGCCCAAAGTATGTGGGGCCTTATGTTGTGACGGAGCGGATCGGCCCGGTAGCCTATAGACTAGACCTACCCGCCGAACTGGGCAAGGTACATGATGTATTTCATGTGTCCCAGTTGAAGAAGTATATGTCTCATCCGTCTCATGTGCTTCAGCCTGAAAGGCTAACCTTAGAGCCGACCTTCGATCAGTGGAGACTCCGGTACGGATTCTGGATGCTAAGACTCGAGACACTCGCCATAAGTCCGTGAGACTGGTGAAAGTTCTTTGGTCTAACCAGGACGTTGAGGAGGCCACTTGGGAGCTGGAAGACAAGATGAAGGCGAAGTACCCGTCATTGTTTACTTCTTAGTACTTATGTGTATAGGGTACGGGGCGTACCCCTTTTTAAGGGGGTAGAGCCGTTTCGGTTATGTGTGTACGACGTGTATTTGAATACATCGTCTATGTTATGTTGTTATGTTACAGACCGTTGTGTCTGAATGATCTGGATAATGTTGTATGGACCTTGTGTCCAATGTTATGTTATGTTGTATGGACCTTGTGTCCAATGTTATGTTATGTTGTATGGACCTGGAGTCCAATGTTATGTTATGTTGTATGGACCTTGTGTCCAATGTTATGTTATGTTGTATGGACCTGGTGTCCAATGTTATGTAAGTGTGTTGTTAGTAATGTATGGAAGTATTGTTTATAAGTATTCCCGTGTTCTAATATTAGGATATGTGGAAGTATGAACTTTGAGGACAAAGTTCTTTTAAGGGGGGTAGATTGAAATACCCCAAACCTTAATATATTGTTTAAACACTTAAATATGGTGTATTAAGACTAAAAAGAGTCTTAGAAACAGTAGTAAACAAATTTAAACAAAAGAAAACACAAAATGTGCTTTAAAGTCAATAAGAGCCAAAATGTGCTCTAAGCTTGGGATAAACTTGGTTAAGACGTAATGAACTTACCAAGACCTCAATTATATACTAATGAACATATTAAATCAATTACCAAAGAAAACCAAGCTTGAAAATAAGTTTAAACACAAAATGTGCTTTAAGGAGTCTTAAAGCACATTTTTGAAAAATTGTCTTGTAAATGAGTTTTGAGTGGCTAGATGTCCATCATTACTCTTAAATACATATGTGTACTATATAATATCACATTTGGGTGTCTATATTAGTGGGAAATCAAAAATTTCACTTCTATGTGCCTTGTTTTATGAATAGTAACTTTTATAAGCTATTTTGTAACATATGTTTGTATAAGTAATTAAATTGACAAACAAAGACTATATTACCCTCCTAATACTATTTGGGGCCGGTTTTTAAGGTTGGTGACACACCACCCTTGTTAGCTTGTTAAGAAAATAAGTAAACTACTTAAGTACCCTTTTTACTTTATAAGTATAAATATCTTCATAAAGCAAGTTCTATCTTATTCTCTCATTTCTTTCCTTGCTCACACGGTTTCCCACCTCTCTTCTTCCTTCTTCTTGCTTCTCTCTCACGGCTATCTACTCCTACCCACCCGGACTTCCTTGAAACTCCCACTTTGATCTCTTGTAAAACCTTGCTCACTTGTCCAAATCAAAAACAAACACCACCAATCTCTTTCCTCTCATCAAGCTCTTCATTCCTATCTTTTCAAAAGTCCAAGACAACCATTTCGGTGCGATGGAGTTTCTCCATTGAAGGAGCTTGAGCTTGTATTTTTACATATTTTACTCTCCTTGACTTCTAGGTAAGGAATCTCAAATAAAAACTTCATTTCCTCCTTGTTTTTGTCATGTCCGAAATAATATATTGAAGGAGCTTTTATGTGACTTTGTTCTAGCTTCATTCCAACTCTTCATGGACTAGGTGGAGTCCTCTCTTGCTAGTATTCAAACTCTCTTCAAAGAGCAAGGTAAAAAACTACATTAATGTTTTTGAAACAATGTAAAACTAGGGTTTACAATGAGATGGAGCTTATAGCTTGAATACTCATTATAATGTTTGTATATTGTTTAGAACTTGTCAAAGAATCAAGTACTCTATCGGTTTTCTAAAGGAAACAAGAAAGAAGTTTTTGCAAAAGAGGTAAATCTACTAACCTAATGTTGTTTAATGCCTTAGGAGAAATGAGCTTATAAATGCTTATTAAAACTACCTAAAGAGCCAATGGTGAATGACTTAGTAAAGTGTTCCCAAGAGCTTAGTAAAAGGCATATGTGTTGTTGAGTATTTGCAGGTTAAAGGCAAATATATTGTGGGAAATTCAGTTTTATGATTTGTGCATTTTAAGGGCCTAAGAGCCATGTCATTTAAGGGCCTAAGAGCCATGTCATTTAAGGGCCTAAGTGCCATGCAATTATAATTGTGCCTATTTGTGATGTAGTGCCTTGTGAGTGAAGTTTGTGTATAACAAGTACTTGATGGATTTTTAGTGTTCTTGGTTATTTATTGGTAAAAACAATGTGTTTTGGTTTAGTATGTTCTAGGAGAACCTATGTCGAAATTTGGGTAACAAATGTGAAGTTTAAGTGTTAAAATGAGTGATAAGTAAGGAGTATTTAAAATGGTTAAGTGTTGTTCTTGTGTAGGAAACATGCATTAAGGTGATTTAGGATTAACAAGGACTTAGGCATGAGCTTGAGATTCTAGTATGTACCAAAGCATTTTGGGACTTAGGTAAAGACTTAGGCAAACTTTGGTAAATAAGAAGGAGTGTAAACTTGGAAAAGAACTTCAAGAGTGACATAAGGAGTTGGTTGTGAGAATTAATGCTTAAGAGATGATGTTAAGATGAGGAGAAAGCATTTTGGGATAGTAGTTATCATGGGTGAGAACACCATTTAGAAACCTAGTGTAAAATGTTGTAAGTGTTAGGAATTTTGTGAAGAAATAAGTAAGGTTTAAGGAATTAGAAAATGAGTTTCATGAATGTTGTATGTGGATATAGGGTACCAAATGTTGTTAGGAAGCATTAGGAGGCTTTGGAGGAATTTGGTTAAGTGTTTAAAGGCTTAGAAATTGAGTACAATGGCACGTCCGAACTTCCGTCCGAACTTGGAAGCTCGGACATGCCCTGTTACGCTTACAGTTTTCTGGATTTTGGGTAGTGTCCGAACTACCGTCCGAATTTGGAAGTTCGGACGCACCTGTTTTTCTTAGGGATTATCCTCGAACTGTGTCCGAACTTGGGAAAGTCCGGACACATGTTCGGACGTATGGATTTCTGGTTAGGATTTTCCTCGACTCATGTCCGAACTTCCGAAGTCCGGACACAAGTTCGGACATGTGTCTGATTTCTGTCTAAAGTCACGGCTTGTGTCCGAACTTGGAAGCTCGGACACAAGTTCGGACAGGCCACTGTATGGACCAAAAATTATTGTTTTAAGGTGGGAATTGTTATCTAAAAATAGTAGTTGGTTAGTAATGATATAATAAGGTTATATGAGACATGTTAGGTGGGTTTTAAAGGCAATTAAAAGGATGAAAAGATGTAACAAGTGTAAAATAAAAATAAACTAGCAATGTTGAGTAGATAATGTTATCATGGATTAGTGCGTTAATTAACCGACGTTACTAATGTGTTTAGGATTCTCTCAAGGTGGAAACGAAACGAGGCAAGGACCAAGGTATGGTTTTCTTGCAGTCTGTTGTCTAGCGGTTTACACCGGTTTGTGTGTTGTATGTTTTTCTGTGTTTTACAACGTTGTAAGATTTAAACATGTAATGAGTTTACAAGTTGTTCATATTATTGTGATGTGTTGTTGTGACTCATTTTCCCTTGTGTGTCTAACATGACTTACCACCTATTGTGTGATGGTTGTTAAGTTCCACTATGAACTTCTAACAAGTGTAACTGGGAATGAGGAATCCGGTGTCCGTCATGCATGTAAGTTAAGAGTAGATATCTGAATCAGATTCGACTCTTATGTTGTTAAGATTGTTCACCTTAATTTGGCGTTCGATCTCCCGCTAGCTTCTTCCAAAGCTTACCTATTCTGACTTATGATCGGTTTAGTGGGAACCTGTGTTTGTGTGGTGTGTTCGGGTCACTAAATCCGAACCATCTGTGACTTAAGTTACTCGTTCGCCTAACAGAACGGTAATGAGTGTGTTTAACGAGCTTAACATGAGGGCGAATCACTCTCTAGGCTCTTATGTTATTTGACCCTTGTGGTTTGTTATGTGGAACTAAGATCCACCGTGTATGTGATAATGAGCTGTGCACTACTGATGCCATGCTCCATGTTATGTTATGTTATGTTATGTATGTAAATAAATGCCATGTTATCATGACAATTAGCTGCGCGTATCCCGGTAGCCGATGGGCTGCGCGTTAGCCATACCAGCCAAGGGTTGCTGACCCCCTCGGGGGATCCATATTTCTTATACTGCAGGATGAGGATCGAAGAAGCGGAGTGGCTTAGATCCTAGGATGCAATTACTTTTGTATACTTTGGATGTTGGCCCGGGATGCGCCTGTGCTCCTGTGGCATTATGTACTTTTGGTTGTTGCGTATACAGTGATATTATACAGTGAAGGATGTATGTAAACACTCGGTATTGTAAATGATGTAATTATGGTTTAGTTTTATGCTCGGGAGTCTGATCATCAGACCGGTACAATTGTATTTATTCTGCCTTGTCAATCACGTGGGTGGTTGACGGCGTTGTAGCACCAAAGCGTTAGTTACTGTTTAGTTATTTATTTCCGCTGCGATTTCATTTAGTATCATGTGCGTATTAGGGGTGTTACATTATAGATCAGCAAAGTAAGCTCCTCGAAACAGTCCAGTTCGAACATTTTCCAGAAAACCGAAATCGATTCCCTTCGATTTGTGCAATTCCGGTGAGTTTTCTTCCAATTCTTCTGATGTTGTTAATCGGTTTGACATTGTCGACCAAACCCATGTACCAATTTCATCTATTACGCGTTAGATTGAGAGAATTTGTTAGAATTGAATTCGGAAACCCGAAATAACCCTAACTTCAAACCCAGAATCGTATTTGATGTACACTGCATTATAGCTAGCGAAATCGGTACCATTAGAACCGGAATTCAATTTCGAATCCATAGAAACAAAAAACATCGAATTTGGTTCTGTGAGTTGAGAGAAATCAACAGATTAGTACTCGGGCAACGGTTTCGATCTGCTGAAGAACTCAAGACTTAGTGGCCGTCCGATCGTAGGTTTTAGAAACGGACGGCCGAGATTGAAACGTGGATAGATTTAGTAGTTTTCAGTTTTAATATTTCCAGAAATAAACCCTAACTTGTTGAATTAATTTAAATACCTTCCCGGATGTATTTTGACTTGAAATTTTAACCATAGATTCCTTATAAAATCTAGTTTATTTTGATGTAAATTAATATGGTTTTGGAGTTTTTGAACGTAAGTTATGATTTTTGCAAGTTACGGGTATTGTGGAATTATTCGGTATAATTAAAAAGATATTTTTATGAAATAAAAATTTTATAATATGTCTAAAATGTTATAGCTACTATATACTTATTTTGGGAATTTTGGGACAATGGTAAATGGGTTTAAAAATTGTGTTTATGAATTTTTCATAAGAATAACTTATAATATATGGTTTTTAATGTAACAAAAATTAAAGTATAGTTTACTAATAAACTTTTTAGGTTGGGAAATAATGAAAAGATTAAACTAACATTTAGTAACAGTATATTTATAAATATTTTGGTTTACTTTTAAGTGAAATAAAAATTATTTACATATATATAATTATATATATACTTAAATGAGAGATATAAAAAATAGAAGTTGATGTTAAACCAAGGAACTAAACTAATCTACATTTAATTATTATGTAATATGGAAGTCAACATTCCTAATTAAAACTAAGGAAAAATATATATATATTTACACATATATAAAAAGGGGAATTAAATAGTAACTTTGGTTAAAACCAGGAGCTAAATAAATCAACACTTGTATTAACTAAATATTATAGAAGCTAATATTCTAAGATGCAGCAAAAGAAATACTTTGTAAAACATACATGGAGTGCAGATAAATGTTGAGGTTAATAAAGATAATTTAAATTCAATAAGCTACATAAAGGATGACTTAAATAAATTCTAATACATGTATATGCATATAAATATTAAATAAAAAAAAGGGAAAATACTTTATTTAATAAACCATATATCGGCTGGGGATATGCCTAAAAGTTATTAAACATAATTAAATACAATAAAATTTCTTAAAAATGTTATGGATAAATCTTAATACATAAAGATATATATATGTACATAAATACATTAAGGTAGATGAAGGAAATCACATTTCTTGTGGGAATATAATAAGAAGAATATATATATTAAACTTTAGGATTTTAATCGGTGTGTATTAAAATAGTCAACGATAACTTAAGGGTTTAATTAAACAACACAAACGTAACACGGTCTTGGGCTAACCTACTGATCCCAAGTTTATGAACTCCAAAAAAAAAGCCCACTTAAACAATTCAAAGAGAGTTTGGGCCATTCTCAGGGCTAAATCCTAAATCATTCCAAATTAAACGAAATGGGCCTAACAAAGGATTTAATTAACCAAAATCAAGCCCAAACCTTTGTGAGAGAATAATGCTAAACCTGGAACTATAAATTAGTAAGAATGGAAGGTTGTTTAGTGTATAAGTCCCTTAACTAATCTACACTTGGAACACATTAATTATAGGTTACTATTGGGGGAACACTCATTCAAAGTTAATTACTGTTCTTCACATACCAGGTACGATTTCTCGTACTCTTATGCTTTGCTAACAAGACTTAAGGGATGTTTGTGACAAAAGCTAATTGAGCTAAAATGGATTTCTAAAAGGAAATGGTTGTGTGACTAACTCAGCTTGTGTGACTAACTGAGCCTTGAATGTGAAACTTACATGGGTATTGGTTCATTCTTTTTGGTTGTTCCATTAGACATTAACTGCTTAGGGTTTATGCTTCTGCACTCTGTAGGACTGAGTGTTTTGGTATTGCTCTGGGTAGTTAGTGATCTAGTGGGAATATGGGGAAGGACAATCTTGGTAATTCTTCTTTTGACTCTGGATATTGTTTCATCCATGAGTTGGGTCTTGTTGTTTCGACGTGCGCGCGTCTTCAATGGTAACAGTGAGGGGCTGTATATCCCCTGTCCCAAAAGGGACGTAGTAGACAGTGAGGGGCTGTATATCCCCTGTCCTAAAAGGACGTACTTGGCGGTGGGGGCCATCTCTCCCAGTTTATTTGATTCCACTCTTGAGTTATAGGTTCTAGGATCTCTTCTTTCATTCATAGTCCTTGTGACTACTTGGATCTTCCTATTCCTAACTGAAACTGGATCTAACACATACAATGAATGTACACTAACTTATTGTGTGATTTTTCTGATTAACTAACTTTAACTTTCTGTTATGTATTACTTCCGCAACTTGTTATCTTGACTTGGTGATTTTTGAAGTGCCTTGTTCTTCTGTGTGGTTTTAAGTGGTTGTATTCAAGCTATTACTTATTTAAGATTTGTATTATAAGTTTGCTTTGGAGGATCGTACCAGTTCCATTCCTGGGAACTGACCCACCCCTTTCGGGGTGGGCTGCTTGGTTTTATCTTGCAGGTACGAGTTACTATACAGGTGGCCACGAAGAGAACGAGTGATTGGGATGGGATTAGGTTTTGTGGAGAGTTCATGTGATTTATTACAGTTTTATTTTTGTTAAGTTTTCTCTAGGTTCAGACCGTGACAGTTGTAATCTTTAAAGTTGTAAATTGGAGAGGTTTGGTACCGGGTGTTTGGAACCCGATGGTCTGTACGCCTTTAGTATTTTATTTCCGCTATAAATATGTTAAATAGGGGCGTTACAAAAATTGGTATTAGAGCGTAGTTACGCTCTGAACCCGAGAAAACAAACCGAGTGAAATACTTATATTATAGGTGCACTTAAAACTGGGGAACTGGGGTAGAATTGGGAAGTGAGAATTCCAGAAAGGCGCGTGACCCTTACCCCAAACTTACTTTACTACTTACGTTTTACTTCACGTACCTACGAACCATCCTTAGGACGTTATAAATATTACATACTTTACTACTTAGATATTTAGACTCAACAATACGCCTTCTGAGTAACAAAACCGTCAATACCAGCTAGATGTCTCGAAGAGGAGGAAGAGGAGCTGGTCCCTCAGGAGGCTATGGACCCGACGCTGTCACCCTAGAGGTCATAGCGCAGATTGTGACGGCTGCATTAGCTCAGCAGCAGGCTCAGATCCCACAACCACCACCGCCACCACCTAACGGTCCCCAGGAGTTCAACTGGCTGAAGGCAGTCAATGACCTTCGTCCCCCAGTCTACGAAGGCCAGCCAGAACCGAAGACCTTAGAGAGATACATCGACGAGATGTAGAAAGCCTTCACCTCTCTACACATTCCAGCGGGTCGCCAGGTGGACATAGCGGCCTACTTTCTCCAGGGACCCGCGCATCGATGGTGGCAGACCGTCAGAGCTGAGCTGACTGCCTAGGCGGACTTCGACTTTCCAGCCTTCTTGGTGGCCCTGAGAGCCAAGTTATATCCATCCTACCTTCAGAAGAGGATGAGGAGCTAGTTCGAGCAGCTGAAGTAAGGGAGTTCCTCTGTTGCTGAATATTACACTAAATTTGTGGAGCTGCTCGTTGTTATTGGAGAGGGAGCTTACGCTCCGAGGTATCTGGTGGACAAATTCCACTCCGGCTTGAACTTCAGGATCATGACTATGATCGGTTCCACCAGAGGGATGACCCTACAGGTATGGAACATGATTTAGAATTTCTGGTACGCAAAGATTTCCCCACTAACACATATTGTCACGACAGGAGCTAGCGGATGACATAAATGACTGCGAGACCACCATTGCCTACCAGGACTCTGTGCTAGGCAAGAGGAAGGGAGATGGTAGGAGAGGGAATGGAGGAAGCTCTTCCCAAAATCATGACAAGAGAGGAAGATTTTTCAAGGGAGGGAACGAGAAAGCCATTGTCTCTTATCATGCCGATACTGAGCCCCTCCGCTCCCAGCCATTTAGGGGTGAGATAAATTAGAATGTCCAATGTGGTTACATTTTGTTATCACAATTACTAACCTTGAAACTGAAACAGGGAACCAACCTGTGAGAAAGTACTTCTGCAAGTGGTGCAAGAAGGACCACCCGGGCAAGGATTGTAAGGGAAACCTGGTGGATTGCAACCGCTGCGGTAAGAAGGGGCACAGATCGTTCGAATGCTTCCTGAACCCGGACTCCAGGAACTACAAGCCACGCACCGGGAACACTGCTAGAGCCCCAGCTGCTACTACTACTGGAGGAGGTTGAGGTGGCACAGGAGGTGCTGGACCATCTACCAGCCACCCTGCCCAGAGCCACCCACAGAGGCCGGGACAGAACTACCCCAAGAGGCCGGGCAAGGCACCGATCCTTAACCTAGTGGACCGCGTCGAGGCAGCAAGTGATGACCCGAGTTCACCTGGTGAGGACTACTTCCCTCACAAGGAGGCTTAGACTTTTACCTTCTTTACATTTCAGTGGCTAGTTTTCTTTGTCAATGTAAAAGGGATGAACTATAAACCCTTTATTTTGTTTTATTTCGAACCTTTCATTACCAGTTGTGAACCTTGACTTATTTATTTAATGGCAATTGTTGTTCAGCTTTCGATATTTGCTTTCCTATTTTGCCATTTTCCATACCCAACATCCCCTTTGAAGCCAAACCACACCCACTAGAGAAATGTGAGGTCTTGAGACCCGGGATGATCTTACTACTAGAGTACTTGACCCCAGCAGTCCAGTATGCATTGATCCTCAAGATCAGGGAATTAGGTGTGAAGGAAGGAAGTTTTTACACCCTTACCTTCAAGAATGGTTCAACCATGAAGGTGAAGATCATGTGCCTAGGTAAGAAGTGGAACCACACCACCAAGAGCTATGAAGAGGTGGAGGTGCCACCAATCTCGGAGGAACTGCAGACCATCATTAGAGCTACAGTTAAGGCAGCACAAGAATTGGAGGACGAGCCCGTCCCAGACCTAACCTCCGACGTGTGCATCATAAACTTCTATGGAAAGGAGGGTAAGCTAGGGATGCACCAAGACAAGGATTAATCGCCAGAGTCCGTCACCAGAGGAGTTCCAGTGGTGTCCATATCGCTTGGAGACGACGCGGAGTTCCTATTTGGTCATCAAAGGAGGATGGACCTTGCTACCAAGATCCTCCTGAAGTCGGGTGATGTACTGATTTTTGGTGGGGCAGCTAGACTCATCTACCATGGGGTGAAGAGAATCAAGCCCAACACAGCCCCCACACCCATCATTAACCAGACCCATATGAAACTGGGCCGTCTAATCCTAACCTTTAGACAGACCTAGCCTTGTACTTTACAATTTCGGCATTGTAAATTTTAATTTGCTCATGAAGCTTTCAATAAGAATGGAAATTCTAATAATTTTATTGCTTCATTGTAGGGGTTGGAAACTCAGGGATCAGGTTGAATGTGTTGAACCAGGCTCAAGCAAAGAGCAATGGAATGGTCATCACAGGTATAAACATTAACCCTGAGTAATTACCTTGGAACGATTAACCAGAAGCTTAAAAATCTCCTATAATTTTAGGCACGTTCCTAGTTAATGGAGTGGAGGCCACAGTCCTGTTTGATTCGGGAGCCTCCCATTCCTTCATATCACAAGCGTACCATGCTAAGATCGATGCCCCTACAGAGGATATCTGTGACTGCTCAGTCCTGCTGCCATCCTGAGAGCTGATCAAATGCAGTAAGCAATGCAAGGATTTGAGTATACACATCAAGGGAGCAGACTTCCTTCTTGATGCCATTGTCTTCCCTGACATGGGATTCGACCTAATTGTGGGCATGGACACGCTATAGCGGTACCCCGGTAGACTACACTGTGCAGAGCACCGTCTCCTCCTAAAGTCAGCTACAGGGATCACAGTGTCATACCGAATGCAACCTAAACAACCGATTGTGAAGTTTGTATCGGCTTTATCCCTGATGAAGGAGGTGTCCAAGGGCGCTACCGCCTACTACTGTTATGCCCAGGATCTGAGGACGGACCCGAAGTTCCAGAGTGATGTTCCCATTGTGTCGGAGTACCCCCGACGTTTTTCCAGAGGAGCTACTTGGACTACCACCGCTGAGAGAGGTTGAATTCAACATCGACCTCATACCTAGCACGGGACCGATTGCTAAGGCTCCCTACCGGATGGGCCCTACAGAGATGGTTGAGTTGAAGAAGCAGCTGCAGGAGCTACTAGATAAGGGTTTCATCAGACCCAGTGTCTCACCTTGGGGTGCTCCAGTGCTTTTCATTAAGAAGAAGGATGGAAGCATGAGACTCTGCATCGACTACAGGGAGCTGAACAATGTCAGGATCAAGAACAAGTACCCACTGCCTAGGATCGATGACTTGTTCGACCAGCTGAGGGTAGCTAAGGTGTTCTTCAAGATTGACCTGTGTTCCGGATATCATCAGATAGCTGTAGCTGAGTCAGATATAGAGAAGACAGCCTTCCGGACCAGATACGGCCACTACGAGTTCACAGTGATGCCGTTTGGACTGACCAATGCACCAGCGAGATTCATGGATTTGATGCAGAGAGTCTTCCAAGCCCAGTTAGATAAGTCAGTAGTCGTGTTCATAGACGACATCTTGATATTCTCCAAGAGTCAGGAGGAACACGAGCAGCATTTGAGGATAGCCTTGGAGACTCTAAGAGAGAAGAAACTATATGCCAAGTTCAGCAAGTGTGAATTCTGGCTGGACAAGGTGTCATTTCTTGGACATGTGATCTCAGCTGAGGGAAATTCAGTAGACCCAGCTAAGATTGAGGCAGTGAAGAGCTGGCATAGACCCCGCACTTTGACAGAGGTTAGGAGTTTCCTTGGGTTGGCTGGCTACTATAGACGCTTTGTGAAGGACTTCTCCAGGCTAGCCAAGCCCTTGACCTCTCTGATGAAGAAGGACAGTCCGTTTGTATGGATAGAGGCTTGTGAGGTCTCCTTTCAGGCGCTGAAGGACGCCCTGACCACAGCTCCAGTATTAGTGATCCTTGAAGGGAACGAGGGATACGAGGTGTATTGTGATGCTTCAGGCAGAGGGATTGGTGGGGTACTGATACAGAACGGCAGAGTGGTAGCGTATGCTTCTCGACAGCTGAAGAAGCACGAAGAAAATTACCCCACACACGACCTGGAGCTCCTCGCCATAGTCTTCGCCTACAAGATCTGGCGACATTACTTGTATGGAGCCAGAGTCCGGATTATGACAGACCATAAGAGTCTGAAGTACATCTGGACCCAGAAGAAGCTGAACCTGAGACAGCGACGATGGGTCGAGCTACTGGCTGATTATGACATCAACCTTCAGTACACTGAAGGTAAAGGGAATGTCGTGGCAGACGCTCTGAGCAGGAGGGCATACTCACTCCTAGCCTTGATAGAGACGACCACGATAGCTGAGGAGATATACGCAGCCCATGACAGTGATGTATACCTACAGGGCGTTAGGTAGAAGTTAGCAGACGCTTTGACTGATGGTCTGAAGTATGAGTACGAGCTAGACAGCGAGGGACACCTTTGAGTCAGAGGTAGACTCTACGTCCCTCAGGATGTGTAACGCCCCTATTTAACGAATTTACAACGGAATTAAAATACTAAGGCGATTACAGATCATCGGGTTCCAAACACCCGGTACCAACCTCACCAATTACAACCATTACAATTATCTAAGTTACGGTCTGAATTCAAGAAAACAACGTAAACAAAACTGAACGTAAAACAGAATAACTCTCCACAGTTCCTAATTCCCATCCCAATCACTCATGCTCTTCGTGGCCACCTGTATAAACAATTCGTGCCTGCAAGATGAAACCAAGCAGCCCACCCCGGGAGGGGTGAGTCAGTTCCCTGGAATGGAACTGGTACAATTCTCCAAAACAATATTTAAAACATAACTCTTCAAAATAAACAGTAACTTGAAATCAAACTCTTGAAAGTAAAACAGGGAAACAAGGCACTTTAAGATCACCAAGTCAACGATAACAAGTTAAGGATAGAGATAATTAATAGAAAGGTAAAGTTAGTCAATCCAAAAACCACACCATGAGTTAGTGAACATCCAATGCTCAAGTTAGAACCAATTCCAGTTAGGAGTAGAAAGACCCATGTAGTCACAAGGACTAGGAATGAAAGAAAATATCCAAGAACCAACAACTCAAGAGTGGAATAAAACCAATTGGGAGAGATGGCCCCCACCGCCAGATATCAATGTCCATATGGACGAGGGATATACAGCCCCCTGTTGTCAAATATAAATGTCCTGGTGGACGAGGGATATACAACCCCTGTTGTCTGATATAAATGTCCTTGTGGACGAGGGATATACAGCCCCCTGCTGTTACCGACCCGTTCTCAGTCATCGGTGAAGACGCGCGTACGTCACAACAAAAGACTCAGCTCATGGATGAAACAATATCCAGAGTCAAAAGAAGAATTACCAAGATTGTCCTTTTCCATACTTCCACTAGATCACTAACTACACCAGGGCAATACCAAAACACTCAGTCCTACAGAGTGCAGAAGCGTAAACCCTAGGCAGTCAATGTCTAATGAAACAACCAAACAGAAGGAACCAATAACCATGTAAGTTTCACATTCAAGGCTCAGTTAGTCACACAAGCTGAGTTAGTCACACAATCATTTCCTTTTAGAAATCCATTTTAGCTCAATTAGCGTTTGTCAAACATCCCTTAAGTCTTGTTAGCAAAGCATAAGAGTACGAGAAATCGTACTTGGATAACGCTGTAGCAGTTCTAGTCAACTTGCGCAAACAATCAACAGTACTCTGAAGAATATTAAAGGTAGTCCATCATCAATCACTTGTAGCCTACGTTAAGCTTAAATAAACTCCTCACTCTATTTCCAAGTCTCGATTATCTTGTAAGCCCTTGCTTAAATGTTATGTATAACCTTCGACCTATCTTAGAATGTTGTATAACTCAAGGTTGTAAGACTAGGGAATGTATGTTATTAACACTTGTTAATTGTTACACTCTTATCCACTTTACTCATACTTAACCCTAATTCTCAATTCAAGACTCTTGAGACCCTTATGTCATAAATGCATTTTATGTTATTCAATAAACCTTAGAATTTCAAAAACAATTCTTAAGCTCAATACTTTTATTCTTAATTTAGAATAAACATCGTATTATGACCTATGATAGGTTTATCTTAGAATACTATACTATTATTTCACAATGGAATGATTATGTATTTTACCAATATCTACTAGATAATCCATTATGATTAAGTTTTCCCCTCAACTTAATTAAGATCTACATCATGTATGTTGGAATCATGGTGTTGTAGATGCACTTTATTATAACCTGATTGAGTTACTAAACTCATTTAGCTTATGTTTAGTTTAGAATGACTTTTATTATAACCATCTAATAATCTTATCATAAGATGTTAAATTGCTTCTCATCTTGAATAACTATATTATAGTTAACTTAGATTTATCGAAGTCTTACATTTAGTATTCCCAAGGTATATTATTTAATTTATCATTAACTATATAATAAGGCGTTTTAAGATAACCTTTTATGTATCCTTGCTTACATTTAATTTCCTAAATGTTTTATTTTAACACACATTCCCTCCATAGACTATGTATAATCCTTTTATACTAAACTTCAATAAAGTTAAGTCTATAATACGTCTTAAGTTGTTCACAAAACCTAAGGTTTCAAAGGAATAACTTAATAAATTAATTTCCTTTATTGTATTTAGGATAAGCATCATATCTTAACACAAGGTAAAATTTGTCTAAGAATTAAACTCTCATTCACAAGTGAAATTGCCAATTACTTAATAAGATAATATATTCTGAAAAATCCTCATACCTTATACTCAAATGACATATTAATATTTTTAGTGTCGTAAAGTAGATCAATATAATCTCTTATGTAACTTAGTTTTATCTAATAAAAGGTTCAAAGGTTTTAAGTATCAAATTCCTATTTATAAACCTTTCTATAAATTCTAACTACTAAATACCTCACTTAATTGTAAACTCATCCTAAGTATTGGTAATTAATGTTATAAATGTATTTCATATGGCTTATCTAATGCCAAGAAACTTAAGGATTATTATTTAGATAAATTTCCAAATCATATTTTAATATAGTTTTATATCATAATCCTTCTAATGATTTTATCTTAAAACATTAAGTTATATTCAATACCATAAATGTTAAGAAATGATTAAATCTAGACTCACTAATCCACCTCATATTTAGATGTAAAAGTATTTTATTTATTTTATTATTGTTTATATATTAAGAACATTTAGATGTAAAAGTATTACATTTATTTATCATTAATTATAGAATAAGATCTATTTGTGTAACATTTTATGTAATCTAATCACATTTTTTCTGAAGTTTTAACTTATTAATTACTTAACCCAATTATAGACTTACATTATGGTCATTGACTAATACTATACATGTATTTTAATACGGTTTATATAAATCTTAGAAATTCAAAGATAACTCTTTAGGTTTAATAATCATAATTTAATACCGCCTAATATAATATTATTTTATTAGTATTATGTAGAGGTTTAGTTTATCTCATTAATTCCTTCATATTATATTTTCTATAAAGTATTTTATTTCTTTTATTTATGTTTAGTATATATATATTAGGATTTATTCAAGACATTCTTTATGCAGTTTTATTGCATTTAATTATTTATATTAACTTTTACACATATCTATATCCAATATATTGTTTATAAAATAAAGTATTTTTCGTAGTTCCAATTAAATATATTAACTTCAATTCTATATAGTTAATATAAATGAAGATTAATTTAATCCCTTGATTTAACCTAAGTTACTATTTAATTCCCTTTTTATATATGTGTAAATATATATATTTTTCCTTAGTTTTAATCAAGAATGTTAACTTCCATATTATATAATAATTAAATGTAGATTAGTTTAGTTCCTTGATTTAACCTCAGTTTCTATTTATATTTCTCTCATATAAGTATATATATATAATTATATATATATGTAAATAATATTTTTACTTCACTTAAAAGTTAATTCCCAAAGTATTTATGGACATACTGTTACTAAATGTTAGTTTAATCCTTTCATTATTTCCCAACCTAAAAAGTTTATTAATAAACTATACTTTAATTTTTGTTACATTAAAAACCATATATTATAAGTTATTCTTATGAAAAATTCATACACACAATTTTTAAACCCATTTACCATTGTCCAAAAATTCCCAAATTAAATATAGTAGCTATAACATTTTATACATATTATAAAATTTTTCTTTCATAAAAATGTCTTTTTTATTGAACCAAATAATTCCATAATACCCGTAACTTGCAAAAATCATAACTTACGTTTAAAAACTCCAAAACCATATTAATTTACATCCAAATAAACTAGATTTTCTAAGGAATATATGGTTAAAATTTCAAGTCAAAATACATTCGGGAATGTATTGAAATAAATTCAACAAGTTAGGGTTTTATTCTGGAATACATACTATAAATCTTAAGCAACTTAAACTTCCCAGATCTAATCTCGGCCGTCCGTTCCTTTTAACTACAATCGGACGGCTGACATCGCACGAGTTCTTCAGCAACCCAAACCACGACTCGAGTACTAATTTGTTGATTTCTCTCAACTCATAGAACCAAATCCACTGATTTTTGTTTCATTGAATCCGAAATTTAATTGCGGTTCTATTGGTACCAATTTCGCTAGCTATCGTACAGCGCACTGGGATTTCGATTCTGGGTAACTCGGTTTAGGGTTTGTGTTTGTTTCGGTTTTCAATCTGACAAATTCTTCCAATACAGTACGCAATAGACTAAATTGATACGTGGGTTTGGTTGAAAATGTAAAATAGATTAGCAACATCGGAAGAATTGGAAGGAAATCTCACCGGAATTAGAACAACGGGGGAAACCGAATTCGATGTTCTGGAAAAATTCGAACTTTACGAGTTGTCAAGGATCGATCTTTGCAGTTATGTAATTTACAGCACAGATCGAGTTAGGCCGTGTTATTGGGCTCCATTGAAAGAGGAGATGTAGCTCTACGGATTGATAACAAGAACTAAACCCAATTCGCAACACACAAGAAGAAATCTAAGCTGAAAGTCACGAGTTTATACCTTGCAGTTTCCTATGATTTTATGTGCTGACAAGTCGGGAACTTTAGGCGCCTAAATCTTCCAAACGATTACAAACCAGCCTTGGTCATCAACACGAAAGTATTAGAGGGATTAGAGATCTTCAAAACAAGCTAAAGAACACTAATGTTGGCTGAGAAACAAAGAAGTTATGGGGAGACGAAGTTTACCTGAATTCGGTGAAAACTGGAAATCTGGGTTTTGGCTTTGCAAGGACGCAACTTTGGATCCATTTTTCGGTGGATGTAGGAAGAGTTAGGTTATGTGTGAGCTATGGTTGTAAAGAGGAGACTAAGGAGAAGAGAATGCAGAAGACGACACTCAAAAATTCGAAAGGATGAGTGAGATACGGCCGTCACAATTTAGGGCAAAATACTGGTGGAACTTAGCGATTTTTGTGCTAAGTACCGGCGACCCGTGTGGTCTTGACACGTGACACTTTTCAAAATTTTGGCTCTAAATTTCATTCTATCATAACTTTGGCTAGGATGATCCGTTTTTGACGTTCTTTTTATCGATCTTCATGGTTTTCCATAACCTATTTATTGGTATATGTTTCATGGGATGGTTTGACCATTCTCAAAAAGTCAACACTAGCAAGGCTTAAGAAGCTTTAGAGTTTCTAGAATTTTATATTGACTTTTATGCTTCAAATCAATGCTCCAAATATTTCTAAAATCTTTATAATATAATTGGAGTGTCTAGGAATTTTACCAAGATTTATTGACTTATAAATCTTGTTATTAAATTCATAATACCATATAATAAAGTAAATTAAATTGTATTATTATTTAGGATTCAATCAAAGAAATCCCCTAAATAATTTTTAAACAATACCATATGATAATTTGATGTTTAATAATATTATTAAGGGTTTTAATAAAAGAAATCCCCTAAATTAATTTAGATTAATTTAGGGGTATTTCAGTAGATCCCCCTTAAAAGAAACTTTGACCCGAGGTTTAAAATTAACTAATAGTTACTCACACCGCTTCGGGTGTGCTGGCCGGATTTCCAGTAAACATATAAACATTCCCATTTGCAATTTCCATACCAATCCTTTATTTCATACATTTCCATTTCCAAATTCCACGGGTTTGAATAGAAGAAATCGCCTAAATTAATTTAGATTAATTTAGGGGTATTTCAGTAGATCCCCCTTAAAAGAAACTTCGTCCCGAAGTTTAAAATTATCTACCAACTACTCACCCCCTTTCAGGTGTGCGGGTAAACTAAGCACCAAGTTATATTACCAACTCTAAAATGCATATCAAATAATCAAACCACTCAAGGATATTCATCCAATAACAATTCCAATCACAATTTTGTTCCATCATTCCCCATCCTTAAATAAGGATCCATCCCACTCAAGGTCAACCATTAACCAAACCAAAATATCTCATAATTAGCATCCAGTTGATGCAAGATGTAAATGTCATTAACCACCACTCAGGATACATTATCCAACAAGGTTGTTTCAAAAACCAATCACAACAATATGCATGGACCATACTAAACTTCCAAACATTTAGTTCCTGTTTTCTTTAATTACTTGATTTATTTTAAACACCACGTTCCAGGAATTCAACACCTTATTATCAAGCTTGTTGAGACTTTAATTGCATTGTTGATTTTATCCATGATCGTTGTATATGTATGTATTTCTTGATTGTTATGTGTCTGCATTTGTGTACGCATGGTCTAACCATCATCCCAAAATTCCGTTGGTCACTCTTGTTTAATATACTTTACGGGTTAATTGACTAGATAGTCAACATAGTATTTATTTCAATCATGGTCGTTTTATTGGACATAACCTTTTTGGTTTAGCACTCCTCATTTAAAGTTTACTGTTTGTTACTCAATTTTTTTTTATTTAAGACATTACGTGAAGTTTGAATTTCTACTTTTGGTTCATTATCTGGTGCACAATATCACTCGTTGTTATTCTGGCTTGATTGTAATTAAATCTTTTAGTGTTCCCAACACATTTTCCTAACTCACTTTGCCTCTCTATTGGCAAAAACAAAATTTAGGATTCTCTATACATATATTAGGTTAAGTTTTGAAAAAGAGAAGAATTTAGATTATATTTATATATTACTAAAATAGCATTTTAGTTCACTCTTTATTCAATTAGGTATTGCATGTAATACATATCAAAATCTTTAAATCATGTGATTTGGAAACTATTATTGCATAAAAAAGGAAATTTCATTATGATGTGAAGTAATTATCTAAATGCTATCTTACTACAACATTTCTCCATAGCATTTTATAACTTAAAGTCTTTTAATTGTCATGGCTTGAAAATTCATGAGCTTATTTAAAATAGTTTCATACTGTGTATCATTTTTTTTTTACGTAATTAAGTTTTTCATGGAACATTGTACGGTTTTATAACTTAATATACGTAAATATGACCTTTATGTTATTTTAACATATCAATTATCTTAACAAGTTATAAATCATTTGTAACATACTGGAGTAGTTTAAAATAATATTTCAAATCATGTAATAATCCGAGATAATCTTTCAAAATTATATTCAAGGGTTTATTAGCCAACCTTACGTTAAAATTTTATATTATATACCTTTTTAAGTTAGTTTCATGCAATTCCTTTATAAAAAGTATATGTATATATATATATATATTTTCCTGTGACTTTTCAAGTTTCAATTTGTTTTTTTATAATGAACCATAGTATTTTAGGCGAATCATTAAGTATTACTTCTTCATAAAATTTACTTATTATATATTTACATAATTTCACACAAGGCAGAGTTTTAGAAAGTTCTTATTAATTAATGTGTAACTCCAAAATCTGATTTCTTTATCTTAAAATTGATTTTTTTTCAAGGTAGGAACTCCATATATATATATATAATATATATATATATATATATTATAAGTCAAATTAATTAGTGTAGTAAAAACTCACTCCCTCTTGATAATTATTAGTCTTAAGGTTTGTTCTATATAAGTATTTCCCTGATCATTAAATCTTAGTACTCTCTTAGATAATGGTGGCTTTTCTTAAATGTCACCCTTAGTGACTTCTGAAATTTTATCTATGTATAATGTTAAACTTCTAAATAAACATGAGAATTTCTAAATCTTTAAGTAACTCTCTGTAACACCCCAACCATTAAACACGTCATTACCTCTAGAACAATCACAAATTACCCATACTCACGCAGCGGATCTCTATTACAACGAAGGGTGATACAACGCCGTTAGCCACCCATATGACTAACCAGGCCTATTTCACACACAGTAACGGTCTGATGGACTGGAACAACCGAATACACAATACAAATACTTTACTCGAATAATTTCTTTACTATACCGAGTCTACAATATATGGATGCCGACAACATAATCGGTCTTACACCTCTATCAATACATAAGTAAATAAATCTAATTACCCATGCAAACCACCGACCCCGTCCTTCTCACGAACGGTAACATCTTCGGTGTACCTGAAAAATAAAAACGTTGCCCCTAGGGGCTCAGCTTAACGCTGTATATGAAATTCGCATACCCCGAGCGCTAACCGGGGTACGCCGACCACTTGTCAGATATACATGGAGTTCATTTTAGTCAAACAACATGCATCATAGCAATACAATAAGTACGTGTAATACTCAAGGAATCTACATCCAATCACGGAAAACAATTCCTAACTAACATAACAAGGTTGTTAGTTGTATCTGTTTACTCTTAGGCCTTGAGGGTTATACCTCACCATGCCTTGTTTACTTATTCAATACCTCACCCGCTCTCTCGGGTTACTTATTCATATACACACCCATTCTCTTGGGCTACTCGTACTATACTCACCCACACTCTCGGGTTACTTATACTCATTATCTCACCCACACTCTTGGGTTATTTATACTCATTATCTCTCCCACACTCTTGGGTTATTCATACTCAAGCTCTTGTAGATTCTCGAGACACTACAGGTCTCCTACGTCACGCTTGTTACTCTGAATACATACTTAGGCCAAAACTCATGGCTCTCAAGTATAGTCTTAATTCCCCGGTTTCGACCCTACTCCGGGTCTAGCATGGTGGGAAGGTTCAACTAGCTCACGGAACTCTCTTTTAGTTCCTATCTCTTTTTACTTAGGTCCGACTACTCTCGGACTACTCTCATTCCCATACACTCCTCTCTCGGAGTAATAATATTATGTATATTAGTCTAGAAGCATCACTCTCGATGTTTCTAATGACTTGGGAACATTACTTTAGTTCGGTTAATCTTAGGTTTTAAGAGTTACCCATATATTCCACTTACTCATACTTTCGGTTATTTTCTTAAATCGGTAAAATCCTCATATAGGAGGTTGACCATGTCTCAAGGGAGCTACTAATCCCTTAGGTCTCTTTTACCTTCTTTACTAGCTCACATCTTCGAACCGTCGTTAATCCTCTTGAGGGAGGTTCACTTATCTTTCCACTCTCATTTGTTTCGTGGTTTGTGTCATTATGGTTTACTAACCGTTATCGGGTAATTACTCAACCCGCACATCTCCTCACAATCTAGGGAGTTCATATGTTTGTGTTTTCGTTATACTTTAACGGATAGTTTGTGTGTTTGCACGTCTTCGTTATCATAAGCATCGACCCGATCTATGGGTCTCTAGCCAAACGTTACTCACTATGAGTCGGTCTTTACTCTATGTTAGACCACACCGGCATACAAGTATGTTAGCTCATTCAACATACAACAAGACATACATAATCAAACAATGGATTATTTTCATGCTTTAGTCTTGATTAAGCCGGCACACAAACACACAAATCAACGTAACTCGGTTAGCACGCGGAGTATGAGAAAATCATACCTTTCACCGGGGTTAGCTTTACCGTGTGTTCTCACCATGCTAGGTTCGCACTTGGTCCACTGATAACATTCAAATGTTTATATTAACATTAAGGCGTTACGGTATGTAAAACTAATACTCCCGTACTTAACCCCGTTATCCCGTTATTCCTAGTTTATTCCATGTGTTCTTAAACTCACAACTTTCTCATTCACTTCTCAAACTTGTTTACACTCTTAATGACCTTTAAACATCATTAATCAAGTCATAATTACCTTACTATCATTACCCCCATCAAGCCCCTACCTTAGAATGGCTTTAAAATGGTTTCTGTGAAGAAATTGGGTGGTCCGGGTTTGTGTCCGGGTTTACAAACCCGGACCAGTGATTCTGGTCACTCCCGGGTGTATTTTATGACTGGTCCGGGTTTGTGTCCTGGTTTACAAACCTGGACCAGTAGTTCAGAATACTCTCGGGTGAATTTTAGAGGTGGTCCGGGTTTGTGTCCTGGTTTATAAACCCGGACCACTCCTCTGAAATATGTTTCTGCCATGTTTTAGCACTGGTCCGGGTTTCTGTACTTGTTTACAGACCCGGACCACTTGCAGGTTTGAAAAATATATATATTTTTGCTTCTGTTTCAACCCTAAACTTATGATAACTTATTCCCCACTCTTCCTACATATATTCTAGCATGTTTTGACATTGTTTGGGCATTCAAACTAACCTAAACCACTTATACCTTCATCTGTTACAAAACCCATTCACTGTAATTTTCTCTTCTGTTACAGACTCTAGTCTCTTGTTTCTGTTGTAGTTTCCAATCCTTTCTTCCCTTCCATTCCAACTCCACGCATCAATACTCTCAAGCCTATACATTCCTAGGCAAATTTTGACAGAGTTTGTCTACATTCCCAAGCATTCTCCACACACTAATCAGCTCACAAAATCAGTTTTTCATTCCTGTTATATAAGCATAAAAACCATCACAGGAGCACATTAAACTCCCCTCTGTTATCACACAAAACTAACTCAGTTACTAACTTTGTTTTGCGCACCCAACCCATTAAAACTTCCTCATTCAACTAACAATATTGTAGTATCAAAACTACACTAATTCAAGGTCATTATTCACATTCAAAAATGTGTTCACAGAGACAAAGCCAACTTAAGGTAAACCATCACCTTACTAGTTTTCTGTTTTCTCTCTTCTCTTCTTCTCTTCTCTTGTTCTTCTTCTTCTTCTCTTCTTCTTGTTTTCAAACCATATAAGGAGCATAGATTGCCAACTACAATCAGATCCCCACACACACATACCAAGCTTATTAATTTAATTTTTCCTCACAAAACTAACATTTTAAAAGTTAGTTTTTAGACTTTAACTTCGGTATTACCTTAGGATGTCCAAAGGAGAGTTTGGCAATCAAATAATGGAATTTCCAACACTCCACAAGGGCAAGGTGCAATCGGCTGAAATGGAGAAAATTTTCAACGTGGGCAAAAATTTGATTTTTGCAAGGAAAAGCTAGAAATGATGAACTCTTGCTTATATTATTACCTTAAAACATTAAGGAGATGATGGAGAGTCAAAATCACCCCTTCAAGCTTCAATAGGCCAAACTGCCATGGGGGTGAAGATGGAGGTTCCAAGCTTTTGAAGGGTAGAAACGTAGCCATTGCCGAGAGGAATCCAACGGTACAAATTTTGTGTGATTTGGTGGAGAATTGAGCAAGTTAAGGAGGAAGGAAGTGGTGCTGTTTTGCTCTCTGTTGGAATCGCAATGAGGCTTTCAGAGGAAGAAGAAGGAGATAACAGAGAGCTGGGAAAAAAAACGTGAAATAAAGAAAGGTAGGTGAGAGAGAGTATTTAAGTTACTTTTCACTATTTCACTTTTTGCTTTATTTATTTACTTGTCATCTTGTTACCAATTAGCTAGCAAGCTTATTAATGAGTGTATACATATTAATTAAAACCGGCCCATATTAATTATTAGCCCGGGTCATTTTTCGACTTTTCGAATATAAACCCGTTTCGTCCCCGGTTCGACACATTCACTCCCGGGACCCGTTTCCGGAATTTCCCGTTCCTTTATTTTTTAATGGTTATTAAGCTTCCATTAATACTTATTTATAGTTATTTAATCAACTATAATTTTTACGGGTCTGTTTGACCACTTAAAGTCACGTTTTCGGGTTTTCTCAAAAAACGCTATTTTATGCTTAATTAGCGTTTTAACCCATTATTTGGATCCATTTTCTTCGGGAATTATTACCGTATACTAATTAGGCCTAATAAGCCTTAGGAATCCATCTCAGACCCTAACGAGATCATATATCTCTTTTACTCATTTAATGCGCGTTTTAGCGTTTTTTCGCTTTTCAAGCGTTTTCTCTTTTCTTTTGGTTTTATTCTCTTTACCAATACTCTATAGGCACCATTAGGCCTTTAATAATCATTTTAGAGTAATTTAATCACCATTTTTTGATCCGGGGTATTAAAATTTACCCCCCTTAGGAACTTTGTCCTCAAAGTTGGTGAATCTAGTCTCGTTACTCTCATGGGCGTACTATGCCAAGGTTATAATACACGTATAACCTTACAAACTTCACAAGTCATTCTCATTTCACACTACACATACCACACACAAATCACAGCATGTATAGCAATCAAAAATACTGTTTTACTCTCTCCATGGAGTCGGTCCGAAGACAAGAAGGCACTACAGTCCTCGAATCCATATTGAGTAATATACTACTGATCCCTCAGGTACCGGTCACGTTGAACGCTTACGCTTTCTGGTTCATGGCCATTTCATGACAAATGGGCACTTACTCTCTCTGGCCCACGGTCCCTTCGGTTATGATCAAAACGTTACACATATACATATCCTCAGGCACTCTGGTTGACTCACTCAACACAGGATCATCTCAGGGTACTCTCCCCATCCTGCTGCCTTTAGAAAAATCACACACTGTCACCGCCCCAACCGGTCACTTAGGACCGCCGCACGTACGGTGCAATGGTTTCAAAACCAATACACGCCCACCGTTCTACCGGTCATCAAGACTTAAGGCCGTAGCCATCGGCGGGTGATAGCGGTTTAAAAACCAGTTTTCATTTCCATCTTCATACTAGAAGAAAATCCCTTTTCAAATTTTGTTTGAAAATTCTTTTCGAAACATCACACAACTCCAAGTTCGGTTTGTGGTGGCTGCATCTTTTCGTAACGTGATTACTTGTGACCACTTATAGGGAGCTTCAAGAATCATCCAACCCTGATGTGATCAGCATCAGTGTTGAACTATCCTTCCACCCCAATTTGTGTTCGGTTTCCCTTGATCGCTAGCAGATCAAGTTCCACCTCCCACGTCAGTTTCAAACAAGCAGATAGTCAAACATTTTCGTTTTCTATCTTTAACTCTTTCTAGTCATATTCATGAAGCAATTCATTTCAATTAATCTCTAGTTCCTAGTACTTAGGTCATTCATCATTCTCAACTTACTCCATTTACTTACCTAGGCATTCACTACTCGAGGCTCATTTCATCATTTATTACTTAATTGAAACACACAACATACAACTCCAAAGGATGGAACTCACTCCATCAATCATTCTCAAATAAATATCACCTAGGGAACTCACTTCCTACAAGGTTATACATCGGTTTCATACCGATTCATACTCATTATGTCTCATGTCTAATCTCACTAGACATATACTATAGGGATTCTCATTCCCCTGGAGTTTCTCTACTCCTCTTTTCATATTTATTACATACACATTACTCGCATCTCTCATGCACAATACTCATACTTACACGATGAATGGGTAGACATGTTTATGTAACATGAGTTCCAATCATCAAAATAATTTATTTTGTGCTATGCACATAGTAGTTTACGCACCTATACTTAAAACATACTCTAAGCGGTTTCTCGCCCTACCCCCCTTAAAAGGGGTTACGCCCGCGTAACAGACCATATGTTATTACTGAACATTGGTTCATTAATTCAAGTATCATGAAGTGTTTTAACTTCAATGCGGTTAATTAACTCATAACCAGGTTCGGTTCTAGCCTCTAAGGCTTCAGGCGTTTAGGATTAGCCAATTACTCACAATCGCTAGGTATACTTAACCTGTTAATTACAGCCCACTAGCTTTTGCTGCGTGACCTGATAGCTAGAGCTTAACTCGCCCTTTTTATATTCTTAATGTATTATCCACTCCCTTTTGTCCCTTTTTGACTTGGGATTAAAGGTTTCTCAATCGTCGCTAGGTATCTCTTACCGTATGCAAATTCGATGAGTTATAGGTTTTCTCTCCAGCTCTTGGAAATCTATTTCGTATACTCTGTATACCTTCGTGGTTATTCACTTACCTTTTCCGACTTATTGTCGGTTGAGATCAAGCTACTACTCAGTATGTAGTGCTTCCTCGTTTAATAGTGCTTCTCAATTATATTTATTCATTTATTTATGTACAACAATTCCTCCTTCATACTACTCTGCATTAACCATTCATCGGTCCTGGGACCTGTGGGTTACAGCCCACATTCTTCGTGCATCTTTGGCCAAAGGCCGCACGGTTATTTCTCTAGATTCAAACTCGACAGGCTTCGTTGGCATTTCTCAATTCCTGGATCTCCCACTCGATCATTACCGCACAAGTGCAATACCAAAACACTCAGTCATACAGAGTGCAGAAGCGTAAACCCTTGACAGTAAATCTCTCACGAGATAGGAATGATTATGTCTCCTTTACCACATTTTCTCATCAGCTCCGTATCATTATCTGTTTTACTCTTACAATGGTCGCTTACTGCGTACCATGTTCTTACTTATTTTCATGGCATCCGCTACTACTTTAGTTTCCGTCCAGGTGTTCTCGCCATTTACGCTATGGCCTGCCATTCACTTGGCTCAACAATATGCTACTCTTTAACTTTCTCTGCGCATTTGCGCACTGCTTACTCTCCAGTTCATATTGCACACATGCCGTGTTCACTACTCATCCGACTAATCTATCGGTTTCCTTCCATTGCTATCAAGCCTTTCTACAGGCTATTTGATTTCAAATACTCCTTGGCAATATACACATGCTCAGGTTTTATTACACCGCTTTAACGGTTTCACATTACATACATAGGTGGTAGCCTTTCTCTGGAGGATTCACGCAATTGCCGCTCCATTGGCCCCATAATAACAAGTGGTATCCCCACTCTAAGGTAGTGGTTCCATTTCCATGATTCCTTTTTATACCTTTATGCATAGGTTTGGATTTTTTGGATCTACAATTTATAGTTAGTTTTATCGGCTTACAAGGCACCTCGCCTCGAGCCGTGTTCTGTGCGGCTGTTTATACAAGTTTCTCCTTCCCTGTACAACATTGAATGGTTTGGAGGTATCACTGGGTTTTTGATATTGTTATTTCATCACGCTTCCGTACATGGAAGGCCCGTTAAGTATTTTGATACTAATTCACGCCGTTTGGCAATCTAGGGTATTCTGTGTTACATGGGATCCCTTTGGGTTCTGCCCGAGTGTTCGCTTAAACACTTGTGTTCTCAACACGACATCTTGTTCAACTACTGTTGACTTCAGTACCCTTCACGGATTGCTCCTGGGTGTTACTGAGTTGCGCCATTACATCTGGCTTGAACTTTTGGGTATGTTCAGTTACTTACTCCGCCTTGCGGTTATGTATATCTTGAACTATCCCATTTAGGGTTGTAATGTCTCCCATTATTGGGTAGATCCTTGGTACTTTTCCTTTACCTTCTTGGTCAGGTCGTTATTCTCTTCAGTGAGGTATACTGTGGGATCTCTATCCCGTTTGTCGAACATTAATATGTTCATCTTAGGCATTCGCCGTATCGCTTACGCTGGTATTCATTCCAGTTATTATGTATTTCTTTCAGGATTCCTGAAACATACCCCATGTCTATCCTTAATACTCTGTGCTTCCCGCACTTCTTTACGCTACACATTTAGGCCCGTCATCTTCCTGGGTTCTTCTCTTTGATCATTCGTGGTAGTCAATTGTTCTGGTCTGAATTGGCTCTTTCGTCCGTAGTATGGAGTGGGCTACTTCCCGTGTTCCGTACTCTACTTGTATACATACATGGAGTATCTTATTGATACGTTACCACTTGCCCGACTAACTCATAACTGGTCTGTCAGGCCCGCAAGCTCCTTCGGAGTGCGGTCGTTCCATGTCTCGTTTGTGTACACTTGTAGTGTCGGTCACACGCCTAGGTAAAGTATTCTGTTGTCAACTCCTCTTGTATCATTCTATGATAACTTACAGTGGTTCTCTGGTTCGGTTTTAAAAATTTGGGGGTTTTTGGAAAATTCTATGTTTGAAAGAAATATTTGTGTTTTGAAAATAAAATCTTCATGGCATTCCTTTGCCGGTTGCTTCTTACCAGGTCTAGCTTCTCACCGACCGGTATGCTCCTCAATAAAGTGGTCAAGCTGTCAGGCCTTTCCAAGGTTTCGTTTCAGAATTCTTAGGGTTGTCTTGCCATATTGGCTTCTCTCGCCATTTTGGTACTTGCCAAGTACTGGTCGCTTGTCAAAGCTCTTCTTAATAGTTCCCGTTTTTACTGCACTTGCCGTGGCAAGTTCGCGGTACAGGCAGTTTTTAGGTTAACTCATACCGGTCATGGTATTGTTCACATCTTATTTGGTAGCCTTGTCGGCTCTTCCTTGATCCTTTAGTTGGATAACTGCTCCTTAGAGCTGCTTCTCATTCATCTCGACATGACTGTCATTCATTTAGGTGCTTCTCCACTCTCGGAGTTCCTTAATTACTTGGTGCTATGTTTTACCTCGTTGCTCGTTCCCACGTGTCTACTGTGGTTACCGAGGTTTATTTAATTAGGCACTACCTCTGTAGTCCTATCCGGGTATATCCCGTAATTAAGCTCGTAGCTGTCCAAGCTATGCCCGCTAGGTATTGCAACCTTTTTGGGTGTGGCAGGGTGGGTATACCTACCCTTTACTAGATTCTTAGTCGTTTAATATGCCGTTGGTGGTATTATTTAACTATGGCGGTCCGTAGACTTGTGTTCCGGTTCTCGTTAGTTCTCATGAACCCGCCTTGTTGCACTGCCGGTGCTTTCATTCTTGCTGCTGCTTGGCCAACCGGGTTCTCGCGACTGCTAGGCATGTCGCCCCATGCTGCCGCAAATTTCGGTCTCCTTTAGATAGGATGTCTCATTCTTCCGCCATCAGGTGCAGTAATTGTCGTTCCAGCGTGATCCGTCTCCGGGATTTCCGGTTCTCGGGATCTACCGCGTGACAGGTTCTAGTTCATGTGGTCATATTAAATAAGGTATTGATCGGTTTTCCCCGTCTTTCTAGCGTTCTTTCCAAAGATTTTAAATACGGGGGTTGTGGAGGGCGGGTTTGGTATTGTAGGTATCCAGATCATATTGGAAGTTCCTAACTAGCGCATCACTCACGCTACCACTCAACCCTTAGCCCTAAGTCTCCAATTCCTAACTCGGTATTTCCTAGGCTCGGTATTTCCAGTCATCAGAGCGATACTTCGCTTTGATACCATTTTTGTAACACCCCAACCATTAAACACGTCATTACCTCTAGAACAATCACAAATTACCCATACTCACGCAGCGGATCTCTATTACAACGAAGGGTGATACAACGCCGTTAGCCACCCATATGACTAACCAGGCCTATTTCACATACAGTAACGGTCTAATGGACTGGCACAACCGAATACACAATACAAATACTTTACTCGAATAATTTCTTTACTATACCGAGTCTACAATATATGGATGCCGACAACATAATCGGTCTTACACCTCTATCAATACATAAGTAAATAAATCTAACTACCCATGCAAACCACCGACCCCGACCTACTCTCGAACGGTAACGTCTTCGGTGTACCTGAAAAATAAAAACGTTGCCCCTAGGGGCTCAGCTTAACGCTGCATATGAAATTCGCATACCCCGAGCGCTAACCGGGGTACGCCGACCACTTGTCGGATATACATGGAGTTCATTTTAGTCAAACAACATGCATCATAGCAATACAATAAGTACGTGTAATACTCAAGGAATCTACATCCAATCACGGAACACAATTCCTAACTAACATAACAAGGTTGTTAGTTGTATCTGTTTACTCTTAGGCCTTGAGGGTTATACCTCACCATGCCTTGTTTACTTATTCAATACCTCACCCGCTCTCTCGGGTTACTTATTTATATACACACCCATTCTCTTGGGCTACTCGTACTATACTCACCCACACTCTCGGGTTACTTATACTCATTATCTCACCCACACTCTTGGGTTATTTATACTCATTATCTCACCCACACTCTTAGGTTATTCATACTCAAGCTCTTGTAGATTCTCGAGACACTACAGGTCTCCTACGTCACGCTTGTTACTCTGAATACATACTTAGGCCAAAACTCATGGCTCTCAAGTATAGTCTTACTTCCCCGGTTTCGACACTACTCCGGGTCTAGCATGGTGGGAAGGTTAAACTAGCTCACGGAACTCTCTCTTAGTTCCTATCTCTTTTTACTTAGGTCCGACTACTCTCGGACTACTCTCATTCCCATACACTCCTCTCTCGGAGTTATAATATTATGTATATTAGTCTAGAAGCATCACTCTCGATGTTTCTAATGACTTGGGAACATTACTTTAGTTCGGTTAATCTTAGGTTTTAAGAGTTACCCATATATTCCACTTACTCATACTTTCGGTTATTTTCTTAAATCGGTAAAATCCTCATATAGGAGGTTGACCATGTCTCAAGGGAGCTACTAATCCCTTAGGTCTCTTTAACCTTCTTTACTAGCTCACATCTTCGAACCGTCGTTAATCCTCTTGAGGGAGGTTCACTTATCTTTCCACTCTCATTTGTTTCGTGGTTTGTGTCATTATGGTTTACTAACCGTTATCGGGTAATTACTCAACCCGCACATCTCCTCACAATCTAGGGAGTTCATATGTTTGCGTTTTCGTTATACTTTAACGGATAGTTTGTGTGTTTGCACGTTTTCGTTATCATAAGCATCGACCCGATCTATGGGTCTCTAGCCAAACGTTACTCACTATGAGTCGGTCTTTACTCAATGTTAGACCACACCGGCATACAAGTATGTTTGCTCATTCAACATACAACAAGACATACATAATCAAACAATGGATTATTTTCATGCTTTAGTCTTGATTAAGCCGGCACACAAACACACAAATCAACGTAACTCGGTTAGCACGCGGAGTATGAGAAAATCATACCTTTCACCGGGGTTAGCTTTACCGTGTGTTCTCACCATGCTAGGTTCGCACTTGGTCCACTGATAACATTCAAATGTTTATATTAACATTAAGGCGTTACGGTATGTAAAACTAATACTCCCGTACTTAACCCCGTTATCCCGTTATTCCGAGTTTATTCCATGTGTTCTTAAACTCACAACTTTCTCATTCACTTCTCAAACTTGTTTACACTCTTAATGACCTTTAAACATCATTAATCAAGTCATAATTACCTTATACTATCATTACCCATCAAGCCCCTACCTTAGAATGGCTTTCAAATGGTTTCTGTGAAGAAAATGGGGTGGTCCGGGTTTGTGTCTGGGTTTACAAACCCGGACCAGTGATTTTGGTCACTCTCGGGTGTATTTTATGACTGGTCCAGGTTTGTGTCCTGGTTTACAAACCTGGACCAGTAGTTCAGAATACTCTCGGGTGAATTTTAGAGGTGGTCCGGGTTTGTGTCCTGGTTTATAAACCCGGACCACTCCTCTGATATATGTTTTTGCTTCTGTTTCAACCCCAAACTTATGATAACTACTTCCCCACTCTTCCTACATATATTCTAGCATGTTTTGACATTGTTTGGGCATTCAAACTAACCTAAACCACTTATACCTTCATCTGTTACAAAACCCATTCACTGTAATTTTCTCTTCTGTTACAGACTCTAGTCTCTTGTTTCTGTTGCAGTTTCCAATCCTTTCTTCCCTTCCATTCCAACTCCACGCATCAATACTCTCAAGCCTATACATTCATAGGCAAATTTTGACAGAGTTTGTCTACATTCCCAAGCATTCTCCACACACTAATCAGCTCACAAAATCAGTTTTTCATTCCTGTTATATAAGCATAAAAACCATCACAGGAGCACATTAAACTCCCCTCTGTTACCACAAAACTAACTCAGTTACTAACTTTGTTTTGCGCACCCGAACCCATTAAAACTTCCTCATTCAACTAACAATATTGTAGTATCAAAACTACACTAATTCAAGGTCATTATTCACATTCAAAAATGTGTTCACAGAGACAAAACCAACTTAAGGTAAACCATCACCTTACTAGTTTTCTGTTTTTCTTCTTCTCTTCTTCCTCCTTCTCTTGTTCTTTCTTCCTCTTCTTGTTTTCACACCACATAAGGAGCATAGATTGCCAACTACAATCATATCCCCACACACACATACCAAGCTTATTAATTAAATTTTCCTCACAAAACTAACATTTTAAAAGTTAGTTTTTAGACTTTAACTTAGGTATTACCTTAGGATGTCCAAAGGAGAGCTTGGCAATCAAATAATGGAATTTCCAACACTCCACAAGGGCAAGGTGCAATCGGCTGAAATGGAGAAAATTTTCAACGTGGGCAAAAATTTGATTTTTGCAAGGAAAAGCTAGAAATGATGAACTCTTGCTTATATTATTACCTTAAAACATTAAAGATGATGGAGAGTCAAAATCACCCCTTCAAGCTTCAATAGGCCAAACTGCCATGGGGGTGAAGATGGAGGTTCCAAGATTTTGAAGGGTGGAAAACGTAGCCCTTGCCGAAAGGAATCCAACGGTACAAATTTTGTGTGATTTGGTGGAGAATTGAGCAAGTTAAGGAGGAAGGAAGTGGTGCTGTTTTGCTCTCTGTGGAATCGCAATGAGGGTTTTCAGAGGAAGAAGAAGGAGATAAACAGAGAGCTGGGAAAAAAACGTGAAATAAGAAAGGTAGGTGAGAGAGAGTATTTAAGTTACTTTTCACTATTTCACTTTTTGCTTTATTTATTTGCTTGTCATCTTGTTACCAATTAGCTAGCAAGCTTATTAATGAGTGTATACATATTAATTAAAACTGGCCCATATTAATTATTAGCCCGGGTCGTTTTTCGACTTTCGAATTAAACCCGTTTTCGTCTCCCGGTTTCGACACTATTCACTCCCGGGACCCGTTTTCCGGAATTTTCCCGTTCCTTTATTTTTTAATGGTTATTAAGCTTCCATTAATACTTATTTATAGTTATTTAATCAACTATAATTTTTACGGGTCTGTTTGACCACTTAAAGTCACGTTTCGGGTTTTCTCGAAAAACGCTCTTTTATGCTTAATTAGTGTTTTAACCCATTATTTGGATCCGTTTTCTTCGGGAATTATTCCCGTATACTAATTAGGCCTAATAAGCCTTAGGAATCCATCTCAGACCCTAACGAGATCATATATCTCTTATACTCATTTAATGCGTGTTTTAGCGTTTTTTCGCTTTTCAAGCGTTTTCTCTTTTCTTTTGGTTTTATTCTCTTTACCAATACTCTATAGGCACCATTAGGCCTTTAATAATCATATTAGAGTAATTTAATCACCATTTTTAGATCCGGGGTATTAAACTCTCAATTTTTCACTAGACGCTCAATACTCCAAGTATTTAAGGATCAGTAATATTTAGTTTAGTATTACTCTTCTCTTTCCTCAATCCTTAAGTAACTTCCTTTAATGGTTTTAATATTCAGCAAGGGGTAGATGTTTTACCATGCAGTACCCGAATTCAAATCTCTTTCCTCCATATATTGGTATGTGCTACCACTTCCTCCAACATTTATATTGACGTTGTAGGGTTTTCCAGACTTCTCATAAGTTTATGTGTGAAGGAGTCAACCTTAACTCAGGTTTCAACATCATTACTCATGTGTTTTCACTCCATATGTAAGTATTTTTCACCAAGGATTTAACTCGGTAAACTCTTTACATGTATGAATTTAGTACTGGATCTTAATATATATGTTTTGAATTGTTCATTGTGGCTAGTATTGAAATATGCCTAGCTCAAGATTTCATGATGGTAACGTCTTACCACCACTCCTCCTCCAGTTTAATACAATCCATCACTTGCGTAGAAGATTATTTACGGTTAGTTGACAAGGCTTGTCTAGCCCCTAAACTTCCAGAAGTGGGTGTGCACCCCCACTACTTTCGGCCTAGGAGTTCGTCGCACCAGGCACTTCCCGTAGGGTGTTAGGTTTAGGTGTTTTCCTTTTTAAAGTTAACATAGAGTTTTAGTGTAGTTTACAGGTTTAGATGTTGATATTTTCTAATATGCTACTAGTTCTTGTTAGCTTAATAATTTTCTAGACTTAAGATTTATCTTAACCATTATCTTTAGGTAATAATTTGTACCAAGTGGTTCTTGAGATTTATTTACAAGCTTTAAAGAAATTGAAGTACATATCACTTAGTAATTCAAAGCTCCATTTGTATAATATTTTCAACCAAAGGTATTCTTTAAAGTTCTAGGAACATGTGTACTAGCTTTTAAAGGATTACATTTTTAGCAATGTATTCTCCATGAGTATACTTTTGAAAAATAGCTTAATATTTGATTTATCTCAACCAAAATCTTATCGTACTTAATATAGGATGTTCCAAACTTATATATATATATATATTATATATATATATATATATATATATATTTTCTGTAGTTTAACGTTGGAACGGTATAACAACACATCACACTCAACAGACATTCATTAAAGAAAAGTGTGTAAAGGAATCATTCACAATTCCAAGAAGGGTTAGGAGTCGTGCCTTACTAGAGTCCTCACTTCCCAATTCTACCCCAATTCCCCAGTTTTAAGTGCACCTATATTCTAAGTATTTCACTCGGCTTGTTTTCTCGGGTTCAGAGCGTAACTACGCTCTGATAGCAATTTCTGTAACGCCCCTATTTAACGTATTTACAGTGGAATTAAAATACTAAGGCGATTACAGATCATCGGGTTCCAAACACCCGGTACCAACCACACCAATTACAACCATTACAATTATCTAAGGTACGGTCTGAACTCAAGAAAACAACGTGAACAAAACTGAACGTAAAACAGAATAACTCTCCACAGTTCCTAATTCCCATCCCAATCACTCATGCTCTTCGTGGCCACCTGTATAAACAATTCGTACCTGCAAGATGAAACCAAGCAGCCCACCCCGGGAGGGGTGAGTCAGTTCCCTGGAATGGCACTGGTACAATTCTCCAAAACAATATTTAAAACATAACTCTTCAAAATAAACAGTAACTTGAAATCAAACTCTTGAGAGTAAAACAGGGAAACAAGACACTTTAAGATCACCAAGTCAAAGATAACAAGTTAAGGATAGAGATAATTAATAGAAAGGTAAAGTTAGTCAATCTAAAAACTACACCATGCGTTAGTGAACATCCAATGCTCAAGTTAGAACCAATTCCAGTTAGGAGTAGAAAGACCCAAGTAGTCACAAGGACTAGGAATGAAAGAAAATATCCAAGAACCAACAACTCAAGAGTGGAATAAAACCAATTGGGAGAGATGGCCCCCACTGCCAGATATCAATGTCCATATGGACAAGGGATATACAGCCCCCTGCTGTCAAATATAAATGTCCTGGTGGACGAGGGATATACAGCCCCCTGCTGTCTGATATAAATGTCCTTGTGGACGAGGGATATACAACTCCTACTGTTACCGACCCGTTCTCAGTCATCGGTGAAGACCCGCACACGTCACAATAAAAAACTCAGCTCATGGATGAAACAATATCCAGAGTCAAAAGAAGAATTACCAAGATTGTCCTTTTCCACACTTCCACTAGATCACTAACTACACCAGAGCAATACCAAAACACTCAGTCCTGCAGAGTGCAGAAGCGTAAACCCTAGGAAGTCAATGTCTAATGAAACAACCAAACAGAAGGAACCAATAACCATGTAAGTTTCACATTCAAGGCTCAGTTAGTCATAGAAGCTGAGTAAGTCACACAACCATTTTCTTTTAGAAATCCATTTTAGCTCAATTAGTGTTTGTCAAAAAAATCCCTTAAGTCTTGTTAGCAAAGCATAAGAGTACGAGAAATCGTACCTGGATAACGCTGTAGCAGTTCTAGTCAACTTGCGTAAACAATCAACAGTACTCTGAAGAATATTAAAGGTAGTCCATCATCAATCACTTGTAGCCTACGTTAAGCTTAAATAAACTCCTCACTCTATTTCCAAGTCTTGATTATCTTGTAATCCCTTGCTTAAATGTTATGTATAACCTTCGACCTATCTTAGAATGTTGTATAACTCAAGGTTGTAAGACTAGGGAATGTATGTTATTAACACTTGTTAATTGTTACACTGAAATACCCCAAACCTTGATATGTTGTTTAAATGTTAAACTATGGTATATAAAGGCTAAAAAGTGCCTTAGAAACATCAGTGAACAATTTAAACCATAGTAAAACACAATAAAACACTAAGACACAGTTTGAGCAAAAACATGCTCTAAGCTTGGAAGTGAACTTGGTTAGGACCCAACGAGCCTACCAAGACTTAATAATATTCAATTATGATTATATAAGGCTAATTAAGTCCTTATGAAACCTTGGTAGACAATTATACCGAACGAAACACAAATAAATGCCTTAAAGTCAATATGGGCAAAAATGTGCTCTAAGCTTTGGATAAATTTGTATAAGACCTAAAGGTCATACCTATACCTTATAAATATTTTAATGAACATATTAAATCAATTACTAAAGAAAACCAAGCTTGAAAACAAGTTAATACACAAAATGTGCTTTAAGGAGTCTTAAAGCACATTTTTGAAAAATTGTTTTGTAAATGAGTTTTGAATGGCTAAATGTCCATCATTACTCTTTAATTAACATGTGTACTACTTATTATCACATTTGGAGGTCTAAATAAATGGGAAATCAAAAGTTTCACAAGAATGTGCCTTGTTTTTTGAATAGTAACAAAAAATGCTAGTTTATGACATAAGTCAATATAAGTAAGTTAATTGGTCAACAAAGACCAAACTACCCCTAAGTAGATGATGGGGGCCGGTTTTTATCAAGGTGAGTCACCACCTTGTTAGTTAATAAGTAAATAAGTAATGAAAAAGCAAGTAAATTCACTATTTACTTTACAACTTATAATATCTTCAAAGTATACTCTCTCACCTCATTCTCTTCTTTCCTCCTTGGTTCCCACCGTCTCCAACCTCCTCCATCCTTCTCCATCGGTTTTTCTACAGCAAGTAGCCATTCTCCATCTTTGAATGCTTGTAACTCATGACTCCATGCTCCAAATCAAATTCTAAGACCATATTTGTCTTAGTTAAGCCAAGCTCTACACTTCTATCTTTTCAAATCTTCAAAAGCCTCATTCCGGTGCCATGGAGATTCACCATTGATGGAGCTTGAGCTTACCTTTCATGCCTTGTCATTCTCCTTTGCTTCAAGGTAAGGAAAGTCAAAGAAAATCAATGTTTCCTCTTGTTTTAGTGTGTGGCCGAAAATCACCACTTATGGTGCCTTCATCTTGCCTTGTTCTAGCTTCATTCCAACCATTCAAGGGCTTGGTGGAGACCTCTCTTGTTACATATTCAGGTTCTCTTTCAAATTCAAAGGTTAATATCATTTTAGTGTATTAAAACACTTATGTTAAACTAGGGTTTGTATATGAGTTTAAGTGTGAATTCTTAAGCTCATTACCCTTATATGTATATTGATTAGAAAGTTGAAAAGTGATCAAACTCCTTGCTGATTTTCGGTTCAAGGAAACAAGAAAGAAGTTTGAGAGGAAAAGGGGTAAACAAACTATCTCAATGTAGTTTAAATGCCTAGGAAAATGAGCTTGAATTTCTTAATAAAATACCTAAGGAGCCAATGGCAAATGAGCTAGTAAAATGCTATCAAGGAGTTTATTAAGGGCATATGTATTGATGGGTGTATTTACAGGTCAAAGGCAATATATATGTGGGAAATTCAGTGTTTAAGGTTTATGTTATTTAAGGGCCTAAGAGCCATGTTATTTAAGGGCCTAAGAGCCATGTTATTTAAGGGCCTAAGTGCCAAGCAATTTAAGTTTATGCACTATATGGTGATGTAGTGTAAATTGGTGAAGTTTTGTGTGTGAGAATATTCTTGATGGATTTAGGTGTTCTTGAATGGCTAATGGTGAAAAACAATGTGTTTTGGTATGACAATATGCTAGGTGAACCTATGGCAAAACTTGGGTAATGTATAAGAAGATTTAAGTGTTTAAATGAGCTTTGGTGAACTAGGAAATGTGAGGAATGGATGAATGTTTATTAGGGAAGAAAACATGTATTAAGGTGTTGTAGAGTGTTACAAGGACTTAAGCATTGTCTTGGAAGTTCTAGGAATTCAATGAGTGTTTTTGGGATGTAATAAAGTCTTGGAGAAGTTTGTTTTAGGTTTAGGTAATGTTGATGTACAAGGAATGAATGATGTTTAGGTAAGGTTGGGAGAAAGAAATTTTAAGAAGGTGTGAACAAGGAAATTAGTTAGTGAGAAAAGATGCTTGGGAGATGATGTTAAGGTGTAGAGGAAACATCTTGGTATAGTGGTCATTATAGGTGAAATACCACTTAGAAAACCAAAAGAGAAATGTTACAAGTGTTAAGAGATTTATAAGAAAAATGAGTGACAAGTTGGACAATGTTTTAAGGTGAATCAAAGTGATATTTTGGTATTAGAATATGCCTAAGTTCATGTGTGAAGTTTGGGTAATCAATGGATGAAGAAAATAGGTGAAACAAGACTTGAAAATGTCAATTTGGGAATTCTGTTACAGTGGTCCGGGACCCAGGTGTTGGATGATGTCCCGGACCCTACACAAAAAGGGGCCAAGAGTTTTACAAGTGCTTTGGTCCGGGACTTGGGGTCAGTACAAGGTCCCGGACCACCCTATTAAAATCACCCGAGAGATTCCTTAAGTGTTGGTCCGGGACTTAAGGTAAGGACTAAGTCCCGAACCACTATAAAAATGTTGTTTAAGGTATGAAAATGATGTGTAATGATGGGGATTGACAAGTAATGATGTTATAAGATTGTTAAGGACATGTTAAGTGAGTTATAATGGCAATTTAGTGGGGGAAAAGTTGTATTAAAATGTAGAAGTAAAACAAGTTAAAATGTGAAGTTATTTAACTAAGTTAACGGGGATAAGTTATGAGCATTAGACTTTAAACAATCATGTTACCCCGATGTTAATAAAAGTACATGTAATATTATCAGTTGTTCGAGAATTGCTCCAGGAACATATGTGGACATGATAGAGTGGACTCCGGTGACAGGTATGGTTTTCTTGCAACCTGTGTCCTACTGGATTACACCGGCTTGTATGCCAATGTGTTTTTTCTGTATGTTTGCCACGTTATAAGATAAATCATGAAACAAGTTTACAGTCATTATTGTTGTTGTGTGTTTACGTGCCGATACCGGTGTGAGCCTCGATTTTAAACCCTATCCTATGTTGATTAAAGTTGATTAGGATCTAACCGGGTTTTAGGTCCACTTATAACCTAAGATTAATAACTATGTCATATAACAAAAATTGTTAAAACCTAAGCTAGCTCACTGGAACCTATTAAGAGTCACCACCTAATTTTAACCTAGATCAAATTAGGAAAGGAGAGTTCGGGTTCGGGGGCTTGATATTCGACTTAATTAGGGTTCAATTACTTTCATTACCCCTAGAAGTCGTTTTTCCTCTACTTAGTTTAATTACGGCTTATTACGAGTCGTTTTTAACCTAAGTGTGCGCTTCTGTTTTTTTTTTATTTTTAAACATTTTTTCGACAGAAAATTAAAATGGAAATTAAAATACCAAAACTAGGGTTTCGGAGGCAGAATTAGGTCAAGTTTTGTTTTCGTCCGTGGCTACGGACCTAATGTCCGAATCCACGGACCCTAGTTAACTTAATTACACAAAAAAAGTCAAATTTAAACAGAAATGAGATTTTGAAAAGTCCGGGGCCACGGACAGGACGTCCGTGGGCCCGGACATGTTTTATAAAACCCTAAATTTTGAAAATAAAAATCTCCCGCCACCGTCCGGGGGCGTCCGGCTTTCGGACAGGGCGTCCGGGACCCCGGACATAGCGTCCGTGGGTGCGGACCGACCTCGGACGGCGGCGTTAAGGCTGTTCCCGGCGGTGTTTTTGGCTCAAAATTTATGGGTACGTAGCCTGAAAGATTCTAAACATGTTAGTGATCAAAAGTTTTCAATTTGACTACGAATTAAGGACGAAACTTATTGAACAAGTTAGTGGACAGAAACACAAACAAACCTTAATTCAGAAGCAAAGAAAAGTCAATTCGGTTAGCAATTTCAACCAGAAGTGTATTTAGACCAGAAGGGTTAGAGAATTTGGTTTTTACCCTGTTTTGATTTCGAAAACTTGTTGTTCCTTCACGTCGGGAATCTCTGAAAGCCTCGTTGGTGGCCGATCCGGTTCGACTTTGACCCAAGCTTCTGACCTCTTCTTCCTTATGTTGTTAAGCACGTTTTGGTTCTGTATTTGTGGTGTTTTGATGCTTGGAAGTTCAATGGGAGAAGAACGAATGTGTTTTTGGTGATTTTGGGATGATTTCGGTAGAGTTTCGGTGTTGGGAGTGTTGAAAACATGTGAGGCAAGTAGACGGCTGTGTTCTATGACTATGGGGATGATCTCCTCTGCCCTAGGTCGTTTTTTGGAAGGCCTTTTATAGAAAAAGCATGGCCAAGTTGATAGAACAAGATTTTTATCTAAAACCTTGATTTTGTGCTCTAAGAGAATCTGATTTTTTAAAATGTGCTACAGGTTGATAAAAATTCCGAAATTTTAACCAACGATAAAAGAAGATTTTTAGGAATTTTGAGAGTTGGAATCAGGTTATTTCGACAAATAACCAATTAGATAAAAATATTACAATCTGGAATCTCCCATAATTCATAACTTACTATTGGAAAGTCGAAATAACGAAATTCCAACGGCATTATTCTCTAATAATCATCCTCTATATTGTGTTAAAATTTCATGACATTTTGTTTTGATTTCAATATTTTCCAGAGGAGAGAGAAAATTGCAAAAATGATTGAATTTCTCTTTTAAATTTTGGGATAAGGTTCCAAATAAAATAATTTCAGGTTTATGACAGTATGTAGTCATGCTAACCATGTGACTATTTTATTTTAATTTTGGAAACCTCTTAATTTCTATTTTGAGGCTATTTCATGTGTTAATTATTAAAGAAATTAGCTTATAATATGAATTAAAAGCTAAATTTCTAGAATAAATATTATTAGAAAGTCATGAAATACCTTTCATAATGACTATGATATTTAGAAGTGTTTGGAGATAATGAACAAGTCATATAAAAATAGAAAATCCCGATAATGTCCTTGGAAAATCCCGCCTTGGTGCTTTTTGACCCCTTTTGCTCTTTGTAACACGTATGCCTTAGAGACTACTCCGGGGGGGTTGAAATTTTGGGTATAACAGATTGCCCCCCGTCAACTAGGCTTTGTAATGAAGATGAAAAGACTAGTTGATGCCTGAGTGATACTCCAAAATTTTGGGATCTTAAAAGACCTTATATGCAGATTGTGTCGAGCTATTCTAAGGCGCTGACTACCTATAGGTAAGGAAGATGTTGTTGAACTATTCGAAGGCGCCAACTACCTGAAATGATGATATGTCATTGAGCTATTCTAAGGCGCTGACTACCTAACGATGGTGAAAATGTTGTCCATCTATTCTAAGGCGTTGACTACCTGAGAATGATGTCAATGATGCCAAGCTATTCTAAGGCGTTGACTACCTGAAAATGGAATAATGTCAAGCGATTCTAAGGTGTTGACTACCTGAAAGATGAAGAAATGTCAAGAGATTCTAAGGCGTTGACAACCTAAAAGATGAAGAAATGTCAAGCGATTCTAAGGCGTTGACAACCTAAAAGATGAAGAAATGTCAAGCGATTCTAAGGCGTTGACAACCTAAAAGATGAAGAAATGTCAAGCGATTCTAAGGCGTTGACAACCTAAAAGATGAAGAAATGTCAAGCGATTCTAAGGCGTTGACAACCTAAAAGATGAAGCAATGTCAAGCGATTCTAAGGCGTTGACAACCTAAAAGATGAAGAAATGTGTAGATGCAGGAATGCTGATGATGCTCGAATGCTTCTGGGGACCGAAACCCGTGCCAATGCTCCTGGCTGGACCCAATGTGGACTTATTGCCATCGCCCCCCAAGCCGGTGTGCAGGGATAACTCCTGGTAAAAACCCTGGGGACTTATTGCCATCGCCCACCATTCGTTGATCCTAAAATAAGTTGACATCGCACAGGAGGATTTATTGCCATCACCTCGCCAACTTTTCTGTCGCCAGGTCTTGTGACGCGCCTGGATAATGCAGATGAATGATATGAGGATGATGCAAATGAAAGTGATGCAAATGTATATGATGAAAATGATGCAAATGAAAGTGATGCAAATGCAGATGATGAAAACGATGCAAATGATATGGATGATATGAAAATGATGTCCGGATGCTTCTGGGGATCGAAACCCGTTCCAATGCTCCTTGCTGGTATACTATAGGGACTTATTGCCTCTGCCCACCAGCTGAGGTGCTGGGATAACTTCTAGATTACCAAGGGGACTTATTGCCACTGCCCACTAGTTGTTTCTCCCAAGAAGCTGACATGAAGATGGGGACTTATTGCCTCTGCCCCGCCAACTTAGATCACGCTCTGTCTCGTACTTGTCTCGCACTGAAGATGATACTAGGTCTCGTACTGGTCTCGCACTGAAGATGATACTAGGTCTCGTACTGGTCTCGCACTGATGAAGGTGATGGGTCTCGCACTAATGAATATGATGGTCTCGCACTAGCGAATATGATGGTCTCGCACTGAAAAATGAGTTAGGAAGATAACGATCTCATGCAAATGATGAAAACTGATTACGGAGTGCCAAACATGGTAATGTATGTAATAAAAATATATGAAAGATACTCGTTCAAAACAGCAAACTGTTGGAAAAGGTGCCAAACTTGGCAATGTTGAGGTGTCATGCAAAAGTTGTAAAATGCAACTAAAGTGCTTGTTGGAAGCTTGCCCAAAACAAGGAACTGTTGAAAAATGTGCCAAACATGGCAATGCTTGAGAAAAACTCTGCTGAAAAAGGAAAGTGAAATGATCATTTCATGACTAAAAATTTCATATCTGCAATTTGTTTCTTAAGAAATGAACATGCCGTTGGTGGAAGTGTGTCGTGTTTGTTGTGGTGTTAAAGGTTTTTACCGGTGTTCAGGATTCGTGATAGACCTGGGATTGGGTTGTGATTTGGATGGTGGTCAGGGTTACGACGAGCCTGATGTTTTTGTGGAGGTAAGGCCAATGATGGGCTTGGGAGTGTGTGTGTGGTGGTAAGGGCTTATGCGTGTCTGTGGTGGGATGGTGGTGCTCAAGCTTTGGGTTTCAACTGGTGTTGACATGGCAATTGTTGGAACCAACAATTGCCCCCAGTATTTTTCCTTAGGACAATCCGAGCTAGAGTTCATGGCAATCGATTAGAGCGATCGATTGCCCCCAGTATTTTATTTGATTAAACGTGCGAACGAGTCTCGTCCTCACAAGGTCAAGGCTTATGTTTTGATGTGGTGCTTCCTAACCTACACTCAGTGTGTTTGATGTTTGTACTTGTTTACGGTCACAACTTCTAGACCATTGAATTTGACATTTGGTGGATTTACGCATTCGATCTGTTACTTTCACGTGATTAGATACACAACTATCAAGTCGGAAGTCTTTAAAGCTTATAACGTGGCCTTAGGGTGTGGTGAAAGACGACGGGATCATGGAGGGATATTTGAGGTATGTGGAGCTTAAATGGGTGACCAAAGCTGCAACGCGTCTTCTCTCAGATTTATCTTCCTCGTCTTGAAGTCGTCTAGCTGCTTCATGTTGACGTTGTTTTCGAGCTTCTGAACCTGAACCTTTGAAGTTGTCCTTTACACCATTTCTCTTTTGGTCACTTGGATTTCTTCGAGGCACTTTGGGTTTGCCTTTTTGTGTAATTCTTTCTTGACTTTGCCTTCGGGGTTCTTGTGTTTCCCGGTTTTGGGCTTTGAGAACTGTTTTGATGTGAGCTCTTTAGATCCTGTGCCACTCCAGGATCATTTGCGGATCATTTCGTCCTGCTGATAGCAGAGTTGCTTCTTTGGACTGATTAGATTGTTATCTGAGAGTCGGACTCCTCGCTTCCTTTGGTCACCGGGTCGGTAATTCATCATTGGCTGGGTGATTTTGTGGAGTTCATAATATCGAAAAGGGATATATAAAAGGCTCAGCGGGGGTGCCTAGGGTTTAATGACAGGGTTTACAAGCTTTTGGCTATGTGGTGCTGTACCTAGGTGCTTCGTCATTCCTGATAGTTGTGTATCTGCTCTTTGTTACTTTTCACAGGTCTAAGAGTAAATTTACAAATTATCTCCTTCGGTCAGAGTTATGCCGTTTTCCTCACCTTTGAATGTGGTCTCACCGGAGTCGTGTAAAAATGACACGCTCGTTCACTCATGGTTTTTCCGCTCAAGACACTCTCGTGAATTTCACTCAGAGACTAGTTCACACGTTTAAACAAAAGATTCGAAGACAATGATTCTAAACTCAGATTGCCCCCAGTATTGATTTGGGGTTTGTGACAGCAGTTTGATAGATGTGGGCCTTGAACCTCATTGTGGGTTGTTTGGATATTATGTGGTGAGTTGTGGTGTTTGGTTAGGCATGTTCAAATTTTTAGAAACAAGAGACAAGCCGTTCCATTGCATAGTCAGAAAATGATTACTTCGTGAGTGCTGTTTTTTTTAAGTTTTTTCGAATAAACGAATGATGCTTTGTACCAAAATTATGAAAAAGGAACTATGTTTTATTAAACAAAAAGAATAATGTTGGAAATTACAAACCAGGAACACTACGAAAATGATTCAAGGGAACTAACTACTACAAAAGTTGAAAGACAACTAACCAAGAAAAGAAATGCATTTAATGAGAAAAACACAAAAAAAAACAACATTTCTGATGATGCCTGGGCACGCGTGCTCTGCGCTCTCCACCATGTTCTTAGAATTGGAACCCTTGGTCAATCAGATCCTGGATTCTGTGTTGTAGGGCTCTGCAGTGGTCAGTGCCGTGACCGGGCAGCTGATGAAAGTGACAAAATTGATTAAGATCCTTCCCCATATGAGTAGTTCCTGGCCTCAGGGCGAGCGGTTGCATCGGATATCCTCCTCGAAGCTCTTCAAGTGCTTGTCTTGGTGTTCGGCCGATGTCTGTAAACTCTCTATGTCGAGAACTCCGTCGGGATGTTCTACTGTCCCAACGCTCCAACCAGGTCCTCTTGACTGTCGACCACTGTCTTCCTCATGTTGCCTGGTTCTCTTACGGGTGCATCTTTGGATGCAAGTTGCTGCTCCTGGTTGTCTGATCACTTTCCTGAGTTTTGTAGCAATTTCTTTGACATTCCCCTCCGATCCTCGGACCCTAATGGAGCCAACTTCAATGCATTCATAAAGGGTGTTGAGAAGCCTGTCCACTAACTCATCCGAGCTTGACGTTCGGACTCGAGGGAAAGAGCCTTTGCTTTCAACTCTTCGATAACAGCAACGTAGTTAGATTCCACGGCGTCCATGGCAGCACTATGCCTCTGCTCCATGGCTTCAATGGTGGCCATGCTTTGTTCAAAATTGCGAGCTGGGCTTCCATGTCGATTGACCGTACTCAGGACTTTAGCTACCCGTGTCCAAGTGTCCATTATTGCTAACAAAAGGAAGTGGGCTGAAACATGATGCTTCACAAGATAGATCGAAACAGACTTAGGCTGAAAGCAAGTGGGCCAGGATACCCAGAGAATGAGGTGTTTTGGGCTGGAGTATCTTATGAACTGGAACTTGAGCTGAAATCTAGACAGATGGCTTTGATTGGGCTTGAGAGGTGAGCCTAGATCTAGGGTTTGGGGCTAGGGCCCAAATAAGAAGTTTACCTAGTCTAGAATGAGCCCTTGGGCCGGAATATGTTTGGGCCTGGAGTAAAGCACATGGGCTGGAATGGTCCCTAAACCACAAATGGGCCTAACTTTCCTTGGGCCAGAGAAGATTGTTGCTAAGTAGAAAAAGATTTTATTTTTCAGAACTTGTGGGTTATTTCAAGTCCAGGTGGATTTCCATTTTTTGGGCCTAGAACTAATTGGATAATTCAAATTAGGCCAGAAGAGAAATCACCTAAGTCTAAGCTTTTGGGCTGAAGCCCGAACGACTCACATGTTAAACCAAACAGGGCCTCTGGGCCGCAAACAAGTAGAGCCGCCAATTCGGTTGGGCTAGGTTAATGTAGAAGAAGTTCCTATCGATCTCTAGGCTAGGTAATGGGCCGATCATACAAGCAAACAAGGCCCACACAAATTCAACATGTCCTCACTTGACGGTTAAATCAATTTGGGTATGGATCGATCCGGAGAGGTGCTTGGGGCTTGGGCCCAGGTCGCCACAAAGGAATAGGGCTTGCACGCTATTCTCTTGGGGTTTCCCCACTTTTTTCACATCACCTAAAGGTGTGCGTCTACGGTCGGGTCTTTGACTGACCAAACAATGGGCTAGGTAAGGACACTGCCAGGAAAACGCTTGGGGCTAAGGCCCAGGTATTAAGGGGATGTGGTTAGACGACATCCTCCTCTTTTCCCCCGCTTATTCACATCACCTAAAAGGTGTGAGTCCCTGACAGGGGACCCTAGATGGGTCCCGGGGTGAAACTGGTTTGTGTGGACCCTCGCTCTCACATGATGCAAAGGTGCAGAAGTTAAAGTGCGCACAGATGTAAATAAACAAAGTATTAAAGCCATAAATAAACAATTTTCGAGTTAAGCCCTCTTTCTTAAAATTAAACAAGTTAAAATTAAGAAGTTGTCCCCAGCAGAGTCGCCAGTCTGTGAGCCTCGATTTTAAACCCTATCCTATGTTGATTAAAGTTGATTAGGATCTAACCGGGTTTTAGGTCCACTTATAACCTAAAATTAATAACTATGTCATATAACAAAAATTATTATAACCTAAGCTAGCTCACTGGAACCTATTAAGAGTCGCCACCTAATTTTAACCTAGATCAAATTAGGAAAGGAGAGTTCGGGTTCGGGGGCTTGATATTCGACTTAATTAGGGTTCAATTACTTTCATTACCCCTAGAAGTCGTTTTTCCTCTACTTAGTTTAATTACGGCTTATTACGAGTCGTTTTTAACCTAAGTGTGCGCTTCTGTTTTTTTTATTTTTTAACATTTTTTCGACAGAAAATTAAAATAGAAATTAAAATACCAAAACTAGGGTTTCGGAGGCAGAATTAGGTCAAGTTTTGTTTTCGTCCGTGGCTACGGACCTAATGTCCGAACCCACGGACCCTAGTTAACTTAATTACACAAAAAAGTCAAATTTAAACAGAAATGAGATTTTGAAAAGTCCGGGGCCACGGACAGGACGTCCGTGGGCCCGGACATGTTTTATAAAACCCTAATTTTGAAAATAAAAATATCCCGCCACCGTCCGGGGGCGTCCGGCTTTCGGACAGGGCGTCCGGGACCCTGGACATAGCGTCCGTGGGTGCGGACCGACCTCGGACGGCGGCGTTAAGGCTGTTCCTGGCGGTGTTTTTGGCTCAAAATTTATGGATACGTAGCCTGAAAGATTCTAAACATGTTAGTGATCAAAAGTTTTCAATTTGACTACGAATTAAGGACGAAACTTATTGAACAAGTTAGTGGACAGAAACGCAAACAAACCTTAATTCAGAAGCAAAGAAAAGTCAATTCGGTTAGCAATTTCAACCAGAAGTGTATTTAGACCAGAAGGGTTAGAGAATTTGGTTTTTACCCTGTTTTAATTTCGAAAACTTGTTGTTACTTCACGTCGGGAATCTCTGAAAGCCTCGTTGGTGGCCGATCCGGTTCGACTTTGACCCAAGCTTCTGACCTCTTCTTCCTTGTGTTTTTAAGCACGTTTTGGTTCTGTATTTGTGGTGTTTTGATGCTTGGAAGTTCAATGGGAGAAGAACGAATGTGTTTTTGGTGATTTTGGGATGATTTCGGTAGAGTTTCGGTGTTGGGAGTGTTGAAAACGTGGGAGGCAAGTAGACGGCTGTGTTCTCTGACTATGGGGATGATCTCCTCTGCCCTAGGTCGTTTTTTGGAAGGCCTTTTATAGAAAAAGCATGGCCAAGTTGATAGAACAAGATTTTTATCTAAAACCTTGATTTTGTGCTCTAGAGAATCTGATTTTTTAAAATGTGCTACAGGTTGATAAAAATTCCGAAATTTTAACCAAAGATAAAAGAAGATTTTTAGGAATTTTGAGAGTTGGAATCAGGTTATTTCGATAAATAACCAATTAGATAAAAATATTACAATCTGGAATCTCCCATAATTCATAACTTACTATTGAAAAGTCGAAATAACAAAATTCTAACGGCATTATTCTCTAATAATCATCCTCTATCTTGTGTTAAAATTTCATGACATTTTGTTTTGATTTCGATATTTTCCAGAGGAGAGGGAAAATTGCAAAAATGATTGAATTTCTCTTTTAAATTTTGGGATAAGGTTCCAAATAAAATAATTTCAGGTTTATGACAGTATGTAGTCATGCTAACCATGTGACAATTTTATTTTAATTTTGGAAACCTTTTAATTTCTATTTTGAGGCTATTTCATGTGTTAATTATTAAAGAAATTAGCTTATAATATGAATTAAAAGCTAAATTTCTAGAATAAATATTATCAGAAAGTCATGAAATACCTTTCATAATGACTATGATATTTAGAAGTGTCTGGAGATAATGAACAAGTCATATAAAAATAGAAAATCCCGATAATGTCCTTGGAAAATCCCGCCTTGGTGCTTTTTGACCCCTTTTGCCCTTTGTAACACGTATGCCTTAGAGACTACTCCGGGGGGTTGAAATTTTGGGTATAACAACCGGTAACCTCGAATGCGCATGAAAGGCTAGTTAACCACTATTAGGTAAACGTAAGAGAACGGTATCCGGTAATAACATTTCCGACTTAAGGAACGTTCTAACCACGACTATGCGTGAGTTAGTCATGTGATGTTTGTGTGTGATATTTGTGTGTGAATGTATGACTCTCTCTTCCCTTGTGTGTGTCTAACAAGACTTAACCCAATGTTTGTGATTGTTTCTTAAGTTCAATGTTGAACTTCTAACAAGTGCTAACGGGGGAAGTGAGGAGTCCGGTCTGTTCCGGCCACACGTGTGAGTATGGGAGTCGATGTCATAACCGGTTCGATTCTCTTTGTATGTTATGGTTGTTTTCCAATTTGGTTTCTAACCTTCCCTTTAGCTTAACCAAGGCTATTTTACTGACTCACGTCGGGCCACAGGGGCATACTATGTTTATGTTTGTTCGGTGTGCTTGGATCACTATATCCGAGGCACCTTGTGTTAAGTTATCCGTTCATTTAACGAGACGGTAACGAGTTATGTAACGAGCTTATCATGAGACTGGCAACATTCTCTAGGCTACAAGTGAACTGACTATGTTTGGGCCGGTTCATAAAGGGAACCGTTCCCGTTATGTTATGTATTATTGTTGTGCTGCAATTCTTATTGCGATGTGATGTGATATGTTGTTAAGATGTGGAGTATGTGGATTATGGATATGAATTCCAGTTTATTGTAAGAGGCGTTTAAGGATAACCCGATTGGTGGGTATGTGTCGTCTATTAAGGAAATAGCTCCGTTAAAGGAGAAACACTCTAGGGGTTAAAGATCACAATGAGTGATTTGTTAAGTGTAGTTGTATTGGATGTTTTAATGAGCCATTGTTGTGCAGTGTAAAGTGTTGTGTATTTGTAGTTTACATGCATGATTCAAATATAATCAACCGCATGCTAAGACGACAAATAGTTGTGCGTGGCCCGGTAGCATGCGGGCTGCGGGATTACCATACCAGCAAAGGTGCTGAGCCCCTGGGGGGCCACCCTTTTCTCTTCTTTTCCTATTTTCAGGTACAAGGAGCTGGAAGCCGTTCGAGAGTAGGACGGGGTAGTCGTATGTACATGGGTAATCTTCTAAGTTATATATGTACAGTAGGTGTAGTAAGACCGAAATTGTTATCGGCATTAGTTTGTGAATACTCGGTACAGTCGAAAGGTGTATGTTGTTGTTGTTGTTAATGGAAAGGGACAGTAATGTGTAGTCGCTCGGGAATCTAGTCCTTCAGACCGGTACAATGTATATGCAAAAGCCTTGTTAGCCACGTGGGTGGTTAACAGCGTGTAACACCAACGAGTTAAGTAATGTGATGAAGTATGTTTTCCGCTGCAGTTTGTGGTAAGTGTGTTAATGTTGGATGGGGTGTTACATACACTCTTATCCACTTTACTCATACTTAACCCTAATTCTCAATTCAAGACTCTTGAGACCCTTATGTCATAAATGCATTTTATGTTATTCAATAAACCTTAGAATTTCAAAAACAATTCTTAAGCTCAATACTTTTATTCTTAATTTAGAATAAACATCATATTATGACCTATGATAGGTTTATCTTAGAATACTATACTATTATTTCACAATGGAATGATTATGTATTTTACCAATATCTACTAGATAATCCATTATGATTAAGTTTTCCCCTCAACTTAATTAAGATCTACATCATGTATGTTGGAATCATGGTGTTGTAGATGCACTTTATTATAACCTAATTGAGTTACTAAACTCATTTAGCTTATGTTTAGTTTAGAATGACTTTTTATTACAATCATCTAATAATCTTATCATAAGATGTTAAATTGCTTCTCATCTTGAATAACTATATTATAGTTAACTTAGATTTATCGAACTCTTACGTTTAGTATTCCCAAGATATATTATTTAGTTTATCATTAACTATATAATAAGGCGTTTTAAGATAACCTTGTATGTATTCTTGCTTACATTTAACTTCCTAAATGTTTTATTTTAACACACATTCCCTCTATAGACTATGTATAATCCTTTTATACTAAACGTCAATAAAGTTAAGTCTTAAATACGTCTTAAGTTGTTCACAAAACCTAAGGTTTCAAAGGAATAACTTAATAAATTAATTTCCTTTATTGTATATAGGATAAGCATCATATCTTAACACAAAGTAAAATTGTCTAAGAATTAAACTCTCATTCATAAGTGAAATTGTCAATTACTTAATAAGATAATATATTCTGAAAAATCCTCATACCTTATACTCAAATGACATAATAATATTTTCAGTGTCGTAAAGTGGATCAATATAATCTCTTATGTAACTTAGTTTTATCTAATAAAAGGTTCAAAGGTTTTAAGTATCAAATTCCTATTTATAAACCTTTCTATAAATTCTAACTCCTAAATACCTCACTTAATTGTAAACTCACATCCTAAGTATTGGTAATTAATGTTATAAATGTATTTCATATGGCTTATCTAATGCCAAGAAACTTAAGGATTATTATTTAGATAAATTTCCAAATCATAGTTTAATATAGTTTTATATCATAATCTTTCAAATGATTTTATCTTAAAACATTAAGTTATATTTCAATACCATAAATGTTAAGAAATGATTAAATCTAGACTCACTAATCCACCTCACAGTTAGATGTAAAAGTATTTTATTTATTTTATTATTGTTTATATATTAAGAACATTGAGATGTAAAAGTATTACATTTATTTATCATTAATTATAGAATAAGATCTATTTGTGTAACATTTTATGTAATCTAATCACATTTTTTCCTAAGTTTTAACTTATTAATTACTTAACCCAATTATAGACTTACATTATGGTCGTTGACTAATACTATACATGTATTTTAATACGGTTTATATAAATCTTAGAAATTCAAAGATAACTCTTTAGGTTTAATAATCATAATTTAATACCGCCTAATAAATTTCTTTTAGTAATTATGTAGAGGTTCAGTTTATCTCATTAATTCCTTCATATTATATTTTCTATAAAGTATTTTATTTCTTTTATTTATGTTTAGTATATATATATATATACTAGGATTTATTCAAGACATTCTTTATGCAGTTTTATTGCATTTAATTATTTATATTAACTTTTACACATATCTATATCCAATATATGGTTTATAAAATAAAGTATTTTCCTTAGTTCCAATTAAATATATAACTTCAATTCTATATAGTTAATATAAATGAAGATTAATTTAATCCCTTGATTTAACCTAAGTTACTATTTAATTCCCTTTTATATATGTGTAAATATATATATTTTTCCTTAGTTTTAATCAAGAATGTTAACTTCCATATTATATAATAATTAAATGTAGATTAGTTTAGTTCCTTGATTTAACCTCAGTTTCTATTTTTATTTCTCTCATATAAGTATATATATATATATGTAAATAATATTTTTACTTCACTTAAAAGTTAATTCCCAGAATATTTATAGACATACTGTTACTAAATGTTAGTTTAATCCTTTCATTATTTCTCAACCTAAAAAGTTTATTAATAAACTATACTTTAGTTTTTGTTACATTAAAAACCATATATTATAAGTTATTCTTATGAAAAATTCATAAACACAATTTTTAAACCCATTTACCATTGTCCAAAAATTCCGAAATTAAATATATAGTATCAATAACATTTTAGACATATTATAAAATTTTTATTTCATAAAAATATCTTTTTTATTGAACCAAATAATTCCATAATACCCGTAACTTGCAAAAATCGTAACTTACGTTTAAAAACTCCAAAACCATATTAATTTACATCCAAATAAAGTGGATTTTATAAGGAATCTATGGTTAAAATTTCATGTCAAAATACATTCGGGAAGGTATTTAAATAAATTCAACAAGTTAGGGTTTTATTTTCGAATACATATTATAAATCTTAACCAACTTAAACTTCCCAGATCTAATCTCGGACGTCCGTTCCTTTTAACTACAATCGGACGGCTGACATCGCACGAGTTCTTCAGCAACCCAAACCACGACTCGAGTACTAATTTGTTGATTTCTCTCAACTCGCAGAACCAAATCGACTGATTTTTGTTTCATTGAATCCGAAATTTAATTGTGGTTCTATTGGTACCAATTTCGCTAGCTATCGTGCAGCGCACTGGGATCTCGATTCTGGGTAACTCGGTTTAGGGTTTGTGTCTGTTTCGATTTTCAATCTGACAAATTCTTCCAATACAGTACGCAATAGACTAAATTGATACGTGGGTTTGGTCGAAAATGTAAAATAGATTAGCAACATCGGAAGAACTGGAAGGAAAGCTCACCGGAATTGCAACAACGGGGGAAATCGAATTCGATGTTCTGGAAAAATTCGAACTTTACGAGTTGTCAAGGATCGATCTTTGCAGTTCTATAATTTACAGCACTGATCGAGTTAGGCCGTGTTATTGGGCTCCATTGAAAGATGAGATGTAGCTCTACGGATTGATAACAAGAACTAAACCCAATTCGCAACGCACAAGAAGAAATCTAAGCTGAAAGTCACGAGTTTATACCTTGCAGTTTCCTATGATTTTATGTGCTGACAAGTCGAGAACTTTAGGTGCCTAAATCTTCCAAACGATTACGAACCAGCCTTGGTCATCAACACGAAAGTTTTAGAGGGATTAGAGATCTTAAAAACAAGCTAAAGAACACTAATTTTGGATGAGAAACGAAGAAGTTATGGTGAGACGAAGTTTACCTGAATTCGGTGAAGATTGGAAATCTGGGTGTTGGCTTTGCAAGGACGCAACTTTGGATCCATTTTCCGGTGGATGTAGGAAGAGTTAGGTGATGTGTGAGCTATGGTTGTAAAGATGAGATTAAGGAGAAGAGAATGAAGAAGACGACACTCAAAAATTCGAAAGGATAAGTGAGATACAGCCGTCACAAGTTAGGGCAAAATACTGGTGGAACTTAGCGGTTTTTGTGCTAAGTACCGGCGACCCGTGTGGTCTTGACACGTGGCACTTTTCACAATTTTGGCTCTAAATTTCATTCTATCATAACTTTGGCTAGGATGATCCGTTTTTGACGTTCTTTTTATCAATCTTCATGGTTTTCCATAACCTATTTATTGGTATAGGTTTCATGGGATGGTTTGACCATTCTCAAAAAGTCAACCCTAGCAAGGCTTAAGAAGCATTAGGGTTTCTAGAATTTTATATTGACTTTTATGCTTCAAATCAATGCTCCAAATATTTCTAAAATCTTTATAATATAATTGGAGTGTCTAGGAATTTTTCCAAGATTTATTGACTTATAAATCATGTTATTAAATTCATAATACCATATAATAAAGTAAATTAAATTGTATTATTATTTAGGATTCAATCAAAGAAATCCCCTAAATAATTTTTAAATAATACCATATGATAATTTGATGTTTAATAATATTATTAAGGGTTTGAATAAAAGAAATCCCCTAAATTAATTTAGATTAATTTAGGGGTATTTCAGGATGCGACAGAACTTCAGACCAGTATTCTTTCTGAAGCTCATTCCTCTACATTATCAGTACACCCTGGAGCCACCAAGATGTACAAGGATTTGAAGCAGTTATTCTGGTGGAGCGGGATGAAGAGGGATGCAGCAGATTTTGTCTCCCGATGCCTCACCTGTCAGAAGGTGAAGTTTGAGCATCGCCGACCCGGAGGCCAGATTCAGTCATTACCAGTACCGTGTTGGAAATTTGACGACATCAGCATGGACTTTGTGGTTGGTCTCCCTCCAGCTAGAGGTGGACTGAATTCTATTTGGGAGATAGTCGATAGGTTGACCAAGACAGCCACGTTTATACCTATCAAGGACACATGGAAGGTGCCCAAGCTGGCTGAGGTGTTCACCACAGAGCACATCCGGTACCATGGGGTACCGAAGACGATTGTCTCCGATCGTGACACACGTTTCCTCAGTAGATTTTGGCGTCAGGTGCAGGAGGCGTTTGGTACTCTACTACGCCTTAGCACAACCTTTCACCCTCAGACTGATGGGAAGACCGAGAGGACGATTCAGACGCTGGAGGATATGCTGCGAGCGGTCGCTCTGGACTATCAGGGGAGTTGGGTAGAGCGTCTACACCTGGTGGAGTTCTCCTACAATAACTCCTACCACTCGTCCATCGGCATGGCACCTGAAATACCCCGAAATTAAATATGGCGATTAAAATTATCCTAATAGGTATTTAAGAGCCTAATAATGCTTAAGTAATTTTGGTAAGGAAAAATAAATCCAAAGAAATAAAAAAACGCTTAAAAAGCGAAAAACGCTAAATAAGCGTTAAATAACCATAGGAGGTATGAGACCTCAGTTAGCGTATTATGTGGGTTCCTAGGGTTTAATAAGACCAAAATAATATATGGGAACAATTCCCGAAGAAAATGGATCCAAATAATACATTAAAACGCTAATAGAGCTTTAGTGCACATTTTTCGAGAAAACCCGAAAACGTGACTTTAAGTGGTCAAACGGACCCATAAAAGTTGAGAATTATTAAATAATAATTATTAAGCATTTATGGAAGCTTAATAACTAATAAAAATGATTAAACGAGAAAATTTGGAAAACGGGCCCGGTAAGTGAATAGTACCGAAACCGGGTAAAATAACGAGCGTTTTTTGTAAAAGACGAAAAACCCTCCAGCTAGTAATACTGTGTGGGCCGATTTTTAATCAGTCAAAAGCCCTCTCACACACACAAACACTAGCTAATTAAATAAGAGACCAAAAAGTAAAAAGCAATAAAGTGATAAACAAACCCTCACACTCTCTCACCTCACCTTTCTCTTTTCTCTTTCCTCCATTCTCCTTCCCAGCCATTCTCCCCCTCCTCTCTCTCTGTTTGGGCGATTTTTGGAGCTCCAAGGAGAAGCTTCAATGGCTTCTCATCTTTCCATCCATGCTCCACCTTCATTTGAACTCCAAAGTTAAAAATAACTACATATTTGAACTCCCCTCATCCTCCTCTACACTTCTCTCTTTTCAAAATCCAAAGATGAGGAAGATCATTTTCGTGGGTATACCCCATTCAAAGAGAAAATAGCACCAATGGGTAGCTTGGAGTCTTCTCTCTCCATTAAGGTAAAAATCTCTATGAAAGAACTCATATTTCTCCATCCTTGCTCATAACCGATTTTTACCTCTTTGTAACACTCCATTTTCTCTCTCTCCATTGAGCATAATATCAACCTTGCAATGGTGGTGGATTCACCTTCTTGAACCAAGGGCTAAAAACCCTCCTAAGACACTCCAAAGGTAAACCCTAGAAATCTTGCTTTAAACATTTCAATGAACTAGCATTAATATAAGGGTTAGTATATTAATTGCAATGGTTTTGTGTGCTTGGATGATGGGAAAGGAGTTTGGCAACTCCATTCCCCATATGGCCGATTTGGACAAGAAAGAGAGAAGAGAAGAAGTGGAAAAGAAAAGAGGAAATAAGAGCTTAAGGTAAGAGCTCTTTTTTGAATGGTGAATTTAATGCATTAGAGTAATGGGAATGGGTAAACCAATTTAAAGAACCCAAAATATTGTATTGGTATTGTAGTATTGGAATTTTGGGTGTTTGTGAATTAGTATGTGAATTATAGGCCTTAGAGCCAAGTGTATTGTATATGTGTATTAGTATTGTGGATTGAAGAAGTATTGATGAATTGGTATGGTATTGGTTGCTGGTAGGACCCTTGTAAGGGTGTGGCTAGATTAGGAATGAATTTGATGAAAAAGTGTGTATGTGGAGAAGTTTAAATTGTAGGTAAACTATGGCAAAATTTTGGTAGGAATATGTGCATTTAAGGATGACTTGGTGAATGGGAGAACCAAGGTGTGTATTGGAGTTAATAGAGATGTTTGGTAATTATGTAATAGTAGTTGTAGTGTGAGAAACAAGGAGTGTAAAATCTGTATCAAAGTGTATAAAGATGCATTGGAGAAGTTAGGAAGAATTAGTGTGTAAGGATTGGTGAAAAGAGTGTTGGACTTGGGTATAGGTATTGCAGTTGCTTGGAAATGGATTGGGATGGTAAATTGGCATTAGGAGAGGGAACTAGGTATGGAGGAAATAAGAACCAAAATCTGTAGCAAACACCATTTGGAGAAATAGTGTAAGTGCTGGAATGAGAATGTAGATATATGTGAGTGAATTGGTATGAAAAGGAATAATGGGCTAGAAATGGATTTGAGCATGTTTAGAGACTTAATTAGGTGCTTAAACATGTAGGATTAAGTATAGGAACAATGGGGAATTAATTAGGCAAAGTTTGGTTTGTAACAGATTAAGAGGAACTTAAAATCTGTAAAAGTTTAGCAGGGTCCGGGACCATAGTCCAGGACTAAGTCCCGGACTAGTGTATAAAATCATGCCGAGAGTAGGACTCATGTGGTGGTCCGGGACTTAAGTCCAGTGCAAGGACCTGGACCACCCTAATTAAACATGCCGAGAGTTTTGTGAACTTAAGGTCCGGGACTTACCTTGGATATGAAGACCCGGACCAGTACAAGAATTCCATTCGAGAGTTTTCAAAAGCCTGGGTCCGGGACTTACCTTAAGAATAAGGTCCCGGACCATAGTTGAAATCAGGCCGAGGATTGCGACCAAGTGTTGGTCCGGGACTTAAGACCCGGACAAGGTCCCGGACCAACCAAAAATTGTAAAATTAAGCTTATTAAATGGCTTTTAAGGTAAGGAGGTGAATGGTAACGTTAGTATAAGATAATTAGTACTTAATTAATGATGTTTAAGGGTCATTAAAAATATAAACAAGTTGGGGAATTAAATAAGAGAGTAGTAAGTATATGAACATTAAGTTAAACAGAAACAACGGGACAACGGGGTAAGTACGGGAGTAGTAGTAATGTGTGTATTGGAATGCTTAGTATTAATTGAACCATTTGACATGTAGTCATTGGTTCGTGGATAAGAATCAAGGAACAAGAGGGAACCAAAGGAACAAGGGAGCACCCTGTAAAGTGAATCTCGGTAAAAAGGTATGATTTCTTCATGCCCTATATCCTAATCTGGTTACCCCGATTTGTGTGCTTATTTGATCACCTAATAAGATAAATGCATGAATCGGACTATATTGCACTTACTTGTGCTTGTTTACATTGTTCTTGATATTTGTCTTGAACAATAGTTTGTATAATTCATGAAATATATGAATGATGATGAACTGTATTCGAATCTTGTATTGTACTTAAGTATTGTATTGTATTCTGTATGAATGTGTATTGAGCAATGTATTTGTGTATGTGGCTTGAGTGAATGACTTCTACTAATTCCTAACCACCTAACTCCTAACAAAAGTACTAAGTAAATTGGAATGAGTAGAAGTCCGATATAGCTTCGGCCACGCGTGAGGATGAGGAGACACAAGAGGTTGGATCCGATTCCTGGTTCTTAAACTGGTCCACGACCCAAATCCCTTAAATGGGTAGCATCCTAGATTGGTGAACCAAGTAAATCCCGATGGTGAGACCGAGTAGTTCCCCGGGCCGGAGGTCCCGACGACTTGACTTGAGTAAGTAAGTATGTAAGAGTATGAGTATGTATGCGTAAGTACTGTGGAACGAGTAAAAGAGTAATCTCCACCCGATTAACCGGGTGGACCAATGAAGCTAACAAGTATGGATTATTGTGTATGTATTGCGTAAGTACTATGTATGTATCGTGTATGTGTAGCCCGGAAGAAGGTAAGTAGGAATTTGGTGGACTTGTATTGTCTTCCTTGTGTGTATGGTACTGTGTGTATGTATGTGTGTCTTGTAAAATATTGTAATATTGTGTATAAGAGCATGTATGCATGTATGTTGAATGAAATCAATTGCATGTATTCGACCAAGTGGTCCGCGTACCCTCACTAGTACGCAGGGTATGCGGCTATCATGCTCAGCGAAAGCTGACCCCCTAGGGGGAACGTTTTTAGTGTGCAGGTACTGGAAGCAGACATGATCACGGTAAGAGACCGGCGACTATACTTGGATAGCTAGAATGAATTGTAGTTAGTAGAGAATCGTAAAAGGCTTGGAGCCTTGTATGTAGTTGTGAGGAATGGGTAGTTGTAGACTCTAGATGGGTATAGATGAACTTGGAAGGAGTATTGTATTGGTATTTGGAACCTAGTAAACTCGGTTGTGTATATTGTATTGTATGGAATGTAAAGGAGCAAAGTGTTGAATGGAACATTGTAGTATTTCCTTGGTCAAAGGAGTATGTATTGTAGATGTGTAGTACTCGGGATTCCGGTCCATCAGACCGATGCTGTATATAGTAGTAGTAGCTTTGTTAGTCACGTGGGTGACTAACGGCATTGTATCACCCACCGTATGTAAGTATGTACCGCTGCGTGAATCTGGAAGTACGAGGAGATTAGACGGTAATGACAGTATTAACGGTAGGGGTGTTACAAAAAGTGGTATCAGAGCGAAGTGTCACTCTGATGACTGGAAATACTGAGTTTAGGAATACTGAGTTAGGAATTAGAAGCTTAGGGCTAAGGGCTGAGTGATAGCATTAGAGAGATGCTAGTTAGGAACTCCCGGTGAGTACCGGATACCTACAATACCAGACCCGCCCTCCACAAATCCCTCGGTATAACTTGGGAAAGTACGCCAGAGAGAAGGAAAGTCCTCTCATACTTGGGAAAACCCGGTCTGGCAGTTGTGAAGCAATCACACAGTAAACAGAAATCGACATATGGTAGATTCCAAGAATTGGAAGTCTCGGAGATGGATCCCGGTTGAACAATAGTACCCGTGCTTAATCGCGGTTGAATGAGCACTCCAACCTTAAGGAGGCTACAACTTACAACAGCATGGGGCGACATGCTTAGCAGTCGTGAAACCTGGCTAGTCAACCAGCAGCAGGAAAAGAAGCACTAACCGTGCAACGAAATGGAAAAGGAGCAGTAATGGAACCCAAGACACAAGTCTATGGAACAGTAATAGCTAAATAGCACCACCAACGGTAGGCTAGCTGACTAAGGACATAGTCAGGAACGGTTAACTCCAAAACTATAACGCCACTAAGGTTACAATACATGGCCAACATAGCTCAGACAGCTACAGGAACATTCACAAGATGTAATCTGACGCAACTACAACCGTAGTGCCTAAACCAACATAGGCTCAGTAACCACAACAAATGTGTGGGAACGAGCAACAAGGGAAAACACAGAACAAATAATTAGGGATCTCCAGGGATTGGAGGAGTACCCCGGTCAATGACAGCCATGTCAAGATCACAGAGGAACTACTTAAACGATCATGTATCCAAAGCATAGATCAATAAGATCAAGGGAAGAGTCAACAAGACTACCCATATACGAGTGGAAACCACATCGTGACCGGTATAGGTTTACCCAAAAACCACCAGTACCACGCACTTGCCACGACAAGTGCAGTAAGGACAGAAACATGTAGAGGAACCCTAACACACCACAAGTACATAGTAATGTACTGTGGCCGTAACGGAACAACTACAGGATCACACATCCTAAAAAAAAACTGGAAGAATGGAACCTTGGAAAGGCCTGACGGCCTGACCATTGCACAAAGGACATACCAGTCAGCAAGAAGCTGGACTCGGTCAAGAACTCAAGCATGGCTATGCCATGGCGAACTGCTTTTAACACCGAACTGTTATTTCAAAACCCAATTTTTCTTTCAAATCACAACCTTTCTTTTAAAACCTTGGATTTTAAAACCAAACCAACAGAATTACGGTGAGTATCATAGAATGATACAAGAGGAGTTGACAATAGAATACTTCACCTAGGCTTGTGACGAACACTACGAGTGTACCCAATTACGGGATGTGGGACGACCGCACTCCGAAGGAGCTTGTGGGCCTGACAGATAGTCGGGTAAGTGGTAACGTATCAACAAGGAACCCCACGTATGTATACATGTGGTGTACGAAACACGGGAAGTAGTCAACTCCGTTCTACGGACCATGAGTAAGTTCAAACTAGAACAGCTAGACACTTCAGACGATCAAGGAGAAGGAATCCAGCTAAGTAATAAGCATAAAAGAACTCAGGGACTCCATTTAAAGATAAGGAATGAGGACTAGGAAGCGCAAAGAGCGCAGACTAGTAGGTATAGACATCGGATATGTCTCAAGGACTACAAACAATTACATGACAGCTGGAAGGGATACCCAGCCTGAACACAGTAAGGTAAATGCCTAAAGTGAACACAACGATGCTCTACAAACGGGACAGAGCTCCCAAGAGCAATCACAAGATTACCACAAGGTATAACCCATTATTGAGGAGAATATTAAACCTAGTCTAAAACACTAGGAGAAGGTATAAACAGTCTACCCAAGAACGGGAGACGTTATAACCCTAAAGGGAATAACTCAAGTAAAATACCACAAAGCGGTATAGTGGACACGACATATCATGAACACTAGCCGGATGTAACGGCGTAACCAACAACACCCAAGAGCAATCCTCGAAGGGGGTCTGAGTTCACAACAGTCGAATAAGCATCAGGATAAGAGCGCGGGAGCTAGAACGAACACTCGGTTAAGACACCGAAGGGATTTCACTTAATAGGAAATACCCTAAATTATCAGAAGGCACGGGTTAACATCAGATTGCCAAAAGGGCCTCCTATGAACGGAAGCGTGATGTCACGACTTACCATGGAGCCCAGCAATACCTCCAACCTATGGGGTATACAAAGAGTGGAAACATGCATGAGCAGCTTGCGAGAGCATAGCTTGCAGCAATAAGGCATAAAAGCTAGGAACCAACTACGTTATGTAACTTGAACGGTTGCAAAACCCACACCATTAGTAACAAGACTTGCGAGAGATATTGCCTCATACGACAAGAAATCAACAACTGGACCATCAATTCAAACCCAACTTCATGAGTGTCTTGGACTAATGGCTATCACAACGTCACCGTCACTAGAGCACCACCCTAGCATACAATAGACAAACTCTTAATTCTCCTTCACGCCTCCTGTAGAAATGGTAACACGGAGGCATAAAAATCGTAATAATGCCAACATTGGACTAGTCCACACTTGGACACTACGAGAACCCAAGTGAAGATACCCCTCGTTAACCAAAGACCACCAACGTGGTAATGGTATGAACCCTTAGGAAAGGCTTCCATATACAACAACAACAATCTTGCGCATAGAGTTATTGCCAAGAGACAATCAAACAAGAAAGTGAGACTTCCGAACCACCACGCCTACAAGAGGCTATGGACCGGAGAAGCACATCGCTTAAGAGCATCGAAGCTCGAAGGAGTAAGCATACTCCATATGCACCCACATACGTGATCAACCATTGTGTAAACACCAAATTGGTAAATCTTGTCATGAGACCTATGAGTGGCAACAAGCCTTTCAACCAGAACTTCATTTACTAATGATAGAAAGGGACAGAAAACCCTTGAAGTTCCTTGGGACGTCCCGGTGATGTACATACCCAAGTAATACTACACAGCTAGAGCCTATATCCAATGCTCAGCTTAGGGAGGACAGTAATTGTCAAAAACAATCAATGTGAGTGCACATTGCACACCATGAGTGACCAACGCTCAAGAGAGCTTGTAACCCGAAAAATTACTTCATCCATTATGAACCATGACACTTGGTAAATCATATCACAAATGATGATAGAATGTGAGGTAAGCTAACCTACACATAAAACCCAAGTTCCACATTGGGAAGATAATAAGATTGCGGTATGCTACGACAACCGTCATACACACAAACACAGGAAACTCCTAGTGTATTTACACCATAAGGAAATGGTGCCAATAACAATGGCAATAAGTGAAGAGGAACTACCACAGTACCAGGAGAAGAGGTGGAAGCCTCATTCGGACCGTAGAGATGGGAGGCCGAGATATGATGGAGACTAGAGGGGTGACTAGAGGCGAGGTGACCAGTCCCAGAACCAGCCTCAGAGAGGAGAGCCAGATGGGAGAGACATTTCTACTGTAGGAGGTGTAATAGGGAAGGACTGTGAGGGTAATGTGATCACCTGTTTTCATTGTGGTAAGCGGGGTCGCCAAGTATTTGAGTGCTTCCAGAACCCTCAGGGAGGCAGTCAGCAGAGAGGCTACAATGGCGACCGTTCCTACAGGCAGTCTGACCAGTAGAGCAGAGGGCTAAACCTAAACAAATGTGGGGATGCTCCCTAGTGTAGCAATGGGGAGGGAGGAAATGGAGGTAATAGGGGCCAAGGGGAGAATCGAGGTACCAAACAACGGGCTCCAGGCAAGATAAACGTGATGAGTTGGGCCGAAGCTCAGGCCGAAGCAGATGTGCTAGCAGGTACCTTTACTGTTCTTGGTACTCCTATGTGTATTATTTTTTATACTAGGGCTACTTATTCATTTATCTCTGATAGTTTTGTTGGGAAATTTGGAGTAGAAGTTAGTGAAACTTCCCTTGTAGCTGTTTCTATACCATTGGGAAGGGTGAGTACTTGTAAAAATGTGATGAAAGACGTAGGTATAGATATAAAAGAGGTAAACTTTGTAATTGACTTGATCTTATTTACTTGTTCGACTTTGACATCATCCTGGGGATGGACTGGCTTAGTAAATACAAGGGGATGATAGACTGCAGCGAGCGGAAGATCATTCTAAGAGGGCCGTCGGGACAAAGAGCCTCGTACAAGAATGTGGAGGAGAAGCTAGGAGTGAAGATTGTCTCAACAATGACAATCCTCTCCCAATTGAAGAAGGAACAGTAGGAATACCTTTGCTACGTTCAAAATTTGAGCCGGGAGACAGACAAGAAGGACGAGATCCGAGTGGTGAGCGAATTCCAAGACGTTTTCCCAGACGAGATCCTGGGTATGCTGCTAGACCGGGAAGTCGAGTTCAGCATCGACCTGGTGCCGGGGACAGCGCCCATTTCAAAAGCCCCTTACCGGATGGCACCATTGGAGTTGAAGGAGTTAAAAGCTCAGTTGGAAGACCTCTTGGAGAAGGGATACATTCGTTTGACTGTATCGCCTTGGGGAGCCCTGGTCCTGTTCCTGAAGAAGAAGGACGGGAGCTGAGGCTATGTATTGACTATAGAGAGTTGAACCAGATCACAGTGAAGAACAGATATCCACTGCTAAGGATATATGATCTTTTCAACCAACTTTTGGGTGCAGGGGTCTTTTCGAAGATTGACTTGAGGTCGGGTTATCACCAGCTCAGAGTTGTAGAAAGAGATGTCCCGAAGACAGCCTTCAGGACCAGATATGGACATTTCGAGTTCTTGGTGATTCCCTTTGGGTTGACTAATGCTCCATCCATCTTTATGGACCTCGTGAACCGATTTTTTAACCCTTACTTAGATCGGTTCGTGGTAGTGTTCATAGATGACATCTTAATCTATTCCAAGGACGAGCAATAGCATGAGGAGCACTTGATATTGGTGTTGCAGATATTGAGGGAGCAGCAGTTGTATGCGAAGTTCTCCAAGTGTAATTTCTGGCTAGATCGGGTGGCATTTCTAGGCCACATCATCACCAAGGAAGGCATTTCAGTAGACTCATCAAAGATCCAGGCTATGAAGGAATGGCCAAAGCCGAGCAACTTGATAGAAGTTTGAAGCTTTCTGGGCTTGGTAGGGTACTACAAATGGTTTGTAAAGGACTTTTCGAAGATAGCGAGGCCTCTCACTAACCTTATGAAGAAAGTGGTTAAGTTTCAGTGGAATGATGACTGCGAGAAGGCGTTCCAGATGCTAAAGGAGAGGTTGACCACATCTCTAGTGTTGACTTGGCCTCCAGGGATAGATGGGTTTGAAGTATTTAGTGATGCGTCCAAGTATGGACTAAGATGTGTTTTGATGCAGCATGGGAAAGTCATAGCATATGCGTCGAGGCTGTTGAAGGAGTATGAGTCCAGATATCCAATGCACGACCTGGAGTTGGCGTCCATTGTTTTTGCACTCAAGATTTGGAGACACTACCTCTATGGTGTCTCGTGCAAAATTTACACGGACCATAAGAGCCTCAAGTATATTTTCACACAGAAGGAATTGAACATGAGGCAGAGAAGGTGGTTAGAGCTGATCAAGGATCACGATCTGGAGATTCTGTATCACAAGGGGAAATCTAACTTGGTGGCAGATGCTTTGAGCAGGAAGAGGAGTCATTCAGTAAACTCAATGTGGGTCATTCCAGACGAATTGGTTCGTGACTTTTAGAAGTTGAACTTGGAAGTAATTGAGTCATGAGGCATTGATCAGGAGGTTAAGTTGTTCCACATGAGCGTCTCCTTCAACATCTATGGGGAGATACTCAGGGGACAGCCTTGTGATGTGAAGTTGAAGCGAATATGGGAAAAGATGAAGGAGGGTAAAGCAGAAGGTTCCGAGATCCACAAAAATGGCAGCCTCAGGTTCAGAGGCCGTTGGTGTGGTCCTCAAGATTGTGCAAACATGAAGGAGAGACTGGTGAAGGAGGCTCATAATACTCCCTATTCATCCATCCAAGCGAGGATAAATTGTACAAGGATCTGAAGAAGTTTTTCTGGTGGCCGGAGATGGAGCGAGAGGTGGCAGAATTCGTGTCTAGATGCCTCACCTGCTAGAAGGTGAAGTTTGAGCATAAGAGGATGGGAGGACTGTTGCAGCCTTTAGAGGTACCCAAATGGAAGTGGGACTCAATCTCTATGGACTTCGTGGTTGGTCTACAGCCAGCGAAGGGTGGAGCGAACCAGATCTGGGTAATTGTGGATCGACTCACCAAGTCTGCTCAGTTCATACCTAGGAAGAGCACTTGGTCTATAAGTCAGCTGGTATATGCGTACATAAAGAATGTGGTAAGATATCACGGAGTACCACAGACTATTGTATCCGATCGAGACTTGAGATTCTTGGCGCATTTCTGGCAGCAGTTTCAGAAGGCCATGGGCACAAAGTTGAAGTTGAGCACTGCATTCCATTCAGCTACCGACGGTCAGACGGATAGGACCATCAAGACCTTGGAGGATATGCTACGGGCGTGTATCATGGACTTCCAGGGATCATGGGCAGATAGGCTACACCTAGTAGAGATTTCATATAATAATAGCTACCACGCCTGTATTAAAATGGCTCCTAATGAGGCTTTATACGAGAGGAAGTGCAAAACCCCTTAGTGTTGGAGTGACATCAGTGAGACAGTAGTATTGGGACCTCAGCTGATAGAGGAGACGATGGAGCATGTTCGAATCATCCAGGGCCAAATGAAAGTAGCTCAAGACAGGCAAAAGTCCTATGTTGACTTGAAGAGGAAGCCGGTTGAGTTCGACGTAGGGGACAAAGTCTTCATAAAGGTGTCTCCCGTGAGAGGGGTAACCAGATTCGGGAAGAAAGGGAAGTTGAGTCCTAAATTTGTGGGTCCCTATGAGATTTTGGACAGAATTGGGGAGGTGGCCTATAGGCTGGCACTTCATGGTAAGCGAGACAGAATTCATAATGTTTTCCATGTCTCTCAGTTGAAGCGATATGTTCCCGACCCGTCTCATGTCCTACAGCATGAGGTGTTGACATTAGAGTAGAATCTGTCATACGAGGAATATCCCATCAAAGTGTTAGACACTAAAACCCGAGAGACCCGATCGAAGTCCACTCGAATGGTCAAGGTGCTATGGTCAAATAATGGGACTAAGGAAGCAACATGGGAGGTCAAAGAGGAAATCAAGAAGAAATATCCTCAGCTTTTCGAGCAGGTAACAGTTTAAGATTTGAGTCAATGTTCAGTTGTTTCCAGCGTTCAGAATCAACTTTCTATTTAGGGAATTGATTATGATTAGCTTCGAGGGTAAAGCTTTCTTTTAAGGGGGATGAGATGAAATACCCGCAAATTTTGACATAGGATTAATTTATCATATAGTAGGGATAAATGGGATGTTATATGGTTAGACGGGAATAGTATTAATAAAGGCCCAGTGAAGCTACATAATTCTCTTACCTTCTAAAATAATTATAATGATTACAATTCCTTTATTCTCACCAATATTATATATATATACATATATATATATATTTCTTCCCAACTCTACAGACGTTATCATGTCCATCAAATCCTAAGAGTTCAAATTTGACTTTGCTACTCATAATAAATTATTATTATTATTTCTAGGAGCACGAATTGGATTTTACTTCTTCCTAAAATATCTTTCTCTTCCTAAATTTTATTTAGCATCAAATACATTTCCCACTCTTCACGATCTCCACCCATCTTCTAAATTATTTATCAAGTAACTAATTATTGTTTTAAGGGAAAATTACATTGCCCACCCATGACGTTTGGCGAAATTACACACCCCACCCACGAGGTTTCAAAAATTACATTGCCTACCTATGTGGTTTCCACAATTTTACATTCATCAACTTTTCTAATATTTGATCAACTTAAAAGATGGTTAAATGTTGTTCAAAATTGATGAAACTTTACATGGACAATGCTAAGGTGTTATATTTTTGTTCAATATCAAATCCAAAGTTTTTTAAGGTCATATATGGCCTGTGGGACCCAATGAAACACGAGACACTTTCATCGGGTCCCACGGATCATATATGAGCTTAAAAAACGTTGGATTTCATGTTTTACCAAAATATAACACTTTAATATTGTCCATGTAAAGTTTCATCAAATTTGGATATCATTTAACCATCATTTAAGTTGATCAAATATTAGAACAGTTGCTGGATGTAAAATTGTGGAAACCACATGGGTGGGCAATGTAATTTTTGAAACCTCGTGGGTGGGGTGTGTAATTTGCCAAACGTCATGGGTGGTTGATGTAATTTTCCCTTGTTTTAAATAGGGAAAATTACATCGCCCACCCATGACGTTTGGCGAAATTACACAGCCCACCCACGAGGTTTCAAAAATTACTTTGCCCACCCATATGGTTTCCACAATTTTACATCCAACAACTTTTCTAATATTTGATCAACTTAAAAGATGGTTAAATGATATCCAAATTTGATGAAACTTTACATGGACGATATTAAAGTGTTATACTTTGGTAAAACGTGAAATCCAACGTTTTCTAAGCTCATATATGATCCGTGGGACCCGATGAACGTGTCTCATGTTTCATTGGGTCCCACAGGTCATATATGACCTTAAAAAACTTTGGATTTGACATTGAATAAAATTATAACACCTTAGCATCGTCCATATAAAGTTTCATCAAATTTGGATATCATTTAACCATCTTTTAAGTTGATCAAATATTAGAAAAATTGCTGGATGTAAAATTGTGGAAACCACATGGGTGGACAAAGTAATTTTTGAAACCTCGTGGGTGGGCTGTGTAATTTCGCCAAACGTCATGGGTGGGCGATGTAATTTTCCCTTTTAAATAAATATATCTCCTTAAAAGATATTTATCCATCCTTATCACCTCTTAATGATCAACTATTCTTTTGCCTATTTTGATTTCAATTAAGTAATATCTTCTTATTTTTCTAACTCATTGAATCTAGACTCTTCTATGGATTACAACATTATTTACTTATTCACCTTCAAATTATTATTGTATTACTTGTTAATTCATTTTCCAAATTATTTTACCACATTGATTATTAATTTTTCCTCCCTTAAATTAAATACACAAAATTAATTTATTATTATAAACCCTTTCTTATTTTATTTCCTATTTAACAACACGGTCTCACGATCGTCTTCATCGTATTGCTATCACGCTTCCTTCTCTCTCCTCAAACCCTCAAACTCTCAAACTCTCACTCTTCCGATTTTGCTGCTGTCAAGTTGCTTCTCTGGTGCCGAATTAGGTAGAAGGGTAAGGGTAATAGATTGGTAAGGTTCTATAAATTATTTCTATGGTAATTTGGTTGTCTCTGATTGAATCTCTGCTCACAATTCTAGACCCCGAGTTTTCTAATAGGCGCTTCTAGTGATCTAGCTGGGTGATCTCGTTGTGGTGAGCGTATCCAGGTAAATGTTGTGCTCATCATCTTCTACCTCGTGTGTTTTAAAAATTATCAATGGATTGGATTTAATGTGGTTTTGGCGTTGTTGGAAATTTGGGAATTATTTTCCCCCATGTATTCTGGATGCAATGGTTTTTACAATTGGCGTGGATAAATGTTTTGGGAGACTTTCACTAGATTAATTGTTGGCTTGTTGGTGCCTTATGGTGCCCCGTGTAACACCCCGGTTTTTACACCCTAATTTTTTTTTACTTGACCTGTACAACTTTCTACAATATTATACAGCGGAAGACTAAATAACACCTAAGCCAAACCGGAGTGCTACCGCCACACCCACACCAACTAGTGTGGATGCTAAGGCTAATCCACCTACAACCTAACTCCTGGAACATGCTCCAAGGAGTTTGCCACTTACAAATAAATAAAATTCCTAGTTATGTAGGTGTGTTCCCTTGTCCCAAGCTCAAGAGAAATATCACACAAAGAATCAACTTCACCTGCAACCATAAACACAAATCTGTGGCCAGCAAGCAATCACACAAAGGGGCCACAGGCACAAACCAGAAAACGTCAGCAGAGCTGAGTAACAAATATCACACCCTGTAAAATTCATTCTTTCTTTAAAACTCTTTGCATAACAAGTAAGCATCCAACACCATCACACAAGCATAGGCATGCAATAAGAGTATATCACACAGAAGAGTTTACCTGCCCTTTGATTACCATCACATTCGTACCTCGTGAGTCGGTTAAATCTCAACATCCCACTGGAATCTATTGGGATTATGTTAGTATCTGTAACATTCCTAATACTACTCTGTTTACACTTTCATATACTAGACTCTACTTAAGATATATTTTGTACATTTCTAGTTGTGTATTAGGTCTCTTCCTTCTGTAATTGATAAGCCCAGTTCTACTGAGTGAACCGGTCTCTTACTTAGGCTTCCTTTCCCGTTCTTTCTTAGTTAGTCAGTACATCAACTCAATAACTGGATATGTATACTATCATCTTCTCTCGCTCTCTATCTTTCTTCTTAAATGGAAATCAATTGAGGTATTGTTTGAGAAATCTGAGATGGTATCAGAGCAGGAAAACTTATGATCCAGTAAAATGAGTGGAGAGATTCAAGAAGAAGAAGATCCCGATAACAACAAGAACTCAAAGAAGATGACGTCCAACACCAGCAACTCCATCGATCCGTCGGACCCGTTGTATGTTCATGTGACGGAGCAACCGGGACAAGCTTTGGTCCCCAAATTCACCGGCGCTGGGTTTCTTTCATGGAAATGTAACATGCGGCGCGCTCTTCGTACTAAAAACAAGCTAGGGTTTATAGATGGAACCATAAAACCCCCAACAGACGAAGACGCGTTTCGATCTGCGGCTTTCCAACGAGCAAGCTCCCTCGTCGTATCTTGGATAATTTCATCCTTGGCACCAAACATCGGGAGGAGTATTATGTTCAATGACGACGACAACCCAAAGGAAGTTTGGGAATGGCTTTGCAGACGGTTCGAGAAGAAAAACTTGACAACCCTCCATGGAATCAAAAATCAGATGGCGAGCTTCAAGCAAGGAGAAAGCACCGTCACCGACTACTTCATGAGAATGCGGGAGATTTGGGCAGAATACGAGCTCGCCCTCCCCATTGAAGCCTGTGCTTGCTGCAACGCCTGCAAAGCGAAAGAAACCCAGAGGAAGCAGAGAGAACGTGAGGAGATAGTCCATTTCCTCATGGGTCTTGATAAGTCTTATACACACCTTCGAGGACAAATCTTGGCTATGAAGGAGACACCTTCGCTGGAGGAAACATACTCTCTTGTCATACAAGAAGAACAACAAGGGATTCGGCAAATCGAAAAGAAGACAGCGTGCATTCCGTAGCCCTTGCCGCACAAGGATTTTGGAAAACTTCGCTGGTTCTAACAAGCAGAGGACTTACTCGAACTCGGGAAACCCTAAAAGTGGAGCAAGGAAACCAAATCAAAGATCCACCAGTTCAAACAAAAAGGAACCACCAAAATGTACAATTGTGGTAAAACTGGCCACTTCAGAAGTGAATGTTGGTGGCTGGTGGTTTTCCGGGGGACGAAGGGAAGAAATCCAGAAAATCTGAGTGGGTCTGTTACTGATGAAGAACGAAGGGTGAACCATTCAAAGGATGAAGAAATTTCTCAATCCCCGGTGCAAGGTTTCACTGTGGATCAACTCAGTCAGCTGATGAACTATTTTCAGCAGGACAAGAACGACGGTAAAAACTCAACTCACACTGATTTTGGTGAGTTTTCAAGTAAACACCATCTTACACTGAATTTTCTGCCATGCTTAAGTTTGAATAGAAATTCCATACTTGAACAACTTGAGAATTCCTGGATCTTAGATTCAGGAGCAACTGAGCATATAAGCGGAAACAAAACTCTTCTGTCAAACTGCAAACTTGTTGATAGAAATAAACAGATTACTCTTCCTGATGGACGTAAAAATTTTGTTTACTGCACTGCGGATATGATCAAATGGGACTAAATGCCTAAAGAATGTTATGTATGTCCCCTCTGTCAGATTTAATCTTATTTCTGCATCTAGATTGGTAGAAGCTCTGGGTGCCAAGATCCTTTTACTGCAAGTTCTTGCGTGTTGAAAAATTCTGAGGAGAATATTTCTCAAAAGATTGGGAGACAATTTTGTGGATTATATTTCTTGGATATTGCTGCTCTTGCTATTTTTATTGCAACTGTGAATAATGTCCCTTCTGTGTGTGCGAATAGTTATGGCATGTTGGTTGAAGTAGAAAAATCTAGGATCATGTCTTTGTGGCACAACAGATTGGGCCACATTCCCCTAAACAAGATGTGCAAAATTTCTGAAATAGATATTGCTGATCATATTAGCTCAAAGTCTACCATTCTTCCATGCACTACTTGTTTTAAGGCCAAAGCTAAAAGACAAAAGTTTCCCTCATCCAAGATTAAAACAACATATCCTTTTGATCTAATACACATAGATATATGCGGCCCTATGAGAACTAAAACAAGAGAGGGATACAAATATTTTCTCACAGTTGTAGATGATTATTCCAGAGGGACTTGGGTTAGACTTCTTAAACAAAAATCTGAGGGCATGGAACGTGTAAAAGATTATTCTCCTCGTGGAAAAACAAATGAATATATATGTCAAGGCTGTTAGAAGTGATAACGCTAAGGAACTTGGAAAATCTCTTGTAGGAATGGATTTCTTTGCTAGCAAGGGGATAGTGCATCAGACTAGTTGCCCTCATACCCCCCAACAGAATGGGGTGGTAGAGAGGAAACAGGGTCATGTGATGCAAATCGCTAGGGCTTTCCTTTTCCAGTCTGGTTTAGATCATAGTTTTTGGGGCTATTGTGTAGAACAGGCTGCCTACATTGTCAACAGAATACCTAGTAAAGCTATCATGAACTTGACCCCTTATGAAAAACTTTACAACATAAAACCTGATTACAAGAAATAAAAAGCTTTGGGTGCCTCTGTTACATAACTAATATTGACCCTAACAAGGGCAAATTAGATACTAGAGCCTATACTTGTGCTTAGCTTGGTGACTGCAAGAACACTAAAGGTCACAAGGTTTGGTCTCTAGAACAGAACACAGTAAAAATAAGCCGTGACATAACCTTCTTTGAACACATTTATCCTTTGAAGGATGAAAGTTGGAAAACTCTTTTCCACACCAACAAAGAAACCATGGATGTCTTCCCTCCTCCTCCTGAGCAATTTACAGAACCTGATTTTCCTGTTTCTACAAATACAAGACAAGTGGAAAATATAAACACCGAAAACACACCTAACCCCAATTTTCGCACTGTTCAACAAGTTCCCCAGGACCAAGAATTACCAGCTGAGAGTCCAGACAACATAACTGACCCAGTTCCTTCTCAAGATCACACTAATACCGCTCAAGACACTGGTCTTAGGAGGTCTACCAGAACCCACAAAATGCCCAGTAAATATGATGATTATATCTGTCTAACCCCCTCTAAACTGGAAGATCCCTTCTCCACCATTTTGGCTACAAGACTTGATCATGGAAATCCAAACGATTATAGCCAAGCCACTATTAATACCCTTACAGATCACACACCAAAACTCATAATTCTTTCTTGTTCCCTTGGCGAAAACACCAGCACTTTCCTTGATAAAGTCCACAGCCTAGATGAACCCTCAAATTACATTTCAGCCAGCAAGGACCCTAGGTGGATTAGGGCAATGACTGATGAAGCCCTAAAACTCAATAATACATGGTCCATTGTTGATCTTCCTAAAGGGAAGAAAACCATCAGCTGCAAGTGGGTTTATAAAACAAAACTCAAAGCTGATGGAACCCTTGAAAGATTCAAGGCCCGTTTAGTTGTGAGGGGGTTTACCCAAAAACATGGTTTGGATTATGAAGAAACTTTCTCTCCTGTCATAAAACTTACAACCATTAGAGCATTAATCATAATGGCCATTAAAAAAAGGGTGGATTCTAGACCAACTTGACATAAACAATGCCTTCCTCCATGGAGATCTCCATGAGGAAGTATATATGAACATACCAGAGGGTTTGAAAGTCCATGGAGAGAACAAAGTATGTAAGCTACATAAATCTCTCTATGGACTCAAACAAGCCTCTCGCCAATGGTATGAAAAACTCACCAACTTCTTAAAAAATCTTGGCTTTTAGCAGTCTCAAAATGATCATTCCCTCTTCATCAAGTCAAGGAAACACAGCACCACCCTTTTAGGCATTTATGTAGATGACATCTTGGTTGTTGGAAATGACACAAGAGATAAAGATATTAAAGAACAAACTTGATGAGAGAGTTTAAAATAAAAGACTTGGGTAGAATAAACTACTTCCTTGGAATGGAGTTTATGGAAGCTAATGGAGGAATAATCATGACCCAACAGAAGTATTCAAAACAGATAATCAAAGATTTTGGAATGGAACAATGCAGAGCCTCTGCTGCTCCTCTTCCAACCAATCTAAAACTCTTTCATGATTCTGGTCCAAAACTTGAAAATCCAACTATGTACAGATGCTTAGTTGGAAAGCTAAACTTTCTCACAAATACCAGACCCGACATCTCTTTTGTTGTGCAATTTCTGAGCCAGTTTCTTCAAACCACAACAACTGAGCATTTAAAGGCAGCATACCATACCCTATCTTATGTGAAAGGGACATCAGGCTACGGTCTATTTTTCAATAACAAAGATGATTACAACCTTATAGCATATTGTGACTCAGATTGGGCATCTTGCCCAATCACAAGAAGATCAGTATCTGGTTATTACATATTGTTAGGTGGCTGTCCATTGAGTTGGAAGTCACAGAAACAAGTTTCTGTTTCTCTATCTTCTGCTGAAGCAGAAAATAGAGCAATGAGAAAAGTGACCAGCGAACTAAGCTGGTTAAGTAGACTTCTAGCTGAGATAGGATTAAATAACATCACCCCAATTCCACTAAACTGTCACAACCTTGCTGCTATACACATAGCCAAAAAACCCGTATCTCACGAACGCACAAAACACATCGAATTAGACTGTCATTTTGTGCGTGAGAAACTGCAGGAAGGATTGATTCATGTTCAACATCTCCCCAGCAATCAACAACTAGCAGATGTCATGACCAAGTCCCTGACAGGTAAAAATTATCACAGTTTGTTTCACTCTTTGGGTTTACGGGAATGCAGTGATGGTGGCTGATCAGACACGGCAGAAAGAAGCAAAAGATACACTTTACAGATGTGCAAACTGTACCTTTTGAAGGGGGGTATTGGGATTATGTTAGTATTTGTAACATTCCTAATACTACTCTGTTTACACTTTCATATACTAGACTGTACTTAGGATATATTCTGTACGTTTCTAGTTGTATTAGGTCACTTCCTTCTGTAATTGATAAGCCCGGTTCTACTGAGTGAACCGGTCTCTTACTTAGGCTTCCTTTCCCGTTCTTTCTTAGTTAGTCAGTACATCAACTCAATAACTCGATCTGTATACTATCATCTTCTCTCGCTCTCTATTTTCTTCTTCAATGGAAATCAATTGAGGTATTGTTTGAGAAATCTGAGAGAATCACAAAGTGAATTCCACAACTCTCAATTCTCTGGCCCTATGTCCTTAAGTGTGCACACCCCCTAAGGCTAACCATAGCTCAAAGAGTAGATCATAGGACGACCCCAATTCATTGGTAGGAGTCTAATAATCAGTCGCCAATACGGCAAGCCATAAAATGACTTAATATTATGTTGCTCAAATAGCTCTTTCACAATGAGGCTAACCATAGCCTTTCTCAATATCACCATCCAACCAATCAGCAAGTCCACCATCATACAGTATCGCACACAACACAATTTCCAATCCAACATTCATAATCATGAACAACATAATTAGTAAAACTCTTAAATAGATTCTTCACAATTCATGTAATAATAAGCTCCTCCCATGAAATACCATTCACCCACCAGAAACCAGCTCAATCTCTTATCAGTCATAAATCAACATTCAACACAACGATAACTCAAAAATCATTTCCAAAACCTTATAGAAGAATATTACAACACAATCATCCTTAGAAAGGGGTTAAGATATCCACATCATATTTCTGATAAATAGTCAACCAATACCATTCCAAGCCTTTCAAGGCTAAACCAATCAACAAAACACCAAGAACCACACTTACACAATTTTCCTTATTTCCAAGTTTTAACACACATATATGACCTTACAGGGCTCCCTTATATATTTTACACTTCACCATCTCTTAAAACTTAAACCACCAGTCATATTAGGACTATATTGACCAGATAACCATTAAATCCAATAACGAACACACAATTACATATACAAGCTTAAATCACACCTTTTACCCAGATCACTTCCTAATAATTCGAATGACTTCCCAACAGCGTTTCGAACTGAATTTGTGACTATGGATCTAACTTCACAATATAAGATTACCCTCAAGTTTTCAGCTCAAAGTAACCTTGGATACCTTTTAACTAAGTCTCAGGCTTAAAGCACCATTTAAGCCCTCCCACCTCAACCTAGCATTTTTATGCCTAACCACGAGTTCCCACCACCTATAATCAATTATTATGAGTTCATATAGGTATAATAACACACCAAACACAACAAAATCCCATCAAAATCACTCATGTAGTCTTCGAACACATTTTCCTTTCTAAAAGTTTCCTGGAATTTATCGTACTTCCCAAAGGTATTTTTGCCTGAATTTTTGATCGTAGTCTATTATTAACTATGTAAGAACACTGTCAAAATGTCAGCTCAATATCATATATGGTTCGTAAGTTACCATTAACAAGAGTTAAAGCTCAAAATCAGGGTTCAAAGAAAGAAATGGTGTGCATAGTTGGAACCTGGACTCTCCTTGCCATTTTAGCCACGAGCTTACAAGTTCCTTAGTTAATTGAATCAATTTCTTCCACCAACCAATTCGCCCAAGGTCACCAGTTGCTTCTCCCTCCTTGAAATCTTGTTTTTCATTGATTTCTAGCTTGAATTCACTTCCCTAATGGTGGGTGTTGCCTTCTATGAGCTTCTATGGTATTCTAATGGCATAAGGGTGTGTGAAGAAGGCAAGGAAATCAGAACCCAGCTCCCTCTTATAGATGGCGTGAGTGGACTCCAAAAAGAGTTCATTTTACTTCATTAACTAAGTGTAATAATTAAAGAGATAAGCCTTATCCTTAAGGAGCCCTTAGATGAGAGACACCTAGCCAAGCTCTAATCCCATCCATCCATGTGTAACCGGCCATATTAAATGAAGGAGACAAGTGGCATGGCTAATAATGAGAATAAGACAAGAATAGTGAATAGTGATGAGGTTAAGAAAGATGTCTTCATTTACAGCCATCGGATCGTAGATATTTTGCTTGGATTAATCTCCACCCTCCATGTGTGGCCGCCCCTCATTATTAAGATGATAAGCCTTATCATCTTCATGATTATATAAGGACAAGAATAATTAATAAGGTTAGGACACGTGTTTCACCCTCATTGGTTCCAGCTGTTGTCGAATGATAAAGTGACACCTAAGGGAGTTTAGTCATTAATGAAGATGACACAAGGCTTCTCTTGATTGGACCATGTGTAACTAATCATCTCTTGACACCTCGACACTTACATCATCATTATGTCATGCCGACATCATCGCTACATCATCAGTGCATCATCACTGCATCACCACTGCATCATCACTGCATCATCATGGTCATAGTTGACCATTGACCAAGGTTTGACCATTGTCCAATGTTTGACCGAGGATAGACCAAGGTTGACCAAGGTTTGACCACAGTTGTAACAGCCTAGTCTTAACCCACATGTGTGATATTGTCCGCTTTGGGCCGTAACCCGCACGGTTTTGTTTTGGGGTACCATCCCCAAGAGGCCTCACACAGGGAAGAGTATCCCCACACCTATAAGGCTTGGTTCGTGCTCTCTCCCGATCGATGTGGGAGGTGACCCCTACCGTGGGTATCACACTCTACCCCCCTTGGGAGCCCAGCGTCCCCGCTGGCACACCGACCTGGGCCTGGCTCTGATACCATCTGTAACAGCCCAGTCTTAACCCACATGTGTGATATTGTCCGCTTTGGGCCTCAACCCGCACGGTTTTGTTCTCGGGGTACCATCCCCTAAAGGCCTCACACAGGGAAGAGTATCCCCACACCTATAAGGCGTGGTTCGTGCTCTCTCCCGATCGATGTAGATGGTGACCCCTACCGTGGGTATCACAACAGCTGACCGGGGCTTCTTGGACTCTAAGTAACTTCTTGAAATTTCAGTGTTTTTCGGAACTTTCTGAATTAGGGTTTCTCAGGGTTTCTTGGTTGATTCCCGACCCCTAGGGTTTTCTGGTGTTCTCTAATTCGTATGGAACTATGGTTTCCATTAGGGTTACAAAACTTCGGGGTATTACATTCTCCCCCGTTAAACAAAGCTTCGTCCTCGAAGCTTGAACTCACCTCACAGTCACATCATATAACAATAAGACTTATTAACATTATTTCTCCACTATGCGCATTATATCTACATAACAACACAAAGATTCTTAACCACCACAAGTGATTTATATAACTACCTCAAATAATAACCACCTCAAATAATTCACCACTTAAAGTGACAACATTCACCACATAGCAATAAGATAATGGGTTCGTTTGGGGACAGCTGCTGGGGGCTGCTGTCGGGTTCTGCTGCTGGAAATTGAGAAGCTGTCTGCTGACGAATTTTACAAAAGCTGTCAGCTGCTAGTTTGGGTGTTTGGTGGAAGCCTGCTGCTGGTTTTAAAAATCTGTTATATTTTTACATTTACCAAATTGTATGTTGTACTTAGTAAAAATCTGTTAGTTTACGCATGTTACTGAATGAAAAACAGTTTGGCTTTTTTAAAAGTTTTTTCTCCTATGAATTTGATTAATTTGTACAACTTTACATATTTAGTTAATTGCATCTCAAAAATTAAAGAAATGATGATTTCATATCTAAGTAGCACATAAATGTGATCAACATACACACGGCCAAAAAATGTAAACTATTAAGTAGTGTCAAATACACCCATATGAAAAGTGGTTTGGAGATAAGAGAAACATGTTGACCAGCAGACCGAGGAAGAAGAATGAGGAAAAGAAGATGGAGATGGCGCGAAGGATTTCACCCACGGAGGGTAAATGCACGAGAAGAAACGCAAGAGACAAACGCGATCGCAGGGGAATCACAGACACAGCGAACAAAGAAGAAGATGCCAAACACGAGACCGTGTCTGGACACAAGAATGAGATGCAAAGGCAGCGTCTTGGGGTTTCGCCAAACGCCCTCAATAATTTAGATCATATAAACGTGCCAAATACTTTAAGTGTCCTATTGCATCAATCTCAGATATTAATATTAAACTATCCTCAATTATTTCTCCACTAATCAACACCTACGTCTTACTCCAACCACGCTTCCACTACGCTACTCTGATCTAATTTTCGTGATCACTTACAGGAAGCTTCAGGAATCCTCCAACCCTGCCATGGTCAGTGCCAGTGTTGAAACTATCCTTCCACCTCAATTTGTGTTCAGTTTCCCTTGATCTGACCAGGATCAGAGTCAACCTTCCACGTCAAATTCAAGCAAACAAACACAATTCCCATCCCCACTGCTTGTCAAATTTTTAAGCCTAGATTTAATCTTAACTCAACCAAAGCTCCCTAGAGACCAGACCTGGCTCTGATACCACTCTGTAACACCCCGGATTTTACACCCTAATTTTTTTTACTTGACTTGTACAACTTTCTACAATATTTTACAGCGGAAGACTAAATAACACCTAAGCCAAACCGGAGCGCTACCGCCACACCCGCACCAACTAGTGTGGATGCTAAGGCTAATCCACCTACAACCAAACTCCTGGAACATGCTCCAAGGAGTTTGCCACTTACAAATAAATAAAAATTCCTAGTTATGTAGGCGTGTTCCCTTGTCCCAAGCTCAAGAGAAAAATCACATAAAGAATCAACTTCACCTGCAACCATAGACACAAATCTATGGCCAGCAAGCAATCACCCAAAGGGGCCACAAACACAAACCATAAAATGTCAGCACAGCTGAGTAACAAATATCACACCCTGTAAAATTCATTCTTTCTTTAAAACTCTTTGCATAACAAGTAAGCATCCAACATCATCACACAAGCATAGGCATGCAATAAGAGTATATCACACAAAAGAGTTTACCTGCCCTTGGATTACCATCACATTCGTACCTCGTGAGTCGGTTAAATCTCAACACCCCACTGGAATCACAAATAGGGATGGCAATGGGTCGGGTTTGGGTCGGGTGGACCATCACCCGCACCCGTCACCCGACTTCATCCGCTCCACCTGTACCCGACCCGTCACCCGTTATGTATCACCCATCACCCGTTTCACCCGTCACCCACGGGTGAAGCGGGTGAACCCGTTTACCCATTTACCCGTTTGTTTTTCTTTTTCCTTCTTCGCCACTAAGGTTTGCAAATTACTGTGAGTGGAGAGAAAATAGAGACACAAAGCATGTATGTTCTATGTACGCCGGTTAGGATTGCAAAATTTACTTCAGAGAAAATAATGAAATATTGCACAGAGCATGTACGTTTCATGTTCGCCAATTATGGTTGCAAAATTACCACGAGTGAAGAGAGAAAATAGAGGCGCAGAGTATGTATGATCAATGTTCGCCTGTTAGGATTGCGAAATTACCTTCAGTGAAGAGAATGAAAAGCTTCGTAGAGCATGTAAGTATTTGTTTTTCAGTTAGGGTTTCAAAACTACCGAGAGTGAAGAAAGAAAATAGAGGCATAGAGCATCTTTGTTCCATGTTTGCCAGCTAGGGTTACAATTACCTTCAGTGAAGATAATTAGAAACTGCGTAGAGCAACTATGCTAGGGCTGTAAAAATTAAGAGTGGTGAGAATAAAGAATGGCGCAGTCACCCAGAGCATGAATGTTCCTTGTTCACTAGTTAGGGTTACAAAAATCATGAGTGAAGGAGAATGAATAATAAATAACAATTTAACATATAATATATATAATCTATGCGGGTGAGTGGGTCGGGTGATGGGTGAAAAATGTTCACCCGTCACCCGACCCGCACCCGTTCCACCCGTCACCCGTTTTATGCGGGTTTTTCACCCGGTTTAGCGGGTCGGGTGACCGGGTGAAATGGGTACCCGTGGACCCATTGCCATCCCTAATCACAAAGTGAAATCCACAACTCTCAATTCTCTGGCCCTATGTCCTTAAGTGTGCACACCCACTAAGGCTAACCATAGCTCAAAGAGTAGATCATAGGACGACCCCAATTCATTGGTAGGAGTCTAATAATCAGTCGCCAATACGGCAAGCCATAAAATGACTTAATATTCAGTTGCTCAAATAGCTCTTTCACAATTAGGCTAACCATAGCCTTTCTCAATATCACCATCCAACCAATCAGCAAGTCCACCATCACACAGTATCACACACAACACAATTTCCAATCCAACATTCATAATCATGATCAACATAATTAGTAAAACTCTTAAATAGATTCTTCACAATTCATGTAATAATAAGCTCCTCCCATGAATATACCATTCACCCACCAGAAACCAGCTCAATCTCTTATCAGTCATAAATCAACATTCAACACAAGGATAACTCAAAAATCATTTCCAAAACCTTCTAGAAGAATATTACAACACAATCATCCTTAGAAAGGGGTTAAGATATCCAAATCATATTTTCTGATAAATAGTCAACCAATACCATTCCAAGCCTTTCAAGGCTAAACCAATCAATAAAACACCAAGAACCATACTTAAACACAATTTTCCTTATTTCCAAGTTTTAACACACATATATGACCTTACATGGCTCCCTTATATATTTTACACTTCACCATCTCTTAAAACTTAAACCACCAGTCATATTAGGACTATAATGACCAGATAAACCATTAAATCCAATAACCAACACACAATTACACTTATACAAGCTTAAATCACACCTTTTACCCAGATCACTTCCTAATAATTCGAATGACTTCCCAAAAGTGTTTCGAACTGAATTTGTGACTATGGATCTAACATCACAATATAAGATTACCGTCAAGTTTTCAGCTCAAATTAATCTCGGAAACCTATTTAACTTTGTCTCAAGGCTTAAAGCACCATTTAAGCTCTCCCACCTCAACCTAGCATTTTTATGCCTAATCACGAGTTCCACCACCTATAATCAATTATTATGAGTTCATATAGCTATAATAACACACCAAAATCAACCAAATCCCATCGAAATCACTCATGTAGTCTTATAACACATTTTTCCTTTCTAAACGTTTCCTGGAATTTATCATACTTCCCAAAGGTATTTTGCCTGAATTTGTGATCGTGGTCCAGTATTAACTATATAAGAACACTGTCAAAATTTCAGCTCAATATCATCTATGGTTCGTAAGTTACCATTAACAAGAGTTAAAGCTCAAAATCAGGGTTCAAAGAAAGAAATGGTGTGCATAGTTGGAACCTGGACTATCCTTGCCATTTTAGCCATGACCTTACAAGTTCCTTAGCTAATTGAATCAATTTCTTCCACCAACCGATTCGCCCAAGGTCACCAGCTGCTTCTCCCTCCTTGAAATCTTGTTTTTCCTTGATTTATAGCTTGAATTCTCTTCTCTAATGGTGGGTTTGCCTTCTATGAGCTTCTATGGTATTCTAATGGAGTGAGGGTGTGTGAAGAAGGCAAGGAAATCAGAACCCAGCTCCCTCTTATAGATGGCGTGAGTGGACTCCAAAAACAGTTCATTTTACTTCATTAACTAAGTGTAATGATTAAAGAGATAAGCCTTATCCTTAAGGAGCCCTTAGATGAGAGACACCTAGCCAAGCTCTAATCCCATTCATCCATGTGTAACCAGCCATATTAAATGAAGGAGACAAGTGGCATGGCTAATAATGAGAATAAGTCGAATAGTGAATAGTGATGAGGTTAAGAAAGATGTCTTCATTTACAGCCGTCGGATCGTAGATATTTTGCTTGCATTAATCTCCACCCTCCATGTGTGGCTGCCCCTCATTATTAAGATTATAAGCCTTATCATCTTCATGATTATACAAGGACAAGAATAATTAATAAGGTTAGGACACGTGTTTCACCCTCATTGGTTCCAACTGTTGTCGTGAATGATAAAGTGACACCTAAGGGAGTTTAGTCATTAATGAAGATGACACAAGGCTTCTCTTGATTGGACCATGTGTAACTAATCATCTCTTGACACCTCGACACTTACATCATCATTATGTCATGCCGACATCATCGCTACATCATCACTGCATCATCACTGCATCACCACTACATCATCACTGCATCATCATGGTCAAAGTTGACCATTGACCAAGGTTTGACCATTGTCCAATGTTTGACCGAGGTTAGACCAAGGTTGACAAAGGTTTGACCACAGTTGTAATAGCCCAGTCTTAACCCACATGTGTGATGTTGTCGGCTTTGGGCCGCAACCCGCACGGTTTTGTTCTTGGGGTACCATACCCAAAAGGCCTCATACAGGGAAGAGTATCACCACACCTATAAGGCGTGGTTCGTGCTCTCTTCTGATCGATGTGGAGGTGACCCCTACCTTGGGTATCACACTCTACCCCCTTGGGAGCCCAGCGTCTCCGCTGGCACACCGACCTGGGCCTGGCTCTGATACCATCTGTAACAGCCCAGTCTTAACCCACATGTGTGATATTGTCCGCTTTGGGCCGCAACCGGCACGGTTTTGTTCTCGGGGTACCATCCCCAAAAGGCCTCACACAGGGAAGAGTATCCCCACACCTATAAGGCGTTGTTCGTGCTCTCTCCCGATCGATGTGGGAGGTGACCCCTACCGTGGGTATCACAACAGTTGACCGGGGCTTCTTGGACTCTAAGTTACTTCATGAAATTTCAGTGTTTTTCTGAACTTTCTGAATTAGGGTTTCTCCAGGGTTTCTTGTTGATTCCCGACCTCTAGGGTTTTCTGGTGTTCTCTAATTCCTATGGAACTATGGTTTCCATTAGGGTTACAAAACTTCGGGGTATTACATTCTCCCCCCGTTAAACAAAGCTTCGTCCTCGAAGCTTGAACTCACCTCACAGTCACATCATATAACAATAAGACTTATCAACATTATTTCTCCACTATACGCATTATATCTACATAATAACACAAAGATTCTTAACCACCACAAGTGTTTTATATAACTACCTCAAATAATAACCACCTCAAATAATTCACCACTTAAAGTGACAACATTCACCACATAGCAATAAGATAATAATTTAGATCATATAAACATGCCAAATACTTTAAGTGTCCTATTGCATCAACCTCAGATATTAATATTAAACTATCCTCAATTATTTCTCCACTAATCAACACCTACGTCTTACTCCAACCACGCTTCCACTGCGCTACTCTGATCTAATTTTTCGTGATCACTTACAGGAAGCTTCAGGAATCCTCCAACCCTGCCATGGTCAGTGCCAGTGTTGAACTATCCTTCCACCTCAATTTGTGTTCAGTTTCCCTTGATCTGACCAGGATCAGAGTCAACCTTCCACGTCAGATTCAAGCAACAAACACAATTCCCATCCCCACTGCTTGTCAAATTTTTAAGCCTAGATTTAATCTTAACTCAACCGAAGCTCCCTAGAGACCAAACCTGGCTCTGATACCACTCTGTAACACCCTGGATTTTACACCCTAATTTTTTTACTTGACTTGTACAACTTTCTACAATATTTTACAGCGGAAGACTAAATAACACCTAAGCCAAACCGGAGAGCTACCTCCACACCCGCACCAACTAGTGTGGATGCTAAGGCTAATCCACCTACAACCTAACTCCTGGAACATGCTCTAAGGAGTTTGCCACCTACAAATAAATAAAAATTCCTAGTTATGTAGGCGTGTTCCCTTGCCCCAAGCTCAAGAGAAATATCACATAAAGAATCAACTTCACCTGCAACCATAGACACAAATCTATGGCCAGCAAGCAATCACACAAAGGGGCCACAAACACAAACCAGAAAATGTCAGCACAGCTGAGTAACGAATATCACACCTTGTAAAATTCATTCTTTCTTTAAAACTCTTTGCATAACAAGTAAGCATCCAACATCATCACACAAGCATAGGCATGCAATAAGAGTATATCACATAAAAGAGTTTACCTGCCCTTGGATTACCATCACATTCGTACCTCGTGAGTCTGTTAAATCTCAACACCCCACTGGAATCACAAAGTGAAATCCACAACTCTCAATTCTCTGGCCCTATGTCCTTAAGTGTGCACACCCACTAAGGCTAACCATAGCTCAAAGAGTAGATCATAGGACGACCCCAATTCATTGGTAGGAGTCTAATAATCAGTCGCCAATACGGCAAGCCATAAAATGACTTAATATTCTGTTGCTCAAATAGCTCTTTCACAATGAGGCTAACCATAGCCTTTCTCAATATCACCATCCAACCAATCAGCAAGTCCACCATCACACAGTATCACACACAACACAATTTCCAATCCAACATTCATAATCATGATTAACATAATTAGTAAAACTCTTAAATAGATTCTTAACAATTCATGTAATAATAAGCTCCTCCCATGAATATACCATTCACCCACCAGAAACCAGCTCAATCTCTTATCAGTCATAAATCAACATTCAACACAAGGATAACTCAAAAATAATTTTCAAAACCTTCTAGAAGAATATTACAACACAATCATCCTTAGAAAGGGGTTAAGATATCCAAATCATATTTTCTGATAAATAGTCAACCAATACTATTCCAAGCCTTTCAAGGCTAAACCAATCAACAAAACACCAAGAACCACACTTAAACACAATTTTCCTTATTTCCAAGTTTTAACACACATATATGACCTTACAGGGCTCCCTTATATTTTACACTTCACCATCTCTTAAAACTTAAACCACCAGTCATATTAGGACTATAATGACCAGATAAACAATTAAATCCAATGACCAACACACAATTACACTTATACAAGCTTAAATCACACCTTTTACCCAGATCACTTCCTAATAATTCGAATGACTTCCCAAAAGCGTTTAGAACTGAATTTGTGACTATGGATCTAACATCACAATATAAGATTACCATCAAGTTTTCAGCTCAAATTAATATCGGAAACCTATTTAACTTAGTCTCAAGGCTTAAAGCACCATTTAAGCTCTCCCACCTCAACCTATCATTTTTATGCCTAATCACGAGTTTCCACTGATAAGCCGTAGACTTATCATATTTTATAAGCTAGATTTGTAGTGTTATTAGTTAAAATAAGATAAAAATAGTTAGTATTTGCATTAATTTATATAAGAAGTCATTTTATATGTTCAGACTAATGCTCTTGGTGTTTTTTATGCAAGGAGCAAGTTTTTCATCAAAAACCGGACCTTGCCGGATATGAAGCCGGATCTCTCATGCACGGCGCAAGTACACAGCAGAAATGGGACGTCGCCGGACATGGTGCCAGGTATGTTGTATCCGGCATAAGCAAAAGACGCGCCTATCTACCAATAGATGTCGGTTATTTACCGTTATCCAAACATTAGATGCCGGGTATGATGTCGGATGGAATATGTCCGGCATAAGTGACTTTTCGCGCCAGGGCGGTTTCGACCGTTACGGAAATAGCACGTGTTTAATCCCGATGCCGGATGACTTAGACCCGGCATGAGACCCGGCAGCCGAAGAACTTTTGTCTATAAAAGGCGCAAGAGGCTGAACATTTTGGGTATTCATTCCACCATAATTCCACACACTTACTCCACAGAATAGACGTATTTTCGACTGAAGAACTGCTACACAATCATTCAAGAGAAAAAGAAGAAGATTTGGAGGAAGATTTAGAGAGGGTGAAGGCTATGTCAAAACTCTCCCTTCTTCTTGTATTTCCTTCTTCAATTCATGGGTGATTGAGTAGTAGTTCCTTCTGTCCTTGGTTGGGATGAAACTCTTCTTGTAAACAATATGATTTCTTTAATATAATTTTCAAGTTTATTAAGAGTAAGGTTCTTATTGAAAGAGAATTGGTTGATCTCTTTTTCTCTTCATGCAATTCTTGCTTGTGGAAGACAAGTCCCAAGTAAGATAGGTTAGACTCTCTTAATGGTCTTTCTACTCTTTTTATGAATTAAGAGTTAGTAGTGAGAGTGAAGATTAACCCACATTTCCCATTACTTTGTTCATTTCGTGGCATGATATATGCTCGATTTGTTAATAGGGATGAGTCTTCTGTTTTCTACTCGGAAACTGGAGAAAGAATATGCATTATGACTATGCCGGACGCACTGCCGGGTGGCCAATGTCCGGCAGATTCAATGTCTTTAGGCCCTACACTTACCTTTTGCTAGTCCTCGAGCAAAACAAGATTAGAAAGGACTAATAACTTATGCACAAAACAGATAAACTTTAGAATGAAATGTAGATAAATATTTCCAACTATATGACTCTAATTCATAAGTATCACTTATCTACCATATTCTATCAAAACATACTAATGGGTATAAAAAGATCTTTAAAATCGATCAAAAACTTTTGGGCTATTTTGCAAAAGGGATTTTTGTAATCTCTCATTTTTCAGGTTTCCATCATTCAGCTCTATTTTTCAAGAGTTTCTGAATGTGGCCAAGACTCTCATCAATGGTTTTATGAATCAGCCCTATTTTGCGAGAGTTTCTGAATCAACCATGATTTTTTTGCATTGAAGAACGGGGAATTTAGGAGAAAAAATAAAGGAAAAACTCTCTTTCTTGCTTTTATTCTGAGGCATTTTTTATACAACCTCATGGTATATAATGCTTTTCCTTTGGAAGAAGATTTTTTTTTCTTTTTTTCTTTTTCTTCTTCTTCTTTTGCACAAAAACCCTTTTTAAGATTTTCACCCAAAAGATTTTTCACAATTTGGAAAGAAAAGAATAACACCCATAAGTATATAAAGGAAAGAATTAGGAGAAAAGATCATGTACTCATGTTAATAAAGAGAATCAAAAAGTTAAAAACAGGAATCTATAAGTCATTAGAAAGCTTACCTCTTGAGAGAACAAGCTTTTAGTCATTCCTAATCTTATCTCAATCAACAACATGCAAAAAGTTTAGTAAAACATTGAATAAAACGCAAAACTTATGCATATTATAAAAAAAAACTTATTTTTACTTATTTTTTTAAGGGGGGTCCCTGCCCTACACTTGGCAGGAACACTGTCCCCAGTGTTCGAAAGAAAACGAATAAGTAAAACTCTTTTTTTTTTAATAAAACTTGAAACAACCATAATGAAAGCAATTTAAAAACAATAACATAAAATTAAAGGAGAAAAATTAAATTGGAAGAAAGGCTCCCCTGGTTGATTAGTGAAGGCGTGAGGAGGAACCGCCCTACACTTAGCCTTTTAGGCTATTTGGCATCATTTGAGATCCTTGGCAGGATAGTGACCGAATTCGCATGCTCCCGTGGATTTGTTTGCGTTTGGGACGGGAGTAGACCTTGCTGTCTTGGTTGCGTCAGAAGTTGCTGTAATTGCAACTGCAACGATTTGTGCTCCTTGCGAATGGTCGAGATCTCGTTGTGAGTATCCTGGGTCTTGTTCATCAGGGCTGACATCATGTCACGAAGTTCAGCCATTTCAGCCTCTGATGATGATGCAGGATGGGATGGTCTGAATTGTCTTGGACCTCCCTGGTAGCCGGCTTGACTCTGAAAGTGTTGAGGGGGTTGGTTCCCCTGTTGCCATGGCTGCCGATACCCTTGGTTACTCACATAATTGACTTCCTCAACATGCTGAAAGTTGGGCATGTCAGGGTTTGGAGCGTGTGGTCGTGCACTAACCACGTTCGCCTGTTGAGGAAGTTGATTCATTGCTATTTGCTCCACCACTTTCTGTAGAGCGCTAACCTTCGTGGACGTTCGAGCATTGCTCTCCAACAACTGCTCATGACTTTGCAATAATTTGGCCAATTTGGAGTCACCCTCATCCACCTGATATAGACCAGCGGTACTGCCCCTTGTTCCACCGGTGGCCCATTCCCTAATCTCTTCGCAAAGAGATTCAACCCCACTAAGGAATTGATCTCCAGGCTTCTTTAATATATCTGCACCAAGGGAGGATAAGATCATCGTCTTGCTTTGATTGACCAATCCTTTGTAAAACAACTGAGATAGTTGCTCCTTGGTGAGGCCGTGGTGTGGACATGTGCGAAGCAACCCTTTGAATCTGTCCCAAGTCTCACAGATGTTCTCCGAGCTAGGTTGTCTGAAGTTGTAAATGTCGGCGATCATCTCCAGGGTGCGACTAGGGGGCATGAATTTGTCATAAAATTTGGTTGCCATGCCCTCCCATGTGGTGATGGTACTGGGGGTTAGACTGTGGTACCACTTGCTGGCGTTCCCCGTAAGGCTATGGGGGAAGAGAGCAAGTCTGGCATATTGGAGGACATTATTTGTGGAGGTTAGGCTGTTTGTGTGTTGCAAGAATTTGGTGATGTGGAGCAAGGCATCGTCCGGGTTTGTACCATCGAACATACCCAATTCCTTTATGCATCGTATTTGATGATATGGCTTAAGTTTTTGCCATTCATCGTATTCGTTTTGTGGAAGGAGAGGGAGGTCGATTGCGGGCTTTTGGCCTTGGTTAGAAGGCCGGTTTATATTTCGGATGGTAGGTGCTGCCATGGTGTAGGATCTGCTTTTTGTAGGGTTTGTTGTTGCCTTAAAGTTTGAAGCAGGGTTCTCTCGATCTCCGGATCAAAGTTGGCTAAATTTTCAAGAGTACTTGTTGACCGAAGAAGCATTCACCTTTTAAATATATGAGGAGCAAGACATAACGTTATAATATTAATAAAAAAATAATATAATGACGTAATTAGACTTATGAAAATACAAGAAGAGATATATTTTTTTTGGTTATGCCGGACGGCGTGCCGGGTGCGTTTTACCCGGCAGTGGACTTCCTCCACTAATGTCGGGTGTATACAAACCGGCATGTTGCCCGGCGTGACCAAAATCGAACATAACTTAATTAAAAGACACTGAAAGGTAAAGGATAATCAAAAATAAATGTAAGAGTAAATAAGAGATTTGTAGGAAATTACTCCTAATTGTCCCTACAATTTGCGACAAAAATATTGAGAGAAATTGATCATGCCGGGTGACATGCCGGATCAAAACCGTCCGGCATAGGACTTCCTCCGAAATGCCGGATATAGAAAACCTGGCACAATACACGGCAAGTTCAAACTCGAAATTTAAATTAAAGAATCATAGTATAAGGACTCTTAGGAGAGAGAAATAACGAATGAGAGTAAGCAAGAACAAATTTAAATTGCCAAGAACTCAATACTGTGGAAAGAACTCAATTATTATGAGTTCATAAAGTTATAATAACACACCAAAATCAACCAAATCCCATCGAAATCACTCATGTAGTCTTATAACACATTTTTCCTTTCTAAACGTTTCCTGGAATTTATCGTACTTCCCAAAGGTATTTTTGCCTGAATTTGTGATCGTGGTCCAGTATTAACTATATAAGAACACTGTCAAAATTTCAGCTCAATATCATCTATGGTTTGTAAGTTACCATTAACAAGAATTAAAGCTCAAAATCAGGGTTCAAAGAAAGAAATGGTGTGCATAGTTGGAACCTGGACTCTCCTTGCCATTTTAGCCACGACCTTACAAGTTCCTTAGCTAATTGAATCAATTTCTTCCATCTACCAATTCACCCAAGGTCACCAGCTGCTTCTCCCTCCTTGAAATGTGTTTTTCCTTGATTTCTAGCTTGAATTCTCTTCTCTAATGGTGGTTGTTGCCTTCTATGAGCTTCTATGGTATTCTAATGGTGTGAGGGTGTGTGAAGAAGGAAAGGAAATCAGAACCCAGCTCCCTCTTATAGATGGCGTGAGTGGACTCCAAAAACAGTTCATTTTACTTCATTAACTAAGTGTAATGATTAAAGAGATAAGCCTTATCCTTAAGGAGCCCTTAGATGAGAGACACCTAGCCAAGCTCTAATCCCATCCATCCATGTGTAACCGGCCATATTAAATGAAGGAGACAAGTGGCATGGCTAATAATGAGAATAAGTCGAATAGTGAATAGTGATGAGGTTAAGAAACATGTCTTCATTTACAGCCGTCGGATCGTAGATATTTTGCTTGGATTAATCTCCACCCTCCATGTGTGGCTGCCCCTCATTATTAAGATTATAAGCCTTATCATCTTCATGATTATACAAGGACAAGAATAATTAATAAGGTTAGGACACGTGTTTCACCCTCATTGGTTCCAACTGTTGTCGAATGATAAAGTGACACCTAAGGGAGTTTAGTCATTAATGAAGATGACACAAGGCTTCTCTTGATTGGACCATGTGTAACTAATCATCTCTTGACACCTCGACACTTACATCATCATTATGTCATGCCGACATCATCGCTACATCATCACTGCATCATCACTGCATCACCACTGCATCATCACTGCATCATCATGGTCATAGTTGACCATTGACCAAGGTTTGACCATTGTCCAATGTTTGACCGAGGTTAGACCAAGGTTGACCAAGGTTTGACCACAGTTGTAACAGCCCAGTCTTAACCCACATGTGTGATATTGTCCGCTTTGGGCCGCAACCCGCACGGTTTTGTTCTCGGGGTACCATCCCCAAGAGGCCGCACACAGGGAAGAGTATCCCCACACCAATAAAGCGTGGTTCGTGCTCTCTCCCGATCGATGTGGGAGGTGTCCCCTACCGTGGGTATCACACTCTACCCCCCTTGGGAGCCCAGCGTCCCCGCTGGCACACCGACCTGGGCCTGGCTCTGATACCATCTGTAACAGCCCAGTCTTAACCCACATGTGTGATATTGTCCACTTTGGGCCGCAACCCGCACGGTTTTGTTCTCGGGGTACCATCCCCAAAAAGCCTCACACAGGGAAGAGTATCCCCACACCTATAAGGCGTTGTTCGTGCTCTCTCCCGATCGATGTGGGAGGTGACCCCTACCGTGGGTATCACAACAGTTGACCGGGGCTTCTTGGACTCTAAGTAACTTCCTGAAATTCAGTGTTTTTCGGAACTTTCTGAATTAGGGTTTCTGAGGGTTTCTTGGTTGATTCCCGACCCCTAGGGTTTTCTGGTGTTCTCTAATTCCTATGGAACTATGGTTTCCATTAGGGTTACAAAACTTCGGGGTATTACATTCTCCCCCCGTTAAACAAAGCTTCGTCCTCGAAGCTTGAACTCACCTCACAGTCACATCATATAACAATAAGACTTATTAACATTATTTCTCCACTATGCACATTATATCTACATAACAACACAAAGATTCTTCACCACCACAAGTGATTTATATAACTACCTCAAATAATAACCACCTCAAATAATTCACCACTTAAAGTGACACACATTCACCACATAGCAATAAGATAATAATTTAGATCATATAAACGTGCCAAATACTTTAAGTGTCCTATTGCATCAATCTCTGATATTAATATAAACTATCCTCAATTATTTCTCCATTAATCAACACCTACGTCTTACTCCAACACGCTTCCACTGCGCTACTGATCTAATTTTTCGTGATCCCTTACAGGAAGCTTCAGGAATCCTCCTACCCTCCATGGTCAGTGCCAGTGTTGAAAATCCTTCCACCTCAATTTGTGTTCAGTTTCCCTTGATCTGACCGATCAGAGTCAACCTTCCACGTCAGATTCAAGCAACAAACACAATTCCCATCCCCACTGCTTGTCAAATTTTAAGCCTAGATTTATCTAACTCAACCGAAGCTCCCTAGAGACCAAACCTGGCTCTGATACCACTCTGTAACACCCCGGATTTTACACCCTAATTTTTTTTACTTGACTTGTACAACTTTCCCAATATTTTACAGCGGAGACTAAATAACACCTAAGCCAAACCGGAGCGCTACCGCCACACGCACCAATAGTGTGGATGCTAAGGCTAATCCACCTACAACCTAACTCCAGGAACATGCTCCAAGGAGTTTGCCACTTACAATAAATAAAAATTCTAGTTATGTAGGCGTGTTCCCTTGTCCCAAACTCAAGAGAAATATCACATAAAAGAATCAACTTCACCTCCAACCATAGACACAAATCTATGGCCAGTAAGCAATCACACAAAGGGCCATAGACACAAACCAGAAAATGTCAGCACAGCTGAGTAACAAAATATCACACCCTGTAAAATTCATTCTTTCTTTTAAAACTCTTTGCATAACAAGTAAGAATCCAAATCATCACACAAGCATAGGCATGCAATAAGAGTATATCACACAAGAGTTTACCTGCCCTTGGATTACCATCACATTCGTACCTCGTGAGTCGGTTAAATCTCAACACCCCACAGGAATCACAAAGTGAAATCCACAACTCTCAATTCTCTGGCCCTATGTCCTTAAGTGTGCACACCCACTAAGGCTAACCATAGCTCAAAGAGTAGATCATAGGACGACCCCAATTCATTGGTAGGAGTCTAATAATTAGTCGCCAATACGGCAAGCCATAAAATGACTTAATATTCTGTTGCTCAAATAGCTCTTTCACAATGAGGCTAACCATAGCCTTTCTCAATATCACATCCAACCAATCAGCAAGTCCACCATCACACAGTATCACACACAACACAATTTCCAATCCAACATTCATAATCATGATTAACGTAATTAGTAAAACTCTTAAATAGATTCTTCACAATTCATGTAATAATAAGCTCCTCCCATGAATATACCATTCACCCAGAACAAGCTCAATCTCTTATCAGTCATAAATCAATATTCAACAAGGATAACTCAAAAATCATTTCCAAAACCTTCTAGAAGGATATTACGACACAATCATCCTTAGAAAGGGGTTAAGATATCCACATCATATTTTCTGATAAATAGTCAACCAATACCATTCCAAGCCTTTCAAGGCTAAACCAATCAACAAAAGTCCCAGAACCACACTTAAACACAATTTTCCTTATTTCCAAGTTTTAACACACATATATGACCTTACAGGGCTCCCTTATATATTTACACTTCACCATCTCTTAAAACTTAAACCACCAGTCATATTTGGACTATAATGACCAGATAAACCATTCAATCCAATAACCCACACACAATTACACTTATACAAGCTTAAATCACACCTTTTACCCAGATCACTTCCTAATAATTCGAATGACTTCCCATAATCATTTCGACTGAATTTGTGACAGTGGATCTAGCTTCACAATATAAGATTACCCTCAAGTTTTCAGCTCAAATTAATCTCGGAAACCTGTTTAACTAAGTCTCAAGGCTTAAAGCACCATTTAAGCCCTCCTACCTCAACCTAGCATTTTTATGCCTAACCACGAGTTCCCCCACCTATAATCAATTATTATGAGTTCATATAGGTATAATAACACACCAAACTCAACAAAATCCCATCGAAATCACTCATGTAGTCTTATAACACATTTTTCCTTTCTAAAGTATTCTGGAATTTATCATACTTTCCCAAGGGTATTTTTGCCTGAATTTGTGACCGTGGTCCAGTATTAACTATATAAGAACACTGTCAAAATTTCAGCTCAATATCATCTATGGTTCGTAAGTTACCATTAACAAGAGTTAAAGCTCAAAATCAGGGTTCAAAGAAAGAAATGGTGTGCATAGTTGGAACCTGGACTCTCCTTGCCATTTTAGCCACGACCTTACAAGTTCCTTAGCTAATTGAATCAATTTTTCCACCAACCAATTCGCAAAAGGTCACCAGCTGCTTCTCCCTCCTTCAAATCTTGTTTTTCCTTGATTTCTAGCTTGAATTCTCTTCTCTAATGGCGGGCGTTGCCTTCTATGAGCTTCATGATATTCTAATGGTGTGAGGGTGTGTGGAGAAGAAGGCAAGGAAATCAGAACCCAGCTCCCTCTTATAGATGGCGTGAGTGGACTCCAAAAAGAGTTCATTTTACTTCATTAACTAAGTGTAATGATTAAAGAGATAAGTCTTATCCTTAAGGAGCCCTTAGATGAGAGACACCTAGCCAAGCTCTAATCCCATCCATCCATGTGTAACCGGCCATATTAAATGAAGGAGACAAGTGGCATGGCTAATAATGAGAATAAGACAAGAATAGTGAATAGTGATGAGGTTAAGAAAGATGTCTTCATTTACAGCCGTCAGATCGTAGATATTTTGCTTGCATTAATCTCCACCCTCCATGTGTGGCCGCCCTCATTATTAAGATTATAAGCCTTATCATTTCATGATTATATAAGGACAAGAATAATTAATAAGGTTAGGACACGTGTTTCACCCTCATTGGTTCCACTGTTGTCAAATGATAAAGTGACACCTAAAGGGAGTTTAGTCATTAATGAAGATGACACAAGTCTTCTCTTGATTGGACCATGTGTAACTAATCATCTCTTGACACCTCGACGCTTACATCATCATTATGTCATGCCGACATCATCGCTACATCATCACTGCATCATCACTGCATCACCACTGCATCATCATGGTCATAGTTAACATTGACCAAGGTTTGACCATTGTCCAATGTTTGACCGAGGTTAGACCAAGGTTGACCAAGGTTTGACCACAGTTGTAACAGCCCAGTCTTAACCCACATGTGTGATATTGTCCGCTTAAGGCCACAACCCGCACGGTTTTGTTCTCGGGGTACCATCCCCAAAAGGCCTCATACAGGGAAGAGTATCCCCACCTATAAGGCGTGGTTCGTGCTCTCTCCCGATCGATGTGGGAGGTGACCCCTACCGTGGGTATCACAACAGTTGACCGGGGCTTCTTGGACTCTAAGTAACTTCCTGAAATTTCAGTGTTTTTGGAACTTTCTGAATTAGGGTTTCTCCGGGGTTTCTTGTTGATTCCCGACCTCTAGGGTTTTCTGGTGTTCTCTAATTCCTATGGAACTATGGTTTCCATTAGGGTTACAAACTTCGGGGTATTACATTCTCCCCCCGTTAAACAAAGCTTCGTCCTCGAAGCTTGAAACTCACCTCACAGTCACATCATAAACAATAAGACTTATCAACATTATTTCTCCACTATACGCATTATATCTACATAATAACACAAAGATTCATAACCACCACAAGTGTTTTATATAACTACCTCAATAATAACCACCTCTAATAATTCACCACTTAAAGTGACAACATTCACCACATAGCAATAAGATAATAATTTAGATCATATAAACATGCCAAATACTTTAAGTGTCCTATTGCATCAATCTCAGATATTAATATTAAACTATCCTCAATTATTTCTCCACTAATCAACACCTACGTCTTTTTCCAACCACGCTTCCACTGCGCTACTCTGATCTAATTTTTGTGATCACTTACAGGAAGCTTCAGGAATCCTCCAACCCTGTCATGGTCAGTGCCAGTGTTGAACTATCCTTCCACCTCAATTTGTGTTCAGTTTCCCTTGATGACCAGGATCAGAGTCAACCTTCCACGTCAGATTCAAGCAACAAACACAATTCCCATCCCCACTGCTTGTCAAATTTTTAAGCCTAGATTTAATCTTAACTCAACCGAAGCTCCCTAGAGACCAAACCGGCTCTGATACCACTCTGTAACACCCCGGATTTACACCCTAATTTTTTTTACTTGACTTGTACAACTTTCTACAATATTTTACAGCGGAAGACTAAATAACACCTAAGCCAAACGGAGCGCTACCGCCACACCCGCACCAACTAGTGTGGATGCTAAGGCTAATCCACCTACAAACCTAACTCCAGGAACATGGTCCAAGGAGTTTGCCACTTACAAATAAATAAAAATTCCTAGTTATGTAGGCGTGTTCCCTTGTCCCAAACTCAAGAGAAATATCACATAAAGAATCAACTTCACCTCCAACCATAGACACAAATCTATGGCCAGCAAGCAATCACACAAAGGGGCCACAGACACAAACTAGAAAATGTCAGCACAGCTGAGTAACAAATATCACACCCTGTAAAATTCTTTTCTTTAAAACTCTTTGCATAACAAGTAAGCATCCAACATCATCACACAAGCATAGGCATGCAATAAGAGTATATCACACAGAAGAGTTTACCTGCCCTTGGATTACCATCACATTCGTACCTCGTGAGTCGGTTAAATCTCAACACCCCAATGGAATCACAAAGTGAAATCCACAACTCTCAATTCTCTGGCCCTATGTCCTTAAGTGTGCACACCCACTAAGGCTAACCATAGCTCAAAGAGTAGATCATAGGACGACCCCAATTCATTGGTAGGAGTCTAATAATCAGTCGTCAATACGGCAAGCCATAAAATGACTTAATATTTTGTTGCTCAAATAGCTCTTTCACAATGAGGCTAAGCATAGCCTTTCTCAATATCACCATCCAACCAATCAGCAAGTCCACCATCACACAGTATTAGACACAACACAATTTCCAATCCAACATTCATAATAATGATCAACATAATTAGTAAAACTCTTAAATAGATTCTTCACAATTCATGTAATAATAAGCTCCTCCCATGAATATACCATTCACCCACCAGAAACCAGTTCAATCTTATCAGTCATAAATCAATATTCAACACAAGGATAACTCAAAAAAATCATTCCAAAACCTTCTAGAAGAATATTACGACACAATCATCCTTAGAAAGGGGTTAAGATATCCAAATCATATTTTCTGATAAATAGTCAACCAATACCATTCCAAGCCTTTCAAGGCTAAACCAATAAACAAAAGACCCAGAACCACACTTAAACACATTTTCCTTATTTCCAAGTTTTAACACACATATATGACCTTACTGGGCTCCCTTATATATTTTACACTTCACCATCTCTTAAAACTTAAACCACCAGTCATATTTGGACTATAATGACCAGATAAACCATTAAATCCAATAAACCACACACAATTACACTATACAAGCTTAAATCACCTTTTACCCAGATCACTTCCTAATAATTCGAATGACTTCCCATAATCATTTCGAACTGAATCTGTGACAATGGATCTAACTTCAGAATATAAGATTACCCTCAAGTTTTCAGCTCAAAATAATCTCGGAAACCTGCTTAACTAAGTCTCAAGGCTTAAAGCACCATTTAAGCCCTCCTACCTCAACCTAGCATTTTTATGCCTAACCACGAGTTCCCACAACCTATAATCAATTATTTATGAGTTCATATAGGTATAATAACACACCAAACTCAACAAAATCCATCGAAATCACTCATGTAGTCTTATAACACATTTTTCCTTTCTAAAATTTCCTGGAATTTATCATACTTCCCAAGGGTATTTTGCCTGAATTTGTGACCGTGATCCAGTATTAACTATATAAGAACACTGTCAAAATTTCAGCTCAATATCATCTATGGTTCGTAAATTACCATTAACAAGAATTAAAGCTCAAAATCAGGGTTCAAAGAAAGAAATGGTGTGCATAGTTGGAACCTAGACTCTCCTTGCCATTTTAGCCACGACCTTACAAGTTCCTTAGATAATTGAATCAATTTCTTCCACCAACCAATTCGCACAAGGTCACCAGCTGCTTCTCCCTCCTTCAAATCTTGTTTTTCCATGATTTCTAGCTTGAATTCTCTTCTCTAATGGCGGGTGTTGCCTTGTATGAGCTTCTATGATATTCTAATGGTGTGAGGGTGTGTGAAGAAGGCAAGGAAATCAGAACCCAGCTCCCTCTTATAGATGGCGTGAGTGGACTCCAAAAAGAGTTCATTTTACTTCATTAACTAAGTGTAATGATTAAAGAGATAAGTCTTATCCGTAAGGAGCCCTTAGATGAGAGACACCTAGCCAAGCTCTAATCCCATCCATCCATGTGTAACCGGCCATATTAAATGAAGGAGACAAGTGGCATGGCTAATAATGAGAATAAGACAAGAATAGTGAATAGTGATGAGGTTCAGAAAGATGTCTTCATTTACAGCTGTCAGATCGTAGATATTTGCTTGCATTAATCTCCACCCTCCATGTGTGGCCGCCCCTCATTATTAAGATATAAGCCTTATCATCTTCATGATTATATAAGGACAAGAATAATTAATAAGGTTAGGACACGTGTTTCACCCTCATTGGTTCCAACTGTTGTCAAATGATAAAGTGACACCTAAGGGAGTTTAGTCATTAATGAAGATGACACAAGTCTTCTCTTGATTGGACCTTGTGTAACTAATCATCTCTTGACACCTCGACGCTTACATCATCATTATGTCATGCCGACATCATCGCTACATCATCACTACATCATCATTGCATCACCACTGCATCATCACTGCATCATCATGGTCATAGTTGACCATTGACCAAGGTTTGACCATTTTCCAATGTTTGACCGAGGTTAGACCAAGGTTGACCAAGGTTTGACCACAGTTGTAACAGCCCAGTCTTAACCCACATGTGTGATATTGTCCGCTTAAGGCCACAACCCGCACGGTTTGTTCTCGGGGAACCATCCCCAAAAGGCCTCAACAGGGAAGAGTATCCCCATACCTATAGGCGTGGTTCGTGCTCTCTCCCGATCGATGTGGGAGGTGACCCCTACTGTGGGTATCACAACAGTTGACCGGGGCTTCTTGGACTCTAAGTAACTTCCTGAAATTTCAGTGTTTTTTGGAACTTTCTGAATTGGTTTTCTCCGGGGTTTCTTGGTTGATTCCCGACCTCTAGGGTTTTCTGGTGTTCTCTAATTCCTATGGAACTATGGTTTCCATTAGGGTTACAAAACTTCGGGGTATTACATTCTCCCCCGTTAAACAAAGCTTCGTCCTCGAAGCTTGAACTCACCTCACAGTCACATCATATAACAATAAGACTTATCAACATTATTTCTCCACTATACGCATTATATCTACATAATAACACAAAGATTCTTAACCACCACAAGTGTTTTATGTAACTACCTTAATAATAACCACCTCAAATAATTCACACACTTAAAGTGACAACATTCACCACATAGCAATAAGATAATAATTTAGATCATATAAACATGCCAAATACTTTAAGTGTCCTATTGCATCAATCTCAGATATTAATATTAAACTATCCTCAATTATTTCTCCACTAATCAACACCTACGTCTTTTTCCAACCACGCTTCCACTGCGCTACTCTGATCTAATTTTTCGTGATCACTTACATGAAGCTTCAGGAATCCTCCAACCCTGCCATGGTCAGTGCCAGTGTTGAACTATCCTTCCACCTCAATTTGTGTTCAGTTTCCCTTGATATGACCAGGATCAAGGTCAACCTTCCACGTCAGATTCAAGCAACAAACATAATTCCCATCCCCACGGTTTGTCAAATTTTTAAGCCTAGATTTAATCTTTAACTCAAAAGCTCCTTAGAGACCAAACCCTGGCTCTGATACCACTCTGTAACACCGCGGTTTTTACACCCTAATTTTTTTTTACTTGACTTGTACAACTTTCTACAATATTTTACAGCGGAAGACTAAATAACACCTAAGCCAAACCGGAGTGCTACCGCCACACCCACACCAACTAGTGTGGATGCTAAGGCTAATTCACCTACAACCTAACTCCTAGAACATGCTCCAAGGAGTTTGCCACTTACAAATAAATAAAATTCCAAGTTATGTCGGCGTGTTCCCTTGTCCCTAGCTCAAGAGCAATATACACAAAGAATCAACTTCACCTGCAACCATAAACACAAATCTGTGGCCAGCAAGCAATCACGCTAAGGGGACACATGCACAAACCAGAAAACGTCAGCACAGCTGAGTAACAAATATCACACCCTGTAAAATTCATTCTTTCTTTAAAACTCTTTGCATAACAAGTAAGCATCCAACATCATCACACAAGCATAGGCATGCAATAAGAGTATATCACACAGAAGAGTTTACCTGCCCATGGATTACCATCACATTCGTACCTCGCGAGTCGGTTAAATCTCAACACCCCACTGGAATCACAAAGTGAAATCCACAACTCTCAATTCTCTGGCCCTATGTCCTTAAGTGTGCACACCCACTAAGGCTAACCATAGCTCAAAGAGTAGATCATAGGACGATCCCAATTCATTGGTAGGAGTCTAATAATCAGTCGCCAATACGGCAAGCCATAAAATGACTTAATATTCTATTGCTCAAATAGCTCTTTCACAATGAGGCTAACCATAGCCTTTCTCAATATCACCATCCAACCAATCATCAAGTCCACCATCACACAGTATCACACACAACACAATTTCCAATCCAACATTCATAATCATGATCAACATAATTAGTAAACTCTTAAATAGATTCTTCACAATTCATGTAATAATAAGCTCCTCCCATGAATATACCATTCACCCACCAGAAACCAGCTCAATCTCTTATCAGTCATAAATCAACATTCAACACAAGGATAACTCAAAAATCATTTCCAAAACCTTCTAGAAGAATATTACAACACAATCATCCTTAGAAAGGGGTTAAGATATCCAAATCATATTTTCTGATAAATAGTCGACCAATACCATTCCAAACCTTTCAAGGCTAAACAATCAACAAAAACATCCAGAACCACACTTAAACACAATTTTCCTTATTTCAAAGTTTTAACACACATATATGACCTTACAGGGCTCTATTATATATTTTACACTTCACCATCTCTTAAAACATAAACCACCAGTCATATTAGGCCTATAATGACCAGATAAACCATTAAATTCAATAACCAACACACAATTACACTTATACAAGCTTAAAGCACACCTTTTACCTAGATCCCTTCCTAATAATTCGAATGACTTCCCAAAAGAGTTTCGACCTGAATTTTTGACTATGGATCTAGCTTCACAATATAAGATTACCCTAAAGAGTTCAGCTCAAATTAACCTCGGAAACCTAATTAACCAAGTCTGAAGTCTTAAAGCACCATTTAAGCCCTCCCACCTCAACCTAGCATTTTTATCTCTAACCACGAGTTCCCACCATCTATAGTAAATTATTATGAGTTCATATAGGTATAATACCACACTAAACTCAACAAAATTCATTCGAAATCACTCATGTAGTCTTAGAACACATTTTCCTTTCTAAAAGTTTCCTGGAATTTATCGTACTTCCCAAAAGTATTTTTGCCTGAAGTTTTGACCGTAGTCTAGTATTAACTATATAAGAACACTGTCAATATTTCAGCTCAAGATCATCTATGGTTCGTAAGTTACCATTAACAAGATTTAAAGCTCAAAATCAGGGTTCAAAGAAAGAAATGGTGTGCATAGTTGGTACCTGGACTCTCCTTGCCATTTTAGCCACGACCTTACAAGTTCCTTAGCTAATTGAATCAATTTCTTCCACCAACCAATTCTCCCAATGTCACCAGCTGCTTCTCCCTCCTTGAATTCTTGTTTTTCCTTGATTTCTAGCTTGAATTCTCTTCTCTAATGGTGGGTGTTGCCTTCTATGATCTTCTATGGTATTCTAATGGCGTGAGGGTGTGTGAAGAAGGCAAGGAAATCAGAACCCAGCTCCCTTTTATAGATGGCGAGAGTGGACTCCAAAAAGAGTTCATTTTACTTCATTAACTAAGTGTAATGATTAAAGAAATAAGCCTTATCCTTAAGGAGCCCTTAGATGAGAGACACCTAGCCAAGCTCTAATCCCATCCATCCATGTGTACCGGCCATATTAAATGAAGAAGACAAGTGGCATAGCTAATAATGAGAATAAGACAAGAATAGTGAATAATGATGAGGTTAAGAAAGATGTCTTCATTTACAGCCGTCGGATCGTAGATATTTTGCTTGGATTAATCTCCACCCTCCATGTGTGGCAGCCCCTCGTTATTAAGATGATAAGCCTTATCATCTTCGTGATTATATAAGGACATGAATAATTAATAAGGTTAGGACACGTGTTTCACCCTCATTGGTTCCAACTGTTGTCGAATGATAAAGTGACACCTAAGGGAGTTTAGTCATTAATGAAGATGACACAAGGCTTCTCTTGATTGGACCATGTGTGTAACTATCATCTCTTGACACCTCGACGCTTACATCATCATTATGTCATGCCGACATCATCGCTACATCATCACTGCATCATCACTACATCACCACTGCATCATCACTGCATCATCATGGTCATAGTTGACCATTGACCAAGGTTTGACCATTGTCCAATGTTTGACCGAGGTTAGACCAAGGTTTGACCACAGTTGTAACAGCTCAGTCTTAACCCACATGTGTGATATTGTCCGCTTTGGGCCGCAACCCGCACGGTTTTGTTCTCGGGGTACCATCTCCAAAAGGCCTCACACAGGGAAGAGTATCCCCACACTATAAGGCGTGGTTCGTGCTCTCTCCCGATCGATGTGGGAGGTGACCTCTACAGTGGGTATCACACTCTACCCCCCTTGGGAGCCCAGCGTCCCCGCTGGCACACCGACCTGGGCCTGGCTCTGATACCATCTATAACTGCCCAGTCTTAACCCATATGTGTGATGTTGTCCGCTTTGTGCCGCAACCCGCACGTTTTGTTCTCGGGGTACTGTGAGCCTCGATTTTAAACCCTATCCTATGTTGATTAAAGTTGATTAGGATCTAACTGGGTTTTAGGTCCACTTATAACCTAAGATTAATAACTATGTCATACAACAAAAATTATTAAAAACCTAAGCTAGCTCACTGGAACCTATTAAGAGTCGCCACCTAATTTTGACCTAGATCAAATTAGGAAAGGAGAGTTCGGGTTCGGGGGCTTGATATTCGACTTAATTAGGGTTCAATTACTTTCATTACCCCTAGAAGTCGTTTTTCCTCTTCTTAGTTTAATTACGGCTTATTACGAGTCGTTTTTAACCTAAGTGCGCGCTTCTGTTTTTTTTATTTTTTAACATTTTTTTGACAGAAAATTAAAATGGAAATTAAAATACCAAAACTAGGGTTTCGGAGGCAGAATTAGGTTAAGTTTTGTTTTCGTCCGTGGCTACGGACCTAATGTCCGAACCCACGGACCCTAGTTAACTTAATTACACAGAAAAGTCAAATTTAAACAGAAACGAGATTTTGAAAGGTCCGGGGCCACGGACATGACGTCCGTGGGCCCGGACATGTTTTCTAAAACCCTAAATTTTGAAAATAAAAATATTCCGCCACCGTCCGGGGGAGTCCGGCTTTCAGACAGGGCGTCTGGGACCCCGGACATAGCGTCCGTGGGTGCGGACCGCCCTCGGACAGCGGCGTTTGGGTGGCTTCCGGCTGTGTTTCTGGCTCAAATTTTATGGGTAGGTAGCCTGAAAGATTCTAAACACGTTAGTGATTGAAAGTTTACAATTTGAATTCGAATTCAACACGAAACTTAGCAAACAAGTTATTGGGCAGAAGCGAAAACAAACGCTAATTCAGAAGCAATAAAAAGTCAATTCGATTCCAAATTTTGACACAAAGTAGTTAAAATTGAACAAAGTCAGAAAAACATGACTTCAACCTGTTTTACCTTCGGATTTAATGAGACTCTTCACAACGGGGATCTTTTGGTGCCTCGTTAATGCCGGTTTTGGATTGATTTCGAATTGTGCTTCTGACTCCTTCTTCTTTATGCTGTTAAGGACGTTTATCTTCTGTTTTTGTGGTGGTTTTGTGTGTTTTTGGTGCTTGGAAGTTCAATAGGAGAAGAAAGGATGAGTTTTTGGTGATTTCGGGGTGATTTCTGCAGTGTTTCGGTATTGATTTGAGGCTTGGAAGTGTTTAAAACGTGGGGAGAAAGTTTGTGGCTGTGTTATCTGACTTTGGAAGTGTTCTCCTCTGCCCTAGGTCGTCTTTTGGAAGGCCTTTTATAGAAAGAGCATGGCCAAGTTGATAGAACACGATTTTATCTAAAACCCTGATTTTGTGCTCTAAGAGAATCTGATTTTTAAAACATGCTAAAGGTTGATAAAAATTCCGAAATTTTAACCAAAGATAAAAGACGATTTTTAGGAATTTTGAGAGTTGGAATCAGGTTATTTCGATAAATAACCGATTAGATAAAATCTTACAATCTGGAATCTCCCATAATTCATAACTTACGATTCGAAAGTCGAAATAACGAAATTCCAACGGCATTAGTCTCTAAAAATCATCCTCTATCTTGTGTTAAAATTTCATGACATTTTTTTTGACTTCGGTATTTTCCAGAGGAGAGAGAAAATTGCAAAAATGATTGAATTTCTCTTTTAAACTTTGGGATAAGGTTCCAAATAAAATAATTTCAGGTTTATGACTGTATGTAGTCATGCTAACCATGTGACAATTTTATTTAATTTTGAAAACCCTTTTATTTCTATTTTGAATGGGTGACCGAAGCTGCAACGTGCGTCTTCTCTCGGATTCATCTTCCTTGTGTTGAAGTTGTCTGGCTGCTTCATGTTGACGTTGTTTTCGAGCTTCTGGACTTGGACTTTTGAAGTTGTCCTTTACACCATTTCTCTTTTCGTCATTTGGATTTCTTCAAGGCACTTCGGGTTTGCCTTTTTGTTTTATCCTTTATTGACTTTGCCTTCGGGGTTTTGTGTTTCCCGGTTTGGTTTTGAGTATGAGAGTTGTTTTGATGTGAGCTCTCTGGATCCTGTGCCACTTTGGGACCATTTACGGATCACTTCGTCATGCTGATAGTGGCATCACTTCTTTGGACTGATTAGATTGTTATCTGAGAGTCGGGCTCCTCGCTTCCTTTGGTCACCGGGTCGGTAACTCATCATTGGCTAGGTGATTCTATGGAGTTCATAATATCGAAAAGGGATATATGAAAGGCTCAGCGGGGGTGCCTAGGGTTTAATGACAGGGTTTACAAGCTTTTGGCTATGTGGTGCTGGAACTAGGTGCTTCGTCATTCCTGATAGTTGTGTATCCGTTCTTTGTTACTTTTCGCAGGTCTAAGAGTAAATTTACAAATTATCTCCTTCGGTCGGAGTTATGCCATTTACATTTTCCTTTGTATGTGGTCTCACCGGAGCCGTGTAAAAATGACACGCTCGTTCACTCATAGGTTTTCCGCTCAAGACACTCTCGTGAATTTCACTTAGAGAATAGTTCACATGGTTAAACGAAAGATTAAAGATGACGATCCTGAACTCAGATTGCCCCCAGTATTGATCTGGGGTTTATGACAACACTTAAATAGATGCGGATTTTGGAATGCTTCGTGGATATTATGGGATAGTCTATGGTGTGAGGACGGACATGTTCACCCTTTTAGAAACAAAAGACAAGTCATTTTATTCCATAGTCGGGAAATGATTACTCTGTGATCCCTTAAAAAGAAAACAAATTTTTTGTGTTTTGTTTTGTTGAATGAATGCATAAAAAATAACGAAAATCGAACTATGCTGTTATTCATGAATGGAAAGATAACATCAAAAGTTGTAATCTAAAATGATAAAGGAAGCTAACTACCATAAAAGTTATAAGAATGATTGAGAAAAGAAACTACTAAATCGAGAAAACTTCTGAAATAGTGATGTTGAACAGTCTGATGCCAACGTGTTGAAGACTGGAGCTGTTGACCGTCGGGGCCCATTGACCATGATTGTCTTCCTTCCAAGCTTCGAGTAGGCCCTGTAAAATGTCTGAACTCGGAATACCCATGGGTTATGTAGGAAGTAACTGGGCCTGAGTCTTCGCCAAACTGAGAGTGAAGTGCATAGATTAGAGTGATTCCTAGACTGGAACGGACATGTAGGCCTGAATCCAGAAATTGAGCAAACAAGCTGAAAGAAATCACACGGACCGTGAATGGGCCACTGGGCCGAGGGATAATCCTTGAAGTCTAGATTTGTTTGATGCTCTTGTTGGGCCTTGAAGCCGGAAACTGGAATGAACGAATTATGCAAACTATCTTGGATTCAAATGTTTTATGGGCCGAAATTCTGGATTGAGAGCGAAGCTCATGGGCCAAAACTATGAATTGGTCTATGGGCTCAAATGGAATGAGTTATGAGTGTGGTACTTGGGCCAGAATGATTGCTCTATATGTGAACTGGAATTTGGGCCGAGTGATTTTGGTTGGGCCTAACAGATGGCACCTAGATCTAAGGTTTTGGGTTAGGGTCATGATAAGAAGTCTACCTAGACTAGAATGAGCCCTTGGGCCGGAATGTGTTTGGGCCTGAAGTAAAGCACATGAGCTGGAATGGTCCCTAAATCACAAATGGGCCTAACTTTCTTCGGGCCAGAGAAGATGGTTGCTAAGCCGAAAAATATTTTATTTTCAGGACATGTGAGTTATTTCAAGTTCAGGTGGATTTCCTTTTTATGGGCCTAGAACTAATTGGATAATTCAAAATGGGCCAGAAGAGAAATCACCTAAGTCTAGGCTTTCGGGCCGAAGCCTGAACGACTCACATGTTAAACCAAACAGGGCCTCTGGGCCGCAAGCAAATAGAGCTGCCAATTCGTGTTGGGCTAGGTTGATGTAGGAGAAGTTCCTATCAATCTCTAGGCTGGGTAGTAGGCCGATCATACAAGCAAACAAGGCCCACACAAATTCAACATGTCCTCACTAGACGTTTAATCAAACCGGGTATGGATCGATCCGGAGAGGTGCTTGGGGTGCGGGCCCAGGCCACCACAAAGGAATAGGGCTTGCACGCTATTCTCTTTGGGCTTCCCCACTCTTTTCACATCACCTGAAGGTGTGCGTCTACGGTCGGGTCTTTGACTGACCAAACAAAGGGCTAGGTAAGGGCACTGCCAGGAAAACGCTTGGGGCTAAGGCCCAGGTATTAAGGCGGGTGTGGTTAACGACACCCTCCTCTTTCCCCGCTTAAGTTCACATCACCTAAAAGGCGTGAATCCCTGACAGGGGACCCTAGATGGGCCCGGAGGTGAAACTGGTTTGTGTGACCCTCGCTCTCATATGATGCAAATGGTGCAGAAAATTAAAGTGCGCACAAAGTAATATAACAAGTAATAAAGCCATAAAAAAAACAATTTTCTGAGTTAATCCTCTTTCGAAAAATAAACAAGTTAAAATTTACGAATTGATCCACAGCAGAGTCGCCAGTCTGTGAGCCTCGATTTTAAACCCTATCCTAATGTTGATTAAAGTTGATTAGGATCTAACCGGGTTTTAGGTCCACTTATACCTAAGATTAATAACTATGTCATACAACCAAAAATTATTAAAACCTAAGCTAGCTCACTGAACCTTAAGAGTCGCCACCTAATTTAACCTAGATCAAATTAGGAAAGTAGAGTTCGGGTTCGGGGGCTTGATATTCGACTTAATTAGGGTTCAATTACTTTCATACCCCTAGAAGTCGTTTTTCCTCTACTTAGTTTTATTACGGCTTATTACGAGTCGTTTTAAACTAAGTGCGCGCTTCTGTTTTTTTATTTTTTAACATTTTTTTACAGAAAATTAAATGGAAATTAAAATACCAAAACTAGGGTTTCGGAGGCAGAATTAGGTCAAGTTTGTTTTCGTCCGTGGCTACGGACCTAATGTCCGAACCACGGACCCTAGTTAACCTTAATTACACAGAAAAGTCAAATTAAACAAAACGAGATTTTGAAAAGTCCGGGGCCACGGACAGGACGTTCGTGGGCCCGGACATGTTTTATAAAACCCTAAATTTGAAAATAAAAATATCCGCCACGTCCGGGGGGCGTCGGCTTTCGGACAGGGCGTCCGGGACCCGGACATAGCGTCCGTGGGTGCGGACCGCCCTCGGACAGCGGCGTTTGGGTGGCTCCCGGCGGGGTTTTTCTGGCTCAAATTTTATGGGTAGGTAGCCTGAAAGATTCGAAACACGTTAGTGATTGAAAGTTTACAATTTGAATTCGAATTCAACACGAAACTTAGCAAACAAGTTATTGGGCAGAAGCGAAAACAAACGCTAATTCAGAAGCGATAAAAAGTCAATTCGATTCCAATTTTGACACAGAGTAGTTAAAGTTGAAAAAGTCAGAAAAAATGACTTCAACCTGTTTTACCTTCGGATTTATGAGACTCTTCACAACGGGGATCTTTTGGTGCCTCGTTGATGCCGGTTTTGGATTGACTTCGAATTGTGCTTCTGACTCCTTCTTCTTTATGCTGTTAAGGAAGTTTCTCTTCTTTTTTGTGGTGGTTTTGTGTGTTTTTGGTGCTTGGAAGTTCAATAGGAGAAGAAAGGATGAGTTTTGGTGATTTCGGGGTGATTTCTGCAGTGTTTCGGTATTGATTTGAGGCTTGAAAGTGTTAAAACGTGGGGAGAAAGTTTGTGGCTGTGTTATCTGACTTTGGAAGTGTTCTCCTCTGCCCTAGGTCGTCTTTTGGAAGGCCTTTTATAGAAAGAGCATGGCCAAGTTGATAGAACAAGATTTTTATCTAAAACCCTGATTTGTGCTCTAAGAGAATCTGATTTTTTAAACATGCTACAGGTTGATAAAAATTCCAAAATTTTAACCAAAGATAAAAGACGATTTTTAAGAATTTTGAGAGTTGGAATCAGGTTATTTCGATAAATAACCGATTAGATAAAAATCTTACAATCTGGAATCTCCCATAATTCATAACTTACGATTGGAAAGTCGAAATAACGAATTCCAACGGCATTAGTCTCTAAAAATCATCCTCTATCTGTGTTAAAATTTCATGACATTTTGTTTTGACTTCGGTATTTTCCAGAGGAGAGAGAAAATTGCAAAAATGATTGAATTTCTCTTTAAACTTTGGGATAAGGTTCCAAATAAAATAATTTCAGGTTTATGACTGTATGTAGTCATGCTAACCATGTGACAATTTTATTTTAATTTTGAAAACCCTTTTATTTCTATTTTGAGGTTATTTCATGTGTTAATTATTAAAGAAACTAGCTTATTAAAAGCTTAATTTCCAGAATAAATATTATCAGAAAATCATGAAATACCTTTCATAATGACTATGATATTTGGAAGTGTTTGGAGATAATGAACAAGTCATATGAAAATAGAAAATCCCGAGAATGTCCTTGGAAAATCCTGCATTGGTGCATTTTGACCATTTTGCCCTTTGTAACACGTATGCCTTAGAGACCACTCCGAGGGGGTGAAATTTTGGGTATAACAGATTGCCCCCCGTCAACTAGACTTTGTAGTGAATATGAAAAGACTAGTTGATGCTTGAGTGATAGCCCAAAATTTTGTCCGATACCGAATAAACTCCTTGTCTTAGATTTCCTCCGAGTCTGTTAATTGTGCTGAGCTATTATGAGGCGCTAGCTACCTAGAAGAAAAGTCTGAGATTATTGGGCTATTATGATGTGCCAGCCACCTAAAAGAAAAAGGCTAAATGTGTTGGGCTATTAAGAGGCGCCAACTACCAAAAATGTGAAAACGTGGACCGAACTAACAGTGAATAATCTAGACCGAGCATCTAAGGTGTCGGGAACCTAAAATTAAATGGAATACACAGAGCGTTATAAGGTGTCGGGAACCTGAAGTTTAAATGGGATACGCCGAGCATTATAAGGTGTCGGGAACCTGAATTTTGAATGGGATACGCCGAGCATTATAAGGTGTCGGGAACCTGAAGTTTGAATGGGATACGACGAGCATTATAAGGTGTCGGGAACCTGAAGTTTGAATGGGATACGCCGAGCATTATAAGGTGTCGGAAAACTGAAGTTTGAATGGGATACGCCGAGCATTATAAAGTGTCGGGAACCTGAAGTTTGAATAGGATACGCCGAGCATTATAAGGTGTCGGGAACCTGAAGTTGAATGGGATAATGTCAAGCGATTCTAAGGCATTGACAACCTAAAATGTGGAAATGAGATAATGTCAAGCGATTCTAAGGCGTTGACAACCTAACAAGTGAAAATTGGGTGGTATGCAAATGCAATGATGTTGAAATGCTAATGATGCTGATGATGCTGACGATGCTGATGATGCTGATGATGCTGACGATGCTGATGATGCTGATGATGCTCGGATGCTTCTGGGGACCGAAACCCGTTCCAATGCTCCTGGTTGGTATTCTATGGGGACTTATTGCCTCTGCCCACCAACTGGGGTGCTGGGATAACTTCTAGATTACCAAAGGGACTTATTGCCACTGCCCACTAGTGTTTCTCCCAAGAAGTTGACATCAAGATGGGGACTTATTGCCTCTGCCCCGCCAACTTAGATCACGCTCTGTCTCGTACTTGTCTCGCACTGAAGATGATACTAGGTCTAGTACTGGTCTCGCGCTGGATGATGATGCTCGGTCTGCACTGATGAAGGTGGTGGGTCTCGCACTGATGAAGATGATGGGTCTCGCACGGGCGAAAATGATGGTCTCACACTGATGAGGATGCATGGTCTCGCACTGAAGTCTCGTACTGAACGGATGAAGAAAAAGCTGGATTTCGCACTGATTCTGGGTCGCGCACTGAATGAAGATGTCTCGTACTAAAGTCTTGAAAATGATGGGTCTCGCACTGATTTTGGGTCCCGAACTAAAAATGAGTTAGAAAGATAATGGTCTCGTGCAAATGATGAAAAATGATTACCGGAGTGCCAAACATGGCAATGTATGCAATCAAAATATATAAAGATACTCGTTCAAAACAGGAAACTATTGGAAAAGGTGCCAAACTTGGCAATGTTGAGGTGTTACGCAAAAGTTGTAAAATGCAACTAAAGTGTTGTTGGAAGCTTGCCAAAACAAGAAACTGTTGAAGAATGTGCCCAACATGGCAATGCTTGAGAAAACTCTGCTGAAAAAAGAAAGTGAAATGATCATTTCCTGACTAGAAATTTCATTTTGCAATTTGTTTTTTAAGAAAATGAACATGCCGTTGGTGGAAGTGTGTGGTGTTTGTTGTGGTGCTAAAGGCTTTTGCCGGTGTTCAAGATTTGTGATAGACCTGGGATTGGTTATGATTTTGGATGGTGGTCAGGGTTATGACGGGCCTGATGTTTTTGTGGAGGTAAGGCCAATGATGGGCTTGAAAGTGTGTGTGCGGTGGTAAGGGCTTAGTGTGTGCCTGTGGTGGGATGGTGGTGCTCAAGCTTTGGGTTTTAATTGGTGTTGACATGGCAATTGTTGGAACCAACAATTGCCCCCAGTATTTTTCCTTAGGACAATCTGAGCTAGAGTTTATGGCAATCGATCGGAACGATCGATTGCCCCAGTATTTTCTTTGATTAAACGTGCGAACAAGTCTCATCCTCACAGGGTCAAGGCTTATGCTTTACTGTGGTGCTTCCTAACCTACACTTGACGTGGTTGTGTTTGCACTCATTTCTCGCTCATGATCATAACTTCTAGACCATTGAATTCGATATTTGATGGATTTACGCATTTGATCTGTTACTTTCACGAGATTGGACACACAACTATCAAGTCGGAAGTCTTTAAAGCTTATAACGTGGCCATAGGGTGTGATGAAAGGCGACGGGATCACGGAGGGATATTTGAGGTATGTGGAGCTTAAATGGGTGACCAAAGCTGCAACGTGCGTCTTCTCTCGGATTCATCTTCCTTGTCTTGAAGTCGTCTGGCTGCTTCATGTTGACGTTGTTTTCGAGCTTCTGGACTTGGACTTTTGAAGTTGTCTTTTACACCATTTCTCTTTTCGTCATTTGGATTTCTTCGAGGCACTTCGGGTTTGCCTTTTTGTTTTATCCTTTATTGACTTTGCCTTCGGGGTTTTTGTGTTTCCCGGTTTGAGTTATGAGAGTTGTTTAGATGTGAGCTCTCTGGATCCTGTGCCACTTTGGGACCATTTACGGATCACTTCGTCATGCTGATAGCGGCATCACTTCTTTGAACTGATTAGATTGTTATCTGAGAGTCGGGCTCCTCGCTTCCTTTGGTCACCGGGTCGGTAACTCATCATTGGCTAGGTGATTCTGTGGAGTTCATAATATCGAAAAGGGATATATGAAAGGCTCAGCGGGGGTGCCTAGGGTTTAATGACAGGGTTTACAAGCTTTTGGCTATGTGGTGCTGTAACTAGGTGCTTCGTCATTCCTGATAGTTGTGTATCCGTTCTTTGTTACTTTTCGCAGGTCTAAGAGTAAATTTACAAATTATCTCCTTCGGTCGGAGTTATGCCATTTACATTTTCCTTTGTATGTGGTCTCACCGGAGTCGTGTAAAAATGACACGCTCGTTCACTCATAGTTTTTCCGCTCAAGACACTCTCGTGAATTTCACTTAGAGAATAGTTCACACGGTTAAACGAAAGATTAAAGATGACGATCCTGAACTCAGATTGCCCCCAGTATTGATCTGGGGTTTATGACAACACTTAAATAGATGCGGATTTTGGAATGCTTCGTGGATATTATGGGATAGTCTATGGTGTGAGGACGGACATTTCACCCTTTTAGAAACAAAGACAAGTCATTTTATTCCATAGTCGGGAAATGATTACCTGTGATCCCTTAAAAGAAAACAAATTTTTGTGTTTTTGTTTGTTGAATGAATGCATAAAAAATAACGAAAATCGAACTATGCTCTTATTCACGATGGAAAGATAACATCAAAAGTGTAATCTAAAATGATAAAGAAGCTAACTACCATAAAAGTTTGTAAAGTTGAATGAATGACAAAAAGAAAAACTACTAATCGAAAAAACTCAAATATGATTGAGAAGATAAAGAAAAGCTACTATAATGAGAACGTACAAAGTGATGAGATAGACAAAAGTGTTGATAGTCTGAAATGTGTTGAACAGTCTGTGGTGTTGAAGACTGGAGCGTTGACCGTCGGGGCGCCATTGACCATGATTGTCTTCCTTCCAAGCTTCGAGTAGGCCCTGTAAAATGTCTGAACTCGGAATGCCCATGGGTTATGTAGGAAGTAACTGGGCCTGAGTCTTCGCCAACTGAGAGTGAAGTGCATAGATTAGAGTGATTCCTAGACTGGAACGAACATGTAGCCTGAATCCAGAAATTGAGCAAACAAGCTGAAAGAAATCACACGGACCGTGAATGGGCCACTGGGCCAAGGGATAATCCTTAAAGTCTAGATTTGTTTGATGCTCTTGTTGGGCCTTGAAGCCGGAAACTGGAATGAACGAATTATGCAAACTATCTTGGATTCAAATGTTTTATGGGCCGAAATTCTGGATTGAGAGCGAAGCTCATGGCCAAAACTATGAATTGGTCTATGGGCTCAAATGGAATAAGTTATGAGTGTGGTACTTGGGTCAGAATGATTGCTCTATATGTGAACTGGAATTTGGGCCGAGTGATTTTGGTTGGGCCTAACAGATGGCACCTAGATCTAAGGTTTTGGGTTAGGGTCATGATAAGAAGTCTACCTAAACTAGAATGAGCCCTTGGGCCGGAATGTGTTTGGGCCTGAAGTAAAGCACATGAGCTGGAATGGTCCCTAAATCACAAATGGGCCTAACTTTCTTCGGGCTAGAGAAGATGGTTGCTAAGCCGAAAAAGATTTTATTTTCAGGACTTGTGAGTTATTTCAAGTTCAGGTGGATTTCTTTTTATGGGCCTAGAACTAATTGGATAATTCAAAATGGGCCAGAAGAGAAATCACCTAAGTCTAGGCTTTTGGGCCGAAGCCTGAACGACTCACATGTTAAACCAAAAAGGGCCTCTGGGCCGCAAGCAAATAGAGCTGCCAATTCGTGTTGGGCTAGGTTGATGTAGGAGAAGTTCCTATCAATCTCTAGGCTGGGTAGTGGGCCGATCATACAAGCAAACAAGGCCCACACAAATTCAACATGTCCTCACTAGACGTTTAAATCAAACCAGGTATGGATCGATCCGGAGAGGTGCTTGGGGCGCGGGCCCAGGCCACCACAAAGGAATAGGGCTTGCACGCTATTCTCTTTGGGCTTCCCCACTCTTTTCACATCACCTGAAGGTGTGCGTCTACGGTCGGGTCTTTGACTGACCAAACAAAGGGCTAGGTAAGGGCACTGCCAGGAAAACGCTTGGGGCTAAGGCCCAGGTATTAAGGGGGTGTGGTTAGACGACACCCTCCTCTTTCCCCGCTTATTCACATCACCTAAAAGGCGTGAGTCCCTGACAGGGGACCCTAGATGGGCCCCGAGGTGAAACTGGTTTGTGTGGACCCTCGCTCTCATATGATGCAAATGGTGCAGAAAATTAAAGTGCGCACAAAAGTAAATAAACAAAGTAATAAAGCCATAAAAAAACAATTTTTCGAGTTAAGCCATCTTTCTTAAAATTAAACAAGTTAAAATTAAGAATTGATCCCCAGCAGAGTCGCCAGTCTGTGAGCCTCGATTTTAAACCCTATCCTATGTTGATTAAAGTTGATTAGGATCTAACCGGGTTTTAGGTCCACTTATAACCTAAGATTAATAACTATGTCATACAACAAAAATTATTAAAACCTAAGCTAGCTCACTGGAACCTATTAAGAGTCGCCACCTAATTTTAACCTAGATCAAATTAGGAAAGGAGAGTTCGGGTTCGGGGGCTTGATATTCGACTTAATTAGGGTTCAATTACTTTCATTGCCCCTAGAAGTCGTTTTTCCTCTACTTAGTTTAATTACGGCTTATTACGAGTCGTTTTTAACCTAAGTGCGCGCTTCTGTTTTTTTTATTTTTTAGCATTTTTTTGACAGAAAATTAAAATGGAAATTAAAATACCAAAACTAGGGTTTCGGAGGCAGAATTAGGTCAAGTTTTGTTCGTCCGTGGCTACGGACCTAATGTCCGAACCCACGGACCCTAGTTAACTTAATTACACAGAAAAGTCAAATTTAAACAGAAACGAGATTTTGAAAAGTCCGGGGCCACGGACAGGACGTCCGTGGGCCCGGACATGTTTTATAAAACCCTAAATTTTGAAAATAAAAATATTCCGCCACCGTCCGGGGGCGTCCGGCTTTCGGACAGGGCGTCCGGGACCCCGGACATAGCGTCTGTGGGTGCAGACCGCCCTCGGACAGCGGCGTTGGGTGGCTCCCGCGGTGTTTCTGGCTCAAATTTTATGGGTAGGTAGCCTGAAAGATTCGAAACACGTTAGTGATTGAAAGTTTACAATTTGAATTCGAATTCAACACGAAACTTAGCAAACAAGTTATTGGGCAGAAGCGAAAACAAACGCTAATTCAGAAGCGATAAAAAGTCATTCGATTCCAAATTTTGACACAGAGTAGTTAAAGTTGAACAAAGTCAGAAAACATGACTTCAACCTGTTTTACCTTCGGATTTAATGAGACTCTTCACAACGGGGATCTTTTGGTGCCTCGTTGATGCCGGTTTTGGATTGACTTCGAATTGTGCTTCTGACTCCTTCTTCTTTATGCTGTTAAGGACGTTTCTCTTCTGTTTTTGTGGTGGTTTTGTGTGTTTTTGGTGCTTGGAAGTTCAATAGGAGAAGAAAGGATGAGTTTTTGGTGATTTCGGGGTGATTTCTGCAGTGTTTCGGTATTGATTTGAGGCTTGGAAGTGTTAAAACGTGGGGAGAAAGTTTGTGGCTGTGTTATCTGACTTTGGAAGTGTTCTCCTCTGCCCTATGTCGTCTTTGGAAGGCCTTTATAGAAAGAGCATGGCCAAGTTGATAGAACAGATTTTTATCTAAACCCTGATTTTGTGCTCTAAGAGAATCTGATTTTTTAAAACATGCTACAGGTTGATAAAAATTCCGAACTTTTAACCAAAGATAAAAAACGATTTTTAGGAATTTTGAGAGTTGGAATCAGGTTATTTTGATAAATAACCGATTAGATAAAAATCTTACAATCTGGAATCTCCCATAATTCATAACTTACGATTGGAAAGTCGAAATAACGAAATTCAACAGCATTAGTCTCTAAAAATCATCCTCTATCTTGTGTTAAAATTTCATGACATTTTGTTTTGACTTCGGTATTTTCCAGAGGAGAGAGAAAATTGCAAAAATGATTGAATTTCTCTTTTAAACTTTGGGATAAGGTTCCAAATAAAATAATTTCAGGTTTATGACTGTATGTAGTCATGCTAACCATGTGACAATTTTATTTTTTTGAAAACCCTTTTATTTCTATTTTGAGGTTATTTCATGTGTTAATTATTAAAGAAACTAGCTTATTAAAAGCTTAATTTCCAGAATAAATATTATCAGAAAATCATGAAATTCCTTTCATAATGACTATGATATTTGGAAGTGTTTAGAGATAATGAACAAGTCATATGAAAATAGAAAATCCCGAGAATGTCCTTGGAAAATCCTGCATTGGTGCATTTTGACCATTTTGCCCTTTGTAACACGTATGCCTTAGAGACCACTCCGAGGGGGTTGAAATTTTGGGTATAACAGGTACCATCCCCAAAAGGCCTCACACAAGGAAGAGTATCCCCACACCTATAAGGCGTGGTTCGTGCTCTCTCCCGATTGATGTGGGAGGTGACCCCTAGCGTGGGTATCACAACAGTTGACCTGGGCTTCTTGGACTCTAAGTAACTTCCTTAAATTTCAGTGTTTTTCGGAACTTTCTGAATTAGGGTTCTCCAGGGTTTCTTGGTTGATTCCCGACCTCTAGGGTTTTCTGGTGTTCTCTAATTCATATGGAACTATGATTTCCATTAGGGTTACAAAACTTCAGAGTATTACATTCTCCCCCCGTTAAACAAAGCTTCGTCCTCGAAGCTTGAACTCACCTCACAGTCACATCATACACTAGTAGAAAAAGAGTCATTTTCGGCGGTTCTTTTGGGCCTTTTTCGGCGGTTTTAAACCGCCGAATATTACACCGCCGAAAAAGGCCTTTCCAAAGTTTTGGCGGTTATAAAACCGCCGAAAATAACAACCTTTTTCGGCGGTTCCAAACGACAAAACCTCTGAAAATAACGGCTGTCGCAGCTCAAAATGTGGTAAAAACAGACATTTTCGGCGGTTCCTAGTAAGAACCGCCGAAAATGTCTATATTTTGTTTTTGGTTTTTTTGTTTTGTTTACAATCCCACATATGTCAACAAACCTGTAAAATATATAGATACAACATCCAGATATATCCAAACATCTCTCTACATCATATTGTAGAGGATGTCAATCACTCTCTTTGTAAGAGAATTGTCAAAAAATCAAAATAATGATGAAATGGTCACAAATGACCAACAACCATTTCAAATGGTCACAAATGACCATACATATACAACTACCAAGATATTCATTGTACTCAAACCGGTCTAAACATTAATGTTCTAAATAACAATTTGATCGAAAAAACAAAGTGAAAATCAAACTAAATTCATACAGACAAACTCCACCCAATCCTCCAACATAGCGTTGATCGTTTGTCTGTCGTATTCGCCAACACTAGGGAAAACCTTTTGAAAAACAAAACAATACAAAATGAGTTAATCATTAAACAAATACATTAAAATTAAAAAAATATATATATGACTTCAACATACTTCTTTTAATTGATCTTGCATATCACCAAAAAGGGTGATTATGTCATGCATATATCTCATGACATAATACCACACTCTGAACTCCCGGGTTGACGTGGACACTTAAACACAAAAAAAGAATTAATTACATAAGACATTTGTTCGATCAATGATAAACAAGTGATGCATGTACCTTCACTGCAGTCCAGGGGACAGCACCTCTTATCCTTAGACCAAGCTGTGAAATCATTACACTTTGATATATACTGCACATTAAATGTCATAAATGTAAATTAATAAAACTAGGATATCCATGCACAACAAAATTAAATTAAAGAATTGAAATGCATAAAGAAGTGGTTTATAATGTACTTACAGGTTAAGGTGTGGCTTTATCTTGAGATTATTCGGTAATGAGTGCCGAAGCGGATCAGGATAGTATACATGCACGATCCAAACACAACACCAGTAGGACCCAATGAGCACTATATATGTAATACCAAAACATTAACATGTCAGTATAATGTCAAAATCAACAAGTACAACATTTAATGGAATTAAAATGATAAACAAAGTTATTACTTTGATGGTAGGGCAGTAGGAGATATTTCTTTTCACTGTGATGCTGTTAGTAATCGCACGCTGCAAGTAGAGCTTACAACCTTGTACATTAGTCGTCACAACATGTATGACGTTCTCTCAAGACATAGAAATCCATACTTGGTAAGTGAAAAAGTTTGCATTTTCTCATGCAAAAACCTATTCATTAATTAAGATATAGTCATTAACATTGTTTCAGGGCATCACTTTATAACTTAATTACCAAAAAAGACTAAATACTTATAGAATGAATGAGTGGACAACAGAAATAGGCACCCATTCAGATTTCAGGATGTCCTGCACGTCGGTTGTCCACAAGTCGACTTCTAAAACTTCTTCATAGTGAAGAAGGTCAGGTTCAAAGCTAAGAAGGATAGAATCTCTAGCAGCTGGGAAGTCACGGATTACATCATGCAACACTTTCATGTTTGGCCCCAAGCGTGCATATATTGAATCATCCACCAAGTTTTCAGTGGGAACAACATTGGTGGATGCTTTGTATTCAGAAGATATAATCTTTGACTTCTTTTTTTTCAGGAGACTTTGATTTCTCCTTTAATGCCTATTTGCAATCGACATACATTACTAATCATGAACTGAACATCCACACACTTTATTTACTACAATAACTATATTAAAAGTTTGTATGGGCGTACCTTCATACACTTTTGAATCAGGCGAACAGGCCATTGAAGAAATGCACCCTTTGCAGACCGAACTGTGCTGTACTCCTCCGTAGGTACAGGGAGTTCTAAATCAGGACACGTATAAATCGGTTTGTCCACAGACACTCTCCCGTGATACGGCTATAATGGCATGCCATGGACCACGTCATTCGAGCGTGATGTGTACACTCTTCCTTCTGCAACATTTATATTTTTGATTGTTGTACGGGAGCAAGAGGTTGCAGTTTATTGGATCCTACAATTAATCAGATTAGTAGATGATTGAACTGATAAATATGTAATAAACGATTGACAAGTAATAAAACAGTTAAAGATATAAAAATTTACCTGTACATATGCGTAAGGATATGGATCATTAGACTCGGTGCTTGTGTGCAGTCCAGCAGGATCAAAAGCAGGAGCATATGCATAAGAAGGATCAGCAGGAGCATATGGCTGGGGTTCCCCATTCCCCTGACGTATTTTCAGCAAAGATCTCATTCTTCCCCTGTTCTTTGATGTTACTGAGGACACGTAAATGCTCATCATAAGAGATTATCTTCTCCTGACTACTACTTCCTTTCCTTGACCCGGGTTTCCAAATACTTTTCTTATCCCAATGTTAACCCCCCTAACCCCACTGCTCGGCCTGGATGATCTTTCTTTCCTAGCGCCCGAGACAGCTGGTCATCATGTCGATCAGGAGCCCAAGTCCCTTGGGTTACTAGCTCGTTCATTTCACCCTTTAGAAGTAAATGCATATAGGATTTATAATAAATTATAGGATTGTAATACTAAATTTGAAAAAAAAAATAAGGATTAAACAAAAGTACTTACCATCTTATCAACATTTCCTTCGTTTTCTCGAAGGGATACAGACGCTCTCCAGTTTTTGGGTCTTTCTTACTGCGTGAAGCTTCCAAAATGTACCCCGTTTCTGGTGGTCATCCAGAGTGCTCATATCCGATGGCAACTCCCCTTCTGCCACCCACTCAGGAACTCTTCTGTTAACCCCTTTAGCACCCAGCAAGTGACGATATTCATTCTTCTTCGCATTCGCTGACTGGGCCTCACGATACTCCTATTATCAAGTAAACATACAAACACGATGATGATTAAAACATATACATATGTAAACTTATTTGTATGTATATACAATACTTAATTATTTAAGAGTTAGTATGTACCTTCGTCTCCATCTTCTTATCATAAATTGCTGACACTTCTCTTGGGTTATTGCTGTGTAGATCTCCCAAGGCTGGCGTGCATCGCCGTCAGGCCGCTTAAGCTTCTTGGTGATGAACCATTTGACTAGATCATGCTTATGATCTGAACATTTCTTGCGCATCATCGATTTGACCATGTTGTAGTACTCGCTTTCTGCAGTATTCAATATCGTTTCTGCATATCATCATAAATGAAAAGGATGTTAGTTATGCATACTTATAAATCGTATCAATAAATACTGCAACTATTGTTTATTTACCTGTACGATGTCAAACATCTGCTTCTTCAATCCTTCGTCAACTTGAGGCCAGGAGAGAGTGATACCACAATACTCTCACACTATGATGCCCAGCTCAGTAGTGAAGTCTCCAGCCCATTCCCCAGTCGGCTATAGATACTCATTAACAAAAACTGCAGCGGCTTCGACTCAATCTTTTTTACTTCAGAGCTTTTGTAGGACCTCGAGTTTTTACGGTCCTGATCTCGGGATCTGTGACCCAGAAGGTCCAGCCTGTGTATCTGCAGCTGGCACATCAGACACTATAATCTCGGCTGTGCCACTACCCCCCTCATCAGCTCGGGCCCGTGACGTGCGGCCCTTCCCTCCACGTGTTTGCCTCTTCCTCGGTCGGGCTGCGTCACTCAGAATCTCCCCGATCGGGTCGTCCATATCATCCATTTAACTATCTGCACAGATAAACAATATGATATTAATAACAACAAAACAAATAATATAAAAAATATGTAATCAGATATCATAAAAAATTAATATTTAATTACCTAACAAACAAAACACATCATTTAGGGTTTTTCAACTCATAGACCCTCATCATGATCAGACCTGGTATACATACATCGTATGGAATATCAACAATGTTGGTGGCAGGAACACTGTTAGAAAAGGGTGGTGTCTCATCAAATAATAATTCATCGTCATCAACATCTTGATCAACATTTGTGATCACAAATCTTTTCCCTGGTAAAACTACTGACCATCTAGAATCGATGGGATCTTCTATGTAAAATACTTGTTCACAGTCCTTGGGAAATATGAACGGATCTTGTGTAGGACCAAGACTTGATAAATCAACCAAATTAAACCCATCATGAACCCGATAACCGTGTCTGTTATCCACCCACTTGCATTTGAAAATAACAAACTTTTGAAACTGATAATCAAGTTCCCAAATATCTTCAATACATCCATAATACAACCTCGAGGTTGAAATCGCTGAAGCTGGATCACCTCGGGTGTACTGAGTTGTTGCTGCTTCTACTTTCCCCCGCTATTCTGGTTTAAACATCTATCATCTTATCATTTTGTCCAATAGGTGAACCCATTGATGTCATACCCGTCGTAAGATACAGCAGTGGAACCAGGTCCCAAAGCTAACCAACAGAGCTCTTCACCTACATTATCAGGCGCTAGCGCTAGTGATGCAAGTTTCATAACATGGTCTCTAAACCATGAACAAAAGGTCTTGTTTTGCTCTTTTGTCAACCAAACAATATTCCTCCCAAGATATTGACCTCTTAGTGTAGTCATGTGTTTCTCAAAAAATGGCTCAATAATCTCAAGGTGATGTAAAAAGAACAAATGTGCTAACTCCATTGAGGATGAATCAATTGCCACAATTTTTTTCCCAGTAACACCTTGACCTTCTGTCCCTCCCGTGTGTCTAGGTTGTGGTACTCCAATAGCAACTGCACCCTTTAAGTATTCAGTACAAAATTCTGTCACTTCTTCGGTTATTGTCCCTTCTATAATGCTTCCTTCAGGTCGATATCTATCTTCATCCTTCCCTTCAAAATTCCCATGTATGTCTCAAACGGATACATGTACCTCAAATATATGGGACCACATAATTTGATTTCCCTAACAATGTGAACAACTAAGTGAACCATGATGTCAAAAAAAGAGGGTGGAAAATACATTTCAAGTTGACAGATCTTAACAACAACATCACGTTGGAGACTGTCAAGTGTTTCACCATCCACGACTTTATTGCACACTGCATTAAAAAGAAACATAGTCTTGTAATTGCATTTCGTACATCCTTCGGCAATATACCACGAATGACAACAGGAAGGAGATGCAACATCAGTACGTGATAATCATGAGATTTCAACCCGACCAATTTCAAGTCCTTCATTGACACAAGACTTTTCCAGTTAGATGAATAACCCGTAGGAACCTTAAGGGAATGAAGACATTTGCAGAAGCTGATCTTCTCATTCTTAGACAAAGTGTAACATGCTGGAGGTAAATATGTTTGTTTGCCTCTTTCTTGAGGATGCAACTCCTGACGTATGCCCAAAGCTTGCATGTCTCTTCGAACCTTTATTCCGTCTTTGTTTTCCCAGATATGTTAAGCAAAGTCCCAACAACAGCCTCACCAACATTTTTGACAATATGCATAAAATCAAGACAATGCCTAACAGATAAATGTCTCCAATATGGAAGTTCCCAAAATATTGAAGATTTTTTCCAGATGTTTTTTTGGGTAGATTTGGACGGAACACCGAAAACATTCTCAATGTCTTTCACCTTTTCATAGATCTCTTGAGAACTCAAAGGTATACGAGCAACACGTGTTTCAGTCTTTCCGTTGAATAATTTCCTTTTTTACGGTACGGGTGTGCTGATGGCAACAATCTACGATGACACATGTACACGTTTTTGCCAGAAAACTTTAGACGATCAGAACAAGTGTCGTCCTCACATATTGGGCAAGCAAATGCGCCTTTCACCGTGTATCCAGATAAATTCCCGTACGCTGGAAAGTCATTCACTGTGCAAAACAAACATGGCACGAAGGGTGAAGTTTTGTCTGCCGTAACCGTCATAAACCATTGTCCCCTGATTCCATAACAATTTCAAATCGTCAATCAGCGGTGCAAGGTATACATCGATATTATGTCCGGGTTGTTTAGGACCAGAAATCAACAATGATAATATTATGTATTTTCGCTTCATACACAAGCACGAAGAAAGATTGTAAATCACCAATAGAACAGGCCAAGTGTTGTGTTGACTACTTAGAGTGCCGTAGGGATTCATCCCATCTGTACATAGCCGAGTCTCAAATTTCGATTATCACTGGAAAAATCTTCAAATCTTCTATCGATAGTCCTCCACTGTGGTGAATCAGCTGGATGTCTCAGCTTATCATCATTTTCCTTCCTTCTGCGTGCCATCTTAAAATTTTGGCCATCTCTGACATTTGCAAACAGACGTTTGAACCTTGGTATTATGGGTAAATACCAAATGACTTTTGCTGGAGCTTTTTTTTTCTTAGAATTGAATGATTGGCCGTCCTTATGTTTATAGCGTGACAAATGACATTTTGGACACTAATTCAAATGTTTATTCTCTCCTCTGTATAATACACAACTGTTTGGACATGCGTGTATCTTTTCGTACTCCACACCCATAGGACACATCAACTTTTTTGCATCATAAGTGGATGTAGGAAGATTGTTATCATCTGGAAGCATGTCGTGGAATAGTTCTAGTATTGCCGTAAAACTCTTATCACTCCAGCCGAATCTTGCTTTCAGATTGAACAAGTGTAGCACGGATGTCAATTTTGAAAATTTGGTGCATCCGGGGAACAAAGGGGACCGTGATGCGTCACAATCTAATTTGATATTCATCGGGCTTGTCTGTGAAATTATCCTCAACATCTTGCAGCATAGAGTTCAGTTGTTCAATCTTTTCACTATCATCGTTGATTTCAGTGTGACTCTGATCACACTCATTATCAGGAAATGTGGTATCATCGGTAACCTTTCTTGGTTCACTGTTCTGCTGGGTGGAAGTATGCACCCTGCTACTAGCTTCTAAAGACTCACTTGCAAAAACCATATCTTATAGTTTGGCATAAATCCACGTCGTGATAGATGAAATCTGATAGCATGTAGGTTAGGGAATTTGTTGCGAAGTTCACACTTTGCACATGGACAGGGAATGTGAGTGTCGTTCATCCTTTCTGATGATAGAGAGCTGCTTTGCAAAATTCATTTTCCACTTTCGATTCAAAATAATTCCCTCGCAGACCGTACATCCATTCACGGTCCATTCTACAAACAACCAGTCAAAATTTAAAAATATTTAGAAAAAAGTGTTATAATGTATAATAACTTAACCAACATTTAAAATATTAAATATAAAAAAATAACAATAACTAACCTATCTTCGGAAAAGGATATATATCGATATGGTTCTTGCACGGCGAGTCTGTATAATATATATAATACGCTATCTTATATATACTACTTGGTTGTGTTATATGCATATTATATATAATGTATATACACATCTATAATATATATATATATATATATTGTATATACTACTTGGTTGTCTTATATGTATATACACATCTATAATATATATACTACTTGATATATATATATATAAAAAATATATATAGTTGGTTATTTTATTTTGTTGTATTTATATATGTACATCTACTCAACTAACTAGCTACTAAATATAAATAAACTAACTACACAACATTTTATAGAACACCTTACTGGCATATACATTATTTTGTGGTTATTCTATCGTGTTATATATATATATATAATCCTGCAACTAACTATTTTATATAAATCAACAAATTATACAAACAATTATGCATGATAAATTGAAATTGATTTAGGTTGAAAAAAAACTAACCGGTATTTGGAAGGACGATGATCAAACGGAAGCGTGTGGCGAGTGAAGACACGAGGAGCGAGCTAATGCGACTACTACTGCCAATCTTGTGTAGTATCTAAATGAAGAAACACAGTACAATTGATACGTCAATTCACCAAGGTCGTTTACTTCTCAAAAATTCACATAAACAATGGTAAGATAGCAAAAAAAATCATTAAAATTGGTTAAATCATTTCATCGAACACCTTGCGAGCGTATAGTTTATTTTCTAAAATTGCCCACATATTGTATTTCCAATCAAAAACCAAATAAACTACACTCCAGAACACATATATCAATCAACAATTACATATAAACAACAAATTAGGACCCAATTCAACAAAATTTCAAAGTTTTGAATCGGAGAAAAACTAACCCCGATTCTCAGTTGGCGTTGGATTTGGGCAGCAGCAGACGCGCGGGGGGGGTAGCGGGCGACTGGGGCGGCAGGAGCGGCGGCGGTGACGGCGGCGTTAGGTGCGGCGGCGACCGAGAAGAAGAGAGGGCGATTTGAGGGCGAGCTGGAGTAGAGAGCGTCGAGGAAGAAGAGAGGCAGCAGAGCTTCGACAATATGTCGAGTCGGGGCGCTAGGGTATTAGAAATAAGCATCTTTTTCGGCGGTTCCTATATACAACCGCCGAAAATAGCCAACTCAATAGACCATTTTCGGCGGTTGTATATAGGAACCGCCGAAAATGATGCTTCGATTTGGCTATTTTCGGCGGTTGTATATAGGAACTGTCGAAAATGATGCTTCGACTTGACTATTTTTGGCGGTTCCTATATACAGCCGCCGAAAATAGCATGACCCGATACACATTTTCGACGAAAATTTAAAACCGCCAAAAATGGGGGGCCGAAAATGGCCATTTTTCTACTAGTGATATAACAATAAGACTTATCAAACATTTCTCCACTATACGCATTATATCTACATAATAACACAAAGATTCTTAACCACCACAAGTGATTTATAAACTACCTCAAATAATAACCACCTCAAATAATTCACCACTTAAAGTGACAACATTCACCACATAGCAATAAGATAATAATTAGATCATATAAACATGCCAAATACTTTAAGTGTCCTATTGCATCAATCTCAGATATTAATATTAAACTATCCTCAATTATTTCTCCACTAATCAACACCTACGTCTTACTCCAACCACGCTTCCACTGCGCTACTCTGATCTAATTTTTCGTGATCACTTACAGGAAGCTTCAGGAATCCTCCAACCCTGCCATGGTCAGTGCCGGTGTTGAACTATCCTTCCACCTTAATTTGTGTTCAGTTTCCCTTGATCTGACCAGGATCAAGGTCAACCTTCCATGTCAGATTCAAGCAACAAACACAATTCCCATCCCCACGGCTTGTCAAATTTTTAAGCCTAGATTTAATCTTAACTCAACCAAAGCTCCCTAGAGACCAAACCTGGCTCTGATACCACTCTATAACACCCCGGTTTGTACACCCTAATTTTTTTTACTTGACTTGTACAACTTTCTACAGTATTTTACAGCGGAAGACTAAATAACACCTAAGCCAAACCGGAGTGCTACCGCCACACCCACACCAACTAGTGTGGATGCTAAGGCTAATCCACCTACAACTTAACTCCTGGAACATGCTCCAAGGAGTTTGCCACTTACAAATAAATAAAATTCCTAGTTATGTCGGCGTGTTCCCTTGTCCCAAGCTCAAGAGCAATATCACACAAAGAATCAACTTCACCTGCAGCCATAAACCCAAATCTGTGGCCAGCAAGCAATCACACAAAGGGGTCACATGCACAAACCAGAAAACGTCAGCACAGCTGAGTAACAAATATCACACCCTGTAAAATTCATTCTTTCTTTAAAACTCTTTGCATAAAAAGTTAGCATCCAACATCATCACACAAGCATAGGCATGCAATAAGAGTATATCACACAGAAGAGTTTACCTGCCCTTGGATTACCATCACATTCGAACCTCGTGAGTCGGTTAAATCTCAACACCCCACTGGAATCACAAAGTCAAATCCACAACTCTCAATTCTCTGGCCCTATGTCCTTAAGTGTGCACACCACTAAGGCTAACCATAGCTCAAAGAGTAGATCATAGGACGACCCCAATTCATTGGTAGGAGTCTAATAATCAGTCGCCAATACGGCAAGCCATAAAATGACGTAATATTCTGTTGCTCAAATAGCTCTTTCACAATGAGGCTAACCATAGCCTTTATCAATATCACCATCCAACCAATCAGCAAGTCCACCATCACACAGTATCACACACAACATAATTTCCAATCCAACATTCATAATCATGATCAACATAATTAGTAAAACTCTTAAATAGATTCTTCACAATTCATGTAATAATAAGCTCCTCCCATGAATATACCATTCACCCACCAGAAACCAGCTCAATCTCTTATCAGTCATAAATCAACATTCAACACAAGGATAACTCAAAAATCATTTCCAAAACCTTCTAGAAGAATATTACAACACAATCATCCTTAGAAGGGGTTAAGATATCCAAATCATATTTTCTGATAAATAGTCAACCAATACAATTCCAAACCTTTCAAGGCTAAACCAATCAACAAAACACCCAGAACCACACTTAAACACAATTTTCCTTATTTCCAAGTCTTAACACACATATATGACCTTACAGGGCTCCCTTATATATTTTACACTTCACCATCTCTTAAAACTTAAACCACCAGTCATATTAGGACTATAATGACCAGATAAACCATTAAATTCAATAACCAACACACAATTACACTTATACAAGCTTAAAGCACACCTTTTACACAGATCCCTTCCTAATAATTCGAATGACTTCCCAAAAGAGTTTCGACCTGAATTTTTGACTATGGATCTAACTTCACAATATAAGATTACCCTCAAGTGTTCAGCTCAAATTAACCTCGGAAACCTATTTAACCAAGTCTCAAGTCTTAAAGCACCATTTAAGCCCTCCCACCTCAACCTAGCATTTTTATGTCTAACCACGAGTTCCCACCACCTATAATAAATTATTATGAGTTCATATAGGTATAATAACACACTAAACTCAACAAAATTCAATCGAAATCACTCATGTAGTCTTAGAACACATTTTTCCTTTCTAAAAGTTTCCTTGAATTTATCGTACTTCCCAAAAGTATTTTCGCCTGAAGTTTTGATCGTAGTCTAGTATTAACCATATAAGAACACTGTCAATATTTTAGCTCAAGATCATCTATGGTTCTTAAGTTACCATTAACAAGAGTGAAAGCTCAAAATCAGGGTTCAAAGAAAGAAATGGTGTGCATAGTTGGTACCTGGACTCTCCTTGCCATTTTAGCCACGACCTTACAAGTTCCTTAGCTAATTAATCAATTTCTTCCACCAACCAGTTCTCCCAATGTCACCAGCTGCTTCTCCCTCCTTGAATTCTTGTTTTTCCTTGATTTCTAGCTTGAATTCTCTTCTCTAATGGTGGGTGTTGCCTTCTATGAGCTTCTATGGTATTCTAATGGCGTGAGGGTGTGTGAAGAAGGCAAGGAAATCAGAACCCAGCTCCCTTTTATAGATGGCGAGAGTGGACTCCAAAAAGAGTTCATTTTACTTCATTAACTAAGTGTAATGATTAAAGAGATAAGCCTTATCCTTAAGGAGCCCTTAGATGAGAGACACCTAGCCAAGCTCTAATCCCATCCATCCATGTGTAACCGGCCATATTTAATGAAGGAGACAAGTGGCATAGCTAATAATGAGAATAAGACAAGAATAGTGAATAGTGATAAGGTTAAGAAAGATGTCTTCATTTACAGCCGTCGGATCGTAGATATTTTGCTTGGATTAATCTCCACCCTCCATGTGTGGCCGCCCCTCATTATTAAGATGATAAGCCTTATCATCTTCATGATTATATAAGGACAAGAATAATTAATAAGGTTAGAACACGTGTTTCACCCTCATTGGTTCCAACTGTTGTCGAATGATAAAGTGACACCTAAGGGAGTTTAGTCATTAATGAAGATGACACAAGGCTTCTCTTGATTGGACCATGTGTAACTAACCATCTCTTGACACCTCGGCGCTTACATCATCATTATGTCATGCCGACATCATCGTTGCATCATCACTGCATCATCACTGCATCACCACTACATCATCACTGCATCTGTTACGCCCAGTTTTTTTTCTATTTTATTTCATCTTGTTTCAAATTCGCAAGGGAGCTTTATAACTTTCTAATCTTATTTTAGTTGGATTATGTCGTCAACAATATAATTTCTAAGTTAGAAGGAAGGAGGGTTAATCTTGTCCTTTTGGTCTTGTTACTAATTAAGGAGTTGGATAGTTAGAAAACTAAATTATTTTAAGATATCCTAACTCTTATTATTTATTCTCTCTCATTTTTATTTCTTGATCATCCCTCTCGACAGTTTTCTTCCTCCTCCTCTCAACTCTCGTTCTGCTGAAACTTCCCTCCCTTGCTCTCTTCTTCACAATTCCTCAATCTTGCAAATTAATTAGTCTGGTGTCTAGCTTTTTCATTGATGATTCCAATCCGTAGAGTCCGAGTGTGCGTTGCTGTTCGTCGATCAAGTTCCTTTCTTCTTCCTTCGTTGTTGGCCCTCTTCGATTTGTGCGAGCATTTGTGATTTCGGGATGTAATTCGAGTGAAGCAGATTGTAGAGTCTACAGAGATGGCTTAGTGTCGGATGAGAGGTAGGTGGTGAATGGATTCGGGTGGGTGTGTTCAACCACGGGAGATTTCTATTCTTATTAGTTTTATGTATATGATTGCTTGATTCTCTGGTGGTGATGGTTTTGGTTGATTTTGATGTGCGTTTGATGCGTTAAAACCCCGTGGAAATGTGTTTTAGATTGGCAAATTTGCTATAATAAATTATGTATGTTTTATGGGGGAATTGTGGCTTGGTTCTGGCTGATTTTCGCAAGTGATTTTGCAGTTTTCGCAGTGTCCGAACATGTGTCCGAACATTGAAGTTCGGACATCATACGCCGGCAGATTTTCAGACTCTCGGTTTATGTCCGAACATGCAAGGTCAGACGCATGTTCGGACCGGCCTTTGTTTTAGCATAACTTCTTTGTTTGAGCTCCGTTTTGAGTGCCGTTTGCGGCGTTGGATTCCTCTTTTCGAGTACTGTCTTTTCTGATACTTTTTAGAACATGTATATGTGCACTTTATTTTGAAAGTCCTCAACAAGCCTTTGAACTCTGATTTGCTCTAAAAGAGTGTTTGAGCTTCTATGCTTCTGTTTGGTTTTTGTGTTTGATAGTCAGTGTATGACTTTTGTTTTGATAAGGGATTATGATCCGTTTGATGTGCTTTGGCCCTACGTCTGCTCCGTTAAAGGCTTCTGCTTCATTTTGTAAAGCTTCTATTTTGGGACCTAGATGTTTAGCTTCTGAGCCTTGGATAGTCGGGTCTGGTTGTCCCGTAGCATGCTGCGCAGGAATTCCTTCTGTTATTCCCTCGGGTTCCCTTCTGTTCTATCTCTCAGGGTCCCTTGGATGTTTAGTGACCGACGGGTCCATAGCTGTCTCTACGGCTTCTGTTGTGGGATCTTCGGATCCATAGGACGTTATGTGAGTTCTTCTGATGTGTCAGCTGATGTCTAGTGTCCCACCTCTGTTTTGATTAAGCTTCTGATATGAACTTCTGAGTTTTTGGTTTGCTTTGTTCTTGTTTAAGACTTCTGTTCAATTTGCTCAGTTTCTGCTTCTCTGCTCTGATTTGACAAACTTCTACTTCGGTTCTGGCCTGTCACTCCTCTGATTTGAGAAAGCTTCATTCTCTATCTGATTTCTGTTACAACTTCCAGTCTAATTTTCGAAGCTTATGTATTAGTATACGATTATGTTCAATATATGTTTTGAGCATGCTTAGCTGATGAAGTTTATCACCTGCTGAGCTGTAGTTTGGCTCACCCCTATTTCCGTCTGATTTGCAGGTTTAAGTTTCCTTTGAAGACTCCGCTCTGCTTTCTGCTTCGTCTTTCGCTTTGTATTTGTAGTTGTGGCTTAAGGCCTTTTGTAATTTGATTCTGTTATGTAATGAAGTTGGGCTTTCGCATGTAATGTCAGATAGACCTTGTAATCTGTTTCTAGTTAATAAAAGTGTACTTTGCTTCGGTTTTGGGTTTTGTATGTTAGAGCCTTGCGTTATTAGGTAATAGATACGCGGCGTGTCACGTCCCTAACTCCTAGGGTGGTTTTGGGGTCATTACAGCATCATCATGGTCAAAGTTGACCATTGACCAAGGTTTGACCATTGTCCAATGTTTGACCAAGGTTAGACCAAGGTTGACCAAGGTTTGACCACAGTTGACCGGGGCTTCTTGGACTTTAAGTAACTTCCTGAAATTTCAGTGTTTTTCGGAACTTTCTGAATTAGGGTTTCTCCAGGGTTTCTTGGTTGATTCCCGACCTCTAGGGTTTTCTGGTGTTCTCTAATAATTCTTATGGAACTATGGTTTCCATTTGGGTTACAAAACTTCGGGGTATTACACCCCGTGTATTTGATGGTACCTTATGGTACTCTGTGGAATAATTGGTACTTTATACCCCGTGAACATTTATATAAATTTTGCCTGTAGTCATTACTTGCATTTAAGATCTACTCCTTTGGGTCATAAGTTACCTTCTGGGAGGTGTGCACACTTAAGGACATAGAGTGAGGTGGGATATTATTGTTGCAACCCCAATTTGGGTGTCACCCGCGTATACTGATGATTAATTTCTGTTGAAAGTTCTCCCCTGAAATGTTTTGTCAATGGTGATTTTGGAGTTGGTAAACATGATTAACATTATGGTGTGAGTTAATATTTTGCAAATGTAAAGTGAGTTTCAAAATGCATTTTACAAGTTGAGGCAATGTTTACTCAGTTATGCCGATTTGCGTGATCCCTTCGCGTTTTCTGTTATTGTTTTCTGATCGCAAGTACTTGTGGATGAACTGGGAATTTGAGGATATGTTATCACATAGCTTAGGACGAACAGATTGAATTTTAGAATGCTTAAGTTGAGTTGTGGTGTTGAAAGTACTTTTGTTTTACAATGTTAGAAATATTTTGAACGATTTGGTTGGGTTAAGCCTGATCACTCTATGATGTGAGTGTGGCTGTAACACCCTGTTGGATTTTGCATTTCCGTTGCTATTTACTAACTTTTGGACGATGTGATCTGGTGTAATTCTCTTGGAAATCATGATTATGATGAAGTTTTCTTATGTTGATTAAATGATCTTTCCACAGTGTTTGTAAGTATCTAATATGGTATAAACTTACAGGAACTATTCTCTAGCAGTTGGCAAAGTTAATATGATTGTTTTGGAGTTGTTCTGACTCTGTTTTGGAATTAAAAATCACATTCCGGGACCTATCCAAACGTCCGTTCTGACATCAATGTTCAGACAGGCCCCGAGACTTTCATTTGATTTCGCAGCATTGGATGTGTCTGAACTACTGTCTGAACTTCAATGTTTGGACAACATGCGAGGACGATTCCAACTTGTAAGTCTTGACCTATGTCCGAACTTACAAGTTCGGACCATCGTTTGGACCACGTAAGGGAAATTTTTGGAACTTTAAAACTCGACTTGTGTCCGAACTTTGAAGTCCGGACACAAGTTCGGACACCTTTATTTTCTGGATTTTAACCCTCAGCTTGTGTCCGAACTTCAAAGTCCGGACACAAGTTCAGACATTTGGAATTCTCTGTCTTTTCTTCTCGGCTTGTGTCCGAACGTCAGACGTCCGGACACAAGGTCGGACAAGACTTGTTTTTCACTTTTAGGAGTCGTTTGAAGTCCATTTTCATATCCGTTTACACCATTAAATTCGTAATTTCATAAGCTATATTTTGTGGAAAAATCCGGGGTGTTACAGTAATAACTGCCTAGCAGGTGGGGAAAATTGGTGAGACCGTACTAGTAGCGTAATAGCTGCCTAGGGGGTTATGAATTGGATGATCTGGCACTAGTAGAGTAATAGCTGCCTAGTGAAGGAAAAACAGGACCGCACTAGTAGTGTAATAGCTGCCTAGCAGGTTATAAAGTGAACGATCTTGCACTAGTACCGTAATAGCTGCCTAGTGGAGGAAAAAAGGCGGGACCACACTAGTAGCATAATAGCTGCCCAGTGGGTTATGAATTGGATGATCTCGCACTAGTAGTGTAATATCTGCCTAGTGGAGGAAAAAATGGGATCGCACTAGTAGTGTAATAGTGGCCTAGCGGGTTATGAATTGGAAAAAATGGGATCGCACTAGTAACGTAATAGCTGCCTAGTAGAGGAAATACGGGACTGCACTAGTAGCATAATAGCTGCCTAGCGGGTTATGAAGTGAACGATCTCGCTCCTGTAGCGTAATAGCTGCCTAGTGGTGGAAAAGACGGGATCGCACTAGTAGCGTAATAGTTGCCTAGCGGGTTATGAAGTGAACGATCTCACACAAGTAACATAATAGCTGTCTAGTGGAGGAAAAGATGGGACCGCACTAGTAGTGTAATAGCTTCCTAGCAGGTTATGAACTGGATGATCTACACTAGTAGCGTAATAACTGCCTAGTGAAGGAAAAACGGGACCATACTAGTAGCGTAATAGCTGCCTAGTGAGTCATGAAGTGAACAATCTCGCACTTGTAGCGTAATAGCTGCCTAGTGGAGGAAAAAAGGTAGTGCGTTACTAGAGTGTAATAGCTGCCTAGGAGGTTATGGTGCATTTGATAGAGAATGAACCTTATGGGTAGATGCAAATGATATGCAATGTAAGATGGTTAAAAATAAATGCACTGGTTGGATTAAGACTCCCTGTTCTTGGATGAAGAATATTTTTCTATGAGTTGATGGCTCCAGAGGTTCTTCAAAGCTACGACATGGCTTCAAGGATCTGAGGATGGCTCATGTATGGCTCCATCTTGGTTCAAGATGGCTTCAATGTTGCTCCGGGGCTGGTTTTGATGTGACTCGTGGATGACACTGGACGGCTTCGGGATTGTCTTTGCAAGATTTTGAACGGCTCCATTTTTTATTTATTTTGGATCAGGAGTTACGCTTCAACAACTGCAACTGAAATTGACTTTTAGCGAGACTAGACAGAGTTCTTACCGGTCAGATGTTGAGGATGAAATGATTAGGATAAATGCAGACATTAAGTGCGAAACGAGGTGCGAAAGGCATATGCAGTTTTTGGAGAGAGTGTACGGTCCTATCTCTATTAATGTGATAGGTTTACGAATATAAGACATCTTAGGTTCGATCTTGATTGATTGTTGAATTGGGACACGTGAATCACTTTCCTCTCATGAAGGGATGTGGATCAATCTCTCATGAGTATGGTTGTGTGTGCTAATGTCGTGATGATACTCTTGATGATCAAAGTAGTATTTTCTTAAGAATTTCTTTCTAAGGTTATAAACTTTCCAATCCTTACAATTTCCTGACCTGCAATGGGGTAAGCTGTTTAAGTTTTGGTGCTCATACTTGAGATTCACTCGCACTCAGAAGACCTCATGGGATAAGGTCACACTCATTCTCTCATGGCCATTTAGGTATGACGGGACATGTTGACAAAAAGTACGAAACTAATGATTCATGTTTCAGATCTGGTACTTTCAGTTAACGCTCATTGAGTTACAAGTCAAAGGTATTTTATTAGGTTATAATGGGGCAGAGGGGTATGATGTATGTCACATGGGACTAGAGGATTTATTTGGGTGTTGTTGAGCTTTTGTGCAATAGAGGATATGTTTCACCTTTGCCATGGGTGGACGATTAGACAGACGATCTTTGAGAATCCTTGTTGGTTTCAGTGGGACATCATTGGTCCTTTTTCTTATTTTCTCCGTCTTCTTTGGTGTACGATTTTCTCATTCTTCTCCCTTCTTTTCGCTGTATGATTTTTGCTTCCTTACTTCTTGCTTTTGGGATCGCATTGGCTCATTGACTTTCTTGGACATTTTCTGCTTACTCCTTTGACTTTTAGTTTACTTTCAACTTTGGAGTTTTCATTGACTCGCTGGTCATCTCAAACATTTTATTTGTTGTTTTTGTTTAAGATGGTGGGGAAAGACCATGGCTCCAGCTCCTTTAAGATCCTCTATTGCAAGGGCAAGTAAGTATATATACATGGGTTGGCATATTGTGGAGTTCATAGAAAAAGGTTTATCGTGAAAAGCTCAGCGAGGCTTACTAAGAGATTATGTGCAGGGCAGTCAAAGCCTTTTGGGTTTTGTGTAGAGTTTAGATCATATGTGCCTCGTCATTCTCATTACTCAATGATTGTTTTCTTACTACTTCTCGGATCTTTACATGATTCACAGTTTGTATCTCGTTTATCGACACAGATCTCACTATGTATTGTGCCTTTCCATGTGCTGAAGGAATGCACTTGTTGCTTGTGGTTTTACCTCTAAGGACTTGCTCTATCCTTCCTCATCGCTAAGTGGATTGTCCAATACCCTCATTTAGAGTTCAAGAGTAAATACTGCTCTTCGCACACTACTCACTTGGTTTAAGGTGCTGATTTTGATTTGACCTTGTGTTCATTGAAGGGTCGAGAGTTTAGTGGTTCGCGCACTCTGTCAATCAATCTCTCAATATTTTTCCTAAAGATGTCATTTTGATACGAAAGTATGCAAATGCCACTATCTACAATGCAATCTATTGTAGTAATATGGAATTTCTATGTATCGAGTGCATTAAATGATAGAATTAATAGTGGAAATGGTTGAATTTTGGACTTTGATTGAATTTTTTTTAATGTAATGCATGAACAGTATTAGTCTCACTTGAATCGATTACAGTTGATAGTTCATGAAACTCATCCTGTCAATGTCGGCCTAGAAGATGGTCTAGCTATCGGGTGTGACGTGAAAGAAGTTGTTTTAGAATGATATTCGATTGATGATTAGCTCCTAGAGTTTTGGACTTTTAAGTGGTGACCACTCCCGCATGGTGGTCCCATGATATGACAGTGACTGCATTTTTTGGATATAAGCATTTTTTGGATTTTTAGAAGTATGCATCTTTTTTTTGGATTTTTGGACGTATGCATTTTTTTTGGATTTTTGGATGTATGATTTTTTTTTTGGATTTTTGGATGTATGCATTTTAGATTTTTTAGGATATGATTTTTTTGGGGATTTGTGTTTTTGTTGTTGTTGGTCTCTATGTACATGGTTGCTGAATGGGAAAACGTTTGAATCCTTGGTATTTCTTGCTATGACATCGAAGATCATACTTTCACTTGTGGGAAAAGGCAGTTAATCATCTACAAATATAACCATCATAATAGAAAGATTTGAAATACCCGTGTATTTTGAGTTAGGGAATTCATAATATTAATCGGTATGATTGGGTAAATGCTAGAATAGTTCGTTAATAAATTGCCAGAATTGGTAACTACTAGTAGGCCTGGGAAGCTAGAATTACTATCCTATTTTTCTTTTTCATCCTCTAGATTAATCATACTTTTATATTATCCTTTTTCTTATCGTAAATTAACTAATATTATTATTTCCATCCCTTACTGACGTTACAATGTCCTCTTGAATTTGAAAATTCAATTCCTATTTTACTTCTCCTAAATTGATTATATGTTAATAACCTTCCCTCCCTTCTCCCGACTTATTTAAGAACATTCTAGTTTCTTCTAACGTAATGGCAATACTTTTACTTGAGTCAATAAATAAATTCCACTTTTATTTCTTCCTTTTCAAAATAAAGATCTTATATCTCCTTAAAGATAATTATACTCATCCTTATCTTCAGGCAATGACAAATCATTTATTTCTCATCTACTTCACAAATCAATTGATTTATTATTTATTTCTTTCAACTGAATATCCTTTTAAGTGATTTATTTACACTCTTAAATTATTTACAATGTTAATCTAATTATCTTCACTCCTCTTAAATAAATTACAATACTGATTTACTTAATATCTTTCCTTTCTAAAATGCTAATAATATTCTACTTAAATCGTGATTCCCCCACTCTCTTCTTTTTCATCACGACGTTATACGCTCTTCTTCTCAACTACAATATTCTCGTTCCTTCTCTATTTCTGAAATACCCCGAACTTAAATATGGGGATTAAAATTTATCTAATACGTATTTAAAGGGCCTAATGATGCCTAAGTAATATTGGTAAGGAAAAGTAAATCCAAAAGGAATCAAGAAATGCTTAAAAAGCAAAAAACGCTAAATAAGCGTTAAATAACCATAGGAGGTATGAGACCCCGGTTACCGTATTATATGGATTCTGAAGGTTTAATAAGACCTAAATAATACATGGGAACAATTCCCGAAGAAAACGGATCCAAATAATGCATTAAAACGTTAATGGAGCTTTAATGCACGTTTTTCGAGAAAACCCGAAAAACGTGACTTTAAGTGGTCAAACGAACCTGTAAAAAAAATTATAAATCATTAAATAACAATGATTAAGCATTTATGGAAGCTTAATAACCAATAAAATTAAATAAACGAGAAATTCCGGAAAAACGGGCCCGGTTAGTGAATAGTACCCCAAACCGGGTAAAATAACGAGCATTTTCTGTAAAAGACGAAAAACGCTCCAACTAGTAGTAATGTGTGGGGCCTATTTTTAATGGGTCAAATAACCCTCACACACACATGTAACTAGCTAATAAGTAAAGGGAACAAAAAAGTAAAATAGAAAAAGTAGAAAAGTGCTTTAACCTTTTCTCTCACCTCACTCTCTCATTCTCTACTCTCTCTCTCTTCCGTTTTTCTCACCAAGCCGATCTCCTCTCTTTCTCCCCTCTGCATCTGGCAATTTTTGATGCTCTCCACAAGCTTCCATGGCAGCCATCTTCATCCTCTTGCTCTAGCCACATGCAAGCTAGCTCCAAATCAAAAACAAATTACATATTTGAACTCCCCTCATCATTCTCTACACTTCCCTCTTTTCAAAATCCAAAAATGAGGAAGTTCATTTTCATGGGTATACCCCATTGGTGAAGAGAATGGCATTAATGTGTAGCTTGCAGTCTCCTCTCTCCATTAAGGTAAAAATCTACATGAAAAACTCATGTTCTCACCATTTCCTTTCATAACCGATTTTACCCCTATGTAATGCCTTGTTTTCTCTCTTCTTTTGAGCATAATCTCAACCTTGCAATGGTGGCGGAATCACCTTCTCAAACCAAGGGCTAAAACCCCTCCTAAAACACTCCAAAGGTAAACCCTAGAATTTGTGTTTTGAACATTTCAAAGGATTAGTATAAATCTAGGGTTAGTATATTAATTGCACTTATTTTGTGTGCATTGGGTGATGGGAATGGAGTTTGGCAACTCCATTCCCCATGTGACCGATTGTACAAGAAAGAGAGAAGAAGGAATAGAAAAGGAAGAGGAAATAAGAGCTTAAAGGTAAGAGCTCTTTCTCAATGCTATATTTTAATGCATTAGAGTAATGGGAATGGGTGAACAAATAAAGAACCTAAAATATTGTATTAGTATCGTGGTTTGTGGAAGTTTGAGTATTTATAAGTTTGTATTGGGATTGTAGGCCTTAGAGCCAAATAAATTGTGTATGTGAATTAGTATGGTGGATTGAGGAAGTAATGATGTATTGGTATTATAATTGATGGAGTATTGATGTATTGAGATAATGTTTTGAATGCTGATAGGACCCTTGTAAGGGTGTGGTTAGAATAGGGATGATTTTGGTGAAAAAGTGTGGATGAGGATAAGTAGAAATTGTAGGTGAACTATGGCGAAATTTTAGTAGGAAATGTGCATTAAGAATGACTTGGTGAATGGGAGAACCAAGGTGTGTATTTGGATTTAGTAGAGATGATTTGGTAACTAAGGAGTAGTAGTTGTGGTAAGAGAATGAAAAGATCTAAAATCTGTAGCAAAGAGTATTGAAATGTGTTGGAGAAACAAGGAAGAATTAGTATGTAGGAGTTAGTGAAAAGTGCATTGTACTGAGTAAGACTTAGGTTGAGTATAATGTAAATGAGGCAATGAAAGAGCCACAGTATTAGTGGGAAGAATAGAGGAAAAATCTGTAACATATGTGGAAGAAAGAACAACTGTAACAAAGGAAAATTGACAGTGGAAGGTGGTTTGTAACAGATTGGTATGGAGATGGATTAGGCTAGTTTTGATTGCTTAATTAAGATCAAACACCCTAGATTATAAGACGATTAAGACATAATTAATGGTGTTTAATGGTGATTAAGGCTATAAACAAGCTTAGAAAATAATTGTAAGTAAGTAACTTAAGTAAATGTATTCAAGTAACAAAGGGTTAGTAGGTATAAACTAGGAAACTTTAGGAAAGTAATCAGTAAGGTTAATTATGGATAATTACCATCCAAATTTATGTATGTGATAGGATTCAAAGAGTTGAACACCGAAGAGAGTCGGTGAGTCCAAAGTCAACGGTGAAAGGTATGATTTCTTCATGCCCTGAATCCTAATCTGGTTACCCCGATTTGTGTGCTTATTTGATCACCTAAATAAGATAAATGCATGAATCGGACTATATTGCACTTCTTGTGCTTGACTTATGCTGTTCTCGGTGTTTATTGTCTGGAACACTAGTTTGTATAATTCATGAAACATATGAATGATGATGGCTTGTATTCGAATCTTGTATTGTACTTGAGTATCGTATTGTATTTCGTATAAATGAGTATTGAGCATTGTAATTGTGTATGTGGCTTGCATGAATGACTTCTGCTAATTCCTAACTACCTAACTCCTAACTTAAGTGAGTAAATTGGAATGAGTAGAAGTCCGATATAGCTTCGGCCACGCGTGAGGATGCGGAGCCACAAGAGGTTGGCTGCAATTCCTGACTCTTAAACTGGTCCGCGGCCCAAATCCCTTAAATGGGTAGCATCCCGGATTGGTGAGTCAAGTAAATCCCGGAGGTGGGACGGAGTAGTCCCCAGGGCCGGAGGTCCCGACGACTTAACATGAGTAAGAGAGAGTAAGTAAGTATGAGTATGAGTATGAGTATGAGTATGTATGCGTATGTATGAAGTAACGAGTAAAAGAGTAATCTCCACCCGATTAACCCGGGTGGACCAATGAAGCTAACAAGTATTGTATACTATGTATGTAATGTGTATGTGTACTTCGGGGAAAGGTAAGTATGTATTGGATGGGTTATGTTGTACTTCTTGTATGTAATGAAGTGTATGTATGTGTGTATGTCTTGCGTAATGTATTGTAATATTGTGTATAAGAGCATGTATGCATGTATGTTTGAATGAAAATGAACTGCATGTATTCGACCAAGTGGTCGGCGTATCCTCACTAGTACGCGGGGTATGCGGTTATCATGCGCAGCGAAAGCTGACCCCCTAGGGGGAACGTTTTTAGTGTGCAGGTACCCGAAGCGAATGTGGTCAAGGCAAGAGACCGGCGGCACACTCTTGTACTTAGAAAGTAAGTAGTTGTGAGGAATGGGTAGATGTAGACACTAATGAGTACATAGGAACTGGGAAGAGTCATTGTATTTGTATTTGGAACTTAGTAAACTCGGTTAAGTATATTGAATTGTATGGAATATGAAGGAGTAAAGTATTGAATGACGTTCTGTTGTATTTGACTAGTAAATGGAGTATGAAATGTAGATGTGTAGTACTCGGGATTCCGGTCCATCAGACCGATGCTGTATGTAGTAGCAGTAGCCTTGTTAGTCACGTGGGTGACTAACGGCATTGTATCACCCTCATTATGTAAGTATGTATCCGCTGCGTGTATCTTATGTGTAAGGAGATTGGACGGTAAGCAATGTATTAATGGTAGGGGTGTTACAAAAAGTGGTATCAGAGCGATACTTCGCTCTGATTACTGGAAATACCGAGTTTAGGAAACACCGAGTTAGGAATTAGAAGCTTAGGGCTAAGGGCTGAGTGTTAGCATTAGAGATATGCTAGTTAGGAACTACCGGTGAGTACCGGATACCTACAATACCAGACCCGCCCTCCACATACCCCATTGTATAACTTGGGAAAGGACGCCAGAGAGAGGAAAAGCCCCCTCATACTTGGGAAAACCCGATCTGGCAGTAATGGGTTATTCCTACAAGAGGAAAGAACCGGACATATCGTAGATTCCCAGAAATGGAAGACCCGGGGAGGGATCCCGGTTGAACAACAAGACCCGCACTTAATAGCGGTTGGATGAGCACTCCAACCACCAGGAGGCTGCGACTTACAACAGCATGGGGCGACGTGCTTAGCAGTCGCAAAACCTAGCTAGTCAACCAACAGCAGGAAAGAAGCACTAACCGTGCAACGAAATGGAAAAGGGAGCAGCAACAGAACCCGAGACACAAGTCTACAGGATAGTGATACTTGAATTATACCACCAACGGTATGCTAGCTGACTAAGGACATAGTCGGAAGCGGTTAACTCCAAAACTACGGCGCCATTAAGGTTACAATACCTGGCCAGTATAGCTCAGACAACTGCAAGAACAACCATGAGATATAATCCAATAGGACTACAAGAGTAGTGCCTAAACAAGCTATGGCTCAATAACCACGGTAAACCAGTGGGAATGAGCATCAAGGAAAAACATAAATCTAAATAAGTGGTTATCTCTAAGGATTGGAGAAGTACCCCGACCAAGACAACCATGTCAAGATCAATGAGAAGCTACTCAAAAGGATCGAGTATCCCAAACCTAGATCAATATGATCAAGGGAAGAGTCAACAAGACTATTAAATACAAGTGGAAACCATACCGAGACCGGTATAGGTTTAACCAAAAACCAACAGTACCGCGCACTTGCCACGGCAAGTGCAGTAAGGGCAGAAACATGTAGAGGAACTCTAACACACCACAGGTGCATAGTAATGCACCGTGACAGCGATGAAGCGACTACAGAAATAAACATCCTAAAAGTGGAGGAATGAAACCATGGAAAGGCCTGACGGCCTGACCACTGCATTTAGAACACGCCAGTCAGCGGGAAGCTGGGCTTGGTCAAGATTTCGAACATGGCTACGCCATGAAGAACTTCTTTTAACACCGTACCAAGATTTTAAAACCCAATTTTCTTTCAGAACCACAAACCCTTCTTTTAAACCTTGGATTTTAAAACCAAACGAACAAAATTACGGTGAGTATCATGGAATGATACAAGAGGAGTTGACAATAGAATACTTCACCTAGGCGTGTGACGAACACTACGAGTGTACCCATTACGGGATGTGGGACAACCGCACTCCAAAGGAGCTTGTGGGCCTGACAAATAGTCGGGTAAGTGGTAACGTATCAACATGGTACCCCACGTATGTATACATGTAGTGTACGAAACACGGGAAGTAGTCAACTCCGTTCTACGGACCATGAGTAAATTTTAACCAGAATGACTGGACACCGCAGACAATCAAGGAGAAGGAAACTCAGTTAAGGAACAAGTGTAAGGAACTCAGAGAATGCATCTGAAGATGAGGAATGAGAATTAGGAAGCACAAAAGGCGCAGAGTAATGAGTATAGACATTGGATATGTCTCAAGACATCAAGCAAATACATGACAGCTGGAAAGTATACCCAGCCTGAACTCAGCAAGGCAACTGCCTAAAGTAATCACAACGATGCTCAACAAACGGGACGAAATTCCCAAGAGCAATCACAAGATTACCACGAAGTAAAATCCATCATTGAAGAGGATATTAAACCTAGTCTTAAACACTAGAGGAAGGTATAAACGGGCTACCCAAGAATGGGAGACGTTGCAACCCTAAGAAGGATAACTCAAACTACAATACCACAAGGCGGCATAGTAGACATAGCATATCATATACATTAGCCGGATGTAACGGCATAACTTAACAACACCCATGAGCAATCCTTGAAGGGTGACTAGATTAACAACAGTCAAACAAAGCATCAAGATAAGAATACAGGAGCTGGAACGAACACTCGGTTAGAACACCGAAGGGATTTCACTTAACAGGAAATACCCTAAACTACGAGAAGGCACTGATTAGCACCAGATTGCCAATAGGGTCTCCTATAAAAGGAAGAGTGATGTCACGACTTGCCATGGAGCCCAGTAATACCTCCAACCTATGGGGTATACAAGGAGTGGAAATATGTATAAGCAGCCTACAAAGAGCATAGCTCGCAGCAATTCGGCTTAAAGCCATAAATCGACTACGTTATACCATTTGATAACAAGACCCGCAAGAGATATTGTCTCATACGACAAGAAATCAACAACTGGACCATCAATTCAAACCCAACATCCTGAGTGGCTTAGAGTAATGGCCAACACAGTGTCACTGTCACTAGAGCATCAGTCTAGTATACAGTTGACAAGCTTTTAATTACCTTCATGCCTTTTGTAGCAATGGTAGCACAGAGGCATAAGAATCATGATAACGCCAACATTGGCCTAGTCCACACTTGGACACTACGAGAAAACCAAGGGAAGGTACCCCTCGTTAGCCAAAGACCACCAATGTGGTGAGATGTGAACCCTTAGAAAGGCTTCCACCTATTATAACAGAAAAGCCTACGCATATAGATATTGCCAAGGGGCGATGGAATAAGGAAATGAGATCTCCAAACCATTATGACTTAAGGAGTAAGCATACTCCGTATGCACCCAAGCATGTGGTGAACCATTGTATAAACACCAACATTGTAAACCTTGTCATGAGGTCTATGAGTGGAAACAAGCCTCTCAACAAGAACTTCATTTATCAATGATAGAACGGGACCAGAAAACCCTTGAAGTTTCTTGGGATGTCCCGGTGATGTACATACAAGTAGAACTACACAGCTAGAGCCTATACCCAATGCTCAGCACGGAAAGACAATAATTGTCAAAACAATCAACAGGAATGCACATTGCACACCATGAATGACCAGCGCTCAAGAGAGCTTGTAACCCAATAAATTACTTCATCCATTATCAACCAAGATACCTTGTAAATTGTATCATAAATGTTGATAGAATGTGAGGTAAGCTAACCTACACATAAAAACCTAAGTTGAATAAGACATTTCCACACTGGGAAGATAATAAGATTGCGGTATGCTACGACAACCGTCATACACACAAACACAGGAAACTCCTAGTGTATTTACACCATAAGGAAATGGTGCCAACGACAATGGCAACGAGTAAAGATAAGCTACCACAGTTACAGAGACAGTAAGAAAAATGTTGTACAATGAGTAAGAATACGGTGCGCAACAAGCGACCGCTATGAGGAAGTAGCAGATAATAACACGGAGTATAAGCATGAGATGACAGGCAGAAATATTCTTTCCTATCACATAAGTGACTTACTGTCAAGCGTTTAGACCTCTGCACTCTGTATGACTGGGTGTTTTGGTATTGCACTTGTGCAGCTAATGACCTAATGGGATGGCTAGGGATATCGAGAATGTAAACCATAGTAAACCTTTCTTTTCACCAACAACATGGCATAAGCCAGTTAAGCAAGCTTAGCAGCAAACCGTGCGGCCTAAGGCCAAAGAAGCACGAAGAGTGTAAAACACGTCAACAATCACAAGTTGTGAATTCCAGTGGAATAAAGAGTGAAAAGAGACTTAAGAAAGTCACAAGGACCGGCGCATAGAAAATGCAAGGTCATACAAGTAAAGGACACTTATACCGAACCAGAAGAACTGGTATAATTTGGAAGCTAGTGACGACAGAGGAAGCGCTACAGTTAAGTGGTGACTTAACCTCGCCCGACAAACGAATAATCGGGGAAGCACGAATAGCATATGTAGTAGATTACCAGAGAGCTGGTTATAAATCTTAAACTCATTGAGTTCAAACACGGTAAAAGAATACCGCATTTGTTTAATGAACCTTATTCCCATAGTAGACGGATAAAAGGTGATGTATAACACGTTAAGGATAACAAGAAGGGTGGATAACCAAAGTTATCAGGGTCGCGCAGCAGAAGCTAGTGGGCCCTAGCTAGGAGATTAATGCACCTGGTGAGTATAATAGAATGGCCATTAATGCCTTGAAGCCGGTTAGGCTTGAACCGAATTAATTATGAGTTAAATAAACTCATATAGGAATTCTTGGTGCAAAGACTAAACCATCGGTATGGTTAAGACCCTTTGACCAGAGCATATTACATAGTATACCGTAGTGAAGCTAAACGCTTCAGATTGCCCGAATTAAATGACCAATGTCTAATATTAACATATTGGAGATTACGTGGGCGTAATCCCTTTTAAGGGGGGTAGAGCGAAAACCGCTTAATGTAAGTTTTGTGAATAAAACACATAAACCGTAATGTGCATAGCACAAATGAGAATCAAATTGATGATTGATATTATGTTAAATAAACATAAGTATTCATTCATATTGTAATTATGGTAATTAGGCATTAGACATGCAAATACCATAGGAGGAATATACCCATCTTGTAACACCAATGTAAGAGTATTAGTAAAAGAAAAGTAATGAGTAGTGGACGGAGCTCCACAAGTATTGTAGCCTTTGAGGAAGTAGTACGAAATGAATAAGGATAGTAGATGAATGAAGTTTATGAGTAGTGGAATCGTAAGTAAATTATTTGAAGCAAATTGAAGATGACTAAATCTCATAGGTATAGTATTTCTTGGATAGAATATTGGAGATGATGGTGAATAATGGATGGAAGTAGTGAAGGCTGATGAAGTGAGCAATTAGGTACCGAATCACGGAGTAAAACATTTGGGGAAGTAGAGTGAGGATGATCGATGGATTGATTCCATCTTTTGGAGATGTATGAATTCGTATCACGACTAGGAAGAGTAAAAAGATAGAAAATGAAAACAATTAAATTATTTGGTTGTTTGAAACTGATGTGGGAAGTTGAACTTGATCCTGATCAGATCAGGGGAAACCGAACACAAATTGGGGTGGAAAGATAGTTCAACACTGATGCTGATCACATCAGGGTCGAATGATTCTTGAAGCTCCCCTTAAGTGGTCACAAGAATCACGCATAGGATAGAAGTAATGAATACAAATTGGAATCTGGAGTTGTATGTTTTTAGAAAAAATTTCTAATTAGTAGTTGCGAAAGAATTTCTGTTAGACTGGAGGATGAGGACTTGTTGGAAGTTTATACCGGAGAAGATAGTAGTGTAGCATGTTGTACTATTCCAAGGGCAGCGGGACATAGAGGAGTCCTGTGTCGAGATGACCTGAGTGCCTGCGGAATTGTAATGTGTATTCCATTGCTTTGGGGATAGCTTTGCAATGTACGCAAGTATAAATGTTGTAATGAGGAACAGAACAGTTGATAGTAATATGGATTGGAGTAATTATTGTACATTGGTATGGTATGGAAAGGAGAAACATTGAGTAACGAATTTGGGAATGGTAAGGAGGAGGAATGTATGGCTTCGGTATTAGGCAAGTATAAATGAGTAAGTATAGTAATCCCACAACCTCGAACAACTTTGAGGACAAAGTTCCTAAGGGGGTAGATTGAAATACCCCGAACTTAAATATGGGGATTAAAATTTATCTAATACGTATTTAAGGGCCTAATGACGCCTAAGTAATATTGGTAAGGAAAAGTAAACCAAAAGGAATCAAGAAATGCTTAAAAAGCGAAAAACGCTAAATAAGCGTTAAATAACCATAGGAGGTATGAGACCCCGGTTAGCGTATTATATGGATTCCGAAGGTTTAATAAGACCTAAATAATACATGGGAACAACTCCCGAAGAAAGCGGATCCAAATAATGCATTAAAACGTTAATGGTGCTTTAATGCACGTTTTATCGAGAAACCCCGAAAAACGTGACTTTAAGTGGTCAAACGAACCCGTAAAAAAATTATAAATCATTAAAAAACAATGATTAAGCATTTATGGAAGCTTAATAACCAATAAAATTAAATAAACGAGAAATTCCGGAAAAACGGGCCCGGTTAGTGAATAGTACCCTAAACCGGGTAAAATAACGAGCATTTTCTGTAAAAGACGAAAAACGCTCCAACTAGTAGTAATGTGTGGGGCCAATTTTTAATGGGTCAATAACCCTCACACACACATGTAACTAGCTAATAAGTAAAGGGAACCAAAAAGTAAAATAGAAAAAGTAGAAAAGTGCTTTAACCTTTTCTCTCACCTCACCTCTATTCTCTACTCTCTCTCTTCCGTTTTTCTCACCCAGCCGATCTCCTCTCTTTCTCCCCTCTGCATCTGGTATTTTTGAAGCTCTCCACAAGCTTCCATGGCAGCCCTCTTCATCCTCTTGCTCTAGCCACATGCAAGCTCCAAATCAAAAACAAATTACATATTTGAACTCCCCTCATCATTCTCTACACTTCCCTCTTTTCAAAATCCAAAAATGAGGAAGTTCATTTTCGTGGGTATACCCCATTGGTGAAGAGAATGGCATTAATGTGTAGCTTGGAGTCTCCTCTCTCCATTAAGGTAAAAATCTATATGAAAAACTCATGTTCTCACCATTTCCTTTCATAACCGATTTTTACCCCTATGTAATGCCTTGTTTTCTCTCTCTCTTTTGAGCATAATCTCAACCTTGCAATGGTGGTGGAATCACCTTCTCAAACCAAGGGCTAAAACCCCTCCTAAAACACTCCAAAGGTAAACCCTAGAATTTGTGTTTTGAACATTTCAAAGGATTAGTATAAATCTAGGGTTAGTATATTAATTGCACTTATTTTGTGTGTATTGGGTGATGGGAATGGAGTTTGGCAACTCCATTCCCCATGTGACCGATTGTACAAGAAAGAGAGAAGAAGGAATAGAAAAGGAAGAGGAAATAAGAGCTTAAAGGTAAGAGCTCTTTCTCAATGCTATATTTTAATGCATTAGAGTAATGGGAATGGGTGAACAAATAAAAACCTAAACTATTGTATTAGTATCGTGGTTTGTGGAAGTTTGAGTATTTATGAGTTTGTATTGGGATTGTAGGCCTTAGAGCCAAATAAATTGTGTATGTGAATTAGTATGGTGGATTGAGGAAGTAATGATGTATTGGTATTATAATTGATGGAGTATTGATGTATTGAGATAATGTTTTGAATGCTGGTAGGACCCTTGTAAGGGTGTGGTTAGAATAGGGATGATTTTGGTGAAAAAGTGTGGATGAGGATAAGTAGAAATTGTAGCTGAACTATGGCGAAATTTTAGTAGGAAATGTGCATTAAGAATGACTTAGTGAATAGGAGAACCAAGGTGTGTATTGGGATTTAGTAGAGATGATTTGGTAACTAAGGAGTAGTAGTTGTGGTAAGAGAATGAAAAGATCTAAAATCTGTAGCAAAGAGTATTGAAATGTGTTGGAGAAACAAGAAAGAATTAGTATGTAGGAGTTAGTGAAAAGAGCATTGTACTGAGTAAGACTTAGGTTGAGTATAATGTAAATGAAGCAATGAAAGAGCCACAGTATTAGTGGGAAGAATAGAGGAAAAATCTGTAACATATGTGGAAGAAAGAACAACTGTAACAAAGGAAAATTGACAGTGGAAGGTGGTTTGTAACAAATTGGTATGGAGATGGATTAGGCTAGTTTTGATTGCTTAATTAAGATCAAACACCCTAGATTATATGTAGGAATATTGGGGAAGAGATTGGTAGAAGTTTGGAGTTGAAACATAATCAGAAACATATATATTTTACAATACTGTAACTTGTCCGGGTTTGTAAACAAGTACACAAACCCGGACATGTCAAAAAACACGGCAGAAGGTATTTCAGAATGGATGGTCCGGGTTTGAAAACCAAGACCTAAACCCGGACCACCCCTAAAATACACCCGAGAGTTTTGCAAAGGAATGGTCTGGGTTTGCAAACCAACCCCTAAACCTGGACCACCCAAAATTTACACCCGAGAGTACTGCAACTGCATGGTCCGGGTTTGTAAACCCAGCCCTAAACCCGGACCACACTTAAATTCCACCCGAGACTGACCAAGCACTATGGTCCGGGTTTGTAAACCCGGACACTACTAAAATTCTTCCAGAATGTGTGTTAAAGCTATTCTAAGGTAGGGTAAGGATGGGTAATGATTGTATAAGATGATTAAGACATAATTAATGGTGTTTAATGGTGATTAAGGCTATGAACAAGCTTAGAAAATAATTGTAAGTAAGTAACTTAAGTAAATGTATTCAAGTAACAAAGGGTTAGTAGGTATAAACTAGGAAACTTTAGGAAAGTAATCAGTAAGGTTAATTATGGATAATTAACGAACCAAATGTATGTATGTGATAGGATTCAAATAGTTGAACACCGAAGAGAGTCGGTGAGTCCAAAGTCAACGGTGAAAGGTATGATTTCTTCAAGCCCTGTATCCTAATCTGGTTACCCCGATTTGTGTGCTTATTTGATCACCTAAATAAGATAAATGCATGAATCGGACAATATTGCACTTCTTGTGTAACACCCCTAAAACCGGCCTAAGAGTTAAGGGTGCTACACGCCGCGTATTACTACCTAATAACGCAAGGCTCTAAAACACTCAAACGAAATAAAGGCCCAAAACCAAGTTCACATAAACATTGTAAACCAATGTATTCAAATACAGCGGAAGCAAATACCAAAATCCCATATACGAAACTGAGTCAGAAACAGGAGTCAAAAGTATAGGGCCCGAAGGCTACAACATCTCAAAGTATCAAACTGAATGAACATAAAAGCTAAATACTACAGCTCCAGAACTCAAGATGATCCTCGCTGATCAATCTGCAAAAATGTTAGAAGTAGGGGAATGAGCACACAACTATGCCCAGTAAGCAGCGACCGTCATCAGTAAGGTCGCTCAAAACAATTGAGAACAGAAGAAGGAGAAGATAAGCATTTACCCACAATTCTCAATATCCAGAAGCTTTCAGAACAGAAATAGAGTGGAACTCAAGGGGTTCCCATATCAGAAACAGTCAGAGCGCTTAAACAGAAAGGGGGACAAAACACAATGCACACACTCAGAAGGGTCGGAGACCCATAGACCATACCAGGTCTCTCGGCAACGCAGAAATGACTCGAAAGAGCCAAAGGGTTCGTCAACCCCACAGAACAGAAAGGGAATGACCCACACTCAGAATGACGTCTACATGGTATACCACGGAATAGCTCGACCCAGCCATTCACGGCTCAGAAACAAAGTGTAATGTCCCAAAACAGAAGGATTGCTTAAACAGAAGCAAAGTTGCATTCAAATATGCCAAAACACTCATAAATCAGTAGTACAGAACATAAGGAATCCAATGCCGCAGACGGCACTCAAATCGGAGTTCAAACGACGAAGTTACGCTGAAAACAGAGGGGTGTCCAAACTTGTGTCCGGACGTCGAAGTTCGGACACAAGTCGAGACTCAGAAACCAGAGAAAGCCAAATGTCCGAACTTGTGTCCGGACATCAATGTTCGGACACAAGTCGAGTTGAAATCAGATAGAGGAATACAGAATGTCCGAACATCCAAGTTCGGACGGATGTTCGGACAGGTTTTACGGAAGAACACGCGGAAGGTCCGACCTTGCGTCCGGACGTCGAAGTTCAGACACAGGTCGAGCTTAAATCAGAAGAAAACCTGAGGGTGTGTCCGGACATCCATGTTCGGACAGATGTTCGGACATACCCCGAACTTGAAAACCAGTAAGGCAAAAACGCACTGTCCGAACTTCAAAGCTCGGACAGAAGTTCGGACAATGCGAAAACTGCAAATTTCAGAAGACGAACAGAGCAGAAAAACAACGCAATTCAACACCACGAATTGCCAATTAAGCACACACACCAATTCAGACATTAAAACAGGAAACCATGGGGGTTTAGCCATTCTAAAACGCAACAAAACAGACATCACAAACAGGAATCACACACGAAACAGAACCGTTGCAATCCCCATGGCTGAACTTCCAAACTGAATCGAGTAACCACCTACCTCAATTAGCAGACAAATCCCGAATCAGACAGCAGAGCCCAACCACGCAGAACCACAATCCGATACAGAACAACAGCCACTGAAATCGAGTGTGCAGAACCTCCAGCAATTCGCAAAGCAACAGCCACACGCAGAACACGACCCAAACGCAGAGCACAATTACTGAAGGCGGACAACGGATTACACAGCAGCAGAGATCCCAACCAGATTGCAGCAGACCATTCAACGCTTCAGCAAAGGAGGACTTAGAGAGAGAGAAGGGAAGAGAGGAAACTGTCGTTCAAACCACGATCGAGACGCTCCTCACGAATGGACTGACGATGCAAAATAATTAGATGGCGAATAATTAAATAAGGCTCCCACTCCTTATTAATTAAAGAAAACAATTACCTTAATTGTTTTAATAGATGGACCTCCTTGCCCTCTACAATTAGAACAATACCGCCGGTGTCCAACTGATAGCAAAGAAATAAATAATCCAACTTAGAATAACATTGCAACTGATATAATATAAGGTAGGAATTATACGGGTTATAACATCTTGTGCTTGACTTATGCTGTTCTTGATGTTTATTGTCTGGAACACTAGTTTGTATAATTCATGAAACATATGAATGATGATGACTTGTATTCGAATCTTGTATTGTACTTGAGTATCGTATTGTATTTCGTATAAATGAGTATTGAGCATTGTAATTGTGTATGTGGCTTGCATGAATGACTTATGCTAATTCCTAACTACCTAACTCCTAACTTAAGTGAGTAAATTGGAATGAGTAGAAGTCCGATATAGCTTCGGCCACGCGGGAGGATGCGGAGTCACAAGAGGTTGGCTGCAATTCCTGACTCTTAAACTGGTCCGCGGCCCAAATCCCTTAAATGGGTAGCATCCCGGATTGGTGAGTCAAGTAAATCCCGGAGGTGGGACAGAGTAGTCCCCAGGGCCGGAGGTCCCGACGACTTAACATGAGTAAGAGTAAGAGTAAGTAAGTAAGTATGAGTATGAGTATGAGTATGTATGCGTATGTATGAAGTAACCCGGGTGGACCAATGAAGCTAACAAGTATTGTATACTGTGTATGTGTACTTCGGGAAAAGGTAAGTATGTATTGGATGGGTTATGTTGTACTTCTTGTATGTAATGAAGTGCATGTATGTGTGTATGTCTTGCGTAATGTATTGTAATATTGTGTATAAGAGCATGTATGCATGTATGTTTGAATGAAAATGAACTGCATGTATTCGACCAAGTGGTCGGCGTACCCTCACTAGTACGCGGGGTATACGGTTATCATGCGCAGCGAAAGCTGACCCCCTAGGGGGAATGTTTTTAGTGTGCAGGTACCCGAAGCGAATGTGGTCAAGGCAAGAGACCGGCGGCACACTCTTGTACTTAGAAAGTAAGTAGTTGTGAGGAATGGGTAGATGTAGACACTAATGAGTACATAGGAACTGGGAAGAGTCATTGTATTTGTATTTGGAACTTAGTAAACTCGGTTAAGTATATTGAATTGTATGGAATATGAAGGAGTAAAGTATTGAATGACGTTCTGTTGTATTTGACTGGTAAATGGAGTATGAAATGTAGATGTGTAGTACTCGGGATTCCGGTCCATCAGACCGATGCTGTATGTAGTAGCAGTAGCCTTGTTAGTCACGTGGGTGACTAACGGCATTGTATCACCCTCATTATGTAAGTATGTATCCGCTGCGTGTACCTGATGTGTAAGGAGATTGGACGGTAAGCAATGTATTAATGGTAGGGGTGTTACAATTTCGTAGAGTTCTTCCCTAGTGCTGGTATAGAAATTAAGGAGGGTAAGGTCTAATACTTAGAGTTTCAAATTATCTGATTGTGGTTGGCGTATTCTTATTATGGATTATTATAAATCTAGACACCGGTATCAACGGCGAGCGCTTCTAGTGATTTTGTTGAGTTGTCTTCCGGAGTCAAGGGAAAAATCTGGTAAATTCTATACTCCTGATTGTTTTGTTGACTTGAATTTTTATTCACCAAAAGGTATTTTGGGAACCCTGATTTTGGTTGGAGGATTGAGATTGTATTTCACGCGTTATGATTTAATGGTGATATTTGACATTTGGAAATGGATTTGGTTTTGGGAGCTCTTCACTAGAAATTAATTGCTTTTGGGGTTCTTGGTGCTCCTTGACTCACCAAGTTGGAGTTTTTGGTGCTCCCTGATTCACCATGTTTCTACTCTGGACCGTGACCATTAATTATTTACATATATACATATATTTGCGCTGCATACAATGACTGCTGTTAAGCTCTATAATCTACTCTATGGACTGATGATTCATAGTGGGTGTGTACACTTAAGAACTTAGGGTGAGATGGAATGGTAATTCAGTCCGTTCATGACTGGTTGGTTTTACTTTGTGGTTGTTTCTTGTTGAAGGCTCCCCAATTATTTTACTGGATATTGGTTGCTGGGAAGTGGATTTGGACTATTGGTTTATTGATTATGTATGTTTTGTTACTCAATTGCAAAAGAGATTTCAAAATGTATTTTACACAATGAGATGGAATTTACTCAGTTTCGCTGATTTGCGCGATCTCTTCGTGCTTTTGTATATTTTTTTTCTGATCGTAGGTACTGATTGCTGATTTGGGGATTGGAAACGCGCTACCACGTAGACTAGGAAGATTTGAATCATCTATGATACAACAACTGGAATTATAGTGGTTTGAAAATACAATGTTTGGATTTTTATGATTAAGTTACAATTGTCGGTCTACAATATTGTAGTTTATGTATATTTTGGGATTACAATGTTTAATCAGTAGTTTTGATTGTTTTATGGGATATTTAGACTAAGCACTCAAAGGTTTTAAGTGTTGCGGTAGCACCTTGGATTTGAAGTAAATTCCGCTGTGTTTATGGTAACATTTCTACATTGTCATAAAGCATTTACAACTTGATGGAATTCTTCTCCATTCTAGTCATTATCTGTAGTTATCTACCCCTGTTTAAATTCTTAAATTCGCATTTTAGGACCGGCCCGAACGTCCATCCAGACATCTATGTTAGGACAGGCCCCGAGAATGTTTTAATTTGTTAATGTTTGAGTTTGTCCGAACATCTGTCCGAACTTACATGTTCGGACAACATGTGAGGACGAATCCAACTTGTCAGCTTTGGCTCATGTCCGAACTTACAAGTTCGGACCAACGTTTGGACCATGTAAAGAATTTTATCGGAACTTGTGTCTGAACTTACATTTGCAGACACATGTTCGGATGACTTTTTTTTTAAATCTCAACTTGTGTCTGAACATCAATGTCCAGACACAAGTTCTGACGCTGGTACTTCCTGATTTCCAAACTCTCGACTTATGTCCAAACATCAATGTCCGGACACAAGTTCGGACGATTTCACTTTCTGGTTTTCTAACTCTCGACTTGTGTCCGAACTTCAATGTCCAGACACAAGTTCAAACACTCAGGTTTTCGCACTCTGTTTTTGTTATGCCCCAGTTTTTTTCTATTTTATTTCATCTTGTTTCGAATTTGCAAGGGTGCTTTATTACATTCTCATCTTATTTGAGTGGAATTATGTCATCAGCGCATATTCACTAAGTTAGAAGGACGGAAGGTTAATCTTGTCATTTTCGGTCTTGTTATTATTTGGAGAGTTAGAAAACTAAATTCTCTTTATTTTTCCTAACTCTTATTTTATTCCTCTTCTTTTTCATTCTGATTTCTCGTTCATCCCTCTCGACCCTCCGTCTCTTCCCAACTCTCGTTCTGCAGAACTTCTCCCTCCCTTGCTCTCTTCCCCATAATTCTTCCATCTGGTAAATTAATTTGTCTGGAGTGCTAGCTTCAGCGCTGAAGATCCGAGTCCATCAATTCTGAGTGTGAGACATCGTTCTTGATTCAAGTTTCCTGCTCTTCCTTTCGGTGTTGGCCTTCTTCGATTTGTGTGAGCGTTTGTGATTTCCAAATGGGATTCAAGTAGAGATTGTTGTCGGATATGTAGAGATTTCTTAGCATCGGATGTTAGGTAGGTGGTGAATATATTCGGGTGTGTGTGTTCACCCACGGATTTCGGTTTTGTATGTTTTCCATATATGATTGTGTGTTTCTCTGATTTATGAAGGTTTTATGCTGTTTTTAAATTGCGTTTTGGATGCATTAAAGCCCCATGGGAAGTGTGTTTTGTATTGCTATTTTGCTAAGAAAAGTTAAGCGTTGGCTATGGAGACTCTGGAGAAGTTTTGGTTCTGTTTCGACTTTGCTTTCTGTAGTTTTTGCAATATCCGGACTTGCGTCCAGACATGTAAGTCCGAACGTGGCTACGGACGCTTTCATTTTGCCGTGTTTGGTGTGGTATTCGGACGGGGTGCGAGGACGAAATCTGGGTTTGCAGTTCGACTTGTGTCCGAACTTGCAAGCCTGGACACAAGTTTGGACACTCGCATAGGAATTTCTCGGAGTTTGTCCGGACATATGTCCGGACGTCTGTGTTTTCAGTCCTTGACGTGTGCCTTGACATGCAAGGTCGGACGCATGTCCGGACACGGGTCTGTTTTGGCATAACTTTTACATTTTAGCTCCGTTTTGAGTGTCGTTTGCGGTTTTGGTTTCCTTTCAATGTGTACTATCTGTTTGTATGTGTTTTAGCTTGTGAATATGAGTTTTACATTTTGTTATACTGATAAGTGTAAAATACATATACTTTTAACAGTATATTTGATTTAATATTCATAATGAATTGGCTTATACTTCACACTTATCTTATAGTTTTTCTACTATTTATATTTTGATGTGAACTGATATATTTTATATGTAAAATGCAGGAAAACTATTGGATTTACATTAAAGATTACAACACAACAAATAATGACATATGTATACATACATATATAAATGCACGTGGATATACTTATGAAACAAAGACAACAGCTGGGCTTTTGACATGGGCATCTACTCACAAGAGGCGCAGACATTGGAAAAAATTTGGCTGAGAATTCGAGCCTTGTTGCTCGATCAACATGGACCGACAACATTAGAAGAATTCCCCATGGCATACCATTAATAATGATATTAAAAACATTAAACCCATGCTGAAGGGGAGATTTACGCTGGGATCGCACAACCATTTGAAGGGAAGACGACATCATCTCCATACACACAATAATATTTTTAAATATTTAAGAAACGTAATTTTTAAATATTTAAGAAACGTAACATAGAGAAGATGGAGATGGTGAAGTATCCCCCCTCCTCTCTCCTAGCCCATCCCCTCCCCACCTTCACAAACCATGAAACCACCGTACTACCACCAAAACCTACTAACAGCCACCACAAAAGGCCGACAACCACCACAAAACCACCACTACAAAAGGCCGACGACCTTCACAAAAGACCACATACACCTGAAAACCACCACAAATCCAAAAACCACCACCACTCACATCCATCCAACATGAGGGGAGGCTGGAGACGAAATACAAGAGGAGATACGAGGCAAATCAAATACAGACAAGATATCACGAATGGAAGGAGATATAGGTGGAAGGAAAGACGACCAGAGAGAGGGAAACAAGACTTCACCCAGAGAAGCCAACGCGTCAAATACCAACGTGAAAGAGACAACAACATCAGATGGAGAAACCAGAACGAAGTCAGGGGCAAGAACAAATCCACAGTCTTCATTGACAACATAAGCAGGAGTGTAACTGAGTACCAATTGGGCAGAGTGATCCAGAGATTTGCACGATGGTCCAGATTGTATATCAGCAGAAAGGTGAGGAGATACACCAGCCTTGCCTGCGCTTTTGTTGACCTTGAGAATGTTACCGAAGCCAAGAGGGTCATAGAAGGCTTAAAAGGATGGACTATCAGTGGGAGAAAACTCTGGGCACGTATGGAGTTCCAAGGAGCCAAAGTAAGAGGAGCTGAGTTCACTAAATCTACAAGAATGGAATACTCAAGCAGGGCGGTTAACAGAAGTAAGGGAAGTACACGAGGTAGCTATTCAACAAACAAAAACTCTTATGCTAGCCCACGGGAGAACTACACGATGGCTCGAGTATGGAGAGAAAAAAGCTCTGCAACAACTAGACTAGCCCTCAGTATCAAACCAGACAAAGAAATGTTATCCTGCCTGAACAGGTGCGTTGTCATGTCATTATTAATAGAAGGAAGATCAGCAAAGGACCTCATGGATGCGCTACACAAGAAGTGGCCAAACATAGAAGGAATACTGGCGTTCTCGAGGAAAAAATTCCTATTAATCTTCAATACCCCTAAGGAAGCCGATGAAATAATAGAGCAGGCCCAAGTCATTAACGGCGATCTTGAGGGAGTAGAGATAAGAAAATGGGAGACCAATGATCAAGTGGAGAAAAGGAAAACCTGGATAGTGATTAGGGGGGTCCCGGTACATGTATGGAACAAAGCAACCATAAGAAGGATAGCCGAAACAGTGGGGGAAGTAATCCGTATAGAAGATGATGATGAAGATGGGCAGATTGTTGAAAATGCGGAGGTCCGACTCCAGATAGAGACGTCTACACTACAGTTAATGAACATGAAGATTGCGGTCATGGTGAATGATCAAAAATTTTCAGTTGGCATAGTTGAGATACAGAACCAGAGGCCCAAAAGCGGTAAACTGGTTTTGTCCGATAGCATTATTCACATGGCAAATACCACTTCCCAGGAGCAACAACAGAGCCCTACTCAGTCCGCAACCAAGGTGAATAACCAGGCGAGTTGCTGGGCAGCGTCTCATGATAGTGCAGTTAATCTTGGGCTGGAAAACACGCAACGATCCCAAATGTCGGGACAGGTGGCTGGATCAGAAATGATAGAGCAAGGCGATTGGGGGAGTGTACCAGAAACCACTTCCTCACGATTACAGTCGGGACAGGTGGATGGAGCACTAACTGTGGTTCCCAATACTGTCGAGACAGAAATGGAATCGATTGGTGACTCCCGGACCAAAACTAAAAACATAAAAGGAAACCGCAAAGAGGAGGAGAGGGCCGCCTTAGTCGTTCCCGAGAAGAATAAAAGAATGCAGACTGACGAGAAAGTGGAAGAGGAGAAAGGAGGCCCTGACATATTCTTTGTGCCCATGCACATTGGAGAAGGACGTGAGTGCGGTAAAAACTGCCAGAACCCCATAATGCAAATAAACAAATCCGCCACGACAGAAGGAGCATTTGGAGATGAAGAAGTAGAGCCTGTAGAGTCCAACCAGGTTATCTCCGACACAACAGAAAATCGTGAAGACGGAGTAGCAGCTCATGAAGCAGTGACGTCCAGTCCTCGCGAGCCCAGCAATGACGAAAGTATGCCTCACATAGGTAATGATGATCTTAACCTTTCTGTTAAGCACTTCCATAATACTACGTCAACGGCTCAAAGGGAAAATGGAGGTGTAGCTAGAGATGAGAATGGGAATATAATTAGTCTTGAAGCAGAGGCAGATGCGTGTGTGAATCTCATGATAAGACTAGGGTGTCACATTCCGAATATACCTCAGGCAAAGGCCAGTATTGTGAACCAGTTACAACCCTCCTCGTCCAACTAGCAACATGGTAATGATAGGCCTGCAAAATGTTAGAGGAATGAACTGCAAGGCCAAACAGAAGAAGATTAGGGATGAAGTAAAAGAACTGAGACTCACTATGCTTAGCCTCGTTGAAACACAACACAGTAGAACAGTAGCAGGGAAAATAGCAAACTTTTGGGGGAGGAAGAAGGTGAGTTTAGGCTGGGATGAAATTCCTAGTCAAGGAAGGTCAGGGGGCATTGTTGTTTTGTGGAATGAAGAGGAAATTGATGTACAACAAATAGAGAAAGGAGGGCGGTGGATCAAGATGGATATCAAATGCCGAGAAGAAAGTATAGAAAGCTCGGTGGTTTTTATATATGCCTCTTGTGATGCTAATGAACGTAAGTCCTTGTATGAGGAACTGGTGCTGGCAAAGAGCAGATGGAGAACAGAAATATTGTTCATTGGAGATTTTAATGAAGTATTGCAACCAGAGGATAGACTACCAGTAAACTCTAACCGATACACTAAGGGTATGAAGGAATTCCAGGAATGGGTTAACGAAATGCAGATACTTGAGATCCCTTTACGAGATGCAAAATACACATGGAGAAGAAGTGGGTCACTTAGCCGAATTGATAGAAGCTTTGCAACCCATGAGTGGATGGGGTTGTATCCAGATGGGAGACTGCGTTCTAGGGAATGGGCTACCTCTGATCATCGAATGATTGTGATAGACTCCGGCAAAATCAATTGGGGACCGAAACCATTTCGAGCCATGGACCCATGGATGGAGCATCCAGAATTTGGAAAATTCATAAAACAGGAATGGGGAAAACTGAAACATGGTTCCACACTGAAGAAGTTGAAATGGCTCAAGGGGTCGTTAAGGCGCTGGAACAAAGAAGTGTTTGGGGAGCTAAAACAGCGGGTCACTGACACAAAGGAGGAACTCAGGAAGGTGGAAAAAAGGATAGAAGAAGGTGATTTGTCCAATGATATAGAGAGCACGAGGATCATAGCACTGGAGAAGGTTGGAAGGGCAGAAAGAGAGCATGAATTATATTGGATGCAGCAGTCACGTGATAAATTGATTAAGGAAGTGGACAATAACACTCGTTATTTCCACATGAGAGCAACGCTTAACAGGCGTAATAAGCGCATTACCTGCTTGTTGACCGAATCGGGAGTGCTTGATGACCCGGGGGCAATAAAAAGCCACGTGATTGAGTATTTTGCTGATTTGTATCGGGCCCATCGGCTAGTGGGTATTAGCCCACCGACAGTGAATCACCCAGTAATATCGACTGAGGAAGCAACATATTTGGAGACAATACCGTCCATGAAGGAGATCAAACAAATAGTCTTCCAATGCAATAGCTCCAAGGCACCGGGTTTTGATGGTTATAACATGAAATTCATAAAGAGTATGTGGCATGTATTGGGCAAAGAATTTTCTAAGGATGTCCAAAAGTTTTTCATCACTTCAAAAATGGAGCGAGGAGCTAATACCACATGGATTGCATTGATTCCGAAAAAAGTGGAGGCAGCTTGTTTGGAGGAATATAGGCCGATCAGCATGGTGGGGTGCTTATACAAGGTGATTGCTAAATTAATGAATAACAGACTAAGCCCGCTACTACCAAAACTAATTGGAGAAACGCAGTCGGGTTTCATTAAAGGGAGGAACATCCTTGAAGGACCTTTTATTGCAAATGAAGTCATAACATGGCTGAAAAAAAGTAAGAAAAAAGGGTTGTTGCTGAAGATAGATCTGAAGAAAGCCTATGATTCTGTTTCCTGGGAGGTTCTAGACACAATGCTAGAGAAGATGGGATTTGGTTATAAATGGAGAAACTGGATCAAGGAATGTGTCACAACAGCTAGGATCTCAATCCTAGTAAATGGATCCCCCACTAAGCCTTTCTCTCCTGGTCGTGGCATTCGCCAAGGTGATCCACTCTCCCCTTCCTTGTTTGTTATTGTGGTGGAAGTACTACATTGGTTGATAACAGGTTCGATGGAGATAGGAGAATTCTCAGGTTTGAAAGTGGGAGCACGACAGGTTCAAGTTTCCCATCTTCAGTTTGCAGACGATGTACTACTATTTTGTGAGGTTCGGAAGGAAGAATTGACTCAACTACACCGAATACTTACTTCCTTTGCTGAAATAAGTGGGCTTAGTTTGAACATGGAAAAATCAGTAGCTTACTGCATCAACACAACGGAGGAAGAGGAGTCCTTGGTTGGGCACATTCTAAGGTGTCGGATAGGAGAATTGCCTATCACATACCTAGGATGCCCGTTGGGCGCAAACACAAGGAAAGAAACAACATGGGAACCGGTCTTGAGAAAAGTAGAAAGTAAGCTAGCTACTTGGAAGGCAACAAGTTTATCAAAAGCGGGGAGAATGGTGCTCATCCGATCGGTCCTTGATGCAATTCCACTATACTATGCAAGTCTGTTTGTCATTCCCGCGAAGGTGAGAAAAAGATTAGTGGCACTGCAGAGGCACTTCTTTTGGGGAAAAACTAGGAATAAATTCCTTTGTACTGTATCATGGGATAGAATGTCACAACCGAAGGAAGGTGGGGGATTGGGGTTTCCAAACATGCGCAAGAAAAACTTGGCCCTCCTCACTAAATGGAGGTATAGATATGCACAAAATCATTCCCCATTATGGAAGCAGGTGGTCCAGTCCATTTACCAGACTAGACAGGGCTTGTATCCTGGAGAAATGGATGAAGTGCGTAATCGGCAGAGAGGAATCTGGTATTCAATTATCAAGCACACTCATACTGATCAAAGACTGAGAAACCTCATTGAAGAACGTGCCAAAGTATTGGTTGGCAATGGAGAGGAGACGAGATTTTGGTTGGATAATTGGACTCCGGTGGGAGTGTTGCGCATCAAGTTCCCCCGGTTATACAGTGTAAGTAACCAACAGGAAAATGTGATTGCAAATATGGGTGGTTGGGTGCAAGGAAACTGGAGTTGGAACCTACAATGGAGACGCCCACTGTTTGTGTTCGAACAAGAGATGGAGGCAGAACTCACAAGCATTTTATCACTCAAGCCCACTTCCCCCAACCTGAGCGATGATAGTGCATGGTCAATGCATGGACGGGCGTCTTTCACCAAGGAAATCAACGAGGTGATCTCCTCCCCGACTGAGAGGTACGCAAATGAAACTCTTGAAATTAGACGTATCTGGCATGGCATATGTGCTCCCAGGGTGGCCGTATGCCTATGGTTCACACTCATCAGAAGGCTAACGACACGAGGCCTGCTCTTTGAGAGGAGCTTGGTCCCAATCGCACAAAGCTACTGCCCGTGGTGTAAGAGGTCTATGGAAGAAGTGGAGCATGTAATTTTTTTGTGCCCAGTGATAGCTAAAGTATGGGAAAACGTACTACAATGGTGGAACATTCCATTTAGCTTCAACTCATCAATGAAAGAGATATATGAAGATTGGTTTGCAGTGCAGCTAGACAAGAAAGCAAGCAGAGTCTGGAAATCAACTCTGTGCTATGGAGTGTATTTTATATGGCTTCACCGAAACAATGTGGTATTTAGAGAGGAAGATATCAATGCATCTAGGATCCCAGCTCGGATCAAGATTGGGGTTTGGCGATGGACCAAGACTTGGTGGAAAGCGATGCCTCTCACGTGTAGTAACTTTGTAGGAATTAATGCTCTAAAGGATTACCTGTAATTTGCTTGTGAGGATGTTTGGACCTTTTAGATGCTATTATGTTGTGCGAACAACTTAGTATGGATATTATGTGTGTAATTGGATGGGATGGGTACTCTTTTTCCTCTTTGGGCTTTTTCCCAATGGGTTTTGCCTAAGGGGTTTTAACGAGGCCCAAAAACAATCCCGTCCACCCGGTTATCCGGGTCCTTCTTTAAGTAATATACGGCTATATGCCCAAATTATCTAAAAAAAATCTCCATACACACACGCGGATCGGACCATTACCACATTCACACCACCGATCATCACGACACCATCACCATCGTTGTGACCACCATCATCTTCGCCATTCACCATGGTATCGCCTTCACCACCATCAACATCCCATCCATACTCCACCGTCACTTCACCGAAGCCATTCACGACCCATCTATCATCGATCACACCCCGACACCACTATCTTCATCCACGCCATCTCCATTCATGAAAAAGCAACTTACACACCACTGAGACCACTACTTCCATCACACCCGACACCACCGTCATCTCCGTTACCACACTCACCATTCACTATCCATCACCGCCTTTCATTTACCTCCACAACACCATCACATTCATCTTCGCTTCACTCTATCTTCTTTTTCATCACCACATCCATCCCGTCACAACACCCGACACCACTGTCATCTCGCCATCACCATTCACGCCCTCACAACATCACTGCTCCAGACCACCATCGACGAGACATTCACGCCCACAACTTACACACCACCCTCTCCACTTCCATACTCCCGATTCATCGCCTGCACAACCACCGTCGTCTTCTCCATTCACCGACAGCTCCACCGTCTTCCGTTGTCACAACTAGCTTCATCCACGAACAACGCCATCGCCTTCGCATCGTCATCCTCCAAACACCAAGCCGAGTGCTTCACCTTCTTCGCCTTCACTGGAGCGCCGCAACAGTTGCTCCCCACAAGCTTTTGGTTTGTCGACATCGAAAATAAACCAACTGGCGTGAGGACGAGCAGAGTGGCGTCGAGAATCATCTCCATCGGCACGAGGAAGAGGAGTAGGTCGGTGAGCTACGAGAAATAACGGGGGTGAACCGACCTTGGAAGAACCGGAAGACATGAACCGGTCCGGTTAATATATAAGGGTTTTAACTAAACTCATTATATTTGTTACATGATATTTGTTTCTTATTGCAGTTTTGGTTATTACATAACATTTGACATTGGTTTTAATGTTTGCTTTTATTGAAATTATATTTTTACTAGTTTTAATTAATATATAGATTGTTACAATTAATGTTCTTATGTTGCAATAATTTTGATCGTTTTATTGCATTATCTTTCTAAATCTGTTTTAATCTGATCGATGATAAACAGATAGGTTCGATTAATTCATAAATTTCTGGAAAACTTGTTTTAACCGGACAAGTTAATACTTCATCTGCATAAATATTATCTGTCAAACTTATTTTGTTTACATGTGTTTTGCTGGTCTAAAAAAGTCATAGCATGTTTTGATAAACAAATTCGTCAGAGTTATTATTTTTGCTAATCTATAAACCAGAAGAAATAACATAATTAACCAAACTGCAATAACCGGAACCCGGAGTCCCGCTCAATCATATCATCTATCATTTTAATTTATTTATCTGCATTTTATCAGTATCCCTTACAATTCAGTAAAACCCCCATTTTTGTGACACACTTAGGAATTAGACATTTTCGCTTAAGTCCCATGGTTCGATTACCTGGTTGCTCCAATCTTGCTATACTACTGCGACTGGGATTTGTTTGCAGCCCGATAGACGTTTTGATCCTAACTCAATTGATTATTTTTAACAGGTCAAAAATCTTGTCTGCAAAATGGCGCCGTTGCCGGAGACTTGACATTGCCTAGTCCCTAAGCCCCGGATATTTCACTTGTTATTTTAATATTTTGTTTCTTTAATATTTTGTTTTTATTTTGTTTTTTGGTTTTATTTTGTTTCTAACACTCTGTTTTCTATTTTTGATTTCTGTTTCATAATTCATTTCTTTTCATTATCTGTCATTTTCTTTTGTTGTTTAGATTATTATTATTGTTCTGTTATTTAATTATTCTAGCAATTTACTTATCGTATTATTTACAGTTCTTTAATATTCCAGTTAATTATTTTATTGCTATTTTAATTCTGTCATTTAAATCCCAATCATTTATTTTCTTGTCATTCATTTTCCAGTTATTTAAATTATTGCCATTTAAATTCCAGTTATTTATATTCCAGTTATTTAAATTCCTGTCATTTAAATTCTGCCATTTAAATTCCAGTCATTTAAATTCCAGTCATTTAAATTCATGTCATTTAAATTTCAGTCATTTAAATTCTGTCATTTAAATTCTTGTCATTTAAATTCCAGTCATTTAAATTCCTTCATTTAAATTCCTCCATTTAAATTCCAGTCATTTAAATTCCAGTCATTTAAATTCCAGTTATTTAAATTCCTGTCATTTAAATTCCGCCATTTAAATTCCGCCATTTAAATTCCGCCATTTAAATTCCAGTTATTTAAATTCCTGTCATTTAAATTCCAGTTATTTAAATTTCTGTCATTTAAATTCCAGTTATTTAAATTCCTGTCATTTAAATTCCAGTCATTTAAATTCCTTTGTCATTTAAATTCTTGCAATTTAATTCTAACGCTTTTCATTTTACAGATCCCATTTTCTTTACTGTATTTATTTCTATTTCTGCTAAGTCAATTTATTTTTTAGCTGTTTAAATTGCCGTCTTTAGTACCTTTTATTTTTTTTAATTCTATCACTTTTATTTTTTCTGCAGTGAATGCCTATTATAAGATCGCATAGCCTTCCAGACGAAATTAATACAAGTATCTACACCCCAGAAATTGAAAGGACATTTCTGTGCGCGTTAAGACAAAAACGATTTCAACAGAATATATCCGCCGTGGTAATAGAAACCAACCAGGAAGCAGTTATGGGATCAGCAACTACTGTCAGAAATATCAACAGACCGTCAATCCAAGGTCAACAACCAGCCATTGTCCTTCCCACCTCTCCCCAACCGAATATGATGAATGGCAAAAAGCTGAAACATATCATCAAATCCGATGCGTGAAGAGTTAGGATGTCGACGGCTTAGTCAGACGAAGCTCTACTACATGTCACCAAGTTTTTGCACGCTAAGAGTTAACTGCTACCGACACAGTACTCCAGTAAGCAAGACTGTCCTTGTTCCCTCACGCTTGACGGGAGGTGCAAACAAATGGTATCACAGTCTACACCGAGCACCATCTATAGCTGGGACGATATGGCGACTAGTTCTACGACAGTTCTTGCCCCTAGCCGAACGTTGAGGATGATGAGAGATTATAATTTTAAATAGTCAGGGGTGGAGAACATTGTGAAACTTGGAACCGATTTAAAGGACTAATGCTACGTGCCCCCACCATGGTCTAACAAAGAACAATTTTCTCAATTTTCAAAGGATTAGTAACAATGCAAACCTATGGTCGTCTTTAGGAGCTGACATTTTAAAAAAGCCAGGAACAATTTCTGAGTGGGATAAAAATCCCTTTGTGAGGAATCAGAGACTGGGCCATGGGCGGATCAAGAGGAGGCATTCCAGGCTATATCATGTAGGAGAAAGTGACAACAGATTTGAACAGCTGATGAGAAGCCGCGAGCAACTCGGAGAGTAATGCCCAGCAGGCGACAAGATTGGCACCCTGCAGAACGTTGTCGAGCAGATGGCCATGAATTCCTATCAAAAACAAGCAAGTCATTTGCTTCTCGATCGCCTACAACCCCCGGGTTACGCTCCTCTATAATCTTCTCCGGTATATCTTGTACATAATGTGGTGGCGTATGATTATGAACAATGTTCCCAATTACAAGGATACAAGCAGCAGAGGAAGCGAACTTTGTCGGCAAGAATTTAGGGTATAGGCAACCTTGGCAGCGTAACGTGCACCCAATCTTCGCTATTCAAAACGGACCAATGTGCAAAATCGCACACGCTCCAACCATCTCAGAAATTTTGATCGCAGTCTCATTTTCAAGGAGGCAAAGGCAGTTTCAGCAACACCTTATGGCGATGTTGCTACCTAAGCAGACCTACTCAACCCCTTCAAACGTTGAATCTGAATTCTCCCAAATGCAAGAGATGTTTAAGGCAATGATGAGAAAGACCCGAGACACGCAAGAAGAAGTCGCGGCCCTTCGCAAAGATCAAAAAGCCTTACAATCTCAAATTCAACAACTACTCACCCAACAAAGACCTCCTAGTCAACTCCCTTCTCAAACTCACCCCAACCCAAGAGAGCACGCAAATTCAATCTGTATAGGAGACGACACCTCCCAAAATACCAATGTAAGTGGAATCTCTCTAAGGAGTGGACGGGAGTTTATGACCAAAAGAGGTAAGGATAGCCAAGAGAAGGCTAGCATCAACATGGAGAACCCAACTGATCTAACCTCATCTTCCCCAGAAATCCAAATTCCTATCTCATCTTCCCCAGAAATCCAAATTCCTATCTCATCTAACCCTTCTCCATCTCGAATAACTATCGACATCCCATCTTCATCTCCTAAACATGTTGAAATCCCGTTTCCCAACAAAATGAAAAAGAATCATCTAGATGAGCAGTTTGCCAAATTTTTAAGCATCTTCAAGAAGCTGACTCTAGATATCCCGCTAATCGACGCTTTGCAAGAGATGCCCAACTACGCCAAATTCTTGAAGGATCTCTTAACAAAGAAAAAGAGGAAAAGTGGAAAAGAAACAGTTAATCTCATAGAAGAATGCTCTGTTGCCCTTCTCCGAGCACTCCCTCCCAAACAAACAGATCCGGGAAATCCCATTATCCCGCGTTTTATCGGTGGAGTAGACTGTGGAAGTGGTTTGTGCGACTTGGGGGCCAGTATAAATATCATGCCTTACACCTCCTTCTTAAAAGTAAAAGGAGGGGAGATGCAGCCGGTCCCGTTCAAACTACAGCTAGCCGATAGATCGGAGATCAAGGCAATGGGATTAGTCTGCGATCTGGTGGTCGGAGTAGATCACTTTATCTTTCCCGCCGACTTCATCATTTTAGAGATAGATGACGATGTCGAGGTCCCCCCAATTTTAGGACGACCATTTTTGAGTACTGCTAAAGCTGTTATTGATGTCCACGACGGGAAAATCACCTTGAGGTACGAGAACGAAAAAATCGAGTTTGTTCTGAAGAAAATGATGAAGAAGACCTCCAGTTTTACCCATCCGGCAAAAACAGTGGTCTTAATAGATGATGATGAGGAGGAATGTGAGTTCTCTGCAGATGAAGATGTATATTACCTATCCTCCTTTCCATGTGCTGAAACCGAACCGCTGGAGCAAGTACTTGTCGCTTCCCTGGAAGAAAAAGTAAAGGATCCGGAAGTTAACGCCATGCTTGTGTATATGGAGAAAGGAAGAGCAGGTTACCAAGCCTACCACCCTCCAATTGAAAGACTTGACAGAGAGCCACAAAAATTCATTCCCTCAGTGGAGCAGCCACCAGAACTTGAGCTTAAGGACCTTCCTTCTAACCTTAAGTATGCCTTTTTAGCTGAAAATAACCAGTTGCCCGTCATTATTTCCTCCTCTCTGAATTCCGGGCAAGAAAATAGGCTACTTGCGGTGTTGAAGAAACATAAAACAGCGATCGGGTGGACTCTCGCTGATATCAAAGGAATTAACCCCTCTTACTGCACGCATCACATATACATGGAGGACAATTACAAAACTGTCAGACAACCCCAACGTCGGCTTAACCCAAATTTGAAGGAGGTGGTAAAGAAAGAAATTTTGAAGCTCTTAGACACAGATATCATTTACCCCATCTTTGACAGTCCATGGGTAAGCCCTATACAAGTTGTCCCGAAGAAGGGGGGCATCGAGGTTGTTGTGAATGATAAGGGAGAGGCTATCCCTCAAAGAAAGATCACTGGTTGGCGCATGTGTATCGACTATAGGCGCTTAAACTTGGCAACCAGGAAAGATCACTTCCCTCTACCCTTTATTGATCAAATGTTAGAAAGACTAGCAGGGCAAGAATACTATTGCTTTCTGGATGGGTTCTCAGGGTACTTCCAGATACCAATCGCACCAGAGGACCAGAACAAGACCACTTTCACTTGTCCATATGGCACCTTTGCATACCGACGAATGCCCTTCGGACTATGTAATGCCCCTGCTACTTTCCAGCGATGCATGCAAGGTATCTTCACTTATTTCATCGAACGGAGCATAGAGGTATTCATGGATGACTTCTCTGTCTATGGCTCTAGTTTTGATAAATGCTTGGCACAACTTGATTTGATCCTAGGCCGGTGTGAGGATACAAATCTCGTTTTAACCTGGGAAAAATGTCACTTCATGGTCAAGGACGGGATTGTCCTTGGACATAAAGTGTCGGCTCAAGGAATTAAGGTTGATAAGGCCAAGGTGGAGGTCATAGATAAATTACCTGCACCAATCTCTGTTAAAGATATTCGAGCTTTCCTCGGGCATGCAAGATTCTATCGACGGTTCATACCAGACTTTTCAAAAATCACCAAACCGTTGACCGATCTGCTACTGAAAGATGCCCCTTTTCATTTTGATGATAGTTGTTTATCTGCTTTCACTACAATAAAGCAAAAATTGGTATTTGCACCTGTTGTCATATCACCCGACTGGTCTCTTCCGTTTGAGATCATGTGCGATGCCAGTGACTATGCAGTGGGGGCAGCGTTATGCCTGAAAAAAGAGAAGATTTTGAGAGTCATTGCGTACGCCAGCAAGACACTATACGAGGCCCAAAAGAACTATACTACCACTGAAAAACAGCTTCTAGCTATAGTATTCTCCGTTGATAAACTCCGGTCGTACTTATGGGGAAGCAAAGTAATAGTGCACACCGACCACTCTGCTCTCAAAAAACCTATTTGCAAAACAAGAAGCCAAGCCTCGCTTGTTGCACTGGATTCTTTTACTACAAGAGTTTGACATAGAAGTTAAAGACAAAAGTGGAAAATTAAATGTTGTTGTTGACCATCTCTCACGGTTGGTAGTTCCAACGGATAGTGTTCCTATCAACGAATTCTTCCCCGATGAGACTGTCTTTTCCATCACCAAGGTACAAGAGCCATGGTATGCGGACCTGGCCAACTATCTTTTCTCTAGAACAATACCACACTACCTATCTTACTCCCAAAAGAAGAAATTCCTCTCTGATGTAAAACATTATTTCTGGGAAGATCCATATTTGTTCCGAGTTTGTGCGGATGGGTTAATTCGCCGGTGTCTCCCTGAAGATGAAGTTCACAGTGTCATAAATTTCTGTCATTCACGGGAGGCCGGTGGCCATCATGGACCCACAAGGACCGCTACCAAGATCCTTGCATCAGGATTTTACTAGCGGACTCTTCACAAGGATGTATACCAATTCTGCACCCGCTGTGATAATTGTCAGAGAATGGGTAATACATCTAGGAGACATGAAATGTCACAACAAGGAATACTAGAAGTAGAACTCTTTGATTGCTGGGGCATTGATTTTATGGGGCCCTTTCCTTCCTCACAGGGCCACCAATATGTTTTAGTGGCAGTGGATTACGTGTCCAAATGGGTAGAAGCTATACCCTGTCATCATGCAGATTCAAAGACCGTAACCAAATTCCCGAAAAAGCACATCTTCACCTGTTTTGGTGTACCTAGAATCATTATCAGCGACAGAGGATCCAACTTCTGCAACCGTTCAATTGAAGCGCTAATGGGTAAGTACGGGGTGCGTCACAAGGTAGCACTACCTTATCACCCCCAGACAAACGGCCACACAGAAGTTTCCAATCGTGAGTTAAAATGGATTCTCCAGAAAACCGTTAACTCCTCACGGAAAGATTGGGCGTTGAAATTAGATGATGCACTATGGGCTTACCGCACAGCATTCAAGACTCCCATCGGGATGTCTCTGTAACGCCCCGGTTTACCACCACCTTATACTTAACCATTTTTTTTCAAGACTTGCCATAACTGATATAACATCATTAGCTTGTATTATACATGTGTCAGTTTTTTTTTTACATAAGGTCCCCTAATACTATCCCCGGGGGTTACCGCCACACTTACTAAAGACTAGTAAGTGTATGGCTATTTACCACCACCACCCCTACGTTAGCTATCTTACAAAGCTGTTCCACTACCAAAAGTGTGACACAACCAACCTGTCACTTTACACCTTAGTACCCAAAAGACCTCTTCCCGCCAACTACTATGTTAGCTCCTACTCCTATTTTACACCAAAAGTAAAGGGGTATCAAAAGGCTATTACATCGCTAGCATCTAACATGGGACTATTTCCATATACTCGTACACAGTGGAAACATCATGAGTGATAGACTGACTGCTGCCATTCTCCGGGTGTCTAAAACCTTGTATCTTCTTGTTCCACTCCTCAAATACTATCTCGGTGACCCCAGGCTGAATACTTCAACGATAGGTGACAAACATGAAAATATAGAAAGTATCGGTGGACTCGTCCTCAGTGTAGAGAAGGTGACCATCCCAGTTACCCTGAATTCACGGAATTCATATATACAGGAAAACACAAACAAATAAAATCAGTAAAAACTGAGTAACACTACCACACCCCGTAAAAACTTATTTTCTCTTTAAAACCTTTGTTTCCGGTAAATATTAACAATTATAACAAATCAGGAAAGATCACACACCATTTACCTGTACCAAGAATTATCAAGAGATAATTGATATCGTATACAAGATATTTCCAAATGAATTCCACCACCACCACACACCCTATGTCCTTAAGTGTGCACACCCCCCTATTGAAAACTTCTGCCCAATAGGAGTAGATCATAGTGGCAGCTCCAATTCATTAGTAGGAGCTTATATTGTTGTCGGAACGTCAGCTTGGCCTTAAAGGCTCTCACAAGAGGCATATCCTTAGGATTACCATGATATCAACATCACACAATACTTTCCACCACCACCACAAGAGGTTATCCTTAAACACATTTACAAACCATGAGTAAGATGTCATAAACTAGCTCAAGCACAAGCAACCCAAGTAGTAATTCACACATCAAGCTCACCCACTTGTAAAATCACCTTAATAACATCATAACAATACCATTCAAGCTTCAATAAATCAGAAAATCAAACAAATTCCAGGAAACCACCTTAGAAAGCTTGGAAACTCATTTTTGACCAAAATCACTATTTACCAACTTAAATAACTTCCCAAATGATTATCGGCCTAAAATTTTAACCATGCTCCTAGATCCACAACACAAGTACCTCCACCAAATTTCAGCTCAAGATCAATTCGGAAACCCATTTAACCATTCAGAAAGGCTTAAAGCACATTTTCTCATTTTTAGCTTCCTTGCCATGTCTAACTGACTTTAATATCTCCATTCGACTTGATTTTTCAACCATAACCATATATTCACTATTCAAGACTACCCTCAAAAGTTCAGCTCAAACCCATGTCGGAAACCCATCTAAACAATTCCTAAAGCTTAAGCTCATTTTTCTCCAATTTCAAAGTTCTTTAGAGTTTTCCTACTTCCCAACCTTATTTCGACTTAAGTTTTTAGGATAATCACTAAATATTCATCCCTAGTTTAATGTAAAAATTTTAAGACAATAGGAGATAGGATTCGAAGGTAACCAAATAGAATGACTTAAGGAAGAAAATAAGCTTTAAAGGTGTAAATGATGTGCATAGATGTTACCGGTCCTCTCCTAGCCATTTTGGTGCTCTTCTACCTTGATTATGGGTTGCTTGAACTCAAAATCCTCACCAACCAAGTTGCCCACCTTGGATTTTGGCTTCCACTCCTTAAACTTGCCTTTTTCCTTGATTTTAGCTTAATTACTACCTTAGATTTGTGTTTCCAATGGAGGAGTGTTGTTGTCTAAGCTCCAATGGTGTTTTCTAGGTTAGGAGAAGCAGGGTAGATGAAGAAGAATGGCCACCTTGCTCACCTACCATGGCCGACCTCCACCCCCCCTTTTATACTAAAATTTCATCCTTATCTTTAAATTTGTAATCATTAGTTCTAGAATTGTCCTAAGCCATTGATTTGTGCCAAGTGTCCAAAACCAATCCTAACCATCTATATGTAACCGCCCTTGAATGGATAAGGAGGGAGCAACTTGCTTGGACAATCATTACAAATAGTAAGGAGGTGTGAATAGTAACCGAGATATTTTTCTCCTCCTTCCTTGATATTTTCGGCCACCACCTTAGGCCATGTTTGGCTTGGGCTTTTCATGGGTATTAAGAATATACATGTAGGTATGTTAATACTTGTATGGGTTATCAAGTTTCAGGAATTTCCTCGGGTCACTTCTGAGCCCTTCCGAAGCCTCATTTGCCCAGAACCACTAAATACTGAAAAATGTAACTGGATTGTCTTATATTAAAAGAAGAAAGATATGATTGTTTCTTTCCTCAAAACACTCTCAAAAGTATCTAACACTCTTCCTAATGTTGATAACCACTCTCAGTTCCTAAGGAATTTAGTAATTTTCAGGAATTTCATGAATCCCGCGAAACGAAGGTTTACCGGGTGATTCCCGGGAAACTAGAGTTTCTAATGTTCACCATGCACTTCCAACTAATTAGAACCTTCTCCATCCTTATAAATTAGGGTTTCCTAGGTTTACAGCTAAGTAGGGTCCTAATCATAGTTTAAGAAATTTGGGGTCTTACATCCTCCCCCCGTTAAACAAAGCTTCGTCCCCGAAGCTCAATTCACCACACAAAACAATACATTCACATACTCCAACAATACTCCACACCACAATTCTCAGGTAGCTTCATCAACCACAAATGATTCTGCAACATCACACAAAACCACAGACATACCAATCCCATCCATCACACAATATAAACCATTCACAAATTCAACATAAAATCATTAAGAAAACAACTCCCAAAATAACATTCAAGTATTACCAACCATTCCTCGCACCAACAACATAGACATTCAAACACCAACAAACATTCACAGATACTAATCGACATTCACCACTTACCATACGACTCTCCCCCCTAAAAAGAGAGTTTCTCCTAAAACTTTAATTGCTAACCTTAATCAAAGAGTTCTGGGTGTTGAGTTCTCATCTTGCTCTCTAGTTCCCATGTAGCTTCTTGAACTCCATGATGAGTCCATAAAACTTTAACCAAATCTACAGACTTCCCTCGGGTCTCCCTCGTCTTACGATCCAAAATTTTAATTGGGTGTTCCTTATAAGTTAAATTGGGTGCAACTTCTACTTCGTTCGGTTGCAACACATGTGACTTGTCTGGAACATATCGTTTCAATTGTGATACGTGGAACACATTGTGAATCCTTTCCAAATTCATTGGAAAAGCTAAACGATAAGCTAAATTCCCAACCTTTTCCAACACTTCATACGGACCGATATACTTAGGAGCAAGTTTTCCTTTCTTGCCAAATCGTATCATGCTCTTAGTGGGTGAAACCTTCAGGAATACCTTATCTCCCACATTGAATTCAACTTGCCATCTATGCAAATCAGCATAAGACTTTTGCCTATCTTGTGCGGCTTTCAACTTCTGCCGAATATTCCTAACCTGCTGAGCCATCTCCTCTGTTAACTCAGGCCCTACGATAACCACCTCCTGCGTATCATACGGGGTCATACGGATACTTCCTACCATATAAAGCTTCATACGGGGTCATACGGATACTTGAGTGGTAACTGTTGTTGTAAGAAAATTCAATCAAGTGCAACTTGTCACTCCATGACCCTTGATAATCCATCGCACAAGCCCGCAACATATCTTCCAAAGTCTGGATAGTTCTCTCCGCCTGCCCATCAGTCTGTGGGTGGTAAGCTGTACTAAGGCTGAATTTTGTTCCCATGGCTTTTTGGAATTGCTGCCAAAACCTTGAAATAAACCTAGAATCTCTATCCGAAATAATCTCTACTGGAACTCCGTGATACTTAACCACATTCTTAAATGCTTCCACCAGCTGTTCCATAGACCAAGTACTTTTCATTGGAATTAATCTAGTAGTCTTAGTCAATCGATCTATAATCACCCAAATCTGATCCATCCCTCCTCTGGTTAGTAAGGATGGCAATGGGCCAGGTTTGGGTCGGGTGGACCATCACCCGCACCCGTCACCCGACTTCACCCGCTCCACCCGTACCCGACCCGTCACCCATTATGTATCACCCATCACCTGTTTCACCCGTCACCCGCGGGTGAAGCGGGTGAACCCGTTTACCCGTTTGTTTTTCTTTTTCCTTGTTCGCCACTAAGGTTTGCAAATTACTGTGAGTGGAGAGGAAATAGAGACACAAAGCATGTATGTTATATGTTCGCCGGTTAGTTTTGTGAAATTTACTTCAGAGAAAATAATGAAATTGCACAGAGCATGTATGTTCCATGTTTGCCAATTATGGTTGCAAAATTACCATGAGTGAAGAGAGAAAATAGAGGCGCAGAGCATGTATGCTCAGTGTTCGCCTGCTAGGATTACGAAATTACCTTCAGTGCAGAGAATGAAAAACTTCGTAGAGCATGTAAGTTATTTGTTTTTCAGTTAGGGTTTCAAAATTACCGAGAGTGAAGAAAGAAAATAGAGGCACAGAGCATCTTTGTTCCATGTTTGCCAGTTAGGGTTGCAATTACCTTCAGTGAAGAGAATTAAAAACTGCGTAGAGCAAGTATGCTAGGGCTGTAAAATTACCGAAAGTGGTGAGAATAAAGAATGGCGCAGTCACCCAGAGCATGAATGTTCCTTGTTCACTAGTTAGGGTTACAAAAATCATGAGTGAAGGAGAATGAATAATAAGTAATAATTTAACATATAATATATATATATATATAATCTATGCGGGTGAGCGGGTCGGGTGATGGGTGAAAAATGTTCACCTGTCACCCGACCCGCACCCGTACCCGTTCCACCCGTCACCCGTTTTTCACCCGTTTTATGCGGGTTTTTCACCTAGTTTAGCGGGTCGGGTGACCGGGTGAAATGGGTACCCGCGGACCCATTGCCATCCCTACTGGTCAGTGGTAATCCCACTATGAAGTCCATAGATATCGAATCCCACTTCCACATGGGTATATCCAATGGTTGCAACATGCCTCCTGCTTTCTTGTGCTCATATTTAACCTTTTGACATGTTAAACACTTCGACACATGATCAGCTATCTCCTTTTTCATGCCTGACCACCAAAAACTTTTCTTCAAATCTTTGTACAACTTGTTTCCTCCTGGATGTATGGAATAAGCAGAGTTATGAGCTTCCTGCATCAACTTCCTTTTAATATCGCCACATGAATCTGGTACACACCATCTCCCACGAAATCTCAAACTGCCATCGTCATGAATCTTAAAATATGGGGCTTCTCCTTTTTCTACTTTTCCCTTTATTTTCCGTAGTTTCTCATCCTCTTGCTGATGATGCAAAATTTCCTTGTAAATATCGAGGAATACGTTCATACTAGCCAAAGTTTCTCTATCCACCTCTCCCGCCGTTACCACCTCAAGATTCAACCTTTTGAAATCTTGTACCAATTCATCATGTAATATCCAATTAGCTTCTCCCTCGTGACTCCTCTTTCGACTTAAGGCGTCTGCCACCACGTTGGCTTTGCCTTCATGGTATAGGATCTCCAGATCATAATCTTTAATAAGTTCCAACCATCTCATTTGCCTTATATTAAGCTCTTTTTGAGTGAAAATATATTTCAAGCTCTTGTGATCCGTGTAAATCTTACAAGAAGTTCCATACAAATAATGCCTCTAAATTTTCAAGGCAAAAACTACAGCTGCAAGTTCCAAATCATGAGTAGGGTACCTTGTCTCATAGCTCTTCAACTGTCGAGAGGCATAGGCAATGACCTTGCCATTCTGCATCAACACACACCCTAATCCATATTTAGACGCATCACTATATACTTCGAACCCTTCTGTACCACAGGGCAATGCAAGAACTGGTGCTGTGGTTAACTTCTCCTTCAAAATCTGGAAAGCTTTTTCACAATCCTCACCCCACTTATACCGCACTTCCTTTTTCATCAGATTTGTAAGCGGTCTCGCAATTTTAGCGAAATCTTGAACAAACTTCCTATAGTATCCAGCTAACCCAAGAAAACTTCTAACTTCTCGAACATTCGTTGGCCTGGGCCAATCCTTAACAGCCTGAATTTTAGCCGGATCAACCAAAATTCCATCTCCGGTAACCACATGACCTAAAAACGATACTTCCTTGAGCCAAAAATCACACTTAGATAATTTGGCATACATCTTCTTCTCCCTTAAAACCTGTAGAACTTGCCGCAGATGATCAGCATGCTGCTCCTCGTCCTTCGAGTACACCAATATGTCGTCAATAAATACCACTACAAACTTATCAAGGAATTGGCTGAAAACCCGATTCATTAATTCCATAAATACTGCCGGTGCATTTGTTAGCCCAAATGGCATAACCACATACTCATAATGACCATACCTAGTTCGAAAGGCTGTCTTTGGTATAACCTTTTCTGGTATCTTTAACTGATGATAGCCTGATCTTAAATCGATCTTAGAAAATACTTTAGCTCCTTGTAGCTGGTCGAACAAGTCATCAATCCTGGGTAGAGGATATTTATTCTTGATTATGACATTATTCAATTCCCTGTAATCAATGCAAAGACGCAAAGTTCCATCCTTCTTTCTTACAAACAATACTGGGGCTCCCACGGAGAAGCACTCGGTCGTATATAACCTTTCTCTAAAAGTTCCTCCAACTGTTTCTTTAACTCATTCATCTCATTCGGGGCCATCCTATAAGGATGCTTAGAAATTGGAGTTGTTCCTGGTACCAAATCTATAGTGAACTCAATCTCACGGTCGGGTGGAAGCCTGGGAATTTCTTCTGGAAAAACATCCGGAAACTCCCTGACTACTGAAAGATCCTCAAGTGTGGATGACTTATGTTCTAGCGCCGATTTTTCTGCCTGAACATAACACATATAAACTGGCTCTCCTTTTCGCAACTCCTTTAAGAACTTTAAGGCAGGTATGACCTTCACCCTTTGCTTAGCTCCTTCACATGTGTATGACACTCTCTTCCCCTTCTTCCCACATAAGCTAATCTTTTGTCTTTCACAATCTATGCACCCCTTGTGCTTACTCAACCAATCCATCCCCAAGATTATATCAAAATCTTTCAAATCAAACTCTATCATATCCATCTCAAATTCAATACCCTATATGGTTATTTTTACTCCTTCCATCTTTCTAGTACATCCTACCACTCTTCCCGTAGGTGTAGAAACCGAAATTTCAACTTCTATATCGGGGACTACTCCTACTTTCTTCAAGAACTCAGAGGATATAAAAGAACAGGTTGCACCGGAATCAAATAATACTTTAGCACTAGTTCCAAGAACTGGAAAAGTACCTGTAATGACGCCCCCTTCTTGTTGAGATTCAGCCTCCGTCTTGCTGATTACGTTGATATATCCCTGATTCTTATAGCCTCCTCCCTAAGTACCTCCACTTCCATATTGTATTTGCTTCCCCTGATTATTCCCTTGTCCACCCATGTTACCTCTTGGACCATTATAATTATTCCTCTGTCCATTTTGATTATTCAGCTGTACTCCACCTTGGTTGCCACGGTTGTTCTTGTGGCTGAAATTTCCAATTGTAGTAGGTCTTGCTACCTGATCAGTACCTCCTTCCATCCTTCTTACCCTACACTCATTGGCCCTATGGCCTAGCTTCCCACAGTTAAAACACTTTACCAACCTTCCCTCACAATCTTCACCTGGATGATTCCTTATGCATATCTTGCAATAAAAATATCTAGTTCCTATATCATTGAATCGCTGTCCCGGGTAATTGGGTCTAGCTCCCCCACTTGGTCTAGCTTCTATTTTAGTCCTCTTATCAAAACTCTCAGCCTTAGGTGACTCCATTCTCCTTTTCCGTCCCGTTTGTACTTCCTTCCTCCTTTGTTGTACCCTATAAAGATTAGCAACTTTATCGTATGCCTCTTGTAAAGTACTTATAGGTATTACACTTAGAGCTTCTTGTAAATCCCAATTTAACCCCTCCAAGAAACGTTGAACCTTAGCAGTCTCATCAGGTACCACATGCGGAGAAAATCTAGCAAGCTCCGCAAACTTAGCATGATAAGTTTTAACATCATACATCCGCTGCCTCAATCCAGTAAATTCTTGATACTTCTGCAACCTTACATGCTCCGGATAAAATCTTTTCATCATCGCATCTTTCAACATATTCCATCCAAAACCCGGATTTCCTTTGAGTCTCTCCTCCTCCGCAGTCCACCACAGATCAGCCTCTCCTATAAAATAAAATACAGCCCCACTTACCTTCTTTTCTTCGGGGCAATCAATGATATCAAATATTTTGTCAAACTCTCTGATCCACTCCTCCAGAATCATCGGATCCTCTTCTCCCGAATAAGTACTTGGTTTCATAGCTGCTATCCTTCGGGCAAAATCCTTAGGTATTTCAGCTCTAGCCTCATGGTGCTCCAAGATTCTTCCCATACTTAGTGTCAACTCCCTCTGTTCATCCATCTGTCCTCTCCCTTCCCCATTACTCTGCCCTCTCCCCTCTCCATTATTCTACACACAGATATGTTAGTTGCAATATAATCAATCAAGCACACAACACAAATATCACAGTAAATCATATTTTTAGAACCACATGGTTCTGCCTAGACTCCTAAACCTAATCCTGGGTCACCCTGCTTCCTAAACAAACCTGACTTTTCCCCTCCAGCTAACCTATAGCTCTGATACCACTCTGTAACGCCCCGGTTTACCACCACCTTATACTTAACCTTTTTTTTTCATGACTTGCCATAAGTGATATAACATCATTAGCTTGTATTATACATGCGTCAGTTTTTTTTTTTACATAAGGTCCCCTAATACTATCCTCGGGGGTTACCGCCACACTTACTAAAGACTAGTAAGTGTAAGGCTATTTACCACCACCACCCCTACGTTAGCTATCTTACAAAGCTGTTCCACTACCAAAAGTGTGACACAACCAACCCGTCACTTACACCTTAGTACCCAAAAGACCCCTTCCAGCCAACTACTATGTTAGCTCCTACTCCTATTTTACACCAAAAGTAAAGGGGTATCAAAAGGCTATTACATCGCTAGCATCTAACATGGGACTATTTCCATATACTCGTACACAGTGGAAACATCATGAGTGATAGACTGACTGCTGCCATTCTCCGGGTGCCTAAAACCTTGTATCTTCTTGTTCCACTCCTCAAATACTATCTCGGTGACCCCAGGCTGAATACTTCTACGATAGGTGACAAACATGAAAATATAGAAAGTATCGGTGGACTCGTCCTCAGTGCAGAGAAGGTGACCATCCCAGTTACCCTGAATTCACGGAATTCATATATACAGGAAAACACAAACAAATAAAATAAGTAAAAACTGAGTAACACTACCATACCCCGTAAAAACTTATTTTCTCTTTAAAACCTTTGTTTCCGGTAAATATTAACAATTATAACAAATCAGGAAAGATCACACACCATTTACCTGTACCAAGAATTATCAAGAGATAATTAATATCATATACAAGATATTTCCAAATGAATTCCACCACCACCACCCACCCTATGTCCTTAAGTGTTCACACCCCCTATTGAAAACTTCTGCCCAATAAGAGTAGATCATAGTGGCAGCTCCAATTCATTAGTAGGAGCTTATATTGTTGTCAGAACGTTGGCTTGGCCTTAAAGGCTCTCACAAGAGGCATAACCTTAGGATAACCATGATATCAACATCACACAATACTTTCCACCACCACCACAAGAGGTTATCCTTAAACACATTTACAAACCATGAGTAAGATGTCATAAACCAGCTCAAGCACAAGCAACACAAGTAGTAATTCACACATCAAGCTCACCCACTTGTAAAATCACCTTAATAACATCATACAAATACCATTCAAGCTTCAATAAATCAGAAAATCAAACAAATTCCAAGAAACCACCTTAGAAAGCTTGAAAACTCATTTATGACCAAAATCACTATTTACCAACTTAAATAACTTCCCAAAGGAGTATCGGCCTAAACTTTTACCATGCTCCTAGATCCACAACACAAGTACCTCCACAAAATTTCAGCTCAAGATCAATTCGGAAACCCATTTAACCATTCAGAAAGGCTTAACGCACATTTTCTCATTTTTAGCTTCCTTGCCATGTCTAACCGACATTAATATCTCCATTCAACTTGATTTTTCAACCATAACCATATATTCACTATTCAAGACTACCCTCAAAATTTCAGCTCAAACCCATGTCGTAAACCCATCTAAACAATTCTTAAAGCTTTAGCTCATTTTTCTCCATTTTCAAAGTTCTTTAGAGTTTTCCTACTTCCAAACCTTATTTAGACTTGAGTTTCTAGGATAATCACTAAATATTCATCCCTAGTTTACTGTAAAAATTTTAAGAAAATAGGAGATAGGATTCGTAGGTAACCAAATAGAATGACTTAAGAAAGAAAATAAGCTTTAAAGGTGAAAATGATGTGCATAGATGTTACCTGTCCTCTCCTAGCCATTTTGGTGCTCTTCTACCTTTATTATGGGTTGCTTGAACTCAAAATCCTCACCAACCAAGTCGCGCACCTTGGAGTTTGGCTTCCACTCCTTAAACTTGCCTTTTTCCTTGATTTTAGCTTAATTACTACCTTAGATTTGTGTTTCCAATGGAGGAGTGTTGTTTCCTAAGATCCAATGGTGTTTTCTAGCTTAGGAGAAGCAGGGTAGATGAAGAATAATGGCCACCTTGCACACCTACCATGGCCGACCTCCACCCCCCCTTTTATTCTAAAATTTCATCCTTATCTTTAAATTTGTAATCATTAGTTCTAGAATTGTCCTAAGCCATTGATTTGTGCCAAGTGTCCAAAACCAATCCTAACCATCTATATGTAACCGCCCTTGAATGGATAAGGAGGGAGCAACTTGCTTGGACAATCATTACAAATAGTAAGGAGGTGTGAATAGTTGTGAATAGTAACCCAGATATTTTTCTCCTCCTTCCTTGATATTTTCGGCCACCACCTTAGGCCATGTTTGGCTTGAGCTTTTCATGGGTATTAATACTATATATGTAGGTATGTTAATACTAGTGTGGGTTATCAAGTTTCAGGAATTTCCTCGGGTCACTTCTGAGCCCTTCCGAAGCCTTGTTTGCCCAGAACCACTAAATACTGATAAATGTAACTGGATTGTCTTATTTTAAAAAAAGAAAGATATGATTGTTTCTTTCCTCAAAACACTCTAAAAAGTATCTAACACTCTTCCTAATGTTGATAATCACTCTCAGTTCCTAAGGAATTTAGTAATTTTAGGGAATTTCAGGAATCCCGCGAAACGAAGGTTTATCGGGTGATTCCCGGGAAACTAGAGTTTCTAATGTTCACCATGCACTTCCAACTAATTAGAACCTTCTCCATCCTTAGAAATTAGGGTTTCCTAAGGTTTACAGCTATGTAGGGTCCTAATCATAGTTTAAGAAATTTAGGGTATTACAGTCTCCCTTTAAGCTCGTCTATGGAAAATCATGCCACTTACCCGTCGAACTCGAGCATAAGGCATATTGGGCGCTCAAGGCCCTGAACTTTGATATAGAATCCGCAGGGGAACAGCGTAAGTTTCAACTTTATGAACTTGAGGAGCTAAGGGATCAAGCATACCACAGTGCGAAAATTTACAAGGAGCGCACCAAAAAACACCATGATCAAGTGATCCAAAAACGCGAATTTCAGGATGGTGACTGGGTGCTACTTTATAACTCCCGCTTGAAAATATTTCTAGGCAAGCTCAAATCTCACTGGGTTGGACCATTCTAAGTAGTTGGGACCACTCTTTTTGGGGTTTATGAACTCCGGAACAAGAAAGGAGAATGTTTCAAAGTCATTGGGTCCCGTCTAAAAAGGTATGCCGGTATTCCTGCTGATAATAGCGCTTTGTTAGAAATTTCATTTGTGTAGGAACACGAAGATAACCTTGAAGCCCCATGACCAAAGGAACAAACGACGGCACCCCCATGGCGGGAACGTCATAAGTTCAAGAAAATGAGTAAACTGACTAACACCAGTAGGGAAGATTCCGCACTGTCACTATAAAATCGGTTAGATAAGTCTAGCTAAAGACTATAAAGAAGGGCGGCTGACTGGGAGGCAACCCAGTGGTAGTTACTGTTTAATCTGAGTTTTGCTTTTATTTTCCAGTTTTGTTTTTAGCATTTTGAATTTTTATTAGATCTCTTCAGAGCCCATGCATTTAACGTGATGCTTTTAAGTGTCAAATTTTTGTGTTTCTCCAAAGTTCTTACAGGTGCAATGATCATGGACACTCCAAGGTTGGACACTTGCTTTACAACAAGTGTGAGGAAGACTCCTACCCCGGCTAAGGACTTAAGTGTGAGGAAGGTGACCTTCCTCAATCAACGATATCAGGGGAGTTTCAGTTTCTCCTTATTTTTAATGTTCATGTTCAGCCTATCATGACTTTTATGCTTAAAGATTATTTTTATATCAGTCATTATTGTCCCGAATAAAATCCTTGATGAGTTTGCAATATTTAGAAAGTCCTTTTCTTGGTTTTTAATTTGTGAACAATGAGGACATTGCTCCTCTTAAGTGTGAGGAAGTAGGAGTACTTTCTAAATACTGTCATTGCTCTTAATGCCACATTTGTTTTATTTGTCCTCTTATTTTGAAAAGATTGCTCCTTTTAAGTGCCAATAAAAGTTGAATCTCCAGGTGCAAATTTTTGTTGAGATTCTGAAAACAAGCCTGATGGCCACCTCAAGAATCGTTCTGCTTTTGGCTGTTTGTATGTATAATTTTGTTCCAAATTGAATATGTTTTCACTGAAATTTGGTGTATTAGCTGATTATGAAAATTGAATTGATCTAGTTTTGGGGTCTTGGGAATGATGTGAAAGTTTGGAATGAAAGGATAAGGCAAGGTACTCCGCTGATTTGAATTAAAATTTCTGAACCAAAACAGGCCTCTTCATTCGGTTATTAAGTCCTTGGGGTGCCTTATCACCCATCTACCTAAGGTCTTGTGATCTGCGATAGAAGGCCCAACGCCGCTACATGGGTGAAGAGAAAAGTCTGAGGGGTTGAATTAAATATGCAAATGGCAGAGTAGAATGTTAAGAAAAATATACTTTGAAAAGTTAAATGTGTAATTCATTTTTGCTTATTCTGATCATGAGTATGAGGTGTTGAAAGGTATCACGGAATAAGGTGTTACTTCACACCCCTTGTTATCCAAAGGTTAGAGGAAAGAAATGGTGGAGGATCCCAAACTATTTTGTTTCAGTTTCGATTGTCTAACTTCTCCATTCTTTTTAACTTCATTATTTTTCACTGTTTGCGAAAACCTACAGCTAGTAGCAGAACTTTTCTTTTGATTGTCATTTTGCTTGTTTTCCATCGGCAGTTGTTTGATCCTGAGTTTCAATACTTCGGCCCTTAAGAGTAGTCATATTCTGTATTTGCTTGAGGACAAGCAAAACCTAAGTGTGAGGAAGTTTGATAAGTGTAAAATACATATACTTTTAACAGTATATTTGATTTAATATTCATAATGAATTGGCTTATATTTCACACTTATCTTATAGTTTTTCTACTATTTATATTTTGATGTGAACTGATATATTTTATATGTAAAATGCAGGAAAACAATTGGATTTACATTAAAGATTACAACACAACAAATAATTACATATGTATACATACATATATACATGCACGTGGATATATTTATGAAACAAAGACAACTGTTGGGCTGTTGACATGGGCATCTACTCACAAGAGGCGCAGACATTGGAAAAAATTGGGCTGAGAATTCGAGCCCTGTCGCTCGATCAACAAGGACCGATAACATTAGAAGCATTCACCATGGCATACCATTAATTATGATATTAAAAACATTAAACCCATGCTGAAGGGGAGATTTACGCTGGGATCGCACAACCATTTGAAGGGAAGACGACATCATCTCCATACACACACGCGGATTGGACCATTACCACATTCACACCATCGATCATCGCGACACCATCACCATCGTCGTGACCACCATCATCTTCGCCATTCACCACGGTATCGCCTTCACCACCATCAACATCCCATCCATACTTCACCGTCACTTCACCGAAGCCATTCACGACCCATCTATCATCGATCACACCCCGACACCACTATCTTCATCCACGCCATCTCCATTCATGCAAAAGCAACTTACACACCACCGAGACCACTACTTCCATCACACCCGACACCACCGTCTTCTCCGTTACCACACTCACCATTCACTATCCATCACCGCCTTTCATTTACCTCCACAACAACATCACAATCATCCACGCTTCACTCTATCTTCTTTTTCATCACCACATCCATCCCGTCACAACACCCGACACTACCGTCATCTCTCCATCGTCATTCACGCCCTCACGACATCACTGCTCCAGACCACCATCGATGAGACATTCACGCCCACAACTTACACACCACCATCTCCAATTCCATACTCCCGATTCATCGCCTGCACAACCACCGTCGTCTTCTTCATTCACCGACAGCTCCACCGTCTTCCCTCGTCACAACTAGCTTCATCCACGAACAACGCCATCGCCTTCGCATCGTCATCCTCCAAACACCAAGCCGAGTGCTTCACCTTCTCCGCCTTCACCGGAGCGCCGCAACAGTTGCTCCCCACTCACTTTTGGTTTGTCGACATCGAAAATAAACCAACTGGCGTGAGGACGAGCAGAGTGGTGTCGAGAATCATCTCCATCGGCGCGAGGCAGAGGAGTAGGTCGGTGAGCTACGAGAAATAACGGGGGTGAACCGACCTGGGAAGAACCGGAAGACATGAACCGGTCCGGTTAATATATAAGGGTTTTAACTAAACTCATTATATTTGTTACATGATATTTGTCTCTTATTGCAGTTTTGGTTATTACATAACATTTGACATTGGTTTTAATGTTTTTTTATTGAAATTATATTTTTACTGGTTTTAATTAATGTATAGATTGTTACAATTAATGTTCTTATGTTGCAATAATTCTGATCGTTTTATTGCATTATCTTTCTAAATCTGTTTTAATCTGATCGGTGATAAACAGATAGGTTCGATTAATTCATAAATTTGTGGAAAACTTGTTTTAACCGGACAATTTAATACATCATCTGCATAAATATTAACTCTCAAACTTATTTTGTTTACATGTGTGTTTGCTTGTCTAAAAAAGTCATAGCATGTTCTGGTAAACGAATTCGTCAGAGTTATTATTTTTGCTAATCTATAAACCAGAAGAAATAACATAATTAACCAAACTGCAATAACCAGAACCTGGAGTCCCGCTCAATCATATCATCTATCATTTTAATTTATCTGTTAATTTATTTATCTACATTTTATTAGTTTCATTTACAATTCAGTAAAACCCCCCTTTTTGTGACACGCTTAGGAATTAGACATTTTCGCTGAAGTCCCACGGTTCGATTACCCGGTTGCTCCAATCTTGCTATACTACTGTGACCGGGATTTGTTTGCAGCCCGATAGATGTTTTGATCCTAACTCAATTGATTATTTTTAACAGGTCAAAAATCTTGTCTGCATATACCCAAAATTTCAACCCCCCGGAAGAGGGTCTCTACTAATAGGCTAGTAGCGAGGGTTCCCAGTTCGATCGGCACATCTCAGAGTACTAGGGACAGCTTAGTCATCTCCAGGGGCATTTTCGTAATTTTTCAAGGCTCATAAGCCCCCTATAGGCTTTCTCTCTCCTTCAAATAAGGGTCAAATCAATTCAAAATGCTTTGAAATTTTAACCCATGATAGAGGATGACATTTTGGGCATAATGGCGTTGGAATTTTGATTTTTCGAATTTCCAATAATTTTCTCACAATTTCGGATTGAATCTGACAAGAAATTGAATTTAAAAATATTCCAATATCCAAAAAATTCTATTCCACTTTAGAAAAATATGAAATGTCATCCTTTACCCATGTTTAAAATTTCATAATCAAATTTCTTTTTGGAAGCCCTTGAGCTAAAACATCGGTAAATCTCAGTTTTTACCGGATTTTTCTATCTTTAAGGGAGCCTATATAAGGAACCTTATCCCATGATCAAATGAGACCCTCAAGCACCCTAAGAAAACAGAAAACCTAGCCATCACAAGTCCTTCACGTTTTTACACATCCAAGCACCAAAATCACATCAAAAATCCCCCAGAATCACCACCTAAACATACTTTTCAACTTCCAACCCATGAACAATCATCAAACATCAACCAGACCACCTCCAAAACGTGAAGAACATCATCAACAATCAACAACTAGAAGCTCAGGTCGAACTAAATCCGGAACCGGCATCCTCGAAGCCTCCGAAGAATCCCAACGTGAAGAATCATCTTGAATTCAAAGGTAAAACAGGTTATAATTCTACTTTTCTAACTCCCCACACCCTTATTAACTCTCTGTTAAATTTTGGGCTCAAACCAACCATTTTCAGCTTCGGTATTGCTAATTGCTTTTGCTTCTGCCTTGTTACTTGTTTGTCAAGTTTCGTACATAATTCGACTTCAAACTTCAATCTTTCAATTACTAACGTATTGTATACCTTTCACGCTACACGTACATAATTTTTTAGCCGAAAACACCGTCGGGAACCATCAAAAACCTACTGTCCGTGGGTGGTTCGTGACCTCGGACGCATGGTCCGGGACCATGGACGGGTTGTCTGTGACCACGGACACCCACGGACGGTGGCGGGATTTCATATTTTTCAATTTTTCAAATTTTAGGGTTTTCGGACTTTTCAAGTTTGTGTTTTCATTTTAGTTCTGTATTCGTAATCATTTTATTCAATTGGGGTTCATGGTCTCGGACATTAGGTCCGTGGCTACGGACGTAATTAAAATTTGACCTAATTCTGCCTCCGAAACCCTTGTTTAGGAATTTTCAGGTTTCACTTTAATTTTCTGTAAAAAAAATGTTAAAAAAAAACAGAAGCGCGCATTTAGGTTAAAAACAACTTTGTAGTAAGTCGTAAATAAACAAAGTAGAGGAAAAACGACCTAGGAGGGGTAATGAAAGCAATTTGAACCCTAAATAAGTTGTATACCAAGCCCCGAACCCAAACTCTTTCCTAATTTGATCTAGGTAAAATTAGGTGGCGACTCATAATAGGTTCAGTGAGCTAGCTAGGTTTAATAATTAATGTTATATGGCACAATTATTAAACTTAGGTTAAAAGTGGACCTAAAACCCGGTTACATCCTAATCAACTTAAATCAACATAGGATAGGGTTTAAAAATTAAGGCTCACAGACTGACGACTCTGCTGGGGACAAATTCTTAATATTAACTTGTTTAATTTTAAGAAAGAGGGCTTAACTCGTAAATTGTTTATTTATGGCTTTATTACTTTGTTTGTTTACTTTCGTGCGCACTTTAATTTTCTGCACCTTTGCATATATGAGAGCGAGGGTCCACACAAACCGATTTCACCTCGGGACCCGTTTGAGGGTCCCCTGTTAGGGACTCACACCTTTTAGGTGATGTGAATAAGTGGGGGAATATAGGAGGATGTCGTCTAACCACACCCCCTTAATACCTGGGCTTTAGCCCCAAGCATTTTCCTGGCAGTGCCCTTACCTAGCCCATTGTTTGGTCAGTCAAAAACCCGACCGTACACGCACACCTTCAGGTGATGTGAAAAGAGTGGGGAAGCCCAAAGAGAATAGCGTGCAAGCCCTATTTTGTGGTGACCTGGCCGCGCCCCAGCACCCTCTCCGGATCGATCCATACCCGGTTTGATTTAAACGTCTAGTGAGGACATGTTGAATTTGTGTGGGCCTTGTTTGCTTGCATGATTGGCTCACTACCCAGCCTAGAAATTAATAGGAACTTTTCCTACATCAACTTAGCCTAACCCGATATCGCGGCTTTATGTTTGCGGCCCAAAGGCCTGCTTGATTTGAATGTGTGAGTTATTTGTTCGGCTTCGGCCTAAAAGTTTAGATTTAGGTGATTTATCTTTCAGCCCAATTTGAATAACTAATTTAGTTCTAGGCCCACGAAAAACAAATCCACTTAAAACAATCCACAAGACATGAAAATCAATCATGCCTTTCCATTTTGGCCCAAAGCCCATTCTAGTCTAGGTAAACTTTCTATTCGGGTCCTGGCCCAAAATCCTAGATCTGGCTACTAGCATTTAGACCCAATCAGAACCATCTGTTTTCGGCCTATTCAAATTCAGGATAGTTTGCGCAACTCATTTATTCCAGTTTCTGGCCCGTAAGCCCAACAAGAACTTCAAAATGAATCTCAGACTTCAAAGTTCCTCTCTTGGCCCTGTGGCCCATTCATACTTCATACAGTTTCCTTCGGCATGTGTGCCTCACTTCCAGATTAAGAGCATTCAAGCCCACACATCCATTCTAGTCTAGAAGTCCCTCTGACCTATATGTCTTACTTCAATCCCAAATCATTTCGGCCCAAGTGCCACATTCCCAAACACATTTTGGCCCAAGTGCCACATTCCCATATCATTCCGGCCCAAATTCCACATTACCAAACGTATTCTGGCTCAAGCGCCACATTCCCAAACACATTTCGGCCCAAGCGCCACATCGTTAAACACCTTTTGGCCCAAGTGCCATAATCTCACAACACATTCCAGCCCAAGTGCCAACCCCCTTATGAATCATTCTGGCATGTGTGCCTCGCTTTCAATTCATCCAGGCCCGAGTGCCTAATCCACATTCATGAAACCGTTTCAACCCATGCACCTCACATTCAGGCCCAAGTGTCTCATGCGTCATCCATAGGCATTCCTAGTTCAGGTATTTCGAAGAGCCTACTAAGATTCCAAGAAGAAGATGGACACAATCATCTTAGCAACGTCCCGGCGGTCAAGAGTTTGAGTCTTCAGCATGCTGACTTCAGACAGTTCAGCAGGATTCAGATTCAACAGAGATTTCAGGGTTCCCATGCATTCTATTGCATAACCTGCCAAATGCACCTCTCATATTTTTCAAAGAATGATCATTTTCAAACCACTAATAAGAAGCATTGATCATCTTCTTCCTCTTGTTCACAGGTGAACGGCTTTTTCAAGTCTAAATGGTAAAAAAAAAGGGATTTTGTTTTACATAAATTTCGTTTGAGAAAATGGTTCATGAAATAATTATTTCCCGACAATGGAATGCAAAGACCTGTATTTTGACTCCCAAAATTTGAACATGATTTGCCAAACATCACAACTCACCCTAAAACATCCAAAACAACCCACGAAGCGGTTCCAAATCCATATCTTTTAAATTGTTGTTATAAACCCCAAATCAATACTGGGGGTAGTCTGAGTTTAAGTTCATCATCTTTCATCTTTCGTCTAAACGCGTGAACGAGTTTCTGAGTGAGAAATTCACGAGAGTGTCTTGAGCGAAAAAACCGTGAGTGAACGAGCGTGTCCTTTTTACACGACTGCGGTGAGACCACATTCAAAGGTAAGGTAAACGGCATGACTCTGACCGAAGGAGATAATTTGTAAATTTACTCTTAGACCTGCGAAAAGTAACAAAGAGCAGATACACAACTATCAGGAATGACGAAGCTCCTAGGTACAACACCACATAGCTAAAAGCTTGTGAAACCTAACATTAAACCCTAGGCACCCCCATTGAGCCTTTCATATATCCCCTTTCGATATTATGAACTCCACAAAATAACCCATCCAATGATGAATATCCGACCTGGTGACCAAAGGAAGCGAGGAATCTGACTCTCAGATAACAATCTAATCAGTCCAAAGAAGCGATGCCGCTATCAGCATGGCGAGGCGATCCGTAAATGGTCCCAAAGTGACAAAGGATCCAGAGAGCTCACATCAAAACAGCTCTCAAACCTTAAAACTGGGAAACACAAGAACCCCGAAGGCAAAGTCACGAAAGGATAAAACTACAAGGCAAACCCGAAGTTCCTTGAAGAAATCCGAATGGCAAAAAGAGAAATGGTGTAAAGGACAACTTCGAAAGTCCGAGTCTAGAAGCTTGAAAACAACGTCAATTCGAAGCAGCTAGACGACTTCAAGACAAGGACAATGAATCCGAGAGAAGACACAAGTTACAGCTTTGGTCACCCATTTAAGCTCCACATACATCAAATATCCCTCCATGATCCCGTCGTCTTTCATCACACCTTATGGCCACGTTATAAGCTTTAATGACTTCCGACTTGATAGTTGTGTATCAAATCGTGTGAAAGTAACAGATTGAATGCATAAATCCATCAAATGTCAAATTCAATGGTCTAGAAGTAGTGACTATAAGCAGGAAACAAGTACAAACATCAAACACGTCGAGAGCAAGTTAGGAAGCACCACATCAAAGCATAAGCCTTGACCATGTGAGGATGAGACTTGTTTGCACGTTTAAAAGAAAAATACTGGGGGCAATCGATCGGAACGATCGATTGCCATGAACTCTAGCTCAGATTGTCCTAAGGAAAAATACTGGGGGCAATTGTTGGTTTTAACAGTTTCTATGACAACACCAGTTGGAACCTGAAGCTTAAACACCACTAATACTATCACCACCACACAGGCCCACATAAGCCCTTACCTCCACACCATGCCACATAGGCCCACATAAGCCCTTATCTCCACACCATGCCACACAGGCCCACATAAGCCCTTACCTCTACATCATACCACACAGGCCCACATAAGCCCTTACCTCCACATCATACCACACAGGCCCATATAAGCCCTTACCTCCACATCATACCACACAAGCCCACATAAGCTTTTGCCTCCACATAAATTCCATGGCTCGTCATAAGCCTTACCACCGCTAGAAAAGCCCAAAAAACAAAAAAACATATACTCCCACCAGCGGCACGTTCATCTTCCATGACACAAAGTGCAAGTCTGAAATTTTTAGTCAGGAAATTATAATTTCACTTCCCTTTTCAGTAGACAAAATTTCCTTTAAACATTGCCCCGTTTGGCACCTTTTCAATAGTTTCTTGTCCTGCACAATTTTCCTTCAAACACCTCGGATTCACAAAACTACATCATCGCCATGTTTGGCATATTCCAAGCAATTTCTTGCTTTGGACAAATCTTCATTATTGTAATGTTTGGCATATTCTAGCAATTTCTTGCTGGACAAATCTGCATCATCGCCAAGTTTGGCATATTTCTTGCAATTTCTTGCTTTGGACAAATCTGCATCATCACCATGTTTGGCATATTTCCAACAAACACTTTAGTTGCATTTTACAACTTTTGCATAACACCTCAACATTGCCACGTTTGGCATCTTTTCCAACAATTTCCCGTTTTGAACGAGTATCATTCATATATTTTGATTGCATACATCTTATCATCATTGCCATGTTTGGCACTCCAATAATCAATTTTCATCATTTGCATAAGACCATCACTTTAACAGTCTTGCACCTTCTAGCACCAGAGTAGAAGAACTCACCAGAGTAGAAGAACTCACCCGAGTAGAAGAACTCACCCAAGTAGACGAACTCACCAGAGTAGAAGAACTCACCCGAGTAGAAGAACTCACCAGAGTAGAAGAACTCTCCCGAGTAGAACTCACCAGAGTAGAAGAACTCACCAAAGTAGAAGAACTCACCCGAGTAGACGAACTCACCTAAGTGGAAGAACTCAACCCCACACCAATTTTTGATCACTTATAGGTAGTCAATGCTTTAGAATAGCTTGACATCATTTCATTCATTATAGGTAGTCAACGCCTTAGAATAGCTTGACATCATATCATTCATTATAGGTAGTCAACGCCTTAGAATAGCTTGACATCATTTCATCCATCATAGGTAGTCGACGCCTTACAATAGCTTGACATCATCTCATTATAGGTAGTTGGCGCCTTAGAATAGTCCAACATTACTTCATTTTTACCTTTAGGTGGTCGACGCCTTAGAATTGCTCGACATCCTTCCACTTTACTCATAGGTAGTCAGCACCTTAGAACAGCTCGACACAACTTGTCAGATTTCAATTGCATGTGGGGTCTTTTAAGATCCAAAATTTTGGGGTATCACTCAAGCATCAACCAGCCTTTTCATTTCCATTACAAAGTCTAGTTGACGGGGGACAATCTGTTATACCCAAAATTTCAACACCCCCAGAAGAGGGTCTCTACTAATAGGCTAGTTGCCAGGGTTCCCAGTTTGATCGGCACAATTCAGAGTACTAGGGACAGCTTAGTCATCTCCAGGGGCATTTTTGTAATTTTTCAAGGCTCCTAAGCCCCCTATATGCTTTCTCTCTCCTCCAAAGAAGGGTCAAATCAATTCAAAATGCTTTGCAATTTTAACCCATGATAGAGGATGACATTTTGGGCATAATGGCGTTGGAATTTTGATTTTTCGAATTTCCAATAATTTTCTAGCAATTTCTGATTGAATCTGACGAGAAATTGAATTTAAAAATATTCCAATATCCAACAAATTCGATTCCACTTTAGAAAAATCAGAAATATCATCCTTTACCCATGTTTAAAATTTCATAATCAAATTCTTTTTGGAAGCCCTTGAGCTAAAACGTCGGTAAATCTCGGTTTTTACCGGTTTTTTCTATCTTTAAGGGAGCCTGTATAAGGAACCTTATCCCATGATCAAATTAATGGTGGCCACCGAATCCGAATCTACCCGGAACCGGCGGTTCTACCCGGAACCGGGCCGGAACCGATTCGGAACCGGAACCGCCCCCTTGCGAATCGAATCCGAATACAAGTTTTGAGATTCGGGACCGAACCGGGACCGGAACCGGAACTGGAACCGCCTTGAACCGCCTGGATTCGTGTTGGATTCGGAACCGTTGAACCGGAACCGGTGGAACCGGAACTGGAACCGCCCCGGAACCGGCCAAAGATGCGTTCCTCTAGAATGTATTAGTATTACTTTCTTTCCATGTAATCTTTTAAGACTTCCAAATTGAAATCATGTAACCTATTAGTAGTTGTACTCTTTTTCCTTATTAGGGATTTCCCAATGGGTTTTTACCTAATAAAGTTTTAACGAGGCAGTGAATCATATAATAAAATCCGCTTTGCTCTTTAATTTTTGCAAATTCAATACAAAAATTTAAGTCTTTGGTTCTTACACATTTAAGATTATAAACTTGGGGAATAACCCTAGGAGTATAGTGGACAAAAAGAGCAACGTGTGCACGTAAACGGATCTAAAATCGGAGTTAAAACGAAGCAACTGGAGCCGATTGAATCTTTCCAGAACCGGTCGGAACCGCCCCGGAACCGGTCGGAACCGCCCTGGAACCGCCCCGGACCCGGTCGGAACCGCCCTGGAACCGGTCGGAACCGCCCCGGAACCGGTCGGAACCGATCAGAACCGGAACCGGAACCGGAACCGGTCGGAACCGATCAGAACCGGAACTGTTGATTTGAGCGAATCCGAAGCGAATATAGAGTTCTGGAACAGGAACCGGAACCGCCCCGGAACCGCCTAGGACCGGTTTCGAATCCGAATACACATTTTTCGGAACCGCAACCGGTGGAACTGGAACTGGAACCGGTGGAACCGGAACCGTGGCCACCATTAGATTAAATGAGACCCTCAAGAACCCTAAGCAACCAAAAAACCTAGCTGTCACAAGTCCCCCACGTTTTTACACATCCAAGCACCAAAATCACATCAAAAATCCCCCGAAATCACCACCTAAACACACTTTTCAACTCCCAACCCATCAACAATCATCAAACATCAACCAAACCACCTCCAAAACGTGAAGAACATCATCAACAATCAACAACCAGAAGCTCGGGTCGAACTCAATCCGGAACCGGCATCATCAGAGCCTCCGAAGAATCCCAACGTGAAGAATCATCTTGAATTCAAAGGTAAAACAGGTTATAATTCTTCTTTTCTAACTCCTCACTACCTTATTAACACTCTGTTAAATTTTGGGCTCAAACCAACCCTTTTCGGCTTCTGTATTGCTAATTGCTTTTTCTTTTGCCTTGTTACTTGTTTGTCAAGTTTCGTGCATAATTCGACTTCAACTGCAATCTTTCAATTACTAACGTATTGTATACTTTCAGGCTACACGTACATAATTTTTTAGCCGAAAACACCATCGGGAACCATCAAAAACCCACTGTCCGTGGGTGGTCCATGACCTCGGACGCATAGTCCGGGACCACGGACGGGTTGTCCGTGACCACGGACACCCACGGACGGTGGCAGAATTTCATATGTTTCAATTTTTCAAATTTTAGGGTTTCTGTCAATACGCGTCTGGGCCCACGGACACCCTGTCCGTGGCCCCGGACTTTTCAAGTTTGCGTTTTTATTTTAGTTCTGTATTCGTAATCATTTAATTCAATTGGGGTCCGTTGTCTCGGACATTAGGTCCGTGGCTACGGGCGTAATTAAAATTTGACCTAATTCTGCCTCTGAAACCCTAGTTTAGGTATTTTCATATTTCACTTTAATTTTCTATCATAAAACGTTAAAAAAAAAAAACAGAAGCGCGCATTTAGGTTAAAAACAACTTTGTAGTAAGTCGTAAATAAACAAAGTAGAGGAAAAACGACCTAGGAGGGGTAATGAAAGTAATTTGAACCCTAAATAAGTTGTATACAAAGCCCCCGAACCCAAACTCTCCTTTCCTAATTTGATCTAGGTAAAAATTAGGTGGCGACTCATAATAGGTTCCAGTGAGCTAGCTTAGGTTTTAATAATTAATGTTATATGGCATAGTTATTAAACTTAGGTTAAAAGTGGACCTAAAACCCTGTTAGATCCTAATCAACTTAAATCAACATAGGATATGGTTTAAAAATCGAGGCTCACACATTCTATAAATCTCCATTATGTTTCCGATCTCGGTATTGCTCTAAAGGAGTGCTTGAGCTTTTGTTTACGGTTTGGATTTCGTATGTGCTAGTCGGATTATAACTTCTGCTTTGTTAAAACTTTTGATATGTTTTGATATGATTCTGCTTTCCGCTTTGTTTTGTTATGTTAAGGCTTTTGCTTTGTTTTGCAAAGCTTCTATTTTGGGACCTAGATGTTTAGCTTCTGAGCCTTGGATAGCCGGGTCGGGCTATCCCGTAGCATGCTGTGCAGGAATTCCTTCTGTTTTTTCCACGGGTTCCCTTTTGTCTGTCTCCTAGGGTCCATTGGTTGTTTAGTGACCGACGGGTCCATAGTTATCTCAATGACTTCTGATTTGGGATTTGCGGATCCATAGGACATTATGTGAGTCCTTCTGATGTGTCAGCTGGTGTCTAGTGTCGCACCTCTGTTTTGTTAAGCTCATTGTTTCTATTCTGATCTTCGCCTTGTCTAATTTAGGAAAGCTTCATCCGCTGTCTAATTTTTGCTTTGAATTCTGATCCGTTTTGGTTAAGCTATGTATTCGTATATTTATACGTATGTTCAGTATATGTTTTGAGCATGGTCAGCTGATGAAGTTTATCACCTACTGAGCTATAATTTAAATCACCCTTATTTCAATCTGATTTTCAGTTTTAAGCTTTCAACGATGATTCCACTTTGCTTCGGGTTTTGTTTTTCATTTTGTGTTCGTGATTGTAGCCTGAGGCCCGTTCTGTATTTAGACTCTGTTATGTAATATAGGTTGGCTTCCACATGTAAATGTCTGGATATTCTTGTAATCCATTATTCAGTTAATAAAAGATGTATTTCGTTTCGTTTTGGGTTTCGTGAGTTAGATCCTTGCGTTATTAGGTAATAGATACGTGGCGTATAACGTCCATAACTCCTAGGGTGGTTTTGAGGTTGTTACATTTAGTGGTATCAGAGCCAGGTTTGGCTTTCTTTGGCTTTTGTGGGTGTCTGCATGTCTACGCTTCCGTGTCATTGTCTGTTATGTGCTATGTGTTGTCTGCTGGATGATTGTCTACTGTTTGCTAACTGGTTTGACTGTTTTCCTGGAGTCGGTTGTATGCGTTTACTCTGTGGTTGTTCACTATCGGAGTAGCGCAGCAGAAGCGTAGTGTCTGTTTACTTGAATGTTTTATGTGCTTTGAGTCTGAGTCTGAGGGAGTTGGGTCCTTTGGGCAAGGACGACCGAATGTGAGTTTTGGTTTGTTAGAGTTGTGAGCTTTGGTAGTGTGCTTGGGTTGTGAGTTTATGTTGTGCTCTAGGATGTGAGTTGGCGAGATGTGTTCGGGTTGTGAGATGTGAGTGAGTTCATTTGTAACACCCTTCTCGATAAACATGTAATAATCCCTCACGTAGTATTTTTAAAAACGTCTTACAGTGGAAGTATAAACAATAATCTTAATTCTCACTCGAGTGTTACCTGCCATTACTCGCCCATGCGAGTAACGAAGCAGAAACTAAATACAACAACATAATAAACAACGATACTAAACCGCAGTGATAATGAGATAAATACCTATACATCATACTAAGTCCATAACCATAACCAATGACAAGTGAGCGTCTACCCAATCATGAATATATACAACAGTACAATCCAAAGTCTAACATCATTATACAGAACGAATGCCATGTGCGCTAAGTAATAATAACAACTCTAACTACCTTGGTCCCGCACTTCGGCTTCAACAATAATCAGCAACCTGTAAAATGCCGTGGAGGCTCAGCGATAAACGCTAAGTACGCTAGGTTTGCACTCAGACCCTATTGGTCACTTAGTCATTTTAACCATGGTTTCATGCTTTACCAGTTTACAGTTTAAATAATACCGTAACATTCATGCGTAAACACAGAGCCATCCAACCCATACAATCACTACATTTCACAAATAACATTTGCATAAACGAATATATCGAATAAACGCAATAAAGTGCATAATCACTTTTAGCGAATAGTTTTCACACTTATAATAATATTCGACCTTCAAGGCCTCATCCAACCTCACCATGTTTACTTAAATACCAGTTGGGTGTCATGTTAGGACAACCCGAAATAATCTTTTAAATGGACAGTAGTCCTCCCGTACACACAAAGGTGCTCATGTTTGCTAGAGGTCCGGAGGCCCCTGGACTTCCACTAGGCCTTAATAAGGCGTCCATAGAAAGGTCGTAGCCGTGTACCCACAACAGGTACCATATGACCCACGATCCAATTGGGCTCGTTGGGAATTTCCTAGAGCGGAACCCGATCGGGTATCCCCTCAGTGATCACAAATGCGCAACCAGGTAGTTCGTAAACTACACTGGATTTCCTCTTCTCACCACATACCAATTCTCTCATAGGATTAAGTGTCTTAATCATTTCCTAAGATATACTCTTAGTTTTATGGAGAATACATTTTATTATTTAACTGCAAAATGGGTCTTACGCATACCCAGAAATAATCTAGGTCGTATTCATGTTCGAGATCCACTGGAGACCGACCTTGTCGTATCTCGTACCTAAGTGTTTTACTTAGGTTATTATATACATAATTATAATACTAAGGGTATTATATTAGGTAACCATCATTTTATCAGATTGATTGCGTATGTAGGTTTATATAAGTCGATCTATAGTCGACGTAATATTAGCCCGATGGGCATTCGCGTACATAGTAATAATGCGATACTAACAAACAGTTATACAGTTCAACACACATACATGCATATAAGCATCCACATAGAATTGTTAGCACACATCAAATAATGTCTGGACCCGAGGGGAAACTCAGGACAATCCAGATCAAAACCGTCCACATACCGTACACCACAGACCAAGGATGCGCAAAACCTTAGCTCCTGGCGCCTTTGTCTATCGTACTATCCAAACAGTAATAACACTATGAGTCAGTCTGCATGGCTAACTAGATCCGGTATTTCCGAATAACATTGTTACCCCGACAGTTTATCCCTGAATTTCAACAGTTAATTGTTACGGGTTAATCTAAACAAGTCGGCTTCGTTACTTAGACTCGTAGTTTGTAATATTTCTACTATTAAGTTTAATTCATTATATTCATTTAATCTTGTTCATTGTTGAACTTAGGCATATAAACTATAGTTGCATGCGTACATGCAATATTATCATATGGTATTATTATCCCACCATCCATTTTAATACATTGTATTATTTAATCCATTAATCTTGTATTAAATTACATTAGAATTCAAAACTTAATTACTATAGTTTATGAACTATATTCATGTAATAAACTTCACCATTTATATTATATGGTTTCCAACCATACTATATGCCCATGTTTATGCATATTTGTCACGCATTTATAATATATATATTTGTATGATTTATAGAATTCTTTTACTAATGTTACATTTCCATAATTAATGTGAGATGAATATCTTTACTAGTTAGTATTATATAATACAAACTTATATTATGATTCTTATCTTAATATTATGTTACATTTATATTGTATAATTACAACTCCTAAGGTTTATTCCTTATACACCATAGTTTATAAACTTCATTTATTTATCGTTTGTCACATTATTTCATGTGAATATCCTTACTTATATTAATCCCATTTAAATCACATTAATACCATATAATTGTTATAACATTTATAACATTGTAGACCATAGTCTAAAATTCATTTTTCAATCCTTATATTTCCGGTACAGCACAATATTTTCTTTTAATTTCATTTTGATCACATAATGTTTATGTAATGTTATACCATATACTAATATCATATAATATGATATTTTTATCTCATATTACTTATAACCTATAGTTTTTATACAAAACTATTATAATTGTCGAAAAGGCACAATTCATTAAATCTAGTTGTATTAACTTACCATATCTTTTTATTTATTACAATATCACCCCATAATTTATATTATGTTATATATACCATAAAATATAACATTTTTTAAACTTTATAAAAAGTATAACCTAAGGTTATATATATATATATATATATATATGAAAATAACCAAACATACCTATATCTTGTTCTTATTTATTTTCTAGCACCTTTAACTTCCACATTTACAATTTGACCACATATATAATATTATGTTATATATATATATTATAACATTTTAAACCTTAATATAAATATAACATATAGTTATATAATTCATAAATTGCCGAAAAGACCCTAGGGCTATTCTAAATCATTTTTCAACCCTTTAACTTTCTACATTTACCAATTGACCCCTGTTTATAACATATAGTTTCTAATGTTATTAAAACTATATATTATACACATTTCTTATTAAAACACCTTATATTATTCTAAAAATCACCAAATTACACCAGAAGGTTATAAATATCATTTCTAACCCATATACTTTAACTAACTACATTTCCACCCCATATGTTATGTAATTTGTAACAATGACATAAATAACTATATATTATATATATAATTTATTTTACCTCCAAATTCAACCCAATAAATTCCTAATAGCCCATGGGTTTTTAAAATACCATTTTATACCCCTAAGTTTCTGTAATTCCATATATACCCCAAATGTTATAAAAATGTTACAATTAAATACATAATTTATTATATAGTCATAAATAAATTATTTAACTTATCTAATTGGGTCAACACCTACCATATGGTCAAGGTTGACCTCCTTAATACTGCCTTGAGCAGTATTTCCCTTATTTACAGTTTCTACCCCACATTTTCTAGAAATTACAATTTTACCTTAAAACTTTATCAAATGTTATAAATTCCATTCAAACTCCTTTTAACACCTAATTTTCGGCTATATTACTATTTACCCCCCAAATTTTATTTAATTATAGTTTGACCCCTATATATTTCTGGTAATATTAATTATTACCCTAAACTTAATTAAAACCTTAAAATACATAATTAAAATGCCCTAAGGTACATGGCATTATTATAAAATTTAGCTTATAAAATAAATTACACATAAATGCCCCAAAATACATTAAACTCTCGGCCTTACCCATAACTTCTTCATATTTACCAATTTTCCACATAATGTCTTAAATTTGACAATTATGTTATTTAATCACCTAGGTAATTTTACTAACTCATTTCCTAGTTAGCATAAGGTCATATTTGACCATTTCACTAGGTTCACTCACGGCAATAATATAACATAAGCTTATAAATCATATTAACATAATATTAAGGTGTTATACCTTGGTTTAAATGCTCCTTAAGGCTTGTTTGGCCACGGCACTTTAGGGAAGATTTGTCCTCAGCTTAATTAACATGTTTTACACAATAAACAAGATATTATTACACTCCAAGCATGAGCTAATCATAGGAAGTGTTTTAGTACACAAATCTATGGTAAAATTACCTTATAATAGCAAGGGTTCCAAGGGCTGTTCTCTCCCTATTTTTCCATAGGCAAAGAGTATCAAAAGACCTTCTAAGTTCAGGCATAAAACCATAGGAAGTCAAGCAAGAAGATGGCTAGGTTTTACCTTAATTAAGATGCCAAAATGGTGTTTTGGCATGGATTTGGATACTCCTTAAAGCTCTTGATGTACCTAATGAACAAGCATGTAAAGAAGGAGAAAATAAGCCTAGGAAGCTAAGGAATGCAACCGGAAATAGAGTAGAAGAAGAGTTACATGCTTAAAGCATGTTTTTACCTTAGAAATGTCTTAAGCTTTCTTCCCCCTTATATTTGAGTTTCAGCGAGTTTGTACCTTACCTTTGAACACCAACTCGTGCTAGATGAGTGGATGAAAGTGGCTAGAAGTTAGCTTAATGAAAAGAGGAAGGAAAGATGAAGAGAATGACATATAACATGTTTTGAATGTTTACCTTATGTCATGAGAGTTGCTCTTTGAATTTGGATGCTTCCTAACTCAACAACGAAGGAACGGAGGGCCTGGTTGCTGAACTAACAGCTGGAATGGGGTGAGAGGAAAGAGAAAGAGTAAAATAAGCTTATAAGGTAAGATTACCTTACTTTAGGTAATAGTTACTTATGAGTCATCCTTAGATATTTTAGGGCTGGCTAATGGATAAGGAGAGAGCCTTAAAATTGTGGAATTGGATGGTCAAAGTCAAGGGTATTGGCTTGACCATTGACTATATTAAGAAATAAGTGTTATAAAAGTACTATTCACACCTAATTCACCCATTTTGATTTTATTTGAAACTTTTTTATTAGACCTTCTAATTTGGTGTATCATGTCAAATTAATGTAATAAAGAATGTAATCTAGCTCTTAAAGTGACATAAAACCAATATTTTTGAGGTCATACTCAAAAATGTGCTTCAAGGTGTTTTAGTGCACAGTGTGTGTTAAAACTTGTTTTTGATCTTGGTTTTCTTTGGTAATTGTTTTATTGTGTTCATTCATGAGTTATAATACTTAGGAATTAAATTTTGATCCTAAGGAGTTCATTTAGGCACATATTTGCCCTAAATGGTCACAAGGGGTAATTCTTGTTTTATGATGACCATTGTTGTTTTCAATTTATTTTTAAGACATGTTTAGGCCTTAATTTATTTGATTATATGTTTAATCATTGTTTTATTAGTTAGGGGTATTTCACCATTTGAGGTTGATCAGATGATGAGTTATGATGTGGAAAGCGTTGTGCTTTAGCTCGGTGTTGGGCATGTTGTGAGTGTATGTGAGATGTGATATGTTTGGGTAGGATATTGGGTGAGAGCTAAGTCTATGAGTTCCGTGTTGGGTGAGAGTATTTTTTTGAGATTTTTGAGCTGTGTGATGTGAGCCTAGGGGTGCTTCCATGTGTGTGCTCCATAATGTGATGTGCTCAAGTTCTATTGTGGATGTGCTGTGAGTGTGGACTTTGAGTTTGAGTAAGGTTATGTGTTGTGTTGTGATGCGAGTTTGGGTGTGATTTCAGTTTGTGAGTTCCATGTGTTGGATGTGAGCTGGGATTGTGAGTTCAGTGTGGTGTGGTGTGAGTCTGAAGGGTTTGTTGTGTGTTCCGGAGTGTATGTTGTGTTTGGTCCTGAGTGGGCTTTGGTATGAATATATGGGTGTTTGGTCCTTTGGATAAGGTTGTCTTCTGAGAGTTAAGTGTTTCTTTTGTGTCTCTAGGCTGAGCTTTAGTAACCTTCATTATGTTTCATCTATCAGTTAGTCAGCAACAATTTTCAGTGTTGTGCATGTTCCTTCAAGCTTGGCCTTCTGTAATCTTTTGTGTTACCCATTCTGTTAGAGAATCTGCTTCTGAGGCCTGTGTGTTGGCTTTTGTAAGATAGAACTTCTAAGAGTTGTGAGTATTCTTTTCGATGCCTTAAGGCTAAGTGAGTGTGTGTAATCTTTTGCTTCGTTCCTTATGTCAGTGAATATGCTAGTAAGCTCGGTGTGCTAGCTCTTGAAGGGAGAGCTTCCAAGATGTGCAAATGATCTTCTGTTTTGCCCTTCTATCAGGTTGTCAATTGTGAGTTTTTTGTTGATTGTTGGATCCTTGAAGTGCAAGCTTCTAAGATGTGTGTGCTGCTCCCCGTGCAAGGTGTTAGAGAGTTCTGCTTTGTGTCTTCGGCCAGTCGGTTAGTAGTGCGTTGGGTATGTCCAAGTTTCTTCAGGAGTAGCCTTCAGTAACCCTATGCACCATTCTTCTATTAGCATGTGAGCCAATAGATTCAGCGTGTTAGCTTGAGTAGGGTTAGCAGTGGGGAGTGTTCTTCTTGTGCCTTAGTCTGAGCTTGTAGAGACCTGCTGCTCGTTCTTCTGCTAGGGAGTCCTGAGAATTATCCTTGTGGAGTATGGCTCCTATACTTTCAGGCTTAGTTCTCAGTCATCTTGTGTTTCGTATTTCTACCCAGTGAGCTAGTTATCAGTTATGAGTGTTAGCTCTATGAGTTGTGGGTGTCTAAGATGTGAAAGCGTGTCCATCTGTGCCCTAGGGCTATGTGCTAGAAATCTTCTGCTTGTCCTCCTGTCCGTATGTCAGTTAAAGTTCTGTTTGAGTGCCAAATTCCTGGGAGGGTTGACCTTTCGATTCGTGAGGTTCCTTCTATATGTCTTGGTGAAATACCTCAAACTTAGATGTGTTAATAAATTATGTAATCATGATATTCTAAGTCTAATTAAGTCCATAAGAGCATTGGTGAAGAAATAAAAACCAAAAAGAAAAGGAAAACGTGTAAAAATCACATACCGTAAAAACGCGTGTTATGTAACCATAAGAGGTATATAATCTTAAATAGGGGTCTAAATATATTTTTATATCCTAATTACACACTAAGAATATGTGGGAAAAATTCCCGAAGAAAATGGATCCATATAGTGGATTAAAAATGCAAACGAAGCCTTAAAGCACATTTTTCAAGAAACCCGGGAAATGTGACTTTAAGCGGGTTTAATGGACTCATAAAAAAATTATAGTCAATCATATAACTATAATTAAACATTAATGAATGTCTAGAACCATTAAAATTAACAAAACAAGAAAAATCCGGAAAATGGTCCCGGATTAGTGAATAGTGACAGTTCGGGTTTTATGGGTGTTATTTGCTAATTGATCAAAGTGCCCTCCTCTCTAATTTTGTAAAATAAAAATCTGGTGCTCATTTTTCAACATACCCACACATTTTTCTCCATCCCCCCCCCCCCCTCTCTTGTATATATTCATGTTACTTTGACAAAGTACAAAAAGTAATAAAGTAGACAATAGTACATATACCTTTTTACATTTCTCTTCCTCCCATTCCTCAGCACTCTCACGATTTTTCTTCTTCCTCACTAGCACTCTCTCTGCTCCATTTCCTTCCCCATGGCGATTTCCTAAACCCTCAACCATCTCAATCTTCTTTTTCCTTGTTCTACCACTAAACAAGGTCAAAACTGAAAAATAAATACACCATATTACTCCCCTCACCTTGGAGTTTCTTTTCCACCCCTCAAAAGCTTCAAACTCTCAACTTGACTTCCACGGGTATAGTCCAAATTGAAGGGGAGAACTCCATTTCATGAGCTAGTGAACTCCTTGATTTCTTTAAGGTAAGAAAAGCTTGAAAACCCCTCTTCTTCTAGCTTCTCTTTGAAACCAATTTTCTTCCCTGTTTTGAACCCCATTATTTCTCTTCATTCTAGCTTTGTTTATCTTCAAGAAGTGCTGGAGCATATTTAGCTTAATTGCCTAATCACTCATTTGGGAGATAGAAGGTAATTCTCTCCATTTCAATACCTAAACACCCTCTTGTTCTAGGTTGATTTCAAGAGCTTTATTAATCTCTCAATACTCATTATTATATCATTGGGCATGGTCTATAGATTAGCAATTACACTCCCATTGTAACCGGTTGTTGAACAAGTGGGAAGGAGGAGGAAAAAGACTTGAAAAAACTCAAGGTAAATGGCTTACCTTAATGTAGTTTAATACCTTGGGGATTGCAATTGTATTTATGCAAAATAGTGTGCCTTGGATGCATTGTGTTAATGCAGGTGATAGCTCTATATGTGGAAATTTAGTGTTAAAATTTATGTTATTTAAGAGCCTAAGAGCCAAGCTTTTAAGATTTATGTATTTTGATGTTATTGTTGTGAAAGTGCTAGAAATCAATGTGTTATAAGTGCCTAGAATGAATGTGGTGGTTGGATTAATGTAAGTGTGCTGAATAATGTGTGTGAGGATGTTAGAATTATGGGGAACCTCTGTCAAAATTTGTGTAGAACACTAGGTGTCTTAAGTGTTTTATAAGAGGAAAGAACCTAGGATTAATTTGGTGACTTTAGAGACCAACTTGAGTAAATAACCACTTGGAAGCTAGATTTGAAGAGAACTATGTAATGGGGAAAACTAGAATGGAAATGATGTAAGTTGCATGACTAGAGATGCATTAGTTGTGAAGCAATGAATGAGTAAAACAATGAAAGAAAAGTGCATTTTAGAAACCTAGGAATCTAAGTTGCAATGTGTTAGGATATTAAGAGTGGGAAATTGGTGTAAGTTAATCAAAGATTAAGTAATGAGTTTGTTCAATGGTTTAGGAAGGTTTAAAGCATAATTATGGTGTTAGAACATGCTTAAATTCTTTCGGAAATATTAGGGAAGAAATGAGTAAGAAATGATGTTAGGATAGCAAAATTAAAGTGAAAAATGTTATAGGAAGTTACAGGGTCTGGGACTTAAGTCCAGGAAAAGGTCCCGGACCAACACCTAAAAACTGCCAAAAATTACCTGTAACATTTTTCCGGGACTTAAGTCTTGCATTAAGTCTCGGACCACCCTCAAAATATGGCCGAAACAGAGTTTTACAACTAGTCTGGGACTTACCTCTAGTACAATGTCCCAGACCAACCCAAAATAACCCCCAAGACTTACGAAATCAACTAGTCCGGGACTATAGGTCCGGACCTAGTCCTAGACCACACTAAAAATCAATTTTTAAGTTAGAAAATGAAATCTAATGATGGGGATTGTTTGGTATTGTTGTTATATGATTGTTTAAGACATATTTGGTGACTTTTAAGGACCATTAGGAGGATGAACAAGTATAAGTTTAACTGTGAAAGTACACTAAATGTAATGTGAAGTAAATAGTAAACCGGAAAGTAAGAACGGTAATTAACCAACACGATTAATTATTTATAGGAGCTGCATTTGGTGGACAACGAACACAGCAAGGACCAAGGTATGGTTTTCTTGCAACTTGTTTGCTACCGGTTTACACCGGCTTGTTTGTTTGTTTCTTTTCATAGATGTTTATCACCTTATAAGATAAAGCATGTAATGAGTTTACAGTAATTGATTTATGTGATGTGCTTTGTTTCTGATACCGTCTAAACACGAGTATGTGCTAACCCCGTTAGCTAACCAACTTTAGGATCACATAAGAGATCGGTATTCGGATTTAACGTCCTAAACTACGGGAATGTTCTAACTATGGATATTCATGTATTACTTGTGTGTGAATGTGTCTTACCTTCCTTGATTGTCTAACTGACATGAATAACAAAAAAATTGACATAATGTGATAAGTTCCATAAAGGGAGCTTCTAACCCATGTATAACCCGGGGGGGTGAGGAATCCGGGTGTCCGGTCACGCGTGTATGTATGGAAGTTGATATCTGGATCAGATTTAACTTTCTCCTTGTTTGATTGTTTATCCTTCTTGGAATTCAATCTCCCACGAGCCTTTAAATGGCTCTCCTGCCTTGACTTAAGTTCGGAGTTAGGGGGAATATGTGTATGGTGTGTTGGACCCACTGCGTCTGACACATCTTAAGTTAAATTATAAGTTCGATAAACAGAACATTAACATGTTATGTAACGAGCTCAATATGAGAATCAAATCATTTTCTAGGCTCACCAAATCTTGCTAACTCTTATCTTCGTTCGTTTCCTCAAGCGATTCGTTCCTGTTTATGTTGTATGTATGTTGTTGTTACACAATAAATGTGGCAATGTTTATGTATGTTGTTTGTTAAAATGAATCCCATGTTTATTATGAGAATTAGTTGCATGTATCCCGGTAGCCGGCGGGTTGCTCGTTAATCATACCAGCCAAGGGTTGCTGAGCCCTTCAGGGCACCACCATTATTTTTCAGGAGGATGATCGAAGAAGCAGACTCGCTCTAGCATGGAGTAAAAAGGAATTCTTTTGAGTATTTTGGATAGTGAACCCGAGGTGTGCCTGTACACTCGTGGTTATACATTTTGGTGGAACTAGAATAGAATTGTGATTTTTGTACATTAACACTCGGTTTAGTGTAAACATGGAAGTAGTAGAAATGTTGTTACTTATGCTCGAGAGTCTTGTCCATCAGACCGATACATTTTGTAAGCAAAAGGCTTGTTAGCCACGTGGGTGGCTAACGGCGTGTAACACCGCCCCTTTTTAAGTTAGTGTTGATGTTATAATTTTTGCTGTTATTAATTGTTAAGTGTGGAGTTTATGGTTGGGGTGTTACAAAAAGTGGTATCAGAGCGAAGTATCATTCTAATGACCGGATAAAAGCTTAGGAGTATACCGAGTTAAGAAATTTTACTATAGTTACAAGAGTGAACTATTATGTGAGAATATAAAGGTTGACCACTAATTAAGTGTGGATTCACCTTATCGTCTAAAAGGCGTTATTATCACTTGACCCGGTACGTTTGTAAGCACAATGCTAATGTGTGTTCATCTAAATTTCGATGTCAGGTCGCGGACGCGAACGAGGCCACGGGCGCGATAGAGGAGAAACTAAGGAGAACCCTACGGCACAGATGATGGCTGATGCCGTCGAGGCCGCGGTAGCTCAGATGGTTCCTCAGATGATGGCTGCACTGCAGCAAGGGCAGTAACAGCCAGGAGATCCAATACCACCACCACCACAGCCACGCGAAACTAACTGGGTGAAAGCGTTGGCGGATTTGCGACCCCCGTCATTCAAAGGGGAGACCGGCCCTGCTAAGTAGGGGGCGTACATCTTCGAGCTGGAGACCGCCTACGAGACCTTGGATGTTCCTACTAGTGCCCAGGTCTGTCTTGCCACTTACTACCTGAAGGGTTCAGTAAGGAATTGGTGGAAGTTAGTGTGGGACGAGAAGATGGCTGATCCTGCATTCAGATGGAGGGAGTACACGGCTCTGCTGTGAGCCAAATACTACTCAATGCATGTTCAAGAGGCGAAGCACCTAGAGCTGGATAGTCTGAGGCAGGGAGATAAGATGTCGGTCGATGACTACTACACCACCTTCACCGACTTTATCCACCTGTTGCCGGATCTGGGTTACTCAAACTGAGTTCTGGTGAACCGTTTCTACAGCGGTCTCAGCCACCGCCTACGCTATGGCATGGGGCCTGCCGACTACAACACCTTGCAGGTAATTAAAATACCGCTTGTGTGTGAATAAGTTTATACCATAAGTGAATGTATGTATGACTTGCGGGGCATGACTAACACCCTAAATTTCAGGAGAGCTGAAATACCCCAAACTTATTAAAAATGGATTAAATATCTAATCACATTAACCAAGGCCTAAACATGCCTTAAAAGTCAACTGAGCACAACAGTGGTCAACACAAATCAAGATGTTGCACCCTTTGACTGTTAAGGGTAAATAAATACCCAAATGAACTTCTTAGGACCTAAAAATTTGTCCTAAGTATATTAACACATTACTAAACACATTGCAATCGTTGGACAACACTCCAACACAAAGAACAAGCACTTTCATGCTTCAAGGTCAAAAAGGGCAAAAATGTGCTCTAAGAATACCTTAAAGGTCTAACGACCTCTAAATGATATAAAATTGGGTACCATGATCAAATATCATGTAAGGAACACAAAAAAACCGTTGTCAAGAAAACCAAGCTCAGAAACACCTTGAGACACAAAATGTGCACTAAAACTCCTTAAAGCACGTTTTTGTGTAATTGTCTTCTAAATTGGTTTTAATTGGGCTAAAAGGTTATAAATACCTTTAAATATGATAAAATATCATATTATAACATGTAAGGAGTTTAATTCCAGAAATTTACAAATTTTTACAAATTTAATATTAAAATATTAATAAAACCCTAACAGGGGGCCCGCTTGAGTCAACATTGACTAAGAATGGTCAAGAGGTCAAAGTTTGACCCCTTGTACCACATGAGGTCGACATACACAGGCTGGGGGAGTCAAATTTCGTCACTTACTAGCTTAATAAACAAGACTCCACTTGTTCCCTTAATTAAGGCTTACTTTTTGCCTTTTATTAGTTTATACACTCCTTTAGGCTCCATTATTGACTCCACCAGCCACAAAATCGTGTGAGGCCAGCCTTCACCTCCAATTATCAATGCCAGCTCCATTATTATCCCTTTGATGACTCATTAGTCATTACAAATCAATAATATAGTCCAAAAGTGCTTTTTCATTCAATAATGCTCATTTTCAATCATTCATTGCCTCCTAGCTCCATTCCAACGACTCCAGCTCATTCCAACCGAGCTCCTTGAGTTTTCAAACTCTCCCAACCGTGGTTCTTGAGTTAGGAAGGTAGATCTAACTCCAAAGCTCCTAAGGTAATGGTTTAAGGCTTATTTTGGCTCTTTTTCTTCATCTCTTCACCACCTATGCTTAGATCTCGTGACTAATCACTTCCTATGGCTTATTCTCAGTGTTCTAAGGTTAGAAAATCAACCAAATTCGAATGAAACAAGTTTAGAGACCAAGGTTGCTCAAAATCTCATTTTAAGGTAAAAACATACCTTAAGCTTCTCTACTCTTCATCCGATTTTCTTCCTCTGATTTTTGTAAGTTTATACACTCATAATCTTCATATTTACATGTTCAATCAGTTGGTTAGCCATTTGGAGCAAGAGTGGCCGAGATCCAAAGGAAATACCTTCTTTTAAGGCATTTTTCCAAGGTAAAACCTAATAACAAGGTAGATTGTTGTTGTCTAGCTATTCCCTAGCCTTATTTTCTTCTCCTTTTCATGTAGATTCAGTTGGTATACCAAGATCTACAAGGAGTATCTAGATCCAAGCCAAAAACACCATTTTTGGCATCTTCAACAAGGTAAAACTTAGCTATCTTCCAAGCTAATTCACCGATGGTTTTATACCTTGTTCTTGAGTGTTTTGATACTCTTTCTCTTCTGGAAAAATAGGGCCGAAGTAGATCTATATCAACTTGAAGATCTAAGGTAAAAATCCATGATTTTCATGACTTAAATTACTTCTTATGGTTAGATCTTGCTTGGAGACTAACTAGGCCTTGTTTTCCGTTTGAAAACATGTAAGAGACGCTTTGGAGAAATTCTCCTTAAGGTGGCGAATCCAAACAAGGATCTACCTAAGTTAAATCAAGGTATAAATCACTTAAACATTAACTTTGCTAAGTTAATATGTTCTTAAACCACTTCTAATTAAATTGCCGTGAGTCAAGGAGAAAAATAAGGTCTTGTTTGACCTTAAAATGTTTAAGGAATGGTTTAATAAATTTTATAACTAATTAAACAAGCATAAATGTCAAATTTAAGACATTATGTGGAAGTTTGGTAAATAAATGAAAATTATATGGGAGGCTGAAATTTATAAGTGTTTTTGGGACATTTATGTGTAATTTATTTTGCAAGCCAATGTTTGTAATAAGGCCATGTATTTTAGGCCATTTTATTTATGCATTGACAAGCTTTTATATTAAGTTTAGTTGTTATTTATAGATTACCGAAAAGAATGAGGGGTTGTAGTGTAATTAAATTAAATTTTGGGGCTATAGAATGATAAGGACGAAAATTAGAGTTAAAAGGAGTTAGAATAAAGTTATAAGATTTTATAAAGTTTTGGGGTTAAATGGTAATTTTTGAAATGTATGGGTACAAACCGTGAATAGAGGAAATTCATGGTCAAGGAAATATTAAGGTGGTCAACCTTGACCTATGGTAGGTTTGACCAAATTAGATAAGTTAGATAACTTAGTAAGGTTTTATAATAAGATAAGTATCTTATGGTAATATTTTTATGACATATATGGTGAATATGTTATTACTGAAAATTAAGGGTGTAAAATGGTATTTTAAACACCCATGGGCTATTAGGAATTTTTAGGAATTTATTGGAATGTTTTTGGGATTAAAATAAACTATATATGTATAATATATAGTTATTATGTCATTATGACACTTTGGAGAAATATATGAGGTGGTATAGTAAATACCGATTATATATGGGTTAATAAAGGTAATAATAACCCTTTGGAGAAATTTGATGATTTTTAGAATATATAAGAGTGTTTATTAAGATATATGTAATATAGAGTTTTAATGAATTATGAAACTATATGTTATAAATAGGGCCAAATGGCAATTATAGAATAGCACAAGGGTTGTTCGAAATTTACAAAAAATAACCATAGGTTATACCCTTTTTATAAGTTAGAAATGTTATATTAAATGGAATATAAACATGGTATAAATTAAGGGGTGATTTTGTAGATAAAGGAAACTATGGTTTATGAAAAAGAATATGGTTTTGATATGGTGCCCATGCGGCAATAATAAATAGTTTGGTATAAAAACCAAGGTTATTAATTAAAGGAAATAAGAATATCATGTCAAATGATATTAGCATATGGAATAGCATTACATAATGTTATGTGGTCAAAATAGAATTTAAATAAATTCAAGGGCTTTACCGAATTGATAAAGTTTGGAAAATGAATTTTAGACTAAGGTCTATAATGTTATAACAATTATATGGTTTGGGTGGAATTAATGTGAGTAAGGATATCCACATCAAAGAATGTGACAAATTATAAATAAATGGGATTTATAAACTAAGGTGTTTATGGAATAAACCTTAGGAGTTGTAATTATACAACATAAAATGTTACATAATATTAGGATAATAATCTTAATATGAGTTGTATAATATAATACAACTAATGGGAATAATCATCTAATAAAAGATGATAAAATGTAACACAAAATATAAGAGTTTATGAAACTCATGAGAATTACCTACGTGGTGAAAACATATACATACACAAGAATAATGTATATAAGGTGGATATATATATATTTTTTGGTTGAAAACCATATGATTTAATGGTGGTGGTTATTTGAAAAAAAAAATATAGTTACAAACTATAAGTTATGAATTTTAGAATGCAATATAATATAAGAATGCATGCATACATGCAACTATAGGTTACGTACCTAAACTAGATGTGGATAAGATTAAAAGAAATATAAGGAATTAAACTTAACAGTTGAATGTTTTGATGTACGCGTTTTAAGTAACAAAGACGACTGTTTTAGAGAAACCTGTAACAAACAACTGTAGAAAACAGGGGTGAACTGTCGGGGTTACTTATTATTCGGAAATACCGGATGTAGATAGTCATGGAGACTGACTTATAGTTTTAATACCGTTTAGATTATACTTCTGACAAGGACGCTTGACAAGCTAGCGGACTACACGGAGCATAGGATCTTGCTGATTCATACTCCACCGTAATACGATCAGGGTGAACGGTATGTAAAGGGGTTTGATCCGAGTTGTCCTAAGGTTGCTCCTTGGGCTCGGATTTGGTTGATATAACTTGTATGTTGTTATGTGTCTCTGATTGTCTCTGAGGGCTTCCTCAGTTCAGACTTCTGTGTGATCTGTGATAAGATTGTTTGTCTGAATGTGATAATTAATATGCATGAATTGTATATTTATAGCTGCTTATTATTTACTGTTGTCGAGTTAACAGTATTGGTTCGTATATATGAACCTATATATATAAAACGAACTAGCGGCTATGGTGCTATCTTATATGAAATATAAGGAACATAAGTAAAACGTTGTAGCACTATGATAATAACATATACATATTATCTGAGACTTTTATACGGAGCATTGGCCTTTCTATATGCCGCTCTCGTATCTAACACTGGATCCCGAGTTTACAGACTCCGGATTGGACTAATGACCTTAGTCTGCTGTGTTAGAAAATTTGGTAATGCGATGCGATGGTATAATTAATTAATTAATTAATGGAATTAAAGCCAAGAGGATGTGGCTCTTGGTGCGCGCTGTGATCACAAAAACGATACCAGGATATCCGCGTACGGGTCCGTAAGTATCAAGAAAATTTCCCGTGAGCTAGAATGGCTCGTTGGTCGGAGACTCTACCGTTGGAGTGGCTACTGCCGTGGGTGACCCGCCATAATATATGGGTAACTAGAGACATGTCGTTTTAACGAGACATTGTCACTAGGTATAACTGAACAACTAAAACAATTGAGACTTATACAGTGGCGAACAATACCATGGACGAGACTTAATGCTTGTTTATTATTCTCGTTGTTTCGCTTTGTTGTTCATTGGTTATACTTGTGGTTATTTTGTTGTGTGTTGATGGTTGGATGGAGCCTACAAGGCTAAGGTAAATTAAATATGAAAACTGTACGCTACGACGAATGTACATTGTACATTATATTGTTATTACTCGATACGTTCGATGTATAAATGTTGTATGGAATACTAAATGAATGTTTGGATATTTGGATGGATGGTTGAATGTTTATGGATATTTGGATGGATGGTTAAATTTATTATGCATGTTTATTACAGTATTGAATATATTTGTAGAATGGTAAAGCATGAAACCAATCTAATAATAAGATGGTTAAAATGACAAGTGACCATTAGGGTCTAGGCCCGGCATACTCAGCGTCTATCGCTGATACTACACCATTACAGGTTGTTGATCATTGTCGGAGCTGAAGAGCAGGTACAGGGTAATTGGAGTTTTGCTTTTGCTACTACACATGGAGATGTTGTGTAGCACTAAGGATGGTGAATTATAATATGGTGAGGTTGTGTATATTCAGGTTTGGGTAGACGCTCACTTGTCGATGTTTATGATTTATGGATTTAGTATGATGTATAGGAATTTCTCGTTATCACTGCGGTTAGCAGTTTGTTTATTTTGGAAGTTGGATGTAGTTTGGCTACGTTGCCCGCATGGGCGAGTAATGGCCGGTGACACCCGAGTGAGTTTTGTAATTGTTGTTTATTTTCCGCTGTGAGACGTTTTATTTATTGCTACGTGAGAGATTATATCGTGATTATGGAGAGGGGTGTTACAAAAGTGGTATCAGAGCGGAGTACCGCTCTGATGACGAGATAATAGGTTAAGACAGTGAGCTTAGGACTTGGGAAATTATGGGAAACATTTGGGAGATACGAGACGATTCGTCTTAGGAAGATATTGTGTCTAGTAACGCAAATTGCGTGATAGGCTAGCCTTTAAGGCAATTCAATATCTACTGGTTGTGTACGGTAATTTACCGAATATTCATGTGACATACTGTACTATAGATGTCTGGTGGAACTAGAGGGCGTGGTACAGGAAGAGGTGGAGGCGGTGACCCCGGCATTCCAGGAGTTGCTGAGACGGTTGCAGCCGTTCTTGCACAGCTGGGTACCCAAATAGGAGGAGCACTAGCCCACCCACCACAGCCCAGGGAAACAAACTGGCTGAAGTCAGTTAGCGAGACCCGACCACCTACATACTCCGGGGAACCAGACCCCGTAGCTTTGGAGCGTTACATTGTTGAACATGAGAAAGCATATGAAGCTTTACAAGTACCTGACGACAAGAAGGTCGCCATTGCTGCCTTCCATCTGAAGGATGCAACCAGTACTTGGTGGAGATTGGTCAATGACCATCACCTGGCTACCCGACTTTCGGGGCTGCCTTGTCGAAGTTGCTGAGAGGGAAGTACTACCCAGCACATCTCAAACAGAAGAAGTGCCAGGAGTCAGAGACACTGACCCAAGGAGGTCTGACCGTGGATGAGTATTACGCTCGATTCATTGGTTCGCTGGACTTCATTCCCGGTGTGGATTACTCAGAGACCGTGAAGGTCGAGAAGTTCCGGGGAGGACTATTATTTCGCATTCAGATGGCGATGGGTGCTACCCTCTACACTACCATCCAGGTACTAACATGAAAGCCATAAAATTCTTTACCTACTACATTAACAATTAACTTTATGAGAACTTACCAAGGAGATTCCAGGAGTGTTATGAGGCTGCCTCGTGGACGGAGCTAATGCTCCAGACTCGGGAAGAGACTCTCGGGGCCAAGAAAAGGAAGAACCCTGAGGGAGAGTCTGAGGGTGGAGGAGCATCTCCAGGCGAAAGCCAAAAGAAGGGAAAGTAAGGACTTATTCCATTTCAGATTATTTGTCATATTAGATACCTTAGGAATGCTAACTCGAAACCTTAAATAGGAAATTCTTTCCAAAGAATAGGCAGCAGGGTCACCAGGGAGCAAAGGGAAAAGAGCCCGTCCTTTGGTTGACCGGCCCAGCACCTTCTAAGGGTGAGAACACCTACCTCTTAAATTGAATTGTGACCTTAACCTTTAAATCATCAGATTGTAACTTAAACTTAATTACTACCATTAGGCACCAGACAGCCCCAGCGCCATTTTTACTGTAAGTGTTGTGGGAAAGACCATCCTGGGGTCGATTGCGAAGGCCGCAAAGTTGTCTGTCGGTGCTGCAAGAAAGAGGGCCATAGGGAATTCGAGTGCTGGATGAACCCTGAGAGCCGTAACTACAGACCACCAAAGAATACTCAGAAGACCTCAGTTGGAGGATCTGGAGTACCACGAGGCGGTCAGGATGGCCAGACATCTATTGATGCTGGAGCCCTATAGGGCAAGGGAGTAGATAGGGCATGAATACCCTAACTCCATGAGACCGCTGGTGGAAGACCTTTACTTACTATGTTGTGTACTTATTTTGGATATTAGACAAGACTTGTTATAAGTATGTGGGAGTGTGTCATTGACCACTCGCCTTTTGTGTAAGACTTTGGGATTAGTTATGTATGACTTTTGAGATTAATTTTGAGAACTCGAAGCGAGTAACCTTGGAACCTTGACGGATAATATATGTGAACAGGATGTTAATGCTTACATTATCATGTAGCCCATACTCAACGACATAGAGTCAATGAGACCAGTGATTACTGAACCAGAATTTCCATCTGCATGGCGCACTTGCTAATGCAAGCGCTATGACAAGTAAACCACTGAAATTTCCATCTGCTTTGCGCACTTGACAGAGCAAGTGCAGCAACAGCAACAGCAACAACAACTGCAAATGCAACTGCAACAACTACTACTTTTTAGTCTTTTATTATATGTATAAAAAAATGTTTTCTTTCAAACTTTTCATACAAACCTTGAGATTAGGAACCTATGCAACTATGGAAAGACCGTTAGTCCAACCACTGCAACTGGGGAAATTATACAGCCACTGTGACTGTGAACCACACCAGTTTAAATTGTTCGAGGAAGTTTCAGACATGGCTTATTAGCCAAATACCATCAGTGTATACCCGCATTTTAATGCTAATCACTACGAGTGATAAATGTTTAGTCCTTATGGACAAACATACCCTTTGTAGATGCACCACCGTCAGTGATGGTTGGGAAGTGGAGAGCCAAGTTGCTCAAGCTATTATGCAATCTGCAATACATCCAATTACATGGATGAGGGAACGAATATGAATTATGAATGTGATATGATCAGGATAAACAGGGAGGAAAAGGGAATATGTATTGTACTCAATGAGATTGAACTAGGAGAACCAAGTTCACTAGATGTAGCACAGATTTTCCTTACACCGAGCTAAATAACGCTGGTTTATGACACGAATTACCACTGATGCCACCAGGGCAATAGCACTTATTACTAGATAACCGATACCATGATTTATATTATAAAAATGGGGAGAAGAAGAGAAAAAAAACAAGATATCCATCAGAGGGAGATTAACAACAGAATACTTCAACATCCGTGTGACAGACATTACTAGTTTACTAAACGAGACATGGGACGACCGCACTCCATTAGGAGCATGTGGGCCTGACGGACTTATTTATGAGTTAGTCGGGTAAGTAGTAATGTATCAGCACGGTACCCCATGCAAGTAGATAAGTAGTGTTAGGAACACGAGAAGTAGTCAACTCCATTCTACGGACAGTAAGACGGATTACCTCGAAGATGGACGAGAAGAGCCGCAGTTAAACCAACGGGCTAGAGAAATCAAGAACCTTCCGCAGACAGCAGTAGACAGTATATAGAGAAGACAAGGAAACCTTTCAAGGACGTGAAACCTAAGGATAAGAACATGGAAACTCATTATGGACGAATAATATGTAGAACCCTCATAAGGATCAAGCAAATGCTTGCAATCCAGAGGAAATCTACCAGATGATATGGACATAAACGCGTGACTACGCGAGGATAAAAGACAAAGCTATATAATAGCAGACACCTTAAGCAAGGAACAGTGGATTTGGAATGTACCACTCACAGGATAATTCGCACATCTTATCTGTTTGACTCATGAGATATTAGCTGTTGAGCGTTTACGCCTCTGCACTCTGTATGACTGAGTGTTTTGGTATTGCACTCGTGCAGTTATTAATCTAGTGGGAATGCAGAAAGATAAAGTGGATATCAACATGAGTGTGTAAAAAAACAAGAAAGAAAAGAAAGAGAACTACAACAGTGTGTTACACCGGAACAAAACCACCAGGAGACATGGATGACAAACATCATCTTTATGGACATATAGGCTGGTACGTCTTAGTATTACAAGACGAGTGCAAGAGCACTAAGTACTAACAGTAGCCAATGTCACATTATACCTCAAGCTGAATATCAGTGAGAGAAGACACACGCATGTTTGCTAGTGATCCAAATGAGAGGACACACAGCAATGGAAATAGGCAAATTGAGCCTATGATTCATGGGTCTACGCCTCATACGGAGCGAGTGGGCCCATAAGAATGAACTTAGAGAGAGCATAAATAGTTAGTGCCTCACCCTTTATATATTGTGGAGCCCAGAAGGGCTAGAGTCATACCCGTCTCTCTGATATGAGGATAATCCATGAGTTGGAGAACTCTTTGAGAGCCAAGTATCCAGCGCTTCTTGTTGAGCGGCTGTTGTATACTTGTGGGGTACGGAGGTGTAACCCTTTTTAAGGGGGGTAGAGCCTCTTGGCTGTGCACAAGTGTGCACTAAATTTTGTTGTTTTCGTATGCATTGCATACAAAGAATTGGTGGTGTGCGGGGCATACGAGGTTTGTTTGTTTAGTACGCATGGCATACAGTGAATTGTTTCGTATGCATGGCATACAGTGAATTGGTTTTGTTATGATTTGTTGTGTGTGATGTGCACTTGTATGTATGTATCTTACGAGATACTTGTTTGAATGTTGTATTTACGCCATGTGTGTAGTACCCTTCTTATGCTATTTGTGATATGTATTCATATTGCTTTATAGAATGATTACAAATGGTATCGCCTAGATACGAAATGAATCATTAGATATGGAATGTGGAACAATGGAATGTTATGGACACCTCAGGGAGGTTGTCAGGGTTGGTAGAACTGATAGGAAATGGTGGTGCTGATGGATCACCTATATCCATATATGATTGAACTAACGCCACAACGTGATGGCTATGTGCTGTATAAGTGCAATACGATGTGTGTAAATGATATATCACATAGGTATACATTATGGGAACAATGGGTAGTTATACATTTATATATACTTACCTATTTGATTAAGAGACTTCGGGACGAAGTATTTTTAAGGGGGTAGATTGAAATACCCCAAACTTATTAAAAATGGATTAAATATCTAATCACATTAACCAAGGCCTAAACATGCCTTAAAAGTCAACTGAGCACAACAGTGGTCAACACAAATCAAGATGTTGCACCCTTTGACTGTTAAGGGTAAATAAATACCCAAATGAACTTCTTAGGACCTAAAAATTTGTCCTAAGTATATTAACACATTACTAAACACATTACAATCGTTGGACAACACTCCAACACAAAGAACAAGCACTTTCATGCTTCAAGGTCAAAAAGGGCAAAAATGTGCTCTAAGAATACCTTAAAGGTCTAATGACCTCTAAATGATATAAAATTGGGTACCATGATCAAATATCATGTAATGAACACAAAAAAAAACCGTTGTCAAAGAAAACCAAGCTCAGAAACACCTTGAGACACAAAATGTGCACTAAAACTCCTTAAAGCACGTTTTTGTGTAATTGTCTTCTAAATTGGTTTTAATTGGGCTAAAAGGTTATAAATACCTTTAAATATGATAAAATATCATATTATAACATGTAAGGAGTTTAATTCCAGAAATTTACAAATTTTTACAAATTTAATATTAAAATATAATAAAACCCTAACAAGGGGCCCGCTTGAGTCAACATTGACTAAGAATGGTCAAGAGGTCAAAGTTTGACCCCTTGTACCACATGAGGTCGACATACAGGCTGGGGGAGTCAAATTTCGTCACTTACTAGCTTAATAAACAAGACTCCACTTGTTCCCTTAATTAAGGCTTACTTTTTGCCTTTTATTAGTTTATACACTCCTTTAGGCTCCATTATTGACTCCACCAGCCACAAAATCGTGTGCGGCCAGCCTTCCCCTCCAATTATCGATGCCATCTCCATTATTTTCCCTTTGATGACTCATTAGTCATTACAAATCAATAATATAGTCCAAAAGTGCTTTTTCATTCAATAATGCTCATTTTCAATCATTCATTGCCTCCTAGCTCCATTCCAACGAATCAAGCTCATTCCAACTGAGCTCCTTGAGTTTCCAAACTCTCCCAACCGTGGTTCTTGAGTTAGGAAGGTAGATCTAACTCCAAAGCTCCTAAGGTAATGGTTTAAGGCTTATTTTGGCTCTTTTTCTTCATCTCTTCACCACCTATGCTTAGATCTCGTGACTAATCACTTCCTATGGCTTATTCTCAGTATTCTAAGGTTAGAACATCAACCAAATTCGAATGAAACAAGTTTAGAGACCAAGGTTGCTCAAAATCTCATTTTAAGGTAAAAACATACCTTAAGCTTCTCTACTCTTCATCCGATTTTCTTCCTCTGATTTTTGTAAGTTTATACACTCATAATCTTCATATTTACATGTTCAATCAGTTGGTTAGCCATTTGGAGCAAGAGTGGCCGAGATCCAAAGGAAATACCTTCTTTTAAGGCATTTTTCCAAGGTAAAACCTAATAACAAGGCAGCTTGTTGTTGTCTAGCTATTCCCTAGCCTTATTTTCTTCTCCTTTTCATGTAGATTCAGTTGGTATACCAAGATCTACAAGGAGTAGCTAGATCCAAGCCAAAAACACCATTTTTGGCATCTTCAACAAGGTAAAACTTAGCTATCTTCCAAGCTAATTCACCCCGGTTTTATACCTTGTTCTTGAGAGTGTTTTGATACTCTTTCTCTTCTGGAAAAATAGGGCCGAAGTAGATCTATCAACTTGAAGATCTAAGGTAAAAATCCATGATTTTCATGACTTAAATTACTTCTTATGGTTAGATCTGCTTGGAGACTAACTAGGCCTTGTTTTCTGTTTGAAAACATGTAAGAGAAGCTTTGGAGAAATTCTTAAGGTGGCAAATCCAAACAAGGATCTACCTAAGTTAAATCAAGGTATAAATCACTTAAACATTAACTTTGCTAAGTTATATGTTCTTAAACCACTTCTAATTAAATTGCCGTGAGTGAAGGAGAAAAATAAGGTCTTGTTTGACCTTAAAATTTTAAGGAATGGTTTAATAAATTTTATAACTAATTAAACAAGCATAATGTCAAATTTAAGACATTATGTGGAAGTTTGGTAAATAAATGAAAATTGTGGGAGGCCGAAATTTATAAGTGTTTTTGGGACATTTTGTGTAATTTATTTTGCAAGCCAATGTTTGTAATAAGCCATGTATTAGGCCATTTTATTTATGCATTTACAAGCTTTTATATTAAGTTTAGTTGTTATTATAGATTAACCGAAAAGAATGAGGGGTTATAGTGTAATTAAATTAAATTTGGGGGCTATAGAATGATAAGGACGAAAATTAGAGTTAAAAAGGAGTTAAAATAAAGTTTATAAGATTTTATAAAGTTTTGGGTTAAATGGGTATTTGAAAAGATGGGAAACCGTGAATAGAGGAAATTATGGTCAAGGAAATATTAAGGTGGTAAACCTTGACCATATGTAGTTTTGACCAAATTAGATAAGTTATAACTTATTAAGGTTTATAATAAGATAAGTATCTTATGGTAATATTTTTATAACATATGGTGAATATGTTATTACCGAAATATTAAGGGTGTAAAATGGTATTTTAAACACCCATGGGCTATTAGGAATTTTTAGGAATTTATTGGAATGTTTTTGGAATTAAAAAAACTATATATGTATAATATATAGTTATTATGTCATTATGACACTTTGGAGAAATATATGAGTGGGTATAGTAAATACCGATTAATGGGTTAATAAAGGTATCATAAAACCCTTTGGAGAAATTTGATGATTTTTAGAATAATATAAGAGGTTATTAAGATATGTATAATAGTTTAATGAATTATGAAACTATGTGTTATAAATAGGGCCAAATGGCAATTATAGAATAGCACAAGGGCTGTTCGAAATTTACAAAAAATAACCATAGGTTATACCTTTTATAAGTTAGAAATGTTATATTAATGGAATATATAACATGGTATAAATTAAGGGGGTTTTTGTAAATAAAGGAAACTATGGTTTATGAAAAAGAATATGGTTTTGATATGGTGCCCATGCGGCAATATAAATAGTTTGGTATAAAACCATAGGTTATAATTAAAGGAAATAAGAATATCATGTCAAATGATATTAGCATATGGAATAGCATTACATAATGTTATGTGGTCAAAATAGAATTTAAATAAATTCAAGGGCTTTACCGAATTGATAAAGTTTGGAAAATGAATTTTAGACTAAGGTCTATAATGTTATAACAATTATATGGTTGGTGGAATTAATATGAGTAAGGATATTCACATCAAAGAATGTGACAAACTATAAATAAATGGGATTATAAATAAGGTGTTTATGGAATAAACCTTAGGAGTTGTAATTATACAACATAAAATGTTACATAATATTAGGATAATAATCTTAATATGAGTTGTATAATATAATACAACTAATGGGAATAATCATCTAATAAAAGATGATAAAATGTAACACAAAATATAAGAGTTTATGAAACTCATGAGAATTACCTACGTGGTGAAAACATATACATACACAAGAATAATGTATATAAGGTGGATATATATATATTTTGGTTGAAAACCATATGATTTAATGGTGGTGGTTATTTGAAAAAAAAAATATAGTTACAAGCTATAAGTTATGAATTTTAGAATGCAATATAATATAAGAATGCATGCATACATGCAACTATAGGTTACGTACCTAAACTAGATGTGGATAAGATTAAAAGAAATATAAGGAATTAAACTTAACAGTTGAATGTTTTGACGTACGCGTTTTAAGTAACAAAGACGACTGTTTTAGAGAAACCTGTAACAAACAACTGTAGAAAACAGGGGTGAACTGTCGGGGTTACTTATTATTCGGAAATACCGGATGTAGTTAGTCATGGAGACTGACTTATAGTTTTAATACCGTTTAGATTATACTTCTGACAAGGACGCTTGACAAGCTAGCGGACTACACGGAGCATAGGATCTTGCTGATTCATACTACACCGTAATACGATCAGGGTGAACGGTATGTAAAGGGGTTTGATCCGAGTTGTCCTAAGGTTGCTCCTTGGGCTCGGATTTGGTTGATATAACTTGTATGTTGTTATGTGTCTCTGATTGTCTCTGAGGGCTTCCTCAGTTCAGACTTCTGTGTGATCTGTGATAAGATTGTTTGTCTGAATGTGATAATTAATATGCATGAATTGTATATTTATAGCTGCTTATTATTTACTGTTGTTGAGTTAACAGTATTGGTTCGTATATATGAACCTATATATAAAACGAACTAGCGGCTATGGTGCTATCTTATATGAAATATAAGGAACATAAGTAAAACGTTGTAGCACTATGATAATAACATATACATATTATCTGAGACTTTTATACGGAGCATTGGCCTTTCTATATGCCGCTCTCGTATCTAACACTGGATCCCGAGTTTACAGACTCCGGATTGGACTAATGACCTTAGTCTGCTGTGTTAGAAAATTTGGTAATGCGATGCGATGGTATAATTAATTAATTAATGGAATGGAATTAAAGCCAAGAGGATGTGGCTCTTGGTGCGCGCTGTGATCACAAAAACGATACCAGGATATCCGCGTACGGGTCCGTAAGTATCAAGAAAATTTCCCGTGAGCTAGAATGGCTCGTTGGTCGGAGACTCTACCGTTGGAGTGGCTACTGCCGTGGGTGACCCGCCATAATATATGGGTAACTAGAGACATGTCGTTTTAACGAGACATTGTCACTAGGTATAACTGAACAACTAAAACAATTGAGACTTATACAGTGGCGAACAATACCATGGACGAGACTTAATGCTTGTTTATTATTCTCGTTGTTTCGCTTTGTTGTTCATTGGTTATACTTGTGGTTATTTTTTGTTGTTGATGGTTGGATGGAGCCTACAAGGCTAAGGTAAATTAAATATGAAAACTGTACGCTACGACGAATGTACATTGTACATTATATTGTTATTAACTACTATACGTTCGATGTATAAATGTTGTATGGAATACTAAATGAATGTTTGGATATTTGGATGGATGGTTGAATGTTTATGGATATTTGGATGGATGGTTAAATTTATTATGCATGTTTATTACAGTATTGAATATATCTGTAGAATGGTAAAGCATGAAACCAATCTAATAATAAGATGGTTAAAATGACAAGTGACCATTAGGGTCCAGGCCCGGCATACTCAGCGTCTATCGCTGATACTACACCATTACAGGTTGTTGATCATTGTCGGAGCTGAAGAGCAGGTACAGGGTAATTGGAGTTTTGCTTTTGCTACTACACATGGAGATGTTGTGTAGCACTAAGGATGGTGAATTGTAATATGGTGAGGTTGTGTATATTCAGGTTTGGGTAGACGCTCACTTGTCGATGTTTACGATTTATGGATTTAGTATGATGTATAGGAATTTCTCGTTATCACTGCGGTTAGCAGTTTGTTTATTTTGGAAGTTGGATGTAGTTTGGCTACGTTGCTCGCATGGGCGAGTAATGGCCGGTGACACCCGAGTGAGTTTTGTAATTGTTGTTTATTTTCCACTGTGAGACGTTTTATTTATTGCTACGTGAGAGATTATATCGTGATTATGGAGAGGGGTGTTACAAGTGCTATCATGCCACTGCAAAGGTTAAGATTACCGTCCGACTCAGGGATGAGGAGCAGGCGCACAAGCCCAAGGCTACGAGTGAGGGCCAGAATTCTCAAGGATATGGTGGAGGAAAGAAGAAGAAATCCTACCACTAGTCCATGAAAGGCCAGCAGCAGAGTGGCAAGGGCCAAAGCCAGGCTACTACCACCAAGGAGCCACTGCAACACACCTATGCCGTCGCGGCTAAGCCCTTACGCTCTCATGCACCAAAGGGTAACAACTTGTTCCCTAGTACGAGTAAAGGTTTGTATTGTTATTCTTGTGAGATGAATGCTAATTGGATGATATGATAGCAGCTAGTGCGGGCTCTGGATCTGGGTTCCACTACTACTGTAAGTGGTGCAACGGAAACCACCCTGACGTATACTGCAAGGGGAAGGAAGTGCAGTGCTTCTACTACAAGAAGATGGGACACCGAGACTTCGAGTGTTACTAGAACCCCAACAACCGAAACTACAAGCCCGGGTGGAAGGGCAAGGACAAAGTCACAAAGACATCCGAGGGCCCAAAGGCGACGAACCAGCCTTCCTCAAACTAGGGGAATTGTACTTTCCAGAAGGGAAAGGGAGCGGGAGCTGGCAAAGCCACCCTTAATGTGGTTGATCAGTCAAAGGGAGTTGGACCCTCATCTAGAATAGGTACTACTTAAAATAGTTGAGTGAATTAATTGCTTGCTTGCCGCATTTCATGCATGGATGTTAATAAATTAGGATATACAACTATATGACCAATAAATTGAAGTATGACATATAACTTACCCAAGTTAGATAATTCTAAAAACTTAGGAGCTTTCCATATATGTTACCCAATCCCTCCCACACCAACCCCCGAAGAGACCGCCATCGACATTACCGATTTTCTGATGGAGCAGTATCAGGTTATCCAACCAGGTATGATATTATTGAATGGAAACCTGACACCCAAAGCACAAATCCAGAACATTCGACGATGCAACGAGCTTGGAGCAGCACCTGGAGGTTTCTACACACCGGAGTACCCGAGCGGATCCAAGATTAAACTAAAGATGATTTGCATGGGTAAGGACTGGAACCCTTACACCAAGTCATATCAAGACACGAGAGCTGAAGATGGAGCAACCATACCGAGTATACCTGAGGAATTCCTTACGACCGTTAATCATGCCGTGGGAATTGCTCAGCAAGTTGAATCAGAGCCAATTTCGAGTATCAAGGCATATTTGTGTATCGTTAACTTCTACGAAAAAGGTGAACGATTGGGTTTACACCAAGACAAGGATGAAACACCCGAGTCTCTTAGTAAGGGAGTACCCGTGGTGTCCTTGTCTATAGGTGATACCACTGAATTCATTTATGGTGAGCAGAAGCGTGCTGACCTCGCTAGAAAGTTAATCTCGAAGTCATGAGATGTCTTGGTCATGGGTGGGTAGTCAAGGATGCTGTATCACGATATCAAAAAGATCAAGTTGAATACGGCACCTCCAGTAGTAATAAATGCCACACACATGAGACCTGTACGCCTGAACCTAACCTTTAGGCAGTTTTAAGCCATGTATAATCATGTAACCTGTGAAGTCCGTTGTACGTTAAGCGTGTGATACATTAAGTATGTTATGCATTGAGCGATGTTGTCAAAATGTAACACAAATCATGGTGTAAAGGATAGTTTTAATGAATAAAGTAGTGTTGATTTCTTAAGTATTACACCCGTGTTATTACCATTATACTTATGAAGTTTATGAAATAAAGTAGGCTGTGCACTCGGAACGGAAGGTACACTGAGTGTGTGTACTGAGGCAGAGGCCGGCAAAAGCGGCACTATCCTCACCGGTACCTTCCCAGTGAATGGTGTGGATGCGTCGATTCTGTTCAACTCTCGAGCCTCACATACATTTATCTCGCTCTCATTTGTGAGGAGGCTGGGGTTAGATGCGGAGGAGATGACTGACTTTTTTGTCACTCTCCCGTCTAAGGAGCGGATCAGATGTACCCATTATTACCGAGATGCCACTGTCCGAATTAAGAATGAAGAGTTCCCGATCGACATGATAGAGTTCGAGGGGCTCAGATTTGATTTGATTGTGGGGATGAACTGGTTCAAGCGGCACAAAGGCCGAATCCTATTCGCCAAGCACCGCCTGCTTCTTCGAAGTCCGACTGGGTTACCATTTCATACCGCTAGAGACCTAGGGACCCTTCGACCCAGATCATCTCTGCCATGGTGATGTATCACTAGATCCGAAGGAAGAATGAGGTATACCTCTGCTATGTCCAGGACATAGAGAGAGAGATCCAGAGTTTATCCCAGATGTGCCAGTCATATCGGAGTTTCCTGACGTCTTCCCGAAGGAACTCCCAGGCATGCCACCAGCACGGGCAGATGAGTTTCAGATTGATTTGGTGTCGGGCACCGAACCAATAGCGAAGGTGCCATACCGTATGGCTCCAGCTGAGATGACAGAGCTCAAAGAGCAGCTACGAGACCTACTTGACAAGGGATTTATACACCCAAGCGTTTAACCATGGGGAGCACCAGTCCTCTTTGTGAAGAAGAAGGACGATAGTCTCTGCCTCTACATTGATAACAGAGAGCTGAATGCTGTTACGGTGAAGAACCGTTACCCATTGCCGCGTATCGATGATTTATTTGATCAATTGAAGGGAGCATCCATTTCTCCAAGATTGACCTGCAATCTGGTAACCATTAGATTGCAATTCGAGAGGGTAATATTGAGAAAACCGCATTCCAAACCAGATATGGTCATTATGAATTCACAGTCAAGCCATTTGGTCTATCTAACGCACCAGCGAAGTTTATGGACTTGATTAATCGCTTGTTCTGGGATCAGTTGGACAAGTCAGTGGTTGTCCTCATCGACGATATTCTTGTTTATTCTAAGTCTAAGAGTGAGCATGAGGATCACTTGAGGAGTGTACGACAGACACTGAGGGAGAACCATCTATATGCGAAGTTCTCTAAGTGTGAGTTTTGGCTTGACAATGTCTCTTTCCTTGGTCATGTTATTCTGCCACCCGGATCTTGTGGATCCGAGCAAGATTGATGTTGTGTGCACCTGGCCTTGGCCGAAGATGATTACCGACATCCAGAGCATCCACGGTCTGGCAGGGGTATAGGAGGTTCGTGAAGAACTTCTCTAGTGTCTCGAAGCCGATGACGTCCTTGATGAAGAAGGATGCACCATTTGAGTGGACAGACTACTGTGAGAGTTCCTTTCAGAGTCTCAAAGACTCTCTGAATTCTGCACCGGTTCTGACTATTCTAGACGGTACAGAGGGGTTTGAGGTATAATGTGACGCATCAGGTAGAGGCATGGGATGTGTGTTGATGCAACACGGGAAGGTGTTGCTTACGCCTCCCGATAGTTGAAGAAACATGAAGAAAACTACCCTATACACGATCTAGAATTGGGTGCCATCGTCTTCGCCTTGAAGATATGGCGACACCGTTTGTATGGGGTGAGTTTGACCATTTATTCAGATCACAAGATTTTGAAATATTTGTTCACTCAGAAAGAGTTGAACATGAGGCAACGAAGATGGGTAGAGTTCCTAAACGACTACGACATCAACCTTCAGTGCAAATAAGGGAAGGTAAACATTGTAGCTGATGTCTTGAGTCGCTGAGCACACTCTCTCCATTCACTAATCTCTCACTCTAGCTTGGTTGATAAGGTGCGAAGTGCTCAGATGTTTGACCAGTACATGCAACAGATCCGGCAGAAGCTTATCGACGGTGTAGACACCAAAAATTCTCACCCCATAAAGCAAAATCTGAAATAATGAATAAAATAAGAGGGGTCTTCACCTTTCTTTTCAAAACTTATTAACGTGTGTGTCAAAACGAAACCATCATTTTTGACAAAATTCTTAAATCATTTTTCAAAGCATTTCAGGAAAGCACAACTTTTTCCGAAAATGAATTTCCAACGATAATCCGGTTTCAAACCCATCCCTTCTTGTCTTATTTACTTATCTTATTATTTTTGTATATATTCTGATTTTATGCTTATTTGTTTATCTATCTCATTTTCCGCTACTCGTATATATCTAATAAGTCTTCATTTTTACATTCATTCGTATTTTTTACCTTCGTTATTTAGTACTATTTCGTTATTTAATATACTTTATCATGTTTACTACTATTTATTTTACCTTTTCCATTCTTTCTAATTCACTACCACTGACTGTGTGTCTAATTCAATTTCCATTTTCATAGCATTCAGTTGCATTTTACCTCCATCATGCTAATACCGTTTCATTATTTCATGTATGCATTATTATACTACTTCATTCGTTCGTTTTCTTAGTCCCTTTTATACTTTAACGTATTGCATCCTGTAGTTTCATGCCTTGCAAGAAGAAAACAATTCATTCACTGCATATTTCCATCTAAAATGTTAGTGTTTTTAAAGGCTTCCTTTTAGCTTGATCCGAGTTCTATTATTGTTTCCATGTAAATCACTGAATTTTGACTTAGTTCAACCGGTTAGAGTGTTCCCTTGAAAATCCACAGGTCTTACGTTCGAATCTCGACATGGGCGTTGACTCATTTTATTTTCCTTTGCTCATTTTAAATGTTAGTTAATAAATTCCGGTCAATGTGATAGAGTTGCCATAATGTAGGTGGTTGTTCCATCGGGAAGGAGGGCGAGAATTCCAGGTTCGATTCTCAGAAGCAGCAACCTCCATCTCCTATCATTTTTCTTTCTTTCTTTCGACTGAGAGGCCCGCCAAACATGGTTGGAACCCTTTGCGGCCCACTATCCTATTTGGGTCTGATTTCTGTCTCAAATAAGGCCCATTTTGTTAAGATTAACCCAACAAAATAAAAGAAATCAATTAGCCCATGTCTATGAAAGAAAACCCTAGCTAGTTATTCTACCATACTATTATAAAACTCCCAAAAACCCTACAACAAACCCACCCCCTGATTTCACACGTTTCCAAACATCCTTCTAGCATTTTCCATTCTCTGGCCACGTTTGAAACCCAGTAGAACATCCTTCTAGCATTTTTTTCTCACCACCATCCCAAAGAGCCTTGGTCTGAACCCATTTTCGCTGAAAAAAATAACCACCACCACCGATCTTCCTTCTCGTTTACTCGCCGACATTCTCGTTCTCTGGTCACCTTCGAAATTTTGAGAGCACCAGATACCACCATTCATCTTCTTTCCACCATACTCCAAAGAACCACTACCCCATTCCTGTTCACCGGAAATTTCACACCACAATTGATCTCACTCCCCATTTGTTCCACCAACAGAGTAAGCATCGGTCGTTTCCTTTTTCTTTCTTTTCTTCCTTCTGTCTTCTTTCTCGCCTTTATCTCTCTCTGAAAATCAATTTTCAGCTTGCGCTTTTCATCTTGGTTCCTTTTTGTGTCTCGTTTCTTTTTATCTTTTGTTGTCCTCACCAAACAAATTCGACAAGCGGGTATATGGCAAAAGAATGGCTCTATTGGCCTATCTCTGATGCTAGATGTCATTTTTTATCTCTTCCTTTCGGTTTCTTCACTGATTATCTATGTATATGCGGTTTTAATGGTTAGCTTTCATTTTTTTTACCCGTGTGACTGTGTTGAGTGAGTACAAAGCCTATTTGCGGTCTCTGATACAAAAACGCCTCAATGTTGCAAGGTAATTCGTTATCTGTTTCGGTATTTATGTAAGTAAGCTTGAGGTGGTAATAATCTGGGGTACTATAGTATTGTCAGGAATATCGCTGAAGCTTGCACTGACCTATCTTGCTACTTTCGATGTTTTCATCAGTTTGTACACATGTATATATGCACAGATAATACAAAGCTCTCATAGTTTATGGTGGTTGAATAAGTCATTTGTTTATATATTAATGTAGTTTCTGATATCGAGCAGGCATTTGTTCTGCTTTCTTTTCTGTCTTGCTTCATGTCGTTCTGAGAATGTCATTCAGGGATTACCCGCGTATGATCTGCTATATATATGTATTCTATGTCTTTGAGTTTGAATGCCATAAATCTTCCCACTGTTTACCTGATTCGGTTGTCAAGGAGAATCTCATCCGAGTTATTTGATCAGTAGTTGTATTACCCACCTGGAGGTTACCTTGCACTTTTTATGATCCAGATTGAAGAGACTACAATCTAACATAGCCACGGTGTATCTCTAGTGGTTTTCCCCTTGGACTCAGCATTTACAGACGTACTCTTTTTTTCCTTTCATGTGTATTTTAATTGATCAGCCTAAACTAACTCATATTGTATCTGTCTGTTTGATGTTTTCTGTATTTTGCAGAAGGAAACTCTCTTTTGTTCCTTCACGGTATTTAGTTCTAACCCAAATATGTGAATAACTGCATCGTGTGAAAGCATACCTCAGTGAATCCCTTTAAAATGTTTGTTTATTAATAATCTGCCTCTGGTGTGTTATTATCTGTATATATCCTGATGCTTTGATTCCAATGCGAGTTTTAATTGTTTCTGGCGGTTTATTTTTTGAACAGTTAGATGTACCTAAAAGTCATACTTAGTAGTTGCCCTTTCCTATCATTTTCTTGCAAACGATCAGTTAGTGGTGATTAAAAGAGGGATTGGGTCATTTGCCATGAACTTAGGCAATTCTCTGATTTTCCATCTATGCTTGCGCCTTCTGATATCACAATTGTAGACCACCAATTTTGTTCTTCTTCTTGCTTAAACACCGGTATTACCGCGTTACTGCCCAGTTCTAGGTGTAATATGTTTATGAGTGATTAAGAGTCGGAGGTAGGGCATTAGAAAATAACCAGAAATGGAAATGAATGATTTGAAATAGCAATGTGTTGTAGTTTTGATCAGCATGCGTCACCGATCTCAGTTTGGTCAGAATCTTGGTTTGTCATTGGAAGATTTAAAAACGCAAGATATCTCATAAGCTTGGCCAGTTTTGTCATGCTATATCTTCGCCTATCAATTTGATTCGCTGTTCGCCTTGATTATTATTTTGTTCTTTCATCATGCGTATAATGTTATCTTTCTTTCATTGTTTTATCTTATTTATTTATATCAGCTCTTGTATTTTAATTAAGCCCTAGTTATTAGACCTTAGCAACAAGCCTTAGGATAGAGGGTGAGCCCTTGCCAATGGTGAGCAATGGTCCACCTAGTAAAGGGTGATCCCTAAACCCAAACCACATTTTATTATAATAACATGTATTAATAAAAGCACTTTCTCAAAATTCATCCCAATTTGATTCATCATTTCTTCACAAATTTTACAAAGCCCATCCGACCCAAAATCAAAAGCTCAAAACAACTCAAACTAGGCCCAATTTCGACCCAATTCCAAACAAGGCCTAATTTTTCCAATCTCAAATAAGACCCATAGGCCACTTCGGCCCAAAACCAAATCAAAAACCCACTTCAGCCCAAATAAAAAGGATACTTCAACCCAATTTGGCCCACAAGCCCAACCAAAGCCCAAATTTGGCCCTAAACTCCAACCAAGGCCCAAAAGCCCAACCCAAATCCGGCCCAAGCCCAACCCAAATCCGGCCCAAGCCCAAACCGGCGCCAAGCCCAAATTCGGCCCAAGCCTAACCCAAATCCGGCCTAAGCCCAACCCAAATCCGGCCCAAGCCCAACCTAAATTCGACCCAAGCCTAAACCGGCCCAAAGTCCAAATTCTGCCCAAGCCCAACCCAAATTCGACCCAAGCCCAACCTAAATCCGGCCCAAGCCCAACCCAAATCCGGCCCAAGTCTAATCCAAATAAGGCCCAAGGCCAAATCCGGCCCAAGCCCAACCCAAATCTGACCCAATGCCGCCAACCCGACCCAAGTCCACAAAAGTCAAACCAAGTCCACAAAAGTCAAACCAAGTCGACAAAAGTCAAAGCAAGTCCATAAAAGTCAAACCAAGTCGACAAACATCAAACCTTGACCAAAAACGTTGACCTTGAACAAAAAAAAGTATACCTTGACCAAAAAATGATGACCTTGACCCAACCGAACTTGACCTTGACCAAACCGAACTCGACCTCAATCCAAACCGAACTCCAATTCAATTCAAACCTATTTCATCCAGCTCAATTCAATTCAAACCCAAATACATTTCGTCCAATCCACACTCAACTTGTAAATTCCTTTCAAAATCCAAAAACCAAAAAAGAATTTCAAACCATCACTTTATTCAAAAAGAAACCATTTTGTGGAATTTTAAAGGAAAAACTCTTCTTACATCACAGAAAATTCTTCTCAAATGCAGAAAGTTCTTCTCACATATACAGAAAGTTTTCTCCTAAACATTTCTTAAAATTAGTGTTTCCTTACCAAGAATTCTGAACAACATAAAAAGTGTACAAACTTAGTTTTCAACTCAAATAAATGTTTTCGGGGAACAAGAAATGTCTGACCCCTTCAAAACATTTCCTTCTTGGTTAGAACATCATTTGTCTCCCTTTCCAAAATAAAAATCCGAGGCGGGGCACTGGGGTCGTAACCTCCCTTGTCGCAGTCTGGATCTCTTTAGGAGGGGCTTTAGGGTGACAAACCTCCCCTAATTGCAGCCAAGATTTTTACAAGGCGGGGTGCTAGGGAAGTAATGACCTTTCTAGTCACAGCCGGGATTTTAGAATCGTCTAACTCCCTTCCACTCGATTTTGGTATTTTCGGCTTTTGATGTTTTAAAATCCGGGAGTTAGAGACGTTATTAGGGTTTGACCGAGAACATCTCATTCATGGTGTTTCTCTCTAAATCCTATTTTTGACATAAATTCATTGCCCCATCTTTCGAGCCTCGGCACTTACCATTAATTAATTGTCGTGTTCGAGGGGGTACATAGGGTAATCCCTCGGGATTATCCGCCCTTTTACAACAAAAAATGATTTTTTGGTTTTAAAAACTTTAAGAGAGACAATTTTGACAATCATTCCTCCATACAATTCAGTCCACCATCATCTCACTCTAAATTCAAAATATCCCAAAACATCAACCCCTTCAGAATCTCAAATCTGAAAAACCCGGGATCTCTACTCAAACTTCAATTGCCTCACGCACTCAAATCATTATCCAAACTCAAATCATTCCAAACTCGAAACATCTTCTGAATCCTAACTTCTTCCAAACTTCTATAGTCTCATAGGCCCGAGTGCCCCCACAGACTCGAACATTTCAATCTCTCCACCATTTTCAGATTGAAATGTCACACAGACCCGAGCGTCTCACAGACCTTGATATCCCATACCCCCCACTACATGAATATCTCAAATGTCTCAAAGACCCGAGCGTCTCACAGACTAACCTCTAAAACACCTCAAAACCACAAAATCTCCAAAAACCCCAAAATACCATGAACTACGTAAGGTCTGATCTCTACAGGGAGTTGAGTACGTAGGCAGCCCATCTAGGGTGTGACCCCATTCCAAACAAAAAACCCTTTTCCCCCTCTAAGGTGGCTCTCATATCTCTTAAACTTTCTTCAGCTCCCATAAACATCAAACCATCAGACTCCAAGTCTTGTGTATTCACTCAACCTCAAACTTTTCCCAAATCTTCATTCTATACTAGTCCGAATTCACCAATTCCTCTTCTTGGCGCTAGCTTGGTAGGAAAGCTCGCCTCATCCACTCTCTTTCTCTCTTCCTGTCCCAATCCTATCCTTGTGGCCCTTTGAAATGAATCTCTCTAAAAAGGTTTTGAAATAAGGCAATCGCGACAATTGAAGACCGAGGTTTCCTCGGGCACCAATCCGAAGTCGTGGTCGTTGCCACTTCTAAGGGGTGTAACCCAGTGCGAACCCACACAGAGTCTCTAGTATGAGCAGATAAGCCCCATCCATAGGTAATAATTCAGAGTCAATTAACGGTTCTTAGAACCCTTTTCCTCCCTTCCTAGTTCCTTAGGTCAAACTAGGCAGCGACTCTAGTAAACTCTGTCTTATAGAGGCATAAGTCCGCGTGGAGCCCATTGAGGGTGGGTGTAGTGCTCACTAGCATTCCCCTTATGCTTTCTGGGAAAGACGGACGATATAGTAGGTATTTGAGGGATGCCAGAAGAATGGGTTTTCACCCTCCACAGAATGGCATTTTCTAGGATCTAGGCTTCTCATTCAGATCATATTTAGATAGACCCCCCTCATACCGAAAAATCACCCTCCACAGAATGGCGCCTCTGCTGGGGAAAACTTGAGTAAGTTTTTCTCAAACCCAAGGAAGACTGAATTCCATTCAAAATTGTTGGGATTCCCCAACTTCATTCAAAACCATCCAGAGATTCGTTTCAAGCCATTAGGATTACTCTACTCCACACTTAGAGTGTGTACCTGATGAGGACAGTTAGGATTTGATATATCCTCAACAAACTTTACAACAATTGGGTGAATAATTAGCTCACGATTAGAAAGAGACACTTTGGATTGAATGAAGCTAACTTCCCATTAGGTTAATAAATAGCCAATTTGGAATCACTTTCAAGATAAAACTCTTAGCAATTAGGATGATACTGACTTCACACTTTCATTTTATATTGATTGTGGGGTGCATGGGAGGGTAGCTTAGGACATGCATTCCTCTGTGTCACCCGATTTATTCATGAGTCACGGGATCCCAACCGGTCCACGGTTGATTCCCCATGAGCTGGGTCATTCATATGAATGGCTAAAACCCATGGGGCAAGATGGTCATCGACCTACGCCCTACAGGCTCATGATCCAAAAATATCCTCCATTATCTGAGCCTAAGCCAGCATATAGTGAACCATGAGCCTTCAGTGTCCAGCTGCCTGATCTGGTGTCTAAGACGGGTTTTATGGGTAGTCACCCCTTTGTATGCCGCCTGTCTGACCACCCTTCTACCTTACCCTTAAGATTGCATGGGCTGAGTTCTCCATTGTTCCTTTGCACCACGGGTGTCTTTAATGTAATACTCCGTATTTTTACGTTTGCAGATTTCATGTCATAACGTTCCGGTTTATGTCATTACTTATGTTTGTGTGATGCTTTGTTTAGTTGATGGGACGTTCGAGGTATTTAAATAAAAGACAGGGGCAAGGAGGTCGTTTCCCTTTCTTTTATTTTGGTAAGTCATTAATAAAGAAAATAGAGTCCATTATGTTATTTCCTCGCTCAGTTTTTCCCGATCAGTTTCAAGACGTGGTGTGTTCTCCTCGCGACAGTTTTCAGCATCCCTCTCCTCTCCTTCTCCTTTGAGTGCTAATTCCTGGTGCATTGCTGGTGCGTTGAGATCGAATTCCGGTTCTGTGTGATTGCTCTTCCTCTGCGGTGGTTCAGGTTTGGTTTCCCTTTCGGTTTTGGTGGTGTTCGCTTCTGTTTTGAGAGAGGCAGTGTTCTGATTGATTGGATTGTTTGCTGGCTGAATTCAGTGTTGTCTGGTGCATTTCCTTGCTGCGTTCTGTGCGTTGAGTTGCTGGTAACGTCTGGCCGGATTCTGCGCTTCGAATTCAGTAAGTGGGGGATGGAATCGGGGTAGTTTGCTCACCCTCGGGGATGTTTTAATATCTGTTTCGTATCCGATTTCGTGTGTTGCTGGTGTTTTCTCATTGGTTTTGCGTTGTTAATCGTTTGGCTAAGCCCCCGAGGGTACTGATTTACCGTTCTGTGAGTTTTGTGTGAGTTATGGTGATTTTTTGGCTGATTTCTGCTCGTCTGATCGCTCTGGATTTCCAGTTTCGCGCTGTCCGAACGTCTGTCCGAACTTGTAAGTTCGGACAGTGCATCGGGCGCGTTTTGTTTTTGAAGGTTTTGAAGTGTCCGAACATCGGTCCGAACTTCAAAGTTCGGACCTGACGTGAGGATGAATTTTTCGTAAAAGTTTCGACGTGTGTCCGAACTTGCAAGGTCGGACGCAAGTTCGGACACGAAGATGGTTCCGGCTTTTAACTCTCGACTTACGTCCGAACTTCGACGTTCGGACGTAAGTTCGGACATTTGTATCTCCGCGACCTCTGATTCTCGGCCTCTGTCCGAACTTGCAAGGTCGGACGCAAGTTCGGACATGCCACTGTTTTGAGCGTAACTCTTCGTTTTAGCTCCGTTTTGAGTTCCGTTTGCGGGGTTGGATTCCCCTATCTGTGTACAAGCTTCTTATGCTGTTTATATGCATTTTATGCACTTAAGATCTGTTTTATGAGCTTTTGGTTTTGGGACCTAGTTACTTTGCTTCTGAGCCTTGGATAGTCGGGTCGGGCTGTCCCGTAGCATGCTGCGCAGGAATTCCTTCTGTTTATACTCCTTAGGGTCTCCCTTAGGACGTTATTTGACCGACGGGTCTGTTAGCTGTCTCTACGGCTTCTGTTGTGGGATCCTCGGATCCATAGGACCTTATGTGAGTCCTTCTGTTGTGTTAGCTGGTTACTAGTGTCCCATTCTGTTTCTGATCTGAAGGTCCGACTGTGTTTTGAAGTGATATCCGTTCTGCTCTGCTCTGTTTTGTGGTTTCATTCTGTCTATTTATATTGACTCCGCTATCCTCTCTGTTTATAAGTATTCTTCTGCTTCTGTTTTGAGTGGGCTTCCTTGAGGAAGTCTTCTGCTTGCTGGGCTGTTTAGCTCACCCCTTTACTTTGTTGCAGATTGAGCGTGGGATCTTCTCTTCTCGTCCCCTCCTGGAGCTTCGTTATTTTTATGTGTCTTTAGACCTTATTTGCTTGCGCTTTGGACGCTTTAGTACTTTGTGTAGCCTTCGGGCCTCTCTCTTTGTATTTGACTTATAAGCTTTTGGATCTTGTAAACTCTTTGGTATTTATACAAGTTTCTTATTCGGTTTTGGGATTCGTTTGCTTAGAGCCTTGCGACGTTAGGTAGTAGACTCGCGGCGTGTAACGGCCCTAACTCCTAGGCCGGTTTTGGGGTCGTTACATTTAGTGGTATCAGAGCCAGGTTGCTCGTTCTTTGGTGTCTGTGGAGTTTTGTCTGCATGTGTGGGTGTTTGAAGGGTCTGCTTTGTGCTTGATGGTTTCTGATAATTTTGATGTTGTATCTTCAGTATGCCTCCCCGACGTTCAGGACGCGGTACAGCTGCAGGCGATGCTCCCCAGGGGGACATTGCAGAGATTGTGCAGCAGGTGGTGACCCAGGTGTTGCAGACTGTAGGGGCCACTGCTGGTCAGGCGGCAGGAGCCGGTAACGCGGGGGGCAACAACGTGAAGGCGCTTCAGGAGTTTCTGAAGCTGAAGCCACCTTCTTTTGATGCTAGTGGCGACCCACAGGAGGCGAGCCACTGGATCACGCCATTGAGGACCTTCTGCGGGTCATGGGATGTGAGGAGGATCAGAAAGTCGGATTCGCTACCTTCATGTTTCAGAGTGAGGCGAAGGAGTGGTGGAAGTCGGTCGAAGGGAAGTACCCCACCCATGGACATGGGAGCAGTTCAGGGGCTGCTTCAATCAGCAGTTCTATCCCGATGTCTTCAGGGATCAGAAGATTGTAGAGTATGGGAGGCTTCGCCAGACGAAGGAGATGTCAGTGGACGACTATGTGAGGAAGTTTATTTCCCTTTCGAAGTTTGTGCCTGAGCCAGATGATAACCGGAAGGCTAGAAAGTTTGAGGCTGGGTTGAGGGGTGACATTCGAGCTGTTGTGGCACCTTTTCGCCACAAGACTTTCCGGGATGTGGCCGATGTGGCGTTGGTGGTGGAGTCTGAGCTGCAGGCTAGGCAGCGGTATGAGAAGAGGGACCAGAGGCCGATAAGGGCAAGGACCAGAAGAGGAAGGGTCGTGTGGAGGAGCCCGAGAGCGTGAGCAGACTTCTTCTCAGAAGAAGAAGTATAGAGGAGACCGGGGTTCTTCTTCATCAGCATCTGCTGTGGAGAAGTGTGCGGAGTGTGACCGTTTCCATCCTGGGCGGGAGTGCTACAGGAAGTCCGGGGCGTGCTTCAAGTGTGGTTCGCTAGACCATCGCATTGCCCAGTGTCCACAGGCTAGAGGTGGAGGTAGCAGTGGCGGTTCTGAGGGCCGAGGAGCTGGTTCAGGGTCCGGGCAGAAGGCTGATCAGAAGAAGCCCCAGACCCAGGCTCGTGTGTACGCTCTAGCTGGTGAGCGAGACCGTGACTCAGGCCGAGTTGTGTCAGGTATTCTTCAGATCTCTTCTCAGCCGTTTTCTGCTTGTTTGATTCAGGAGCTACCCACTCCTTTGTGTCTGCTGATTTAGTGGGTAGTCTCGGGTTGTCTGCTGTGCCCTGTGATGTGGATTTGTGTATTTCTAGCCCGCTGAGTGGCGTACCTGCTTGTGTACTTGATTCTGTGTGTAAGTCGGTTCCGGTAGTGATTATGGATAGGAACTTGTCTGCTGATTTGATCCCTATGCGTATGTCTTGCTTCGATGATTTTGGGCATGGACTGGCTAGCAGAGCACCATGCCCATATAGATTGTGCAGCTAGGAGAGTTGTGTTTGATAGACCGGGTGAGACCCGTTTTGCTTTTGTGGGGAATTCCATTCCTTGTGCTCCTGTGTTGGTGTCTGCTATGCAGGCAGTCCGTTCCTTGAGGAAGGGCTGCCAGGGTTTTCTCTGCTTTGTACCTGAGGTTAAGGAGGGATCCCGGCTGGAGGATATACCCATTGTGTGCGAGTTTCCTGAGGTGTTCCAGGACGATGTGCCAGGACTACCACCTGATCGTGAGGTGGAGTTTTCTATTGAGTTAGCTCCAGGGACTCAGCCTATCTCTAAGGCTCCCTATCGCATGAGTCCGGCAGAGCTTAAGGAGCTGAAGGTGCAGCTGCAGGATCTTCTGGATAAGGGCTTCATTCGCCCTAGTGTGTCTCCATGGGGAGCACCTGTGTTGTTCGTGAAGAAGAAGGATGGCTCCTTCAGATTGTGCATTGACTACAGGGAATTGAATAAGGTTACCATCAAGAATCGGTATCCTCTTCCCCGCATTGATGATCTTTGACCAGTTAGCAGGGGCGACAGTCTTCTCGAAGATCGACTTGCGTTCTGGATATCATCAGCTGAAGATTAAGGCCGAGGATGTGTCTAAGTCTGCATTTAGGACCCGGTATGGGCATTATGAGTTCTTGGTCATGCCTTTTGGTTTGACCAATGCCCCGTCGTTCTTCATGGATATGATGAACAGAGTCTTCAAACCTTTCTTGGATTCTTTTGTAGTTGTGTTTATTGACGACATCTTGGTGTACTCCAAGAGTGCTGAGGAGCATGAGGAGCATCTGAGGATGGTCCTACAGACGTTGAAGGAGAAGGAGCTGTATGCTAAATTGAAGAAGTGTGAGTTTTGGTTGGATAGAGTGGTGTTTCTTGGCCACGTGGTTTCGAAGGATGGCATATCAGTGGACCCAGAGAAGATTAAGGCAGTTATGGAGTGGGCGAAGCCCACTAGTGTGTCTGAGGTGCGCAGTTTTCTGGGATTGGCTGGGTATTATAGGAAGTTCGTGGAGGGCTTTTCTAAGATTGTATCCCCCTTGACTCGTCTTCTTAGGAAGGATGTCAAGTTTGATTGGAGTGAGGCGTGCCAGGAGAGCTTCCAGGTGTTGAAGAAGAGGTTGACTTCAGCCCCGATTTTGACGTTGCCTTCTGGGACAGAGGGCTTTGAGGTGTTCTGTGACGCTTCCCACAGAGGGTTGGGGTGTGTTTTGATGCAGCAGGGAAAGGTGGTAGCATATGGGTCACGACAGTTGAAGCCGTATGAGAAGAATTATCCTACCCATGACTTGGAGCTAGCTGCTGTGGTCTTCGCCTTGAAGATCTGGCGGCACTATTTGTATGGGGTGACGTGTAAGGTCTACACGGATCACAAGAGTCTCAAATATCTGTTCACGCAGAAGGAATTGAATTTGAGACAGCGGCGCTGGTTGGAGCTGTTACATGACTACGATCTGGAGATCCTCTACCATCCGGGTAGAGCGAATGTGGTGGCGGATGCCTTGAGCCGTAGAGGTGCTCCTGGACTTGCTTGCTCGTTGTCAGGAGTTCAGAGGTCTGCTTTTGAGCTTCAGCGTATGGGATTTGGGTTGTTCGGTCTGACCGTGCTGGGATGATTGCTTCGATTCAGGTCCAGTCTACTTTGATTGAGCGGATCAGAGAGGGTCAGAAGACTGATGCTGAGTTGTGCAAGATCAGGGAGAAGTTGGCAGATGAGCAGGAGTCAGAGTTTTATGTGTCCAGCGATGATTGTCTACGCTTCAGGGGCAGAGTTTGTGTGCCTAGTGGAGGCGACCTTAGGCGGGAGATTATGTAGGAGGCTCATGGAGCTCCTTATTCTGTGCACCCAGGAGGGGTGAAGATGTACCGGGACCTCCGTGAGTCCATTTGGTGGGCGAATATGAAGAGGGAGATTTCTGATTTTGTGGCTTGTTGCCAAACCTGTCAGCAGGTGAAGGCTGAGCATCAGCGACCTGCGGGTCTTCTGCAGCCTCTTCCCGTTCCTGAGTGGAAATGGGAGAGCGTTGGCATGGATTTCATTGTGGGGTTGCCTAGGACATCTTCTGGGTACGATGCGCTGTGGGTAGTTGTGGACCGGTTGACGAAGTCAGCTCATTTCTTGCCCGTGAGGAAGACCTTCAGCCTTGAGCGCCTGGCTCGGCTGTATATTGATGAGATTGTGAGGTTGCACGGTGTGCCGGCGACGATCGTTTCGGACAGAGATCCGAGATTTGTATCTCGCTTCTGGCGGAGCCTGCATAAGGCGTTAGGGACGAATTTGGCTTTCAGTTCGGCTTATCATCCTCAGACCGATGGGCAGACGGAGAGGACGAATCAGATTTTGGAGGACATGTTGAGAGCTTGTGTGCTCGACTTCGGGGGCAGCTGGGATCAGCATGTGACTTTGATTGAGTTCGCCTACAACAATAGTTTCCAATCGAGCATTGGGATGGCTCCGTATGAGGCATTGTATGGTAGGCGCTGTAGATCTCCTATTTGTTGGGATGACCTGCGGGAGAGGGCGATAGTAGGTCCTGAGTTGGTGCAGGGAGCTGTGGACAAAGTCAAGTCTATCAGGGAGCGTTTGTTGGTTGCCCAGAGCCGGCAGAAGAGTTATGCAGATCAGAGACGCCGTCCGCTTGAGTTTCAGGTGGGAGACCACGTGTACCTGAAGATCTCTCCAGTTCGGGGTGTGGTTCGTTTTGGGAAGCGAGGCAAGCTGAGTCCTCGGTTCGTAGGACCTTTTGAGGTGCTTGGGAAGGTTGGGCCGGTGGCTTACAGATTGGCATTGCCACCAGCTCTAGCAGGAGTGCATGACGTGTTCCATGTGTCGATGCTCAGGAAGTATCTACATGATCCTTCGCATGTGATTGACTATGGTCAGCTTCGACTCAGAGATGATTTCACTTATGAGGCAGTTCCGGTTCGTATTTTAGCACGGGATGTTCGTCGGCTTCGTAGCAAGACACTGCCTATGGTTAAGGTGCAGTGGTCTGATCAGTCCGAGCGTGAGGCGACGTGGGAACTCGAGGAGGAGTTGCGTGCAAGTTTCCTTCCCTTTTCGAGCAGTGAGGTATGTTGAATTTCGAGGACGAAATTCCTTTTAAGGGGGGAGTGATGTAATACTCCGTATTTTACGTTTGCAGATTTCATGACATAACGTTCCGGTTTATGTCATTACTTATGTTTGTGTGATGCTTTGTTTAGTTGATGGGACGTTCGAGGTATTTAAATAAAAGACAGGGGCAAGGAGGTCGTTTCCCTTTTTTATTTTGGTAAGTCATTAATAAAAAAATAGAGTCCATTATGTTATTTCCTCGCTCAGTTTTTCCCGATCAGTTTCAAGACGTGGTGTGTTCTCCTCGCGACAGTTTTCAGCATCCCTCTCCTCTCCTTCTCCTTTGAGTGCTAATTCCTGGTGCATTGCTGGTGCGTCTGAGATCGAATTCCGGTTCTGTGTGATTGCTCTTCCTCTGCGGTGGTTCAGGTTTGGTTTCCCTTTCGGTTTTGGTGGTGTTCGCTTCTGTTTTCAGAGAGGCAGTGTTCTGATTGATTGGATTGTTTGCTGGCTGAATTCAGTGTTGTCTGGTGCATTTCCTCTGCTGCGTTCTGTGCGTTGAGTTGCTGGTAACGTCTGGCTGGATTCTGCGCTTCGAATTCAGGTAAGTGGGGGATGGAATCGGGGTGGTTTGCTCACCCTCGGGGATCGTTTTAATATCTGTTTCGTATCCGATTTCGTGTGTTGCCTGGGTGTTTTCTCATTGGTTTTGCGTTGTTAATCGTTTGGCTAAGCCCCCGAGGGTACTGATTTACCGTTCTGTGAGTTTTGTGTGAGTTATGGTGATTTTTTGGCTGATTTCTGCTCGTCTGATCGCTCTGGATTTCGCCAGTTTCGCGCTGTCCGAACGTCTGTCCGAACTTGTAAGTTCGGACAGTGCATCGGGCGCGTTTTGTTTTTGAAGGTTTTGAAGTGTCCGAACATCGGTCCGAACTTCAAAGATAGTCCTGTGTTAGTCAGAGATAGGACTCTGTGTGCTAACCTCATCCCGATGGAGATGACTTCTTTTGATGTGATTCTGGGCATGGATTGGCTTGCTGCGCACCATGCCCATATTGATTGTGCTGCTTCGAGAGTCACTTTTGAGGAGCCGGGTCAGCCCCGTCTAGTTGTAGCAGGGAATGGACTCCCGTGCTCGCCGCCAGTCATATCAGCGATGCAGGCGTTCCGCTTTCTGAGGAAAGGATGCCAGGGATATCTGTGCTACATCCCTGAGGTTCGCAAGGATGTGAAGTTTGAGTGGAGCGATGCCCGCGAGCAGTGTTTTCTGGAGCTGAAGAAGAGGTTGACTACTGCGCCGATCTTGACTCTTCCGGAGGGGACCGTGGGTCTTGAGGTTTTCTGTGATGCGTCCCATAGGGGACTTGGATGTGTGCTGATGCAGCATGGGAAGGTAGTGGCATATGGCTCTCGTCAGTTGAAGCCATATGAGAAGAACTATCCGACCCACGATCTGGAGCTGGCTGCGGTGGTCTTTGCGTTGAAGATTTGGAGGCACTACTTGTATGGGGCAGCGTGCAAGGTGTATACGGACCATAAGAGCCTCAAGTATCTGTTCACTCAGAAGGAGTTGAACTTAAGGCAGAGGAGATGGCTGGAGTTGTTGCACGATTATGATTTAGAGATCCTCTACCATCCGGGTAGGGCGAATATGGTTGCTGATGCGCTCAGTAGGAGGGGTCCGTCTGGGACTGTTTGTGCTTTGTCCGGTGTGGAGAGGTCGGCTCAGGAGTTGCAGCGCATGGGTATCTGGGTTGTCCGTCCAGAGAGGTCTGGGATGTTAGCAGCACTGCAGGTTCAGCCTACCTTGATCGACCGGATCAAGGCCAGTCAGGAGCTTGATGTCAGTCTGTGTAAGATCAGAGAGAGTTTGTCTGCTGGTCAGGAGTCCGAGTTCCGGGTTTCAGAGGATGGCTGCCTGAGGTTCAGAGGCCGTGTTTGTGTGCCGGCAGACGACGCGTTGAGGCGTGAGATCATGCAGGAGGCTCTTGGAGCTCCGTACTCGGTACACCCAGGAGGGGTGAAGATGTACCGGGATCTTCGAGAGACATTCTGGTGGAGCAACATGAAGAGAGACATTTCAGACTTTGTATCCAGATGTCGGACCTGTCAGCAGGTCAAAGCTGAGCATCAGAGACCAGCTGGTTTGCTTCAGCCTCTTCCCGTTCCGGAGTGGAAGTGGGAGAGCGTCGGGATGGCTCCGTTCGAGGCCTTGTATGGCAGGAGGTGCAGATCACCCATCTGTTGGGATGATCTGAAGGAGAGAGCTGTGATTGGTCCAGACTTGGTTCAGGATGCTGTGGGCAAAATTCAGTCTATCAGGGAGCGTTTGCTAGTGGCTCAGAGTCGCCAGAAGAGCTACGCCGATTAGAGGAGACGACCTCTAGAGTTTGAGGTGGGCGATCATGTGTATCTGAAGGTTTCTCCTGTGCGAGGAGTCGTTCGTTTTGGGAAGAGAGGCAACTTAGCCCTCGTTTTGTGGGTCCTTTTGAGATCCTAGAGAGGATCGGACCGGTTGCCTATCGTTTGGCTCTGCCTCCGTCTTTAGCAGCAGTGCACAGTGTGTCCCACGTTTCTATGCTGAGGAAGTATATTCCGGACCCATCTCATGTGATCGACTTCAGTCCGCTTCAGTTGAGGGAGGACTTCACGTTCGAGGCAGTTCCTTCGAGGATTCTAGCCCGAGATGTTCGTAAGCTTAGGAGCAAGACCATGCCCTTGGTGAAGGTGCAGTGGTCGGGTCAGTCGGAGGAGGAGGCGACCTGGGAGGTCGAAAGCGAAGTGCGTTCTAAGTTCCCCGCCCTTTTCGAGCAAGGTATGTTTTAATTTCGAGGACGAAATTCTTTTAAGGGGGAGGTGATGTTATAACCCAAGTTTTGGTCATAATTTATTTCATCACCATCTTATTTTAAGTGGCTTATCTCATTATTCAGGACAAGGAAGTCCATTCTAATTAAGCTGGGGACGAAGAAGTCTTTTCCTTCCTCAATTGATTTTCTGGTGAGAGCCTAATATTATTTCTTATTAAATCATCCTTAATTACTTCCCTAACCACGTTCCTCACCACGCTCTCACTTTCTAATTCCCCGATCAGTTTCATCTGCTGAGACGCTTTCTCTCTCTCAACTCCCTCTCTGCATTTTCTTGCCTTCTCGATCTGTAAGAGTTGCTATGCCGGTTTGAAGATTCGAGCCTCTGCTGTGGACCCATTCTCTTCGTTGCGTTCCTGTTCAATTTAAGGTATAGAAGTTAGCCTTCTTCGGTTCTATGGTTTCTGAAGTGTTTGCTTTCTAATTCCCCTTTGCAATCTGATTGTGAATCAGTGGCGTTTTCGCATTCTCAGTCAATTCTCTTCTACTGTGGGCGTCGTCCGCGAATCCGTTGTCCTACTGTCAGAATTCAGGTGAGAATAGTATTCCCGTTCAGGTTACAGTTTCAGTTTCGGGGTTTTGGTTGCGTTTCTGATTTGGGATTGCAATTGTATTCAGTTAGAGGGTTGGCATTGCTTTCCGGTCTGCGTTTGGGGTATCTGCTTGGATTCGAGCTCTGCTGTTCAGATTGTGACTCGTCTCTGCTGTATTTGAGGTAGGTGGCTTTCGGATTCGATCCGTGTGTTCAGCCTTGGGGAGTTTGGACTCTACCAGTTAATTCGATGATTTGATCCTGTGTTGGTGTGTGTCTTATGTCTGTTTAATGCCTTTTCAATGGATTAACCCCCAAGGTTGTTTTGTAAATGTGTGTGTGATTTGGATGGGTTTTTGTGCCTTTGTTCGTTTGAATTCGCTTCTGATTTCTGAGGTTTTCGGCATGTCCGAACTTCCGTCCGAGCTTTGAAGTTCGGACATGCCCTTCTGCGCTTAAACTTTTGAAAATCTTCGCTGTGTCCGAACTTCCGTCCGAGCTTTGAAGTTCGGACACAGCTTTCTGCATTCTCTGATTTTGGCTTCGACTTGTGTCCGAACATCTGACGTCCGGACACAAGTTCGGACTCTCCACGTTCTGTTTTCCGAAGAACGTCCGAACATCCGTCCGAACTTGGATGTTCGGACACCTCTGGCTCTTCTTCTGTTTAAGGTTCGGCTTGTGTCCGAACTTTGAAGTCCGGACACAAGTTCGGACATCTGTCTGATTTTGCCTACTGAGTCTCGACTTGTGTCCGAACATTGATGTCCGGACACAAGTTCGGACAGGCTACTGTTTTGGCCATAACTTGCTCGTTTGAGCTCCGTCTTGACTTCTGTTTGCGGGGTTGGATTCCCCTTCTGATTTCCAAGCTATCTATGAGCTTTCTGGTGCCTTTGGTGCACATATGCTTTTCTGTATTTAAGCTTCTGTTTTGGGACCTAGTTATCTCTGTGTCTGAGCCTTTGGATGGCTGGTTTCGCTGTCTCGTAGCGCGCTATGTAGGATTCTTCTGTTTCACGGGTGATGTTCCCCGTTCTGTTCACGGGCGGTTCGCCTGTTCTGTTTACGAGTGAGGTTTCCTCGTTCTGTTCACGAGCTGATTGCTTGTTCTGTCTGTATGCTGTGATCGCTAGCGTCCCACTCTGTTTTCTGCTTCTGTCTGCTTCTGCTCTGTTTAGTCCCCTAATGAATGGACTTCTGTTTCTGATTTCTGACATGTTTATGGATTCTCTTGACTCCTTCTGATTTGATAACATTCTGTAAATGTTTTGAGCATGCTGGTTGATGAAGTTGGTCATCTACTGGGCATAGTTGTGTGCTCATTCCCCTATTTCTATCTAACATTGCAGATTGATCAGTGAAGGTCGTTTTGCAGCTCTGGAGTTAGATGTTTCGTTATTAGTTACTTTTGAGACTTTGTATTCGGATTTGAGCCTTTGGGCCTTTTGTTAGCTTCCGTTTCTGTTATACGTTTGGTGGGTTCTGTAAAACCTTTTGAGGTGTTAAGACTTCATTGTGGTTATACTTTGTTCAAGTATTCTGTTTTGGGCCTTATTTGAATATGTGTTTAAGTTCGTTCTTTTAGAGCCTTGCGTTATTATGTAATAATACGCGGCGTGTAATACCCCTAACTCCTAGGCCAGTGTTTGGGGGTGTTACATTTAGTGGTATCAGAGCTCTGGGTTCTAATCTGCTGGGATTTTAAGTTAGCCAGTCAGTCAGAAATGTCAGTATTAGTGTCTGAGTTTAACTGCTTGCTGTTGGACTTTCAGAATGCCGCCAAGAAGAGCTAATAACCCTCCAGGAAATGTGGCTGATGCTGTTCAGCAGTTTATGACGCAGCTCATGCAGACCATGGCTGCAGGGGGCGGTCCAGCTGGAGGAGGACCAGCTGGCGGAGCAGGCCCGGCTGGGGCAGATGCTGGAGGGAGGAACGTGAAGGCGCTTCAGGAATTCATGAAGCTGAAGCCGCCGCCGTTCGATGGGGCAGGAGACCCCCAGGAGGCCAGCCACTAGTTGTCAGAGGTGGAGGATTTGCTGCGGGTGATGGGCTCCGAGGAGGAGCAGAAGGTCGACTTCGCTACCTTTCTGTTCAAGGCCGAAGCCAAGGAGTGGTGGAGATCAGTGATGGGGAAGTTCCCACAGCCATGGACGTGGGAGCAGTTCATTGGGGAGTTCAACAAGCAGTTCTACCCCGACGTCTACAAGGTTCAGCGCATCCTGGAGTATAACCGACTACGCCAGGGTCGGGACATGAGCGTTGAGGAGTACGTCCGCAAGTTTATCAGCCTATCTAAGTTTGCACCTGAGCCTGACGAGCATAGGAAGGCCAGGAAGTTTGAGAGCGGCCTGAGGCCGGATATCCGATCTGCTGTGACGCCGCTGCGTCACAAGACCTTCAGGGACGTAGCTGATGTCGCCCTGTTGGTAGAGGCTGACTTGAGAGGTCGCCAGTCTGGAGGGAAGGACCAGAAGAGGAAGCAGAGGTCCGATGACAGTGATAGGAGGGATCAGTCTGCTTCTCAGAAGAAGCAGTCTACTGGAGACCGCTCTGGGGACCGTTCACGAGATAGAGGGGGTTCGTTCGTCAGCTCCTGCTCCGAAGTGCCAGGTCTGTGGCAAGTTTCACAGAGGTCAGGACTGCTACAGGAAGTCCGGGGCCTGCTTCAAGTGTGGATCCATGGGGCATAGGATTGCTGATTGCCCCCAGGCTGAGAGGAGCAGAGGTAGCTCCGGAGGTGGAGCTGGAGGGTCTGCATCTGGGTCTAGAGATCGAGACCGGGCTGAGCAGAAGAAGCCCCAGGGCCAGGCCAGAGTGTACGCGATGGCTGGAGAGAGAGACCGATCGACTGACAGAGTTGTCACAGGTATTCCACAGCTGTCATCTCGTTCTGTTTTCTGTTTGTTTGACTCTGGAGCCACCCACTCTTTTATTTCTGCTGAGTTGGTGGGTCAGCTCGGTTTGCCTGTTGTGCCTCTGGGTGTTGAGTTATGTGTGCATAGTCCATTAGTTAGGGACTCTTCTATGCTGTTGAATTCTGTTTGCAAAGATAGTCCTGTGTTAGTCAGAGATAGGACTCTGTGTGCTAACCTCATCCCGAAGGAGATGACTTCTTTTGATGTGATTCTGGGCATGGATTGGCTTGCTGCGCACCATGCCCATATTGATTGTGCTGCTTCGAGAGTCACTTTTGAGGAGCCGGGTCAGCCCCGTAGTTGTAGCAGGGAATGGACTCCCGTGCTCGCCGCGAGTCATATCAGCGATGCAGGCGTTCCGCTTTCTGAGGAAAGGATGCCAGGGATATCTGTGCTACATCCCTGAGGTTCGCAAGGATGCGAAGTTAGAGGAGATTCCAGTGGTCAGAGACTTCCCCGACGTGTTCCAGGACGACGTACCTGGGCTTCCCCCTGTCAGAGAGGTGGAGTTCTCGATCGAGCTCGCACCTGAGACTCAGCCCATTTCGAAGGCCCCATACCGTATGGCGCCTGCTGAGCTCAAGGAGTTGAAGGTCCAGTTGCAGGAGCTGCTGGATAAGGGCTTCATTTGCCCGAGTGTGTCGCCTTGGGGAGCGCCAGTGCTATTTGTAAAAAAGAAGGACGGCAGCATGCGGTTGTGCATTGACTACAGGGAGCTCAACAAGGTTACCATTAAGAATAGGTATCCTCTCCCGCGCATAGACGACTTGTTCGACCAGTTAGCAGGAGCTAAGGTGTTTTCGAAGATCGATCTGAGGTCGGGATATCATCAGCTGAGGATTAAGGCAGACGACGTGCCTAAGTCCGCTTTCAGGACTCGTTATGGACACTACGAGTTCCTAGTGATGCCATTCGGTCTGACGAATGCGCCTTCCGTATTTATGGATATGATGAACAGAGTCTTCAAGCCGTTTTTGGACCAGTTCCTTGTAGTTTTCATCGATGACATCTTGGTGTATTCCAAGAGTGCTGAGGAGCACGAGGAGCATTTGAGGACCATTCTCCAGACTCTGAGGGAAAACGAGTTGTATGTGAAGCTGAAGAAGTGCGAGTTCTGGCTAGATCAGGTGGTATTCTTGGGACATGTGGTCTCCAAGGATGGTATCTCCGTGGACCCGGAGAAGATTCGAGCTATTACTGAGTGGGCCAGGCCTACTAATGTCGGAGATATTCGTAGCTTCCTTGGACTGGCGGGCTACTATCGCAAGTTTGTGGAGGGCTTCTCCAAGTTGGTGATTCCGTTGACTCGTCTGCTGCAGAAGGATGTGAAGTTTGAGTGGAGCGATGCCTGCGAGCAGTGTTTTCTGGAGCTGAAGAAGAGGTTGACTACTGCGCCGATCTTGACTCTTCCGGAGGGGACCGAGGGTCTTGAGGTTTTCTGTGATGCGTCCCATAAGGGACTTGGATGTGTGCTGATGCAGCATGGGAAGGTAGTAGCATATGGCTCTCGTCAGTTGAAGCCATATGAGAAGAACTATCCGACCCACGATCTGGAGCTGGCTGCGGTGGTCTTTGCGTTGAAGATTTGGAGGCACTATTTGTATGGGGCAGCGTGCAAGGTGTATACGGACCATAAGAGCCTCAAGTATCTGTTCACTCAGAAGGAGTTGAACTTGAGGCAGAGGAGGTGGCTGGAGTTGCTACACGATTACGACTTAGAGATCCTCTACCATCCGGGTAGGGCGAATGTGGTGGCTGATGCGCTTAGTAGGAGGGGCCCGTCTGGGACCGACTGTGCTTTGTCTGGTGTGCAGAGGTCTGCTCTGGAGTTGTAGCGCATGGGTATCTGGGTCGTCCGTCCAGAGAGGTCTGGGATTTTGGCAGCACTGCAGGTTCAGCCTACCTTGATCGACCGGATCAAGGCCAGTCAGGAGCTTGATGTCAGTCTGTGTAAGATCAGAGAGAGGTTGTCTGCTGGTCAGGAGTCTGAATTCAGAGTTGCAGTGAAATACCCCAAACCTTAATATATTGTTTAAACACTTAAATATGGTGTATTAAGACTAAAAAGAGTCTTAGAAACATTAGAAAACAAGTTCAAACAAAAGAAAACACAAAATGTGCTTTAAAGTTAATAAGAGCCAAAATGTGCTCTAAGCTTGGGATAAACTTGGTTAAGACCTAATGAACTTACCAAGACCTCATTTATACATTAATGAACATGTTAAACCAATTACCAAAGAAAACCAAGCTTGAAAACAAGTTTAAACACAAAATGTGCTTTAAGGAGTCTTAAAGCACATTTTTGAAAAATTGTCTTGTAAATGAGTTTTGAGTGGCTAGATGTCCATCATTACTCTTAAATATATATGTGTACTATATAATATCACATTTGGGTGTCTATATTAATGGGAAATCAAAAATTTCACTTCTATGTGCCTTGTTTTATGAATAGTAACTTTTATAAGCTATTTTGTAACATATGTTTGTATAAGTAATTAAATTGACAAACAAAGACTATATTACCCTCCTACTACTATTTGGGGCCGGTTTTTAAGGTTGGTGACACACCACCCTTGTTAGCTTGTTAAGAAAATAAGTAAACTACTTAAGTACCCTTTTTACTTTACAAAGTATAAATATCTTCATAAAGCAAATTCTATCCCATTCTCTCATTTCTTTCCTTGCTCACACGGTTTCCCACCTCTCTTCTTCCTTCTTCTTGCTGTTCTCTCACGGTAATACACACACCTCCATTGAAACTCCCACTTTGATCTCTTGTAAAACCTTGCTCACTTGTCCAAATCAAAAACAAACACCACCAATCTCTTCCTCTCATCAAGCTCTTCATTCCTATCTTCTCAAAAGTCCAAGACAACCATTTCGGTGCCATGGAGTTTCTCCATTGAAGGAGCTTGAGCTTGTTTTTCTACATATTGTTACTCTCCTTGACTTCTAGGTAAGGAATCTCAAATAAAAACTTCATTTCCTCCTTGTTTTTGTCATGTCCGAAAATATATATTGAAGGAGCTTTTTATGTGACTTTGTTCTAGCTTCATTCCAACTCTTCATGGACTAGGTGGAGTCCTCTCTTGCTATATATTCAAACTCCCTTCAAAGAGCAAGGGAACAACTACAATTTTCAACTGGTCTTGTCATTATGTTTTGAAACAATGTAAAACTAGGGTTTACAATGAGATGGAGCTTATAGCTTGAATACTCATTATAATGTTTGTATATTGTTTAGAACTTGTCAAGGAATCAAGTACTCTATCGGTTTTCTAAAGGAAACAAGAAAGAAGTTATTTTGCAAAAGAGGTAAATCTACTAACCTAATGTTGTTTTAAATGCCTTAGGAGAAATGAGCTTATAAATGCTTATTAAAACTACCTAAAGAGCCAATGGTGAACGACTTAGTAAAGTGTTCTCAAGAGCTTAGTAAAAGGCATATGTGTTGTTGAGTGTATTTGCAGGTTAAAGGCAAATATATTGTGGAAATTCAGTGTTTATGATTTGTGCACCTTAAGGGCCTAAGAGCCATGTCATTTAAGGGCCTAAGTGCCATGCAATTTAAATTGTGCACTATAATGTGATGTAGTGCTTTGTGAGTGAAGTTTGTGTATAATAAGTGCTTGATGGATTTTTAGAGTTCTTGGTTGTTTATTGGTAAAAACAATGTGTTTTGGTTTAGTAATGTTCTAGGAGAACCTATGTCGAAATTTGGGTAACAAATGTGAAGTTCTAAGTGTTAAAATGAGTTTGATAAGTTAAGGAGTATTTATAATGGTTAAGTGTTGTTCTTGTGTAGGAAACATGCATTAAGGTGATTTAAGATGTAACAAGGACTTAGGCATGAGCTTGAGATTTTAGTATGTACCAAAGTCATTTTGGGACTTAGGTAAATACCTAGGCAAACTTTGGTAAAATGAGGAGAAGTGTACACTAGGAAAAGATTTTTCAAGAAGGATATAAGTAATTAGTTGTGAGAGATGATGCTTGGGAGATGATATTAAAATAAGGAGGAAGCTTTTGGTATAGTGGTCATCTTAGGTGTAAAACACCATTTGAAAAACTAGGAGAAAACATTGTAAGTGTTAGGAATTTTGTGAAGAAATGGGTAAAGGCTTAACGAATTTTACAAGGAAATGAGTGAGTGTTGAGGAGTTTAAAAATGAGTTTGAACTTTAGTTAAATGGATGTTATTTGAAGTATTTAGTGTGCCACAAGGTGTTACAACACATTGGGTGACTTAAGGAAAATTAGGAACAATTTGGAGAATTCCTAGGAAGTTCCTGCAGTGGACCGACCCGGGGGACCGACCCTGGCAAGGTCGGTCGGAATGTAAAGGGCAGGTCAAAAATGGTTCTGTTAGTGACCGACCCAGGGGACCGACCCTGTCTGGGTCGGTCGGATAGGAAGAAAGACGGTAAATGTCTCTGTAGAGACCGACCCAAGGGTAGGGTCGGTCGGTAAGGTCGGTCGGACCAAAACTTGTAAAAAAAAAAAAAACAGAAAAGAATGTGACTTATGTAGTTAACCCTAGGGTGTATAATGAAGTAACCTAGGGTAAGATAGACATTAAAACATGTCATACAATTATGTTAAACACTTAGTAAATTTGGAGGTTAAGTAAGTTAATTAACCGACGTTCTTGAATTATGTATAGGAGTGACCTACGGAGGAAACCAAACGAGGCAAGGACCAAGGTATGGTTTTCTTGCAGTCTGTTGTCTAGCGGTTTACACCGGTTTATGTGTTGTATGTTTTTCTGTGTGTTTACAACGTTATAAGATTTAAACATGTAATGAGTTTACAGTTGTTCATATTATTGTGATGTGATGTTGTGACTCATTTCCCTTGTGTGTGTCTAACATGACTTACCACCTATTGTGTGTTGGTTGTTAAGTTCCACTATGAACTTCTAACAAGTGTTAACTGGGAAGTGAGGAATCCGGTTGTCCGGTCATGCATGTAAGTTAAGAGTAGATATCTGAATCAGATTCGACTCTTATGTTGTTAAGATTGTCCTCCTTAATTTGGCGTTCGATCTCCCGCTAGCTTCTTCCAAAGCTTACCTATTCTGACTTATGATCGGTTTAGTGGGAACCTGTGTTTGTGTGGTGTGTTCGGGTCACTAAATCCGAACCATCTGTGACTTAAGTTACTCGTTCGTCTAACAGAACGGTAATGAGTGTGTTTAACGAGCTTAACATGAGGGTGAACCACTCTCTAGGCTCTTATGTTATTTGACCCTTGTGGTTTGTTATTGTGGGACAAAGATCCACCGTGTGTGTGTTAATGAGCTGTGCACTATTGATGCTATGCTCCATGTTATGTTATGTTATGTATGTAAATGAATGCCATGTTATCATGACAATTAGCTGCGCGTATCCCGGTAGCCGATGGGCTGCGCGTTAGCCATACTAGCCAAGGGTTGCTGACCCCCTCGGGGGATCCATATTTCTTATACTGCAGGATGAGGATCGAAGAAGCGGAGTGGCTTTAGATCCTAGGATGTGATTACTTTTGTATACTCTTGGATGTTGGCCCGGGATGCGCCTGTGCTCCTGTGGCGTTGTATACTTTTGGTTGTTGCAGTTTACAGTGACGTGTTACAGTGAAGGATGTATGTAGTACTCGGTATTGTATGTAATGTATTTATGTTTTCGTTTTATGCTCGGGAGTCTGATCATCAGACCGGTACAATTGTATTTATTCTGCCTTGTCAACCACGTGGGTGGTTGACGGCGTTGTAGCACCGAAGCGTTAGTTACTGTTTAGTTATTTATTTCCGCTGCGATTTCATTTAGTATCATGTGCGTATTAGGGGTGTTACAAAAAGTGGTATCAGAGCGAAGTATCGCTCTGATGACTAGAATACCGAGCTTAGGAATATACCGAGTTAGGAAACCTAACTACAGTTACCTAAGTGATCAGTTATGGAAAGGTTAACCACTAACTAAGTGTGGAAATACCTTATTGTCGGGAAGCGTTACGATCGTTGGACCGATAAGTGTGTAAGCATATTGCTAATGAATACTCATGTGAATACAAATGTCAGGTAGACCACGCGGTAGAGGCCGCGGAAGTGGTACTGGTACTGGGGGTGACCAGGGCGAGAACACTACGGCTCAGGTTATGGCTGAGGCTGTAGCAGCCGCTGTGGCCCAGATGGTACCCCAGCTTGTAGCTGCGATCCAGCAGGGGCAGATGCGCGGAGTTCAGCCACCACCGCCACCGCCACGAGAGACCAACTGGGTCAAGGCATTGGCAGATCTGCGACCCCCTTCATTTCATGGGGAGACCGACCCACGTAAGCTGGAGGCGTACATCTCCGAGTTGGAGACCGCCTACGAGACCTTGGCTGTGCCCGCAGAGGCTAAGGTCCGTCTTGCCGCTTACTACCTGAAGGGTTCGGCACAAACTGGTGGAAGCTAGTGAGAGAGGACCGGATGGCGGATCCTCAGTTTGGCTGGAGGGAGTACACGGCTCTGCTGCGAGCCAAATACTACCCCGTGCACGTTCAAGAGGCCAAGCGCCTGGAGCTGGATAGTCTGAGGCAGGGAGACAAGGTGTCGGTTGATGAGTACTACACTGCCTTCACCGGCCTTGTCCACCTGTTACCGGACCTGGGATACTCGAACCGGGTGCTGGTAAACCGTTTCTACAACGGTCTCAGCCACCGTCTTCGCTATGGGATGGGGCCAGCTGAGTATACTACCTTGCAGGTAATTTAAGTAAAGAGTGATGTGAATATGTATAGTCTACAAGTGAGTATTAATGTGAGTTTGTGAGTATGTATTGCGGGGCATGACTGATCATCCTAAATACAGGAGTGCTATCATGCCGCTGCTAAGGTGGAGATCACCGTCCGTCTGAGGGACGAGGAGAATGCGCACAAGCGCAAGGCCACGAGCGAGGGCCAGAGTTCGCAGGGGTACGGGGGAGGAAGAAGAAGAAACCTTATCCCCAGCCCCAGAAGAGTCAGCACCAGGGTGACAAGGGCCAAGCCCAAACCACCACAGCTGAGGAGCCACTGAAGCTCACATATGCTTATGCGGCGAAGCCCCTACGCTCTTACCCACCAAAGTGTAATTGTTTAATTATGTGTAATAAGTTGATGTGTATGTTGATAAGTTGTGAAACCAGTACTGAGTGTGTATCGTGTTAGCAGCTAGCACGGGCTCTGGACCGGAGCGCCACTATTACTGTAAGTGGTGCAATGGAGACCACCCCGGCAAGGACTGCAAAGGGAATGAGGTGCAGTGTCGATACTACGAGAAGTGGGGTCACCGTGACCACGAGTGTTACCGGAACCCCAACAGCAGAGTCAACAAGCCCAAGGGGCAGTGGAAGGGTAAGGCCACAGCAGCTATTGATGGCCCGAAGACGGCTAACCAGCCACCCACTGATCAGAGGCACACCGATTCCCAGAAGGGGAAGGGGTCGGGACCTAGCAAGGCCACCCTGAATGTGGTGGACCGGTCTGAGGCGCCAGGGCCCTCTTCTAGACCAGATACCGCCTAAACTGTTGAATGTAATAAGTGATTGCATACCGCATTTCATGCTTACGTGTACTAGTGAGTTCAAGTGTATCATCATGTGAGTGAGGAGTTAAAGTATAGTGTAAAAGACACCTAATAGATAATTCTAAACTTAAAGGAACCTTCAATATATGTTATCCAATCCCACCACACCAAACCCTGAAGAGACCACCATCAACATTACCGACTTTCCAATGGAGCAATGTCAGGTTATCCAGCCAGGTATGATACTCTTAAGTGGATACCTGACACCGGAAGCACAAGTCCATATCATCAGACGATGCGACGAACTTGGAGCTAAACCTGGAGGTTTCTACACACCCGAATATCCGAACGGATCAAGAATGCAATTGAAGATGATGTGCATGGGTAAGGACTGGAACCCTTACACCGAGTCATATCAAGAAGTGCGAGCTGAAGATGGAGCAATAGTACCAAGTATACCTGAGGAGTTCCGTGCGGTCGTTAATCACGCCGTGGGAATTGCTCAACAAGTTGAAACGGATTCAATTCCAAATGTGGAAGCAGATTTGTGTGTTGTGAACTTCTACCAGAAAGGTGGACGGTTAGGTTTACACCAAGATAAGGACGAGTCACCCGAGTCTCTAAGTAAGGGAGTACCCGTGGTGTCTTGGTCCATTGGTGATACCGCAGTATTTGTGTATGGCGAGCAGAAGCGTGCTGATCTCGCAAGGAAGTTAATGTTAAAGTCAGGAGATGTACTAATCATGGGTGGGCAGTCAAGGATGCTATATCACGGCATCAGAAAGATCAAACTGAATACCGCACCGTCGGCAGTGATCAATGCCACACACATGAAACCCGGACGTTTGAATTTGACCTTCAGACAATTCTAAGCCTTGTATACTTTTGTAATGTGTTAAGCCAGTATATGTTAAGGGAGTTATGTATGTGTTAAGTTATATCAACCATGTAAACCAACAATGTTGTAAAGAGGAAGTGTTAATGAATAAAGTGGAGTTATTGAAGTATATCAACCGTGTTGTTACCCAGTACTTATTAGTTTGCCAATGAATTAGGCTGTGCACTCGGAACGGGAGGTACATTGAGTGTCTGCAATGAGGCAGAAGCCGGCAAGAGCGGCACAATCCTCACCGGTACCTTTCCAGTGAATGGCGTGGATGCATCGATCTTGTTCGACTCTGGAGCCTCACACACATTTGTTTCGCTATCTTTTGCGAAGAGGCTGGGGTTAGATGGAGAGGAGATGCCAGACTTCTTGGTCACTCTCCCATCGAAAGAGCGGATCAGATGTACCCGCTACCACCGAGATGTCATTGTACGAATCAGAGGTGAAGAGTTCCCGATCGACCTGATAGAGTTCGACGGACTTGGATTTGATGTGATTGTCGGGATGAACTGGTTGGAGCGGTACAAGGGCAGAATCCTGTGTGCCGAGCATCGACTGCTTCTTCGGAGTCCATCTGGGGTTATATCATACCGCCAGAGGCCCAGGGAGCCTTCGACACAGATCATCACGCCATGGCCATGTATCGTGAGTTACGACGAGGGAGTGATGTGTACCTCTGCTATGTCCAGGACATAGAGAGAGACCCTGAGTTTAGCCCAGATGTGCCGTAGTGTCGGAGTTTCCTGATGTATTTCCTAAGGAACTGCCGGGCATGCCGCCAGCACGAGAGGTTGAGTTTGAGATCGACTTAGTTCCGGGCACTGGACCCATTGCGAAAGCACCTTACCGTATGGCTCCAGCAGAAATGACAGAGCTCAAGGAGCAGCTGAGAGACCTACTCGACAAGGGCTTTATCCGCCCTAGTGTTTCACCATGGGGAGCGCCGGTCCTCTTCGTGAAGAAGAAGGACGGTAGCCTCCGCCTGTGTATTGATTATCGGGAGCTGAATGCTGTTACGGTGAAAAACCGTTACCCTTTACCACGCATCGACGATCTATTTGATCAGCTGAGGGGTGCATCAGTATTCTCCAAGATAGACTTACGTTCCGGATACCATCAGATTGCCATCCGTGACAGTGATATCGAGAAGACAGCTTTCAGAACGAGGTATGGGCACTATGAGTTCACAGTTATGCCGTTTGGCTTATCGAATGCACCAGCTAAGTTCATGGACTTAATGAACCGTTTGTTCCAAGATCAGTTGGACAAGTCAGTGGTAGTCTTCATCGATGACATTCTCGTGTATTCTAAATCTAGAGGTGAGCACGAAAGCCACCTGAGAAATGTGTTACAAACTCTGAGGAGAAACCAGTTGTATGCAAAGTTTTCGAAATGTGAATTTTGGTTGAACCAATATCTTTCCTTGGACATGTGATTTCTGAGGCCGGGATCGTGTTGATCCGGCAAAGATAGATGCAGTGCGCACCTGGCCTAGGCCGAAGACAGTCACTGATATCAGGAGCTTCCTCGGTCTGGCAGGTTATTATAGGAGGTTTGTGAAGGACTTCTCCAGTGTCTCGAAGCCGATGACTTCCTTAATGAAGAAGGATGCACCATTCGAGTGGACAGTCGACTGTGAGTTCTTTCGTGAGCCTCAAGGATGCTCTGACATCTGCACCAGTCCTGACTATACCAGACGGTCCAGATGGTTTTGAGGTCTACTGCGACGCATCAGGTAGAGGTATGGGTTGTGTATTGATGCAACACGGGAAGGTCGTAGCATACCTCCCGTCAGCTGAAGAAGCATGAGGAGAATTACCCTACCCACGACTTAGAATTGGGTGCCATTGTCTTCGCATTGAAGATATGGCGACATTATTTGTATGGGGTAAGTGTGACAATCTATTCGGATCATAAAGCTTAAAGTACTTGTTCACTCAGAAGAGTTGAACATGAGGCAAGAAGGTGGGTTGAGTTTCTGAATGACTACGATATTAATCTGCAATACAAAGAGGGTAAGGCAAATGTGGTAGCTGACGCACTGAGTCGCCGAGCACACTCTCTCCATTCGCTAGTCTCTCATACTGGCTTGGTTGAAGAGGTGCGGAGTGCTCAGATGACGGATCAGTACATGCTGGAGATCCGGCAGAAGCTTATTGATGGCACATTCGAGGGTCAGAAGTACGACTTCAGACTCCACGATGATGACCTGATTAGGCTGAATGGCCGCTTGTGTATACCTAGGAGTAGCGCGGAGTTGAAGGAGCGCATATTGAGTGAATCCCATTGTTCCACTACTTCGATTCACCCTGGAGCTTCAAAGATGTATAAGAGTATGAAAAGGTATTTTTGGTGGACTGGAATGAAGAAAGATGTTAGTGATTATGTGTTGAGGTGTCTCACTTGCCAGAAGGTTAAGTTTGAGCACCGACGGCCTGGTGGTATGGTACAGCCAATGCCAGTGCCTGAGTGGAAGTTCCATGATATCTCCATGGACTTTGTAGTAGGGCTTCTGCCTACAAGGGGAGGTCTGAATATGATATGGGTGATAGTTGACCGACTGACCAAGGTGGCCCGATTCATTCCGATGAAGGACACTTGGAAAGTGGCAAGATTGGCAGAACTGTTTGATAAAGAGGTTGTAAGACATCATGGTGTACCGAAAACGATTGTATCCGACAGAGATACCAGATTCTTATCCAGATATTGGAAGTCTACACGAGAGGCATTGGGTACTGAACTGAAGTTGAGTACAGCGTTTCACCCACAGACCGATGGTCAGAGTGAGCGCACTATTCAGACACTTGAGGATATGCTACGTGCTTGTGCACTTGACTTTCAGACCAGCTGGATTGATAAGTTACATCTGATCGAGTTTAGTTATAACAACAGTTATCATGCTTCGATCAAGATGTCTCCCTTCCAGGCCTTGTACGGTAGACCATGCCGCACGCCATTATGCTGGGATGAGTCGAGTGAGACGGTCATTATAGGACCAGAGTATCTTGAACAAGTCCAGCAGAAGTTCGCCAGATCGGGCTAACATGAAGGCAGCTCAGGATAGACAGAAGTACGCAGATGTGCGCAGACGTGACCTGGAGTTCGCCGTGGGCGATCAGGTTTTTGAGAGTATCCCCCATGAAGGGAGTATTTCGTTTTGGCCAGAAGGGCAAGTTGAGCCCAAAGTATGTTGGGCCTTATGTTGTGACGGAGCGGATCGGCCCGGTAGCCTATAGACTAGACCTACCCGCCGAACTGGGCAAGGTACATGATGTATTTCATGTGTCCCAGTTGAAGAAGTATATGTCTCATCCGTCTCATGTGCTTCAGCCTGAAAGGCTAACCTTAGAGCCGACCATGCGATCAGTGGAGACTCCGGTACGGATTCTGGATGCTAAGACTCGAGACACTCGCCATAAGTCCGTGAGACTGGTGAAAGTTCTCTGGTCTAACCAGGACGTTGAGGAGGCCACTTGGGAGCTGGAAGATAAGATGAAGGCGAAGTACCCGTCATTGTTTACTTCTTAGTACTTATGTGTATAGGGTACGGGGCGTACCCCTTTTTAAGGGGGGTAGAGCCGTTTCGGTTGTGTGTGTACGACGTGTATTTGAATACATCGTCTATGTTATGTTGTTATGTTACAGACCGTTGTGTCTGAGTGATGTGGATATTGTGTATGGACCTTGTGTCCAATGTTATGTACCCGATGTTATGTTGTATGGACCTGGTGTCCAATGTTATGTAAGTGTGTTGTTAGTGATGTATGGAAGTATTGTTTATAAGTATTCCCGTGTTCTAATATTCAGGATATGTGGAAGTATGAACTTTGAGGGCAAAGTTCTTTTAAGGGGGGTAGATTGAAATACCCCAAACCTTAATATATTGTTTAAACACTTAAATATGGTGTATTAAGACTAAAAAGAGTCTTAGAAACATTAGAAAACAAGTTCAAACAAAAGAAAACACAAAATGTGCTTTAAAGTTAATAAGAGCCAAAATGTGCTCTAAGCTTGGGATAAACTTGGTTAAGACCTAATGAACTTACCAAGACCTCATTTATACATTAATGAACATGTTAAACCAATTACCAAAGAAAACCAAGCTTGAAAACAAGTTTAAACACAAAATGTGCTTTAAGGAGTCTTAAAGCACATTTTTGAAAAATTGTCTTGTAAATGAGTTTTGAGTGGCTAGATGTCCATCATTACTCTTAAATATATATGTGTACTATATAATATCACATTTGGGTGTCTATATTAATGGGAAATCAAAAATTTCACTTCTATGTGCCTTGTTTATGAATAGTAACTTTTATAAGCTATTTTGTAACATATGTTTGTATAAGTAATTAAATTGACAAACAAAGACTATATTACCCTCCTACTACTATTTGGGGCCGGTTTTTAAGGTTGGTGACACACCACCCTTGTTAGCTTGTTAAGAAAATAAGTAAACTACTTAAGTACCCTTTTTACTTTACAAAGTATAAATATCTTCATAAAGCAAATTCTATCCCATTCTCTCATTTCTTTCCTTGCTCACACGGTTTCCCACCTCTCTTCTTCCTTCTTCTTGCTGTTCTCTCACGGTAATACACACACCCCCATTGAAACTCCCACTTTGATCTCTTGTAAAACCTTGCTCACTTGTCCAAATCAAAAACAAACACCACCAATCTCTTCCTCTCATCAAGCTCTTCATTCCTATCTTCTCAAAAGTCCAAGACAACCATTTCGGTGCCATGGAGTTTCTCCATTGAAGGAGCTTGAGCTTGTATTTTTACATATTGTTACTCTCCTTGACTTCTAGGTAAGGAATCTCAAATAAAAATTTCATTTCCTCCTTGTTTTTGTCATGTCCGAAAATATATATTGAAGGAGCTTTTTATGTGACTTTGTTCTAGCTTTATTCCAACTCTTCATGGACTAGGTGGAGTCCTCTCTTGCTACATATTCAAACTCTCTTCAAAGAGCAAGGTAAAACAACTACATTAATGTTTTTGAAACAATGTAAAACTAGGGTTTACAATGAGATGGAGCTTATAGCTTGAATACTCATTATAATGTTTGTATATTGTTTAGAACTTGTCAAGGAATCAAGTACTCTATCGGTTTTCTAAAGGAAACAAGAAAGAAGTTATTTTGCAAAAGAGGTAAATCTACTAACCTAATGTTGTTTTAAATGCCTTAGGAGAAATGAGCTTTAAATGCTTATTAAAACTACCTAAAGAGCCAATGGTGAACGACTTAGTAAAGTGTTCTCAAGAGTTAGTAAAAGGCATATGTTGTTGAGTGTATTTGCAGGTTAAAGGCAAATATATTGTGGAAATTCAGTGTTTATGATTTGTGCACCTTAAGGGCCTAAGAGCCATGTCATTTAAGGGCCTAAGTGCCATGCAATTTAAATTGTGCACTATATTGTGATGTAGTGCTTTGTGAGTGAAGTGAAGTTTGTGTATAATAAGTGCTTGATGGATTTTAGAGTTCTTGGTTGTTTATTGGTAAAAACAATGTGTTTTAGTTTAGTAATGTTCTAGGAGAACCTATGTCGAAATTTGGGTAACAAATGTGAAGTTCTAAGTGTTAAAATGAGTTTGATAAGTTAAGGAGTATTTAAAATGGTTAAGTGTTGTTCTTGTGTAGGAAACATGCATTAAGGTGATTTAAGATGTAACAAGGACTTAGGCATGAGCTTGAGATTTTAGTATGTACCAAAGTCATTTTGGGACTTAGGTAAATACCTAGGCAAACTTTGGTAAAATGAGGAGAAGTGTACACTAGGAAAAGATTTTTCAAGAAGGATATAAGTAATTAGTTGTGAGAGATGATGCTTGGGAGATGATATTAAAATAAGGAGGAAGCTTTTGGTATAGTGGTCATCTTAGGTGTAAAACACCATTTGAAAAACTAGGAGAAAACATTGTAAGTGTTAGGAATTTTGTGAAGAAATGGGTAAAGGCTTAAGGAATTTTACAAGGAAATGAGTGAGTATTGAGGAGTTTAAAAATGAGTTAGAACTTTAGTTAAATGGATGTTATTTGAAGTATTTAGTGTGCCACAAGGTGTTACAACACATTGGGTGACTTAAGGAAAAATTAGGAACAATTTGGAGAATTCCTAGGAAGTTCCTGCAGTGGACCGACCCGGGGGACCGACCCTGGCAAGGTCGGTCGGAATGTAAAGGGCAGGTCAAAAATGGTTCTGTTAGTGACCGACCCAGGGGACCGACCCTGTCTGGGTCGGTCGGATAGGAAAGAAAGACGGTAAATGTCTCTGAAGAGACCGACCCAAGGGTAGGGTCGGTCGGTAAGGTCGGTCGGACCAAAACTTGTAAAAAAAAAAAAAAACAGAAAAGAATGTGACTTATGTAGTTAACCCTAGGGTGTATAATGAATGTAACCTAGGGTAAGATAGACATTAAAACATGTCATACAATTATGTTAAACACTTAGTAAATTTGGAGGTTAAGTAAGTTAATTAACCGACGTTCTTGAATTATGTATAGGAGTGACCTACGGAGGAAACCAAACGAGGCAAGGACCAAGGTATGGTTTTCTTGCAGTCTGTTGTCTAGCGGTTTACACCGGTTTGTGTGTTGTATGTTTTTCTGTGTGTTTACAACGTTATAAGATTTAAACATGTAATGAGTTTACAGTTGTTCATATTATTGTGATGTGATGTTGTGACTCATTTCCCTTGTGTGTGTCTAACATGACTTACCACCTATTGTGTGTTGGTTGTTAAGTTCCACTATGAACTTCTAACAAGTGTTAACTGGGAAGTGAGGAATCCGGTTGTCCGGTCATGCAAGTAAGTTAAGAGTAGATATCTGAATCAGATTCGACTCTTATGTTGTTAAGATTGTCCTCCTTAATTTGGCGTTCGATCTCCCACTAGCTTCTTCCAAAGCTTACCTATTCTGACTTATGATCGGTTTAGTGGGAACCTGTGTTTGTGTGGTGTGTTCGGGTCACTAAATCCGAACCATCTGTGACTTAAGTTACTCGTTCGTCTAACAGAACGGTAATGAGTGTGTTTAACGAGCTTAACATGAGGGTGAACCACTCTCTAGGCTCTTATGTTATTTGACCCTTGTGGTTTGTTATTGTGGGACAAAGATCCACCGTGTGTGTGTTAATGAGCTGTGCACTATTGATGCTATGCTCCATGTTATGTTATGTTATGTATGTAAATGAATGCCATGTTATCATGACAATTAGCTGCGCGTATCCCGGTAGCCGATGGGCTGCGCGTTAGCCATACCAGCCAAGGGTTGCTGACCCCTCGGGGGATCCATATTTCTTATACTGCAGGATGAGGATCGAAGAAGCGGAGTGGCTTTAGATCCTAGGATGTGATTACTTTTGTATACTCTTGGATGTTGGCCCGGGATGCGCCTGTGCTCCTGTGGCGTTGTATACTTTTGGTTGTTGCAGTTTACAGTGACGTGTTACAGTGAAGGATGTATGTAGTACTCGGTATTGTATGTAATGTATTTATGTTTTCGTTTTATGCTCGGGAGTCTGATCATCAGACCGGTACAATTGTATTTATTCTGCCTTGTCAACCACGTGGGTGGTTGACGGCGTTGTAGCACCGAAGCGTTAGTTACTGTTTAGTTATTTATTTCCGCTGCGATTTCATTTAGTATCATGTGCGTATTAGGGGTGTTACATGCAGAGGATGGCTGCCTGAGGTTCAGAGACCGAGTTTGTGTGCCGGCAGACGACGCCTTGAGGCGTGAGATCATGCAGGAGGCTCATGGAGCTCCTTACTCGGTACACCCAGGAGGGGTGAAGATGTACCGGGATCTGCGGGAGACATTCTGGTGGAGCAACATGAAGAGGGATATTTCTGACTTTGTATCCAGATGTTGGACCTGTCAGCAGGTCAAAGCTGAGCATCAGAGACCAGCTGGTTTGCTTCAGCCTCTTCCCGTTCCGGAGTGGAAATGGGAGAGCGTCGAGATGGATTTTGTCATGGGACTGCCTAAGACTCCGAGGGGTTTTGATGCAGTTTGGGTCATTGTGGACCGGCTCACGAAGAGCGCTCACTTCCTACCTGTCAGGAAGACCTTCAGTTTGCACCATTTAGCCTAGTTGTACATGGATGAGATTGTGCGTCTACATGGGGTTCCTGCTTCGATTGTGTCTGACAGAGATCCGAGGTTTGTGTCCAGATTCTGTCAGAGTTTGCATCAGGCTTTGGGGACGAAGTTGTCTTTCAGTTCAGCTTACCATCCTCAGTCAGACGGGCAGACAGAGAGGACGAATCAGGTCCTAGAGGACATGCTCAGGGCATGTGTACTCGACTTTGGGGGCAGCTGGGATCAGCACGTTGCATTGATCGAGTTCGCTTATAATAATAGTTTCCAGACCAGTATCGGGATGGCTCCGTTCGAGGCCTTGTATGGCAGGAGGTGCAGATCACCCATCTGTTGGGATGATCTGAAGGAGAGAGCTGTGATTGGTCCAGACTTGGTTCAGGATGTTGTGGGCAAAATTCAGTCTATCAGGGAGCGTTTGCTAGTGGCTCAGAGTCGCCAGAAGAGCTACGCCGATCAGAGGAGACGACCTCTAGAGTTTGAGGTGGGCGACCATGTGTATTTGAAAGTTTCTCCTGTGCGAGGAGTTGTTCGGTTTGGGAAGAGAGGCAAGCTTAGCCCTCGTTTTGTGGGTCCTTTTGAGATCCTAGAGAGGATCGGACCGGTTGCCTATCGTTTGGCTCTGCCTCCGTCGTTAGCAGCAGTGCACAGTGTTTTCCATGTTTCGATGCTGAGGAAGTATACTCCGGACCCATCTCATGTGACCGACTTCAGTCCGCTTCAGTTGAGGGAGGACTTCACGTTTGAGGCAGTTCCTTCGAGGATCCTAGCTCAGGACGTTCGTAAGCTCAGAAGTAAGACCATGCCCTTGGTGAAGGTGCAGTGGTCGGGTCAGTCCGAGGAAGAGGCGACCTGGGAGGTCGAAAGCGAAGTTCGTTCTAAGTTGCCCACCCTCTTCGAGCAGTAGGTATGTTTTAATTTCGAGGACGAAATTCTTTTAAGGGGGAGGTGATGTTATAACCCAAGATTTGGTTATATTTTATTTCGTTACTATGGTTCATTAAGATGGTCCATTCTGAATTTAGGACACGGGAGTCCTTATTAAAGAAGTTGGGGACGAAGAGGTCTTTTCCCCCATCCGTTTTATTTTCTGGTGAGTTAACCTCACATTAATCTCTTAAACCTATTTTATTTCTTTCTTCTTAATTACCCTCTCTTCTAAACACGTTCTCACGATCGTTCACGCTCCTCTCTTCATTATTCTCTCTCTTCTCTCTCAAAGCCGTTCTTTCTCTCGATCAGTCAAGCCTCATTATTCTGCTGTCAAGTTTCCTCTGCAGATTGCCAGTCCTTGCGAATTGTTGGTTTCTTCGAGGTAGGGTTGTCAGTTTGCGCTCTCTTGATTCTTCGGTTCCTGAGTTTTCCCTTTTTCTGATTACCTTCTGCAACTTGAATTGTGATTCAGAGTGGACTCTTGCATCTTTGTTAATTCTCTTCTACTGTGGGCGTCGTCCGCGAATCCGTTGTCCTACTGTCAGAATTCAGGTGAGAATAGTATTCCCGTTCAGGTTACAGTTTCAGTTTCGGGGTTTTGGTTGCGTTTCTGATTTGGGATTGCAATTGTATTCAGTTAGAGGGTTGGCATTGCTTTCCGGTCTGCGTTTGGGGTATCTGCTTGGATTCGAGCTCTGCTGTTCAGATTGTGACTCGTCTCTGCTGTATTTGAGGTAGGTGGCTTTCGGATTCGATCTGTGTGTTCAGCCTTGGGGAGTTTGGATTCTACCAGTTATTTCAATGATTTGATCCTGTGTTGGTGTGTGTCTTATGTCTGTTTAATGCCTTTTCAATGGATTAAACCCCCAAGGTTGTTTTGCAAATGTGTGTGTTGGTTTGGATTGGTTTTTGTGCCTCTGTTCGTTTGAATTCGCTTCTGATTTCTGAGGTTTTCGGCATGTCCGAACTTCCGTCCGAGCTTTGAAGTTCGGACATGCCCTTCTGCGCTTAATCTTTTGAAGATCTTCGCTGTGTCCGAACTTCCGTCCGAGCTTTGAAGTTCGGACACAGCCTTCTGCATTCTCTGATTTTGGCTTCGAATTGTGTCCGAACATTGGATGTCCGGACACAAGTTCGGACTCTCCACGTTCTGTTTTCCGAAGGATGTCCGAACATCCGTCCGAACTTGGATGTTCGGACACATCTGACTCTCCATCTGTTTTAAGGTTCGACTTGTGTCCGAACTTTGTGTCCGGACACAAGTTCGGACATCTGTCTGATTTTGCCTTCTGAGTCCCGACTTGTGTCCGAACATTGATGTCCGGACACAAGTTCGGACAGGCTACTGTTTTGACCATAACTTGCTCGTTTGAGCTCCGTTTTGACTTCCGTTTGCGGGGTTGAATTCCCCTTCTGATTTCCAAGCTATCTATGAGCTTTCTGGTGCCTTTGGTGCACATATGCTTATCTGTATTTAAGCTTCTATTTTGGGACCTAGTTATCTCTGTGTCTGAGCCTTTGGATGGCTGGTTTCGTTGTCTAATACTCCGTATTTTTACGTTTGCAGATTTCATGACATAACGTTCCGGTTTATGTCATTACTTATGTTTGTGGGATGCTTTGTTTAGTTGATGGGACGTTCGAGGTATTTAAATAAAAGACAGGGGCAAGGAGGTCGTTTCCCTTTCTTTTATTTTGGTAAGTCATTAATAAAGAATATAGAGTCCATTATGTTATTTCCTCGCTCAGTTTTTCCCGATCAGTTTCAAGACGTGGTGTGTTCTCCTCGCGACAGTTTTCAGCATCCCTCTCCTCTCCTTCTCCTTTGAGTGCTAATTCCTGGTGCATTGCTGGTGCGTCTGAGATCGAATTCCGGTTCTGTGTGATTGCTCTTCCTCTGCGGTGGTTCAGGTTTGGTTTCCCTTTCGGTTTTGGGGTGTTCGCTTCTGTTTTGAGAGAGGCAGTGTTCTGATTGATTGGATTGTTGCTGGCTGAATTCAGTGTTGTCTGGTGCATTTCCTCTGCTGCGTTCTGTGCGTTGAGTTGCTGGTAACGTCTGGCCGGATTCTGCGCTTCGAATTCAGGTAAGTGGGGGATGGAATCGGGGTGGTTTGCTCACCCTCGGGGATCGTTTTAATATCTGTTTCGTATCCGATTTCGTGTGTTGCCTGGGTGTTTTCTCATTGGTTTTGCGTTGTTAATCGTTTGGCTAAGCCCCCGAGGGTACTGATTTACCGTTCTGTGAGTTTTGTGTGAGTTATGGTGATTTTTTTGGCTGATTTATGCTCGTCTGATCGCTCTGGATTTCGCCAGTTTCGCGCTGTCCGAACGTCTGTCCGAACTTGTAAGTTCGGACAGTGCATCGGGCGCGTTTTGTTTTTGAAGGTTTTGAAGTGTCCGAACATCGGTCCGAACTTCAAAGTTCGGACCTGACGTGAGGATGAATTTTTCGTAAAGTTTCGACGTGTGTCCGAACTTGCAAGGTCGGACGCAAGTTCGGACACGAAGATGGTTCCGGCTTTTAACTCTCGACTTACGTCCGAACTTCGACGTTCGGACGTAAGTTCGGACATTTGTATCTCCGCGACCTCTGATTCTCGGCCTCTGTCCGAACTTGCAAGGTCGGACGCAAGTTCGGACATGCCACTGTTTTGAGCGTAACTCCTTCGTATTAGCTCTGTTTTGAGTTCCGTTTGCGGGGTTGGATTCCCCTATCTGTGTACAAGCTTCTTATGCTGTTTATATGCATTTTTATGCACTTAAGATCTGTTTTATGAGCTTTTGGTTTTGGGACCTAGTTACTTTGCTTCTGAGCCTTGGATAGTCGGGTCGGGCTGTCCCGTAGCATGCTGCGCAGGAATTCCTTCTGTTTATACTCCTTAGGGTCTCCCTTAGGACGTTATTTGACCGACGGGTCTGTTAGCTGTCTCTACGGCTTCTGTTGTGGGATCCTCGGATCCATAGGACCTTATGTGAGTCCTTCTGTTGTGTTAGCTGGCTACTAGTGTCCCATTCTTCTGTTTCTGATCTGAAGGTCCGACTGTGTTTTGAAGTGATATCCCGTTCTGCTCTGCCGCTGTTTTGTGGTTTCATTCTGTCTATTTATATTGACTCCGCTATCCTCTCTGTTTATAAGTATTCTTCTGCTTCTGTTTTGAGTGGGCTTCCTTGAGGAAGTCTTCTGCTTGCTGGGCTGTTTAGCTCACCCCTTTACTTTGCTGCAGATTGAGCTCGTGGGATCTTCTCTTCTCGTCCCCTCCTGGAGCTTCGTTATTTTTATGTGTCTTTAGACCTTATTTGCTTGCGCTTTGGACGCTTTAGTACTTTGTGTAGCCTTCGGGCCTCTCTCTTTGTATTTGACTTATAAGCTTTTGGATCTTGTAAACTCTTTGGTATTTATACAAGTTTCTTATTCGGTTTTGGGATTCGTTTGCTTAGAGCCTTGCGACGTTTGGTAGTAGACTCGCGGCGTGTAACGGCCCTAACTCTCAGGCCGGTTTTGGGGTCGTTACATTTAAAGCCCAATATCACACTACACGCCCATAGAGGATCCCGTATTTACTGGATACCCATACATGGCACAACGTAGTCAGTGAATAATTTGGACTTTAGACACACCTGACTGTGTAGATGACGAGAGACCTGCTCCCATGCAGTACTTCCCCAAGTTTCCCGAAAAGTGAGAGTGTTGTTGGATCATCACTGGTTGTGGTGTATGTTTCCTTATCAATTCAGGTATCCTGACCTTTCGAACTTACTCACTCGATGAGGGGCCTTCTTTATAACGTGCCCTGCAAGAGCATAGCAGAGAAAAACCCCGAAAGATGACAGTGAAGGGACGATGGTTCCCCTAGTGAGGCAGAATCATAATTGACCTGGAAAGTGATTATCCCAACATTAACACTTACAGCTCCACAGCAAACATAGCCACGATTTCTTTTATGCTATACATGTTTGCAAACCACTATTTCCAACTAATCTTTTTAAAACATTCAAAATTCTCTTTTGCATATCTCTTAATAAAGCTGTTTTACGAACTCATTTAATTTAGAATCCCATCTAAATTTTACTCATGAACATTGGGGGTTTTAAAACTTGTCATGTCATCTTTCAAAACTTTATTTCACTAAAATGTTATTTCCAAAACAATTTTTCAAAAAATAGATTTCGAAAACCAACTTTCTACAAATGAATTTTGATCAACATTTTTCACCAAACTTTAACACTAGAATTCAAAAACAGTTTTCAAAGTTGATTTGCACAAGCGTATTTCAAAATAAATGATTTAGTTCCCATGTTGTGATCCGCTATTTTTGAAGTTCAATCCACCTTCAAGAGTAGCTGAAATACCCCAAACTAATAAAACATTGATTAAACATCTAATCAATTAAATTAAGGCCAAAACATGCCTTAAAAATAAATTAAACACAACAATGTTTAACAGAAAGCAAGAATTCCACCCTTTGACCTTTTAGGGTGCACTAGTAGAAAAAAGATTTTATAACACGCTTATAACACGGTTATAATGTTGCAGTGTTATAAAATCTTTTACAACACGATTATAAATATTAACCGTGTTAAAATATGTAAGGAAAATAATATAACACTAAATAAATAACTTTATAACATGGTTGTTTGTTACGCGTGTTATAAGTTTAAGTTATATAACACGGTTCTTTGTTACCCGTGTTGTATAAATGTTTTGGAAATAAATAAAATTTTGTGTACGTTTTACAACACGGTTTTAGTCTAACCCGTGTTATATTGTGACTCATATAACACCATTAGTGATAACCGTGTTATAAAGGGTTTCTATAACTTTCACCACACCTGCTCTTTCCCCCGCAAACCCCGCGAATATCCTCATTTGGTCTTGCTCTCTACTCTCTCGGCTCCTGTAAATTCGCCACCGCATTCACCACCGTGTCACTACCATCACCTCTGACGTCGCTGCGACCGCCACCACCAACATCTTCTCGCCGCACTCCAGCATCTGCCTGCAGTTTATCACCTTCTTCCTCCTACGGCTGCTTCTGGGCTACACCTTGGCTGAGACTTGCAAATCGTGGCTGTGACCATGGCTACTTCTGAGTTTTCACCTAGGTAATTCTTCTCATCTTCTAAAATCACCATGTTTCATTTATGAGTTTTGGAGTCAGGGCTTTTAATTTGGGTTTAAGAGTACGGGAATGGGGGACGAATAAAACTAGCCCTTCTCCCAATGTCGCTGATTTTTGATTCTTTAATGTGAACGCTATTGCTTCCCTGTAATTTCTATGTTGTTAAAACCAGTACAATCTTGCTCTGAATTGATTTGTTGTTGCATTCGTTCTGCCTCAGCTATAAGCCACGATATAGCAAAGTGTTGTAACAGCAACTGTTGCGCTCCATAAAGGCCTTTTATAGTGTTTTCTACCTTGAGCCTTGCCGTTACTTCATCTATTTTAATTATGATTTAAGCCTGTTACAACCCGGAAAATTATGTGTTACTACGTTTATATGATGCATTCACACCCTCCTGCCATTATTATGCAATTTTTTGCTCCAATCGGTGCTGATGTTATAAAGCCTGTTCCGATAAATCCTCTAATCATAACCCTTGCTTCGTTTGACACCAGTTATTGCCTCTACATGACCTAATTTTGCCCAAAACATAGGCATTAAGTTCCAGTTGATTAAGCCTGGTATAAAAGACAGTAGTTAAGCCAATTTCGCTACTAAAAATAGCAGCCTTTTACCTTTGAAAAATGCTTTGTTATCTTCAACAGTCATACTCTTGTCTATAAACCAATTTATATTAGGTTTCCTGTTCTGCTATCATTTTATACTATGCCTTAAAGACAGTTTAGAGGATCTATCTTTTGCATTATTTCAACAAAAACACAAGTTCTACTGATATAAATGGTGTATTTCAGTTTGCTAGTCTCTGCCACTACATGTGGATTTGTTTCAACAAAGAAATTTGATGCTCTATCAATGTATTTTACTGCGTTATGTTTTGTCAAGCTTTCCTAATAGCATGAATAATTACTCTTTCAAGTATCTCTCTGCAAAGTTTATGATATAATGGTTGGTTTGTTGTTTAAAATCTGCTCTTTATAATCTTCATAAGTAGATTGGTTTAGCGGGTTTCTCCTCGAAAATACACCGTCTTTACTTCAATTTTTCTCTTCTGTCTGATCTGCACAAAATGATTGTGTTGCAACTAGCATGGCTTGTGATTGTTATGGAAGTTGAGAAGGCATCAACACAACAACCACTATATAAAACATTCTGCCTTTTACATTTTGTTGTTATCTTTTAAAATCTTTAGTCTGTTAGTATTCAAGTACTTAAATTCTCCCAATATGTTACTGCTTCCTATTGTCTTAGATAAATGTACATCTCTTATTCAATAATCTAGGAAATTAAAAAAAGGGGGGGCGCATATGTAACTTGAATGCTTAGTTTATCTCTTGCTACCAGCTTTCGCCAATATAAATCCGGTTTTTACTTGAGATTCTTGTTTTGTTTTCTATTCTTTGATCAAATCTAAGGATAAGAGAGGCATGCATGAATTGAGCATTTACCTTGTTTTTTACATGAGGATTTTTATAGCTTTGCCTGGAATCGGAGATAGGATTCTAGTATGAGTATTCTTGCTTAGTTTAAACTGATTTCACCTCTGGTTTGCTGATTCCAGCAATCCAAACCAATTGAATGAAGCCTCATTCTTTATCTGTTTTGTTGATTCCTCTGTTTAACATGTATGAAGCAGATTGTGCTTCGCTTTGATAAAACATGGTTCGTGTCTAAGTTAAGTGTTGTCATACCAGTGTCTTATCTGCTTTAGATGTTTGTTGATTCTACTATACTTTAAGATTTGTCCAGCTCTTACGTAGGTTGACAACTGTTGCTCCAATTATTGAACTATTATACAACAGTACTAAAGCTCCATTTCTGCACCTACTTATGGTCTATTTTGAACTAAAATAACTAGTACAAATGAATGCTTTTATTGCTGCTGTTAAAAACCGTGAATGTACAATCTGTTCATTGAGGAGGCAAGGTCTAGAGACTTTCAGATACTTTACATAAAAGTGATGGATATATAACTGTCAAAAACCTAGTCCTTTGGCAGAAATGGCTTTTCAGTTTTCATTTATGAATCTGCTCATCCGTGTCAGCTGCTTGGCTTTAATTTTTTCATCGAGTTATCTGTAACAGAAAACATCTCAAGTCAATTATATGTAAATATGCTGGAAAAGTCAGAAGGATATGATATAGATGGATATGTCAGAGCCAAAATGAGCAGAACTTGTAGATGGTGCTGTCAGGACAATATATTCTTGATACTCCAGTTCAGATTTTTAGAAGATTCTAATAATTATGTCAACACAAAATGAATTTTCTTAACGATAACATATGATAGAAGGTCTGAGAATTGGTCACTCGAGCGGAAAAGCTTGAATAGTAGCTTGAAAATATCAGAAACTAGAAAGATAAAAGGTGAACATAAAGACCAAAGTGCAGTGATCTATAAAAACTTTGACAGTTCTTCGGGAGTGTTTTCCGCACTGGTTTTCTGCACTTTATCTTTCTAAGTGTTTTCCGCTGAACTTAGACAGTACTTAGATCTGCTGCTACTTACTTTCAGTTGTCTAATTAAATCCAATTTTGACGAACTTTGTACTCAATTTTTGCCTTTGGTTTATACTGCTACTATACATACTTACTTTTCGTTGTCTGAATGCAATTTGCTTAAGTTTTAGTCTCTATTTGCTTCTGGCTTTTGCTACTTAAATAAACACTTTTTCAGTAGTTTGTCACTTTAAATAAAGAAATGTAAGGGTTCTAAATGCAATTTACTTATTCGCTCTTCTCTTCTCTAATTCTTTTTCACCATTTCATTACTATCTAAATGCAATTTACTTATAAAACAGTTTTTCATTTGTTTTTACAGCTTTTATTGTCAGTGAAGACATTCAAAGGATAGTTGCTTCTGAAACTGGAAGTGATAAAACAATCTCATCATTTACTATACCAAGTACTCGAGTCCGTGCAACTGAGTCCCCACTTTCCAAGTGAGAGTGTGACCATGAAGATTCTAATGGTAATTTGATAGTTAAGCTTTTTTTTCCTTAGTATTTTTTTTGACGTATCATCTGACCATGATTTGTAAACACTGTCATTTGTAGTATCACCTGTATTGCTAGAGGTCAATACAAGTGTTGTTGTGTTAGTTGCCATTTATATTAGCGGCTCGGGTATCTTTAACCCTTGATTATCACATGGATAGGCTGTTAGCTCAGTTTTGCTGCCCACTGTTTGATGGCTGTTTTTAGATTTAAGGAAATGAATATAGTACTAGCCGTTGTTGCTGTTAAATTTTGCCCAGATTCTACCCAATTTTACACTATCTATGTGACAACCTGAATCAAATTTATACATTATTTTGTGTCATTATTATTGCAACCTGAAACTTGCAATTTACGCTCAGTTATGCTTTATAGGTGTATTTTATATATATTATTAGCACTTTTGTTGCTCATTTCTCCACTTCGGTTAGTTTTCCTCTAGTTTATGTTTTATTATTTATCTCACAAATTTATTGTTTTAACATGAGGAAAACCAAGCTGGGAGTAAAGTAGACGAAAAGACGAACGCATAGACGCAAACGGCTCAGAAAACGGAGTCCAAACGAAGAATCTAGAGCCGGTCAAAATTCATAGAAGAAATAAGCCTGTACGTCGTGAAAACAGGCGGACAAGAGACAAGTGCAACCGCCCAAAATGGGGCGGACACTCACACTTGCAACCGCCCATAAAGAGGCGGACAAGAGTAAGGCACAACCGCCTGATATGGGGCGGACAGCACACATAGCCACCGCCTGTTATGTGGCGGACACAACATGAAGAACCGCCTGTTCTTGGGCGGACTCGACACACAATAACCGCCTAATATGGGGCGGACATACATAACGCAACCGCCTGTTACAAGGCAGAAACCAGGCGGTCGTGACTAAAATCAACGCCGCGACTAGTTTTCTTCTTCACGTCGTCGTCGTCTGCAACTTGAATCGCCTTATCTATCTACTCCGAGCACCGCCTACCTTAATTCGCTCACGCATTTCGGCTCAGTCCCCTGCAATAAATGAAGCAATCAATGAAGCAATCAACTGCAATTAATTCCTCCGCTCCAGACGTCCTCTTCCCTTCCTCTATAAATAACCATTCACTGCAACCTTGTACGAGTGCACGGAGAAAACCAGAAAATCACTCACACTCACCTCATCTCATTCTCTTTCAGTAAATCACTCCCGTACATCATTACACTCCATTCAGTCCCCAGATCTGTAACTCTCTAATTCACCCACCTCACTTACAATAACCTACGTACATGTTTCACTCTTCGTTCTCTTCATTTCTCCATTCACTATTCACGTCTCCGTGCTATTATTACGTCCAACCTCTGTCTGACTTATTACCAGTTAATATGTCAGGCTAAGGAGGATTTGCTCCGGGTAAGGGTTTAAATTATGGTTTGTTAGCTGTGTAATATATTTCTACCGGTTAAAATAAATTCAGTTTGTTACGATTAAAGTTTTGTTTCTCTCCCTTTTTAATAAATTTCATCGGTTTATTAAAAAGCCTTACTAAGTCTGTTTTTAATTTCATCGGTTAGAAACAGACGGGTTAATTAAGCCGTAAAACTGTAAGAACTTATTTTCATCGTTTAAGTTAATACATGTTGCAAGAATAAAATTCCTCACGCTCCTCTGCCGTTTACACGCTTTTTGCTTGAGTTTTCATCGGACCTTGCATTACAGGTAAATGAGTTCTTATGAGTTTTCATCGGACCTTAAGAAATTAACAGGAATCTTGCCAAACTATTTTATTAAACCGGTAGAGATAACGCAATTAATCAGATCATAATAACCTGAACCCGGAGTTCCATTTAATTCATCTGCACTCAGTTTTCTAATCTGCTTAATATTTTCTCTAAAACAAGTCAATTAACTTCCCCCCTTTTGTGACAAGCTTAGGAACTATTTTATCTCGCTATAAGTCCCACGGTTTCACCCCGGCCGCTTCTGTCTTCTATACTACTGCGACCGGGTTTTATTTGCAGCCCGACGGATATTTTGAGTATTAATTTCTTTCTTTTATCAATTTCACCAGTGCTAATAACTCACGATAAATCCACTCTGCAAAATGGCGCCGTTGTCGGGGACTTGATTTAATCTAGTCCCTAAGCCCCGGTTAATTCACCTGTTATATTATAATAATCTGTCAATACTATCTTGTTAATAACCTGACTTGGACATCGGACTCCTGATCTGACTTGGACATTTGACTTCGGACTTTGGACATCTAACTCCTGACATCTTAATTTTATTGTCATTTCGTTCCATTGTCATTTCTTTCCATTGTCATTTCAATTTTCTGTTATTTCTTTCCATTGTCCCTAACTACTAACTTTAAATTTCTGTCTACTAATTCCTAACATTTTTATTATTCTAACCCATAACAAGTTTCTTTTCTCTGTTTTGAGTGGTGAATGCCTTTTACCAGGTCACACAGCTACCCAGAAAATATTAATAATCACACGGTTGGTTATAATCCAGAGATCGAGAGAACCTTTCTGCGTACCCTAAGGCAGAGACGAACTCAACGAAATACCACCACAGTGATAGATTCTGACCCGGAAGCTAACATGGCAGCTACACCAGCAACGGTTCGAAATATCAACAGGCCGTCTAACCAAGGACAACAGCCTGCTATCATCCTTCCTCACCTCAGCCCATCTGAATACGATGAGTGGCAGAAGCTGAAGCCATATCATCAGATTCGATGTGTAAAGGAGTTGGGCATGTTTGATGGCACCAGTCCGGACGAAGCCCTGTTACATGTTACAAAATTCTTGCAACATGCCAACAGTCTTACTGCGACCGACGCAGTACTCCAGTATGCAAGATTGTCATTATTCCCTCACAGCGTGACGGGAAACGCGAGCAAGTGGTATCATAGCCTAACACCAAGTACCATCGGTACATGGGACGACATGGCCACCAAGTTCTACGACAAATTCCTACCCCCGAGCCGAACATTAGAGATGATTGCTGAAATTTATAATTTCAAGCAACCTGGGTCGGAGAATATTTGTGAAACTTGGGACCGCTTCAAAGGTCTACTACTTACTTGTCCTCACCATGGTCTGACGAAAGAACAAGTATCACAATTGTTTACAAGGGCTTGATCGGTCCGTGCAGAACAATGGTGTTATCTTCGTTAGGGGCTGACATTCTGAAAAAGCCAGGAGCACAATTTCTGAACAGCATGGAATCTCTCTGTGAGGAAATCAGAGACTGGGCCTCCGGTGGATCAAGGAGCGGTACTCCAGGACTATATCATGTTGGGGAGAGTGATAACAAGTTCGACCAATTGATGAAAAGCCATGAGCAACTCATGGAAAGCAATGCTCAGCAGGCAACAAAAGTCAGTACTCTACAAAAAGTGGTTGAGCAGATGGCTATGAATTCCTTCCCCCAGCAAGCTAAGTCGATGATTTCCCGAACACCTACTACCCCTCCAGGCTATGCTCCTCTATCCCAACCATCTCCAACTAATTCTTGTACGCAATGTGGCGGGCCTCATGACTATGAACAATGCCCCCAACTACAAGAATTAAAAGCAGCGGAGGAGGCAAACTACATCACCAACAATCAAGGGTACAGACAACCTTGGCAACGTAACATGCAATCCAACCTTCGCTACTCAAACACAGAAAATATCCAAAACCCACATACCCTACAAACATCCCAAAACTACAGACCTCAGTCCAATTTCCAAGGAGGCCAAAGGCAATATCAACAACAGCCTTATGGCAATGAAGCTTCTTCGAGTCGACCGGCTCCACCTCCTTCGAATCCTGAGTCTGAAATGTCTCAAATGCAAGAGATGTTCAAGGTTATGATGGGTAAATCCAGAGATACGCAAGAAGAGGTCCGCTTGCGCAAGGACCAAAAAGCCTTGCAATCTCAGATCCAACAGTTACTCACTCAACAAAGGCCACCTGGTCAATTCCCTTCACAGACTAACCCCAATCCAAAGGAACAAGCGAATTCAATCCTTATAGACGATGGCACATTTCAATCAACAAACTTGTGTGCAGTCTCATTAAGGAGTGGAAGGGAACTTGCCGCCAGCAAAGGAAAAGAAAAAGAAAATCATGAAGATGCCTATATCAATGTTGAAGAAACCATCAAACCAACTTCACCTCCCTCAGAAATCAAAGTTCCTACTCCTGCTACTCCACCTCCACCTCGAGTTGCAATCGACATCCCAACTTCCACTCATAAAAACAGTGAACTCCCGTTCCCAAACAGAATGAAAAAGAAACACCTAGATGAGCAGTTCTCCAAATTCTTGAGCATTTTCAAGAAACTGACCTCGACATACCTATATGATGCTTTGCAAGAGATGCCTAATTACGCCAAATTTCTAAAGGATCTCTTGACAAAGAAGAAAAAGAAACCTGGAAAGAACAGTGCACCTCACGGAGGAATGCTCGGCCCTTCTTCGAGCACTCCCCCCAAACAAACAGATCCGGGAAATCCCGTGATCCCGTGCTTTATAGGTGGGGTGGACTGTGGAAGCGGTCTATGCGACCTAGGAGCCAGCATTAATATCATGCCCGGCGCCACCTTCTTGAAAGTAAAAGGAGGAGAAATGCTACCGGTTCCTTTCAAACTCCAACTAGCAGACAGATCAGAGATCAAGCCTATGGGTATAGTCCGAGATCTGGTAGTTGGAGTCTCTCGCTTTATCTTTCCAGCCGACTTCGTCATCTTAGAGATGGACGACGATGTCGAGGTTCCCCTGATTCTCGGTCGACCGTTTCTAAGTACCGCCAAAGCCATCATTGATGTCCACGACGGAAAAATCACTCTACGGTACGAGGATGAAACGATCGAATTCGACATGCAGAAAATGATGAAGAAAAGCTCAAATTTTTCTCCTCATGCTAAGAAAGTAGGAACCACAGATGATGAGGAGGAAGATGGCGATTTTTCTACAGATGAGGATATGTATTCCCTATCTTCCATCCAGAAAGCTGAATCACTAGAGCAAGTATTATTTACTTCTCTAGAAGAAAAGATAGAGGATCCGGAAGTTGACGCCATGCTGGCGTATATGGAAAAAGGAAAAACTAGTTATCATGCTTACCGACCACAAATCGAAGAACTCGACAGAAAACCTCAAAAATCAATTCCATCAATAGAACAACCACCAGAGCTCGAGCTTAAAGAGCTACCTTCTAAACTCAAGTATGCCTTCTTAGCTGAAAATGACCATTTACCTGTCATCATTTCCTCTTCTCTGAATTCCGGAGAGGAAACAAGGCTACTCGAGGTATTGAAGAAACACAGGACAGCGATCGGGTGGACTATCGCTGATATAAAAGGAATTGACCCCTCCTATTGCACGCACCATATCTATATGGAGGAGAACTACAAATCTGTCAGGCAACCTCAACGTCGGCTAAACCCTAACCTAAAGGAGGTAGTTCGAAGGAAGTTCTGAAACTCCTTGACGCGAACATCATATCCGATTTCTGACAGTCCATGGGTCAGTCCTGTTCAAGTTGTCCCGAAGAAGGGGGGCATCGAAGCTGTTATAATGAAGGGAGAGGCTATCCCTCAAAGAAAATCACAGGATGGCGCATGTGTATCGATTACAGGCGCTTAAATTTGGCGACTAGAAAGGATCATTTCCCTCTCCCCTTCATCAATCAGATGTTGGAACGACTAGCAGGGCAGGAGTACTACTGCTTTTTAGATGGGTTCTCAGGGTATTTTCAAATCCCAATCGCACCAGAGGACCAGGACAAGACCACCTTCACTTGTCCGTACGGTACCTTTGCATACAGACGAATGCCTTTCGGTCTATGCAATGCCCCTGCTACCTTCCAGAGATGTATGCAAGCAATATTTGCTGACTTCATCGAGCAGAGCATAGAAGTCTTCATGGATGACTTCTCGGTCTATGGCTCTAGTTTCGACAAATGCTTGGCACAACTTGATTTAATCCTAAGACGGTGTGAGGATACGAATCTCGTTTTAAACTGGGAGAAGTGTCATTTTATGGTCAAGGACGGGATCGTCCTTGGACATAAAATATCAGCAAAAGGAATAGAGGTGGATAAAGCCAAGGTAGAGGTTATCGAGAAATTACCAGCACCAACTACCGTTAAAGACATTCGAGCGTTCCTCGGGCATGCAGGTTCTATCGGCGGTTTATACACGACTTCTCAAAAATCACTAAACCATTGACCGACCTGCTACAAAAAGATGCCCCGTTTCATTTCGACGAACGGTGTTCAGCTGCTTTCAAAACTATAATTCAAAAATTGGTATCAGCACCTGTTGTCGTACCACCCGACTGGTCTCTTCCGTTTGAGATCATGTGCGATGCATGTGACTACGCCGTGGGGGCAGCTCTATGCCAGAAAAAAGAGAAAATCTTGAGAGTGATCGCTTATGCCAGCAGAACACTAAACGACGCCCAGAAAAACTATACGACCACCGAAAAAGAACTTCTGGCTATAGTTTTCTCCCTCGATAAGTTCAGATCGTACTTGTGGGGAAGCAAAGTCATCGTGCACACAGACCACTCCGCTCTTAAATATCTATTTGCAAAACAAGAAGCCAAGCCTCGCTTATTGCGCTGGATTCTTCTACTACAGGAGTTTGACATCGAAGTCAAAGACAAAAGCGGAAAATTGAATGTCGTCGCTGACCATCTCTCTCGGTTAGTAACTCCTGCAGATAGTGTGCCAATCAACGAATTCTTTCCCGACGAGACTGTTTTTTATATCACCAAAGTACAGAGCATGGTACGCGGACCTGGCCAATTATTTAGTCTCCGGAACAGTACCCTATGATCTATCTTTTTCCCAGAAGAAGAAATTTCTTTCTGATTCAAAGCATTATTTCTGGGAGGATCCGTATTTGTTCCGAGTTTGTGCTGATGGGTTGATTCGACGATGTCTCCCGGAAGATGAGGTTTCAAGCGTCATACATTTTTGTCACTCTCGGGAAGCCGGAGGTCACCATGGACCCACGAGGACCGCTGCTAAGATCCTGGCCTCAGGATTTTATTGGCCGACCCTTCATAAAAATGTGTACCAATTCTGCAAACAATGTGATAATTGTCAGAAAATGGGTAACACATCCAGGAGACATGAAATGCCACAACAGGGGATACTAGAAGTGGAGCTCTTTGATTGTTGGGGCATTGATTTTATGGGACCGTTCCCTTCCTCGCAGGGCTACCAATATGTTTTAGTGGCAGTTGATTACGTGTCGAAATGGGTAGAAGCCATACCCTGTCATCATGCTGATGCAAAGACAGTAACCAGGTTCCTCAAGAAGCACATCTTTACCCGTTTTGGCGTGCCTAGAATTATTATCAGTGATGGAGGATCTCACTTCTGCAACCGTTTATTTGAAGCGCTTATGGGTAAGTACGGGGTACGTCACAAGGTAGCTCTACCTTATCACCCCCAGACAAACGGCCAAGCAGAAGTTTCGAACCGTGAGTTAAAATGGATCCTCCAGAAGACGGTTAACTCATCACGAAAGGATTGGGCACTTAAGCTGGATGATGCGCTTTGGGCTTACCGCACTGCATTCAAGACTCCCATCGGGATGTCTCCTTTTAAGCTTGTTTATGGGAAATCATGTCACCTACCTGTAGAGCTGGAGCATAAGGCATATTGGGCAATCAAGGCCCTAAACTTCGATTTAGAAGCCGCAGGAGAAAAGCGGAAGTTTCAACTCTCTGAACTCGAGGAGTTAAGAGATCAGGCATACCGTAGTGCGACAATATACAAGGAGCGCACTAAGAAACATCATGACCAGATGATCCACAAACGCGACTTTAAGGTTGGCGACGGAGTACTGCTTTATAATTCCAGATTGAGACTATTTCCTGGAAAACTCAAGTCTCACTGGACTGGCCCATTCCAAGTTGTTGGAACCACTCCTTTTGGTGTTTACGAACTCCAGAATCAAAAAGGAGAAAACTTCAAGGTCAATGGATCACGTTTAAAAAGGTATGTCGGAATTCTTGAAAATAATAATGCTATGTTCAAAATTTCTTTCGTACATGAATACGAGGAAGCTTCCACCCCAAAGGAACAACAGACAACACCTCTACATCATAAGTTTACAAAAGTATACAAACTTCCTAACACCAGCAGTTCAGATACCTCGCCCTCAAACTCTTCTCCAACCTAAAGCTTGGTCAAATACGTCTAGCTAGAGACGTTAAACCCGGGCAGCTTGGTGGGAGGCAACCCACTATGTATCTTTTGTCTTTCCTTTAATTTAAATGTTGTTTTTTTTTTGTACTATATTTCCCTTTTATATGTTATAATAAAATGCAGGTTTCACTTGAGTTCTTCTGGCTGTGTAGAATATTCTTTACAGTTCATTTCATGACATTCCACAGCTGCACTCAAGTGTGGGGGAGCTCTACACACTCTACGAAATCTGGGGAGTACACTCTTTCCTTTATTAATTGCATGCCCTATTAATTTTATTCTATCTACAATGAGGGCATTGCTTGAACTTAAGTGTGGGGGAAGAGCCTTTTCAGGGCATTTTGTGTTTAAATTGTTAAATCTCTCTGCTTATCTTGCATTGTTCAAAAATTAAAATTATGTACCTGCTAATGTAGGTTGTTCTCTTTAAAAAAAATACTGTTATGAATTGTGGGATAAATGGTACAAAATTTTAAAATTTTGATTACTTTTGAGGAGCATTTTTATGCGGTGTGACCAAATAATCTGCAAATGGTTGGATTTTATTGCTCAGGGTTTCTTTCTGTCTTCTCTCTTAGGGATTGCTAAGGGTCTCTCTGTTAAAAAAAAAAAAAAAAATAATAAGGACTTCGAGACACCATTGGTAACCAACAAAAGAGAGTTGAGTGTTCTTGAATACAAAGGTGATGCCTATATTTTCTCATCTCTTATGCAAAAGTGAAACAAATGTATAAATCTATTTTTCCTTTTGTTTTCTCCTCAATGCCCATTCTTGAGAGAAGTTGGCCATGGTAAAAGTTCTGAGTCCTAAACAAAAGAAACATTGAAGTACCTTAGATCATACCCCGAAACTCTATATTTTTTTTTACCCTGAGCACACCTATGCCACCAGCAGATAATTTTTCACACTCCTCAATAAGTTTAAAGATCATGATTGTTCATCTTTATCCTACCCTTCATAATAATATTTGTTAGTATTGAGCATTCCTACTTGCTTAGGTACATGGTTTTGCTTGAGGACAAGCAAAAAGATAAGTGTGGGGGTGTGATAAGTGTCCAAATGAGCATGTTTTATAGGTGTATTTCATATATATATTAGCACTTTTCTTGCTCATTTCTCCACTTCGGTTAGTTTTCCTCTAGTTTATGTTTTATTGTTTATCTCACAAATTTATTGTTTTAACATGAGGAAAACCAAGCTGGGAGTAAAGTAGACAAAGAGACGAACGCATAGACGCAAACGGCTCAGAAAACGGAGTCCAAACGAAGAATCTAGAGCCGGTCAAAATTCGTAGAAGAAATAAGCCTGTACGTCGTGAAAACAGGCGGACAAGAGACAAGTGCAACCGCCCAAAATGGGGCGGACACTCACACTTGCAACTGCCCATAAAGAGGCGGACAAGAGTAAGGCACAACCGCCTGATATGGGGCGGACAGCACACATAGCCACCGCCTGTTATGTGGCGGACACAACATGAAGAACCGCCTGTTCTTGGGCGGACTCGACACACACTAACCGCCTAATATGGGGCGGACATACATAAGGCAACCGCCTGTTACAAGGCGGACACCAGGTGGTCGTGACTAAAATCAACGCCGCGACTAGTTTTCTTCTTCGCGCCGTCGTCGTCTGCAACTTGAATCGCCTTATCTATCTACTCCGAGCACCGCCTACCTTAATTCGCTCACGCATTTCGGCTCTGTCCCCTGCAATAAATGAAGCAATCAATGAAGCAATCAACTGCAATTAATTCCTCCGCTCCAGACGTCCTCTTCCCTTCCTCTATAAATAACCATTCACTGCAACCTTGTACGAGTGCATGGAGAAAACCAGAAAATCACTCACACTCACCTCATCTCATTCTCTTTCAATAAATCACTCCCGTACATCATTACACTCCATTCAGTCCCCAGATCTGTAACTCTCTAATTCACCCACCTCACTTACAATAACCTACGTACATGTTTCACTCTTCGTTCTCTTCATTTCTCCATTCACTATTCACGTCTCCGTGCTATTACTACGTCCAACCTCTGTCTGACTTATTACCAGTTAATATGTCAGGCTAAGGAGGATTTGCTCCGGGTAAGGGTTTAAATTATGGTTTGTTAGCTGTGTAATATATTTCTACCGGTTAAAATAAATTCAGTTTGTTACGATTAAAGTTTTGTTTCTTTCCCTTTTTAATAAATTTCATCGGTTTATTAAAAAGCCTTACTAAGTCTGTTTTTAATTTCATCGGTTAGAAACAGACGGGTTAATTAAGCCGTAAAACTGTAAGAACTTATTTTCATCGTTTAAGTTAATACATGTTGCAAGAATAAAATTCCTCACGCTCCTCTGCCGTTTACACGCTTTTTGCTTGAGTTTTCATCGGACCTTGCATTACAGGTAAACGAGTTCTTATGAGTTTTCATCGGACCTTAAGAAAATAACAAGAATCTTGCCAAACTATTTTATTAAACCGGTAGAGATAACGCAATTAATCAGATTGTAACACCCCAACCGCTAATCCTTCCATTATCCTCTAATCAGTCCCATACTTACCCTTCTCGCAGCGGAATACTTACCTACTCCCGGCGGGTGATACAACGCCGTTAACCCTCCAAGGTTAACAAGGCTACTATTACTTACTGTTCGGTCTGATGATTAGAATGAATACATACATGCTACTTACTTTACAATACCAAATACTTACTTACATTTGATTACCGAGTGTCTAAAGTATTTGAATTACATTCCAAGACTACTTCCCAAAAATGAAGAGTTTATACAACTACTCCTTCCTATCCAATCAAGAATTCAATATCCAAAAAGGTGTACCCCGTGGTACACCGGCTACACAAAAAGGCCTTAGCCGTGTACAACTCAGTACCCCGTTCCAATCCTACTACTACTCCAAAAAGAATCACATCTTGACCTTACTTTACCTTCACGCCTCGCGGGTACCTGTGGAGTAAAAACATTCCCCCTAGGGGGTCAGCTTACGCTGCATATGATAACCGCATACCCCGCGTACTAGCGAGGGTACGCCAACTTTTGGTCGGGTACATGCGGTTCGTTTCATTCATACATACATACATGCTTTATACAATACAATACAATACAATACATTCATTTTACCAAGCATACATACATACAATACATACAAGGAACACAATACCAGTCATTCATTCATACTTACCATACTCACCGCATCACGGAGATACTATTCTCCAATACATACAAAGGTCTTGTTAGCCTTATTACACACCCGGGTTAATCGGGTGTCCAATACTTTTACTCCGGGTCAATGACTTACAATAGTCAAGACCAATACAAATACAATACTTACTTCTTACATACTTTACTTCCAGTTAAGTCGGTATGACCTCCAGGCAGGGATTACTACATCCCACCACCGGGCTTTAGGGTGGCCCACTAATCCAGGATACTACCCATTCAAGGGATTTGGTCCAAGGAAAAGATTATAGCCAGGATTCGGTTCCAACCTCTTGTGGTTCCTTATCCTCACGCGTGGCCGAAACTATATCGGGCTTCTACTCATTCCATTTTACTCAATACTCATGTCAGGAGTTAGGTTGTTAGGAATTAGTAGAAGTCCATACTTACTTCCATACATACATACATACACAAGTACTCATACATACACATACACTTCATTTCCATTCATTCATTTCATGAATTATACAAACTAAATGTTCAAGAGTATAAAACAAGAACAATATAGTTCAAACACAATTAAGTGCAATATAAATCTGATTCGTGCGTTTATCTTTGGTGATCACAAGGCACACAATCGGGGTACCAAAGTTAGGATACAGGGCATGAGGAAATCATACCGTTCACCGTCGTAGGGTACTACCGGTTCCTTTGGAGCTCAACTATGGGATTCCTATACATACATGAAGTGGTATGATCAATGATCTATTATTGATTTACTTACTCCTTCATTGATACTTTCAATGCATACTTACTACTCCATTACTTTCTTACTTGGTTATAAAACCATTCTTTCCTTTGCTACTTCATAAACTTACTTCCTTACACATTTGCTTACTTTCTTACCATTATCACTTCATCAATGGTGTATTACTACATATATATGCCTATGGGTATATAGGCATATATATATGTATATATGATTACTATACATATAATTAAAACATTTTTTTTGTAAGTGTTTGGGCCGTCCGACCCCCGTCCGACCCAACCCTGGGTCGGACCATTCCAGTAGGTTTTCGTCCTCTGAAATTACTCCCGTCCACCCAGCACTATTCCGTCTGACCCATACCCTCTGGGTCAGACCATTCCAAAAGGTTTCAGTTTCGTCATCCAAGCCATGTCCGACCCACGTCCGACCCAACCTCTGGGTCGGACGAAGTCAGAAACTTCGATGAAGAAAATTTTTGCCCGTCCGACCCATGTCCGACTCACGGCCCTGGGTCGGACCATTCCAGAAAGATTTTTATCGATTATCAAGGCCCGTCCGACCCACGTCCGACTCACGGCTCTGGGTCGGACGGTTCCAGAAAGTTTATTTTCGTTTGTTCAGGCCCTGTCCGACCCAGCGTCCGATCCAGCTGTGGGTCGGACAGTAGCAGAACTTTGCTACAGGCCTTGTTTTCTTTTTCCCAATTTCACCCATTGCTTCCCTATTCTTCCTACATGCATCCTAACATGTTTTAGTACTATTTTAACACTCTAAATCACCTTAGTTCATCCATTAAACTTACTACTCAATCCTTACACATCTTACACTCATTTCCTCATTCTTCCCTCAACACCAACACTAGCCCTTACTCTTCTAATGCTACAGATTTTTAATTTCCTCTTTATGCTACAGATTTTCACTCAATCTTCTCATTCCATTACTCTCCCAACTAATGTCATTCTTAGCACCCAAAATACATTGCTCACATCCTAGCTCCATTCCCTTCACACACTTCTCTCAAAATCTGTTGCAAACTACAAAAACACTCCTTTTAACTCTCCAAATACTTCCTCTTCTTAAACATCTTAAGTCCTCTCCTTTCTCCACAAATTTTGACATGGTCTCCCCTATAATTCTTACTTTCTCCACACCTTATCTCAGCTCACAATTCACATTCTCACAAGCTGTTACACAACACATTATACTCACAATTCCAACACTACTACAACAACATAAAATTCCTGCACATACACACATTCACTACCCAATGTTTTCCCAAGTTTTAAACATCATTTAAAACTTCAAAAACTGTTACATTCTCTTCTCCAATACACTACTACATTACTACTACTCATTACTCAATCACATTACTAATTTTTCTTACTCAAAAACTGTTACAATGCAATACACACTAACCCAAGGTAAGAGCATTACCTTGACTTGCTATTTTCTTTCTTTCCTTTCCTCTTCTTCTTTTCCTCTTTCTTTCTCCTTGTTCTCGGTATCAATGAGGTTCACACACCAAGTGCTACAACCCATACCAATACACAATACCAATTTAGCATCCATTTTATACTAGCCCTAGAATTTAAGTTTTAGGGTTTAGAAAAGAGTGTTACCTTCCAGTGAGTAGATGAAGCTCTTGACTAGTGAAAGAACAAGATTCCTAGCCCAAGGAAGAGCCAAAATTGGCTGAAGCAACAAGGAACCAAGAGTTCAAAACTGAAAATCCTTAAAATGCCAATGAGAGCTAGAAAGGAAGGATTTTCGAAATTCTTTTTACCTCAAGATGATAAGGAGGTGAAGGTGCTTCTAATGGTGGACTTGAATCTTCAAATGGTGAAGACCCATAAAATCGGAAATGGAGCTTTTGGATTTTTGAAAGGAGGAAAGTGTTCTCCTTTGCAAGGGGATTCTAGTGGTACTAATTTTGTAATTTTTGGAGCAAGATTGGTGGGTTAACAAGAGGAGAGAAGGAGGGAGTTGTGTGAGTTTCTTCCTTTCTCCATGAAAATCGCAAGGTAGAAGAAGAGAATTCAGAGGAGGAAGAAGGAGGGGCCAATACGTGAGAGAGGGAGTGTGTGGTAGGAGAGAGAGTTTCTTTTCTTTTCTGTATTCCTTTTGACTTCTTGTGAGTTACAAATAATAAAGAGAGTGAGTGAGAGGAATTAAAGGGAGTGAGAGAGGGAGGCTGTCGATCCCACACACCCACACACACTCACATATTTATTTTTATTTGCAATGTGGACACACTTAGTTTGTTTATTTGCACTCTTACCCCGCAACTTACCGGTTGTTACAGTTTTCACTAACCGGTACCCGTTTTCCGGAATTTTCTCGTTTAATTAATTTTATTGGTTCTAAAGCTTCACTAATATTTATTAGTGACTATTTAGTTGACCAAAATTGTTACGAGTCTATTTGACCCGCTTAAAGTCGCGTTTTCCCGGTTTCCTCGAAAAACGCGCTTTAAGGTTCGTTTATGCTTTTAACCCATTTTAAAGGTCCCTTTTCTTCGGGATTTGTTCCCTAGTATTTATTTAAGTGTAATGAAGCCTTTAAAAATATAATTAGCCTAATTAATCCCCATTTTTTTAGTTACGGGGTATTTCACAGATCATAATAACCTGAACCCGGAGTTCCATTTAATTCATCTGCACTCAGTTTTCTAATCTGCTTAATATTTTCTCTAAAACATGTCAATTAACTTCCCCCCTTTTGTGACAAGCTTAGGAACTATTTTATCTCGCTATAAGTCCCACGGTTTGACCCCGGCCGCTTCTGTCTTCTATACTACTACGACCGGGTTTTATTTGCAGCCCGACGGATATTTTGAGTATTAATTTCTTTCTTTTATCAATTTCACCAGTGCTAATAACTCACGATAAATCCTCTCTGCAATGCTCCAGAAGTGCTGCTCGGTTTGCTCTGAATTGCTGATCGGTTTGCTCCTGAATTACTACTCAGTTATGCACCTGAATTGCTGCTGCTACTGAAATTTCAAATCTGTTACACCAGGTATTTCTTCTTTGATGAAAGAGCGCGAAGAACGTAGACAACTTGAAGAACGTTTTCGTCAGCTTGAGGAATTACTACGATGTGGAGGTTTAGTACAATCTACTCCCAAACCAACAACTTCCACACAAATTACCACTTCATCTCCTACTGATCCTTATCCATTTGCTTCTCTTGATGTAACACCCCAGCTAACAACAACACACTTAACAACTAACTGCAGCGGAAAACATACTTCATCACATTACTTAACTCGATGGTGTTACATGCCGTTAACCACCCACGTGGCCAACAAGGCTATTACATATACATTGTATCGGTCTGATGGACTAGATTCCCGAGCGACTGCACATTATATCCCTTTCCATTTACAATAACAACATACATATACCTTCCAACAGTATTGAGTATTTACAACCTAATGCCGATAACAATTTTGGTCTTACTACACCTACAATACATATACAATTTAAATGGCTACCCATGTACAACCACTACCCCGTCCTACTCTCGAACGGCTTCCAGCTCCTTGTACCTGAAATAGGAAAAAGAAGAAAGGGTGGCCCCCAGGGGCTCAGCACCTTTGTTGGTATGGTAATCCCGCAACCCGCATGCTACTGGGCCACGCACGACTACTTGTCGTCTTAGCATGCGGTTGATTATATTTTAACCATGCATGTAACCATAAACACATAACACATTACATACACACAACAATAGGGCTCAACAAACAGACAACACACCTACACTTAATAAATCACTCATTGTGTTCTTTAACCCTAGAGTGTTTCTCCTCTAATGGAGATACTTCCTTAATAGACGCCACTTACCCACTAATCGGGTTATCCTCTAACGCCTCTTATTATAAACTGGGATTCATATCCATGATCCACATACTCCACATTTTAACAACATATAACATCACATCGCAATAAGCATTGCAGTACATCAATAACACATAACATAACGGGTACGGATCTCTTTAGGAACCGCCCCAAACATAGTTAGTTCACTGGAGAGCCTAGAGAATGCTGTCAAACTCATGCTAAGCTCGTTTACATAACTCGTTACCGTCCTTTTAGACGAACGGATAACTTAACAAAAAGATGGATCGGACATAGTGATCCAAACACACCGTACATAATCCCCAACAGATGTGAGTCAAGACCCTTGGTTAAGCTCAGGGGTGATTGAAGACCAATGAAGGAAGACAACCAACTGAGAGGAAGCTGAAGAAACTGTATACAACAACTCCCAAACAACGCGCGACCGGAACTACCGGATTCCTCACCCCCCATAATATATATATATATATATATATATATATATATTCACAGATAAAGACTCCGCTGTGGAACCTATCACATCAGCACACAATACAATATTACTACTGAGTTAATCACACAAAGGAGGGTCATACATTTACAGCAACATCACACACAACATCACACAACTAACTCACGCATAGCCATGGTTAGAACGTCCCATGGTTCGGGTCGTTAAATCCGAATACCGATCTCTCAGGTGATCCTAGACTCAGTTAGCTAAGGTTTAACACCTTCGAGGTTAAATGGTATCAGAACTAGACACGCCACATTTATGAATTACTGTAAACTCATTTCATGATTTATCTTATAACGTGGCAAACATACAGAAAAACACATTGGCATACAAGCTGGTGTAATCCGGTAGGACACAGGTTGCAAGAAAACCATACTTGTCACCGGGGGTTCACTCTAACGTGCCATCACATGTTCCTCGAAAAATCTTTGAATAACTGATAACATTACATTTACTTTCGTTAACATCGGGGTAACTTGATTGTTCAAAGTTTAAAGCTCATGACTTACTCTCGTTAACTAGTTATATAACTTCACATTTTTAACTTGTTTTATTCCACATTTTTATTACAACTTTCCACCCTCTCACTTGTCATTTAACTCACTTTACATGTCCTTAACAACCTTATAACATCATTACTTAATAATCCCCATCATTAGATATCACTTCCTAACCTTAAACAGAGTTTTTGGTCAAAACAGCACCTTGTCCGAACTTGTGTCCGATCTTCCGAAGTTCGGACGCAAGTCGAGACTCAAAAGGGTGTAAACTGACGACTGTCCGAACATGTGTCCAAGCTTCCCAAGTTCGGACACTGTTCGAGGCCAAACCAGAAAATAGAGATGGGTGTGTCCGAACTTCCAAATTCGGACGGTAGTTCGGACGTAGCTTTAAAACTCAGGAAACTTGCGCACAACAGGGCATGTCCGAACGTCCAAGTTCGGACGGTAGTTCGGACGTGCCAGAAACTTCATTTTCCATAACCTTAAACACTTACTCATTTCATGCCAAAATGCCCAACACTTATAATGTAACACCCCAACTGCTAAACTCGTCATTACCTCTTAAACTGTCACAATTACCATTAAACTCGCAGCGGAACTCTATCACAACAGAGGGTGATACAACGCCGTTAGCCACCCATATGGCTAACCAGGCCTTTTTCAGATACAGTAATGGTCTGATGGACTGGAACAACCGAGTACACAATACATATACAATACTCAAATCATTTCTTTACTATACTGAGTCTACAATATATGGATGCCGACAACATATTCGGTCTTACACCTCTTTTAATACATATGTAATTAAATCTAACTACCCATGCAAACCACCGACCCCGTCCTACTCTCGAACGGTAACATCTTCGATGTACCTGAAAAATAAAAACGTTGCCCCTAGGGGCTCAGCTTAACACTGCATATGAAATTCGCATACCCCAAGCGCTAACCGGGGTACGCCGACTACTTTTGTCGAGAGCATGGAGTTCATTTTAATTCAACCAACATGCATATAGTAATACATTATATATGTACACTACACAAGGATTTGACAATCAATCATGGGATACAATCCCTAACTAACATAACAAGGTTGTTAGTTGTATCAATTTACTCTTAGGCCATGAGGGTTATACCTCACTATGCCTTGGTCACTCATTTAATAGCTCACCCGCTCTCCCGGGTTATTTATTCGTATTTCTGCCCATTCTCTTAGGCTACTCGTAGTATACTCACCCATTCTCTCGGGTTACTTACACTCATTATCTCACCCACGCTCTTGGGTTATTATACTCATTATCTCACCCACACTCTTGGGTTATTTATACTCATGCTCTTGTAGATTCTCGAGACACTATAGGTCTCCTACGTCACGTTTGTTACTCTTAATACATACTTAGGCCAAAACTCATGCCTCTCAAGCATAGTCTTACTTCCCCGGTTTCGACCCTACTCTGGGTCTAGCATGGTGGGAAGGTTCAACTAGCTCACGAAACTCTCTCTTAGTTCCTATCTCTTTTTACTTAGGTCCGACTACTCTCGGACTACTTACATTCCCATACACTCCTCTCTCGGAGTTATAATAATATTATGTATATTAGTCTACAAGCAACACTCTCGATGTTTCTAATGACTTTGGGAACATTACTTAAGTTCTGTTAATCTTAGGTTTTAAGAGTTACCCATACATTTCACCTACTCATACTTTCGGTTATTTTCCTATACCGCGTAAAATCCTCATATAAGAGGTCGACCATGTCTCAAGGGAGCTACTAATCCCTTAGGTCTCTTTTACCTTCTTTACTAGTTCACATCTTCGAACTATCTTTAATCCTCTTGAAGGAGGTTCACTTATCTTTCCACTCTCATTTGTTTCGTAGATTGTGTCATTATGGTTTACTAACCGTTATCGGGTAATTACTCAACCCGCACATCTCCTCACATTCTAGGGAGTTCATACGTTCGTGTTATCGTTATACTTTAACGGATAGTTTGTGTGTTTGCACATTTTCGTTATCATAAGCATCGACTGATCTATGGGTCTCTAGCCAAACGTTACTCACTACGAGTCGGTCTTTACTCTATGTTAGACCACACCGGCATACAAGTATGTTAGCTCATTCAACATACAACAAGGCATACATAATCAAACAATGGATTATTTTCATGCTTTAATCTTGATTAAGCCAGCACACAAACACACAAATCAACGTAACTCGGTTAGCACGCGGAGTATGAGAAAATCATACCTTTCACCGGGGTTAGCTTTACCGTGTGTTCTCACCATGCTAGGTTCGCACTTGGTCCACTGATAACATTCAAATGTTTATATTAACATTAAGGTGTTACGGTATGTAAAACTAATACTCCCGTACTTAACCCCATTATCCCGTTATTCCTAGTTTATTTCATGTGTTCTTAAACTCACAACTTTCTCATTCACTTCTCAAACTTGTTTACACTATAAATGACCTTTAAACATCACTAATCAAGTCATAATTACCTTATACAATCATTACCCATCAAGACCCTACCTTAGAATGGCTTTAAAATGGTTTCTGTGAAGAAAATGGGGTGGTTCGAGTTTGTGTCCGGGTTTACAAACCCGGACCAATGCTTCTGGTCACTCTCGGGTGTAATTTATGACTGGTCCGGGTATACATGCTAGTTTACAAACCCAGACCCTTAATTCAGAAACCTCTCGGGTGCATTTTAGGGGTGGTCCAGGTTTGTGTCCTGGTTTGTAAACCCGGACCACTCCTCTGTTACAACATTCTGCCGTGTTTTAGCCCTGGTCCGGGTTTCTGTACTTGTTTACAAACCCGGACCACTTGCAGAAGTGAAGTTTCTCCTTGTTTTTGATTATGTTACAACTCCAAACTTATACCAACTTCTTCCCCACTCTCCCTACTATATTCTAGCATGTTTTGACATTGATTAGGCCTTCAAAACTAACCTAGTCCACTCTATATATTCATCTGTTACTTAACCCATTTCACTGTAATTTTCATCTGTTACAGTTTCTAGTTTCTTGTCTCTGATGCAGTTTTCAATCCTTTCTTTCTTACCATTCTAACTCCACGCCTGAACACACTCAAGCCCATTGTTTCCTAGACATATTTTGACAGAACTTACCTACTTTCCAAGCATTCTCACCACACTACAACAGCTCACAAAACTCAATTTACTCCCCTGTTATATAAGCATAAAAATCCTTATAGCAGCACATTAAATTCTCCTCTATTATCACATAATTCCAACTCAGTTTCTAAGTTTGTTTTGCACACCCAAACAGCATTAAGACTTCGTCATTCAACCAACAATATTGTAGTACAAAACTACACTAGTTCATGGTTATTTATTTACATTCAAAAATCTGTTTACAGAGACAAAACCAATTCAAGGTAAGTTGAATACCTTGTTCTTTTTTTTGTTTTCTCTTCCCTTCTTCCTCCTTCTCTTGTTCTCTCATTCTCTTCTTGTTTCCACACCAACAAAGGGTATCGATTGTTATCTACAATCTTATTCCCAAGACATACATAACAAGCTAGTTTAGTTCTCACGTTTCTCACCAAATTAATATTTCAAGAGTTAGTTTTAGGGCTTTATCACTAAGGAGTTACCTTGCTCTCTTGAGTGCCATCTTTGAACAGCAAAACTAGCAAAATCTCACCCCTCTGTTGGAACCTAAAACCGTCTGGAAAATGGAGCAAAGTTCAACGTGGGCATTTTTTTTATTTTGCTAGAACAAGCTTGAAAGATGGATAACTTGAGTTTATATTTACCTTAGAGTATTAAGGAGATGAAGGAGACTCAAAAACACCTCTTCAAGCTTCAAAAGAGCCTACAGTCATGGAGATGAAGGTGAGGGTTTTAAGCTTTTGAAGGGTGGAAAATGTTGCCCTTAACAAGAGGAATTCAACGGTACAAATTTTGTGTGATTTGGTGGAGAATTGAGCAAGTTAAGGGAGAAGGAAGATGGTGTTGTTTGCTCTCTGTTGAAATCGCCATGGAACAAACAAAGGAAGAAGAAGTTACGGAGAGGGAGAAAAATCGTGACTGGCAAGGAGGAGGAGGTGAGAGGTTATAAAGCCCCTTTTACTATTCCCTTTTTACTTTATTTATTTGTCATTTGTGACTTAATAAGCTAACAAGCTAATTAAATGTGTGTGTGTATACTAATTAAAATCGGCCCCCCACAAAACACAAGCTGGGAGCGTTTTTTGACTTTTTACAGAAAACGCTTGTTATTTTACCCGGTTCGGCACTATTCACTTACCGGGCCAGTTTTCCAGATTTTTCTCGTTTCTTTATTTTTAATGGTTATTAAGCTTCCATTAATACTTAATTATAGTTATTTAATCAACTATAATTTTTACGGGTCTATTTGACCACTTAAAGTCATTTTTTCAGGTTTTCTCGAAAAACGTGCTTTACACCTCCGTTAGCGTTTTAACCCATTATTTGGATCCGTTTTCTTCGGGAATCATTCCCGTATACTAATTAGGCCTAACTAAGCCTGAGGAATCCATCTCGGACCCTAATGAGGTCATATATCTCTTACACTTGTTTAATGCGCGTTTTAGCGTTTTTCGCTTTTCAAGTGTTTCCTCTTTTCTTTTGGTTTTACTCTCTTTACCAATATTCTCTAGGCACCATTAGGCCTTTAATAATCACATTAGAGTAATTTAATCACCATTTTTAAGTCCGGGGTATTAAAATCTACCCCCTTAAGAACTTTGTCCTCAAAGTTGGTGAATCTAATATTGTTACTCTCATGGCGTACTATGCCAAGGTTATAATACACGTATAACCTTACAAACTCCACAAGTCGGTCTCATTTCACACTACACATACCACACACATTTCACAGCATGTATAGCAATAAAAAAATACTCTTTTGTATTCTCTCCATGGAATCGGTCCGGAGACAAGAAGGCACTACAGTCCTCGAATCCATATTGAGTAATATACTACTGATCCCTCAGGTACCGGTCACGTTGGACACTTACGCTCTCTGGTCATCGGCCATTTCATGACAAATGGGCACTTACTCTCTCTGGCCCACGGTCCCTTCGGTTCTGATCAAAACGTTACACATATACATATCCTCAGGCACTCTGGTTGACTCACTCAACACAGGATCGTCTCAGGGTACTCTCCCCATCCCGCTGCCTTTGGAAAAATCACACACTGCCACCGCCCCAACCGGTCACTTAGGACCGCCGCACGTACGATGCAATGGTTTCGAAACTAATACACGCCCACCGTTCTACCGGTCATCAAGACTTAAGGCCACAACCATCGGTAGGTGATAGCGGTTTCAAAACCCGTTTCCATTTCCATCTTCATACTTGAAGAAAATCCTTTTTCAAAATCTGTTTGAAAATTCTTTTTTTTAAAACATCACACAACTCCAAATCCGGTTTATGGTAGTTGTATCTTTTCTTAGCGTGATTACTTGTGACCACTTATTGGGAGCTTTAAGAATCATCCAACCCTGATGTGATCAGCATCAGTGTTGAACTATCCTTCCACCCCAATTTGTGTTCGGTTTCCCTTGATCGCTAGCAGATCAAGTTCCACCTCCCACGTTAGTTTCAAACAATCAGATAGTCAAACATTTTCGTTTTCTATCTTTTACTCTTTCTAGTCATATTCATAAAAACAATCCATTTTAACTTATCTCAAATTCCTTGAACTTAGGTCATCCGTCATTATCAATTTTCTTTGCTTACTTTACCTAAGCAACTCATGACCTCATTTTCTCAAATTGTTACTCAATTTAAAACACACAACATAACAACTCCAAAGGATGGAACTCACTCCATCAATCATTCTCAAATAAAATCACCTAGGGAACTCACTCCCTACAAGGTTACACATCGGTTTCATACTGATTCATACTCATTATGTCTCATGTCTAATCTCACTATACATATACTTTAGGGATTCTCATTCCCCAGGAGTCTCTCTACTCCTCTTTTCGTACATATTATATACTCGTACTTGCATCTCTCATGCACAATAATCATAATTACACAATGAATGGGTACATATGTTTATGTAACATAAGTTCCAATCATCAAAATAGTTTCTTTTGTGCTATGCACATAGTAGTTTACGCACTATACGTAAAACATACTCTAAGCGGTATCTCACCCTACCCCCCCTTAAAAGGGGTTACGCCCGCGTAATCGATAATATGTTACCTCTGAACATTGGTTCACTAATTCGGTATCATGAAGTGTTTAACTTCAATACGGTTATATGACTCATAACCGGGTTCGGTTCTAGCCTCTAAGGCTTCAAGGCGTTTATGATTAGCCATTTACTCACATATGCTAGGTATACTTAACCTTTGAATTACGGTCCACAAGCTTCTGCTGCGTGACCTGATAACTAGAGCTTAACTCGCCCTTTTGGTATTCCCAATGTATTATTTACTCCCTTTAATCCCTTTTTATCTTGGGAATAAGGGTTTCTTAATCGTCGCTTGGTATCTCTTACCGTATGCGAATTCGATGAGTTATAGATTTTCTCTCCAGTTCTCTGGAAATCTATTTCGTATAGCACTGTATACCTCGTGATTATTCACTTACTTTTCCCGACTTGTTGTTGGTTGAGTTCAAGCTACTACTAAGCATGTAGTGCTTCCTCATTTAATAATGACTTCTGAATCATGTTTGTTTATTTGTTTCTATACAAGAATTCCTCATTCGAACTACTCTGCCTTTACCATTCATCGCTCCTGGGACCTGTGGGTCACGGCCCACATTCTTCGTGCATCTTTGGCCAACGGCCGCACAGTCATTTCTCTAAATTTTGCTCAACAGTTTCCGTTGACATTTCTCAATTCCTGACTCTCCCACTCGATCATTACCGCACAAGTGCAATACCAAAACACTCAGTCATACAGAGTGCAGAGGCGTAAACCCTTGACAGTAAATCCCTCATGAGATAGGAATGAATATGTCTCCTTTACCTCATTTTCTCATCCGCTTCATATCATTATCTGGCTATACTCTTACAACGGCCGCTTGCTGCGTACCATGTTCCTACTCATTTTCATGGCATCCGCTACTACTTTAGCTTCCGCCCAGGTGTTCTCGCCATTTACACTATGGCTTTCCATTCACTTGGCTCAACAAATATGCTACTCTTTAACTCTCTATGCGCACTTGCGCATTGCTTACTCTACAGTTCATATTGCACACATGCAGTGTTTACTACTCATCCGATTACTCTGTCGGTTTCCTTCCACTGCTATCAAAGCCTCATTACATACTATCTCTGTTCGAATTACTCCTTGGCAATAAACACATGCTCAAGTATCACCACTGATAAGTGCAAAACATATAGACTTATTAAGGTTTAATCACCTTATTAATTGCAGCATTTTTTAGTAATGTTTCTCACTTATCTTGGGTTTTTCCTATAATTATGTTGTTATATTAACTGATGTATTATATGTGTTAAAATGTAGGAAAAATACCAAATAAACATATATATTATTAAGGGATTATACAAGGTGACGTGAAGCACGCGACTTTGGCGTGTCCGCCCCAGTACCGCCTCAGTCTAGGCGGACGTGTGAAGAGGTGCAACCGCCTGTTGCAAAGCGGACAAGAGACAAGAGAAAAACAGAGAGGAGACCGCTTCAATTTAGGCGGACAACACTAGAGGCAACCGCCTCAATTTAGGCGGACAACACATAGAGGCTACCGCCTCATTATAGGCGGACGTGAGTAACCATGCACCATGCAACCGCCTAAAGAACAAGCGGACACCCGCCTAAAGAACAAGCGGACACCATGCGGACATGTGTAAATTACAGATCTGGAAATTAACGCAACATGTTATCTTCTTCGCTCGTCGACTTCGCCTGTCGACTTGTTTCTACCTTATCCATCTACTCCGCCCACCGCCTACCATAAATCGCTCACGCGTTGCAGCTCTGTCCCCTGCAATCAATGAGCTGCAATCAATGAGCTGCAATTCTGCCTCTTCTTCTTCCTCTATAAATACCACGCTCCATTTACCTTCTCCAGTGTCCTTCCAGAGGTTCCGTCTGTGGTTCCTCCTGGAGTTCCAATTCACCCCATCAATCCATCTTCGAACCACTACACCTTCACTCACTCGTTCATTCCATCTCTAATCTCCCGCTTCTCCATTTGTTTTCTTTTCATTTCATTAGTTTACGTATACTCTGGGAATAATTATTATGTATCTGTATTAATTATGCAAAACGTTTTACTGGTTTTAATTTTAATGAAGTTTGTTACGCTTAAAGGTTTTCTCGCATCTTTTTAATAAACCTCATGAATTTATTAAAATGCTTTACTAAGTCTGTTTTTGATTTCATCGGTTGGAAACAGATGGGTTAATTAAGCCGTAAAAACTGGGGGAAACTTATTTTCATCGTTTAAGTTAGTACTCAGATGCAAATGTAATCCCTCGATACTCCTCTGCCGTTTACAGGCATTTTGCTCGAGTTTTCATCGTACCTTCATTAACAGGTCAACGCGTTCTTATGAGTTTTCATCGGACCTTAGAAAATACAGAATCTTGCCAAACAATATAATTAAACCAGTAGACCCCATAAAAGAGCAGATAATATTAACGTGACCCAGAGTTCCATTTAATTTATTCTGTTAACTTAGTTTATTTTATCTTTTCTTTTTATTTATATTACAAGTCAATTAATCCCCCCTCTTGTGACACGCTTAGGTACTATAATATGTACATTAGTCCCACGGTTCGATATCCGGTCGCTTACATTTTTACTATACTACCACGACCCGGATTTTGTATGTAGCCCGACGTTTATTTTGAGTTTTTAATTTCTTTTCTTTTATTTTTACACCAGTTTAACCACTCACTTTACAACGTCTGCAAAATGGCGCCGTTGCCGGGGACTAGATTTATTCTAGTCCCTAAGCCCCGGATTATTCACCTGTTTAATTATAAATATTTTATTCTCTAATTTCTGTTAATATTATGTCCATAATATTTTGTTTATTGTTAATATTAATTCTCTACTATATTTTGTTAATATTAATTATCTAATAATCTGTTAATATTAATTGGACACCTGACTTTGGACATCTGACTACGGACATCTAACTTCTGACATCTAATTACTAACTCTTATATTATTGTCATTTAAATTCCATTGTCCTTCAAATTTCCAGTATACTAACTACTAACTTATAATTTCTGTCATTTAATTTCCATTGTCCTTAACATTTAATTTCCATTGTCCCTAACATTTAATTTCCATTGTCCCTAACATTTAATTTTATGTAAATTAACTACTAACTTATAATTTATGTTATCTAATTCCTAACTTATAATTTTATGTCATTTTTATTACTAACCCATTATTTTATGACTTCATTATTTTTGTTGTTGTTTAAATAGGGATAAAATTCAAAAAAAAATCGCAAGCAGTGGTATGACCGCCTCCAGTCCGCCTAGCCAAACGCCTCCTGTCCGCCTAAAATGAGGTGGTCTCCGACGCGGACAACACTGAAGCCAGTTCGCCACCCCTTGTCCGCCTCTCTATAAGCGGACGTCCAAGCGGACGTCCCTTGACTCCGAAAAAAAAACGCCGCGTTTTAACTAGTCTGTTCTTCCCCGAAACAAATCTCGATCTGCTCCATTTCAACCCGACGAAGAGAAGAACAACCAGCGCAGCCTTCACAGCCTCCACCACCACCACCGCAGTGATTTGTATTTTTATTTGAGTTTTATTTTATATTTCTCTGTTGATTACTAACATTTTGTAGACTAATACTGTTTTAACCTTGTCAAACTTTTGTTACATACAGGAAGGTAACAGTTTGGTTTACTTTATGTTTCTTATTTTGTGAATTATTATTTATGTTATTCGTATTATTATTTTCTTTTGATGCCACTTGAGTTCTGCTGGCTATATTTGATTTTCTTTTCAGAATAAATATTCAAACATATAGCTGAACTCGCCTATGGGAGCAACCTCAGTTGCTCTAGGAATTTCGATATCTTCGGTTGAACACTTGCGCAAACTTAAGTGTGAGGAACGTCTCACCCCTACCAAAGCTTTAAGTGTGAGGAAGGTTACCTTCCTCAATCTACAATACAAGGGGAGTTTCAGTTCTTCCTTTATTATATTGCTGTTCAACCTATATGAGTTTAATCCTTTATGAATCTGTCATATTTTGGAAGGTCATTTTCTTGATTTTAATTCTGAACAATGAGGACATTGCTCCTCTTAAGTGTGAGGAAGGAGAGACCTTTCCCTGAAAATATGACAGTAGTTCGATAATGCCACACTCACTTTTTGCTACTCTAAACTGCCTAAATTTTAAAAAATTGATAAAAATGAGATAAAATAATTGTAGAAGTGTCTGAAATTATGTCAGGTGACAACTGAAAGATAGTTTTATTTTAAGAAGTTTGTATAAAATTATTTTCCATCAAAATACTCTATTTTTACTTAAAATATGATAGATCTGCTAATTGTAAAAACCAATTTAGTTTATCTTGGGATTATGGAAGTATGTGGAAAGTCAAGGAAAGAAAAGGATAAAGACAAGGTACTCCACTGTTTATGAATTTTTCTAACCAAAAACAGGCCTCGTCTATCCGGTTATTAAGTTCTTTGGGGTGCTTTAACACCTATCTACCTAAGGTCTCGTGACCTGGGATAGAAGACCCAACACCGCTACAAGGATAGAGAGAAAAGTCTGGGGTACAGAAAAATAATGCAATTCAAAAAAAAATATAAATAATAATACGTGCTTTGTATATACAATTTGCACATTCAAAAAAATGTAAATAATAAATTGCAATTTATATTTATGAACATGAGTACGTGGTGTTGAAAGGTATTGCGGAATAAGGCATTACTTCACACCCCTTGTCATCCCGGGTTAGAGAATTGAAATTGGTTGAAAATCCTAGGTTAATCTAACTTGTTTTCTGCAGTCTAGATTTTCTATGCTTTTATTAAATTGTTCTTCTTCACTGTTTATAAAAACCTACTTCTAAGAGCAGAATTATTCTTTCAATTGTCACTTTGTCTAAATTCCCTGCTACACTTATTTGATCTTGTTTTATTACTATGGCTTAGAGATAATTATATTCCTTATTTGCTTGAGGACAAGCAAAAGTCAAGTGTGAGGAAGTTTGATAAGTGCAAAACATATAGACTTATTAAGGTTTAATCACCTTATTAATTGCAGCATTTTTTAGTAATGTTTCTCACTTATCTTGGGTTTTTCCTATAATTATGTTGTTATATTAACTGATGTATTATATGTGTTAAAATGTAGGAAAAATACCAAATAAACATATATATTATTAAGGGATTATACAAGGTGACGTGAAGCACACAACTTTGGCGTGTCCGCCCTAGTACCGCCCCAGTCTAGGCAGACGTGTGAAGAGGTGCAACCGCCTGTTGCGAAGCGGACAAGAGACAAGAGAAAAACAGAGAGGAGACCGCTTCAATTTAGGCGGACAACACTAGAGGCAACCGCCTCAATTTAGGCGGACAACACATAGAGGCTACCGCCTCATTATAGGCGGACGTGAGTAACCATGCACCATGCAACCGCCTAAAGAACAAGCGGACACCCGCCTAAAGAACAAGCGGACACCATGCGGACATGTGTAAATTACAGATCTGGAAATTAACGCAACGGGTTATCTTCTTCGCTCGTCGACTTCGCCCGTCGACTTGTTTCTACCTTATCCATCTACTCCGCCCACCGCCTACCATAAATCGCTCATGCGTTGCAGCTCTGTCCCCTGCAATCAATGAGCTGCAATCAATGAGCTGCAACTCTGCCTCTTCTTCTTCCTTTATAAATACCACGCTCCATTTACCTTCTCCTTGTCCTGTCCCAGAGGTTCCGCTCCGTGGTCTCCTCCTGGAGTTCCAATTCCCCCATCAATCCATCTTCGAACCACTACACCTTCACCACTCGTTCATTCCATCTCTAATATCCCGCTTCTCCATTTGTTTTCTTTTCATTTCATTAGTTTACGTATACTCTGGGAATAATTATTATGTATCTGTATTAATTATGCAATACGTTTTACTGGTTTTAATTTTAATGAAGTTTGTTACGCTTAAAGGTTTTATCGCATCTTTTTAATAAACCTCATGAATTTATTAAAATGCTTTACTAAGTCTGTTTTGATTTCATCGGTTGGAAACAGATGGGTTAATTAAGCCATAAAAACTGGGGAAACTTATTTTCATCGTTTAAGTTAGTACTCAGTTGCAAATGTAATCCCTCAATACTCCTCTGCCGTTTACAGGCATTTTGCTCGAGTTTTCATCGGACCTTGCATTACACGTAAACGAGTTCTTATGAGTTTTCATCGGACCTTAAGAAAATAACAGGAATCTTGCCAAACAATTATAATTAAACCAGTAGCCTAGCATAAAAGAGTAGATAATATTAACGTGACCCAGAGTTCCATTTATTTATTCTGTTAACTTAGTTTATTTTATCTTTCTTTTTATTTATATTACAAGTCAATTAATCCCCCCTCTTGTGACACGCTTAGGTACTATAATATGTACATTAGTCCCACGGTTCGATATCTGGTCGCTTACATTTTTACTATACTACCACGACCGGATTTTGTTTGCAGCCCGACGTTTATTTTGAGTTTTTAATTTCTTTTCTTTTATTTTTACACCAGTTTAACCACTCACTTTACAACGTCTGCAACCATGCCGCTCTAGTGGTTTCATATTACATGCTTATGTGGTAGCCCTTCTCTGGAGGATTCACGCAATTGCCACTCCATAGGCCCCACAATAACTAGTGGTATCCCCACTCTAAAGTAGTGGTTCATTCTCCACTGTTTCTTTTATGCCTTTATGCATAGGTTTGCAACGTTTAGATCTACGAGTTGTAGTTAGTTTTCTGGCTTACAAGCCACTTTGCCTAGAGCCATGCTCTATGCGGCTGTTTTATACAAGTTTTGCTTCTCCGTACACACCATTAAAAGGTTTGGAGGTATTGCTGGGCTCTTTGACATAGGTGTCTCATCACACTTCGTATCTGGAAGGCCCTTTAAGTATCTTGGTATTATTTCATGCCCTCTGGCAATTTAGGGTATCTAGTGTTATGTGGGATCCCTTCGGGTTCTACCCGAGTGTTCGCTTTAACACTCGTGTTCTCAACACGATATCTAGTTCAACTGCTGTTGATTCCGGCACCCTTCACGGATTGCTCCTGGGTGTTACTGAGTTATGCCATCACATGGCCTGAATTCATGGGTGTGTTCAGTTCCTTACTCCGCCTTGCGGTCATATATGTTTTGAATTATCCCATTTTGGGTTGTAATGTCTCCCGTTATTGGGTAGATCATTGATTCTTTTTCCTTAACTTCTTGGTCAGGTCGTTATTCTCCTCAGTGAGGAATGTAGTGGGAATCCTATCCCGTTTATCAAACATTGATATGATCATTTAAGGCATTCATCTTATTGCTTAAACTGGTATCCATTCCAGTTATTAGGTATTTCCTCCTTGATTCTTGAGATATATCCAATGTCTATACTTAATACTCTGTGCTTCTCGCACTTATCCACGCTATGTCCTTAGGTCCGTCACCTTACTCTGGTTTCTAGACTCCTTAGCTTCGTAAACTTCTTTGTGTTCTTCGATCATTCGAGGTGTCTAAATATCTTGGTTTGAGTTGGCTCTTTCGTCCATAGTATGGAGTGGGCTACTTCCCGTGTTTCGTACTCTACTTGTATACATACGGCGTATCTTATTGATACGTTGCCACTTACCCGACTAACTCATAACTGGTCTGTCAGGCCCGCAAGCTCCTTCGGAGTGCGGTCGTCCCATGTCTCGTTTGTGTACCCTTGTAGTGTCGGTCACACGCCTAGGTGAAGTATTCTGTTGCCAACCCCTCTTATATCGTCCTATGATAACTTAACGTGGTTCTTTGGTTTGGTTTTAAAATTTGGGGGTTTTGGAAAATTTTGTGTTTGAAAGAAAAGTTTGAGTCTTGAAAGTAAAATCTTCATGGCACTTCAATGCCGGTTACTTCTTACCAGGTCTAGCTTCTCGCTGACCGGTATGTTCTTAATACGATGGTTAGGCCGTCGGCCTTTCTAAGGTCTCGTTTCAGAATTCTTAGGGTTTGTGGTGCTATATTTGGCTCCTCTCGCCATCTTCGTACTTTGCTAAGTACTGGTAGCTAGTTAAAGCTCTTCTTAATAGTCCCGTTTTTACTGCACTTGCCTTGGCAAGTGCGCGGTACAGGCGGTTTTTTAGGTTAACTCATACCGGTCATGGTATCGTTCACATTGTATTTGGTAGCTTTGTCGGCTTTTCCTTTGATCCTTTGGTCGGATAACTGCTCGTCGAAGCTGCTACTCGTTCATCTTGACACGTATGTCAACCTTCTAGGTGCTTCTCCAATCTTGGAGTTCCTTAATTACTTAGTTATGTGATCTACCTCGTTGCTCGTTCCCACATCTTGCTGTGGTTACCGAGGTTTAACTTATTTAGGCACTACTTCAGTAGTCCTATTCGGGTATGTCCCGTAATTATGCTCGTAGCTGTCTAAGCTATATCAGTTGAGTATTGCAACTTCTTCGGGTGTGGCGGGGTGGGTGTACCTACTCTCAACTAGGTTCTAGTTGGTTAGTATACCGTTAGTGGTATTACATAACCATGGCGGTCCGTAGACATGTGTCCCGGTTCTCGTTAGTTCTCATGAATCCGCCTTGTTGCACGGTTGGTGCATCCTCTTGCTGCTGCTGCTCGACCAGCTGGGATCTCGCGACTGCTAAGCATGTCGCCCCAAGCTACCACATATTCTGGTCTCCTTGGATTAGGATTTCTCGACCTCATGCCATTGAGTGCGGTTATTATCGTTCCAGCGGGATCCGTCTCCAGGGTTTCCGGTTCTCAGGATCTACCGCATGACAGGTTCTGGTTCATATTGAAATATTTAATAACTGCCAGATCGGGTTTCCCCATCTCTCTGGCGTTCTTTCCCAAGCTTTTAATACGGTGGTTATGGAGGGCGGGTTTGGTATTGTAGGTATCCAATTCATACTGAAAGATCCTAACTAGCGCATCTCTCGCGCTACCACTCAACCCATAGCCCTAAGTCTCTGATTCCTAACTCGGTATTTCCTAAGCTCAGTATTTCCAGTCATCAGAGCGATACTTCGCTCTGATACCATTTTTTAACACCCCAACAGCTAAACTCGTCATTACCTCTTAAACTGTCACAATTACCATTAAACTCGCAGCGGAACTCTCATCACACAGGAGGGTGATACAACGCTGTTAGCCCCCATATGGCTGACCAGGCCTTTTTTCACATACAGTAACGTCTCTGGACTGGAGGACTACAACCGAGTACACAATACATATACAATACTCAAATCATTTCTTTACTATACTGAGTCTACAATATATGGATGCCGACAACATATTCGGTCTTACACCTCTTTCAATACATAAGTAATTAAATCTAACTACCCATGCAAACCACCGACCCCGTCCTACTCTCGAACGGTAACATCTTCGGTGTACCTGAAAAATAAAAACGTTGCCCCTAGGGGCTCAGCTTAACGCTGCATATGAAATTCGCATACCCCGAGCGCTAACCGGGGTACGCCGACTACTTTTGTCGAGAGCATGGAGTTCATTTTAATTCAACCAACATGCATATAGTAATACATTATATATGTACACTACACAAGGATTTGACAATCAATCATGGGATACAATCCCTAACTAACATAACAAGGTTGTTAGTTGTATCAATTTACTCTTAGGCCATGAGGGTATACCTCACTATGCCTTGGTTACTCATTTAATAGCTCACCCGCACTCTCGGGTTATTTATTCTTATTTCCGCCCATTCTCTTGGGATACTCGTACTATACTCACCCATTCTCTCGGGTTACATACATTCATTATCTCACCCACGCTCTTGGGTTATTATACTCATTATCTCACCCACACTCTTGGGTTATTTATACTCATGCTCTTGTAGATTCTCGAGACACTACAGGTCTCCTACGTCACGCTTGTTACTCTTAATACATACTTAGGCCAAAACTCATGGCTCTCAAGCATAGTCTTACTTCCCCGGTTTCGACCCTACTCTAGGTCTAGCATGGTGGGAAGGTTCAACTAGCTCACGGAACTCTCTCTTAGTTCCTATCTCTTTTTACTTAGGTCCGACTACTCTCGGACTACTTACATTCCCATACACTCCTCTCTCGGAGTTATAATAATATTATGTATATTAGTCTAGAAGCAACACTCTCGATGTTTCTAATGACTTTGGGAACATTACTTAAGTTCGGTTAATCTTAGGTTTTAAGCGTTACCCATACATTTCACCTACTCATACTTTTGGTTATTTTCCTATACCGGGTAAAATCCTCATATAGGAGGTCGACCATGTCTCAAGGGAGCTACTAATCCCTTAGGTCTCTTTTACCTTCTTTACTAGTTCACATCTTCGAACTATCTTTAATCCTCTTGAAGGAGGTTCACTTATCTTTCCACTCTCATTTGTTTCGTGGATTGTGTAATTATGGTTTACTAACCGTTATCGGGTAATTACTCAACCCGCACATCTCCTCACATTCTAGGGAGTTCATATGTTCGTGTTATCGTTATACTTTAACGGATAGTTTGTGTGTTTGCACGTTTTCGTTATCATAAGCATCGACTGATCTATGGGTCTCTAGCCAAACGTTACTCACTATGAGTCGGTCTTTACTCTATGTTAGACCACACCGGCATACAAGTATGTTAGCTCATTCAACATACAACAAGGCATACATAATCAAACAATGGATTATTTTCATGCTTTAATCTTGATTAAGCCGGCACAAAAACACACAAATCAACGTAACTCGGTTAGCACGCGGAGTATGAGAAAATCATACCTTTCACCGGGGTTAGCTTTAACGTGTGTTCTCACCATGCTAGGTTCACACTTGGTCCACTGATAACATTCAAATGTTTATATTAACATTAAGGTGTTACGGTATGTAAAACTAATACTCTCGTACTTAACCCCATTATCCCGTTATTCCTAGTTTATTTCATGTGTTCTTAAACTCACAACTTTCTCATTCACTTCTCAAACTTGTTTACACTCTAAATGACCTTTAAACATCACTAATCAAGTCATAATTACCTTATACAATAATTACCCATCAAGCCCCTACCTTAGAATGGCTTTAAAATGGTTTCTGTGACGAAAATGGTGTGGTCCGGGTTTGTGTCCGGGTTTACAAACCCAGACCAATGCTTCTGGTCACTCTCGGTGTAATTTATGACTGGTCTGGGTATACATGCTAGTTTACAAACCCGGACCCTTAATTCAGAAACCTCTCGGGTGCATTTTAGGGGTGGTCCGGGTTTGTGTACTGGTTTGTAAACCCGGACCACTCCTCTATTACAACATTCTGCCGTGTTTTAGCCCTGGTCCGGGTTTCTGTACTTGTTTACAGACCCGGACCACTTGCAGAAGTGAAGTTTCTCCTTGTTTTTGATTATGTTACAACTCCAAACTTATACCAACTTCTTCCCCACTCTCCCTACATATATTCTAACATGTTATGACATTGATTAGGCCTTCAAAACTAACCTAGTCCACTCTATATATTCATCTGTTACTTAACCCATTTCACTGTAATTTTCATCTGTTACAGTTTCTAGTTTCTTGTCTCTGATGCAGTTTTCAATGTATTTATCATCCAAGCTTGAACACACTCAAGCCCATTGTTTCCTAGACATATTTTGACAGAGCTTACCTACTTTCCAAGCATTCTCCCCCACACTACAACAGCTCACAAAACTCAGTTTACTCCCCTGTTATATAAGCATAAAAATCCTTATAGCAGCACATTAAATTCTCCTCTGTTATCACATAATTCCAACTCAGTTTCTAAGTTTGTTTTGCACACCCAAACAGCATTAAGACTTCCTCATTCAACCAACAATATTGTAGTACAAAACTACACTAGTTCATGGTTATTTATTTACATTCAAAAATCTGTTTACAGAGACAAAACCAACTCAAGGTAAGTTCAATACCTTGTTAGTTTTCTGCTTTCTCTTCCCTTCTTCCTCCTTCTCTTGTTCTCTCATTATCTTCGTGTTTCCACACCAACAAAGGGTATCGATTGTTATCTACAATCTTATTCCCAAGCCATACATAACAAGCTAGTTTAGTTCTCACGTTTCTCACCAAATTAATATTTCAAGAGTTAGTTTTAGGGCTTTATCACTAAGGAGTTACCTTTCTCTCTTGAGTGCCATCTTTGAACAGCAAAACTAGCAAAATCTCACCCCTCTGTTGGAACCCAAAACCGTCTGGAAAATGGAGCAAAGTTCAACGTGGTCATTTTTTTTTATTTTGCTAGAACAAGCTTGAAAGATGGATAACTTGAGTTTATATTTACCTTAGAGTATTAAGGAGATGAAGGAGACTCAAAAACACCTCTTCAAGCTTCAAAAGAGCCTACGGTCATGGAGATGAATGTGAGGGTTTTAAGCTTTTGAAGGGTGGAAAATGTTGCCCTTAACAAGAGGAATTCAACGGTACAAATTTTGTGTGATTTGGTGGAGAATTGAGCAAGTTAAGGGAGAAGGAAGATGGTGTTGTTTGCTATCTGTAGAAATCGCCATGGAACAAACAAAGGAAGAAGAAGTTAGAGAGGGAGAAAAATCGTGACTGGCAAGGAGGAGGAAGTGAGAGGTTATAAAGCCCCTTTTACTATTCCCTTTTTACTTTATTTATTTGTCATTTGTGACTTAATAAGCTAACAACGCTACTTAAATGTGTGTGTGTGTATACTAATTAAAATCGGCCCAACACAAAACACAGCTGGGAGCGTTTTTTGACTTTTTACAGAAAACGCTCGTTATTTTACCCGGTATAGCACTATTCACTAACCGGGCCCGTTTTCCAGATTTTTTTCGTTTCTTTATTTTTAATGGTTATTAAGCTTCCATTAATACTTAATTATAGTTATTTAATCTAACTAAATTTTTACGGGTCTATTTGACCACTTAAAGTCACTTTTTCGGGTTTTCTCGAAAAACGTGCTTTAGAACTCCGTTAGCGTTTTAACCCATTTTTTGGATCCGTTTTCTTCGGGAATCATTCCCGTATACTAATTAGGGCTAACTAAGCCTTAGGAATCCATCTCGGACCCTAACGGGGTCATATATCTCTTACACTCGTTTAATGCGCGTTTTAGCGTTTTTTGCTTTTCAAGCGTTTCCTCTTTTCTTTTGGTTTTAATCCCTTTACCAATACTCTCTAGGCACCATTAGGCCTTTAATAATCACATTAGAGTAATTTAATCACCATTTTTATGTCTGGGGTATTAAATATAATGCTTCCCCCTTAGGTTTATAGCATGTTCCCACGCTATATTTAGCCCACCAAAATACTTTATGTCCTTCCAAGAATTTTCTCCACAAGTTCACACATCTTCCTTACAATACCTTACTTCCTCATTGTTACCAACCTTTGTATAAATCCTTAACACAATCTCACCATGGCTTGAAGTATCCTTAACTCCCATTTGCATTCTAAATCCTCCAAGATAATGACCAAGACACTTAACACTTAAGAACACCTTAATTCACCTTCTTTCACCAATTTAAACCTTAATCATTCCTAGTTCAACCTAGGTCACCAAACATTACTTAGACACTTAAAACTCCTTGTTCATTAACCAAATTTTGCCATAGCTACTCTTGTATCACCTAACACCAAATCACATAGTTGTTAACTTTAATACATTCCAAGAATACTCAATGTTTTAATTCACATCCTTATACACAACACATGGCTTTTCATCCTTTAACATCAAAGACACAACTTTACAAGGAACACTCTTTACACACAACTAAACCTCAAACTACACTACATCACAATATAGTGCATGAACTTAAATTGCTTGGCACTTAGGCCCTTAAGTAACATGGCTCTTAGGCCCTTAAATAACATAAACCTTAAACACTAAATTTCCCGCATATATATTGCCTTTGACCTGCAAATACACTCAACAACACATATGCCTTTTAATAATTCTCTTGAGAATATTTCACTAGTTCATCTTCCATTGGATCCTTAGGTATTTTATTAAGCAGATCAAGCTCATTTTTCCTAAGGCATTTAAACTACATTGAGATAGTTTGTTTACCTCTTTCTTCAAGATTTTTACTTGAACACCTTTGTTCTTCCTTGTTTGGAATCGGCAAGAGGACTTGGTTACTTGTCAATGTTCTAATCAATACACAAGTAAAACCAATGAGCATTCAAGCTTCATGCTTAAACTCATTTACAAACCCTGGGTTATATATATTGTCTTAACACATTAGGATAGTTGTTTTACCTTGGAATAAAAGAGAGCTTGAATAAGCATCAAGAGAGGACTCCTCCTAGCCCTTTGAAGATTGAAATGGAGCTATGGAAGAACAAGAGAAGACACCATTAATGGTGAATTTTCGGACATATACAAAACAAGGGGAAATGTTGTTTTTCTTTGGTTTTCCTTACCTTGAAGCAAAGGAGAATGACAAGGCATGGAAAGGTGAGCTCAAGCTCCTTCAATGGAGATTCTTCATGGAACCAAAATGGAGTTCTTGAAGATTTGAAAAGAGGAAATGAAGAGCTCACTCTAACTAAGACAAAGGTAGTCTTGAAATTAAATTTGGAGCATGAAGTCATGAGTTACAAGCATTCAAAGATGGAGAATGGCTACTTGCTCTAGCAAAACTGATGGAGCTTGGGAGAAGATGAAGAAATCGGTGGTGAGTGAAGGAGAATAAGAGAATGAGGTGAGAGAGTACTCTTTGTTAAGATATTTATGTTTAAAAGCAAATAGTTCTTTTGCTTTATTACTTTACTAGCTCATTTATTTATATAAGTGTGGTGAGTCACACATGAAACCGGCCCCCATTATGTAGTAAGGGGTACAATAGTCTTTGTTGACCACTTAACTTACTTATATTGACTTATGTTATAAACTAGCTTATTTTAGTTACTATTCACAAAACAAGGCACATAATTGTGAAATTTTTGATTTCCCATTGTTTAGACTTCCAAATGTGATACTAAGTAGTACACATGTTAACTAAAGAGTGATGATGGACATTTAGCCACTCAAAACCCATTTAGAAGACAATTTTTCAAAAATGTGCTTTAAGACTCCTTAAAGCACATTTTGTGTTTTAACTTGTTTTCAAGCTTGGTTTTCTTTGGTAATTGGTTTAATATGTTCATTAACGTAAAAATAAGGTCTTGATAAGCTTATTAGGTCTTAACCAAACTTATCCCAAGCTTAGAGCACATTTTTGCCCAAATTGGCTTTAAGGTATTTATTTGTGTTTTGTTTGGTTTAATTGCCTACCAAGGTTTCCTAAGGACTTAATTAGCCTTATCAAATCATAATTGAATATTATTAAGTCTTGGTAGGATCTTTGGGTCTTAACCAAGTTCACTCCAAGCTTAGAGCATGTTTTTGCTCAGACTGTGTCTTAGTGCTTTATTGTATTTTACTATGGGTTAAATTGTTCATTGATGTTTCTAAGACACCTTTTTAGCCTTTAAATACCATAGTTTAACATTTAAACAACATATCACGGTTTGGGGTATTTCACTTGAGGTTAGTTGTAGTATAAAATCAAATGTGATGTTTGCTATATGTTTATCAAGTTGTTCAAATACTTTAGTTTTATGCTCGACTTTATTATAACTCATTTTAATATTTGGGTAGGAGCATAAGGGTTGTCACTTAGGATTGTGGATCAATGGAGTGGTAGTATTTGTTGCACATGGCATCGTGATGAAGTCCTCATCTGAAACTCCTATTCACTGTAAACCTCTCCCTGAATATTATGCAAAGGTTATTGTTACAGCGTAATCAAGGGCTACGAGAATCAGCATCTCCCACTTCCAACAATAGAAATGTGGTTACTAATTGATGTAGTAACTTCTGTTATTCCATGGCCAATTAGTTTGTTGTTTATAAAGGAGGTAGTCATTTAAAATTTTATGATATACCGTTTCATGTATATGGGTTTAATTAACAATCTATTTTGACTTTTATTTTTATATGAGTAGGAGACACAAGAGGACATAAGAGGAGACACAAGAGGAGCCTTTGATGGAAAAACAGAAGGTCATAGCGAAGGTGGCAATTTCGTAAAACTGCTTGATATATTGTTTCATTTTAAATTGGTCTAACTAATAATCTATTATAACTTTTATTTTGTATGAGTAGGGTACACAAGAGGAGCCTTTGACGAAAAAACAGAAGGTCATAGCGAAGGTGACAATTTCTTAAAACTGCTTGATATATTGTTTCATTTTTAATTGGTTTAATTAACAATCTATTATAACTTTTATTTTAATATGTGTAGGTTACACAAGAGAAGCCTTTGACGAAAAAATAGAAGGTCATAGCGAAGGTGGCAATTTCTTAAAATTTCTTGATATATTGTTTCATTTTAAATTGGTCTAACTAATAATCTATTCTAACTTTTATTTTAATATGTGAAGGTTCCACAATATTTGCCCCCGAAGCTTTCAAAACAGAAGTTCATAATGAAGGTAACCCTTACTAGATTTAGGACACATGTTTTGAAGTTTAGTTTTTAGAGTTTTACTCCATTACATTACTCATCTTAAATTATGTGCAAATCTGATAGAAGCGTTTTATCGAAACACAAAAGGTGGTAGACCGTAAGAGGAAGTTGTTGGTTCCAGAAGCTTTGTATACGAAGTTAAGTAAGCACATGAAGATGCTTTATGACAAGATCATGCAAATGCCAAATGACATAACAAATATAAGGCTGAAGCTTCCAAGAAGGATATTCCATTATGAGGAGGATATGGGTGTCTCAATCGGTTTTGAAGACATTACACAAGTGATACGATGGCAACAAGTCAATGTATTTATCATCCAAGCTTATGAAGAGTAAGTATTTATGTTATGTTTTATTTTCTATTTTATAAATTTATATGAATTAATTATTTTTAATTTTTAATGAAGTATCCGCTCAAACTCGATTTGCAAAAGAGCTGGATTGGCGAAGGTGATCACTTTGTTGTGCCCCCAGTTGACATCGTTCGATCAGGCAAAACTAGAACCGAATGCATTTGTGTCATATCTTCATCGTGGCTTGTTCGCAGCAAAAACAAAGCGCAACAATTTTTTTTTCATCCCGCATCATGTAGTGTAAGTATCAAAATAATCTTACTAAAATCAAATTTGTTGATTGTATGTGTAAGTTATGGACTAATATGTTTGGCGTCTTATACATGCTAGCAATCATTGGGTCATGCTTATTATCTCTATGAATACATCCACCTTGTTCGTGCTTGATCCGATGGGAAGAGATGCTACTAACATTGAAATTTTGAACCAGATAGTACAGTGACTTATTTGCTAAATTGTCAATTTAAGTTTCTTGATTTTACATTCACAAAAATGACATATAATTGTCTAATCATTATTCTACAGCTTTTATAAGAAGGTTAGACTTGGTGATGATGATAATCCCAGTAGTATTGACTTGAAGATCCGTCACTTCGAAGTATGAATGTTTGTTCTGCATTATATGTTGTCACTTTAGTATGCTGTTTGAATATATTTAATTTCTGATCCACCGCTATATATTGTGATGTTAGTGTCCTCGCCAAATGGATTGTGTGAGATGTGGCTATTTTGTGATGAGGTACATGTATAACTTCTGCACCAACATACACCTCAATTTTACTAAAAGTGATGACGCGGTACGTAAAGTGTGGTATTATGATACTTGTTTATAGTTTAGTTTTTTTTGTTACGATTTGCTCGATATTTCACACATGAGTTTACGTGTTCTATTCTCTAGATAATTGTCGTAATGAATTTACTCTTGTCATTTGATTTTGCTGCTACTAAAAGTGATTTTGCTGCTACCTTTTTAATCCGATGTTGCTTGGTTTCATGTGAATGTTCCACCCATGTGTATAAGCCAATTTTATAAGATCCTGTTTCTATAAGCCAATTCTGGTGCATAATGTTCACAAGTTCTGGGACCTTGGAATTAATAATGGGGTGGGATGGTGATAAGTTTTTAGGGAAAAAGCTTTATAACACGGTTATTAAAGGAATCGGGTTATAAATATCTACCTAATACATTTTTTCAGATCTGAACATTGTTTTTTTAGCGGTTTTTTGCTTTCAGCTCCCCCATTTTATTTCAACTTTCGCCCTTTTTAAATACACACATGTGTGTTTTTAATCCATTGTGAACTGGGAGTGGGTTTTCCAGCTGTTTTTAAATCTGTGATAAAGGGTTTAATTACAAAATACAGTCACCTTTAGAAGCTCTGCTCCTTGATAATGTCTCAAAACTCAAACATCCATCTTATTTGATGACAAAACACTACATTCTAGTCATCCCCTGCATTATTTTTTGCACTATTACTGAGCTCTCAGCGTATGCTATTACATTGGAGATTTGTGTCTATTCCGGAATACTGCTTAGGAATCATTTTCTCTGCTGAATTTACAAATTCTTCCAAATGTCTGCTATTGATAGCAGCCGTTACAAAGCTTTTGCAAAAGCTTGGTTTATGTCAGTTTAAGCTTAAAATAATTTCGCACCAAACTTGAAATAGTTCTCATATTTTTCTGGTGCAATAGTACAAACATGGTTTCTATATAAGCATTTTGTTTTTCTTTATGCGGTAGGCATGGTTCAGTTTTTACCTTTAATCATGTCTCCAAAGGAGCATGGCTAAACTGTTCATGTTCTGCTTTTCGCCCTCCTTTTCACGCATTCTGGTTTCTGAAGTGCCCAGATTCAAAATCTCTAAAAAAATCATGCTACTGTCTGCATATCCTTAAGCATTATTAAACTACATCACTAAGCTGTATCGGCAGGTTTTTAACTTTCTAGAATTATTTATGTTCTTATTTAGTCTCTTCAAAACACATTCTGTCTGGCTTAATTTGAACTCATTTTGATCCTGTATTGCTGTTGTTATCTCCAGCACTGAATAACGGGGTGATTCTGCAATATATATTGTCTATACTGTTACAATGGGTATTAATTGCTACCCCATGAGAGGGTACTTATGGCTATTTGGTTACTGATTATGTTCTCCTAATTAAAAAGTATTTTCAGCACTAAAAGTAATCTTCTGCATTTATCATTGATTAGGAAAATACAAGACTTTCATCACTGATTTCATTTTATTTTTTCACAAATCTATTGAAAACACCCTCAAATACCCATAGTCCAGCTATTATTTGACCATTTCACTCATATACTACTATGCTGCTTATGATTAAGGAACACTTCTTAGATATCAATCTTGTTCTAATATCTCTATTGTTTCATATATTAGGTATATGAATACTTTCACAATGTTGGCTGTACTTACACTACGAAGGACCTTGACTTCGTGAGAGAAGAATTGTCACAGTATTAATGACACAGTATTTTTTACACAGCTCTAGCGGGCAGGTATGTAAAGTGTAGTACTATTTTTGTTTCTTTCTTCAACACTTATTAACTATATAAACTTGTTTTAATATTTCTATTGTTTTTAAATATTAGGCGTATAACTGGTTTGACAATCTTGTGGACAGCAACACTTAGAAGGAAGTGGACATTATAAAAGAGGAACTGACACTTTTGGATTGCTCTTAGTATAGAGTAGGTGGTAATTCTTTTTGTAGTACTTGTACAAGAGATCGATTGCCGAATTTGGTGAATGTTACAAAGTGTATATAATGGCAAATGAATTCAGTGGCTGTTTTGAAAGCTGGTGTGGCTGTACACATTGAATATGTCATGTGTAATAGATAGGATTGATTGTTAATTGTAGGTTGTGAAGCAGTATAACAAAACAGAAAAAATATTTTAAAAAATCCAAGATTTATAACACGGTTGTATATATAACCGTGTTATAAAATAACTTCGTATTATTGCGGGAAACCACTTTATAACACGTTTTTAATGTAGCCGTGTTGTAAAACTAGACTTTATAACACGGTTTTATAACCGTGTTATAAAACTTATAACACGGCAAAAACCGTAATAAAAAAATGACTTGAATAACCGGAAAAAATGTTTAATAAACACTAAAAACAACAAAAAAAATCTTATATAATAAACAGTAAATGTATAGAATAACCGTTGTTATAACTAAGACCGTGTTATGGCGCAAAAAAAGTACGTGGTTAGCACATTTATAATACGGTTTGGGAATCAAAACCGTGTTGTGAAACCTGTATATAACACGTTATCAACCGTGTTGTAAAATCAAGAACAATATACGACCGCAGCATATAAACGCTTGATAACCGTGTATATACAGGAAAACAACCGTGCTATAAAATCTTTTTTCTAGTAGTGGTGATTATATGCCCAAACGAACTCTGTTGGACCTAAAATTTTGACCTGAGCCTTATAACTCATAAATGAACACATTAAAACCGTTTCCATGGAAACCAAGCTCAGGAACTCACTAGAACACAAAATGTGCACTAAGCTTTCTTAAAGCACATTTTTTGTAAGATTGTCTCCAAAATGAGTTTTGTTTGATTTTAGGGTCTTGAATACCCATAAATATACTAAAGTGACATAATGTACCACATTAAAATGCCTAGTTCTAAGTTTTTTAAAAAAATCAGAAATATGTGCATTGGTTTGTGAATAGTAACCAAATAGTTCAAAATAACACTTAAATCTCATAATCTAGTCTATGGTCAATATGTTCCCTTGACCTTGGTTATTATATTCCACCAATATAAGGCTCTTTTCCCAGCTTGTAGCCGTCCCCATTAGCAACCAATTATGACTCATCATCTTTACATTAATAAAGTGGAAATAATACATTTTTATCATTTTTAATCATTCAAGCTTATCTACCCAGCTGGCCTGATTATTGCAGCCTTCTTAGGGGCTTGCTTCCACCGTAGGAAACCTTTCAAAAATATCTAAGGAAGTCTACTTGACTTGTTGACCAACCTAATGACCTACCACCCATTATAACCGGTTTTTATTTTCCTTTCACATTCTCCTTTCTTCTTGTAACACCCCATCAACAACGAACACATAACAACATTCTGCAGCGGAAAATATACTACTTCACAATACTTAACTCGTTGGTGTTACACGCCGTTAACCACCCACGTGGCTAACAAGGCTATTACATAAACATTGTACCGGTCTGATGGACTAGATTTCCGAGCGACTACACATTACTATCCCTTTCCATTAACAACAAACATACACATACCTTCCAACTGTACCGAGTATTCACAACTAATGCCGATGACATTCTCGGTCTTACTACACCTACGGTACATATACAATTTAAATGATTACCCATGTACAATGACTACCCCGTCCTACTCTCGAACGGCTTCCAGCTCTCTGTACCTGAAATAGGAAAAGAAGAAAAGGGTGGCCCCCAAGGGGCTCAGCACCTTTGTTGGTATGGTAATCCCGCAGCCCACATGCTACCGGGCCACGCACGCACAACTAATTATCGTCTTAGCATGCGGTTGATTATATTAAAATCATGCATGCAACTGTAAACACACAACACATAACATCTCGCCTCAATGGGCTCAACAAACGGATAGTACATCCTTATTTGATAAGTCACTCATGGTATTCATTATCCCTAGAGTGTTTCTCCTCTAATGGAGCTACTTCCTTAATAGACGACACTTACCCGTTATTCGGGTTATCCTTAAACGCCTCTTATCACAAACTGGGATTCATATCCATGATCCACATACTCCACAATTTACAACGTATAACATACATCACATAACCACATATAACAACACTTTTCACGTTTCAACGTGCACATAACAATATCGCAATAGAAATTGCATTACATCAACAACACATAACATAACGGGTGCGGTTCTCTTAGGAGCCGACCCAAACATAGTTAATTCACTGGTGAGCCTAGAGAATGATGTCACCCCCATGGTAAGCTCGTTATACAACACTCATTACCGTCCTAATAGTCGGACGAGTAACTTAAGTTAAGATGGTTCGGGTTTTGTGGCCCGAACACACCACACAAACACATGTTCCCCCTAAACCGATCATAAGTCAGAATAGCTAAGCTTTGGAATAAGCTAATGGGAGATCATAACCCGTGAGGGAAACAACCATAACAGAGAGAAGGGTAAGGCTAAGAAGGATACCCACTCCAAACAACGCGCGACCGGCCAAACCGGATTCCTCACCACTGTTAGTGCATACTTACTTTTAGATATTAGTTAGAACCCCACTATGGAGTCTATCACATCTACACACCATACAGTATTAAAACTGGGTTAAACACACAAGGGAGATCCCTACATTCACACACGCATATCACACATTTTAACACACGTATAGCCGTGGTTAGAACGTCCCATGGTTCGGGTCGCTTACTCCGAATACCGAACTCTCATGTGATCCTAGACTCAGTTAACTAAGGTTAGCACTTCCGAGGTTAAATGGTATCGGAGTTGAACACGCCACATAAATGAATTACTGTAAACTCATTACATGTTTTATCTTACAACGTGGCAAACATACAGAAAAACACATTGGCATACAAGCCGGTGTAATCCGGTAGGACACAGGTTGCAAGAAACTATACCTGTCACCGGAGTCCACTTTATCATGTCCACTTATGTTCCTCGAGCAATTCTCGAACAACTGATAATATTACATGTACTTTCATTAACATCGGGGTATCATGATTGTTTAAAGTCTAATGCTTATAACTTTTCCCCGTTAACTTAGTTACATAACTTCACATTTTAACTTGTTTTACTTTTACATTTTACACAACTTTTCCCCCACTAATTGTCATTATAACTTACTTAACATGTCCTTAACAATCTTATAACATCATTACTTAATAACCCCATCATCCTATAACCTTAAACCATGTTTTTGGTCCGACCGACCGACCTTACACAAGTCTGTCCATTCCAGAACACTTTACCGTCAATATTTTTACTCTCCGACCGACCTTGTAAGTTCGGTCGCATGTTCGGTCCATTCCCGAGAGTTTCTTCCCTTTGAAAATTCAGGCCCGACCGAACTTGCCAAGTCCGGTCCCATGTTTCGGTTGATTCTAGAAACTTAATTCGTACACAAAATGCATGCCCGACCGACCTTGCAAGTCCGGTCCCAAGGTCGGTCCATTCCAGAAACTAATTCTCGCAGGGTAATCTGGGCTCGACCGACCTTGGCAAGTTCGGTCGCAAGGTCGGTCTGCTCCAGACCCTTATTTTTTCCATTGCCCATTTAACTCCAAACTTCTCCTAAGGCCCCCTAATGTTTCTAACATCATTTGGTACACTTATATCCTCATACAACATCCATGAAACTCATTATCTATCACCTTAAGCACTTACTCATTTCATACCGAAATTCCTAACACTTATTTATTTCCTCCTTAGTTTCCAAGTGGTGTTCATGCCTATGATAACCACTATGCCCATAATCTTCTCCTCATTTTAACATCATCTCCCAAGCATCATTTCTTACCACCTAAACCCTATTGTATGTCTAAGTCCTTTTTGTTTACCGCCTAGAACATCTTAAGACATTATTTCTCCTCATTCAAAATGCTTAGGCATTTCCAACACTTCTAGTTCACCAAAACTCATTTAAAACACTTAGAACTCCTTATACATTTTTCCAAATTTTGCCATGGGTTCTCTTAGCACATCATCATTCCAAAACTCATGGTTTTCACCATTAAACATTCAAGAACACCTAATCACTTAATGCACATTCCTTACACACAAACATATTGTTTTTCCTTCATTAACCATCCAAGACACTCATCTTCACAAAGAATGTTCTTTACACACATCTAAATCCTTAAACTACACTACATCACAATATAGTGCATAAGATTAAATTGCTTGGCACTTAGGCCCTTAAATACATTAAACTTAAACACTGAATCTCCACATATAAATTGCCTTTGACCTGCAAATACACCCAAGAATACATATGCCCTTAATAAACTCCTTGAGAGCATTTCTCTAGGTCATTTGCCATTGGCTCCTTAGGTATTTTATTAAGCAAATCAAGCTCATTTTCCTAAGGCATTTAAACTACATTGAGATAGTTTGTTTACCTCTTTTTCCTCACAAACTTCTTTCTTGTTTCCTTGTAAAACCGGTAAGGATGTTTGGTTGTTTGTCAACTTCTAAACAATGTACAAATAATAGAATGAGTATTCAAGCATTATGCTTCATCTCATTGTAAACCCTAGGCACATATATTGTCTTAACACATTAAGGTAATTGTTTTACCTTGGAATTGGAAGAGAACTTGAATAAGTATCGAGAGAGGACTCCACCAAGCCCTTGAATGATTTGAATGTAGCTAGAACAAGGCAAGGTAAATACACCATTAGTGGTGATTTTCGGTCAACATAAAAACATGGAGGAAACATGGATTTTCTTTGAGTTTCCTTACCTTGAAGCAAAGGAGAACAAAAAGGTGTGAAAATATTAGCTCAAGCTCCTTCAATGGTGAATCTCCATGGCACCAAAATTGAGTTCTCGAAGATTTGAAAAGGTAGAAGTGTAGAGCTTGGTTTAACTAAGACAAATATGGTCTTAGAATTTGATTTTGGAGCATGGAATCATAAGTTACAAGTGAAGGAAGATGAAGAATGAGATGGTGCTGTTGGAAACCGATGGAGAGAGGAGGAAGAAGATGGCAACCGTGGGAAATGAAAGGAAAGAAGAGAATGAGGTAAGAGAGTTTACTTTGTTTAGTATAAAGCAAATAGTACTTTACTTTACTCACTTTCCTTTCCTTTAATTGATTTGTAAATGGTGATGACTCACCCTACAATAACCGGCCCCCATAATCATAATAAGGGTGTTTTGGTCTTTGTTGACCATTTTAATTACTTATAACAACATATGTTACAAACTAGCTTATTAAAGTTACTATTCACTAAAACAAGGCACATAGATGTGAAATTTTTGATTTCCCATTGATATAGACTTCCAAATGTGATAATATATAGTACACATGTTAATTAAAGAGTAATGATGGACATTTTGCCATTCAAAACTCATTTACAAGACAATTTTTCAAAAATGTGCTTTAAGACTCCTTAAAGCGCATTTTGTGTTTTAACTTGTTTTCAAGCTTGGTTTTCTTTGGTAATTGATTTAATATGTTCATTAACATATTTATAAGGAATAGGTATGACCATTAGGTCTTATACAAATTTATCCCAAGCTTAGAGCACATTTTTGCTCTTATTGACTTTAAGGTATTTTCTTGTGTTTTGTTTGGTTTAACTGTCTACCAAAGTTTCGTAAGGACTTAATTAGCCTTATTAAATCATAATTGAATATTATTAAGTCTTGGTAGGCTCTTTGGGTCCTAACCAAGTTCACTCCTAGCTTAAAGCATGTTTTTGCTCAAACTGTATCTTAGTGCTTTATTGCATTTTACTATGGTTTAAATTGTTCACTGATGTTTCTAAGGCACTTTTTAGCCTTTACATACCATAGTTTGACATTTAACCCACATATCAAGGTTTGGGGTATTTCACTTCTTCTTCTTCAACCGTAGCCTCCAATACCTCTCTTTGCTGCTCCAAAACCTTGAGTATCACTCATCTTCCATGGCTGATATATCAAGATCTAGGTAAGCTTCTATGGCAAAAATATGCTCATTCTTCTCCTCTATTCTTCCTCTCTTCCATGAGCTTACACATCTTCATTTTTACCCAGCAAAATAAGCTAAGATGGTGCTTGAAGTGGTGGAGGTTCTCGGCAAAAAACAGAAGAAGAAAGGGATGTTAGTCCTTATAACTTTTTAAGGTAAAAATCAAGTTTTATGTGAAATACCCCTAACATTTAAATAATTAAATATAAGTAGATAAATATATTTGGGGAATCATAAATATTATTTGGGGGTTTATTAAACCCTAAGAAATCATACAAACACTTGGGCGTTAAAAACGCACCTAAACTCCTTAAGGTTAAAAACGTGCGCTAAAGCCCGACCTTAAGATAAACAAGTTATATAAGCTATAAAATTCACATGAAGTTAACCAAGGATCATTATATGATCTTTGGAATGCAGGACCTCATCTAAAATGAGTAAAAATACAATATGCTCGGGAGTTCCCTTAAAGGCCCTTAAGGCCCGAAAGTCCCGGAGATACATTATAGGATGAAGTAAAGCATTACACTTCATTAAAAATACACCATAACACTCTATTAAACATATAAGATGAAGTTCTCAAGCTAAATTCTCAAGTTAAACTCAAAGTGCTAAGAGATGCCTTATGGGGGTCCCATAAACCCTTAGGAATGCCCAGGAGAAGTGCCGAGGTGGCACGAACTCCTATAAAATTAATTCTTAGAGTTCCTATCATCATTATTCAACATTCTAAAGAGAATAGTCGAGCTACTTCCTTAAAAATAAACAAAGTGCTCGGACGAATTTCTTAACGCTCCTTTTTGCCCGGTTAGCCCGGAAATTGTGTTATGAGTTGATATAACCCCATATAACTCAATGTAACACCTTAAAATATTATTATTGACTATAAAAAATGTCAATAAACACTTGGAACTCATAGTGACTAATTATTTTTCAGAAAATCCTTAAAGCACAAAAACGCACCTTCGGGTGTCACAAAAATGCGTTTTACGCAATTGCCTTGAAGTTTTTGAGGAGCCACGAGTTGATAATCTTAAAAGGGGATAAATTGACCATCTAAATCAGTTGATGGCAGTACTAAATTCATAGTATGAGTGGGGGCGATTTTATCATCAAAAAGGTACCTAAAATCAGCATTTTTACCTTAAAACTTTCATCTATTACAATCATATAAATGTACCAATTAAATGCTGGAAAATATTACACATATTAGTATGGTCTTAGTAAAATATAATGTGACAGGAATTAATTCAAAAATTAATCCCATTTGACCTCCAATGCATTCGCCAATTAGGGTCATTTTTTGACTAGTTTAACAAAATAAAACTTTGCTTATGGATGTTGAATCATCTTATCACTTATCATGTGATAATGTATTAAGTAGTGCAGTCAAATAAACCCCTCATCTACCGTAAGACCTGCAAGGAATCAAGAATAGGTTAGTTTAACAAAACTAATGTAATTAGATAAGAAACTAGAATCTAGCTACGCCTTACCATTAAACAAGGTAATCAAGTGGCTTCCTACAGCAAGTGCTGTCGGTTTTATGCAGGAAGAAGGGGCTGTGATTGCTATACTTTAGTCTAAATAATACACTTACCTAAAAATGCATAAATCTATGTATTAAACAACAAAAATCAATGACCCAATACAGCACCTTATTACCGAATTATTGCAAGAAAAGGAGCTCCGTTTGCTGTATTGAAAACTAAACTAAAGCATCTAGCTAACCTAGCCATGTTCCTATGTTGTTAATTGTCAAAAATCAGGTGCTACACAAGAAGCTCCATTTACGCCAACCTACAAGAGAAGAAGACAAGTTAGTATATGAAATTTGACTTAGAATATTCAAGGAGACATGCACCTAACCTAACATTTGTCTTCTAGTTTCAATTGTCAAATAAAGACTCCATAATTCTCTAGCAATCAGCCGTAAGTCTATCTCAAATAACAGACTTTTCTAGCCAATTATGAAAGTAAATAATCAAATAAACAAATCATAAGATAATGCTATGTTACATGACAATAATTTCCAATTCAATTCCTTTCATTCCTTTCTTCTAATAACTCACGTAGGCTTCATTCTTTTTTGCCCAACCCTTGGCCGATTGTTTAAGTACTTCATTTACTCTCATTTCTTCTTCCATTGTTAGTTAATTCCTTAGAGATTCAAAGCTCCATTAATGGTGAATTAAGTTCTAACACCATTTTATGTAAATTCCTAGTTAACTCTCCTAAGTCCTGAAGCAAGAAATCATCCTAGCAACTCTTACAATTTTCGTCAAGCTTTAGTACTCCAAGAAGGTTCCTAGATTCAACAACAACTCAAGGAACAACAAGATCAAGTTAAGGTATATTTTCATGTTAAGAATCCTAAGTAATTTCCTTAAGGTAATTTCAAAAATTATAAACTTCTAAACCAAGGTTCTCTTCATTATTTCATGAAGGAAATTTAGATCTACAACCATCTCAAGGTGTACCAAAAATACCATGTTAAATTCCTAAGGTAAACTCTTGTAAAAATTACTCCAAATCTTATTTATAAATTCTTGTTAGAAGTCTAACAAATGGATCTCCTAAATATGTACAAGGAGGACGAATTCTCTTCATCAAAATAGTATTTGGAGAGCTTGGAATTCAAGGAGAAATCAAGTACAAGAATTGTCTTGATTTAAGGAGTAAGTATATATAATTAAGGTTTATTAAGTTTAAGCTTGATTTAAGCTTCAAAATTTGGTATAAAAATTATGTATAACCTTTAAATAAATCAAGGCCGAAAATCATAGGTTATAATGTCAAGAAAATAATTTATAACATATAGAGTAAGATTATTACCTTAAGGTATAAATGTGTGTCATAAAAATTAAATATGATACATATATGTTCAAACCAATTTATCTAAGGATAAAATGTTTTATTTTGAGATTATAATCATTCTAAGTCATTAGCATAATTTATAGAAGTGTAATATGGCTTATATACATTTATCTGTATTTATTATAAAGTTAAAAACAAGTTTTAAAACTATATGGTAAAAATATAGTAAGGCCAAGAATGAAATGTTTTATTTGGTGATTTTCAAAATATATGAGTATATTAACTTATATTATGAATTTTGGGAACATTAAAAATAGCTACAAGTATTTAAATGGCTAGCTTATTAATTTATGTGGCAAAAATGTAAATTTTGAAAAGTTTAGTGTATAAATAATAAAAACCGAGAGCTTAAGGGTTTGTTTGGTATATTTATGATATAATATAAGGTAGGAATTAATATTATGAATTTTGGTGAATTTAAATAAGTGTTTAAGTGTTAAAATAACAATTTATAAAGTTTTGGGACTATTTTGTAATTATTGGAAAGTTTGGAGGGAGAAACCGAATTACATATTTTATGGGTATATTAAAGTATTAATTATGAAATTAAGGCTTGGTTAAAGTGTTGACCAAAAACATTGGGTTAAAATGACTTATGACATAAAATATTAAGTTTATAGAAGTTTAAGGGTGGATATGTAATTTATGAAAGTATAAATGTTAAACTGAATTTAATTTGGGGTGAAAGCATAATTCGCAAAATTATAAGGACCATTTCGGTATTTAAAGAAATTAAACATTAAAACTATAATTTATAAGTTAATATGTAACTTATATAAAGTTTTAAGGGCTAAAATGTAATTATGTGGGAGTTTATGTCAAAACCGAAATGGACATGGGGAGAAAATATAATTTACGAAAGTGTAGGGATTTTTTTGGTATTTTAAGAGAATTAAATAGTAAAAGTATAGTTTATAAGTTAATATGTAACTTATATAAAGTTTTGGGATTAAAATGGAAATATAGGAAAAACATATGTTATGACCGAAAATAATTGAGGTCATTTGGTAATTTATAAAAACTAATGTGTTTGCTTTACAAGTACCGAAAGTTAATATGGAAATTTGTCACTTATAAAGTATATGGTTATTTCGTAATTTATCCCGTTGGCGTTTTATTGTTTCCCGAAAAGATATATGTAGTTAATTGGAAAATTACAAAGTTAATGTGTCCAAAGGTAAATACCGAATTTATAAAGTTATTTGGTAACTTATAAAAAGTTATTGTGTCCAGCTTATAATTACAGGAATTAAAAAGGTTGGTTTTATAATTTAATAAAGAAAGGAATCAAGGTTAAGTAATGTGATATATTATGAGGAATAATATAAGTTTTATAAAATAAATTGTGGTTATGATAAGAATAACCAAAAGAATTTAATATAGAGTTTATGAAATAATTATGGACATAATTAAGGTAACCAAATTATATTGGTATATGGAATAAGAGGAATTAATTATGGATATATAATTTAAGAGATGACGAAATATTTAATATGGGAATTCATTATCACATGTGGGAATCACACAAAATAATAAACTGATGAGCTACCTAGGACTACTGTTAAATAACAGGGGAAAATAAATAACATACAAAGTTATTATACAACGAGTATAAGCACTACAGTGACAGAACTGTAATATTTAGTGAGTGGTTATATTAATATTACCCGGTATTGCTTGTAAATATAACAGCGTACGGGGAAGGACTGTTAAAGCGTGAATTGTCAAGCTGGCTATTATCACGGTGAACGGTATGTTAATTGTGTGGTCTGAATGTCCTAAGGATTATCCTAAGGTCCAGACATTACGTGCTTAATTGTTTAAGAGCGATATCTGTGATTTTATGTATATGATATTGTGTACTGTATTGCTTAAACTGTTGCCTTGTATTTTATACGCGAACGTCTTATGACTGGAAGTTTATACATCTAAACTGGAACAAGACTAACTGACCTTTAGGTATTATTGAACCTAACTGATTGTCAACTGTTATAGTCTTAATTCAAGTGTTGGTCATTGTACCACTGACAAAAGGGCTAACTTATAAAGAGAGGAATCCAGACTGTTTCGACTTTCTGGTTGCGCATAGTGATCACTACGAGAGGCTTCAATGGGGAGTCACTCAAGGGAATCCATCAGCCACATTAGGGGATGGCGGAGGGCACTACCGTTGGTGCACAGGTTCGACCGGATCGGTCTTATATTTATCCAGGGCCATAAAGTCAGCTGGTAACGGTTCCATTGGAACCCAGGGGACTATCGTCCATTAATAAGTTATTAAGGGTTGTCCTGACATGACGCCTGAGGTGGAATTAAATTGGAAAAGGTTAAGTGATTGGTTAAAGGATAAGGGCTAGGTGGCCAACTAACAAGTACAATTTAATATGCGTATCTTGTTTGAATTACTGATGTGTGATTATTGGTTATTGTTATTGTTATTGATGTGAGATTATTGGTTATTGCTATGGATCATTGATGTGTGGTTATTGGTGTTGTGTACTATTGTATATTGATGTTTAGAGGTGAGTTGTTATGTGATTGTTTAATGTATACAGTTATCACTGTTGTTATTGTAAACCGGTATTTCATGTAAAGAATCTAATATCAAGATGGCTAAAACGACCTAAGGAATCTAGATGACTTAGGATCACATTTAGCATACCAGCATTTCGATTGCTGAGCCCTTCAATGGGCCAAACATTCCAAGTTGTTGAAGAAGACTCAAGCCGGAGTGCGGGACACGGGGGTAGCTGTTGTGTTTTCAGCAAACACATTTGGTTTTAATTTGTATTGTATTAAAGAGGCTGTTGTATTCAGTTAGTTGCTCATTTAGTTGGATTTGGTTTGTAATAATTAGAAGTGCTCAGTATCTGTTCATCACAGCGTGAGGGGTTGTATTGTTGAAAAGTGAAATACCCCAAACCTAAGTATGCTAAGTAAACATCAAATCACGATTTGGAAAGGCTAAAATATGCCTTAGAAAGATTGGTAGACAATTTAAACCAAGGAAAACACAAGAAAATGCCTTAAGGGCAATTAGGGCAAAAATGTGCTCTAAGCTTGGAGAGACTTGGGTGAGTACCCAAATATCATGATAAGACCTTAGTAATATTCTAATGGTCATTTTAAATCAATTATCAAAGAAAACCAAGCTTGAAAACAAGTTAAAACACAAAATGTGCTTTAAGAAGTCTTAAAGCACATTTTTGAGAAATTGTCTTAGAATTGGGTTTTGTGTGGCTAAATGTCCATCATTACTCTTTAATCAACATGTGTACTAATTAGTATCACATTAGGAAGCCTAAATCAATGGGAAACCAAAAATTTCACGAATATGTGCACTAATTAGTGAATAGTGCCAAATAGTGCCCAAATTAAGCTTAAGTCAACATAAGTCAATGAGATGGTCAACTAAGACCATAAATATCTCCAACTACAAGAGGGGGGGCCGGTTTTTGATGTGAGGAGTCACCACATGACTAAGCAAATAAAGGAAAAAAGAGTAAAAGAGAATAGTACTATTTGCTTTATAAAAGCAAATACCTTATATTAGCCTACCTCTCTCCTCTCTTCTTCATTTCTCTTCTTCTTCCACGGTTCTTTTCTTCTTTTCCTCTGTTCCAAACCGTCCCAAGCAGCCTCCATGGTTACCTCACCTTGCTTTGTCCATAACTTACTCATTTTAGCTCCAAATCAAAAACTAAACACATATTTCTCTTAGTTAGGCCAAGACCTATCTTTCTATCTTTTCAAAGCTCCATTTTGGTGCCAAGAGGAAACTCCATTGATGGAGGAAAATCAAGTTTGAAGAGCTCATTAGCTTCTCCATTCTCTTAAGGTAAAGAAAATGTAAGAAAAACCATGTTTCCATCATTCCTTCTACATGGCCGAAAATTTCTACTTATGGGGCCTTGTTTTTATGCCTTGTTCTAGCTTGATTTATTCACCAAGGACTAGTGGAGGTCCTATTTCATTCAATGCCCAAGTCTACTTTGAGACTTCAAAGGTACTCACCCACTTTTATGCCTTAGAACACATTTCTAACCTAGGTTTTCATTCCTTGAGGTTAGTGTATTGTTTAGTACTCATATGAGTCATTGAATATTGATTAGAACATTGGCAAGGGGAATTTAAGTGGTGGCCGAGATTCATGCAAGAAGAAGGTCTAAGGAGGAAGTTAAGATAAGCTTGAGAAAACAAGGTAAAATGCTTACCTAATGGTGGTTTAAGTTTTAAGGGATGAGTTTAGGTGGGTACCAATGTGGCTTAGAGCTTACATTGTGTATTGGGTTATATAACCTAAGAAAAAGAACTTAAATAAGCTTGTGAACTTGTGACTAAGGAGTCAATGGGAATGAGTTAGTAATATAAGTTTAAGATGGATTTTAAGAGCATCATAACTACTATGAGATTGATGGGTGTATTTGCAGGTGGAAAGCTTTTATTGTGGAAATTCAGTGTTTAAATTCATGTCATTTAAGGGCCTAAGAGCCATGTCATTTAAGGGCCTAAGAGCCATGTCATTTAAGAGCCTTAGTGCTATGCAATTTAAGATTATTGCACTATATTGAGTTATTATGAATGAGTTGATTTGGATGAGAAAATATGATGAGAAAAGACTTGATGTAGGTGAGATGGTTGAATGAGGAAAACAATGCATTTGGGCATGATAATATACTAGAGAAACTATGGCGAAATTTGAGTAGGAAACTAAGCGTTTAAGGTGTTCTAAGGAGATTTTATGACTAAGGATGTTCTAGTGATCACTAAGGGTTGATTTGGTGAAAATGGATAAACCATGGAGTTCTTGAGTACTAGGAAGACCTAGGAATGTATAAGAGGGACTAGGGGTTATAATGGTGAGTTTTATGCACCAAAACCATGGTTAAGGAAGCTAGGAAACTTGTACAAAGTTCGAAGGAAAAATAAGGTATAATGACTTATAAGGATGTAAGCATGTGCTAGATTATATATGACTTTGAGAAGTTTGAGTAAGGCAAATGGGTGTGCAAAATGATGCTTGAGGAGTAGTTGAAATGGTGGTAAAGAAACATAATGATTAGTTGAGGTCCTAGGCAAAGTCACAAGAGGGAAGTGTAAGGAATCAAGTAGGAAACATGTGGAAAGATTGTGGATTGAGTGGGAAAAGATTGGGGTGAATTTGGAGTTAAAAATGAGGAGAAAATCACTTTGGAAAATAGGTTCTGCTGTGGACCGCCCCTAGGGACCGCCCCTGTGGGGAGGTCCAGGCAAATCGTGCAGGAAATTAGCTTCTGGTTGGGACCGCCCCTGGGGACCGCCCCAGAGGGGCGGTCCAGTGCAGAGAAAAAGAAAAATTTTTGTTTTTGGCTTCTAATGTTGGGGGATTGAATGGTAATGGTTTTAGATGATGTTTAGGCCTTGTTTGGTGACATGTAAAGGCCTTAAGTGGTGTAAACGAGTGTTATGAATTCCTAGTAAGAATTGAGAAAGTAGCTAAGGAGTTTTTAGTGGATGTTTAAAGGTGAGTTTAAGTGCCTAAATGGTGTTAGGACACATGGGGGAACTTGTGGAGAAGTTTGGAGTTGAAAAGAGAATTTAGAAACAAGGTTCTGGAGCCGACCGACCTTAGGACCGGACTTGCAAGGTCGGTCGAGCTCAAATTACGCTACCAGAGAAAGTTTCTGGAATGGACCGACCTTGGGACCAGACTTGCAAGGTCGGTCGGGCATGTATTTTGTACGGTAATAAGTCTCTGGAATCGACCGAACATGGGACCGGACTTGGCAAGTTCGGTCGAGCTTAAATTTCCCTCGGGGAAACTCTCGGGAATGGACCGACCTTGGGACCGGACTTGCAAGGTCGGTCGGGGTAGAATTTTCAAACGATGAAGTGTTCTGGAATGGACCGACCTTAGGTAAGGTCGGTCGGAAGTTCGGTCGGGCCTAAAAAAAAAAAAAAAGAAATTCTAAATCCTAAGAAAGGTAATAGGTAATAAGGTAAACCTTTGGTAGGGTGGTAATGATTAGGACCCTAGGAACTTAAGGGATTAAGTTAAGTTAAGTATAAACTTAAAAGTTTAAGGTTAAGTTGTAAGATTAAGTTGTAAGACTTAAGAGGTGTTAGGTGGGAATCATTAAGGGATTAAGTAAGTTAAGCAAGTTAAGTAAGTTGAATTAAGTTAAGTGATTAACAACCTAAAACTGAATGAATGTTTTAGGATTTGGGAATTGGACTCCGGAAGAGAGTAAGCAACTGAACGACCAACGGTGAACGGTACAGTTCTCTTGTGACCTGCTTGCTAACGAGGTGTCCCTCGGCTTGTGTGCTATTTGTTTTGTGTGCTCACTAAACAAGATAAAGCATGCAACCGGAATATATTATATTTATTGTTTTGTTGTGTGATGTTTGAAAACTAACACAACATACCGTGAGAATTTACTAACCAATGTTTAGTAAGGAATTGAGTGAGACAAAGGAACGCTCCCTAATAAGGGACGATATGAACCGAAAGAGGTTAACCAACAAATATGGTCTTGAGACTACTACTAACTGGAACTTGAGTGAGGAAACCCGGGACCGATCTCCGGTCATGCATGCTAAGGAAAAAGGGGGACGGTATCTGAATCAGATCTGCCCTCCGCTTAAGGACTTGTCTTCGGACTTGTAGCCTAGGGCCGGTTGCCGGCTCAGCTACGCTGGACTCCCGTCCAGGGTAGGTGGCATTAAGATGGTGCGGTGGGATCACCTAAATCCCAGGTTTGGACTTAGGATACAACCATTCCCCTCCAGGAACGGTTTGTATACTGAGAATAAGTTAAGATTAAGATTAAGGTAAGGTTAAGATAAGTTGCAACCATTCCTCTTTAAAGGATGGTTTGTATAATTAAGATTAAGATTAAGGTAAGGTTAAGATAAGTTGCAACCATTCCTTTTTAAAGGATGGTTTGTAATATTAAGATTAAGATAAGCTACATCCACTCCTTATTAAAGGATGGTTGTTTCTAAGATTAAGATAAGACTAAGATTGAGGTGAGATAAGGATGGACTAAGATTAAGAGGGAACATTACTTAAGGAGTTAAATAATTAACTCTCTAATTAAGGGAACGCATTTAAGTCGTTCATTGTGTGTGAACTTTGATTGTTCATATATGGATTGTTGTTTACAGCATTTACTATTATGTTGTGCATTTAATCAACCTCCATGCTATCGACAATTAGTCGTCGTAGCCACGTTAGCTTGGGGGCCATGAGGGGATCGTACCAGCATTCGTGCTGACCCCCTTTGGGGGCTGTTTTTACTACACAGGTACATCAGGAAGCGGTTGTCGCGAGAGTAAGAAGGGGGACAAGTGTTACGGGTTAAGTGTGGCCTACGAGTTGTGCATGTACACTCGTATGGCAATTTGAGTTAGTAAGATGTATAAGATGTGAGGGGGTTGTAAGAAGGATATGTAAATGGTTAAGATTGTTGTACTAATGTTCGGTATATTCTGTAGTCAGACCATGGCAAGGTCCTGGATTGCAAAGAATTCCGCTATGACATGTTTATATATATACTGTTAAGTTGCGAGACCACATTTGGATTGAGTTGGGGTGTTACAAAAAGTGGTATCAGAGCGTAGTTACGCTCTGAAGACAAGAAATACCGAACTTAGGGGAATATTGAGGTTGAGATTGAGTTATGGGCTAAGGGTTGAGAGATAGAGTGAGAGGTGCGTTAGTCAGGACTTCCCGGTGTTTACCGGATATCCATAGTACCTAGACCCGCCCTCCACATCCCTAACCCTGAATATGTGGAACAAACGCCAGAGAGAAGAAAGCCTTCTCTTACTCGGGAGAACCCGATCTGGCAGTTAGCTAACAGTAAGCAATACGAGAAACATCTTGTTGCATAACAGCTAAGGAGAACTGGGAGATTTTTAATGGAGCGCATCGGCGAAACAGGCGCTACCAATGGAACCTTACCAGTAAAAGAACGGTAATTACCGGCAACATGGGTCGACATGCTACGCAGTCGAAATAACCCGCAATACCAATGATAAGGAAAGCACTACGCGTGCAATGGATAAGGAAATGATAAGAGACATGAGTACCGGACAGCGGTCCGAGTGAGCATAACAGCGGGAAAATACAAAGCATGAGGATTGAGATTACTGGAAGGTCCAGTTAAGAACCGGGAACTCCAAACCCCATACAATGAAAAAGGTTGCAAACCTGCCCGACATAACGCGGACAACGGTGGAAACACATATAAATTGTATACCGAAATAGGACTACGATGTAGTGCCTAAAGGAGAATCATTACTTAGTAACCACAACAAGATGTGTAGAGACAAGAGCGAGGATTAAGACATAAGGAAATATTAAGGGATTCCCTCAGAAAGAGGAACGCCCTAATAGATGACAGTATTGTCAAACAACAAGGAAACTGCCCGATGGTCGGTTATCCAAAATAAGAGATTATCGGAGGAGTCCCGAGGACTACCAAGTACATGGAAATTAGAAGGAAGTATCACTACCAAAGTACCTTGTACCAATAGCCCATCCTGCATGGCGCACTTGCCATTGCAAGTGCTACCACGATTTAGCTACACGGAAAGCCATCATGGCAAGATAGGAGAACGCTACAGTTGTAACACATATTAATACTGCACTGTAAATCCATAAGAACAGGAACAAAAGACCCTTGGAAGGCCGACGACCTAACCATGATAAGATGAGGTGACACACCAGTCAGCATGGAGCTGAACTTGGACGGAATACTAAACAATATGAATATGAGCAATGGTAAAACCCACTACAACAACAACCGACGGTGCGGTAAGGACACTATCTCGAACTCCAAGGGGAAAACCTAAGAGATCGCTCGGTAATGCAAGCAAAAACACTATATAAGCAATGATATACAAGGGATGTATTATAAGATACCATTGAGACCGTTGACATAACGTCTTCTAAAAAGAGCGGGATAAGACTCCCGAGATGACCATTGAAACCTGCCGATAACAACAAATTTCGATGAATATGTTAGTAAACCCCGGAAACAAGGACAGAGAGAGTAGATTTAAGATATAACCTACCAAGAGTTAAGGACATACGAGTCCCACGGAGGAAAGCTCATAGGACTACCCCCACAGAGCGGGCATAGTCGAGCCGAACAAACTGATGAATGACAGTTAACACTGTTTGTTTAACTCATTAACACCCAAGTACGATTGATCATCAAAGGGTGGCGTAATCAACAAAAGTTGAACGAAGCGTTGAGATAGAAATATAAGACGACAGGATGATATCCAACTTGGACACCGTAAGGCAAACGCCTAATACGAACCTAACCTTGACTATTAAAGGACATAAGTCTAATATAACGACAGTATTGCCAAAGACACTAAGTAACCTCAGATCACCTGAACAACTTCCCTAGCAGGAAGCAGGATGCAGCAACTTATCATGAAACTCGATACTACATTTAGTATGTAAATTAACGGTGATAGTGCTCAAAGAACCAGAACCTTATAGGGATGACCTGCAGATGAGTAAGAGTACAAATGATGAACTGAGAAATTAAGCATTAAGAGCCTACAAGCCAAGGATGTTAACCACATCAGAGCCCGAGGCGGAGTAAGTTATAAGAGAGCTTGTTTAAGCCACGAAGGGACTACAATTTGTAGATATGAACGGTTACCAAACCTATAACTAAGATTGGGAAGAACATTACCAAGAAAGGGTACCAATGAGAATATTGAGATAATGCTAAGGACAGGAGCGGAGAACGAACCATGCCTTTTAGGGTGGGGATAACTCTCCTTGTTGTGAGGCCATGAGTGGGAATGAACCCCTCAAAAGGGCTTTCACATATTAGAGATAAAATACACTTTATTTAGAAAATGGAAACTATGAACTTGAGATTACCTTAGAACATACCAGATACACTTGAGTAATAAGGAAGGTCGCACAGATAGACCCCATATCCAACACCCAGGATGTAAGAATTAGTAATGGTCAGAGATAAACATGTGACTGCACATTGGCACGTCAATTAATCAATGCTCAGAAGAGCTTGTGATTCATGGATGACTTCTTCAGTAACAGTTAAACTACATGGTAGATAACATCACTAAGGATGAAAGAAAGTGAAAGAATTAGCCTACTTACGAATCTGAGATTGGAGCATAACATCTTCATATCAAGAGTCAACTATTTTACAACACGGTACGACAACCGCCAATACCGGAATGAGAGAACTCCTAGTGTGTTTACACCAAGAAGGGATTGAGTATAAGGTAAGACATTAGAATAAGTGAATAAGAGGTTGCACCATCAATGGGCACATGTAAGGCCAACTACCACGGTAGTAGTGGTCGTGAGTCAATAGTTAGATAAGTGGATTAAGTCATGGTGCGCGGTAAGGCGACCATTATGTATAGCCGTCAAATATTGACACTGAGGCAATTAGATTTATGAGTTAAGACCAGTATAAGTAAGGAAATAAGATGGTAGACGAGCTTGCATTGATGCCAGTAGTCTGGACCTGTTAGGTAAGATTTCACAGGAAGCACACTACCCATTCCTTAAGGAACTGGAAGTGCATTCCTAGTAGCATAAATATGAGAAACAAGATAAGAGGCTCTACGGAAAGAGACCTCAATTATTAAGAGACCGAATCAATACGGGATACAGAAAGAGCTAGAGCATACAATACCAAGAACACAGTAAATGGACTTCCCTTGATTGACTTCAAGAAGAACAATAAATGTTATTATGGAACGATGAAAGAGGAGATCGACAACAGAATACTTCATAATTAGCAATAGCTAAACGTGCGACGGACACTATGAGTTTACTAAAACGAGACGTGGGACGACTGCACCCCACAGGGGCTTGCAGGCCTGACACGCTCATTTATGAGTTAGTTGGGTAAGTAGTAATGTACCAGTAAGGTACCCCATGCATGTGAACGAGTGGTGTAAGGAACACGGGAAGTAGTCGACTCCGTACCACCGACAACGACGCAAGATCAGACAAGAGCAGCTACTACCACAAACAACCGAAGAGAAGAAGTCAGTTGAACCAGCAACACAGAGGAACCAAAGAACAGATAATTAAGGACTATGAAGTGCGAAGAGCACGGATTGTTAAGTACAGACATTGAACATGCCTTAAGATGTAAGAGATAAGACTGTAAAGCGCGATGCACTAAACAGTAGTTTCAAACTAAGAATCATCCTCAGACCAAAGGTCAGTTGGGGAGAAACAATTTAGACATTCGAGAAAATACTAAGAGTATGAGCGTAAGATCTTCAAGGAGAATGGATAGACGAGTTACAACTCATTAAGGCCGTGTATATATAAAGATAACACGTGTCCATTGAGACAATTAAGCCTAAGATTATCAGAGTTGCGCAGCGGAAGCTAGCAGACCACTACTTTGAGATTAGACCAAACTAAGTTAAGAATACGGTATAAGCACCGTTAAGAATCCTCGATACAGAGACTAAGTCTTTCTGATCGAATTATAAGTAAGATAGATGACGTGGAAGCTAGAATGCTTGGTGAGAATTAGACATCTTGAACTTATGTTCAAAGATGATATGACGCTGATTACGTGGCCGTAATCCATTTTAAGGGGGGTAGAGCGAAAACCGCTTAGCGTATGTTGTGTACTGAGTACATAAACTACGGTGTGCATAGCACAAAATAATTTGAGAATATGTTTTACATAAACATTTTAAGATAAATCATGGTTATTGCACACAGAAGATGTGAATACCATACATATTAAGTACCTATCTTGTTAACTCCGGTGTGAGTACAAGTTAAGAGAATTAAGGAAGACGTTTAAGGAGACTTAAGGATAAGGAATATATGAGGTATAAGTCGATATGAGACTATGTGTGAGATAAGAATAAGATAACATTATGAGATACAATTTGATATGAATATGAGGAAGGAAATTGTAATGCTATGAGATATAAGATGGTGAGAATTGGTATGGGACAGTTATAGAACTTAGTAGGAATTTAAGTCTTGAGGTAATTACTAAGAGATGAATTTGGAATGTTTGATGGACTGAGTCCACACTTTGGAGATGTATTGATTATGATTAGAAGAACTAAAAAAGATAGAAAATTGGACATGAGTGAATTATTTGGATGTTTGAAAATGACGTGGGAGGTGGAACTTGATTTTCTAGGGATCAAGGGAAACCGAACACAAAATGGGGTGGAAGGATAGTTCTACACTGATGCTGATCACATCAGGGTTGGATGATTCCTGAAACTCCCTACCAGTGGTCACAATTTAATCACGCTAAGAATAGAGGCCTTAGGATAAAATGAAATTGGAGTTGATTGTATTTTAAATTAGAGGAATTATTCCTCACATGACCTCGTAAAAAGGATTACCTTTTTACTGAGTCTCGCCCATGAAGTCGAGGACGCACGAGCCTTTGTCTACGGACCGGTGACATGGGGAGAGCAGCGTGTTTTGTATTCTGGCCCATGGTGACGAGGACGAATGAGCCATTTCTACGGACCGGTGACATGGGAGAATACGTTGGAAGTTATGTGAATGTTTTAATCATCAAAAAGGAACAAAAGGAATTTTGAGTGCTACACATGCTTAAGCATGTTGTGTGATATTTAAGTATAAGAATATGGTGGATCCAATGATCCAATGAGATTAAGTATACATAAGTATGATCTATTTGATCTAAGGAATGAGGTAAGACATGCATTCTAATAAGAAAAGATGCATGGGAACTTTGGGGACAAAGTTCTTTTAAGGGGGGTAGATTGAAATACCCCAAACCTAAGTATGCTAAGTAAACATCAAATCACGATTTGGAAAGGCTAAAATATGCCTTAGAAAGATTGGTAGACAATTTAAACCAAGGAAAACACAAGAAAATGCCTTAAGGGCAATTAGGGCAAAAATGTGCTCTAAGCTTGGAGAGACTTGGGTGAGTACCCAAATATCATGATAAGACCTTAGTAATATTCTAATGGTCATTTTAAATCAATTATCAAAGAAAACCAAGCTTGAAAACAAGTTAAAACACAAAACGTGCTTTAAGAAGTCTTAAAGCACATTTTTGAGAAATTGTCTTAGAATTGGGTTTTGTGTGGCTAAATGTCCATCATTACTCTTTAATCAACATGTGTACTAAAGTATCACATTAGGAAGCCTAAATCAATGGGAAACCAAAAATTTCACGAATATGTGCACTAATTAGTGAATAGTGCCAAATAGTGCCAAATAGTGCCCAAATTAAGCTTAAGTCAAATAAGTCAATGAGATGGTCAACTAAGACCATAAATATCTCCAACTACAAGAGGGGGGGCCGGTTTTTGATGTGAGGAGTCACCACATGACTAAGCAAATAAAGGAAAAGAAGAGTAAAAGAGAGAATAGTATTATTTGCTTATAAAAGCAAATACCTTATATTAGCCTACCTCTCTCTCTCTTCTTCATTTCTCTTCTTCTTCCAAGGTTTTTTTCTTTTCCTCTGTTCCAAACCGTTCCAAGCAGCCTCCATGGTTACCTCACCTTGCTTTGTCCATAACTTACTCATTTTAGCTCCAAATCAAAAACTAAACACATATTTCTCTTAGTTAGGCCAAGACCTATCTTTCTATCTTTTCAAATCTTTCAAAGCTCCATTTTGGTGCCAAGAGGAAACTCCATTGATGGAGGAAAATCAAGTTTGAAGAGCTCATTAGCTTCTCCATTCTCTTAAGGTAAAGAAAATGTAAGAAAAACCATGTTTCCATCATTCCTTCTACATGGCCGAAAATTTCTACTTATGGGGCCTTGTTTTTATGCCTTGTTCTAGCTTGATTTATTCACCAAGGACTAGTGGATGTCCTATTTCATTCAATGCCCAAGTCTACTTTGAGACTTCAAAGGTACTCACCCACTTTTATGCCTTAGAACACATTTCTAACCTAGGTTTTCATTCCTTGAGGTTAGTGTATTGTTTAGTACTCATATGAGTTATTGAATATTGATTAGAACATTGGCAAGGGGAATTTAAGTGGTGGCCGAGATTCATGCAAGAAGAAGGTCTAAGGAGGAAGTTAAGATAAGCTTGAGAAAACAAGGTAAAATGCTTACCTAATGGTGGTTTAAGTTTTAAGGGATGAGTTTAGGTGGGTACCAATGTGGCTTAGAGCTTACATTGTGTATTGGGTTATATAACCTAAGAAAAAGAACTTAAATAAGCTTGTGAACTTGTGACTAAGGAGCCAATGGGAATGAGTTTGTAATATAAGTTTAAGATGGATTTTAAGAGCATCATAACTACTATGAGATTTATGGGTGTATTTGCAGGTGGAAAGCTTTTATTGTGGAAATTCAATGTTTAAAGTCATGTCATTTAAGGGCCTAAGAGCCATGTCATTTAAGGGCCTAAGAGCCATGTCATTTAAGAGCCTTAGTGCTATGCAATTTAAGATTATTGCACTATATTGAGTTATTATGAATGAGTTGATTTGGTTGAGAAAATATGATGAGAAAGACTTGATGTAGGTGAGATGGTTGAATGAGGAAAACAATGCATTTGGGCATGATAATATACTAGAGAAACTATGGCGAAATTTGAGTAGGAAACTAAGCGTTTAAGGTGTTCTAAGGAGATTTTATGACTAAGGATGTTCTAGTGATCACTAAGGGTTGATTTGGTGAAAATGGATAAACCATGGAGTTCTTGAGTACTAGGAAGACCTAGGAATGTATAAGAGGGACTAGGGGTTATAATGGTGAGTTTTATGCACCAAAACCATGGTTAAGGAAGCTAGGAAACTTGTACAAAGTTCGAAGGAAAAATAAGGTATAATGACTTATAATGATGTAAGCATGTGCTAGATTATATATGACTTTGAGAAGTTTGAGTAAGGCAAATGGGTGTGCAAAATGATGCTTGAGGAGTAGTTGAAATGGTGGTAAAGAAACATAATGATTAGTTGAGGTCCTAGGCAAAGTCACAAGAGGGAAGTGTAAGGAATCAAGTGTTAAGTGTAGAATTTTCGTAAGAAATTGAGTGCCAAGTTTGGTGATTTTTGAGGTAGATTTAGTGCATGTTTTAAGGTGTTTAAACATGTAGGAAACATGTGGAAAGATTGTGGATTGATTGGGAAAAGATTGGGGTGAATTTGGAGTTAAAAATGAGGAGAAAAGCACTTTGGAAAATAGGTTCTGCTGTGGACCGCCCCTAGGGACCGCCCCTGTGGGGAGGTCCAGGCAAATCGTGCAGGAAATTAGCTTCTGGTTGGGACCGCCCCAGAGGGGCGGTCCAGTGCAGAGAAAAAGAAAATTTTTGTTTTTGGCTTCTAATGTTGGGGGATTGAATGGTAATGGTTTTAGATGATGTTTAGGCCTTGTTTGGTGACATGTAAAGGCCTTAAGTGGTGTAAACGAGTGTTATGAATTCCTAGTAAGAATTGAGAAAGTAGCTAAGGAGTTTTTAGTGGATGTTTAAAGGTGAGTTTAAGTGCCTAAATGGTGTTAGGACACATGGGGGAACTTGTGGAGAAGTTTAGAGTTGAAAAGAGAATTTAGAAACAAGGTTCTGGAGCCGACCGACCTTAGGACCGGACTTGCAAGGTTGGTCGAGCTCAAATTACGCTACCAGAGAAAGTTTCTGGAATGGACCGACCTTGGGACCAGACTTGCAAGGTCGGTCGGGCATGTATTTTGTACGGTAATAAGTCTCTGGAATCGACCGAACATGGGACCGGACTTGGCAAGTTCGGTCGAGCTTAAATTTCCCTCGGGGAAACTCTCGGGAATGGACCGACCTTGGGACCGGACTTGCAAGGTCGGTCGGTCGTGGGTAGAATTTTCAAACGATGAAGTGTTCTGGAATGGACCGACCTTAGGTAAGGTCGGTCGGGCCTAAAAAAAAAAAAAGAAATTCTAAATCCTAAGAAAGGTAATAGGTAATAAGGTAAACCTTTGGTAGGGTGGTAATGATTAGGACCCTAGGAACTTAAGGGATTAAGTTAAGTTAGTATAAACTTAAAAGTTTAAGGTTAAGTTGTAAGATTAAGTTGTAAGACTTAAGAGGTGTTAGGTGGGAATTATTAAGGGATTAAGTAAGTTAAGCAAGTTAAGTAAGTTGAATTAAGTTAAGTGATTAACAACCTAAAACTGAATGAATGTTTTAGGACTTGGGAATTGGACTCCGGAAGAGAGTAAGCAACTGAACGACCAACGGTGAACGGTACAGTTCTCTTGTGACCTGCTTGCTAACGAGGTGTCCCTCGGCTTGTGTGCTATTTGTTTTGTGTGCTCACTAAACAAGATAAAGCATGCAACCGGAATATATTATATTTATTATTTTGTTGTGTGATGTTTGAAAACTAACATAACATACCGTGAGAACTTACTAACCAATGTTTAGTAAGGAATTGAGTGAGACTAAGGAACGCTCCCTAATAAGGGACGATATGAACCGAAAGAGGTTAACCAACAAATATGGTCTTGAGACTACTACTAACTGGAACTTGAGTGAGGAAACCCGGGACCGATCTCCGGTCATGCATGCTAAGGAAAAAGGGGGACGGTATCGGAATCAGATCCGCCCTCCGCTTAAGGACTTGTCTTCGGACTTGTAGCCTAGGGCCGGTTGCCGGCTCAGCTACGCTGGACTCCGTCCAGGGTAGGTGGCATTAAGATGGTGCGGTGGGATCACCTAAATCCCAGGTTTGGACTTAGGATACAACATTCCCCTCCAGGAACGGTTTGTATACTGAGAATAAGTTAAGATTAAGATTAAGGTAAGGTTAGATAAGTTGCAACCATTCCTCTTTAAAGGATGGTTTGTATAATTAAGATTAAGATTAAGGTAAGGTTAAGATAAGTTGCAACCATTCCTTTTTAAAGGATGGTTTGTAATATTAAGATTAAGATAAGCTACATCCACTCCTTATTAAAGGATGGTTGTTTCTAAGATTAAGATAAGACTAAGATTGAGGTGAGATAAGGATGGACTAAGATTAAGAGGGAACATTACTTAAGGAGTTAAATAATTAACTCTCTAATTAAGGGAACGCATTTAAGTCGTTCATTGTGTGTGAACTTTGATTGTTCATATATGGATTGTTGTTTACAGCATTTACTATTATGTTGTGCATTTAATCAACCTCCATGCTATCGACAATTAGTCGTCGTAGCCACGTTAGCTTGGGGGCCATGAGGGGATCGTACCAGCATTCGTGCTGACCCCCTTTGGGGGCTGTTTTACTACACAGGTACATCAGGAAGCGGGTGTCACGAGAGTAAGAAGGGGGACAAGTGTTACGGGTTAAGTGTGGCCTACGAGTTGTGCATGTACACTCGTATGGCAATTTGAGTTAGTAAGATGTATAAGATGTGAGGGGGTTGTAAGAAGGATATGTAAATGGTTAAGATTGTTGTACTAATGTTCGGTATATTCTGTAGTCAGACCGTGGCAAGGTCCTGGATTGCAAAGAATTCCGCTGTGACATGTTTATATATATACTGTTAAGTTGCGAGACCACATTTGGATTGAGTTGGGGTGTTACAAAAAGAGTAAGGATGCCTTGTTACTCACAAGGGTGAGTAACGGCGTGTAACACCAAGGTAGATAGTTTTATTTTCCACTGCGGTTTGCTATTTATTATGCTACGAATTGTGACATCATTACAGGTTTAGGATTAGGGGTGTTACAAAAAGTGGTATCAGAGTGGAGTACCGCTCTAATGAAGGATACTGAGTCAAGAATATGAGCATAGGATATTTGGGGATACGGGGAAACGTCTGTGAGGATTCGTGACCTAGAAAATCTATGAATATCTTTATTGCTAGTGGTTAACTCTTACATGTTTATGATTGTGTATGTAAAATGGTGTAGCAACCGAGTAGTAATAACAATATATTATAGATGTCGACAAGGGGAGGACCATATGGAGGCAACAGCGGACGCAGTGGCGAGACACCGGCAGATGTTCCAGAAGCACCAAGCCTAGCAGCAGCCATGGCGGCCTTCACTCAGCAACTAGGAGCTCAACTTACGGGAGCCATACCCCACCCGCCGCAGTGATAAGTGTGAAATATAGAGCATTTGAAGGGTTTAATTTGCTTATTTTTTTTTGTAGTGGTTTGGCCAATATTTCTCACTTATCATGTGTTTTTCCAATGACTTATATTTAGATAATAATTGATGCATTTTATGTATCAAATGCAGGTAAAAGTCATAGAATTGCATTCTTCACTTCACAAGCTTCGCAATGCAACAAACGGGGAGCAAAACGGAGTCCAAACAAGAATATACGCCCGAAACAAGTTTCACTCGTCAGGATACTGACATGTCCGAACTTATGTCCGAACTTTGATGTTCGGACAGAGGTCGGAACTTTCTGAAAAGGACGCCACGTACAGAATTCGAAAATATGCATTTTTAAGAGTTAAAAATGCCTATTTTTGTTATAAAAAAGTCACTAAGAGTTGGGGGAACAGATCAATTCACGTCGGATGCCTCAAACGAGGCTCTCACGCCACACCTCACCTCCCTCCATCACCATCACCATCGATCAACACCATCACCACCACCATCTTCAACCTCTAGCCCGGCAAACTCCAGACCTGGACAGCGGAGCGAATTTAGAAGTTTTCTATTCCAGATGATTTCTCAATCTCTTTTCTCTATCTATTTTCTGATTATGTCTCGATAGATATAATTTGCTCTGGGGGAGAGTTGTTCGTAATGGATACAAATTAGTTAGAATTTCTGCAATTTGATTATGAGATTGTATCGGATTGTTTCTAGGTTAATGATTATCATTCATCTTCTTTATTAAATTTGCGCATTTATAGAGTCGTTTTGCGAATCCTGTTAGGAACAGACAAGGTGACTAATAGGAAGTTCGAATTAACCTGGAGATTTGGGGAAAGATTAGTCGGATAGATAATTTTTCCTGCAAACGCTAACAATTCTTCGCACGTAATCCGCCTATATGTGTTTGGCCAACTGCTAGATTAGGGTTGACTTGTTCTGATAGGTGAGCTCTTCAATGAACTAGGATTTAGCATTGAAGAGAGTAGAAAGAATTGGCCTTTCCGTTTCTCATAATTGAATTGTAGATTTTACTAGATTTATCCAACAAAGAACAGCCCAAATCCGGAGTTTCATTCATTTCACTGAACTCACCAAGTTACTTTCATTAATCGTTCATCTAGTTTTAAATTTGCGTTTTTCAACAACCCCAGATATCACCCTGACTCCGTTACTTCATCACCTCCATATGCTATTGCTTTTCAATTCAGTTACAAAAACAATTCACAACCCCCCTGAATTTCCAGTTTTCTTAGGACTTAGGCTTAATTATTCAAGTCCCGTGGTTCGATACCTGGTTACTCAATTCCATATACTATAGTGACTGGGATTTTTGCAACCCGACAGGCTTTTCGTTCTATTATTTTCTAGATTTATCAATTTAGTTTTAGTAGATTAATTTCCCTGTTTGCAAAATGGCGTCGTTGCCGGGGACTTGACTTTGTCTACTCCTTAGCCTTGGTTGTCAATTGTTTTTACTTTATTTTATTTTATTTTTATTTATTTTACTTTACTTTCATTTGTTTATTTAATTTTATTTTATTTTCGTTATTTATTTCTTTCTTATTTTAATTTCATTATAGTTTTAATTTCGTGTTTATTAGTTTTGTTCTAATTTTAATTTTTGATTTAGTTGTGTTTCTTAGTTTTGTTTTATTTTCGGCATTTTGTGTTTCTCGTGTTTATTTTTCTTTGTAATTTTAATTTGGTTATTCTTAGTTGTTTATAATTTATTTTATTTTATCTTGTTTTGTTTTAGTTGTTTTCTTAATTTCATATTACTCTGTTTTATTCTTAGTTTATTTTGTTTTTAGTTATTTCATTAATTTTCATGTCAATTTGTTTTATTTTATTTTATTATTTTTATTGTTACTTTATCTTATTTTTAGCTATTTCACCATTTTTATATTTTTTTCTCGTTTTATTTTAGTCTCAATTTGATTTGTGTGGATGGTCAATTGTTTTTGTTTCATTATATTTTCACTTGTCAGTTTACTTTGTTTTTTATTTTCTAACTACTTTTGATAATGGCACAGTGGAGCCCCAGCGATGGTCGTGTTTATTCCGTTGTTGCTAGTTCTTCCCGGACTCCGGTTCCCATGATTGAGTATTTAGTTGCTAACCAGGGACAATTGAAAACCACAATGAGTAGTATGATGGAAATGCTAGAGCATCTAAGGGACAGACTCTTGTTTGGACATTGGAGCAGGTGTCTTCTGGTTCGTTTGATCCATTTTCCTCTGATTTGTGCTGCTCGCAGTGTGGGGGTAATCACAAGTTCGAAGATTGCCCTGAAATTGAAGAGATGAGGCGGATTGAGGAGCAATTTGAACAGGAATCATCTTATTCGCAGGATATATATTGCTCGTATTGTGGGGGGCCTCATGAGTTCGATGACTGTCTCGAATTTCAAGAGCAGTTGTGGTTAGAGAATCAACCAGACTACCTGCAGAAAATCACTCTTCGACAACAGGGTTCAATCTTGAACAATGTAGTGGAGCAACCTATTGAATTCTCAAGTTGCCCTCCCTCTCCACCCTTGCATGGTTTTAGACAAAGAGGATGTCCACATCCTAGATTTTGCAAGAGAGGAGCCACCACTACTCTGCCATTATCACAATTTCTTTGAGTCTCACCCACAGAAGGAGAATGTTTACATCCTCCAATTTGAGGAAGAACAACAATCAGCACCTGGTCTTTTGCTTGAGACCCGTTACCGTCAATACCTCCTCAAACACCAGGTTTGGTGGAGTATTTATTTTCCAATTCTATTTGTTGAGGTAACATTTTGTTTTGATCCAGGTGGTTTAATCTTGATTGTTGTCCACTTCTTATTCCCGTTGACTCCATTGTCAACTTTTATTTTTGATCCGGGATAACGAAGTGAGAGTCTAGCCAAAGACTATAAAGTCGGCCACCTGACTGGGAGGCAACCCAGTGGTAATTTTTTTTGGCTTTTTGGTTTTTTAAGTTTTATTTTGTTTCTAGATTTATTTTAGTTTTATTTCAATCAGATGTGGTGGTGATGCATGTGCTACTAATGCAATGCTTCTAGCGTTATTTGGTGCTTTATTAAGTGTGTGTAGGTGCAACTTTTTTTTTGGTATTCCTATCTCTCCAAGGTTGGACACTTGCTTGGACGCAAGTGTGAGGAACGTTTCTACCCCGGTGTTCAAGCTTAAGTGTGAGGAGGGGAACCTTCCTCAATCTAAATATATCAGGGGAGTCTCAGTTTCTGAATCTTTGTTGCTTATGTTCAGCATATCATGCTTTTAATGTTTATTTGATTTGTTAGTATGTGATGTGCTGAATGAAATCCTTCGATTTTGGCATATTTTGAAAAGTCTTTTTCTTGATTTTATTTTGTGAACAATGAGGACATTGCTCCTCTTAAGTGTGAGGAATTGAAGACGTTTCCCTAAAAATATGCCAGTTGTACTTAATGCCATACTAGTTTTTGATTGTTCTCATGCTACGAAAGATAAACTTCTTTTAGTGCCAGTAAATGTTGAATTTTTCGGTGATAATTTTTGTGGAAGTTTTTGAAATCGAGCCTGATGACAACCTCAAGAATATTTTTACTTAAAGTTGTTCGTATGTATTGTTTTAATCAAATTAATTCTATTTTCACTGAAATCTGATGGATTAGATGATTGCTCAAATTAAATTAGTTTGGCTTGGTGACTATGGGAATGATATGAAAGTTTGGTATGAAGGATAAGGCAAGGTACTCCTCTGATCATGAATTTTCTGAACCAAAACAGGCCTCGTTTATCCGGTTATTAAATCCTTGGGGTGCTTTATCACCCATTTACCTAAGGTCTCGGGATCTAGGATAGAAGGCCCAACACCGTTACATGGATAAAGAGAAAAGTCTGGGGAATGAAAACAATTGTGCGGAAAATAAGAAAAAATAATAATGCACAGATAGGAAAGCCCATAAAAGCTTAAAGTTAATTGCAATTTTCCTATTTTGATCATGAGTGTGTGTGTTGAAAGGTATTGCGGAATACGGCATTACTTCACACCCCTAGTCATCCAAAGATTGAGGAATGAAATTGGTGGAAGATCCTAAGCTATTCTATGTTTAGTTTTTGCAATCTAACTTCTCCATGCTTTTATAAATTTTTCTTTTTCACTGTTTGTGAAAACTTACAACTGAGAGTAGGATTATTCTTTTGAATGCCATTTTGCTTGATTTCCTTCTGCACATGTTTGATCTTGAGATTTGATACTATGACCTTGCAGTGAGTATTGTTCTTTATTTGCTTGAGGACAACCAAAAGCTAAGTGTGGGGAAGTTTGATAAGTGTGAAATATAGAGCATTTGAAGGGTTTAATTTGCTTATTTTTTTTGTAGTGGTTTGGCCAATATTTCTCACTTATCATGTTTTTCCAATGATTTATATTTAGATAATAATTGATGCATTTTGTGTATCAAATGCAGGAAAAAGTCATAGAATTTCATTCTTCACTTCACAAGCTTCGCAACGTAACAAACGGGGAGCAAAACGGAGTCCAAACGAAGAATATACGCCCGAAACAAGTTTCACTCGTCAGGATACTGACATGTCCGAACTTATGTCCGAACTTTGATTTTCGGACAGAGGTCGGAACTTTCTGAAAAAATGTCCTAACATGCGTCCGAACTTCCAAGTTCGGATGCCGCGTACAGAATTCGAAAATATGCATTTTTAAGAGTTAAAAATGCCTATTTTTGTTATAAAAAAGTCACTGAGGGTTGGGGAAACAGATCCATTCACGCCGGATGCCTCAGATGAGGCTCTCACGCCACGCCTCACCTCCCTCCATCACCATCACCATCGATCAACACCATCACCACCACCATCTTCAACCTCTAGCCCGACAAACTCCAGACCTGGACAGCGGAGCGAATTTAGAAGTTTTCTATTCCAAATGATTTCTCAATCTCTTTTCTCTATCTATTTCTGATTATGTCTCGCTAGATAGGATTTGCTCTGGGGGAGAGTTGTTCGTAATGGATACAAATTAGTTAGAATTTCTGCAATTTGATTATGAGATTGTATCGGATTGTTTCTAGGTTAATGATTATTATTCATCTTCTTTATTAAATTTGCGCATTTATAGAGTCGTTTTGCGAATCCTGTTAGGAACAGACAAGGTGACTAATAGGAAGTTCGAATTAACCTGGAGATTTGGGGAAAGATTAGTCGGATAGATAATTTTTCCTGCAAACGCTAACAATTCTTCGCACGTAATCCGCCTATATGTGTTTGGCCAACTGCTAGATTAGAGTTGACTTGTTCTGATAGGTGAGCTCTTCAATGAACTAGGATTTAGCATTGAAGAGAGTAGAAAGAATTGGCCTTTCCATTTCTCATAATTGAATAGTAGATTTTACTAGATTTATCCAACAAAGAACAGCCCAAATCCGGAGTTTCATTCATTTCACTGAACTTACCAAGTTACTTTCATTAATCGTTCATCTACTTTTTAATTTGCATTTTTCCCAATTCAGTTACAAAAAAAATTCACAGCCCCCTGAATTTCCAGTTTTCTTAGGACTTAGGCTTAATTATTCAAGTCCCGTGGTTCGATACCGTGGTTACTCACCATATATCATACTACTATAGTGACCGGATTTTTGCAACCCGACAGGCTTTTCGTTCTATTATTTTCTAGATTTATCAATTTAGTTTTAGTAGAGCAATTTCCCTGTTTGCACGCAGCCCAGGGAAACCAATTGGTTGAAGAGCATTGCAGACGCAAGGGTACCGACTTACTCAGGGGAACCAGACCCCGCCGCATTGGAGAAGTTCATTGAAGAGCACCAGAAGGCGTTCTAGGCTGTTTGGGTTCCAGAAGACCAGAGAGTCGACATCGCCGCGTGCAACCTGACGGGCGCAACAGACATTTGGTGGCGGTCTGTAGAGGGCCACCGTAGAGCTACACCGGACATTAGATGGACAGCGTTTGTGGAAGTGTTACGGGAGAAGTTTTACCCCGAACACCTAAAGCAGAGAAGAAGGCAGGAGATCGAGACCTTAATCCATGGGAGTCAAACAGTTGACAAGTACTACGTGCGGTTCACCAGTTTGTTGGACTATGTACCAGAAGTCGACCACTCCGACACTGTGAGGATTCAAAGTTTAAGGGAAGAGGCGCAGGGAGAAAGAAGAGAAAGAATATTGAAGGAGACGATGGTGGAGCAACCTCTGGCGGTTACTACAAGAAGGGGAAGAAATTCTTAGATAAAAAGAAAGGGCGGAAGGACTTCCATGGACAGAAAACGAAGGAGCAGGCTCCTCGTCTGACCAGCCCAGCCATTGATGCACAGCCACAGAAATCAGCACCACCTAGGAGCAATAAGCCAACCCGGCGCCACTACTACTGTAAGTGCTGTGGAAAGGATCACCCAAGCGTAGACTGCACAAGCAGGAAGGTGAGGTGTCGCTATTACGAGAAAGAAGGTTACAGGGAGTATGAATGTTTTTCCAATCCAGGGAGCCGAGTTTACAAGGGAGCTAGAAGTTCACAGAGAACACCAACTATTGAAACGGGCGGACCCGGAGGAGGTCAAGCGCCGCAGACTAATACTTATACTAGAGGACCGGGAGGACAGCCATCCTCATCCGGGAGTCGGAAGGGAAAGGAGTTAGTTCCAGGAAGAAACACCTAGTACACAGTGGGAACTTCGGGCGCTGAAGCTAGCGCTCAGCGCGAAACCGGTAAGCCTAGAACCTAAACTAAGTGCATGATGCATGAATGTGTGTTTATAGCTATTAGTCGATGAGACTTATATGTGATTAGTAAGTATCAAAATATAGAGAGACCTAACTTAGGTAACCTCTCACCTAATAGGATACTTCGACATTTGTTTTCCCTTACCTATGAGACCGAGGTCACCTGAGCCTATGAGCGAAGGTCTGTTATATCCAGAGACGTAATGCCAAGTACTTTGACCCGGCATGATCCTACTCAATAAATACTTAACTATAAGTGAACAAATAACAATTGTAAATGAATGTAGAACTTAGGAATACACCTTTGAGGATTTTATATTCTAGAATATGGGAGTGTATCAAAACTTAAATTATTTATGATGTGTATGGATAAGGATTGGGATACCAGCTGTATCATTCTCCATAGGAGATGAGGCTGAGTTTATATACGGTGATCGGAAGAGGATGAAAAAGGGCAAATAAGATTTTTTAAAAGTCAGGAAACGTGTTGATATTTGGTGGAAACCCAAATTAGTGTACCATGGGATTAGGAGTATTAAACCGGATACAAACCGAGAATAGCCTGGGGATAAAAGGGTGTGAGATAGTACAGTGAGGAATAATAAGTTGATTTTACTTGGACCGGCAAAGGGGGATACCAACTGTCCAAACTTACAGTAACTACCAATTATGACCTGCCTAAATGACGAGCAGATGTCATGAAGAGGAATACATTTATTAATATGAAATAATTAAGATTACATAAATTGTCAAAAGGGTTTATTGAAGACCTGCACGTGAATAACAAACATTGAATTTCATGGGATACCCAGGCACTGAGCTCACCACCCAGTGCGGGACTGGAAAATCTTGCAATCTCTTATTAACTTCGCGAGAAGATAGTGCGAAACCTTCAAATATAACAATAGAGAAATAGAATCTCAAAATATATAACAAAACATCCATAATGGAAAAACATGGGTTTTAAAATACCTGAGCAAATACCAAGGGTCTCAGCTAGTATCAACATATAACTGTGCCGGACTCTTAATTAATAAAGGGGGAGAACAAACTTTGAATATATATTTTCTAAAGTCGGGAGAACTACCTAATTAGAAATACCAAATGCTACATATATACACATAATCTGGAGGTTGTAAACCTAAAACATTGAGGAGCATTAACACATTTCAGAGGGCTAAGTATCATTAAATATACCTACCCTATTTTGAGACACATGTCCTACACACTACCCTTATGGTTCTATACGAGCATATGTTTTCTATGACAACTCAATTTATGAATGCGAATAAAGAGTGCAAGGGAATCAAATAAGGTTAACCCCTTAAGTAATATAAGTTTTAATATAAACATGGTAACAAATAACTCTCCTTGACACTAACAGTGAAGGTAGTATAAGTTATATTAAAAACTTGAATTAATACATACACTAAAAGTGAGTGGAAGTTAAACTTAAAGGTAGGGGAAACATACCCCTTGGCTTGTAACAATTATTTTACACGTAAAATTTCGTAACGTTATATACTAAATCCTGTGATTCTAAATCTTCTATTTGATACAACTAATCGACCTATTTTTGGAAGCCATTGAGTTTGTGGATTAACCACGTTTCTATGTGATAGAAACAAACAATTAACTTTGATCATCCTTTTACTAAACTGTAGGATCCAAACTGAAAACCCTTAGTTTGAGATGGTACTAATATTAAGAGATACATAACCTTGGCTGAACATATGGTTCACCTGATTTATGGAGTTAGATAGAATAAGAAAAGCCAAGCTTAAGGAGGAGGAAAGAATACCTTATGGAGCTATAATTGTGGATCGAGTTATAAAAACTTTTCCTTGGGAGTCTAACTGTGACTGTCCTTGTTCCATGTAATGATAACCAAAGTATAGGCAATAATCAAGCCCTGGTAAGTTAAATATTAGATGAGCCTTTTAAGAGAAGAGAGTATTCAAAGGTATCCGAATCCATAACTGAATTTAGTACTTGTATGATGGATTTAAGGGTTTAAATGATTGTTGAATATAATTATTAGACAGTATGTGCCTAGATGTTTTAGTAAGAATTTACCCTTTTATGCCAAGAGGAAAAACTGGCTTCCCCGCTTGATGATTTGATCAAAGGAACTTAGTTCCGGGGATTAAGGAATACACTAGATTCAAGTATAGGTTATAACAGTTATTGGGATAGTTGTATAACAGTCAAGGAAAAATGTACAGGTAGTAATCACCACGTCACAAAATTCGATAAGATAAAATCTGGAAAATGATAATTATGTGGTTGTTTGAATTTTGACGTGGGAGGTCGAACTTGATCCTGGCTAGATCAAGGGAAAACCAAACACAAAATGGTGTGGAAGGATAGTCCAACACTGACGTTGACCCGGTCGGGGTTGGATGATTCCTGAGACTCCTTACAAGTGGTCACAAATATTTCTGTAATATGTAAGTATTTATTCTTAAATCTAATATAAGATTTGACTAATAAGTATATGAGATGTAGAAGGTGTAAATTAAGAGTTAAGTTATCCAGGTTACCCTGAGGAGATTAAATAGCTAAAACAACTCTGCGCATATCGGAAAAATAGTCAATTGTGAGGGAGATACTAACTATTATTATTCCATGAACCATATTAATAAATTAAATATGATATCAAGAGACAATTACTTATAATAAGGGTATTCTCAAGCTACCTTCTAAGTTATGGCCCAATTTGCCACCTGGAAAGATCGACTACCATGTCTTTCTCTATGAATTCAATCCTAATATATTAAATGGGAGTCTACCTATAAACATGGTAGAATATAAAGAGTAGAAACATTATACTAATACTCACATGAGTTGTTTCAAACCGCAAGAACACGTTCAATTAAGAGAAAACTATACCGTGTTAGAAACCTTAGCAGGAACCCTACTGTGGTATACCTGATGAACAAACAATAATAAGCGAGTATGTACTACCGACAATTGGTGAATCAATAATATCAAGGAATCTTTCTATAATATACATAAGATGCACGGCTCAAACATAGCCCATGCTTTACATTGAAAATGAAAACCGAATGTGGTGACAGTAAACTCAAATACCAGAATCACAAGATGATAACCTGAGGATCAAAAGAAAGGGAGCTTAAGTATGCCCCAATATTAATACTAACCCAAGCGCCAACGATTACAACTACAAGAGGCGATTAAAGGAAGTGTGTTACACATAATAGTTTAAATAAGCCATAAATAATATTGGCAACATACAAGATGGTAGATCACATTCACCCATACATGCGGGATCCAAAAATGAAAGCATACTAATGCACCATGGAACATGTGAGAGAATGCATAAATTCTTGGGGGCTTTACCCCGTAAACAGATAGAAGTCATATACTGATGTCCGTAGGAGAGACCTCGAGTTCGCAGTAGGCGATCGAGTCTTCATTAGAGTTTCACCTATGAAGGAAATAATAGATTTGGGCAGAAGGGCAAGCTAAGCCCGAAGTATGTAGGACCGTACCTTATTACGGAGCGAGTGGGCCCATTAGATTACAGGTTAGAATTACCTGTTGAACTTGGGAGAGTGCACAATGTGTTCCATATTTCACAGCTTAAGCAGTTTGTGCCTCATCCATCACATATTTTAGAGCCCGAGACACTCAAATTAGACCCTACACTTAGATATGAGGAAACCCCAATTCGCATCTTAGACTCCAAGACTAGAGAAACCAGGAACAAGACCATTAGAATGGTCAAGGTTCTGTGGTCAAACCACGACATTGAGGAGGCGACATGGGAGTTAGAAGACTCCATGCGAGACAAGTATCCAACTATTTTTTTCTTTTTTTTTCTGAGTTTTCTGTATACTTGTGAGGGTACGTGGGCATAACCTTTTTAAGGGGGGTAGAGCACCACATGCGACTTACATATCTGCAGTCTATACTGGTTTTATAATTGGTTGTTTGTGTTTGATTGTTGCGCATGTGTGCAATTGGTTGAATGGTTATTGGTATGTCCTATGTGACACTTGGTTGGTTAATGATATGTCTTATGTGACCGTGGATGGTTATTGTTGTGTCCTATGTGACACTTGAATAAGTTATGGTTGTGTTCTATGTAACACTTGGATGATTACTTGATGTGTTCTATGTAACACTTGGATGTTTATGGAAGCACTTAATTACCTTGCAGTATGTTCATTCCTACAATCACACAAGAGATTCACTGCCAAGGGTTTACGCCTCTGCACTTTGTAGGACTGAGGATTTGGTATTACACTTGTGCAGTGATGACCGAGTGGGATAGCTAGGAAGTTGGAACACACATTGTTTTTACAGTATTTATCAAGTACTTAAGATGCTATAATTACATTGATTATCATGAGTAAGGTTATATGTATGTACGAATTGTATACACTTGGGTTACAGATGGAATGTAGAGGTTTCAATATAGTATTAACACCCTGGAATGATAGGTATACAAGGAACAGATAAGAGGAACTTGATTCCATAGGATGAACAAGTATAAGTTATGACTTCGGGACGAAGTCCTTTTAAGGGGGGTAGACTGAAATACCCCTAACATTTAAATAATTAAATATAAGTAGATAAATATATTTGGGGAATCATAAATATTATTTGGGGGTTTATTAAACCCTAAGAAATCATATAAACACTTGGGCGTTAGAAACGCACCTAAACTCCTTAAGGTTAAAAATGTGCGCTAAAGCCCGACCTTAAGATAAACAAGTTATATAAGCTATAAACTTCACATGAAGTTAACCAAGGATCATTATATGATCTTTGGAATGCAGGACCTCATCTAAAAATGAGTAAAAATACAATATGCTCGGGAGTTCCCTTAAAGGCCCGAAAGTCCCGGAGATACATTATAGGATGAAGTAAAGCATTACACTTCATTCCAAATACACCATAACACTCTATTAAACATATAAGATGAAGTTCTCAAGCTAAATCTCAAGTTAAATGCAAAGTGCTAAGAGATGCCTTATGGAAGTCCCATAAACCCTCAAGAATGCCCAGGAGGAGTGCCGAGGTGGCACGAACTCCTATAAAATTAATCCTTAGAGTTCCTAACATCATTATTCAACATTATAAAGAGAATAGTCTAGCTACTTCCTCAAAAATAAACAAAGTGCTCGGACGAATTTCTTAACGCTCCTTTTTGCACGGTTAGCGCGGAAATTGTGTTCTGAGTTGATATAACCCCATATAACTCAATGTAACACCTTAACATATTATTATTGACTTTAAAAAATTTCAATAAATACTTGGAACTCATAGCGACTAATTATTGTTTAGAAAATCCTTAAAGCACAAAAACGCACCTTCGGGTGTCACAAAAACGCGTTTTACGCAATTGCCTTGAAGTTTTTGAGGAGCCACGAGTTGATAATCTTAAAAGGGGATACAATTACCATCTAAATCAATTGATGGCAGTACTAAATTCATAGTATGAGTGGGGGCGATTTTATCATCAAAAAGGTACCTAAAATCAGCATTTTTACCTTAAAACTTTCATCCATTACCATCATATAAATGTACCAATTAAATGCTGGAACCTATAACACATATTAGTATGGTCTTAGTACAATATAATATGACAGTAATTAATTCAAAAATTAATCCCATTTGACCTCCAATGCATGCGCCAATTAGGGTCATTTTTTGACTAGTTTAAAAAAAAAAACTTTGCTTATGGATGCTGAATCATCTTATCACTTATCATGTGATAATTTATTAAGTAGTGTAGTCAAATAAACCCCTCATATACCGTAAGACCTGCAAGGAATCAAGAATAGGTTAGTTTAACAAAAGTAATGTAATTAGATAACAAACTAGAATCTAGCTTTACACCTTACCATTAAACAAGGTAATCAAGTGGCTTCCTACAGCAAGTGCTGTCAGTTTTGTGCTGGAAGAAGGGGCTGTGATTGCTATACTTTAGTTTAAATAATACACTTAGCTAACAATGCATAAATCTATGTATTAAACAACAAAAATCAATGACCCCATACAGCACCTTATTACCGAATTATTGCAAGAAAAGGAGCTCCATTTGCTGTATTGAAAACTAAACTAAAGCATCTAGCTAACCTAGCCATGTTCATGTGTTGTTAATTGTCAAAAATCAGGTGCTACACAAGCAGCTCCATTTACGCCAACCTACAAGAGAAGAAGACAAGTTAGTATAAGAAATTTGACTTAGAATATTCAAGGAGACATACACCTAACCTAACATTTGTCTTCTAATTTCAATTGTCAAATAAAGACTCCATAATTCTCTAGCAATCAGCCGTAAGTCTATCTCAAATAAGAGACTTTTCTAGCTAATTATGAAAGCAAATAATCAAAGAAATAAATCATAGAATAATGCTATGTTACATGACAATAATTTCCAATTCAATTCCTTTCATTCCTTTCTTCTAATAACTCACGTAGGCTTCATTCTTCTTTGCCCAACCCTTGGCCGATTGTGTAAGTACTTCATTTCCTTTCTTTTCTTCTTCCATTGTTAGTTAATTCCTTAGAGCTTCAAAGCTCCATTAATGGTGAATTAAGTTCTAACATCATTTTATGTAAATTCCTAGTTAACTCTCCTAAGTCTTGAAGCAAGAAATCATCCTAGCAACTCTTCCAATTTTCGTCAAGCTTTAGTACTCCAAGAAGGTTCCTAGATTCAACAACAACTCAAGGAACAACAAGATCAAGTTAAGGTATATTTTCGTGTTGAAAATCTAAGTAATTTACTTAAGGTAATTTCAAAAATTATGAACTTCTAAATCAAGGTTCTCTTCATTATTTCATGAAGGAAATTTAGATCTACAACCATCTCAAGGTGTACCAAAAATATCTTGTTAAATTCCTAAGGTAAACTCTTGTAAAAATTACTCCAAATCTTATTTATAAATTCTTGTTAGAAGTCTAACAAATGGATCTCCTAAATATGTACAAGGAGGCCGAATTCTCTTCATCAAAATAGCATTTGGAGAGCTTGGAATTCAAGGAGAAATCAAGTACAAGAGTTGTCTTGATTTAAGGAGTAAGTATATATAATTAAGGTTTATTAAGTTTATGCTTGATTTAAGCTTCAAACTTTGGTATAAAAATTATGTATAACCTTTAAATAAATCAAGGCCGAAAATCATAGGTTATAATGTCAAGAAAATAATTTATAACATATAAGGTAAGATTATTACCTTAAGGTATAAATATGTGTCACAAAAATTAAATATGATACATATATGTTCAAGCCGATTTATCTAAGGATAAAATGTTCTATTTTGAGATTATAATCATTTTAAGTCATTAGAATAATTTTTAGAAGTGTTATATGGCTTATATACATTTATATGTATTTATTATAAAGTTTAAAACAAGTTTTAAAACTATATGGTAAAATATAGTAAGGCCGAGAATGAAATGTTTTATTTGGTGATTTCGAAATATATGAGTATATTAACTTATATTATGAATTTGGGAACATTAAAAATAGCTACAAGTATTTAAATGGCTAGCTTATTAATTTATGTGGCAAAAATGTAAATTTTGAAAAGTTTAGTGTATAAATAATAAAAACCGAGAGCTTAAGGGTCTGTTTGGTATATTTATGATATAATATAAGGTAGGAATTAATATTATGAATTTTGGTGAATTTAAATAAGTGTTTAAGTGTTAAAATAACAATTTATAAAGTTTTAGGACTATTTTGTAATTATTGGAAAGTTTGGAGGAGAAACCGAATTACATATGTTTTATGGGTATATTAAAGTATTAATTATGAAATTAAGGCTTGGTCAAAGTGTTGACGAAAAACTTTGGGTTAAAATGATTTATGACACAAAATATTAAGTTTATAGAAGTTTAAGGGTGGATATGTAATTTATGAAAGTATAAGTGTTAAACTGAATTTAATTTGGGGCGAAAGCATAATTTGCAAAATTATAAGGACCATTTCTGTATTTAAGGAAATTAAGCATTAAAACTATAATTTATAAGTTAATATGTAACTTATATAAAGTTTTAAGGGCTAAAATGTAATTATGTGGGAGTTTATGTCAAAACCGAAATGGACATGGGGAGAAAATATAATTTACGAAAGTATCGGGATTCTTTCGGTATTTTAAGAGAATTAAATATTAAAAGTATAGTTTATAAGTTAATATGTAACTTATATAAAGTTTTGGGATTAAAATGCAAATATAGGAAAAACATATGTTATGACCGAAAATAATTGAGGTCATTTGGTAATTTATAAAAATTAATGTGTTTGCTTTACAATTACCGAAAGTTAATATGGATAATTAGTAAATTATAAAAGTTATATGGTTATTTAGTAATTTATAAAAGTTGGAGTATTTGAATTGTAATTACCGAAAAGATATATGTAGTTAATTGGAAAAATTACAAGAGTTAATGTGTCTAAAGGTAAATACCGAATTTATAAAGTTATTTGGTAACTTATAAAAAATTATTGTGTCCAGCTTATAATTACAGGAATTAAAAAGGTTGGTTTTATAATTTAATAAAGAAAGGAATCAAGGTTAAGTAATGTGATATATTATGAGGAATAATATAAGGTTTATAAAATAAATTGTGGTTATTATAAGAATAACCAAAAGAATTTAATATAGAGTTTATGAAATAATTATGACATAATTAAGGTAACCAAATTATATTGGTATATGGAATAAGAGGAATTAATTATGGATATAATTTAAGAGATGAAGAAATATTTAATATGGGAATTCATTATCACATGTGGGAATCACATAAAATAATGAACTGATGAGCTACCTAGGACTAATGTTAAATAACAGGGGAAAATAAAGAACATACAAAGTTATTATACAACGAGTATTAGCACTACAGTGACAGAACTGTAATATTTAGTGAGTGGTTATATTAATATTACCCGGTATTGCTTGTAAATATAACAGCGTACGGGGAAGGACTGTTAAAGCGTGAATTGTCAAGCTGGCTGTTATCACGGTGAACGGTATGTTAATTGTGTGGTCTGAATGTCCTAAGGATTATCCTGAGGTCCAGACATTACGTGCTTAATTGTTTAAGAGCGATATCTGTGATTTCATGTATATGATATTGTGTATTGTATTGCTCAAACTGTTGCATTGTATTTTATACGCGAACGTCTTATGACTGGAAGTTTATACATCTATACTAGAACAAGACTAACTGACCTTTAGGTATTATTGAACCAAACTGATGGTCAACTGTTATAGTCTTAATTCAAGTGTTGGTCATTGTACCACTGACAAAAGGGCTAACTTTAAAAGAGAGGAATCCAGACTGTTTCGACTTTCTGGTTGCGCATAGTGATCACTACGAGAGGCTTTAATGGGGAGTCACTCAAGGGAATCCATCTGCCACATTAGGGGATGGTGGAGGGCACTGCCGTTGGTGCACAGGTTCGACCGGATCGGTCTTATATTTATCCAGGGCCATAAGGTCAGCTGGTAATGGTTCCATTGGAACCCAGGGGACTATCGTCCATTAATAAGTTATTAAGGGTGTCTTGACATGACGCCTGAGGTGGAATTAAATTGAAAAAGGTTAAGTGATTGGTTAAAGGATAAGGGCCAGGTGGCCAACTAACAAGTACAGTTTAATACGCGTATCTTGTTTGAATTACTGATGTGTGATTATTGGTTATTGTTATTGATGTGAGATTATTGGTTATTGCTATGTGTAACACCCCTACTATTACTACAGTCATTAACGTCCAATCTCCTTACTCATCAGATACTCGCAGCGGATATATACTTACATACAATGGGTGATACAATGCCGTTAGTCACCCACGTGACTAACAAGGCTACTGATTCTACATACAGCATCGGTCTGATGGACCGGAATCCCGAGTACTACAGATCTACAATACATACTCCACTTACCAATTACTACTACAATCTGCATTCAATACAATACTCCAAGTACCATACAAGGTAATCTACATACCGAGTTTACTAGGTTCCCAATACAAATACAATGCTTCTTCCAAGCTCATACATACTCACTATAAGGCTACTTACTACCCATTCCTCACTACTACATTACTTTCTAAATACAAGGGGTGTGCTAGTTGATACACCTCTACATCCTACTACTACTATCCAATGTAGTTGCCGGCCTCGTGCCTTGACCACATTCGCTTCGGGTACCTGCACACTAAAAAATGTCCCCCGAAGGGGTCAGCTTTCGCCGAGCATGATAACCGCATACCCCGCGTACTAGTGAGGGTACGCCGACCACTTGGTCGAATACATGCGGTTCATTTTCATACAACATACATGCATACATGCTCTCATACACAATACATGAATACTTACGCAAGCATACACACCTACACTTCATTACATACAGGGAATACAATATAACCATCAAATACATACTTACCTTCTTCCGAATGCATATACCCAATACATACACAATTTACAATACGGGTTAGCTTCGTTGGTCCACCCGGGTTAATCGGGTGGAGATTACTCTTTTACTCATTACTTCATACATACGCATACATACTCATTCTCATACTCATACATACTTACTTACTCTTACTCTTACTCATGTTAAGTCGTCGGGACCTCCGGCCCGGGGACTACTCCGTCCCACCACCGGGATTTACTTGGTTCACTAATCCAGGATGCTACCCACTTAAGGGATTTGGGCCATGGACCAGCTTACGAACCAGGAATCGGATCCAACCTCTTGTGTCACCTCATCCTCACGCGTGGCCGAAGCTATATCGGACTTGTACTCATTCCAATTTACTCACTTAAGTTAGGAGTTAGCTAGTTAGGAATTAGCACAAGTCAACATTCAAGCCACATTTACAAATACAAGGCCCAATATACATTCATACGAAATATAATGCAATACATAAGTACATACAAGATTCATTTGCACCATATCATCATCCATACATTTCATGGATTATACAAACTATTGTTCAAGAGAATATACCCAGAACAATATAAACAAACACAAGTAAGTGCAATATAGACCGATTCGTGCATTTATCTTATTAGGTGATCAAGTAAGCACACAAATCGGGGTAACCAGATTAGGATACAGGGCATGAAGAAATCATACCTTTCACCGTTGTACTTGTATCCCAATGTTCCTCCGGTATTCACAATTCAAATCCTATGATATATACATTCAAACGATTAATCTAACTATTACTACTTAATTCAATTGCTCTTACTATGTTTACTAATTCATACTTACTAAGTCCTTAAGCTTCCTACACTTACACATTACTTACTTATTTTCATTACCTTAAGTTTTATTTTCTTACTTACTATTAGCATGCTTCATACATGTACATTTATATATATATGTGGGTATACATTATATATATATATATATATATATATATATATATATATATACATATATATAATTATTATTTATTGAAATAATAAATTTTTTTTTTTTTTGACTGGACCGGACTTGCGACCGACCTTGCAAGTCCGGTCCATTCCAGTAGCTATCTACACCGGAAATTTCTGGCCCGACCGAACTTGCAAGTCCGGTCGCAAGTTCGGTCGATTCCAGTAGCTATCCTCGGGAAATTTTTCTGGACCGACCGAACTTGCATGTCCGGTCGCAAGTCCGGTCGATTCCAGTAGGTATCCTCGGAAAATTTTCTGGCCGACCGAACTTGCAAGTCCGGTCGCAAGTTCGGTCGATTCCAGTAGGTTACAGACGGGGGAAAATTTCTGGTCCGACCGAACTTGCAAGTCCGGTCGCAAGTTCGGTCGATTCCAGTAGCTCACCCGTCTTTGCAAATCTGGGCTCGACCGAACTTGCAAGTCCGGTCGCAAGTTCGGTCCGGCCCAGTATTTGCATTTTAATTTCTGTTTTCAGTCCCCTCTTTTACCCAACATTTCCCCATGGTTCCTACACTTAATCCCCCATGTTATAGCACTACTTAAACCTCCTAATACACCTTAGTTCATCCACCAAATGCTTTACTAAATCCATCAATCCACTTACACAATTTCATCACTTCCTTTCCACACTTACAACAGTTTTTCATCCTCCAATGCTACAGATTTTTGTTCCAACTTCTAACATCCAATACTTCCTCTACCAATGTCACTCCTAGCATCCCAAATACCTCCTCTTACCAAGCCAATTCATTTCCAAGCAATAGTACCATCTATACTCAAGTCCAACATTCACTTTACCAAATCTTGCACACTATTTCTTCTTAGCTCTACAATGCAATCTAATATCTCTTTGCTACAGATTTTGACACTTACTCTCCCCTTCTCTAACCACCTCTTCTAATGTCATTCCTAGAGTTCCAAGTACATCACTATACATTATCTATCTCTCCCAACCTACTCCTTTATCTTTCTCTATCAAGATCTGTTACAACATCTATTAACCACCTAGTTTCTAGTTTACTAAGTGTTATAATCCTAGGCAAATTTTGCCATCGTCTCCCCTATATTTTATACACTCTCACCACATATGCTTGTTCACAATTCAATACTCATTTCACCTGTTTCACACAACAACAATATACAAGCTCCCATACACAATTTCAATACTAAAAAACACTACTAAAAATTCCTGCACTCAACAACTCAATCCCAATCTGTTTTCAATAAGTTTCTCACATCTTTTAAAACTTCCAAAATACTTATATCCTCCTACACATTACACTACTACTACATTACCATTCCATTACTCATTTCAAACTTCCAAAAACTGTTACATACATATATACCAAGTTACACAAAAGAGCATTCTTACCTTGTTTTTCTTCTAGATTTTCCTTTCTCTTCTTCCTTCTTCTTTCTCTACCGATTTTGAATTCTCAATCCCACTAGCACTACAACCATTCATATACACCATTCAATACTAAGGACTAACCCTAACCATTAATCAAGTTTCAATCTAGGTTTTAGGGTTTAGAAAATTTATTACCTTCCAAGAGTTTATGAAATACTTGGAGTAGCTCAAGAATGATTTTCCCACCTTTCAAAATGCCAAAACCGGCTGGGCACAAGAGGAGCAAGCAAGGGTTTAGTTCACATTTTCGTTTTGCCATTTAGGCTAGAAAAAGATGGAGCTTTTGAAGATATTTTTACCTTAATAGAACAAGGAGAAGGAGGGCCTTCTAATGGTGGTGTTGAAGCTCCAAATGCTCCATACCCATGGAGATGAAAGTTGTTGTTTTTGATTTTTGAAAAGATAGAAAGGTAGCTCTTGAGGAGAGGATTCCAATGGTACAATTTTTATAATTTTGGAAGGGTCTAGAGGGAGTTACAAAGGAGAGAAGGTGGTGTTTTTGTGGGTTTCTCTTCTTTCACCATGGAAATCGCATGGGTTGAGGAAGAAGAAGAAAAGAGAGGGTGAGGGTGAGTGGCATTACGTGAGTGAGGAGAATGAATTGGAGGAGAGAGAGTAAAAAGGTGAGTGGGGTTATTTTTATGATTTTTGTCTTTTGTTAATAGTGAGTGAGTGTGTGAGAGAGTGTGAGAGGGGGGGGGGGGAATAAAGCCCATCGGCTGCACCCCACCACCACACATTAAATTTTCCTTTTTATTTTAAAAGTGGACACATAAGTTTGTGTTAATTATGTTTCTACCCCACAACTTCCCGTTTTTGACAGTTTTTACTAATTCCTCGTTTTCTCGTTTTATTGGTCCTACAGCTTCACTAATATTGTATTAATGAATATTTAGTTGACAAAATTGTTACGAGCCTATTTGACCCGCTTAAAGACAGTTTTCCCGGTTACCTCGAAAAACGCGCTTTAAGGTTCGTTTAGTGATTTTAATCCTTTTAAGGATCCGTTTTCTTCGGATTGTTCCCTTTATTTATTAGACTTAATTAACCTTTAGAATCCTTATAATACGCTAACCGAGGTCTCATACCTCCTATGGTTATTTAAACGCTTATTTAGCGTTTTTTTGCTTTTAAGCATTTCTTCATTTCTTTTGGATTTATTTTTCCTTACCAATATTGCTTAGGCGTCATTGGCCTTTAATTACGTATTAGATAATCTTAATCCCTATATTTAAGTTCGGGGTATTTCAATCTACCCCCCTTAAGACTTTGTCCTCAAAGTTGTTCGGTTATGGGGATTTCTATACTTACTCATTTATACTTGCCAAACACGAAACCATACATTCCTCCTCCTTTACAATTCCCAAATTCATTACTCACTGTTTCTCCTTCCATACCATACCAATGTACAATAATTACTCCAATCCATGTTATTATCTACCGTCCGGTTCCTCATACAAACTTTATACGTACATACCGTGCAAAGCTATCCCCAAGGCAATGCAATACACATCACAATCCCGTAGGCACTCGGGTCATCTCGACACAGGGATCCTCTATGTCCTGTTGCCTTGGAATAATACGACATACTACACTACTATCTTCTCCGGTACACACTTCTAGCAGATCCTCATTCTCCATACTAAAGGGAATTCTCTCACTACTACCAATTATAATTTTTTAAAAACATACGACTCCAAATTCAATTTATATTCATTACTTCTATCCTAAGTGATTCTTGTGACCACTTAAGGGGAGCTCAAGAATCATTCGACCCTGATGTGATCAGCATCAGTGTTGAACTATCTTTCCACCCCAATTGTGTTCGGTTTCCCTTGATCTGATCAGGATCAAGTTCGACTTCCACATTAGATTCAATCAAACAACTAATTTATTGTTTTCATTTTCTATCTTTTTACTCTTCTAGTCGTAATTACGAATTCATACATCTCCAAGGATGGAATCAGTCCATCATCATCCTCACTCTACTTCCCAAATGCTTTGCTCCATGGTTCAGTCCTAATGCTCATTTCATCAACCTCACTACTTCCATCCATTACTCACCATCATCTCCTATATTCTAACTACAAATACTACTTATAAGATTTAGTTGGTTTCAATTGTTTTCAATATTTACTTACGATCCACTACTCATAAACTTCATTCATTACTATCCTCATTCATTTCGTACTACTTCTTCAATGGTTACAATACTTGTGGAGCTCCGTCCCTACTCATTACTTTCGTTACCAATACTCTTACACTGGTGTTACAAGATGGGTACATTCACCCTATGGTATTTGCATGTCTAATGCTTAGTTACCACAATTCAATATGAATGAATACGTATGTTATATAACGTAGGTACCACTCATCGAATAATTTCTCATTTGTGCTATGCACATTATAGTTTATGTGTTTTGATATAAAACTTGCATTAAGCGGTTTTCGCTCTACCCCCTTAAAAGGGATTACGCCACGTAATCTACCATATGTTATTATTATTAAACATTGGTTTAATCAATTTGGGCAAACTGAAGCTGTGAGCCTCGTTTTTAAACCCTATCCTATGTTGATTAAAGCTGATTAGGATCTAAACGGGTTTAGGTCCACTTATAACCTAAGATTAATAACTATGTCATATAACAATAATTATTAAAACCTAAGCTAGCTCACTGGAACCTATTATGAGTCGCCACCTAATTTTAACCTAGATCAAATTAGGAAAGGAGAGTTCGGGTTCGGGGGCTTGATATTCGACTTAATTAGGGTTCAATTACTTTCATTACCCTTCCTAGGTCGTTTTTCCTCTACTTAGTTTATTTACGGCTTATTGCGAGTCGTTTTAACCTAAGTGCGCGAGCTTCTGTTTTTTTTTTGTTTTTAGCATTTTTGACAGAGAATTAAAGTGAAATAAAAAGCTACCTAAACTAGGGTTTCGGAGGCAGAATTAGGTCAAATTTTGCTTACGTCCGTAGCCACGGACCAAACGTCCGAGACCACGGACCCCAGTTAACCTAAACATACAGAAAAAGTCGAAATTAAAAGAAAACAAAAATTTGCAAAGTCCGGGGCCACGGACAGGATGTCCGTGGGCCCGGACATTATTAGAAAAACCTAAATTTTGAATTTTTAAAATCCCGCCGCCGTCCGTGGGTGTCCGAGCTTACGGACAGGGAGTCCGGGACCCCGGACACGACGTCCGTGGGTGCGGACAGCCCTCGGACGGCGGCTTTGAGGCTGTTCCCGAAGGTGTTTTCGGCTCAAATTTATGGGTGTGTAGCCTGAAAGATGTACAAGACGTTAGTGATTGAAAGTTTTCAATTTGAATTCGAATTAAGCACGAAACTTAGCAAACAAGTTATCTGACAGAGGCTTAAATAAACAGCAATACAGAAGCGTACGAAGGTTAGTTTGAGCCCAAATTTTGAGGCGAGACAGATAATACCGTGGTGAATCAGGGAAGTGGAGTTTCTACCTGTTTTACCTTCGGATTCACAACGTTTCTTCACACCGGGATTCGTCGAGTGCTCCGTTGATGGCAGACCCGAGAGGATTTCGACCAAGCTTCTGGTTGTTGATTGTTGATGATGTTCTTCACGTTTTGGAGGTGGTTTGGTTGATGTTTGATGATTGTTGATGTGTTAGGAGTTGAAAAGTGTGTTCAGGTGGTGATTTCGAGAGATTTTTGATGTGATTTTAGTGCTTGGATGTGTAAAAACGTGAGGGGAATGAGACGGCTAGGTTTTCTGGTTGCTTAGGGTTCTTGAGGTTCTTCTTTGATCATGGGATAAGGTTCCTTATATAGACCTCTTTAAAGATAGAAAAATCCGGTAAAAACCGAGATTTACCGACGTTTTAGCTCAAGGGCTTCCAAAAGGAATTTGATTATGAAATTTCACACATGGGTAAAGGATGATATTTCTGATTTTTCTAAAGTGGAGTCGATTTTTTTGGATATTAGAATATTTTTAAATTCAATTTCTCGTCAGATTCAATCAGAAATTGCTAGAAAATTATTGGAAATTCGAAAAATCAAAATTCCAACGCCATTATGCTTAAAATGCATCCTCTATCTTGGGTAAAAATTTCAAAGCATTTTGAATTGATTTGACCCTTATTTGGAGGAGAGAGAAAGCCTGTAGGGGCTTAGGAGCCTTGAAAAATTACGAAAATGGCCCTGGAGATGACTAAGCTGTCCCTAGCACTCTGAAATGTGCCGATCGATCTGGGAACCCTCACTACTAGCCTATTAGAAGAGACTCACCTCCGGGGGGTTGAAATTTGGGTATAACAGATTGCCCCCCGTCAACTAGACTTTGTAATGGAAATGAAAAGGCTAGTTGATGCTTGAGTGATACCCCCAAATTTTGGATCTTAAAAGACCCCTCGTGCAATTGAAAACCAACAAGTTGTGTCGAGCTGTTCTAAGGCGCTGACTACCTATGAGTAAAGTGGAAGGATGTCGAGCGATTCTAAAGCGTCGGCCACCTAAAGGTAAAAATGAAATAATGTCAGACTATTCTAAGGCGCCGACTACCTATAATGAATGAGATGATGTCAAGCTATTCTAAGGCGTTGACCACCTATAACGAATGAGATGATGTCAAGCTATTCTAAGGCGTTGACTACCTATAACGAATGAGATGATGTCAAGCTATTCTAAGGCGTTGACTACCTAAAATGAAATGAAGTATGCCGAACATTCTAAGGGTCGGGAACCTGTAATGCAAATGTAGATGTCATGCAGAAGAAAGATGATATGATGATGATATGCTAACGATGCTGATGATGATGTTGATGCTGATGATGCTCGGATGCTTCTGGGGACCGAAACCCGTTCCAATGCTCCTGGTTGGTATACTATGGGGACTTATTGCCTCTGCCCACCAACTGGGGTGCTGGGATAACTTCTAGATTACCAAGGGGACTTATTGCCACTGCCCACTAGTTGCTTCTCCCAAGAAGTTGACATGAAGATGGGGACTTATTGCCTCTGCCCCGCCAACTTAGATCACGCTCTACCTCGCACTGAAGATGATACTAGGTCTCGCAACGGTCTCGCACTGGATGATGACGCTCGGCTCGCTCTGAAGAAGAGATGGGTCTCGCACGGAAGATGATACTAGGTCTCCGTACTGGTCTCGCACTGGATGATGACGCTCGGTCTCGCTCTGAAGAAGATGATGGGTCTCGCACGGAGGATGATACTAGGTCTCGTACTGGTTGAAGATCTGGATGATGACGCTCGGTCTCGCTCTGAAGAAGATGATGGGTCTCGCACGAAGATGATACTAGGTCTTACTGGTTGAAGATGCTGGGGTCGCACTGAAGAGATGATGGGTCTCGCACGGAAGATGATACTAGGTCTCGTACTGGTGAAGATGCTGGGTCTCGCACTGATGAAGATGGTGGTCTCGCACTGAAGTCTCGTACTGAATGGATGAAGAAAAGATGGCTCTCACACTGATTCTAGGTCTCGTACTGAATGAAGATGCTAGGTCTCGTACTGAAAGAGGAATCTGCAGGGCCTTGCGCCGATTTTAGGTCTCGAACTAAAAATGAGTTAGGAAGATAATGGTCTCGTGCAAATGATGAAAACTGATTATTGGAGTGCCAAACATGGCAATGATGATAAGATGTATGCAATCAAAATACATGAAAGATACTCGTTCAAAACAGGAAACTGTTGGAAAAGGTGGCAATGTTGAGGTGTTGGCAAAAGTTGTAAAATGCAACTAAAGTGTTTGTTGGAAGCTAGCCCAAAACAAGGAACTATTGAAAAATGTGCTAAACATGGTAATGCTTAAGAAAAACTCTGCTGAAAAAGGAAAGTGAAATAATCATTTCCTGACTAAAAATTTCAAATCTGCAATTTGTTTCTTAGAAAATGAACATGCCGTTGGTGGAAGTGTGTGGTGTTTGTTGTGGTGCTTGTGATAGACCTGGGACTGCGTTGTGATTTTGGATGGTGGTCAGGGTTATGACGGGTTTGATGTTTTTGTGGAGGTAAGGCTAATGACGGGCTTGAGAGGTGTGTGTGTGGTGGTAGGGGCTTATGGTGTCTGTGTAGTGGAGGTGTGGAGGTAAGGGCTTATGTGGGCCTGTGTAGTGGAGGTGTGGTGGTAAGGGTTATGCCTGTGGTGGGATGGTGGTGCTCAAGCTTTAGGTTTCAATTGGTGTTGTCATGGCAATTGTTGGAACCAACAATTGCCCCAGTATTTTCCTTAGGACAATCTGAGCTAGAGTTCATGGCAATGATCGGAACGATCGATTGCCCCCAGTATTTTCTTTTATTAAACGTGCGAACGAGTCTCGTCCTCACAGGGTCAAGGCTTATGTTTTCACGTGGTGTTTCCTAACCTACACTCGGCGTGTTTGGTGTTTGCACTCGTTCCTCCCCTACGGTCACAACTTCTAGACCATTGAATTCGATATTTGATGAATTTACGCATTCGATCTGTTACTTTCACGTGATTAGATACACAACTATCAAGTCGGAAGTCTTTAAAGCTTATAACATGGCCATGGGGTGTGATGAAAGACAACGGGACCATGGAGGGATATTTCAGGTATGTGGAGCTATAAGGGTGACCAAAGCTGCAACTTCCACCTTCTCTCGGACTTGTCTTCTTTGCCTTGAAGTCGTTTGGCTACTTCGTGATGACTTCGCTTATGAGCTTGGAACTTAGAACTTTTGGGTTGTTCCTTGCGCCTTCTCTCTTTCTACTGATTTTGGATTACTTCGAGGCATTCCAGGTTTGCCTTTCTTTGAATCTCTTTCCTCGGGGTTCTTGTGTTTCCCGGTTTTGAACTTTGAGAGCTGTTTTTGATGTTAGCGCATTTGAATCCTGTGCCACTTTGGGGCCATTTGCGGATCACTCCGTCATGCTGGTAGCAGTTCTGCTTCTTTGGACTTGTGAAGTTGCTGTTCGGAAGTCGGGCTCCTTGCATCCTTTGGTCACCGGGTCGGGTATTCACCATTGGCTGGCTTATCTGTGGAGTTTGTAGTGTTGTAAAAGAGGTCATATATCAAAAGCTCAGCGGGGGTGCCTAGGGTGTGATGTCAGGGTTCACAAGCTTTTGGATGTGTGGTGCTGTACCTAGGTGCTTCGTCACCCCTAATAGTTGTGTATCCTTTCTTTGTTACTTTTCGCAGGTCTAAGTGTAAATCTACAAATTATCTCCTTCGGTCGGAGTTACGCCGTTTACCTCACCTTTGAATGTGGTCTCACCGGAGTCGCGTAAAAGTGACACGCTCGTTCGCTCATGTTTTTTCCACTCAAGACATCTCGCGAGATTTTCACTCCGAAACTCGTTCGCACATTTAAACAAAAGATAAAAGATGACGAACTTAAACTTAGATTGCCCCTAGTATTGATTTTGGGGTTTGCGACAACAATTCAATAGATGTGGACCTTGAACCTCTTTGTGGGTTGTGAGTTGCAGTGTTTGGTTAGGCATGTTCAGATTTTCAGAAACAAAATGTAAGTCTTTGTATTCCATTGCATAGTCAGAAAAGGATTACTTCGTGACCCTTGAAAAACGTGAGTGCTCTTTTTTTTTAGTTTTTCGAATTAATGAATAATGCTTTGCACAAAGATTATGAAAATGGAACTATGTTTTATTCAACAAGAAGAATAATGTGGAAATTACAAACTCAGGAAAACTACCGAAAATGGTCAAGGGAACTAACTACTACAAAAGTTGAAAGACAACTAATCAAGAAAAGAAATGCAACATTTTTGATGATGCTTGGGCACGCGTGCTCTGCTCTCCACCACCATGTTCTTAGAATTGGAGCCCTTGGTCAATTAGATCCTGGATTCTGTGTTGTAGGGCCCTGCAGTGGTCAGTGTCGTGACCGGGCAGCTGGTGGAAGTGACAAAATTGATTAAGATCCTTCCCCAAATGAGTAGTTCCTGGCCTTAGGGTGAGCGGTTGCATCGGATATCTTCCTCGAAGCTCTTCAAGTGCTTGTCTTGGTGTTCGACCGATGTCTGTAAACTCTCTCTGTTGAGAATTCCGTCGGGGTGGTTCTACTGTCCCAATGCTCCAACCAGGTCCTCTTGACTGTTGATCACTGACTTCCTCATGTCGCCTGGTTCTCTTGCGAGTGCAGCTTTGGATGCAAGTTGCTGCTCCCGGTTGCCTAATCACTTTCCTGAGTTCCGTAGCAATTTCTTTGACATTCCCCTTCGATCCTCGGACCCTAACAGAGCCAACTTCAATGCAGTCATAAAGGGTGTTGAGAAGCCTGTCCACTAACTCATCCCGAGCTTGACGTTCGGACTCGAGGGAAAGAGCCTTTTCTTTCAACTCTTTGATAACAGCAACGTAGTTAGATTCCACGGCGTCCATGGCAGCACTATGCCTCTGTTCCATGGCTTCAATGGTGGCCATGTGCTTTTGTTCCAAAATTGCGAGCTGGGCTTCCATGTCGATTGGACCGCACTTAGGACCTGAGTCTACCTGTGTCCAAGGTGTCCATTATTAGCTAACAAAAGGAAGTGGGCTGAAACATGACGCTTCACAAGATAGATCGAAACAGACTTAGGCTGAAAGCAAGTGGGCCAGGATACCCAGAAAGTGAGGTGTTTGAGCTGGAGTATCTTTCAGACTGTGAACTGGAATTTGGACTGAAATCTAACAGATGGCTTTGATTGGGCCTGCGAGGTGACACCTAGACCTAGGGTTTGGGGCTAGGGCCCGGATAAGAAGTCTACCTAGTCTAGAATGAGCCCTTGGGCCGGAATGTGTTTGGGCCTGGAGTAAAGCACATGGGCTGGAATGGTCCCTAAATCCCAAATGGGCCCAACTTTCTTTGGGCCAGAGAAGATGGTTGCTAAGCAGAAAAAGATTTTGTTTTCGGGACTTGTGACTATTTCGAGTTCAGATGGATTTCCTTTTTATGGGCCTAGAACTAATTGGATAATTCAAAATGGGCCAGAAGAGAAATCACCTAAGTCTAAGCTTTTGGGCCGAAGCCCGAACGACTCACATGTTAAACCAAACAGGGCCTCTGGGCCGCAAACAAATAGAGCTGCCAATTCGTTTTAGGCTAGGTTGATGTAGGAGAAGTTCCTATCAATCTCTAGGCTGGGTAGTGGGCCGATCATACAAGCAAACAAGGCCCACCAAAATTCAACATGTCCTCACTAGACGTTTAAGTCAAACCGGGTATGGATCGATCCGGAGAGGTGCTTGGGGCGCGGGCCAGGTCACCACAAAGGAATAGGGCTTGTACGCTATTCTCTTGGGCTTCCCCACTCTTTTCACATCACCTAAAGGTGTGCGTCTACGGTCGGGTCTTTGACTGACCAAACAAAGGCTAGGTAAGGGCACTGCCAGGAAGACGCTTGGGGCTAAAGCCCAGGTATTAAGGGGGTGTGGTTAGACGACACCCTCCTCTTTTCCCCCGCTTATTCACATCACCTAAAAGGTGTGAGTCCCTGACAGGGGACCCTCAAATGGGTCCCGGGGTGAAATTGGTTTGTGTGGACCCTCGCTCTCATATGATGCCAAGGTGCAGAAATTAAAGTGCGCACGAAGGTAAACAACAGAGTAATAAAGCCATAAATAAACATTTTCGAGTTAAGCCCTCTTTCTTAAAATTAAACAAGTTAAAATTAAGAAGTTTGTCCCCAGCAGAGTCGCCAGTCTGTGAGCCTCGTTTTTAAACCCTATCCTATGTTGATTAAAGCTGATTAGGATCTAAACGGGTTTAGGTCCACTTATAACCTAAGATTAATAACTATGTCATATAACAATAATTATTAAAACCTAAGCTAGCTCACTGGAACCTATTATGAGTCGCCACCTAATTTTAACCTAGATCAAATTAGGAAAGGAGAGTTCGGGTTCGGGGGCTTGATATTCGACTTAATTAGGGTTCAATTACTTTCATTACCCTTCCTAGGTCGTTTTTCCTCTACTTAGTTTATTTACGGCTTATTACGAGTCGTTTTAACCTAAGTGCGCGAGCTTCTGTTTTTTTTTTTGTTTTTTAGCATTTTTTGACAGAGAATTAAAGTGAAATAAAAAGCTACCTAAACTAGGGTTTCGGAGGCAGAATTAGGTCAAATTTTGCTTACGTCCGTAGCCACGGACCAAACGTCCGAGACCACGGACCCCAGTTAACCTAAACATACAGAAAAGTCGAAATTAAAAGAAAACAAAAATTTGCAAAGTCCGGGGCCACGGACAGGATGTCCGTGGGCCCGGACATTATTAGAAAAACCTAAATTTGAATTTTAAAATCCCGCCGCCGTCCGTGGGTGTCCGAGCTTACGGACAGGGAGTCCGGGACCCGGACACGACGTCCGTGGGTGCGGACAGCCCTCGGACGGCGGCTTTGAGGCTGTTCCCGAAGGTGTTTTCGGCTCAAATTTTATGGGTGTGTAGCCTGAAAGATGTACAAGACGTTAGTGATTGAAAGTTTTCAATTTGAATTCGAATTAAGCACGAAACTTAGCAAACAAGTTATGACAGAGGCTTAAATAAACAGCAATACAGAAGCGTACGAAGGTTAGTTTGAGCCCAAATTTTGAGGCGAGACAGATAATACCGTGGTGAATCAGGGAAGTGGAGTTTCTACCTGTTTTACCTTCGGATTCACAACGTTTCTCACACCGGGATTCGTCGAGTGCTCCGTTGATGGCAGACCCGAGAGGATTTCGACCCAAGCTTCTGGTTGTTGATTGTTGATGATGTTCTTCACGTTTTGGAGGTGGTTTGGTTGATGTTTGATGATTGTTGATGTGTTAGGAGTTGAAAAGTGTGTTCAGGTGGTGATTTCGAGAGATTTTTGATGTGATTTTAGTGCTTGGATGTGTAAAAACGTGAGGGGAATGAGACGGCTAGGCTAGGTTTTCTGGTTGCTTAGGGTTCTTGAGGTTCTTCTTTGATCATGGGATAAGGTTCCTTATATAGACCTCTTTAAAGATAGAAAAATCCGGTAAAAACCGAGATTTACCGACGTTTAGCTCAAGGGCTTCCAAAAGGAATTTGATTATGAAATTTCACACATGGGTAAAGGATGATATTTCTGATTTTTCTAAAGTGGAGTCGAATTTTTGGATATTAGAAATTTTTAAATTCAATTTCTCGTCAGATTCAATCAGAAATTGCTAGAAAATTATTGGAAATTCGAAAAATCAAAATTCCAACGCCATTATGCTTAAAATGCCATCCTCTATCTTGGGTAAAAATTTCAAAGCATTTTGAATTGATTTGACCCTTATTTGGAGGAGAGAGAAAGCCTGTAGGGGGCTTAGGAGCCTTGAAAAATTACGAAAATGGCCCTGGAGATGACTAAGCTGTCCCTAGCACTCTGAAATGTGCCGATCGATCTGGGAACCCTCACTACTAGCCTATTAGAAGAGACTCACCTCCGGGGGTTGAAATTTTGGGTATAACAGAAGCGTTTAGCTTCACTACGGTATAATATAGAATTGCTCCGGTCAAAGGTCTTACCATACCAACGGTTTAGTCTTTGCACCAAGGATTCATATATGAGTTTATTTAACTCATATTAACTTGGTTCCAGCCTATTAGGCTTCAAGGCATTAATAGCCATTTATTATACTTACTAGGTATCTTGTCTCCTAGCTAGGGCCCACTAGCTTCTGCTGCGCGACCCTGATAACTCGGGTACTTACCCTTCGTGTTATCCTAATGTGCTATACATCACCTTTTTATCCGTCATTATAGGAATAAGGTTTACTAAACAATCGCGGTATTCTTTACCGTTTTGAACTATAATTAGTTTTAGATTGAACCAGCTCTCTGGTAGTCTACTGCACATGTATTCGTGCTTCCACGATTTTTCATTAAGTTCCTCCGACTTATTGTCGGGCGAGGTTAAGTCACTACTTAGTTGTAGTGCTTCCTCTGGTGTCAATAGTTTCTGAATCATACCAGTTCTTCTGGTTCAGTACAAGTGTCTTTACTTGTATGACCTTGCCTTATATGCGTCGGTCCTAATGACTTTCTTAAGTCTCCTTTCACCTTTTATTCCAGTGGAATTCACATCTTATGATTGTTAGTGTGTTTACACTCTTCGTGCTTCTTTGGCCTTAGGCACACGGTTTTTGCCAAGCTTCCTTAGCTGGCTCATGCCATGTTTGTTGGTGAAAAGGAGGATTTATACGGTTTACATTCTCCATATCCCAGCCATCCCATAGATCATTAGCTGCACAAGTGCAATACCAAAACACTCAGTCCTACAGAGTGCAGAGGCGTAAACGTTGACAGTAAGTCACTTATGTGATAGGAAGGAATATTTGTGTGTCATCTCATACTTATATCCGTGTTATTGCTTAATTACTCCCTCATAGCGGTCGCCTGTTGCGCACCGTGTTCTTACTCACTGTACAAAATTGTCTTTACTGTTTCTGTTACTGTGGTAGTTCTTCTTACTCGTTTCCATTGTCATTGGCACCATTCCCTTATGGTATGTATACCCTGGGGTTTCCATGTTCGGTGTATGACGGTGTCGTAGAATACCGCACTACTACTATCTTCCCATAGTGGGGATGTTTTATTTCAGTTTAGGTTTCATGTGTAGATGGGCTTACCTCACATCATTTTCATTATTGTGATAAAATTCACCAAGTATCTTGGTTGACCAAGGATGAGATAACTTCTCATCGGGTCATAAGCTCTCTTGAGCGTTAATCATTCATGGTGTTCAGTGTGCGTTCACATTAACTGCTTTGTTAATTATTGCCTTTCGGTGCTGAGCATTGGTTTAGGCTCTGGCTGTGTAGTTTTGCTTGTATGTATTTTACCAGGACATCCCGTGAAACTCAAGGGTTTCCTGGTCCCGTTCTATCATTGGTAAATGAAGTTCTGGTTGAGAGGTTGTTGCCACTCATAGGTCTCATGACAAGGTTTACCATGTGAGTATTTATGTAATGGTTCACCACATGCTTGGGTGCATGAGGAGTATACTTACTCCCTTAAGTCGTAATGGTTTGGAAATCTCATTTCCTGATTCCATCGCCTCTTGGCAATATCTATATGCGTAGGCTTTACTGTTATAATAGATGGAAACCTTTCTAAGGATTCACATCTTCACCACCTTGGTGGTCTTCGGTTAACGAGGGGTACTTTCCCTTGGGTTCTCGTAGTGTCCAAGTGTGGACTAGGCCATTGTTGGCATTATCATGATTCTTATGCCTCTGTGTACAATTGCTACAGAAGGCATGAGGGGTATTTAACTCCGTCAACTGTATACTAGACTGGTGCTCTAGTGACAGTGACACTGAGGTGGCCATTACTACAAGCCACTCAGGATGTTGGGTTGGATTTATGGTCCAGTTGTTGATTTCTTGTCGTATGAGGCAATATCTCTTGTAGGTCTTGTTAACAATTGGTGCCGGTTTTGCAACCGTTTAAGTTTATATAACGTATCTGGTTTACGACTTCTGAGCCGTATTGCTGCAAGCTATGCTCTTTGCAAGCGGCTTATACATGTTTCCACTCCACGTATACCGTCATAGGTTGGAGGTATTATTGGGCTCCATGGTAAGTCGTGGCATCACGCTTCCGTTCATAGGAGAACCTTTATGCAATCAGGTGTTAATAGGTGCCTCTCAGTATTTTAGGGCATTTCCTGTAAAGTGAAATCCCTTCGGTGTCCTAACCGAGTGTTCGTTTTAGCTCCCGTGCTCATGTCGTTACGGTTGCTCGACTGTTATTAACGCAGACACCCTTCAAGGATCGCTCCTGGGTGTTGGTGGCTGTGCCGCTACATCCGGCTAATGTTTATAACGTGTGTCGTCCTCTATACCGTCTTATGGTATTGTAGCTGAGTCGTCCCCTTTTGGGTTGTAACGTCTCCCGTTCTTGGGTAGACTGTTTACACTTGCTCCTAGTGCTTAGGACTAGGTTTGATATCCCCTTCAATGATGGAGTGTACTTGTGGTAATCTTGGGGTTGCTCTTGGGAGTTCTGTCCCGTTTGTTGAGCATTGTTAGGTTCACATTAGGCATTCGCCTTCATGTGTTTAGGCTGGGCATTCCATCCAGCTGTCAGGTAATTGCTTAGATTATTTGAGACATATCCAATGTCTATACTGTTTAGTCTGTGCCTTTTGCACTTCCTAGTTCTTACTCCTTATCTTCAGATGGGTCTTCTGAGTTCCTTTATGCTGAATTGTCTGAGGTGTCCAGTTGTTCTGGTTTGAACTCACTGATGGTCCGTAGAACGGAGCTGACTACTTCCCGTGTGTCGTACACTACACGTGCACATACGTGGGGTACCATGTTGATACGTTGCCACTTACCCAACTATATGTCGGGCCCGCAAGCTCCTTCGGAGTGCGGTTGTCCCACATCCCGTAACGGGTACACTCGTAGCGTTCGTCACACGCCTAGGTGAAGTATTCTATTGTCAACTCCTCTTGTATCAATCTATGATACTCACCATAATCATGTTGGTTCGGTTTTAAAATCCAAGGTTTTTAAAAGAGGTTTGAGGTTTTGAAAAGAAATTTTGGGTTTTAAAACAGTGGTTCGGTGTTAAAAGAAGTCTCTCATGGCATAGCCACGTTTGAGGTCTTGACCAAGTCTAGCCTCTCGCTGACTGGTATGTTCTAAATACAGTGGTCGGGCTGTTAGGCCTTTCCAAGGTTCCATTCCTTCAGTTTTAGGATGTTTGATCCTGTGGTTGTTTCGTTACTGTCACCGTACATTACTATGTACTTGTGACGTGTTAGTGTTCCCTTACATATCTCTGTCTTTACTGCACTTGCCGTGGCAAGTGCGTGGTACTGGTGGTTTTTGGGTAATCTTATACCAATCTTGGTAGGGTTCCCATTTGTGTTTGTTAGTCTTGTTGGCGCTTCCCTCGATCTTATTGATCTATAACTGATATACTCGCTCCTTTAGGTAGCTTCTGATTGTCTAGACATGGTTGTCGTAGATCTGGGTACTCCTCCACTTCTTGGAGGTTCCCGTTCTACTTGGTTTAGTGTCGCTCCTTGTGGCTCGTTCCCGCACATTTGTGGTGGTTACTGAGCCTTCCTTGTTTAGGCACTACGCTTGTAGTCCTATTAGTTTACATCTCCTGGTTGTTCTTGTAGTTGTCTGAGCTATATTGGCCAGGTGTTGCAACCTTGATGGCATCGTAGTTTTGGAGTTAACCGCTTCCGACTATGTCCTCAGTCGGCTAGCATACCGTTGGTGGTATTATTCAAGTATTACTGTCCCGTAGACTTGTGTCTCGGGTTCCGTTACTGCTCCCTTTTTCATTCCGTTGCACGGTTAGTGCTTTTGTCCTGCTGTTGGTTGACTAGCTAGGTTTCGCGACTGCTAAGCAGGTCGCCCCATGCTGTTGCAAGTTTAGCCTCCTCGTGGTTGGAGTGCTCATTCTACCGCCATTACGTGCGGTGTTGTGGTTCAACCGGGGTCCATCTCCGGGACTTCCAGTTCTTGGAATCTACTGTATGTCAGTTCTTTCCTCTGTAGGAATAACTCATTACTGCCAGATCGGGTTTCCCGAGTATGAGAGGACTTTCCTTCTCTCTGGCGTCCTTTCCCAAGTTATACAGTGGGGTTTGCGGCGGGCGGGACTGGTATTGTAGGCATCCGGTACTCACCGGTAGTTCCTAACTAGCATATCTCTAATGCTAACACTCAGCCCTTAGCCCTAAGTTTCTAATTCCTAACTCGGTATTCCTAGACTCGGTATTTCCAGTCATCAGAGCGATACTTCGCTCTGATACCACTTTTTGTAACACCCCTACTATTACTACAGTCATTAACGTCCAATCTCCTTACTCATCAGATACTCGCAGCGGATATATACTTACATACAATGGGTGATACAATGCCGTTAGTCACCCACGTGACTAACAAGGCTACTGATTCTACATACAGCATCGGTCTGATGGACCGGAATCCCGAGTACTACAGATCTACAATACATACTCCACTTACCAATTACTACTACAATCTGCATTCAATACAATACTCCAAGTACCATACAAGGTAATCTACATACCGAGTTTACTAGGTTCCCAATACAAATACAATGCTTCTTCCAAGCTCATACATACTCACTATAAGGCTACTTACTACCCATTCCTCACTACTACATTACTTTCTAAATACAAGGGGTGTGCTAGTTGATACACCTCTACATCCTACTACTACTATCCAATGTAGTTGCCGGCCTCGTGCCTTGACCACATTCGCTTCGGGTACCTGCACACTAAAAAATGTCCCCCGAAGGGGTCAGCTTTCGCCGAGCATGATAACCGCATACCCCGCGTACTAGTGAGGGTACGCCGACCACTTGGTCGAATACATGCGGTTCATTTTCATACAACATACATGCATACATGCTCTCATACACAATACATGAATACTTACGCAAGCATACACACCTACACTCATTACATACAGGGAATACAATATAACCATCAAATACATACTTACCTTCTTCCGAATGCATATACCAATACATACACAATTTACAATACGGGTTAGCTTCGTTGGTCCACCCGGGTTAATCGGGTGGAGATTACTCTTTTACTCATTACTTCATACATACGCATACATACTCATTCTCATACTCATACATACTTACTTACTCTTACTCTTACTCATGTTAAGTCGTCGGGACCTCCGGCCCGGGGACTACTCCGTCCCACCACCGGGATTTACTTGGTTCACTAATCCAGGATGCTACCCACTTAAGGGATTTGGGCCATGGACCAGCTTACGAACCAGGAATCGGATCCAACCTCTTGTGTCACCTCATCCTCACGCGTGGCCGAAGCTATATCGGACTTGTACTCATTCCAATTTACTCACTTAAGTTAGGAGTTAGCTAGTTAGGAATTAGCACAAGTCAACATTCAAGCCACATTTACAAATACAAGGCCCAATATACATTCATACGAAATATAATGCAATACATAAGTACAATACAAGATTCATTTGCACCACATCATCATCCATACATTTCATGGATTATACAAACTATTGTTCAAGAGAAATATACCCAGAACAATATAAACAAACACAAGTAAGTGCAATATAGACCGATTCGTGCATTTATCTTATTAGGTGATCAAGTAAGCACACAAATCGGGGTAACCAGATTAGGATACAGGGCATGAAGAAATCATACCTTTCACCGTTGTACTTGTATCCCAATGTTCCTCCGGTATTCACAATTCAAATCCTATGATATACATACATTCAAACGATTAATCTAACTATTACTACTTAATTCAATTGCTCTTACTATGTTTACTAATTCATACTTACTAAGTCCTTAAGCTTCCTACACTTACACATTACTTACTTATTTTCATTACCTTAAGTTTTATTTTCTTACTTACTATTAGCATGCTTCATACAAGTACATTTATATATATATGTGGGTATACATATATATATATATATATATATATACATATATATAATTATTATTTAATTGAAATAATAAATTTTTTTTTTTGACTGGACCGGACTTGCGACCGACCTTGCAAGTCCGGTCCATTCCAGTAGCTATCTACACCGGAAATTTCTGGCCCGACCGAACTTGCAAGTCCGGTCGCAAGTTCGGTCGATTCCAGTAGCTATCCTCGGGAAATTTTTCTGGACCGACCGAACTTGCATGTCCGGTCGCAAGTCCGGTCGATTCCAGTAGGTATCCTCGGAAAATTTCTGGCCGACCGAACTTGCAAGTCCGGTCGCAAGTTCGGTCGATTCCAGTAGGTTACAGACGGGGGAAAATTTCTGGTCCGACCGAACTTTCAAGTCCGGTCGCAAGTTCGGTCGATTCCAGTAGCTCACCCGTCTTTGCAAATCTGGGCTCGACCGAACTTGCAAGTCCGGTCGCAAGTTCGGTCCGGCCCAGTATTTGCATTTTAATTTCTGTTTTCAGTCCCCTCTTTTACCCAACATTTCCCCATGGTTCCTACACTTAATCCCCCATGTTATAGCACTACTTAAACCTCCTAATACACCTTAGTTCATCCACCAAATGCTTTACTAAATCCATCAATCCACTTACACAATTTCATCACTTCCTTTCCACACTTACAACAGTTTTCATCCTCCAATGCTACAGATTTTTGTTCCAACTTCTAACATCCAATACTTCCTCTACCAATGTCACTCCTAGCATCCCAAATACCTCCTCTTACCAAGCCAATTCATTTCCAAGCAATAGTACCATCTATACTCAAGTCCAACATTCACTTTACCAAATCTTGCACACTATTTCTTCTTAGCTCTACAATGCAATCTAATATCTCTTTGCTACAGATTTTGACACTTACTCTCCCCTTCTCTAACCACCTCTTCTAATGTCATTCCTAGAGTTCCAAGTACATCACTATACATTATCTATCTCTCCCAACCCTCCTTTATCTTTCTCTATCAAGATCTGTTACAACATCTATTAACCACCTAGTTTCTAGTTTACTAAGTGTTTAATCCTAGGCAAATTTTGCCATCGTCTCCCCTATATTTTATACACTCTCACCACATATGCTTGTTCACAATTCAATACTCATCACCTGTTCACACAACAACAATATACAAGCTCCCATACACAATTTCATACTAAAAACTACTAAAAATTCTGCACTCAACAACTCAATCCCAATTTCAATAGTTTATCAAATCTTTTAAAACTCAATAAATATTCTCACATCACTACTACATTCAATCAAATCTTCTCCTACTTAGTTCCATATTCTCATCTTTCTCACTATACCTACATCTACACATTCACTACTACATCATACCATTTCAACTTCAAAAACAATTTACATACATATATACCAGTTACACAAAAAGAGCATTTTACTTGTTTTTTTTATTTTAGATTTTCTTTCTCTTCTTCCTTCTTCTTTCTCTACGATTTTGACATTTTGAAATCTCACTAGCACTACAACCATTCATATACACCATTCAATACTAAGGACTAACCCTAACCATTAATCAAGTTTCAATCTAGGTTTTAGGGTTTAGAAAATTTATTACCTTCCAAGAGTTTATGAAATACTTGGAGTAGCTCAAGAATGATTTCCCACCTTTCAAAATGCCAAAACCGGCTGGGCACAAGAGGAGCAAGCAAGGGTTTAGTTCACATTTTCGTTTTGCCATTTAGGCTAGAAAAAGATGGAGCTTTTGAAGATATTTTTACCTTAATAGAACAAGGAGAAGGAGGGCCTTCTAATGGTGGTGTTGAAGCTCCAAATGCTCCATACCCATGGAGATGAAAGTTGTTGTTTTTGATTTTTGAAAAGATAGAAAGGTAGCTCTTGAGGAGAGGATTCCAATGGTACATTTTTATAATTTTTGGAAGGGTCTAGAGGGAGTTACAAAGGAGAGAAGGTGGTGTTTTTTGTGGGTTTCTCTTCTTTCACCATGGAAATCGCATGGGTTGAGGAAGAAGAAGAAAAAGAGAGGGTGAGGGTGAGTGGCATTACGTGAGTGAGGAGAATGAATTGGAGGAGAGAGAGTAAAAAGGTGAGTGGGGTTATTTTTATGATTTTTGTCTTTTGTTAATAGTGAGTGAGTGTGTGAGAGAGTGTGAGAGGGGGGGGGGGGGAATAAAGCCCATCGGCTGCACCCCACACACACACATTAAATTTTCCTTTTTATTTTAAAAGTGGACACATAAGTTTGTGTTAATTATGTTTCTACCCCCAACTTCCCGTTTTTGACAGTTTTTACTAATTCCTCGTTTTCTCGTTTTTTTTGGTCCTACAGCTTCACTAATATGTATTAATGAATATTTAGTTGACCAAAATTGTTACGAGCCTATTTGACCCGCTTACAACCGTCCGCTCGTCCTACGATCACTTAATATATTAATGAATATTTAGTTGCAATTGAAGATTTATTTGAGTTATAGAGAACGATTTGAATCCTTTTACCCTAAAAACGCGCTTTAAGGTTCGTTAGTGATTTTAATCCATTTTAAGGATCGTTTTCTTGGGATTTGTTCCCTCTTATTTATTTAGACTTAATTAAGCCTTTAGAATCCTTATAATACGCTAACCGAGGTCTCATACCTCCTATGGTTATTTAACGCTTATTTAGCGTTTTTCGCTTTTTAAGCATTTCTTCATTTCTTTTGGATTTATTTTTCCTTACCAATATTGCTTAGGCGTCATTGGCCTTTAATTACGTATTAGATTAATCTTAATCCCTATATTTAAGTTCGGGGTATTTCACTATGGATCATTGATGTGTGGTTATTGGTGTTGTGTACTATTGTACATTGATGTTTAGAGGTGAGTTGTTATGTGATTGTTTAATGTATACAGTTATCACTGTTGTTATTGTAAACCGGTATTTCATGTAAAGAATCTAATATCAAGATGGCTAAAACGACCTAAGGAATCTAGATGACTTAGGATCACATTTAGCATACCAACATTTCGATTGCTGAGCCCTTCAATGGGCCAAACATTCCAGGTTGTTGAAGAAGACTCAAGCCGGAGTGCGGGACACGGGGGTAGCTATTGTGTTTTCAGCAAACACATTTGGTTTTAATTTGTATTGTATTAAAGAGGTTGTTGTATTCAGTTAGTTGCTCATTTCGTTGGATTTGGTTTGTAATAATTAGAAGTGCTCAGTATCTGTTCATCACAGTGTGAGGGGTTGTATTGTTGAAAAGAGTAAGGATGCCTTGTTACTCACAAGGGTGAGTGACGGCGTGTAACACCAAGGTAGATAGTTTTATTTTCTACTGCGGTTTGCTATTTATTATGCTACAAATTGTGACGTCATTACAGGTTTAGGATTAGGGGTGTTACATTATGCCACCTAGTACTCCTTCTCTATTTCCGGTTGTATACCCAGTTTTTCCCCAGCTCATTCTTGGTTCTTTTCATGTAAAAATCAGAGGAGAAATACCCAGGTTTATGTGGTAACAAGGTCCATGCAAACCACCTTGGTTTAACCATTTGCGGTAAGGATTTTCCCTCTCTTATGCCCCTTGTTCTACCGGTTGTATATGTTGGTATAAGTATGTAACACCCCTACTACGCACTTAACAATAATTGGAATCGCAGCGGAAGTAAACAACTAAATATTAACTAAACGATTCGGTGCTACAACGCCGTTAACCACCCACGTGGTTAACAAGGCAGAATAAATACAAGTGTACCGGTCTGATGATCAGACTCCCGAGCATTAGGTACTATCATCCATACATATATACATTACCAACCATAACAAGTATTTACATTACAACATCACATGTAAGCTGTATACTGTAACCTGCCACTGTAACTGCCAACAACCGTCACTGTCAAAATTAAAGGTACCAAAATATAACGCCAAGGGAGCACAGGCGCATCCCGGGCTTAACATCCAAAATAACCAAAAGTATTTCTGCAACCTAGAATCTACAGCCATTCCGCTTCCTCGATCCTCATCCTGCAATATAAATATGGAGCCCCCGAGGGGGTCAGCAACCTTGGCTGGTATGGTTAACGCGCAGCCCATCGGCTACCGGGATACGCGCAACTAATTATCATGATGACATGGCATTCATTTTAAACATACAACATATATATCATAGCAAGAGTATTGCATAACAACATCACACATAACATACAAGAACGAATCCTTTTAGGAAGCGAACCAACACAATTAGATCCCATTGAGAGCCTAGAGAATGTTGCCAAACTCATGCTAAGCTCGTTACATAACTCGTTACCATCCTGTTAAATTGAACGAATAACTTAACACAAAGGTGCGTCGGATATAGTGATCCAAGCACACCGAACAAAACATAGTATGCCCCTGTGGCCCGACGTGAGTCAGTAAAATAACCTTGGATAAGCTAAAGGGAAGGTTGAAAACCAAAATGGGAAAAAAAACCATAACATACATAAAGAGAATCGAATCTGTTATGACATTGACTCCCATACTCACACGCGTGGCCGGAACTACCGCACTCCTCACTTCCCCGTTAGCACTTGTTAGTAGTCACACATTGAATTAAATAAGTTAATTCACAAGCAAGTGTTTAGGTCTGGTTAGACACTCAAGGGAAATGAGTCACAACTTAACAACACAATAATATTTAACAACTGTAAACTCATTACATGACTTAAGTCTTACAAGGTCATAAACACACAGAAAACAATCAACACACAAGCCGGTGTAAACCGGTAGGCAACAGACTGCAAGAAAACCATACCTTGGTCCTTGCTTCGACTGGTTTCCACTGTTGGAGAATCCTATACACATTTAGTAACGTCGGTTAATTAACGCACTAGTTCGTTGTTAACTTATTACTTCACATGACTAGTTATTCTATTTTCACACTTTGTATTAACTTCTCACCTTTTAATTATCATTATAACACACCTAACATGTCTTAGACAACCTCATAACATCATTACTTAATAATCACCATCATTAGACATCCGTTTCTAACCTTAAACAAAGTTGTTTGGTCAAAATTGTACCATGTCCGAACTTGTGTCCGAGTTTCCAAAGTTTGGACATTGGTCGAGACTCAAATGGGTGAAACCAGACGTATGTCCGAACATGTGTCCGAGCTTTCAAAGTTCGGACATAGGTCGAGGAAAAATCAAAGGAAAAAATTTCGAGTGTCCGAACATGTGTCCGAGCTTCCCAAAGTTCGGACATAGGTCGAGGAAAAATCAAAGGAAAAATTTCGAGTGTCCAAACATGTGTCCGAGCTTCCCAAAGTTCAGACATAGGTCGAGGAAAAATCAAAGGAAAAATTTCGAGTGTCCGAACATGTGTCCGAGCTTCCCAAAGTTCGGACATAGGTCGAGGAAAAACTAGAGAAAAGAGACGGGTGTGTCCGAACATCAAAGGCCGGACAGAAGTTAGGACACTGGTCGAAACTCAGTAATTTAGACGCAATAGGGCATGTCCGAGCTTCCAAATTCGGACGGAAGTTCGGACGTGCCAGAAAACTCATCTTCTATATCCTTAAACACTTACTCATTACTTACCAAAATCCCCATCACTTATATTGTTTTCTCCTTAGGTCTCTAAGTGGTGTTTCATACCTATAATAAGCATTATGCCAAAGTATTTCCTCTTCATTACAACATCATCTCCCAAGCATCTTTTCTTACAAACCAAATTTCCTTATGCCATTCTTGATATCCCTCTACAAGTTCATTGAAATACCCCAAACCTATGTATGCTAAGTAAACATCAAATTATGATGTAGTAAGGCTAGATTATGCCTTAGAAAGATTGGTAGACAATTTAAACCAAGGAAAACACAAGAAAGTGCCTTAAGGGCAATCAGGGCAAAAACGTGCTCTAAGCTTGGATTGACTTTGATTAGCACCCAAATACCATTATAAGACTTTAGTAATATGCTAATGGACATTTTAAATCAATTAGCAAAGAAAACCAAGCTTGAAAACAAGTTAAAACACAAAATGTGCTTTAAGAAGTCTTAAAGCACATTTTTGAGAAATTGTCTTAGAATTGAGTTTTGAGTGGCCAGATGTCCATCATTACTCTTTAATCAACATGTGTACTAATTAGTATCACATTAGGAAGCCTTAATCAATGGGAAATCAAAAATTTCAGAATATGTGCACTGATTTGTGAATAGTGCCAAATAGTGACTAGTTTAAGTTTTAATCAATATAAGCTAATTAGTTGGTCAACAAAGACCATGACTAGCCTTATTTAAGGTAGGGGGCCGGTTTTCTAAAGGAGGGTGAGTCACCATAAGTAGTCAAATAAGAAGAAAAGAAGAGATAAGTAAAAGAGTACTATTTGCTTTATTAAAGCAAATATCTCTTATAAACCACCTTTTCTTCTTCTCTCTCTTCATTTCTCTTCTTCACACGATTTCTTCTTCTCTTCTTATGCTCCAAACCGAGAGAGCTCCATCCATGGGTGCTCCACCTTCAATCACTCACTAAGTGTTCATCTTTGCTCCAAATCAAAAACTAAACACATATTTCTCTTAGTTAGGTCAAGACCTATCTTTCTATCTTTTCAAATCCTTCAAAGCTCCATTTTGGTGCCAAGAGGAAACTCCATTGATGGAGGAAAACCAAGTTTGAAGAGCTCATTAGCTTCTCAATTCTCTTAAGGTAAAGAAAATATAAGAAAAACCAAGTTTCCATCACTTCTTGTACATGGCCGAAAATTCCTTCTCATGGGGCCTTGTTTTTATGCCTTGTTCTAGCTTGATTTATTCACCAAGGACTAGTGGAGGTCCTATTTCATTCAATGCCCAAGTCTACTTTGAGACTTCAAAGGTAATCATCCACTTTTATGCCTTAAAACACATTTCTAACCTAGGTTTTCATTCCTTGAGGTTAGTGTATTGTTTAGTACTCATATGAGTCATTGAATATTGATTAGAACATTGGCAAGGAGAATTTAAGTGGTGTGCGAGATTCATGCAAGAAGAAGGTCTAAGGAGGAAGTTAAGATAAGCTTGAGAAAACAAGGTAAAATGCTTACCTAATGGTGGTTTAAGTTTTAAGGGATGAGTTTAAGTGGATACCAATGTGGCTTAGAGCTTACATTGTGTATTGGGTTATATAACCTAAGAAAAAGAACTTAAATAAGCTTGTGAACTTGTAACTAAGAAGCCAATGGGAATGAGTTAGTAATATAAGTTTAAGAGGAGTTTTAAGAGTGTTATAACTACTATGAGATTGATGAGTGTATTTGCAGGTTGAAGGCTTTTATATGTGGGAAATTCAGTGTTTAAGTTTAAGTTATTTAAGGGCCTAAGAGCCATGTCATTTAAGAGCCTTAGTGCTACGCAATTTAAGATTATTGCAATATATTGAGTTTGTTGTGAATGAGTTGGTTTGGGTGATGAGATATGATGAGAAAGACCTTGATGTGTGTGAGATGGTTAAATGAGGAAAATAATGTGTTTGGGCATGCTATGATGCTAGAGGTGCTATGGCGAAAATTGAGTAGAAAATAAGTGTTTAGGTGATGGTGGTGAATTAATATGACCTAGGATCTACTTGGAGTCATTATGAGGAATTTGAGTGGAGATTAGTGAACTAAGGAGTTCTTGAGGTTTAGAATGACCTAGGGTGGTCCATGAGGAAATTAGAGTGTAGATGAGTGTTTTTGAACACACCAAAATCATGAGATGAGGATTGTAAGACTTGTGCATAAGTTTAAAGAGATGGTGTAATGCTTAAGGTGATTTAGATATGTTCCAAGGGAATTAATGACTAAGGAAGTACTAGGAAGTTTTAGAGGTTGTCTTGATGAAAAAGGGGTCAGATAAAGTGTTATAATGAGTTATAATGACTTAGTCATTACTTGAAGGATTTAGGAATCAAGAGAATGTAATTGAGTATTTAGGACTTAGGCAAATGTTGGTAAACAACTAGGAAGGAAATAAGGTGTTGATGGATGGAAGCTTAAGCTTGTGAAGGAACTTTAAGTAAATGCAAAAAAAAAGAGTTTTCGATGGTGAAAGATGCTTGGGAGATGATGTTATAGTGGTGAGGAAAACATTTGGCATAGTGGTTACATTAGGTATGAACCACCACCTAGAACCTAGAGGAAAACGTTACAAGTGTTAGCATTATTATAAGGAGAATGCATAAAGACTAAGGTGGATCTTGGTGAATGATTTAAGGTGTTTAGAGGAGGGCTTAAGGTGTATTTGAAGTGCCCAAATGAGGTTATAGCATATTAGGATATATGAGGAGAAGTTTGGAGTTGAAAAGAGAATTTAGAAACAAGGTTCTGGAGCCGACCGACCTTAGGACCGGACTTGCAAGGTCGGTCGAGCTCAAATTACACTACCGGAGAAAGTTTCTGGAATGGACCGACCTTGGGACCGGACTTGCAAGGTCGTCGGGCATGTATTTTGTACGATAATAAGTCTCTGGAATCGACCGAACATGGGACCGAACTTGGCAAGTTCGGTCGGGCTTAAACATCCCACGGGGGAAACTCTCGGGAATGGACCGACCTTGGGACCGGACTTGCAAGGTCGGTCGGAGTAGAATTTTCAAACGATGAAGTGTTCTGGAATGGACCGACCTTAGGTAAGGTCGGTCGGAAGTTCGGTCGGGCCTAAAAATAAAAAAAAAGAAATTTTAAATTCTAAGAATGATAATAGGTAATAAGGTATACCTTTGGTAGGGTGGTAATGATTAGGACCCTAAGAACTTAAGGGATTTAGTTAAGATAAGTATAAACTTAAAAGTTTAAGGTTAAGTTGTAAGATAAAGTTGTAAGACTTAAGAGGTGTTAGGTGGGAATCATTAAAGGATAAGTAAGTTAAGTAAGTCAAGTGAGTTGGATTAAGTTAAGTGATTAACAACCTAAAACTGAATGAATGTTTTAGGACTTGGGAGTTTGGACTCCGGAAGAGAGTAAGCAGCCGAACGACCAATGGTGAACGGTACAGTTCTCTTGTGACCTGCTTGCTAACGAGGTGTCCCTCGGCTTGTGTGCTATTTGTTTTTGTGTGCTCACTAAACAAGGTAAAGCATGCAACCGGAATATATTATATTTCTTGTATTGTTGTGTGATGTTTGAAAACTAACACAACATACCGTGACAACTTACAAACCAATGTTTGGTAAGGAATTGAGTGAGACTAAGGAACGCCCCTAATAAGGGAGGTTATGAACCGACAGAGGTTAACCAACAAATATGGTCTTGAGATTACTACTAACTGGAACTTGAGTGTGGAAACCCGGAACCGATCTCCGGTCATGCATGCTAAGGAAAAAGGGGGACGGTATCTGAATCAGATCCGCCCTCCGCTTAAGGACTTGTCTTCGGACTTGTAGCCTAGGGCCGGTTGCCGGCTCAGCTGCGCTGGACTCCCGTCCAGAGTAGGTGGCATTAAGATGGTGCGGTGGGATCACCTAAATCCCAGGTTCGAATTAAGCTACAACCATTCCCTTCAGGAATGGTTTGTGTATTGAGATTAAGTTAAGATTAAGGCTAAGGTAAGGTTAAGATAAGTTGCAACCATTCCTCATTAAAGGATGGTTTGTATTGTTAAGTTTAAGACTAAGGTAAGGTTAAGATAAGTTGCAACCATTCCTCATTAAAGGATGGTTTGTATTGTTAAGTTTAAGATTAAGGTAAGGTTAAGATGAGTTGCAACCATTCCTCTTTAAAGGATGGTTGTGTTATTAAGATTAAGATAAGCTACATCCACTCCTTATTAAAGGATGGTTGTTCCTAAGATTAAGATAAGATTAAGATTGAGGTGAGATAAGGATGACTAAGACTAAGAGGAAACATAACTTAAGGAGTTAAATAACTAACTCTCTAATTAAGGGAACGCATTTAAGTCGTTCATTGTGTGTGAACTTGATTGTTCATATTTGGATTGTTTTTTACAGCATTTACTATTATGTTGTGCATCTAATCAACCTCCATGCTATCGACAATTAGTCGTCGTAGCCACGTTAGCTTGGGGGCCATGTGGGGATCGTACCAGCATTCGTGATGACCCCCTTTGGGGCTGTTTTTACTACACAGGTACATCAGGAAGCGGCTGTCGCGAGAGTAAGAAGGGGACAAGTGTTACGGGTTAAGTGTGGCCTACGAGTTGTGCATGTACACTCGTATGGCAATTTGAGTTAGTAAGATGTATAGGATGTGAGGGGGTTGTAAGAAGGATATGTAAATGGTTAAGATTGTTGTACTAATGTTCGGTATATTCTGTAGTCAGACCGTGGCAAGGTCCTGGATTGTAAAGAATTCCGCTGTGACATGTATATATATGATGTTAAGTTGCGAGACCACAATTGGATTGAAGTTGGGGTGTTACAAAAAGTGGTATCAGAGCGTAGTTGACGCTCTGAAGACAAGAAATACCAAACTTAGGAGAATGATGAGGTTGAGATTGAGCTATGGGTTAGGGTTGAGAGATAGAGTGAGAGGTGCGTTAGTCCGGACTTCCCGGTGTTTACCGGATATCCATAGTACCTAGGCCCGCCCTCCACATCCCTAACCCTAAATATGTGCAACAAACGCTAGAGAGAAGAAAGCCTTCTCTTACTCGGGGAAGCCCGATCTGGCAGTTAGTTAACAGTAAGCGATACAAGAAACAACTTGTTGTAGAACAGTTACGGAGAACTTGGAGGTTTTCAAGGGAGCGCAACAGAGAAACAGGCGCTACCTATGTAATACTATCAGTAAGGGAACGGTAATTACCGGCAACATGGGTCGACATGCTACGCAGTCAAAAAAGCCCGCAATACCAATAATAAGGGAAGCACTACGGGTGTAATAGAAAGGAAAAGGGAAGCGACATGAGTACCGGACAGTGGTCCGAAGGAGCATAACAGTAGGATAATACAAAGCATGAGGATTGAGATTACTGGGAAGTCCAGTTAGAAACGGGAACTCCAAACCCCATACAATGAAAAAGGTTACAAACCTGGCCAACATAATGCGGACGACGACAGGAACTTATATAAATTGTGTACCGAAATAGGACTACGATGTAGTGCCTAAAGGAGAATCATTACTCAGTAACCCAACAAAATGTGTGGAGACAAGAGCGAGGATTAAGACATAAGAAAGTATTAAGGGGTTCCCTCAGGAAGAGGAACGCCCTAATAGATGACAGTACGGTCAAACAACAAGGAAACTGCCGGATGGACGGTTATCCAAAATAAAGATTATCGAAGGAGTCCCGAGGACTACCAATTACATGGAAATTAGAAAGAAGTATTGCTATCAACGTACCTTGTACCAATAGCCCATCCTGCATGGCGCACTTGCCATAGCAAGTGCTACCACGGTTAAGCCACACGAAAAGCCATCAAGGCGAAATAGGAGAACACTACAGTTGTAGCATATATTAATACCGGATGGTAAATCCATAAGAACAGAAAATGGGACCTTGGAAGGGCCTGACGGCCTGACCATGATGAGATGAGCCGACACATCAGTCAGCCGGGAACGGAACTTGGACATAATATTAGACCATATGGATGTTAGCAACAGTACAATGTACTACGACAACAACATACACGGAATGTACCAAGAGATACAATAAAGGCAGTCGACAGAACGACTCCCAACAGGGATGGGATAAAACTCCCAGTTTGAACACTAAGAATACCAATAACAACATTCTACAATGAAGATGTTTGGAAGCCCAGAAAGCAAAGATAAAGGACATAAACTTAAGATATAACCTACCAAGGGTTAAGGACATACGAATCCCACAGAGGAAAGCTCAGAGGACTATCCCCACAGAGCGGGCATAGTCGAGCCGAACAAACTGATGAATGACAGCTAATACTGTTCGTCTAACTCATTAACACCCAAGTATGATTGATCATCAACGGGTGGCGTAGTCAACAGAAGTTGAACGAAGCGTTGAGATGGAAGTATAAGACGACAGGATGATATCCAACTAGGACACCGTAAGGCAAACGCCTAATACGAACCTAACCTTGACTATTAAAAGACATAAGTCTAGTAAAATGACAGTAGTGTCAAAGGCATTGAGTAACCTCAGATCACCTGAACAACTTCCATAGCAGGAAGAGCAGGAGGCAGCAACTTATCATGAAATCCGATACTACATTTAGTATGTAACCTAACGGTGGATAGTGCTCAAAGAACCAGAATCTTATAGGGATGACCTGCAAATGAGTAAGAGTACAAATAAGGAACTGAAACATTAAGCATTAAGAGCCTACGAGCCAAGGATGTTAACCACATCAGAGCCCGAGGCGCAATAAGTTATAAGAGAGCTTGTTTAAGCCACGAAGGGACTACAATTTGTAGATATGAACGGTTACCAAACCTATAACTTAGATTGGGAAGAACATTACCAGAAAGGGTACCAATGAGAATATTGAGATAATGCTAAGGACAGGAGCGGAGAACGAACCATGCCTTTTAGGGTGGGGATACCTCTCCTTGTTGTGAGGCCATGAGTGGGAATGAACCCCTCAAGAAGGGATTTCACATATTCGAGATAAAATACACTTTATTTAGGAAATGAAAACTATGAGCTTTGAGATTACCTTAGAACTTACCAGATACACTTGAGTAATAAGGAAGGTCGTACAGATAGACCCCATATCCAACACCCAGGATGTAAGAATTAGTAATGGTCAGAGATAAACATTGTGACTGCACATTGTGGCACGTCAATTAATCAATGCTCAGAAGAGCTTGTGAATCAGTGGATGACTTTTTCAGTAATCAGTTAAACTACATGGTAGATAACATCACTATGGATGAAAGAAAGCGGAAGAAATTAGCCTACTTACGAATCTGAGATTGGAGCATAGCATCTTCATATCAAAAGTCAACTATCTTACAACACAGTATGATAACCGCCAATACCGGAATGAGAGAACTCCCAGTGTGTTTACACCAAGAAGGGATTGAGTATAAGGTAAGGCATTAGAACAAGTGAATAAGAGGTTGCACCATTAATGGGCAACATGGTAAGGGCCAACTACCATGATAGTAGTGGTCGTAAGTACAATAGTTAGATAAGTGGATTAAGTCATGGTACGCGGTAAGGCGACCATTATGTATAAGCCATCAAATATTGACATTGAGGCAATTAGATTTATGAGTTAAGACCAGTATAAGTAAGGAAATAAGATGGTAGACGAACTAAGCATTGATGCCAGTAGTCTGGACCTGGCTAGGTAAGATTCCACAGGAAGCACACTACCCATTCCTCATGGAACTAAAAGTGCATTCCTAGTAGAACAAATATGAGAAACAAGATAAGAGGCTCTACGGAAAGAGACCTCAATTTTTAAGAAACCAAATCAGTGCGGAATACAGAAAGGAGCTGGAGCATACCATAACCAAGAACACAATAAATGGACTTCCCTTGATTAACTTCAAGAAGAACAACAAATGTTATTATGGAATGATGAAAGAGGAGATCGACAACAGAATACTTCATAATTAGCAATAGCTAAACGTGTGACGGACACTATGAGTTTACTAAAACGAGACGTGGGACGACTGCACCCCACAGGGGCTTGCAGGCCTGACACGCTCATTTATGAGTTAGTTGGGTAAGTAGTAATGTACCAGTAAGGTACCCCATGCATGTGATTTAGATATGTTCCAAGGGAATTTAATGACTAAGGAAGTACTAGGAGGTTTTAGAGGTTGTCTTGATGAAAAAGGGGTCAGATAAAGTGTTATAATGAGTTATAATGACTTAGGCATTACTTGAAGGATTTAGGAATCAAGAGAATGTAATTGAGTATTTAGGACTTAGGCAAATGTTGGTAAACAACTAGGAAGGAAATAAGGTGTTGATGGATGGAAGCTTAAGCTTGTGAAGGAACTTTAAGTAAATGCAAAAAAAAAAAGAGTTTTCGATGGTGAAAGATGCTTGGGAGATGATGTTATAGTGGTGAGGAAAACATTTGGCATAGTGGTTACATTAGGTATGAACCACCACCTAGAACCTAGAGGAAAACGTTACAAGTGTTAGCATTATTATAAGGAGAATGCATAAAGACTAAGGTGGATCTTGGTGAATGATTTAAGGTGTTTAGAGGAGGGCTTAAGGTGTATTTGAAGTGCCCAAATGAGGTTATAGCATATTAGGATATATGAGGAGAAGTTTGGAGTTGAAAATAGAATTTAGAAACAAGGTTCTGGAGCCGACCGACCTTAGGACCGGACTTGCAAGGTCGGTCGAGCTCAAATTACACTACCGGAGAAAGTTTCTGGAATGGACCGACCTTGGGACCGGACTTGCAAGGTCGGTCGGGCATGTATTTTGTACGGTAATAAGTCTCTGGAATCGACCGAACATGGGACCGAACTTGGCAAGTTCGGTCGGGCTTAAACATCCCACGGGGGAAACTCTCGGGAATGGACCGACCTTGGGACCGGACTTGCAAGGTCGGTCGGAGTAGAATTTTCAAACGATGAAGTGTTCTGGAATGGACCGACCTTAGGTAAGGTCGGTCGGAAGTTCGGTCGGGCCTAAAAATAAAAAAAAGAAATTTTAAATTCTAAGAATGGTAATAGGTAATAAGGTATACCTTTGGTAGGGTGGTAATGATTAGGACCCTAAGAACTTAAGGGATTAAGTTAAGATAAGTATAACTTAAAAGTTTAAGGTTAAGTTGTAAGATTAAGTTGTAAGACTTAAGAGGTGTTAGGTGGGAATCATTAAAGGATAAGTAAGCTAAGTAAGTTAAGTAAGTCAAGTGAGTTGGATTAAGTTAAGTGATTAACAACCTAAAACTGAATGAATGTTTTAGGACTTGGGAGTTTGGACTCCGGAAGAGAGTAAGCAGCCGAACGACCAACGGTGAACGGTACAGTTCTCTTGTGACCTGCTTGCTAACGAGGTGTCCCTCGGCTTGTGTGCTATTTGTTTTTGTGTGCTCACTAAACAAGGTAAAGCATGCAACCGGAATATATTATATTTCTTGTATTGTTGTGTGATGTTTGAAAACTAACACGACATACCGTGAGAACTTACAAACCAATGTTTGGTAAGGAATTGAGTGAGACTAAGGAACGCCCCTAATAAGGGACGTTATGAACCGAAAGAGGTTAACCAACAAATATGGTCTTGAGATTACTACTAACTGGAACTTGAGTGAGGAAACCCGGAACCGATCTCCGGTCATGCATGCTAAGGAAAAAGGGGGACGGTATCTGAATCAGATCCGCCCTCCGCTTAAGGACTTGTCTTCGGACTTGTAGCTTAGGGCCGGTTGCCGGCTCAGCTGCGCTGGACTCCCGTCCAGAGTAGGTGGCATTAAGATGGTGCGATGGGATCACCTAAATCCCAGGTTCGAATTAAGCTACAACCATTCCCTTCCAGGAACGTTTTGTGTATTGAGATTAAGTTAAGATTAAGGCTAAGGTAAGGTTAAGATAAGTTGCAACCATTCCTCATTAAAGGATGGTTTGTATTGTTAAGTTAAGACTAAGGTAAGGTTAAGATAAGTTGCAACCATTCCTCATTAAAGGATGGTTTGTATTGTTAAGTTTAAGATTATGGTAAGGTTAAGATGAGTTGCAACCATTCCTCTTTTAAGGATGGTTTGTGTTATTAAGATTAAGATAAGCTACATCCACTCCTTATTAAAGGATGGTTGTTCCTAAGATTAAGATAAGATTAAGATTGAGGTGAGATAAGGATGGACTAAGACTAAGAGGAAACATAACTTAAGGAGTTAAATAACTAACTCTCTAATTAAGGGAACACATTTAAGTCGTTCATTGTTTGTGAACTTGATTGTTCATATTTTTGGATTGTTTTACAGCATTTACTATTATGTTGTGCATCTAATCAACCTCCATGCTATCGACAATTAGTCGTCGTAGCCACGTTAGCTTGGGGGCCATGAGGGGATCGTACCAGCATTCGTGCTGACCCCCTTTGGGGGCTATTTTTACTACACAGGTACATCAGGAAGCGGCTGTCGCGAGAGTAAGAAGGGGGACAAGTTACGGGTTAAGTGTGGCCTACGAGTTGTGCATGTACACTTGTATGGCAATTTGAGTTAGTAAGATGTATAGGATGTGAGGGGGTTGTAAGAAGGATATGTAAATGGTTAAGATTGTTGTACTAATGTTCGGTATATTCTGTAGTCAGACCGTGGCAAGGTCCTGGATTGTAAAGAATTCCGCTGTGACATGTATATATATATGATGTTAAGTTGCGAGACCACAATTGGATTGAGTTGGGGTGTTACATTCATACTTTCTCCTAGTTTACCTAAGTTTGCATAAGTCTCAACACACTCCAAAATGACTTTGGTGTATTCCAAAACACCCATTTGTTTCTAAATCCTCTAAGATAATGCCTAAGTTTTTCTTTTGCATTTTGAACACCTTAATACTTGGTTCTTCCTTTAGTAAAATACTTATTCTTTCTAACACTTTCTAGTTCACCAAAGCTTATTTAAACACTCTAAACTTCTTATACATTACCTAATTTTCGACATGGGTTCTACTAACATCTTGTTACACCAAAACACATTGTTTCCACCATTAAACATCCAAGAGCACTAAAATCCATCAACACCATCCTTATACACAAATTTCACCCAAACTACACTACATCATAATATAGTGCATTATTTAAATTGCTTGGCACTTAGGCCCTTAAATAACATGGCTCTTAGGCCCTTAAAGTGCATAAACCATAAACACTGAATTTCCCACATTATATTTGCCTGTGACCTGCAATTACACACAACAATACATATGTCCTTTAATAGTCTCCTTGAGAACATTTTACTAAGTCATTCACCATTGGCTCCTTAAGTAGTTTTAAACAAGCAACATAAGCTCATTTATCCTAAGACATTATAAGCCACATTAGGTTAGCATATTTACCCTCTTTTCCTCACAAACTTCTTTCTTGTTTCCTTGATTAAAATCGGCAAGGACTTAGGGCTGATTGTCAACTTCTAAATAATATACAAGCAAGGTAATGAGTTTTCAAGCTTTATGCTTCATCTCATTACAACCCTAGTTACATATATTGTCTTAGAACATTAAGATAGTTGTTTTACCTTGGTAATGAAAGAGTTTGAATGTAGCAAGAGAGGACTCCACCAAGTCCTTGAAAGGCTAGGATGAAGCAAAACAAGCAAGGTAAAGACACCATTAATGGTGATTTTCGGACAACACTAAAACATGAAGGAAGTTCTATTTTTCTTTGAGTTTCCTTACCTAGAAGCAAATGTGAACAATAATATGTGAAAAGATGAGCTCAAGCTCCTCCCATGGAGATTCCTCTTGGCACCGAAATGGAGCTCTTGGAGTTTTGAAAGGATGAAGTTGAAGAGCTTGGCAAGACAAAGAGAATGATGGTCTTGGTTTTTAATTTGGCAAAGGAGCTAGGAATTACAAGAGATTGAAGATGGTGGATGGTGGTGTGCTGTAGCAACCGTAGGAGAGAGCAAGAAGGAAGGTAGAAGACGTGGTAAATGAAAAAATGAGAGAATGAAGATAAGTTTGATAGTTTAGATATTTAAGTAGTAAAGCAAATAGTACTTTCTACTTTATTACTTTACTTAGCTTATTTTTTTGTTTAGTGTGGTGAGTCATCAAGAAAACCGGTCCCCATATTATAGTAAGGGGTATTTTAGTCTTAGTTGACCAATAAATTACTTATTTGACTTATGTTATAAACTAGCTTATTTTGGTTACTATTTCACCAAAACAAGGCACATATTTGTGACATTTTTTTGTTTCCCATTGTTTTAGACTTCCTAATGTGATACTAAGTAGTACACATGCTAATTAAAGAGTAATGATGGACATTTAGCCATTCAAAACTCATTTACAAGACAATTTTTCAAAAATGTGCTTTAAGACTCCTTAAAGCACATTTTGTGTTTTAACTTGTTTTCAAGCTTGGTTTTCTTTGGTAATTGGTTTGATATGTTCATTATATAAAAGGGTCTTGGTAAGCTCATTAGGTCTTAACCAAGACTATCCCAAGCTTAGAGCACATTTTAGCCCTTATTGACCTTAAGGTACTTATTTGTGTTTTCTTTGGTTTGAATTGTTTACTAATGTTTCTAAGACTCTTTTTAGTCTTAATATACCATATTTTAATGTTTAAACAACATACTAGGTTTTGTGGTATTTCAATCTACCCCCCTTAAAAGAACTTTGTCCCCAAAGTTCATACTCCCCACATATCCTATATATTAAAACACGGGGAATACTTATACAACAATACTTCCATAAAAACATTAACAACATACTTACATAGCACCGGACACAAGGTCCAAACAACATAACATCATTCAGACACAACGGTCTGTAACATAACAAGGTAATAACATAGCAACATAACATAGATGATGTATTAAATACATGTCATACACACATAACCGAAACGGCTCTACCCCCCCTTAAAATAGGGGTACGCCCCGTACCCTATACATACAAAAACTAAGAAGTAAACAACGACGGGTACTTCACCTTCATCTTATCTTCCAGCTCCCAAGTGGCCTCCTCAACGTCCTGGTTAGACCAGAGAACCTTCACCAGTCTCACAGACTTATGGCGAGTGTCTCGAGTCTTAGTATCCAGAATCTGTACGGGAGTCTCCACTGATCGCATGGTCGGCTCTAAAGTTAGCCTCTCAGGCTGAAGTACATGAGACGGATGAGACATATATTTCTTCAACTGGGACACATGAAATACATCATGTACCTTGCCCATCTCGGCGGGTAAATCAAGTCTGTAAGCTACCGGGCCGATCCACTCCGTCACAACATAAGGCCCCACATATTTCGGGCTCAACTTGCCTTTCTGGCCAAAACGAAACACTCCCTTCATGAGGGATACTCTAAGAAATACCTGATCACCCACGGCGAACTCCAGGTCACGTCTGCGCACATCGGCGTATGATTTCTGCCTATCCTGAGCTGACTTCATGTTAGCCCGGATCTGTTGTACCTCTGCTTGAACTTGCTCCAGATACTCTGGTCCTATAATGACCGTCTCACTCGACTCATCCCAGCATAGTGGCATGCGGCATGGTCTACCGTATAATGCCTGGAAGGGAGACATCTTGATCGAAGCATGGTAACTGTTGTTGTAACTAAACTCAATCAGATGTAACTTATCAATCCAGCTGGTCTGAAAGTCAAGTGCACATGCACGTAACATATCCTCGAGTGTCTGGATGGTACGCTCACTCTGACCATCAGTCTGCGGGTGGAACGCCGTACTTAGCTTCAGCTCGGTACCAAGCGCTTCCCGTGTGGATTTCCAATACCTTGAGAGGAATCTGGTATCCCTATCAGACACGATAGTCTTCGGTACCCCATGGTGCCGAACAATCTCTCTGTGGAAGAGCTCTACAAGCTTTGCCACTTTCCTGGTGTCCTTCATCGGTATGAATCTAGCCACCTTGGTCAGTCGGTCAACAACAACCCAAATCATATTCAGACCTCCCCTTGTAGGCGGAAGCCCTACTACGAAGTCCATAGAAATGTCATGGAACTTCCACTCAGGCACTGGCATTGGCTGTACCATACCACCAGGCCGTCGGTGCTAAAACTTGACCTTCTGACAAGTGAGACACCTCAACACATAATCATTCACATCCTTTTTCATACCAGTCCACCAAAAATATCTTTTCATACCTTTATACATTTTTGAAGCTCCGGGGTGAATCGATGTAGTAGAACAATGGGATTCACTCAGTATGCGCTCCTTCAGCTCAGCGCTACTCCTCGGAATACACAGTCGGCCATTAAGCCTATTCAGGTCATCATCACGGAGCCGGAAGTCGTACTTCTGACCCTCGAATGTGCCATCAATAAGCTTCTGCCTGATCTCCAACATATACTGATCCGACATCTAAGCACTCACTCCGCACCTCTTCAACCAAGCTAGAATGAGAGACTAGCGAATGGAGAGAGTGTGCTCGGTGACTCAGTGCGTCAGCTACCACATTTGCTTTACCCTCTTTATACTGTAGATTGATGTCGTAGTCGTTTAAGAACTCGACCCACCTTCTCTGTCTCATGTTCAACTCCTTCTGAGTGAACAAGTACTTCAAACTTTTTTGGTCAGAATAAATTGTCACGCTTACCCCATACAAATGATGTCGCCATATCTTCAATGTGAAGACAATGGCACCCAGTTCTAAATCGTGGGTAGGGTAGTTCTCTTCGTGCTTCTTCAGCTATCAGGAGGCGTATGCCACGACCTTCCCGTGTTGCATCAATAAACAACCCATACCTCTGCCTGATGCGTCACAATAGACCTCAAAACCATCTGGACCGTCAGGTAAAGTCAGGACTGGTGCAGATGTCAGAGCATTCTTGAGACTCTGGAAGGAACTCTCACACAGTCGACTGTCCACTCGAATGGTGCATCCTTCTTCATTAAAGAAGTCATCGGCTTCGAGACACTGGAGAAGTCCTTCACAAACCTCCTGTAATATCCTGCCAGACCGAGGAAGCTCCGAATGTCGGTAACTGTCTTCGGTCTAGGCCAGGTGTGCACTGCATAATCTTTGCCGGATCAACAGCGATCCCAGCTTCAGAAATCACATGACCAAGAAAAGATACTTGGTTCAACCAAAACTCACACTTTGAAAATTTAGCATACAACTGATTCTTTCTCAATGTTTGTAACACATCCCTCAGGTGGCTTTCATGCTCACCTCTCGATTTCTTGTACACAAGTATTTCGTCGATGAAGACTACCACTGACTTATCCAACTGATCTTGGAACAAGTGGTTCATTAGGTCCATGAACTTAGCTGGTGCATTGGATACACCAAAAGGCATAACCGTAAACTCGTAATGTCTATATCTGGTTCTGAATGCGGTCTTCTCAATGTCACTCTCACGGATGGCAATCTGATGGTATCTGGATCGTAGATCTATCTTGGAGAATACTGACGCTCCTTTCAACTGATCAAATAAGTCGTCGATGCGTGGTAAAGGATAACGGTTTTTCACCGTAACTGCATTCAGCTCTCGATAATCAACACAAAGGCGGAGACTACCGTCCTTCTTCTTCACGAAGAGGACCGGTGCTCCCCATGGTGAAACGCTAGGGCAGATAAATCCCTTGTCAAGTAGGTCTCTCAGCTGCTCCTTGAGCTCTGTCATCTCTGCTGGAGCCATACGATAGGGCGCCTTCGCAATTGGTCCGGTGCCCGGAACCAAATCAATCTCAAACTCAACTTCCCGTCCTGGCGGCATGCCCGACAGTTCCTTAGGAAATACATCAGGAAACTCCAACACTACCGGCACATCTGGGCTAAACTCTGAGTCTCTCTCTATGTCCTGGACGTAGCAGAGGTATACATCATTCCCTCGTCGTAGTTCACGATACATAGCCATGGCGGTGATGATCTGAGTCGAAGGCTCCCAGGGCCTCTGGCGGTATGATATAGTAACCCTAGACGGACTCCGAAGAAGCAGACGATGCTCAGCACACAGGATTCTGCCCTTGTACTGCTCCAACCAGTTCATCCCGACAATCACATCAAAACCAAGTCCATCGAACTCTATCAAGTCGATCGGAAACTCTTCATCTCTATTTCGTACAACAACATCACGGTGGTAGCGGGTACACCTGATCCGCTCTTTCGACGGGAGAGTGACTAAAAAGTCTGGCATCTCTTCACCGTCTAACCCTAGCCTCTCGCAAAAGATAGCGAGATAAATGTATGTGAGGCTCCGGAGTCGAACAAGATCGAAGCGTCCACGCCATTTACTGGAAAGGTACCGGTGAGGATTCTGCCGCTCTTGCCGGCTTCTGCCTCATTACAAACGCCCAGTATACCTCCCTTTCCGAGTGCACAGCCTAATTCATTGGCAAACTTCATAAGTATACGGTAACAACACGGTTGATATACTTCCAACAACATCTCTTTATTCATTAATAAACTCTTTACATCATAAGTTGGTTCACTCTGTCCACATAACTAACATTTACATAACATCTTTAACATACAACTGGCTTCATCGATTACATGGTTACACAAGGCTTCAAAACTGCCTGAAGGTCAAATTCAAACGTCCCGGTTTCATATGTGTGGCACTGATCACTGTCGATGGTGCGGTATTCAGTTTGATCTTCTTGATACCGTGGTAAAGCATCCTTGACTGCCCTCCCATAATTAATACATCGCCTGACTTCAACACTAACTTCTTTGTGAGATCACCACGCTTCTGCTCGCCGTACACAAACACTGCTGCGTATCACCAATGGACCAAGACAGCACGGGTACTCCCTTGCTTAGAGACTCGGGTGACTCGTCCTTATCTTGGTGTAACCCTAATCGTCCACCTTTCTGGTAGAAGTTCACAATACATAAATCTGCTTTAACACTTGGTATTGAGTCCGATTCAACTTGCTGAGTAATTCCCACGGCGTGGTTAACGACGGTAAGGAACTCCTCAGGTATCATCGGTACCATCGCTCCATCTTCAGCTCGCACGTCTTGATATGTCTTGGTGTAAGGATTCCAGTCCTTACCCATGCACATCATCTTCAATTTCATCCTCGATCCGCTCGGGTATTCGGGTGTGTAGAAACCTCCAGGTGCTGTTCCAAGTTCGTTGCATCGCCTGATCATGTGGATTTGTGCTTCCGGTGTCAGGTATCCATTTAAAAGTATCATACCTGACTGGATAACCTGACATTACTCATTGATGAAATTCGATGATGCTGGTGGTTGTCTCTTCGGGGTTTGGTGTGGGCGGGATTGGATAACAGATATTGAAGGTTCCTAAGTTTTAACATTACCTAGTTTAGGTGACTTTCACATAATACTTTAATTCTTTACTCACATGGTTGTACACTTAAACTCACTAACACACATGCATGAAATGCGGTATGCAATCACTTATTTCATTCAACGGTTTAGGCGGTACCTGGTCTAGAAGAGGGCCCTGGTGCCTCAGACCGGTCCACCACATTCAGGGCGGCCTTGCGGGATCCCGACCTCTTCCCCTTCTGGAAATCAGTGTACCTCTGATCTGGGGGTGGCTGATTAGCCGTCTTCGGGCCATCGGTAGTCACGGCGGCCTTGCCCTTCCACTGCCCCTTAGGCCTGTAGTTTCTGCCATTCGGGTTCTGGAAGCATTCGTAGTCACGATGCCCCATCTTCTTGCAGAATCGGCACTGCACATCATCTCCTTTGCAGTCCTTGCCGGGGTGGTCTCCCTTGCACCACTTGCAGTAGTAGTGGCGATCGGATCCAGAGCCCGTGCTAGCTGCCAACACATTACATATTCAGTACACACTTCACAAATAACAACACACACTAGAATTCGGTATTCGAATTTTATTAGTTACCCTTGGGCGGGTAAGAGCGTAAAGTCTTAGCCGCATATGCATAGGTGAGCTGTAGCGGCTCCTCAGCAGTGGTGGTCTGGGCTTGGCCTTTGCCACCCTATTGCTGTCCTTTCTGGGACTGGGGGGGTAGGGCTTTTTCTTCTTCCCTCCCCCGTACCCTTGCGTGCTTTGGCCCTCGCTCGTGGCCTTGCGCTTGAGCGCATTATCCTCGTCCCTCAGACGGACGGTGATCTCTACAATAGCAGCGGCATGATAGCACTCCTATATTTAGGGTGTTAGTTATGCCCCGCAAATCAAACTCACTATTACATTAACACACTGCACATTCTTATTCACATCACACTGTGGTTCATTACCTGCAAAGTAGTATATCCGCTTGGCCCCATACCGTAGCGTAGGCGGTAGCTCAATCCGTTGTAGAAACGGTTCACTAGAATCCGGTCTGAGTAACCCAGATCCGGCAGCAGGTGGATAAGTCTGATGAAAGCGGAATAATACTCATCTACCATCATCTATCATCATCTATCCCCTTGCCTCAGATTATCGAGCTCCAGGCGCTTGGCCTCATGCACGTGTATCGGGTAGTACTTGGCTCGCAGGAGAGCCGTGTACTCCCTCCACTGGAAGGTAGGGTCAGCGACTCTGCCCTCCCGCACCAACTTCCACCAACTCTGTGCCGAACCCTTCAGGTAGTAAGCGGCAAGACGGACCTTGACCTCCTCGGGCACATTCAAGGTCTCGTAGGCGGTCTCCATCACGGAGATGTACGCCTCCAGCTTACTAGGGTCGGTCTCCCCACTGAACGACGGGGGTCTCAAATCAGGCAACGCCCTTGACCCAGTTGGTCTCTCGTGGCGGCTGTGGCAGTGGTGGTTAAACTTTGGGCTGTTGCCCCTGCTGAATCGCAGCGATTAACTGTGGGACCATCTGGGCTACGGCGGCCGCAACAGCGTCGGCCATAACTTGCGCCGTAGGGTTCTCTCCCTGGTTCCCGGTATCACCAATGCCGCGCCCGCGGCCTCGACCTCGTGGTCTACCTGACATCTGAATTCACACGACCATTTATTAGCACTGTGCTTGCACACTTATCGGTTCCAACGGTTGTAACGTTTTCCCGACAACAAGGTATCCCCACACTTAGTTAGTGGTTAACCTTTTCATAACTGTTCACTTAGGTAACTATGGTTACATTTCCTAACTCGGTATATTCCTAAGCTCGGTATTCTAGTCATCAGAGCGATACTTCGCTCTGATACCACTTTTTGTAACACCCCTACTACGCACTTAACATTAATTGGAATCGCAGCGGAAATTAACAACTAAACATTAACTAAACGATTCGGTGCTACAACACCGTTAACCACCCACGTGGTTAACAAGGTAGAATAAATACAAGTGTACCAGTCTGATGATCAGACTCCCGAGCATTAGGTACTAACATCCATACATATATACATTACCAACCATATCGAGTATTTACATTACAACATCACATGTAAGCTGTATACTGTAACCTACCACAGTAACTGTCAACAACCGTCACTGTCAAAATTAACGGTACCAAAATATAACGCCACGGGAGCACAGGCGCATCCCGGCTAAACATCCAAAATAACCAAAAGTATTTCTACAACCTAGAATCTACAGCCATTCCGCTTCCTCGATCCTCATCCTGCAATATAAATATGGAGCCCCCGAGGGGGTCAGCAACCCTTGGCTGGTATGGTTAACGCGCAGCCCATCGGCTACCGGGATACGCGCAACTAATTGTCATGATGACAAGACATTCATTTTAAACATACAACATATATATCATAGCAAGAGTATTGCATAACAACATCACACATAACATACAAGAACGAATCCTTTCAGGAAGTGAACCAACACAATTAGATCCCATTGAGAGCCTAGAGAATGTTTCCAAACTCATGCTAAGCTCGTTACATAACTCGTTACCGAACTGTTAAATTGAACGAATAACTTAACACAAAGGTGCGTCGGATATAGTGATCCAAGCACACTGAACAAAACATAGTATGCCCCTATGGCCCGACGTGAGTCAGTAAAATAACCTTGGATAAGCTAAAGGGAAGGTTGAAAACCAAAATGGAAAACAACCATAACATACATAGAGAATCGAACCGGTTATGACATCGACTCCCATACTCACACGCGTGGCCGGAACTACCGGACTCCTCACTTTCCCCGTTAGCACTTGTTAGTAGTCACACATTGAATTAAATAAGTTAATTCACAAGAAAGTGTTTAGGTTTAGTTAGACACACAAGGGAAATGAGTCACAACTTAACAACATAATAATATTTAACAACTGTAAACTCATTACATGACTTAAGTCTTACAAGGTCATAAACACACAGAAAACAATCAACACACAAGCCGGTGTAAACCGGTAGGCAACAGACTGCAAGAAACCATACCTTGGTCCTTGCTTCGACTGGTTTCCACTGTTGGAGAATCCAATACACATTTAGTAACGTCGGTTAATTAACGCACTAGTTTGTTGTTAACTTATTACTTCACATGACTAGTTATTCTATTTTCACACTTTGTATTAACTTCTCACCTTTTTAATTATCATTATAACACACCTAACATGTCTTAGACAACCTCATAACATCATTACTAAATAATCACCATCATTAGACATCGGTTTCTAACCTTAAACAAAGTTGTTTGGTCAAAATTGTACCATGTCCGAACTTGTGTCCGAGTTTCCAAAGTTCGGACATTGGTCAAGACTCAAATGGGTGAAACCAGACGTATGTCTGAACATGTGTCCGAGCTTTCAAAGTTCGGACATAGGTCGAGGAAAAATAAAGGAAAATTTTGAGTGTCCGAACATGTGTCCAAGCTTCCCAAAGTTTGGACATAGGTCGAGGAAAAATCAAAGGAAAAATTTCGAGTGTCCGAACATGTGTCCGAGCTTCCCAATGTTTGGACATAGGTCGAGGAAAAATCAAAGGAAAAATTTCGAGTGTCCGAACATGTGTCCGAGCTTCCCAAAGTTCAGACATAGGTCGAGGAAAAACCAGAGAAAAGAGACGGGTGTATCCGAACATCAAAGGCCGGACAGAAGTTCGGACACTGGTCGAAACTCAGAAAATTTAGACGTAACAGGGCATGTCCGAGCTTCCAAATTCAGATAGAAGTTCAGACGTGCCAGAAAACTCAACTTCTATATCCTTAAACACTTACTCATTACTTACCAATATCCCCATCACTTATATTGTTTTCTCCTTAGGTATCTAAGTGGTGTTTCATACCTATAATAACCATTATGCCAAAGTATTTCCTCTCATTACAACATCATCTCCCAAGCATCTTTCTTACAAACCAAATTTCCTTATGCCATTCTTGAAATCCCTCTACAAGTTCATACTTTCTCCTAGTTTACCTAAGATTGCATAAGTCTCAACACACTCTAAAATGACTTTGGTGTATTCCAAAACACCCATTTATTTCTAAATCCTCTAAGATAATGCCTAAGTCTTTCTTTTGCATTTTGAACACCTTAATACTTGGTTCTTCCTTTAGTAAAATACTTATTCATTTCTAACACTTCCTTGTTCACCAAAGCTTATTTAAACACTCTAAACTTCTTATACATTACCTAATTTTCGACATGGGTTCTACTAACATCTTGTTACACCAAACACATTGTTTCCACCATTAAACATCCAAGAACATTAAAATCCATCAACAACATCCTTATACACAAATTTCACCCAAACTACACTACATCATAATATAGTGCATTATTTAAATTGCTTGGCACTTAGGCCCTTAAATAACATGGCTCTTAGGCCCTTAAAGTGCATAAACCATAAACACTGAATTTCCCACATTATATTTGCCTTTGACCTGCAATTACACACAACAATACATATGTCCTTTAATAGTCTCCTTGAGAACATTTTACTAAGTCATTCACCATTGGCTCCTTAAGTAGTTTTAACAAGCAACATAAGCTCATTTATCCTAAGACATTATAAGCCACATTAGGTTAGCATATTTACCTCTTTTCCTCACAAACTTCTTTCTTGTTTCCTTGATTAAAATCGGCAACGACTTAGGGCTGCTTGTCAACTTCTAAATAATATACAAGCAAGGTAATGAGTTTTCACGCTTTATGCTTCATCTCATTACAAACCCTAGTTACATATATTGTCTTAGAACATTAAGATAGTTGTTTTACCTTGGTAATGAAAGAGAGTTTGAATGAGTAGCAAGAGAGGACTCCACCAAATCCTTGAAAGGTTGGGATGAAGCTAGAATAAGCAAGGTAAAGACACCATTAATGGTGATTTTCGGACAACACTAAACATGAAGGAAGTGCTATTTTTCTTTGAGTTTCCTTACCTAGAAGCAAATGAGAACAATAATATGTGAAAAGATGAGCTCAAGCTCCTCCCATGGAGATTCCTCTTGGCACCGAAATGGAGCTCTTGGAGTTTTGAAAGGATGAAGTTGAAGAGCTTGGCAAGACAAAGAGAATGGTGGTCTTGGTTTTTGATTTGGCAAAGGGAGCTAGGAATTACAAGAGATTGAAGATGGTGGATGGTGGTGTGCCATAGCAACCGTAGAAGAGAGCAAGAAGGAAGGTAGAAGACGTGGTAAATGAAGAGAAATGAGAGAATAAAGATAAGTTTGATAGTTTAGATATTTAAGTAGTAAAGTTCTTACTTTATTACTTTGCTTAGCTTATTTTTTTGTTTAAGTGTGGTGAGTCATCAAGAAAACCGGCCCCCATATTATAATAAGGGGTATTTTAGTCTTAGTTGACCAATTAAATTACTTATTTGACTTATGTTATAAACTAGCTTATTTTGGTTACTATTCACCAAAACAAGGCACATATTTGTGAATTTTTGATTTCCCATTGTTTTAGACTTCCTAATGTGATACTAAGTAGTACACATGCTAATTAAAGAGTAATGATGGACATTTAGCCATTCAAAACTCATTTACAAGACAATTTTTCAAAATTGTGCTTTAAGACTCCTTAAAGCACATTTTGTGTTTTAACTTGTTTTCAAGCTTGGTTTTCTTTGGTAATTGGTTTGATATGTTCATTAATATATAAATAAGGTCTTGGTAATCTCATTAGGTCTTAACCAAGACTATCCCAAGCTTAGAGCACATTTTAGCCCTTATTGACCTTAAGGTACTTATTTGTGTTTTCTTTGGTTTGAATTGTTTACTAATGTTTCTTAGACTCTTTTTAGTCTTAATATACATATTTTAATGTTTAAACAACATACTAGGTTTTGGGGTATTTCAAAGTAGCAATTTAACACTTGTTTTGCTCACTAAAAACAGGCATAAAAATCCCTTGAAACCATCTTCAAAACAAGGTAAAATCCATGCATTTTCCTAGCTTAATTTAGCCCTTGATGACCTTGCTTTACATGGCTAATATATGTCCTTGTTCTTGCATAAAATGCTGCTAGAAAATCTCTTGGGACCAACCTACATAACCGTAGGCAAGCAAGTCCAAAAGTAAATATACCAAAGTGAGTATTTTGCTCATAATGAGGTATATATACTAAGCTAAGGGATTTGTGCTACAAAAACTAATAAACCTGGTGTTAAAAATTAGTCCGAGAGTGGAAGGTGCTTTTGGAGTGTTTGGTGGCTTGAAAAATTAAAAGCTAGGTGAGAAACCTTACCTTATATTATAATATGATTTTTATGACATTTGGTTACATATATATACTAGTCGTGGGATTTATGGGAATTATAAGACCTAATTATGTATTAAAATATTTATTAACAATTTTGGTTGGTTAACTTGGTGTATTAATGACCTATAAGGTCAAAGAAATTAAATATGAGCTAGAAATATAATTTATAAAAATATGGGGGCAAGGGTAATGAAAGCCGTAAATGAAATATGTCATTTATTCTATGCTAATTATTGTAATAAGGCCATGCATTTTTAGGCTATTTAATTTATGTTTATAAGTTTAAAATGAATTTAATATGGTAATTAACATTACCGAATTAATTATGGGGTTTTTCTGTAATTTAAATAAATTTTGGGGCTAATTATAGGCATTAGCCAAAATTAATATTAACATAACAACATTATTTACAAATTATTTAAGATTTAATTAAGTTTTAATACAAAAATGTAATTTCTGAAAATTATAGGGGTCAAACCGTATATATATAAACTTATGGTCAAACTGAAAGTCAATAGGTCAATATAGACCATATTAGGAGGTTTGACCAAATTTAATGTCATAAATAATTAATTTATGAACTTATAGTAACATTATAGATTAAATGTTAAATTTATAAAACTTTTGGGGTATAGAATGTAATTACCAAAAAGTTGTGGTATAGATTGGTTAATATGATTTATATCCTAAGTATAAAGTTTGGGAATTTTTGGAGTTATATAAATTGAAATACCCCAAACCTTGATATGTGGTTTAAATATCAAACTATGTTATATAAAGGCTAAAAAGTGCCTTAGAAACATCAGTGAACAATTTAAAGCATAGTAAATGCAATAAAACGCTAAGATACAGTTTGAGCAAAAACATGCTCTAAGCTATGAGTGAACTTGGTTAGGACCCAAAGAGCCTACCAAGACTTAATAATATTCAATTATGATTTAATAGGGCTAATTAAGTCCTTAGGAAACCTTGGTAGACATTGGAACCAAACAAAACATAAATAAATACCTTAAAGTCAATAAGAGCAAGATGTGCTCTAAGCTTGGGATAAATTTGTAAAAGACCTAATGGTCATACCCATACCTTATAAATATGTTAATGAACATATTAAATCAATTACTAAAGAAAACCAAGCTTGAAAACAAGTTAAAACACAAAAGTGCTTTAAGGAGTCTTAAAGCACGTTTTTGAAAATTGTCTTGTAAATGAGTTTTGAATGGCTAAATGCCCATCATTACTCTTTAATTAACATGTGTACTATATAGTATCACATTTAGAAGTCTATATCAATGGGAAATCAAAAATTTCACAACAATGTGCCTTGTTTTCATGAATAGTAACTTTTATAAGCTAGTGTAACATATATTGTTATAAGTAATTAAATTGGTCAACAAAGACTATTATACCCTTCTAACTAAAAGGGGGGCCGGTTTTTAAGTGTGGTGACTCACCACTCTTGTTAACATATCAAATAAGTAAAGTAAAGCTTAAAGTAAAGTACTATTTTGCTTTATAACATAAATATCTCCAAAAGCAAACTTACCTTCTCATTCTCTTCTTTTCTTTCATTTCACACGGTTTCTTCATCTTCTCCTTTCCTCCATTTACGATTTGCTACAGCTCCATCTCTTCTCCATCTTCATTTCTTTACCAAATCCAACTCCATGCTCCAAATCAAATTCTAAGACCATATTTGTCTTAGTTAGACCAAGCTCTACACTTCTATCTTTTCAAATCTTCAAGAACTCAATTTTGATGCCATGAAGATTCACCATTGAAGGAGCTTGAGCTCACCTTCCACATATTCTTGCTCTCCTTTTTTGCTTCAAGGTAAGGAAACTCAAAGAAAATCCATGTTTCCTCCATGTTTTCATGTTGACCGAAAATTCACCTCACAATGGTGTTTTCACCTCTTGTTTTAGCTTCATTTGAATCTTCCAGGGCTAGGAGGAGTCCTCTCTTGATACTTGTTCAAGCTTTTTTCCAATTCCAAGGTAAAACAATTACCTTAATGTGTTAAAACAATATGTGTAACTAGGGTTTACAATGAGATGAAGCATAAAGCTTATATACTCATTTCAATGTTGGTATATTGTTTAGTAGTTGACAAGGAAAGAAATGCCTTACCTCGGTTTATAAGGAAACAAGAAAGAAGTTTGAGTGGAAAAGAGGTAAATATGCTATCTCAATGTGGTTTAATGCCTTAGGAGAAATGAGCTTATAATGCTTGTTAAAACTACCTAAAGAGCAAATGGTGAATGACCTAGTAAAGTGTTCTCAAGGAGACTAGTAAAAGAACATATGTATTGTTGGGTGTATTTGCAGGTCAAGGGCTTATATATTGTGGAAATTCAGTGTTTAAGGTTTATGCAATTTAAGGGCCTAAGAGCCACGTTGTTTAAGGGCCTAAGTGCCAAGCAATTTAAGTTATGCACTATATTGTGATGTAGTGCTAAATGTGTGAAGTTTGTGTATAAAAATGTGTTTGATGGATTTTAGGTGTTCTTGAATGAAATAAGGTAAAAACCTAAGTGTTGGATGTGAGTATATACAAGAGAAGCTATGGCCAAATTTGGGAAAATGTGTAAGAAGTTCTAAGTGTTTTAAATGGTTTTGGTGAACTAGGAAGTGTGAAAGGTGAACAAATGTTTTACTTGGGAAGAAAACATGTATTAAAGTGATTTAGAGGAGATGTTAAGGTGTAGAGGAAACACCTTGGTATAGTGGTTATTATAGGTAAAATACCACTTAGAAATCTTAAGGAGCAAACAATATAAGTATTAGGAATTTTGGTAAGAAGAGAGTAAGTGGTTAAGGAGTTATAAAATGAGTTTATGGATGTTATATGAAGGGTTAAGGGTACCAAATGATGTTAGAACACATTAGGAGGCTTGAGGAAAAGTTTGGAGAAAGTTTGACAAGTTTTGGACAACTTCTGATGTTGTCCGACCCAGTGGTCCGACCCAGGGTGGGTCGGACAGCCTCTGTTAAGTCACCCGTTGATGTTTCTGGAATGGTCCGACCCAGAGGTCTTGGTCGGACATGGGTCGGACATGTGTGCTCTAAGTCTCTGGAATGGTCCGACCCAGATGGTTGGGTCGGACATGGGTCGGACATGAGTATTTAGCAGACGGGAAAAGTTTCTGGAATGGTCCGACCCAGCTGTGGGTCGGACGGTGGGTCGGACGGCCCAAAATTATGCAAAAAAAAAAAGAAAGACAATGTTGTAAGGTGAAACAAAGTGATATTTTGGTATTAGAATATGCCTAAGTTAATGTGTGAAGTTTGGGTAATTAATGGATGAAGAGAACAAGTTGAACAAGGGTAGAAAAATGCAAATATAGCATTCTGTAGCTTGGGTCGGGACTTGGTTAATGGTTGAAGTCCCGGACCATATATCAAAAACAGGCCGAGAGTTGTTCCATGTTGTGGTCCGGGACTTGGGGTGAGTACAAGGTCCCGGACCACCCTATTAAAATTGGCCGAGAGTACTCCAATGTGTTGGTCCGGGACTTAAGGTAAGGACCAAGTCCCGGACCACTCTAAAAATGTTGTTTAAGGTTGGAAAGTGATATCTAGTGATGGAGATTGATGGATAATGATGTTATAAGGTTGTGTAGGACATGTTAGGTAAGTTATAGTCACAATTTGGTGGGTGAAAAGTTGAAGTAAAATGAAAGAGCGAAGCATGTTAAAAATGTAAAGTTATTTAACCAAGTTAACGGGGAAAAGTTATAAGCATTAGACTTTAACAAAACATGTTACCCCAATGTTAATAAAAGTACATGTAATGTTGTCAGTTGTTCGAGAATTGCTCGAGGAACATAAGTGGACGTGGTAAAGTGGACTCCGGTGACAGGTATGGTTTTCTTGCAACCTGTGTCCTACCGGATTACACCGGCTTGTATGCCAATGTGTTTTCTGTATGTTTGCCACGTTGTAAGATTAACATGTAATGAGTCTACAGTAATTCATTATGTGGCGTGTACAACTCCGATACCATTTAACCTCGGAAGTGTTAACCTTAGTTAACTGAGTCTAGGCTCACATGAGAGTTCGGTATTCGGAGTAAACGACCCGAACCATGGGACGTACTAACCACGGCTATGCGTGTGTGTTAATTGTGTGATATGTGTATGTGAATGTAGGGATCTCCCTTGTATGTTTAACCCAGTTCTAATACTGTATGAGTGTAGTTATGATAGACTCCATAGTGGGGTTCTAACTAATGCCTAAAAGTAAGTATGTACTAACAGTAGTGAGAAATCCGGTTTGGCCGGTCGCGCGGTTTGGGAGAGGGTATCCTTCTTAGTTTTACCCTTCTCTTTGTTATGGTTGTTTCCCTCACGGGTTATGATCTCCCATTAGCTTATTCCAAAGCTTAGCTATTCTGACTTATGATCGGTTTAGGGGGAACATGTGTTTGTGTGGTGTGTTCGGGCCTCCAAACCCGAACCGCCTTAACTTAAGTTACTCGTCCAACTATTACGACGGTAATGAGTGTTGTTGTTATTGTATAACGAGCTTATCATGAGTCTGGCAACATTCTCTAGGCTCACCAGTGTATAAGCAATGTTGGGTCGGTTCCTAAGAGAACCATTCCCGTTATGTTATGTATTTTTGTTGTGATGCAATATCTATTGCGGTGTTATGTTGTGCACGTTGAAACGTGCAAAGGGTGTTGTTGTGATGTTATGTAGTGTATGTATATGTTGTAAAATGTGGAGTATGTGGTTCATGGATATGAATCCCAGTTTGTGAAAAGAGGCGTTAAGGATAACCCGATTTAAGGGTAAGTGTCGTCTATTAAGGAAGTAGCTCCATTAGAGGAGGAACACTCTAGGAATAAAGAACACCATGAGTGACTTATTAAGTAAGGATATATTATCCGTTTGTTGAGCCTGTTGAGGCGAAATGATTATGTGTTGTATGTTTACAGTTGCATGCATGATTTAACTATAATCAACCGCATGCTAAGACGACAATTAGTTGTGCGTGGCCCGGTAGCATGTGGGCTGCGGGATTACCATACCAGCAAAGGTGCTGAGCCCTTGGGGGCCACCCTTTCTCTCTTTTCCTATTTCAGGTACAGAGAGCTGGAAGCCGTTCGAGAGTAGGACGGGTAGACATTGTACATGGGTATTCATTTAAGTATATATATACAGTAGGTGTAGTAAGACCGATTGTTGTCGGCACCAGTTTATAAATACTCGGTATAGTTGATAAGGTGTATGTTGTTGTTGTGTTTAATGGAAAGGATAATAATGTGTAGTTGCTCGGGAATTTAGCCCATCAGACCGGTACAATGTATATGGATTAGCCTTGTTAGCCACGTGGGTGGCTAACGGCGTGTAACACCAACGAGTTAAGTAATGTGAAGAGGTTTGTATTCCGCTGCTGCAGTTTATTGTAAGTATGTAAATGTTGGATGGGGTGTTACAAAAAGTGGTATCAGAGCGAAGTATCGCTCTGATGACTGAATTACCGAGCTTAGGAAGTACCGAGTTAGGATTTAAGTACTTTGGGTTAATGTTAGAGTGATAGCGTGAGAGATACGCTAGATAGGAATTACCAGTGTGTACTGGAAACCTACAATATCCATCCCACCCTCCACAGTCCCTGCTTTATAACTTGGGAAACAACGCCAGAGAGATGAAAGTCCTCTCATACTCGGGAATACCCGATCTGGCTGTTATTGAATACCTCTAAGGGTACGGAGAACCTGTCATACGGTAGATCCAAAAATGGGAATCCCGGAGACGGTCTCCATCTGAACAATGTTAACCGCATTTAATAGCGAAGAATGAAGGATTTTATGTATAAGAGAATAGAATTTCCGGCAACCTGGGTCGACATGCAGAGCAGTCGAGAGTAACCAGCTTGCAACGCACTAACGTGCAACAGGCAAGAATTGGATTAGTGAAAACCGAGACAAGTGTCTACGGAACCACAGTTGATAAATAATACACCAACGATATACCAACCGACAAGGGAACTACAACGTAGTGCCCAAACAAGAGACAAGTCTCAACAACCACGACAATACGTAGAACGGGACTACAAGAGAAATAATATTAAGAAAAAAGGGTCTTCCAGAATGGGAAACACCCTAGTTAGTGATTATCATGTAAAGACAGTGGGATGTCACCCGGAGGGATTATTATCAAGACTGTAAGATCAAGTGAGGGCCAACAAGGCCACTGATGACAGTGCGGGCAAAAACAATACCACAACCGGTATGTGTTAAACCGATAGCCAGTTAGCATGGCGCACTTGCCATAGCAAGTGCTGCTACAACAGGGCTGTTCGGGAAATTTATAACCACTCAAGTACTTAGTAAAGTATTAGAAGTTAAATGTGGTCGTCATAACAGTGGAAAGGCCTGTTAGCCTAACCCCTGTAATTGTAATACACCAGTCAGCAAGAAGCTAGACTTGGTTAAGGTAAGAAGATGTTGTGAAACCATGAAAATTTTCTTTCAACCCAGATTTATTCAAACCCTTTTCTTTTCAAAACCAAATTTCTTTCAAACCAACACTTCTTTCAACCTTCTTTTAAACCAAACCAGTAAAACCAAGGGCAGATGATAAGATACAACAGTGGATAACTTTCCCTCGATTAAGTTCGGGAAGCACGGAATGAATGAATATTGTCACGGGACATAAGGGAGTTGACAACAGAATACTTCACCTAGGCGTGTGACGGACACTACAAGTGTACCAACTGAATGTGGGACGACTGCACTCCGATAGGAGCTTGTGGGCCTGACAGACCTACTTATGGGTTAGTTGGGTAGGTAGCAATGTATCATTATGGTACCCCACATATGTATACGAGTGGAGTCCGAAACACGGGAAGTAGTCGACTCCGTCTACGGTCAGCAGTATAAATCAAACAAAAGCTAGAGATTACAAGGAATGGTTGAAGTTAAGGAACTCAGTTAAGATAACGAGATTAGAAGGATTAGTGAATTCCTTCCAAGGAAATGTTTAAGAGTCAGGAGGTGCGAAGTGCACTAACTGAATGTAAGGACATCGTATATGACTTGAGGATCCTCAGGGATAAACATTATAGCTGGAATGGTGACCCAGCCTGTACATGGCAAGCAGATGCCTAATGTGGACACATTAATGTGCAATGAACGGGATGAAACTCCCAGAATGAGTACCTACACTATCAGGAAATGTTGATCTTCACAGAAGAAGATAATGATAATAACCAGTTAAGAACGCAAAAAGGCGTGGCTAACTGAATGTACCAATAAGTGTGAACCAGATGTAAAAGCATAACTTAGCAACACCCAGGAGCAATCCTTGAAGGGTGTTCGCATCAACAGTTGATGCAGGAAATGACCTGACAGAAACACGAGGGTTGAAACTAACACCCAGTTTAGACATAAGTTGTCAGGAGATGGACTGACACAAACCTAAGGGGCATCCCATGAAAGGAAACGTAATGTAATGACCTTGTCATGGAGCTCGATATGATATCCAAACTATGTAATGTTGTACAAAGAAGTACATGTATGCGGACAGCCTACAACGAGCGCAGCTCAAGGCAATAAGGCCTGTAAGCCATAAGCAACATGTGTTATGAAAAATAGGTTGACAGCAAAAGTTTATGTTTATTATAGTGAATAGAGTGGAGAACGAACCACTGCATTAAGAGTAGGGATACCTCTCAATATTGTAAGACCGCAGAGCGGTAGGAGTTATGTGTATCAAGCCCAAGAAATATGTAAGGATTGACCATGTTGTTATTGAAAGAGGGCAGTTAGCTTAGTAACATGTGTGTATAAAGTGAAACACCAAGCGGAATAATGCCGGCTTGTGACTCGAATGATCGATGCTCAAGGAGCATTCGGTAGTCATCCAGATGAATGACGAACCATGATATAAGTATATGTGTGGAAGTTAACATGACAGTAAATACCATGTAAGTTGTTGTTATGCAATGGGTAAGAGCACGGTTCGCAGCTGGCGACCGTTGTATCAATGTTATTGAGTAATAATGTGGCAGATAAGACCAGTTGTGAGTTAAACTCAGTGGTGATGCAAGGTAAGCAATGTTAAACGGACTGGGCAATAAGCCAGCGGTAGGTACTGTGTGATGAGGAACTCAGTGTGAATTCCATGGCGAATCGCATAAGGGATTTACTGTCAAGAGTTTACGCCTCTGCACTCTGTATGACTGAGTGTTGTTTTGGTATTGCACTTGTGCAGTAATGAACGAGTGGGATAGCTAAGATTGGAAACATGTTAATTGTGAGGCAAATGTGAGGCATGATTAACAGTAAGTGACTACAGTAGCACTAACTGCCAAATAGCGGTATGGAATATACCACAAATGTTGTAAATAGCTGAGAGAGCACTACATACTAGGTAGTAGCTCAATCTCAACCGACAGTAAGTCGGAAGGAAACAAGTCAATCATTGTGAAATACGTAACAGTATATACAGTCAATTATTATGGAAGTGGATAGAAAGTTTATAACTCACCGAATTCGCTAACGGTAAAAGATACCACGCGTCGGTTGAGAAACCATTGTTACCAAGATGAAGGTCACAATTGGGGATGTACAATACATTAGAATAACAAATGGAGCAACTAAGCTCTACAGTTATTAGAGTTTCGCAGCAGAAACTAGTGAGCCAGTGATTCAAGTGTTGAATGTACATGGTGAACATGAGTGAATGGCTAATTATTAACGCCTAGAAGCCTAACAGGCCAGAATCGAAACCAACTAAGAGTTAAACAAACTCCAATGAGAATTCTTGGTTTAGGAACTAAATCGCCAATATGGTTAAGATCCTCTAATCAGAATCCATTGTGTAATAGACCGCGTGGAAGTTAAAACACTTCACGACGGCAGAACATTTAAGCCAATGTTTAGTGATTGATTACGTGGGCGTAATCCCTTTTAAGGGGGGTAGAGCGCAAAACCACTTAGTGTATATTACCGTACAAGTGTACGTAGTGTATGTGACTTATATTGTGCATAGCACAAAATTATTGTTTTGATGATTGGTGTGTGTGTTACGTAAACATACACATTCATTCATGGTTTAATTGTGGTAATTGCGCACAGAAGATGCGAATACCATTGTGATAAGCGTGTGTATTTGTTAACAATTGTGTGTGTTAGTACAAGTGTGGGAGTAGAGAAACTCCCGGGGAACAAAAGCCCCGACAGTGTATAAATGTAAAACATGTGTTGTTTTGATAAAATATATGTGTATATATATATATTATATAGTGATTCATAAAAGGCATGACACCGACATAGAACCTAGTGAGAATGAGATTCCCTAGGTAACAACATTAAAGTGAATGGAAATAACTGATAGACGAAGTTCTATCCTTTGGAGATGTTATGATCATGATTAGAATGATTTAAAAGATAGAAAATTGGAAATGAGTGATTTATTTGATGCTTTAAAATGAAGTGGGAAGTGGAACTTGATTTGCATGTGATCAAGGGAAGCCGAACACAAATTGGAGTGGAAGGATAGTTCTACACTGATGCTGATCACATCAGGGTTGGATGATTCTTGAAGCTCCCTATAAGTGGTCACAAATAACCACGCTAATAAAAGAAGCAAAGAGCTTAAGTTGGACTTGGAGTTGTGTGTGTTTTCAAAAGGATTTTCAATTGGTATTTATAAAACGTTGATAGATACTTTACATAATTAAAGTTCTCTTACTTAACCTCACAAGGAAATTTTAAACTTAAGTGATTGTTTTGATCTCCCAAGGACACGGGGACGGAAGGTGTCCATCACGACCGGGTTCTGCGGGATCACAGTGTATACCAAAGATATTTTTGATTGCAATACATGCTATGACATGTGGTTTGGTATGTGTGATAAAGGTTATTTTGACTTTGATCTCCTGAAGTGTATGCTATCAAGACCTATGAGTCTAAATGTGTTGTGTTACATAGACCTATGTGTCTAAATGTTGTTATGTTACCCAAGACCAGTGAGTCAAAGGGGTTGTTATGTATGTGTAAGTGTTGTTAAGATACCCGGACCATTGAGCCCGAGGTTATCATGTGAATATGTTATGTTATGTATGGATGTGAATGTGTTGCCCGGACCATTAAGTCCGAGGTTGTTATGTAAAGTGTATTTGGTTATGGAAGTTTATCTCTATAAGTAATCCCCGTATTCTAATCCAAGATGTGAGGGAAGTGTAAACTTCGAGGACGAAGTTCTTTTAAGGGGGGTAGATTGAAATACCCCAAACCTTGATATGTGGTTTAAATATCAAACTATGTTATATAAAGGCTAAAAAGTGCCTTAAAACATCAGTGAACAATTTAAAGCATAGTAAATGCAATAAAACGCTAAGATACAGTTTGAGCAAAAACATGCTCTAAGCTATGAGTGAACTTGGTTAGGACCCAAAGAGCCTACCAAGACTTAATAATATTCAATTATGATTTAATAGGGCTAATTAAGTCCTTAGGAAACCTTGGTAGACATTGGAACCAAAAAAAAACATAAATAAATACCTTAAAGTCAATAAGAGCAAGATGTGCTCTAAGCTTGGATAAATTTGTAAAAGACCTAATGGTCATACCCATACCTTATAAATATGTTAATGAACATATTAAATCAATTACTAAAGAAAACCAAGCTTGAAAACAAGTTTAAAACACAAAAAGTGCTTTAAGGAGTCTTAAAGCACGTTTTGAAAAATTGTCTTGTAAATGAGTTTTGAATGGCTAAATGCCCATCATTACTCTTTAATTAACATGTGTACTATATAGTATCACATTTAGAAGTCTATATCAATGGGAAATCAAAAATTTCACAACAATGTGCCTTGTTTTCATGAATAGTAACTTTATAAGCTAGTGTAAAACATAATTGTTATAAGTAATTAAATTGGTCAACAAAGACTATTATACCCTTCTAACTAAAAGGGGGGCCGGTTTTTAAGTGTGGTGACTTACCACTCTTGTTAACATATCAAATAAGTAAAGTAAAGTACTATTTTGCTTTATAACATAAATATCTCCAAAAGCAAACTTACCTTCTCATTCTCTTCTTTTCTTTCATTTCACACGGTTTCTTCATCTTCTCCTTTCCTCCATTTACGATTTGCTACAGCTCCATCTCTTCTCCATCTTCATTTCTTTACCAAATCCAACTCCATGCTCCAAATCAAATTCTAAGACCATATTTGTCTTAGTTAGACCAAGCTCTACACTTCTATCTTTTCAAATCTTCAAGAACTCAATTTTGATGCCATGAAGATTCACCATTGAAGGAGCTTGAGCTCACCTTTCCACATATTCTTGCTCTCCTTTGCTTCAAGGTAAGGAAACTCAAAGAAAATCCATGTTTCCTCCATGTTTTCATGTTGACCGAAAATTCACCTCACAATGGTGTTTTCACCTTGCTTGTTTTAGCTTCATTTGAATCTTCCAGGGCTAGGAGGAGTCCTCTCTTGATACTTGTTCAAGCTCTTTTCCAATTCCAAGGTAAAACAATTACCTTAATGTGTTAAAACAATATGTGTAACCAGGGTTTACAATGAGATGAAGCATAAAGCTTATATACTCATTTCAATGTTGGTATATTGTTTAGTAGTTGACAAGGAAAGAAATGCCTTACCGGTTTATAAGGAAACAAGAAAGAAGTTTGAGTGGAAAAGAGGTAAATAGCTATCTATCTCAATGTGGTTAATGCCTTAGGAGAAATGAGCTTATAATGCTTGTTAAAACTACCTAAAGAGCAAATGGTGAATGACCTAGTAAAGTGTTCTCAAGGAGACTAGTAAAAGAACATATGTATTGTTGGGTGTATTTGCAGGTCAAGGGCTTATATATTGTGGAAATTCAGTGTTTAAGGTTTATCCAATTTAAGGGCCTAAGAGCCACGTTGTTAAGGGCCTAAGTGCCAAGCAATTTAAGTTATGCACTATATTGTGATGTAGTGCTAAATGTGTGAAGTTTGTGTATAAAAATGTGTTTGATGGATTTTAGGTGTTCTTGAATGAAATAAGGTAAAAACTAAGTGTTGGATGTGAGTATATACAAGAGAAGCTATGGCCAAATTTGGGAAAATGTGTAAGAAGTTCTAAGTGTTTTAAATGGTTTGGTGAACTAGGAAGTGTGAAAGGTGAACAAATGTTTTACTTGGGAAGAAAACATGTATTAAAGCGATTTAGAGGAGATGTTAAGGTGTAGAGGAAACACCTTGGTATAGTGGTTATTATAGGTAAAATACCACTTAGAAATCTTAAGGAGCAAACAATATAAGTATTAGGAATTTTGGTAAGAGAGAGTAAGTGGTTAAGGAGTTATAAAATGAGTTTATGGATGTTATATGAAGGGTAAAGGGTACCAAATGATGTTAGAACACATTAGGAGGCTTGAGGAAAAGTTTGGAGAAAGTTTGACAAGTTTTGGACAACTTCTGTTGTTGTCCGACCCAGTGGTCCGACCCAGGGTGGGTCGGACAGCCTCTGTTAAGTCACCCGTTGATGTTTCTGGAATGGTCCGACCCAGAGGTCTTGGGTCGGACATGGGTCGGACATGTGTGCTCTAAGTCTCTGGAATGGTCCGACCCAGATGGTGGGTCGGACATGGGTCGGACATGAGTATTTAGCATCAGACGGGAAAAGTTTCTGGAATGGTCCGACCCAGTTGTGGGTCGGACGGTGGGTCGGACGGCCCAAAATTATGCAAAAAAAAAAAGAAAGACAATGTTGTAAGGTGAAACAAAGTGATATTTTGGTATTAGAATATGCCTAAGTTAATGTGTGAAGTTTGGGTAATTAATGGATGAAGAGAACAAGTTGAACAAGGGTAGAAAAATGCAAATATAGCATTCTGTAGCTTGGGTCCGGGACTTGGTTAATGGTTGAAGTCCCGGACCATATATCAAAACAGGCCGAGAGTTGTTCCATGTTGTGGTCCGGGACTTGGGGTGAGTACAAGGTCCCGGACCACCCTATTAAATTGGCCGAGAGTACTCCAATGTGTTGGTCTGGGACTTAAGGTAAGGACCAAGTCCCGGACCACTCTAAAAATGTTGTTTAAGGTTGGAAAGTGATATCTAGTGATGGAGATTGATGGATAATGATGTTATAAGGTTGTGTAGGACATGTTAGGTAAGTTATAGTCACAATTTGGTGGGTGAAAAGTTAAAGTAAAATGAAAGAGCGAAGCATGTTAAAAATGTAAAGTTATTTAACCAAGTTAACGGGGAAAAGTTATAAGCATTAGACTTTAAACAAACATGTTACCCCAATGTTAATAAAAGTACATGTAATGTTGTCAGTTGTTCGAGAATTGCTCGAGGAACATAAGTGGACGTGGTAAAGTGGACTCCGGTGACAGGTATGGTTTTCTTGCAACCTGTGTCCTACCGGATTACACCGGCTTGTATGCCAATGTGTTTTTCTGTATGTTTGCCACGTTGTAAGATTAAACATGTAATGAGTCTACAGTAATTCATTTATGTGGCGTGTACAACTCCGATACCATTTAACCTCGGAAGTGTTAACCTTAGTTAACTGAGTCTAGGATCACATGAGAGTTCGGTATCCGGAGTAAACGACCCGAACCATGGGACGTACTAACCACGGCTATGCGTGTGTTAATTGTGTGATATGTGTATGTGAATGTAGGGATCTCCCTTGTATGTTTAACCCAGTTCTAATACTGTATGAGTGTAGTTATGATAGACTCCATAGTGGGGTTCTAACTAATGCCTAAAAGTAAGTATGTACTAACAGTAGTGAGGAATCCGGTTTGGCCGGTCGCGCGTGTTTGGGAGGGAGAGGGTATCCTTCTTAGTTTTACCCTTCTCTTTGTTATGGTTGTTTCCCTCACGGGTTATGATCTCCCATTAGCTTATTCCAAAGCTTAGCTATTCTGACTTATAATCGGTTTAGGGGGAACATGTGTTTGTGTGGTGTGTTCGGGCCTCCAAACCCGAACCGCCTTAACTTAAGTTACTCGTCCAACTATTACGACGGTAATGAGTGTTGTTGTTATTGTATAACGAGCTTATCATGAGTCTGGCAACATTCTCTAGGCTCACCAGTGTATAAGCAATGTTGGGTCGGTTCCTAAGAGAACCATTCCCGTTATGTTATGTATTTTTGTGTGATGCAATATCTATTGCGGTGTTATGTTGTGCACGTTGAAACGTGCAAAGGGTTTTGTTGTGATGTTATGTAGTGTATGTAATATGTTGTAAAATGTGGAGTATGTGGTTCATGGATATGAATCCCAGTTTGTGAAAAGAGGCGTTAAGGATAACCCGATTTAAGGGTAAGTGTCGTCTATTAAGGAAGTAGCTCCATTAGAGGAGGAACACTCTAGGAATAAAAACACCATGAGTGACTTATTAAGTAAGGATATATTATCCGTTTGTTGAGCCCGTTGAGGCGAAGTGATTATGTGTTGTATGTTTACAGTTGCATGCATGATTTAACTATAATCAACCGCATGCTAAGACGACAATTAGTTGTGCGTGGCCCGGTAGCATGTGGGCTGCGGGATTACCATACCAGCAAAGGTGCTGAGCCCCTTGGGGGCCACCCTTTCTCTCCTTTTCCTATTTCAGGTACAGAGAGCTGGAAGCCGTTCGAGAGTAGGACGGGCTAGACATTGTACATGGGTATTCATTTAAGTATATATACAGTAGGTAGGTGTAGTAAGACCGATATTGTTGTCGGCACCAGTTTATAAATACTCGGTATAGTTGATAAGGTGTATGTTGTTGTTGTTGTTAATGGAAAGGGATAATAATGTGTAGTTGCTCGGGAATTTAGCCCATCAGACCGGTACAATGTATATGGATTAGCCTTGTTAGCCACGTGGGTGGCTAACGGCGTGTAACACCAACGAGTTAAGTAATATGAAGAGGTTTGTATTTCCGCTGCAGTTTATTGTAAGTATGTAAATGTTGGATGGGGTGTTACATAAATGGTTATGTTAATAAAACTGTATAATATATAGTTTTGTGACATATGGAAGTATATAATATAAAATGGGGTCTATATGTAAATAAGGGAAAGTTTTGGGCGGAAAAAGGATTTCTAAAACAGAAGGGGGTTGTGCGGAAATAAAATAACAAGAAACTATAGGTTATATCAATAATAAATATTAAAACCTTATGTTATAACATTATATAAACATTATGATAATATATGTGGCTATTGTGTAAATAAAGGAAATATTGTGGCTGAAAGGAAAAAATACCAAACAGACCATGGTCTGTTCGGTAATATTGGAAAGAAATAACATATGAAAACTATATGTTATAAATAATATAATGTTTGGATGATATAACATATGTTATGTAAAATATTATAAGATTTGTGGTAAAAGTATAAATATGGAAAGTTGAAGGATAAAACAAAAAAAAAAACATAACCTAAGGGGTTGAATAGTATTTTCGGAAAATTGAAACTACATAATATACATACTATATGATTTAAATGCTATAGTATATAATGAATATGGTATGTTGTAAAATAAGTGGTGAAGTTGTAATAATTAGAAAGTGTGGGGTTTGAAAGGAAATGATGTGTAAAATACATGCCTTTTCTGCAATTAATAAAGAGATATTAAAACCTTATGTTATATCTTATTACAAAGTTTTGATGTTATAAAATAAGGTATTTATAACATGGTATAAGTTATGTGGGTATATTGTAATTAATGAAAATTATAAGAATAAAGAGGTATAAGTGTGTTATATATAAGCTATTTTTGGTATATATATATATAATTACTAAAACTATATGTTATATGTTAATGGCATGAAAAATATCATACTATATAATATTATGATATAAGTGTAACACTTTATAATATTATGTGGTCAAAAGTATGGTTTATACAACCAACATGATATAGCGCATGCTTATATTTTAAAAATAAGGATATAAACTATAGTATACAATGACATAAAATACTATGGTTAATATATGATTTTTGGATGGTTAAATAATCCTTGAATAAGGAATAAACATGTACATAATATAAAGTTTCATATTTCATTAAGAAATCAATGTATATATATACATATATATACCGGCGCAAATAACATGGCTATATATATATATTATGGTTTACAAACCATATGAAAATAAAAAATGAATATTAACTTAATAGTATAATTATATACTATAAAGTCATAAGGTTTTAAATGAATACAACTTGTTACATAAATGAGAAGTTGTATAATATGAGGTATATTAAGGAATAATAATCTATCATGCAATATAAACTAATGTTGCATGGAATGCATGCAACCATAGGTTATAAACTATAACCATGCATGCAACTATAGGTTATAATACATACCTATGCATGCGATATAACAGTTGAATTAAATGTACGAGAATGAAACGAACTTTTATAAAGCGTAGCGCTTATAAAATACTATGAGTTGGAAAATATAATTCCTACGTTTGAAAACGTTAATTACGACGTCTTATGAAACCGACTCCACTGTAAACCGAATATTAATACATACTACGAGTAAGGAGTTTTTAAGGATAACAATACCTTAACTAATAAGAATTGAAATCCGGGGATGGAATACCGGGGTTACTGACGTTATTCGGAGATACTGAGTCACTTTGTCATGTGGATTGACACTTAGCGATCTTCGTATTCGTAGATCACGTTCCAGACATGAACGCTCGATGAGCTTAGTGGACTACACTGTGCATTCTAGGTCTTAGATAAACGGTATGTAAAGGGGTTTGATCCGGGTTGTCCTGAGGAATTCCTCGGGCTCGGATTTGGATGATATATAACTTGTGTGTTATGTGTGTGGATACGTGTATGTGATTATGTGTGTTACTGCATTATTTATTTATGCACGAGCGTCCTACATGACTAACACTACGTCGACTATAGATCGACTTATATAAACATACATATGCGTTTAATGTGATGACATGATGGTTACTTAAAATAATACCCTTAGTATTGATATTAAGTATATGGTAACCTAAGTAAAACACTTAGGTACGAGACACGACATTGTCGGTCTCTAGAGCTTGGATCTCGAACATGAATATGACCTAGATTACTTCTAGGCATGCGTAAGACCCATTAGGCAGCTAATTAATAAAATGTGTTCTCCATAAAAACTATGAGTATATCTTAATCTTATGAGAGAGTTGGTATGAGATGAGGGGAGGAATCCAGTGTAGTTTACGAACTACCTGGTTGCGCATTTGTGATCACTGAGGGGTACCCAATCCGGTTCCGCTCTAGGAAATTTCCCAATGAGCCCTAATTGGATCGTGGGTCAGATGGTACCTGCTGAGGGTTCATGGCTACAGTCTTTATATGGACGCCTTACGAGGCAAAGTGAACGACCAGGGGTCCGGACCTCTGGCAACATGAGCACCTTGTGTGTGCGGGAGGACTACTGTCCATTGGTTAGGTTATCGGGTTGTCCCAACATGACGCCCAACTGGTAATAATTAAACATGGTTTGGATGGATGGGGCCTTGAAGGCCAAACAATATTAATTAATGAAAATGTTCGCTAAGGCGATTATACATAGTGCTGTATTTATTTATACGTTCGTTTATACAACTGATGTTTGTGAATTGTAATGACTGTTTGGATTGGATGGATGGTTATGTATTTATGCATGTTTGTTACAGTATTAACTATATCTGTAAAATGGTAAAGCATGAAACCAATCTAATATCAAGATGGTAAAAAAATGACAAGTGACCAATAGGGTCCAGGCCGGCATACTCAGCGTTTATCGCTGGGCCTTTATGGCATTGTGCAGGTTGCTGATCGTCGTTGAAGCCGAAGTGCGGGAACCGGATAGTTAGGGTTCTCTTTGATTACCGCACATGGAATTTATTTGTATAACAATGTTAGATTGTGGATTGTATTATGAAACGGTTATATATATTCGGGGTTGGGTAGACGCTCACTTGTCGATGGTTATGGACTTAAGATGATGTATGGGAGATATCTCGTTGTCACAGCGGTTTTGTAGTGTTGTTTATTTTGGTTGTTGGATTTAGTTTCGGCTTCGTTACTCGCATGGGCGAGTAATGGCAGGTGACACCCGTGTGAGAGTTAATGTTGTTGATTCTTCCGTTGTAAGATGTTTTTTTATTGCTACGTGAGGGATTATTACGTGTTTAACGAGAGGGGTGTTACAAAAGTGGTATTAGAGCAGAGTACCGCTCTAATAAGAGAGGTACTAGGTTAAAACAATGAGCTTAGGACTTGGGAAACACGGGAAACGTTTATGAGGTACGAGACGACTCGTCTTAAAACGAATTATGTCTAGTAACGCAAATTCCGTGATATGTTTGCCTTATAGGCAATTGAATATCCACTGGTGTGTGTGCGGTAAATTACAGAGTAATCAATACGACATTCTATACTATAGATGTCTGGGGGAACTAGGGGTCGGGGTGCCAGTAGAGGTAATGGCGGTGACCTCGCGAATCCAGGAGTTGCAGAGACGATTGCCGCCGTTCTTGCACAGCTTGGTACTCAAATTGGAGGAGCACCAGCCCACCCACCACAGCCCAGGGAGACGAACTAGTTGAAGTCAGTTCCGAGACCCGACCACCTACTTATGCAGGGGAGCCAGACCCCGTAGCCTTGGAGCGTTTTATAGTTGAACATGAGAAGGCCTACAAAGCTTTAGAAGTACCTATAGACAAGAGAGTCGCCATTGCTGCTTTCCACCTGAAGGATGCAGCCAGCACCAGGTGGAGGTAAGTCAAGGACCATCACCTGGCCACGCCTGACTTTTCATGGGCTGCCTTCGTTGAGTTGCTGAGGGGGAAGTACTACCCGGCAAATCTCAAGTAGAAGAAGTGCCGAGAGTTCGAGACACTCTCCCAGGGAGGTCTGACCGTGGATGAGTACTACACTCGGTTCATCGGTCTGCTGGACTTCATCCCCGGTGTCGATTACTCAGAGACCGTGAAGGTCGATAACTTCTATGGGGATTGTTGTTTCGCATCCAGATGGCGATGTGTGCTACCCTCTATACTACCATTCAAGTATAAACACGAATGCCATAAATTCTTTACTTACTACATTACCGATTAACTTTGTGAGAACTTACCAATCTGATTCCAGGAGTGTTATGACGCTGCCTCGAGGACGGAGCTACTGCTCCAGACTCGGGAAGAGACTCTCAGGACAAAGAAGAGAAGAGAAAGAACCTGAGGGAGAGTCTGAGGGTGGAGGAGCATCTCCAGGCGATGGCAAGAAGCAGGGAAAGGAAAGTAAGTACTTATCCCATTCTAAATTGCTTACCATATTAAACACCTTTAATGAATGCTGACCCGAAACCTTAAACAGGAAATTCTTTCAGAAGAAAGGGCAGCAGGGTGACCAGGGAGCGAAAGGGAAAGAGCCCGTCCCTCGGTTGACCGGCCCGGCTATTGATGCTCAGCCTCTGAGATCTGCGCCTCCTAAGGGTAAGAATACCTTCCTCTTAAATTCAATTATAACCTTAACCTTTATACCATCAATTTTAACTTAAACTAAATACCACTATCAGGCACCGGACAGCCCCAGCGCCATTTCTACTGTAAGCATTGCGGGAAGGACCATCCTGGGGTCGACTGCAGTGGCCGTAAAGTTGAGTGCCGGTACTGCAAAGAAAGAGGGCCACCGGGAGTTCGAGTGCTGGATGAACCCAGAAGGCCGTAACTATAGACCATCAAAGAATACTTAGAAGACCTCAGCTGGAGGATCTGGAGTACCATGAGGCGGTCAGGAGGGCCAGACAACTACTGATGTTGGAGCCCAGAAAAGGAAGGGAGTCAATAGGGCATGAGCACCCTGAACTCCGAGATACCTCTAGTGGAACGCTTTGCTTGTTTTGTTATGTACATAGCCTTGGATATTAGAAAGAAATATGTTGTAAGTATGTGGGAGTGTGTAGTGACCGCTCGCCTTTTGTGTAAGACTTTTGGGATTAGTATGAGTACCAGATACAAGTAACCTTGAAACTTTGACCAATCGTGTATATATGAATGGAAATTTGATGCCTACTCTATTATGTAAACCATACTCAATGACGAGAGAGTCAACGTGACCATTTATTACTGAACCGATATCTCAACCTGCATGGCGCACTTGCTATTGCAAGCGCTATGACAATCGACCCACTGAAATTTCCATCTGCTTTGCGCACTTGCCACAGCAAGTGCTGCAGCTACCACTTAATTTTAACCTCTTATTAAATACCAAAATTTTCATACTAGTTTTTCATACAAACCTTTAAGATTAGAAACCTATGAAACCTCGGGAAGACCTGTTAGTCCAACCACTGCAACTGAAGAAATTATAAAGCCACTGTAATTGTAAAAACCACACCAGTTAATTGTTCTAGAATTCTCAGACATGGCTTATTAGCCGAATACCAGAAGTGTATACTAGTATTTAATGCTAATCACTAAGAGTGATGAATGTTTAGTCCTTATGGGCAAAGCATAACCTTTGTGTGAAATAGAATACCTTTGTAGATGCACCACCGTCAATGAGGATGGTTGGGAAAAGAAGAGCCGAGTTGCTCAAACTATTATACAATATACAATGCATCCAACTAAACGGATGAAAGAAACAAATATGAACTACAGGTGAGATGTGATAATAAGTAAACAGGGAGAAAATGAATATGTGTTGTACTCAATGAGATCGAGATAGGAAACCCAACGTTGCTAAAACCAGTACGAATTTTACTTAAAGCGATTGCAGGCATAAAGGCGAATCAATATTTAATGTTTAACTGATTGACAACCAAGTGCTACCTTTAGAAAGGAGTTCCAGAAGAAATATATTACTAAGGACATGAGTCCAGGGAGCAAAAATATTGACTCCAACCACTTTTACCACCTATGCCACTAGGGCAATAGCACTTACGACAAGATAACCGACAATGCGAACCAATTAACATCGAACTACAATAAGGACATCCATCAAAAGGGAGATTGACAATAGAATACATTACAGTAGCCGTGTGACGGACACTACCAATTTGCTAAACGAGACATGGGACGATCGCACTCTTATAGGAGCTTGTGGGCTAGACAGACTTATTTATAAGTTAGTAGGGTAAGTAGTAATGTTTCAGTACGGTACCCCATGTATGTAGACAAGTAGTGTAAGAAACACGAGAAGTAGTCAACTTCATGCCAAGGACAGTGATGCAGATTACCTCGAAGATGGACGAGAAGAGCCGCAGTTAAACCAACGGGCTAGAGAAACCAAGAACCTTCAACAGAGAGTAGCAGAAAGTACAAAGTGAAGACAAAGGAAACCTTATGAAGACATGAACGCTGATGACAGAAACAGGAAAAACCCATTACATGGGCGGATGATATGTAGAACCCTCATAAGGATCAAGCAAACTCTTACAATCCAGAGGAATCTACCAAATGATGTGAACATAAACACGTGACTACGTAAAGATGGGAGATAGAGCTAGTATACTAGCAGATGCTTTTGACAAGATCATAAACGTTATGAGAACTAACAACCGTCGAATCGACTGAGTTATGGTGCGCGCAGAAGCGACCAACAGGAACAACCTTCAATAACAAATACGTGGGCGAACTAAGACGAGTAAAACTCGCAGGGAATAATGTGAAATGGAAGATGAAGTTACAGGACTCTAATACAAGCGCAACATAAGGATTCCCCTGGTAGGAAGCTGGAAGAACCATACGAACATTGATGCTAACCCGACACACGGGAAGACGTAATGGATATCAGCACGAAGTAAGTATCAAAGAACTACAATAATGTCTTACTCTGGAACAACCACCAGGAGACACGGATGACAATCATTATCTCCGTGGACGTGAAGGCTAGTATGTCTCAGTATTACGAAGACAAGTGCAAAATGCACTAAGTACTAACAATAACCAATATCATCTTACACCTCAAGCTGAAAATCAGTGAGAGAAGGTACGCACATGTACGCCAGTAATCCAAACGATAGGATATAAGGCAACAAAAAGAGGCAAATTGAGCCTATGTTCATGTGTCTGCACCTCAGGACGGAGCGAGTGGGCCCATTAGAACGAATGCGGGAGAGAGCACAAATAGTTCAGTGCCTCACCCCTTTATGTATTGTGGAGCCTGGAAGGGCTAGAGTCATACCCGTCTCTCTGATATGAGGACAATCCACTCCAAAGGTGAAAGACGCCATACGAGAGTTGGGAGAACTCTATGAGAGCCAAGTATCCAGTGCTCCTTGTTGAGCAGCTGTTGTATACTTGTGGGGTACGAGGCCATAACCCTTTTTAAGGGGGGGGGGGGGTAGGGGGGGGGGTAGGGGGGTAGAGCCTCTGGCTGTGCACATGTGTGCACTGAGTTTGTTGTTTTGTATGCGGGGCATATAGTAGTTTGGTAGTATGCGGGGATACGATGTTTGTTTGTTTTTTTGTTCGTTTGCGGGGCATACATTAAATTGGTGGTATGGGGGATACGAGGTTTGTTGTGTGTTGTTTGGTATGTGGGGCATACGTTGTTGGTTTGTTTGTGTGTAATGTGCACCTATATGTATGTATCCTACGAGATACTGGTTTGAATGATGTATGTACACCTCATGTGTGTAGTACCTTTTTATGATATTTATGATGCACATAGTTATACTACCTTGTGGATGTAATACATGTGTTATCACTTAGATACAAAAAAATGAATCATTAGATATGGAATGTGGAAAGATGGTATGGTGTGGACACCTCGGGGAGGTCGTCAGGGCTTGTAGAACTGATAGGAAATAATGATGCTGATGGATCGCCTCCATCCATATGTTTACACTAACACCACAAATGATGGCTATGTGCTGTATTAGCATAATACGATATGTGTAAATGATATATCACATAGATATACATTATGGGTTATATGGGTAGTTATTAATACACATATTTGAATGAAGTGACTTCGGGATGAAGTCTTTTTAAGGGGGGTATATTGAAATATCCCTAACTAAAAAAACATTGATTAAACATCTAATAAATTAAATTAAGGCCTAAAAATGCCTTTAAAATAATTAAACACAACAATGTTTAACAGAAAGCAAGAATTGCACCCTTTGAGCTTTTAGGGTGATTATATGCCAAACAAACTCCGTTGGACCTAAAATTTTGACCTGAGCCTTATAACTCTTAAATGAGCACATTAAAACTATTTTCAGGCGAAACCAAGCTCGGTAACTCACTATAACACAAAATGTGCACTAAGCTTTCTTAAAGCTCATTTTTGTGAGATTGTCTCCAAAATGAGTTTTGTTTGATTTTAGGGTCTTGAATACCCTTAAATATACTAATATGACATAATGTACCACATTAAAATGCCTAATTCTAAGTTTTTCAAAAAAATCAGAAATATGTGCATTGGTTTGTGAATAGTAACCAAATAGTGCAAAATAACACTTAAACCTCTTAATGTAGTCTATGGTCAATATGTTCCCTTAACCTTGGTTATTATATTCCGCCAATATAAGGCTCTTTTCCCAGCTTGTAGCCGTCCCCATTAGCAACCAATTATGACTCATTATCTTTACTTTAATAAAGTGGAATAAGTACATTTTTATCATTTTATCATTCAATTTATCATTCTACTACCCAGATGGCCTGATTATTGCCGCCCGCTTAGGGGCTTGCTTCCACCGTAGTAAACCTCTCAAAAATTTCTAAGGAAGTCTACTTGACTTGTTGACCAACCTAATGACCTACCACCCATTATAACCGGTTTTTATTTCACCTTTCTCATTCACCTTTCTTCTTCTTCAACCGTAGCCTCCAAAACCTCTCTTTGCTGCTCCAAAACCTTGAGCATCACCCATCTTCCATGGATGCCATATCAAGATCTAGGTAAGCTTCTATGGTAAAATATGCTCATTCTTCTCCTCTCTTCTTCCTCTCTTCCATGAGCTTACTCGTCTTCATCTTCACCCAACAAAATAAGCTAAGATGGTGCTTGAAGTGGTGGAGGTTCTCGGCTGAAAACAGAAAAGAAAGGGAAGTTAGTCCTTATAACTTCTTAAGGTAAAAATCAAGTCTTATGCCACCTAGTACTCCTTCTCTATTTCCGGTTGTATACCCAGTTTTTCCCTAGCTCATTCTTGGTTCTTTTCATGTAAAAATTAGAGGAGAAATACCCAGGTTTATGTGGTAACAATGTCCATGCAAACCACCTCGGTTTAACCATTTTTGGTAAGGATTTTGCCTCTCTTATACCCCTGTTCTACCGGTTGTATATGTTGGTTATAAGTAGCAGTTTAACACTTGTTTTGCTCACTAAAAACAGGCGTAAAAAGCCCTTGAAACCAGCTTCAAAACAAGGTAAAAACCACGCATTTTCCTAGCTTATATCAGCCCTTGATGACCTTGCTTTACATGGCTAATATATGTCCTTGTTCTTGCATAAAATGCTGCTGGAAAATCTCTTGGGACCAACCTGCACAACCGTAGGGAAGCAAGTCCAAAAATAAATTTATCAAAGTGAGTATTTTGCTCCTAATGAGGTATATATACTAAGCTAAGGGATTTTGCTACAAAAACTAAATAAAACTGGTGTTAAAAATTAGGCCGAGAGTGATAGGTGCTGTTTGGAGTGTTTGGTGGCTTGGAAAATCAAATGCTAGGTGAGAAACCTTAGCTTATATTATAATATAGTTTTTATGACATTTTGTTACATATATATACTAGCCGTGGGATTTATGGAATTATAAGACTTAATTATGTATTAAAATATTTAATAACATTTTTGGTTGGTTAACTTGGTGTATTAATGACCTATAATGTCAAGGAAATTAAATATGGGCTAAAACATAATTTATAAAAAATATGGGGGCAAGGGTAATGAAAGCCATAAATGAAATATGTCATTTGTGACATTTATTTGTAATTTTGTTCTATGCTAATTATTGTAATAAGGCCACACATTTTTAGGCCATTTAATTTATGTTTATTAAGTTTAAAATGAATTTAATATGGTAATTAACATTACCGAATTAATTATGGGGTTTTCTGTAATTTAAATAATTTTTGGGAACTATAGGCATTAGCCAAAATTAGACATTAAAAACCTAATTTTATGAATTATTTAAGATTTAATTAATTTTTGAGACAAAATGTAATTTTTGAAAAATTATAGGTCAAACCGTAAATATATAAACTTCTGGTCAAACTGAAAGTCAATAGGTCAATATAGACCATATTAGGAGGTTTGACCAAATTTAATGTCATAAATAATTAATTTACGAACTTATAGTAACATTATAGATTAAATGTTGAATTTATAAAACTTTTGGGCTATAGAATGTAATTACTGAAAAGTTGTGGTATAGATTGGTTAATATGATGATTTATATCCTAAGTATAAAGTTTGGGAATTTTTGGAGTTATATAAATGGTTTTAAAAAAAGTGTATAATATATAGTTTTGTGACATATGGAAGTATATAATATAAAATGGGGTCTATATGTAAATAAGGGAAAGTTTTAGGCGGAAAAAGGATTTCTAAAACAGAAGGGGTTGTGTGGAAGTAAAATAACAAGAAACTATAGGTTATATCTGAAATACCCCAAACCTAAGTATTCTAAGTAAACGTCAATTTATGATGTAGTAAGGCCAAATATGCCTTAGAAAGATTGGTAGACAATTTAAACCAAGGAAAACACAAGAAAATGCCTTAAGGGCAATTTGGGCAAAAACGTGCTCTAAGCTTGGAGTGACTTTGATTAGCACCCAAATATCATTATAAGACTTTATTAACATGCTAATGGACATGTTAAATTAATTACCAAAGAAAACAAAACTCAAAAACAAGTTGAAACATAAAATGTGCTTTAAGACTCCTTAAAGCACTTTTTGAGAAACAGTCTTAGAAATGGGTTTTGAGTGGCTAAATGCCCATGATTACACCCTAATCAACATGTGTGCTAATTAGTATCACATTAGGAAGTCTAAATCAATGGAAACCAAAAATTTCACAAATATGTGCACTAGTTTGTGAATAGTGCCAAATAGTGACTAGTTTAAGTTTTAGTCAACATAGGTCAATTGGTTGGTCATCCAAGACCATAAATATCTTGGTTATTAAGGGGGTGGCCGGTTTTGATGTGGGGAGTCACCACATGACTAAGCAAATAAAGGAAAGAAGAGTAAAAGAGATAATAGTACTATTTGCTTTTAAAAGTAAAATACCTTACCTTTAGCTTACCTTCTCTCCTCCTCTTCATTCACTCTCTTCTTCCACGGTTCTCTTCTTCTTTTCCTCTGTTCCATACCGTCCCAAGCAGCATCCATGGTTGCCTCATCTTCAAATGTCCATAACTTGCTCATGTTAGCCTTAAATCAAAAACTAAACACATATTATTCTTAGTTAGCTCAAGCTCTAGCTTTCTATCTTTACAAAATTGGAAAAGATTCATTTTGGAGCCATGGGAAATCTCCACTGAAGGAGGAAAAACTAGCTTAAGGTGTTCATTATCTTCTCCATTCACTCAAGGTAAGGAAAATGTAAGAAAAACCATGTTTCCACCACTTCTTCTACATGGCCGAAAATTACCACTCATGGGGCCTTGTTTTCATGCCTTGTTCTAGCTTGTTTTATTCACCAAGGACTAGTGGAGGTCCTCTTTCATTCAATGCCCAAGTCTACTTTGAGACTTCAAAGGTAATCATCCACTTTTATGTCTTAAAACACATTTTTAACCTAGGTTTTCATTCCTCAAGGTTAGTGTGTTATATTAGAACTCATGAGAGCCAATGTATATTGATTAGAACATTGGCAAGGGAAATTTAAATGGTGGCCGAGATTTCCAAGGGAAGAAGCCTAAGGAGAAAGTTGAGAGAAACTTGAGAAAAACAAGGTAAATTGCTTACCTAATGGTGGTTTAATTTTAAGGGATGGTATTTAGATAAGTACCAATGTAGCTTTAAGCTACATTAGGTAATGGGTTATATAACCTAGGAAAAGAAATTTAAACAAGCTTGTGAACTTGTGACTAAGGAGCCAATGGGAATGAGTTAGTAATATAAGTTTAAGATGGATTTTAAGAGCATTATAACTACTATGAGATTGATGGGTGTATTTCCAGGTTGAAAGCTTTTATATGTGGGAAATTCAGTGTTTAAGTTATTTAAGGGCCTAAGAGCCATGTCATTTAAGAGCCTTAGTGCTATGCAATTTAAGATTATTAGAATATATTGAGTTTGTTGTGAATGAGTTGGTTTGAGTGATAAAATATGATGAGAAAGAACTTGATGTGTGTGAGATGGTTGAATGAGGAAAACAATGCATTTGGGCATGAAATAATACTAGGGACGCTATGGCGAAATTTGAGTAGAAAACAAAGTGTTTAAGAGGTAGTGGTGAGTTAATATGCCCTAGGGTAACTAGGGATCATTAAGAGGAATTTGAGTGGAAATGAGTTAACTAAGTAGTTCTTGAGGTTTAGTATGGCCTAGAGATGTCTAGGAGGAATTAGAGGATTGGTGGGTGTATTAAACACACCAAAGTCATGGTAAGAGGAATGGTGAGACTTGTGCATAAATTTGAAGGAAAAGATGTATAATGCTTTAAGGAGATTTAGTTATGAACTAGGGAATATAACAATGAGAGTTTTGGGAAGTCTGTGTAATTAGTGAAGATGCTAGCGGTGGAACAATAAGGTTTTAGTTTAGATGGTAATGAGTGGACTTAGGTGAGGTGAGTGAAGATTGAAAGAGAATGTTGTAGATCGACTAGGAATGTATAAGAGTGTAAGATCATGAGAATGGTGAGTAATTGAGTAAAGAAATGTAGATGTCTAAGGAAGGTGTAGGAAGGTCAAGGTAAAGAAGAACAAGGTTAAGGTGCTAACAGGATGGCAAGAAAGGTATAGGTAAGTTCATGAGTTTAGGAATGATGAGTAACAAATGGAAAAGAGAGGAATTTGTGCATGGATATGTAAGATGACTTGAGGAAGTTTTGGTAAATGAACTGAAGATGGAAAATAATGTTTATGAAGTGCTCAAACTGTTAAGGAGGGAACACTTGGGTTGATTGAAGTTTTGGAAAGGTTACAAGTTGGAAATGTAAGGAATTATATGATAAGTGTTAGAAGTGTTTGTAAGAATTTAGTAAATGTTTAAGAAGATCTTTGAAGTTGTTTTGGAGAGTTTAGTGGATGTTCTAAGGTGAGTTTAAGTGCCTAAATGGTATTAGGACACATGGGGGAACTTGTGGAGAAGCTTGGAGTCAAATGGGAATTTAGAAACAAGGTTCTAGAGCTGACCGACCTTAGGGACCGGACCTGCAAGGTCGGTCGAGCTCAGTTTACACTACCGGAAAGAGTTTCTGGAATCGACCGAACTTGGGGACCAGACTTACAAGTTTGGTCGGGCTTGTATTTTGTGTACAAATTGAGTCTCTGGAATCAACCGAACTTGGGACCGACCTTGGCAAGGTCGGTCGGGCTTAAATTTTCCACAGGAAAAACTCTCGGGAATGGACCGACCTTGGGGACCGGACTTGCAAGGTCGGTCGGGGTAACATTTCAAATGGTAATAAGTTCTGGAATGGACAGACCTTGGGTAAGGTCGGTCGACCCTTAAGTTGTAAAAAAAAAATAGAGAGAACCCTAAGGAAGTTTAGTGGTTTTAATGGTACCCCATTAAGAGGGAATAGAGGAAAAGACTAAGAGGGTTAATAAAATGATGACTTAAAGAGAATAAATTTAAGGATAAGGTAAAGAAGAAGAGAAAGTTTAAGTTAATGAATCAAGAGGAATGAAGAGAGAACAAGGTAAGTTCAAGTAATACGATTACGTGACTTAAAGATGTTGTGTGGTTGGGGTATCATTATGTTTGATGTTAGTTGTAAAACAGTGTGACTTAGTTGGTGGGGTCATTATGGGTTAAGTAAGTTCCAATTAAGTTAAGTGATTAATAAACCTAACACTGAATCATGTTTTAGGAATTGAGAGTTTGCACTCCGGAGGAGGTAAGCACCGAAAGACCAATGGTGAACGATACAGTTCTTCTTGTGACCTGCTTGCTAACGAGGTGTCCCTCGGCTTGTGTGCTATTTGTTTTTGTGTGCTCACTAAACAAGATAAAGCATGCACCGGAATATCATGTTGACTGTATTGTTGTGTGATGTTTGAAAAGTAACACAACTTACGTGTGAACTTACTAACTAGTGTTTAGTAAGTATTGTGCGAGAATAAGGAACACTCCCTAATATTAGTTTGCTAATAACCGAAAGAGGTTAAACAAACAAACGTCGCATTGAGACTACTACTAACTCTAACTTTAGGGGGAGTGAGGAATCCGGAATGGTACCGGCACATGTGTATTGGGGGAGACCGGTATCCTTATCAGATACCGACTTCCAAATATGACTTGTCTTCAGACTCGTCGCCTAGAGTCGACATATAGACTCGACCTCCTCGGACTACTTGTTTAGGAGGGAGGCATACTAAGATGGCGTGGGGGATCTAGCCTACATCCCCAACAATTTAAGAATTTGTTTATATGCCGGAAGTGACCTGCTGCTGGCTAGGGTTAACCAAGCCCTACGAAAATAACAACGAACTAAGGCCTAACCAGTTCTAATGAGAGAACGGTTAGCATATATAAGATAAGGTTGAGATAAGTTGCAACCATTCTTATTTAAAGGATGGTTGTATTATAGACTGAGATGAGCTACATCCATTCCCTTTTAAAGATGGTTGTTCTAAGACTAAGATAAGTCTAAGATTGAGGTAAGATAAGGATGGACTAAGATTAAGAGGACATAACTTAAGGAGTGAAATAATTAACTCTCCTAATTAAGGAACGCATTTAAGTCCTTCATTGTTGGGTATGTTTGAACTTTGATTGTTCATATTTGGATTGTTGTTTACTGCACTTTCTATTATGTTTGCATCTAATCAACCTCCATGCTATCGAAAATTAGTCGTCGTAGCCACGTTAGCTTGGGGGCCATGAGAGGATCGTACCAGCATTCGTGCTGACCCCCTTTGGGGCTGTTTTTACTACACAGGTGAACGTCAGGAGGCGGCTGTCGTGAGAGTAAGAAGGGGTACAAGCGTTACGGGTTAAGTGTGGCCTACGAGTTGTGCATGTACACTCGTATGGCAATTCGAGTTAGTAAGATGTATAGGATGTGAGGGGATTGTAAGAAGGATATGTATTGGGTTAAGATTTGTATGTACTAATGTTCGGTATATTCTGTCAATCAGACCGTGGCAAGGTCCTGGAGTGTATTGAATTCCGCTGTGACTTTTATATATATGTTGTTAAGTTGTGAAACCACATTTGGATTGAGATGGGGTGTTACAAAAGTGGTATTAGAGCGTAGTTACGCTCTGAAGACAAGAAATACCGAACTTAGGTGAATACTGAGGTTGAGTTTGAGTTATGGGTTAGGGTTGAGTGATAGAGTGAGAGGTGCGTTAGTTAGGACTTCCCGGTATTTACCGGATATCCATAGTACCTAGACCCGCCCTCCACATCCCTAACCCTGAATATGTGGAACAAACGCCAGAGAGAAGAAAGCCTTCTCTTACTCGGGAAAACCCGATCTGGCAGTTAGTTAACAGTAGGCAATACGAGAAACATCTTGTTGCACAACAGTTACGGAGAACTTGGAGGTTTTTAATGGAGCGCAACAGAGAAACAGGCGCTACCTATGGAATTATATCAATAAGGGAACGGTAATTACCGGCAACATGGGTCGACATGCTACGCAGTCAAAATAACCCGCCATACCAATGGTTAGAAAAGCGCTACTAGTGCAAAGGATAAAGAAAAGATAAGAGATATGAGTACCGGACAGTGGTCCGAATGAGCATAGCAGTGGGATAATATAAAGCTTAAGGGATAAGATTACTGGAAAGTTCAGTTAGAAACGGGAACTCCAAACCCCATACAATGAGAAAGGTTACAAACCCTGGCCGACATAGCACAGGCGACAATAAAGACACATACAACAGTATAACCGAATAGGACTACGACGTAGTGCCTAAAGGAGAATCATTACTTAGTAACCACAACAAAATGTGTGGAGACGGGAGCAAGGACTAAGACAGGAGTAAATAACAAAAAGGTTCCCTCAGAAAGAGAGCTCCCTGATGAGTGACGGTACTGTCAAACAACAAGGAAACTGTCGGATGGCTAGTTATCCAAAACGGAAGAACATCGAAGGATTCCCGAGGACTATCAAACATAAAAGATCAGGTGGAAGTACCACTACCGACGCACACAGTACCGGTAACCCATCTTGCATGGCGCACTTGCCATAGCAAGTGCTACCACGGTTAAATAGTACAGAAAGCCATCATGGCAAGGTAATAGAACGCTACAGTTGTAGTACACACTAATACCGATTGTAAATCTATAAGAGCTGGAGAATGAGACCTTGGAAGGGCCTGACGGCCTGACCATGATGAGATGAGCAGATACACCAGTCAGCAGGGAGTTGAACTTGGACAGAATACTAAACGATATAAAAATTAGCAACGGTACAACCCTACTACAACAACAACCGACAGTGCGGTAAGAACATCAAACCTAACCCCGAGAGGAAAACATAAGAGATCGCTCAGTAATGCGAGCAAAACACTACGTAAGTGATAACGTACTAGGAATGCATTACGGAATACAATGGAGACCGTCGACATAAAACTTTCAACAAGAATGGGATAAGACTCCCAGATTGATCACTAAGAATACCAGTAAAAGGAATAAATGTCAGCTATAGCCTACTAAGGATTAAAGACGTACAACTCTGGAAAAGAAAAGCTCAGAGGACTACCCCCACAGAGCGGGCATGGTCAAGCCTGACAAACTGATGAATGACAGTTAATACTGTTCATCTAACTCGTTAACACCCAAGTATGATTGATCATCAACGAGTGGCGTAGTCAACGGAAGTTGAACGAAGCGTTGAGATGGAGGTATAAGATGACAAGATGATATCCAACTTGGACACCGTAAGGCAAACGCCTAATACGAACCTAACCTTGACTGCTAAAAGACATAAGTCTAGTAAAATGACAGTATTTTCAAGGACACTAGTAACCTCTGATCACCTGAATTAACTTCCATAGTAGGAACCAGGATGCAGCAACTTACCATGAAACCCGATACTATATTCAATATGTAACCTAACGGTGGATAATGTTCAAAGAAACAAAAACCTAAAAGGATGACCTACAGATAAATAAGAGTACAAGTAATGAACTGAGGCATTAAGCACTAAGAGCCTACGAGCCAAGGATGTTAACCACATCAGAGCCCGAGGTGTAGTAAGTTGTAAAAGAGCTTATTCAAGCCATGAAGGAACTACAATGTGTAGATGTGAACGGTTACCAAACCTATAACTTAGATTGTGGAAAATGTTGCCAGGAAAAGGCACCAATGAGAATAATGAGATAGTACATTGTCAGGGGCGGAGAATGAACCATGCCTTTTAGGGTGGGGATACCTCTCCTTGTTGTGAGGCCAAGAGTGGGAATAAACCCCTCAAAAGGGCTGTCACTTATTAGAGAAATAATACGTTTGTTAGAGAATGGAAACTGTAAACCTTGAAATTACCTTAGAACATACCAGATACACTTGAGTAATAAGGAAGGCTGCAGAGACAGACCTCATATCCAACACCCAGGATTTGAGGATCAGTAATCGTCAGAGATAAACATAGTGAGAGCGCAAAATGGCACGTCAAGTGACCAATGCTCAGAAGAGCTTGTGAGCAAATGGATGACTTCTTCAGTAACCGGTTAGATTACATGGTAATAACATCATAAAGGATGAAAGAATGTGAGAAAAAAAAAGTTTTAGCCTACTTATGAACCTGAGATTGAAGCAGAACACCTTCGTTTAAGAGTAACTTTTAAGCATTTTACAGGTATGACAACCGCCAAACACCGAAATTAGAGAACTCCCAGTGTGTTTACACAAAGAAGGGATTGAATATAAGATAATGTTAGAGTAAATGAGTAAGTAGTTGCGCCATCAACGGGCAACATGGTAAAGGCCAACTGCCACGGTAGTAGTGGTTGTGAGTACAATATTTATATAAGGGGATTAAGTCATGGTGCGCGGTAAAGTGACCGTTATGTATAAGCCGTCAAATATTGACACTGAGGCAATTAAATTTATAAGCTAGACCGATATAAGTAAGGAATAAGATGGTAGACGAACTATGCATTGATGCCAGTAGTCTGGACCTGGTTAGGTAAGATTTCACAGGAAGAACACTACCCATTCCTTAAGGAACTGGAAGTGCATTCCTAGTAGAACAAATATGAGAAAGAAGATAAGAGGCTCTATGGAAAAAGACCTAAGTTACTAAGAGACCGAATCAGTACGAGATACAGAAAGAACTAGAGCATACCATACTTAAGAACACAGTAAATAATTTCCCTTGATTAAGTTCAAGAAGAACAATAAATGTTATCATGGAACGATGAAGAGGAGATCGACAACAGATACTTCATAATTAGCAATAGCTAAACGTGAGAGGGACACTATGATTTACTAAACGAGACGTGGACGACTGCACCCCACAGGGCTTGCAGGCCTAACACGCTCATTTATGAGTTAGTTGGGTATGTAGTAATGTACCAGTAAGGTACCTCATGCATGTAGACGAGTGGTGTAAGGAACACGGGAAGTAGTCGACTCCGTACCACGGACAACGACGCAAGATCAGACAAGAGCAGCTACTACGCAAACAGTCGAAGAGAAGAATTCAGTTGAACCACAACACAAAGGATCAGAGAACAAATAATTAAGGACTATGAAGTGCGAAGAGCACGGATTGTTAAGCACAGACATTGGACATGTCTAAAGTGTTAAGGATAAGACTGTAAAGCGCATTAAGCACTAAACAGTAGTTTCAGATTAAGGGTTATCCTCAGACCAAAGGTCAGTTGGAGAGAACAATTTAGACATTCGAGAAAACACTAAGAGTATGAACATAAGATCTTCAAGGAGAATGGATAGACGAGTTACAACTCATTAAGGCCGTGTATATAAAGATAACACGTGTCCACTGAGAGACCAATATTCCTAAACTGTAAGAGGCAGAAGGATATACAATACTAAGAATGATTAGAAAGGTAGTTAAGCCTAAGATTATCAGAGTCGTGCAGCTGAAGCTAGCTGACCACTACCTTTGAGGTTAGACCAAACTAAGTTAAGAATATGATATCAGTACCATTAAGAATCCTCGATGCAGAGACTAAGTCATTAGCATAGTTATGACCCTCTGATCGAATCGTAAGTGAGGTAGATGACATGGAAGCTAGAATGCCTGGTGAGAATTAGACATCTTGAACTTATGTTCAGGATGATATAATTGATTACGTGGGCATAACCCATTTTAAGGGGGGTAGAGCGAAAACCACTGAGTGTATGCTTGTGTACTGAGTACATAAACTACGGTGTGCATAACACAAAAGAATTTGAGAATATGTTTTTGCATAAACATTTTGAGATAAATTATGGTTATTGCGCACAGAAGATGTGAATACCATACATATTAAGTACCTATCTTGTTAACTCGGGTGTGAGTACAAGTTTAGAGAATTAAGGAAGAGGATTAAGGAGACTTAAGGAATATATAAGGTATGAGTCGATATGAGAGATAAGAATAAGATAACACTATGGGATACTGTTCGATATGAATATGAGGAAGAAGATAGTAATGCTATGAGATTAAGATGGTGAGAATTGGTATGAGACGGTAATAGAACTTAGTAGGAATTTAAGTCTTGAGGTAATTACTAAGAGATGAATCGGGAATGTTTGATGGACTGAGTCCACACTTTGGAGATGTATTGATTATGATTAGAAGAACTTAAAATAGAAAATTTGGACATGAGTGAATTATTCGGATGTTTGAAAATGACGTGCGAGGTGGAACTTGATTTTCTAGGGATCAAGTGAAACCGAACACAAATTGGGGTGGAAGGATAGTTCTACACTGATGCTGATCACATCAGGGTTGGATGATTCCTGAAACTCCCTACCAGTGGTCACAATTAAATCACGCTAAGGATGTAGGCGTTAGTATAAAACGAATTGGAGTCGATTGTATTTTTAATTAGAGGAATTATTCCTCACATGACCTCGTAAAAAGGATTACTTTTTACTGAGTCTCGCCCATGAAGTCGAGGACGCACGAGCCTTTGTCTTCGGACCGGTGACATGGGGAGAGCTGAGTGTTTTGTATTCTGGCCCATGGTGACGAGGACGAACGAGCCATTGTCTACGGACCGGTGACATGGGAGAATACGTTGGAAAATTATGTGATTGTTTAATCATCAAAAGAAACAAAGAAAATTTTGAGTGCTATACATGCTTAAGCATTTTGTGTGATATTTGAGTATAAGCATATGGCGGATCTAATGATTCATGAGTGTAAGTATACATAAGTATGATCTATATGATCTATGGATGAGTAAGACATGTATTCTAATAAGATAAGATGCATGGGTAACTTTGGGGACAAAGTTCTTTTAAGGGGGGTCGATTGAAATACCCCAAACCTAAGTATTTAAGTAAACACTCAATTGATGATGTATTAAGGCTAAAATATGCCTTAGAAAGATTGGTAACAATTTAAAATACCAAGGAAAACAAAGAAAATGCCTTAAGGGCAATTTGGGCAAAAACATGCTCTAAGCTTTGAGTGACTTTGATTAGCACCCAAATATCATATAAGACTTTATTAACATGCTAATGGACATGTTAAATCAATTACCAAAGAAAACAAGGCTCAAAAACACGCTGAAACATAAAATGTGCTTTAAGACTCCTTAAAGCACCTTTTTGAGAAATTGTCTTAGAAATGGGTTTTGAGTGGCTAAATGCCCATGATTACACCCTAATCAACATGTGTGCTAATTTGTATCACATTAGGAAGTCTAAATCAATGGGAAACCAAAAATTTCACAAATATGTGCACTAGTTTGTGAATAGTGCCAAATAGTGAGTAGTTTAAGTTTTAGTCAACATTGGTCAATTGGTTGGTCAACCAAGACCATAAATATCTTGGTTATTAAGGGGGTGGCCGGTTTTGATGTGGGGAGTCACCACATGACTAAGCAAATAAAGGAAAAGAAGAGTAAAAGAGAGAATAGTACTATTTGCTTTTAAAAGTAAAATACCTTACCTTTAGCTTACCTTCTCTCCTCCTCTTCATTCACTCTTCTTCTTCCACGGTTCTCTTCTTCTTTCCTCTGTTCTAAACCGTCCCAAGCAGCCTCCATGGTTGCCTCCCTTCAAATGTCCATCCATAACTTGCTCATGTTAGCTCCAAATCAAAAACTAAACACATATTATTCTTAGTTAGTTCAAGCTCTAGCATTCTATCTTTACAAAATTGGAAAAGCTTCATTTTGGAGCCATGGGAAATCTCCACTAAAGGAGGAAAAACTAGCTTAAGGTGTTCATTATCTTCTCCATTCACTCAAGGTAAGGAAAATGTAAGAAAAACCATGTTTCCACCACTTCTTCTACATGGCCGAAAATTACCACTCATGGGGCCTTGTTTTCATGCCTTGTTCTAGCTTTTTTTATTCACCAAGGACTAGTGGAGGTCCTCTTTCATTCAATGCCCAAGTCTACTTTGAGACTTCAAAGGTAATCATCCACTTTTATGTCTTAAAACACATTTTAACCCAGGTTTTCATTCCTCAAGGTTAGTGTGTTATTTAGCACTCATGAGAGCCAATGTATATTGATTAGAACATTGGCAAGGGAAATTTAAATGGTGGCCGAGATATCCAAGGGAAGAAGCCTAAGGAGAAAGTTGAGAGAAACTTGAGAAAAACAAGGTAAATTGCTTACCTAATGGTGGTTTAAGTTTTAAGGGATGGTATTTAGATAAGTACCAATGTAGCTTTAAGCTACATTAGGTAATGGGTTATATAACCTAGGAAAATGAATTTAAACAAGCTTGTGAACTTGTGACTAAGGAGCCAATGGGAATGAGTTAGTAATATAAGTTTAAGATGGATTTTAAGAGCATTATAACTACTATGAGATTGATGGGTGTATTTGCAGGTTGAAAGCTTTTATATGTGGGAAATTCAGTGTTTAAGTTTAAGTTATTTAAGGGCCTAAGAGCCATGTCATTTAAGAGCCTTAGTGCTATACAATTTAAGATTATTGCAATATATGAGTTTGTTTGCTGTGAATGAGTTGGTTTGAGTGATAAAATATGATGAGAAAGAACTTGATGTGTGTAAGATGGTTGAATGAGGAAAACAATGCATTTGGGCATGAAATAATACTAGGGAACCTATGGAGAAATTTGAGTAGAAACAAAGTGTTTAAGAGGTAGTGGTGAGTTAATATGCCCTAGGGTAACTAGGGATCATTAAGAGGAATTTGAGTGGAAATGAGTTAACTAAGTAGTTCTTGAGGTTTAGTATGGCCTAGAGATGTCTAGGAGGAATTAGAGGATTGGTGGGTGTATTAAACACACCAAAGTCATGGTAAGAGGAATGGTGGTGAGACTTGTGCATAAATTTGAAGGAAAAGATGCATAATGCTTAAGGAGATTTAGTTATGAACTAGGGAATATAACAATGAGAGTTTTGGGAAGTTTGTGTAATTAGTGAAGATGCTAGCGGTGGAACAATAAGGTTTTAGTTTAGATGGTAATGAGTGGACTTAGGTGAGGTGAGTGAAGATTCAAGGAGAATGTTGTAGATCGACTAGGAATGTATAAGAGTGTAAGATCATGAGAATGGTGAGTAATTGAGTAAAAGAAATGTAGATGTCTAAGGAAGGTGTAGGAAGGTCAAGGTAAGGAAGAACAAGGTTAAGGTGCTAAGAGGATGGCAAGAAAGGTATAGGTAAGTTCATGAGTTTAGGAATGATGAGTAACAAATGGAAAAGAGAGGAATTTGTGCATGGATATGTAAGATGACTTGAGGAAGTTTTGGTAAATGAACTGAAGATGGAAAATAATGTTTATGAAGTGCTCAAACTATTAAGGAGGGAACACTTGGGTTGATTGAAGTTTTGGAAAGGTTACAAGTTGGAAATGTAAGGAATTATATGATAAGTGTTAGGAGTGTTTGTAAGAATTTAGTAAATGTTTAAGAAGATCTTTGGAAGTTGTTTTGGAGAGTTTGGTGGAAGTTCTAAGGTGAGTTTAAGTGCCTAAATGGTATTAGGACACATGGGGGATGTAACACCCCAACTAGCAACAACACACTCAACAACAAACTGCAGCGGAAAACTTAACTCATCACATTACTTAACTCTTTGGCGTTACACGCCGTTAACCACCCACGTGGCTAACAAGGCTAATACATACACATTGTATCGGTCTGATGGACTAGATTCCCGAGCAACTGTACATTACTATACCTTTTCATTAACAACAACCCAACATACATAAGCATTCCAACTGTACCGAGTATTTTCAAACTGATGCCGATAACAGTTTCGGTCTTACTACACCTACAATACGTACACAGTTAAAATGGCTACCCATGTACAAACGACTACCCCGTCCTACTCTCGAACGGCTTCCAGCTCCTTGTACCTGAAATAGGAAAAGAAGAGAAAGGGTGGCCCCCAAGGGGCTCAACACCTTTGCTGGTATGGTAATCCCGCAGCCCACACGCTACAGGGCCACGCACAACTAATTGTCGTCTTAGCATGCGGTTGATTATATTTAAATCATGCATGTAAACTTAAACACACATTACATAACATCCACCTCAATGGGCTCGACAAACAGATAACACCTTCCTACTTGATAAGTCACTCATTGTTCATTAACCCTAGAGTGTTTCTCCTCAAATGGAGCTACTTCCTTAATGGACGACACTTACCCATTAATCGGGTTATCCTTAAACGCTCTTATCACAAACTGGGATTCATATCCATGATCCACATACTCCACATTTTACAACATATAACATACATCACATAACAACACATAACAACACTATTCACGTTTCAACGTGCACATAATAACATCGCAATAGTAACTGCATTACATCAACAACACATAACATAACGGGAGCGATTCTCTTAGGAACCGATCCAAACGTAGTTAATTCACTGGTGAGCTATAGAGAATGATGTCACCCCCATGGTAAGCTCGTTATACAACACTCATTACCGTCCTAATAGTCGGACGAGTAACTTAAGTTAAGATGGTTCGGGTTTTGTGGCCCGAACACACCACACAAACACATGTTCCCCCTAAACCGATCATAAGTCAGAATAGCTAAGCTTTGGAATAAGCTAATGGGAGATCATAACCCGTGAGGGAAACAACCATAACAGAGAGAAGGGTAAGGCTAAGAAGGATACCCACTCCCAAACAACGCGCGACCGGCCTAACCGGATTCCTCACCACTGTTAGTACATACTTACTTTTAGATATTAGTTAGAACCCCACTATGGAGTCTATCACATCTACACACCATACAGTATTACAACTGGGTTAAACATACAAGGGAGGTCCCTACATTCACACACACATAACACACAATTAACGCACGCATAGCCGTGGTTAGAACGTCCCATGGTTCGGGTCGTTTAATCCGAATACCGAATTCTCATGTGATCCTAGACTCAGTTAGCTAAGGTTAACACTTCCGAGGTTAAATGGTATCGGAGTTGAACACGCCACATAAATGAATTACTGTAAACTCATTACATGTTTAATCTTACAACGTGGCAAACATACAGAAAATCACATTGGCATACAAGCCGGTGTAATCCGGTAGGACATAGGTTACAAGAAAACCATACCTGTCACCGGAGTCCACTTTATCATGTCCACTTATGTTCCTCGAGCATTTCTCGAACAACTGATAACATTACATGTACTTTTATTAATATCGGGGTAACATGGTGTTTAAAGTCTAATGCTCATAACTTATCCCCGTTAACTTAGTTAAATAACTTCACATTTTAATTTGTTTTACTTTTACATTTAATACAACTTTTCCCCCACCAAATCGTCATTATAACTCCCTTAACATGTCCTTAACAATCTTATAACATCATTACTTAATAATCCCCATCATCTTATAACCTTAAACAATGTTTTGTTTTTTTTTTACATAATTTTGGGCCGTCCGACCCACCGTCCGACCCACAATTGGGTCGGACCATTCCAGAGACTTTTTCCATCTTTTGAATTCTCCCGTCCGACCCATGTCCGACCCACCCATCAGGGTCGGACCATTCCAGAAACTTAGAGCACACACGTCCGACCCATGTCCGACCCAAGACCTCTGGGTCGGACCATTCCTGAAACATCAACGGGTGACTTAACAGAGGCTGTCCGACCCACCCTGGGTCGGACCATTGGGTCGGACAACATTAGAAGTTGTCCAAAACTTGTCAAACTTCTCCAAACTTTTCCTCAAGCCTCCTAATGTGTTCTAACATCATTTGGCACCTTTAACTTTCATATAACATCCATTAAAACTCATTTTATAACTCCTTAAACACTTACTCTCTTCTTACCAAAATTCCTAACACTTATATTGTTTTCTCCTTAATATTTCTAAGTGGTATTTTACCTATAATGATCACTATACCAAGGTGTTTCTTCTACTCCTTAACATCATCTCTCAACTTCTTTTCTTACTAACTAAATCTCCTTTTCACATCTTTCCTAAACATCATTTCCTCCTTGTACGTCAACATTCCTAAACCTTAAACAAACTTCTCCAAGACTTTAATACATCCTCAAAACACATATTGAATTCCTAGAACTTCCAAGATAACACCTAAATCACTGTATCACTCTAAATCACCTTAATACATGCTTCCTTCCCTAGTAAAACACTTGTTCATTTTAACACTTCCTAGTTCACCAAAACTCATTTAAAAAACTTAGTACTTCTTATACATCTTCCAAATTTTGCCATAGCTTCTCTTGTATATTCTCACATCCAAACACTTAGGTTTTACCTTATTCCATTCAAGAACACTTAAGTCCACCAAGAACTTTCTCACACACAAACTTCATCACATTTACACTACATCACAATATAGTGCATAAACTTAATTGCTTGGCACTTAGGCCCTTAAATAACATGGCTCTTAGGCCCTTAAATAACATAAACCTTAAACACTGAATTTCCCACATAAATAATGCCTTTGACCTGCAAATACACCCAACAATACATATGCCCTTAATAAACTCCTTGAGAGCATTTAACTAGCTCATTTACCATTGGCTCCTTAGGTATTTTATTAAGCATATCAAGCTCATTTCCTAAGGCAATTAAACTACATTGAGATAGCATATTTACCTCTTTTCTTCAAGATTTTTACTTGAACACTCTTGTTCTTCCTTGTTTGGAAACCGGCAAGAGGGCTTGGTTACTTGTCAATGTTCTAATCAATATACAAGTAACACCAATGAGCATTCAAGCTTCATGCTTAAACTCATTTACAAACCCTTGGTTATATATATTGTCTTAACACCTTAAGGTAATTGTTTTACCTTGGAATTGGAAGAGAGCTTGAATAAGTATCAAGAGAGGACTCCACCAAGCCCTTGGAAGATTTAAATGAAGCTAAAACAAGCAAGGTAAGGACACCATCAATGGTGATTTTCGGACATCACACAAACATAAAGGAAATGTCATTTTTCTTTGAGTTTCCTTACCTAGAAGCAAAGGAGAACAACAATATGTGAAAAGATGAACTCAAGCTCCTCCATGGTGATTTATCTTGGCACCGAAATGGAGCTCTTGGGATTTTGAAAGAATAGAATTGAAGAGCTTGATGAGAGGAAGAGAATGGTGGTCTTAGAATTTAATTTGGCCAAATGAGCTAGGAGATACAAGTGGTCAAAGATGGAAAATAATGGTGGTGTTGGTGTTGCTGTAGCGACCCGTGAATGGAGAGCAAGAAGAGATAGAATAGAGGTTGAAGACGTGTGGAATGAAAGAAATGAGAGAGAGAAATGAGATTGGTTTTGCTTTTAGAAGATATTTATACCTTAAAGCAAATAGTAACCATTAGTCATCACTTATTACTAATAAACTTACATGTGTGGTGACTCATTACTACAAAAACCAGCCCCCTTTTTATTATTAAGGGTATTTTAGTCTTTGTTTGTCAATTTAATTACTTATACAAACATATGTTACAAACTAGCTTATTTTAGTTACTATTCACTAAAACAAGGCACATAGATGTGAAATTTTTGATTTCCCATTGATATACACTTCCAAATGTGATACTATATAGTACACATGTTAATTAAAGAGTAATGATGGACATTTAGCCATTCAAAACTCATTTACAAGACAATTTTTCAAAAATGTGCTTTAAGACTCTTAAAGCACATTTTGTGTTTTAACTTGTTTTCAAGCTTGGTTTTCTTTAGTAATTGATTTAATATGCTCATTAACATATTTACAAGGTATAGGTATGACCTTTAGGTCTTATACAAATTTATCCAAGCTTAGAGCACATTTTTGCCCATATTGACTTTAAGGCATTTATTTGTGTTTTGTTTGGTTTAATTGTCTACTAAGGTTTCATAAGGACTTAATTTGCCTTATTAAATCATAATTGAATGTTATTAAGTCTTGGTAGGTTCTTTGGGTCCCAACCAAGTTCACTCAAAGCTTAGAGCATGTTTTTGCTCAAACTGAGTCTTAGTGTGTTATTGCATTTTACTATGGTTTAAATTGTCACTGATGTTTCTAAGGCACTTTTTAGCCTTTACATACCATAGTTTAAATGTTTAACAACATATCAAGGGTTGGGGTATTTCAATCTACCCCCCTTAAAAGAACTTCGTCCTCGAAGTTTACACTTCCCACACATCCTTTGGTTTAGAACGCAGGAATCACTTGGAAATAAACTTCCATAACCAAACATACTTTACATCACAACCTCGGACTTAATGGTCCGGGTAACATATTCGCATTCATACATAACATAACATACTCACATGATAACCTCGGACTCAATGGTCCGGGTATCTTAACAATATTGGCACATACATAAGAACCCTTAGACTCTCTGGTCTTGGGTAACATAACAACATTTAGACACATAGGTCTTGATAACATAACAGCCTTTAGACACATAGGTCTATGTAACACAACAACATTTAGACTCATAGGTCTTAATAACATACACTTTTGGAACTCAAGGTCAAAATGATACTTATTACACATACCACACAACATGTCTTAGCATGTATGGCAACCAAAAATATCTTTGATATACACTGTGATCCGCAGCAGAACCCGGTCGCGATGGACACCTTCTGGTCCCCGTTCCTTTGGGAGATAAAAACATCACTTAATTTTTAACATATATACTTCTCATGTCCCCGGTCCGAAGACAAAGGCTCATGCGTCCTCGGCTCGTGAGCAAGTACTACAAAAATATTCTTTACTAGGTTAAGTATATAAGAGAATCCTTTATTCAAAATATTAATTGATTGTTTTGGAAATACCAATTGAAAATCCTTTTTGAAAACGCAACACATCTCCATGTCCAACTTATGCTTTTTGCTTCTTTCTTAGCGTGGTTATTTGTGACCACTTATAGGGAGCTTCAAGAATCATTCAACCCTAATGTGATCAGCATCAGTGTCGAACTATCCTTCCACCCCAATTTGTGTTCGGCTCCCTTGATCGCATGCAAATCAAGTTCCACCTCCCACTTCATTTTCAAGCATCAAATAAATCACTCATTTCCAATTTTTTATCTTTTTAATCATTCTAATCAGGATCATAACATCTCCAAGGGATAGAACTCCGTCTATCAGTTACCTCCATTCACTTTAATGCTGTTACCTAGGGAATCTTATTCTCACTAGGTTCTATGTCGGTTTCATACCCTTTCATGAATCACTATCTAGTATATATACACACATATATTTTATCAAAATACAACACACAATTTCACATTTATACATTTTCGGGGTTTTTGTTCCCCCGGAGTTCTCTACTCCCCACACTTGTACCATCACACACAATTGTTAATAAATCAACACACTTATCACAATGGTATTCGCATCTTCTGTGCGCTATTACCACAATTAACCATGAATGAATGCGTATGTTTATGTAACACACACACCAATCATCAAAACAAATTATTTTGTGCTATGCACAACATAAGTCACGTACACTTGTACGGTAATACATACTAAGTGGTTTTGCGCTCTACCCCTCTTAAAAGGGATTACACCCACATAATCAATCACTAAACATTGGCTTAAGATGTTCTGCCGTCGTGAAGTGTTTTAAATTTCACGCAGTCTATTATACAATGCATCTGATTAGAGGATCTTAACCTTATTGTCGGTTTAGTCCCTAAACAAAGAATTCTCATTGGAGTTTGTTTAAACTCTTAACTGGTTTCGGTTCTGGCCTGTGAGGCTTCTAAGCGTTAATAATTAGCCATTTACTTATATTCGCTATTCACGTTATAACCTGACTCACTGGTTCACTAGCGTCTGCTGCGCAACTCTGACAACTGTAGGGCTTAGTTTGCCCCATTCATTATTCTCACTGTATTGTACATCTCCCAATTATTACCTTTATCTTGGTAACAATGGTTTCTCAACCGACGCATGGTATCTCTTACCGTGAGCGAATTCGGTGAGTTATAAACTTTCTATGCACTTCCATAATAATTGACTGTATATACTGTTACGTATTTCACAATGATTGACTTGATTCTTCCGACTTACTGTTGGTTGAGATTGAACTACCATCTAATGTGTAGTGCTCTCTTGGTTATTTCCCACACCTGAGGTATATTCCATACCGATATTTGGTATTTAGTGCTGCTGTAGTCACTTCCTGTTAATCATGTCTTCACATTTGGTTTTGTACATGTATTCTTTCATTGGTGTGGCCTTGCATTTCCTATGCATCGGCCATTATAACATTATTCCTCCATAATTAACATGTTTCCAATTCCTTGCTATCCCACTTGATCATTACTACGCAAGTGCAATACCAAAACACTCAGTCATATAGAGTGCAGAGGCGTAAACTCTTGACAGAAAATCTCTCATGTGATTCGCAACGGAATTCACACTGTGTTTCACTGAGATTCTGATCTCGTAATACTGGCTACTAGCTACTGCCTAGTTGTTTGGTACCACTTATTGTTGTATCTCTATTGGGTTTAACTCGTAACTGTGCTTAGTTGCCATATTATCGTTTAACAAACTTATACACGGTCGCTTACTGCACACCGTGTTCCTTGTATAACATTAACTTACATGGTATTTACTGTCACATTAACTTCCACACATATACTTACATCATTCGTATTATGGTTCATCACTCATTTGGATGGCTACTGAATGCTCCTTGAGCATTGATCATTCGAGTCACAAGCCGACATTATTCAGCTCGGTGTTTCACTTTATACACACATACTACTAAACTAACTGCTCTCTTTCAATAATAATATCGTCCATCCTTAACATATTTCTTGAGCTTGGTCCACATAACTACCGCTCCTGCGGTCTCATGATATCGAGAGGCATCCCCACTCTTAATGCAGTGGTTCGTTCTCCGCTCTACTTACTCGTACAACACAACTTTTGCAATTGATCAAATCTACATATCACACCTTATTTGCGGCTTATAAGCCTCATTGCCTTGAGCTGCGCTCATTGTAGGCTGTCCACATACATGTACTTCTCTGTACAACATTACGTGGTTAGAGGTTGTATTGGGCTCCATGACAAGGTCGTTGCATCACGTTTTCTTTCATGAGATGCGCCTTAGGATTGCCAGTCCGTCTCCTGGCAACTTATGTCTAAAATGGGTGTTAGTTTCAACCCTTGTGTTTCTGTCATGTCATTCGGCAACAATTGTTGACGTAAACACCCTTCAAGGATTGCTCCTGGGTGTTGTTAAGTTATGCTATTACATCTGGTTCACACTTATTGGTATATTCAGTTAGCCACGCCGTTTGCGTTCTTAACTGGCTTATTATCTTCTTCTGTGAAGATCAACATTCTTGGTAGTGTAGGTACTCATTCTGGAAGTTTTCATCCCGTCATTGCACATTAATGTGTCCACATTAGGCATCTGCTTTGCCATGCACAGGCTGGGTCACCGTTCCAACTATCATGTTTATCCCTGAGGATCCTTAAGACATATGCGATGTCCTTACATTACAGTTAGTGCACTTCGCACCTCCTGACTCTAAACATTTCCCTTAAAGGAATTCACTAATTCCTTTAGTCTCGTTAACTTAACTGAGTTCCTGTACTTCAACCTTCATGGTAATCCTTAGCTCTTGTTGACTTATGCTGCTGAACATAGTACGGAGTCGAACTTCCCGTGTTCCGGACTCTACTCGTATACATGTGGGGGGTACCATGATGATACATTGCTACTTACCCGACTAACCCATAAGAAGGTCTGTCAGGCCCACAAGCTCCTATCGGAGTGTGGTCGTCCACATTACAGTTGGTACACTCGTAGTGCCCGTCACACGCCTAGGTGAAGTATTATGTTGTCAACTCCCTTATATTGTCCCGTGACAATATGCATTCTGTGCTTCCCGAACTTAATCAGGGAAGGTCTATCCACTGTTGTATTACCATCAACTCAATCCATTCCCTCGGGTTGTTACCCTGGTTTTACCGGTTTCCTTTCCGGTTATTCAAAAAGAATACTGGGTATTACTTACCTACCGTGTTGCACTAAGGCCTGTGTAGGTCTCGGTTTGGTTTAAAGAAGGTTTGGAAAGAAGTATGGTTGAAAGAAAATTTGGTTCTTGTGAAAGAAAAAATGAGTTTGGAATAAAACTGAGTTTTTGAAAGAAAAAATTCTGGTGGTTCACACAGTCATTCTTGCCTTAACCAAATCTAGATTTCTTGCTGACTGTGCAATTCTAATACAAAGGTTAGGATATCAAGCCTGCATGGTCATAATGATCTTCATTTAACTTCATGGTACTTTACTAAGTACTTTGTATTTATTATAAGTTCCCGAACAGCCCTGTTATAGCAGCACTTGCCATGGCAAGTGCGCCATGCTAACTGGCTATCGGTTCAGCACATATACTGGTTGCGGTATTGTTCTTACTCGCACTGTTATCAGTGGCCTTGTTGGCCCTTACTCGACCTTACAGTCTTGACAATAACCCTCTGGGTAACTTCTCACTGTATTCATATGATAATTATCAACTGGGGTGTCTCCCATTCTTGGAGTCCCCTTTCTTTTGTATTGTTTCCTCTTCATAGCCCGTTCCACGCATTGTCATGGCTACTGAGACTTGTCTCTGGTTGGGCACCACGTTGTAGTTCCTTTGTCGGTTGGTATACCGTTGGTGTATCATTTAACAACTGTGGTCCCGTAGACACTCGTCTCGGGTTTCATTACTACACTTCTTGTCGGTTGCACTGTCGGTGCGTTGCAAGCTGGTTATTCTCGACTGCTGGGCATGTCGACCCAGGTTGCCAGAAATTCTATTCTCTATACAGAAAATTCTTCATTCTTCACTATTAAATGCGGTTAACAATGTTCAGATGGAAACCGTCTCCGGGATTCCCAGTTTTCGGGATCTACCATATGACAGGTTCTCCGTACCTTTAAAGGTACTTAATAACAGCCAGATCGGGTATTCCCGAATATGAGAGGACTTTCCTCTCTCTGGCGTTGTTTCCCAACTTATAAAACAGGGATTGTGGAGGGTGGGTTGGATATTGTAGGTTTCCAGTACGCACTGGTTACTCCTAACTAGCGTATCTCTCACGCTATCACTCAACCCTTAACCCAAAGTACTAAAATCCTAACTCGGTACTTCCTAAGCTCGGTAATTCAGTCATCAGAGCGGTACTTCGCTCTGATACCACTTTTTGTAACACCCCAACTAGCAACAACACACACTCAACAAAAACTGCAGCGGAAAACTTAACTCATCACATTACTTAACTCTTTGGTGTTACACGCCGTTAACCACCCACGTGGCTAACAAGGCTAATACATACACATTGTATCAGTCTGATGGACTAGATTCCCGAGCAACTGTACATTACTATACCTTTTCATTAACAACAACCAACATACATAAGCATTCCAACTGTACCGAGTATTTTCAAACTGATGCCGATAACAATTTCGGTCTTACTACACCTACAATACGTACACAGTTAAAATGGCTACCCATGAACAAACGACTACCTCGTCCTACTCTCGAACGGCTTCCAGCTCCTTGTACCTGAAATAGGAAATGAAGAGAAAGGGTGGCCCCCAAGGGGCTCAGCACCTTTGCTGGTATGGTAATCCCGCAGCCCACACGCTACTGGGCCACGCACAACTAATTGTCATCTTAGCATGCGGTTGATTATATTTAAATCATGCATGTAAACTTAAACACACATCACATAACATTCCACCTCAATGGGCTCGACAAACAGATAACACCTTCCTACTTGATAAGTCACTCATGGTCTTCATTAACCCTAGAGTGTTTCTCCTCAAATGGAGCTACTTCCTTAATGGACGACACTTACCCATTAATCGGGTTATCCTTACACGCCTCTTATCACAAACTGGGATTCATATCCATGATCCACATACTCCACATTTTACAACATATAACATACATCACATAACAACACATAACAACACTTTTCACGTTTCAATGTGCACATAATAACATCGCAATAGTAACTGCATTACATCAACAACACATAACATAACGGGAGCGATTCTCTTAGGCAACCGATCCAAACGTAGTTAATCACTGGTGAGCCTAGAGAATGATGTCACCCCCATGGTAAGCTCGTTATACAACACTCATTACCGTCCTAATAGTCAGACGAGTAACTTAAGTTAAGATGGTTCGGGTTTTGTGGCTCGAACACACCACAAAACACATGTTCCCCCTAAACCGATCATAAGTCAGAATAGCTAAGCTTTGGAATAAGCTAATGGGAGATCATAACCCGTGAGGGAAACAACCATAACAGAGAGAAGGGTAAGGCTAAGAAGGATACCCACTCCCAAACAACGCGTGGCCGGCCTAACCGGATTCCTCACCACTGTTAGTACATACTTACTTTTAGATATTAGTTAGAACCCCACTATGGAGTCTATCACATCTACACACCATACAGTATTACAACTGGGTTAAACATACAAGGGAGGTCCCTACATTCACACACACATAACACACAATTAACGCACGCATAGCCGTGGTTAGAACGTCCCATGGTTCGGGTCGTTTAATCCAAATACCGAATTCTCACGTGATTCTAGACTCAGTTAGCTAAGGTTTAACACTTCCGAGGTTAAATGGTATCGGAGTTGAACACGCCACATAAATGAATTACTGTAAACTCATTACATGTTTAATCTTACAACGTGGCAAACATACAGAAAATCACATTGGCATACAAGCCGGTGTAATCCGGTTGGACACAGGTTGCAAGAAAACCATACCTGTCACCGGAGTCCACTTTATCATGTCCACTTATGTTCCTCGAGCAATTCTCGAACAACTGATAACATTACATGTACTTTTATTAATATCGGAGTAACATGGTTGTCTAAAGTCTAATGCTCATAACTTATCCCCGTTAACTTAGTTAAATAACTTCACATTTTAATTTGTTTACTTTTACATTTAATACAACTTTTCCCCCACCAAATCGTCATTATAACTCACTTAACATGTCCTTAACAATCTTATAACATCATTACTTAATAATCCCCATCATCTTATAACCTTAAACAATGTTTTGTTTTTTTTACATAATTTTGGGCCGTCCGACCCACCGTCCGACCCACAACTGGGTCGGACCGTTCCAGAGACTTTTTCCGTCTTTTGAATTCTCCCGTCCGACCCATGTCCCCCACCCATCTGGGTCGGACCATTCCAGAAACTTAGAGCACACACGTCCGACCCATGTCCAACCCAAGACCTCTGGGTCGGACCATTCCAGAAACCTCAACGGGTGACTTAACAGAGGCTGTCCGACCCACCCTGGGTCGGACCACTGGGTCGGACAACATCAGAAGTTGTCCAAAACTTGTCAAACTTTCTCCAAACTTTTCCTCAAGCCTCCTAATGTGTTCTAACATCATTTGGCACCTTTAACCCTTCATATAACATCCATAAAACTCATTTTATAACTCCTTAAACACTTACTCTCTTCTTACCAAAATTCCTAACACTTATATTGTTTCTCCTAAATATTTCTAAGTGGTATTTTACCTATAATGACCACTATACAAGGTGTTTCCTCTACACCTTAACATCATCTCTCAACTTCTTTTCTTACTAACTAAATCTCCTTTTCACATGTTTCCTAAACATCATTTCCTCCTTGTACATCAACATTCCTAAACCTTAAACAAACTTTTAAGACTTTAACTTTAATACATCCTCAGAACACATATTGAATTCCTAGAACTTCCAAGATAACACCTAAATCCTTGTATCAATCTAAATCACCTTAATACATGCTTCCTTCCCTAGTAAAACACTTGTTCATTTTTAACACTTCCTAGTTCACCAAAACTCATTTAAAACACTTAGTACTTCTTATACATCTTCCAAATTTTGCCATAGCTTCTCTTATATTCTCACATCCAAACACTTAGGTTTTTACCTTATTCCATTCAAGAACACTTAAGTCCACCAAGAACTTTCTCACACACAAACTTCATCACATTTACACTACATCACAATATAGTGCATAAACTTAATTGCTTGGCACTTAGGCCCTTAAATAACATGGCTCTTAGGCCCTTAAATAACATAAACCTTAAACACTGAATTTCCCACCTAAATAATGCCTTTGACCTGCAAATACACCCAACAATACATATGCCCTTAATAATCTCCTTGAGAGCATTTCACTAGCTCATTTACCATTGGCTCCTTAGGTATTTTATTAAGCATATCAAGCTCATTTTCCTAAGGTAATTAAACTACATTAAGATAGCATATTTACCTCTTTTCTTCAAGATTTTTACTTGAACACTCTTGTTCTTCCTTGGTTGAAATCGGCAAGAGGGCTTGGTTACTTGTCAATGTTCTAATCAATATACAAGTAACACCAATGAGCATTCAAGCTTCATGCTTAAACTCATTTACAAACCCTAGGTTTATATTTTGTCTTAACACCTTAAGGTAATTGTTTAACTTGGAATTGGAAGAGAGCTTGAATAAGTATCAAGAGAGGACTCGACCAAGCCCTTGGAAGATTCAAATGAAGCTAAAACAAGCAAGGTAAGGACACCATCAATGGTGATTTTCGGACATCACACAAACATAAAGGAAATGTCATTTTTCTTTGAGTTTCCTTACCTTGAAGCAAAGGAGAACAACAATATGTGAAAAGATGAACTCAAGCTCCTCCCATGGTGATTCCTCTTGGCACCGAAATGGAGCTCTTGAGATTTTGAAAGGATAGAATTGAAGAGCTTGATGAGAGGAAGAGAATGGTGGTCTTAGAATTTAATTTGGCCAAATGAGCTAGGAGATACAAGTGGTCAAAGATGGAAAATAATGGTGGTGTTGGTGTTGCTGTAGAAACCCGTGAATGGAGAGCAAGAAGAGATAGAAGAGAGGTTGAAGACGTGTGGAATGAAAGAAATGAGAGAAATGAGATTGGTTTTGCTTTTTAGAAGATATTTATAGCTTAAAGCAAATAGTAACCATTAGTCATCACTTATTACTTAATAAACTTACATGTGTGGTGACTCATTACTACAAAAACCGGCCCCCTTTTTATTATTAAGGGTATTTTAGTCTTTGTTTGTCAATTTAATTACTTATACAAACATATGTTACAAACTAGCTTATTTTAGTTACTATTCACTAAAACAAGGCACATAGATGTGAAATTTTTGATTTCCCATTGATATAGACTTCCAAATGTGATACTATATAGTACACATGTTAATTAAAGAGTAATGATGGACATTTAGCCATTCAAAACTCATTTACAAGACAATTTTTCAAAAATGTGCTTTAAGACTCCTTAAGCACATTTTGTGTTTTAACTTGTTTTCAAGCTTGGTTTTCTTTAGTAATTGATTTAATATGCTCATTAACATATTTACAAGGTATAGGTATGACCTTTAGGTCTTATACAAATATATCCCAAGCTTAGAGCACATTTTTGCCCATATTGACTTTAAGGCATTTATTTGTGTTTTGTTTGGTTTATTGTCTACCAAGGTTTCATAAGGACTTAATTTGCCTTATTAAATCATAATTGAATGCTATTAAGTCTTGGTAGGTTCTTTGGGTCCCAACCAAGTTTACTCCAAGCTTAGAGCATGTTTTTGCACAAACTGAGTCTTAGTGTTTATTGCATTTTACTATGGTTTAAATTGTTCACTGATGTTTCTAAGGCACTTTTAGCCTTTACATACCATAGTTTAAATGTTTAACAACATATCAAGGTTTGGGGTATTTCAATGATTGTAGCACCCAGAGGTGGGTTACCTCCCACATCGATTGGGGAGGAGAACGAAGTGTGCCTTATAGGTGCATGGATACCTCTCCCTTGTGTGACGCGTTTTGGGGTGAAACCCAAGAACAAATCCGTGCGGCCTGCATGCCAAAGCGGACAATATCACAAATGTGGGTTGATTAGGCTGGGCCGTCACAGATGGTATCAGAGCCAGACCCAGGTCGGTGTGCCAGTGGGCCCGCGAGGGCGCTGGGCTCCCGTGAGGGGGGGGGGGGGTGGAGTGTAACACCCAGAGGTGGGTTACCTCCCACATCGATGGGGAGGAGAACGAAGTGTGCCTTATAGGTGCATGGATACCTCTCCCTTGTGTGATGTGTTTTGGGGTGAAACCCGGAACAAATCCGTGCGGCCTGCGTGCCAAAGCGGACAATATCACACATGTGGGTTGATTAGGCTGGGCCGTCACAGGGGAACTTGTGGAGAAGCTTGGAGTCAAATGGGAATTTATAAACAAGGTTCTAGAGCTGACCGACCTTAGGGACCGGACCTGCAAGGTCGGTCGAGCTCAGTTTACACTACCGGAAAGAGTTTCTGGAATCGACCGAACTTGGGGACCAGACTTACAAGTTTGGTCGGGCTTGTATTTTGTGTACAAATTGAGTCTCTGGAATCGACCGAACTTGGGACCGACCTTGGCAAGGTCGGTCGGGCTTAAATTTTCCACGGAAAAACTCTCGGGAATGGACCGACCTTGGGGACCGGACTTGCAAGGTCGGTCGGGGTAACATTTCAAATGGTAATAAGTTCTGGAATGGACAGACCTTGGGTAAGGTCGGTCGACCCTTAAGTTGTCAAAAAAAAATAGAGAGAAACCCTAAGGAAGTTTAGTGCTTTTAATGGTACCCCATTAAGAGGGAATTGATGATTAGAGGTATAAAGACCTAAGGGATTAAGTTAAGTATAAACTTTAATGTTTCAGGTTAAGTTGTAAGAATAAGTAGTAAAACTTAAGAGGTGTTAGGTGGGGAATCATTATGGGTTAAGTAAGTTAATTAAGTTGAATTAAGTTAAGTGATTAATAACCTAAAACTGAATCAATGTTTTAGGACTTGAGAGTTTGGACTCCGGAGGAGAGTAAGCAACCGAAATGACCAACGGTGAACGGTACAGTTCTTCTTGTGACCTGCTTGCTAACGAGGTGTCCCTCGGCTTGTGTGCTATTTGTTTTGTGTGCTCACTAAACAAGATAAAGCATGCAACCGGAATATCATGTTGATTGTATGTTGTGTGATGTTTGAAAACTAACACAACTTACGTAAGAACTTACTAACTAGTGTTTAGTAAGTATTGTGCGAGAATAAGGAACACTCCCTAATATTAGTTTACTAATAACCGAAAGAGGTTAAACAAACAAACGTCGCATTGAGATTACTACTAACTCTAACTTTAGGGTGAGTGAGGAATCCGGAATGGTACCGGCACATGTGTATTGGGGGAGGTCTGTATCCTTATCAGATACCGACTTCCAAATATGACTTGTCTTCAGACTCGTCGCCTAGAGTCGACATATAGACTCGACCTCCTCGGACTACTTGTTTTAGGAGGGAGGCATAATAAGATGGCGTGGGGGGATCTAGCCTACATCCCCAACAATTTAAGAATGTTGTTTATTGCCGGTAAGTGACCTGCTGCTAGCTAGGGTTAACCAAGCCCTATGAACATAAACAACGAACTAAGGCCTAACCAGTTTTAATGAGAGAACGATTGACATATATAAGATAAGGTTGAGATAAGTTGCAACCATTCCTATTTAAAGGATGGTTTGTATTATAAGACTGAGATGAGCTACATCCATTCCCTTTTAAAGGATGGTTGTTTTCTAAGACTAAGATTGAGGTAAGATAAGGATTGAAATACCCCTAAATAATTAAACGTTATTTAAATGTATGATTTACTACATTAAAGTATGAACGAACAACATTAACACGGTCACGTACATATATATGTACATATATATATATATAACGTTACAAATCATAACGTTGTACATATAATTGGTAACGCTATGACCGGAAACATATAGTTAAAACATGACGAATAAAAATAGTCGGAACCGTATGAAGGTTTAATCAACGTCGCGACATAACAATTAGTCGTATATATAATTGTACATACAACTAGTAACGTGACATGTTGATACAAGTCAATTATATGCAATAAATAGGCATAATAAGGCTGAAAAAAATAAGTTGCAACCATTCCTATTTAAAGGATGGTTTGTATTATAAGACTGAGATGAGCTACATCCATTCCCTTTTAAAGGATGGTTGTTTTCTAAGACTAAGATTGAGGTAAGATAAGGATTGAAATACCCCTAAATAATTAAACGTTATAAATGTATGATTTAAATGTTGTGTACTACAACAAAGTATGAACAGTAACACGGTCACGTATAGTATATATATATATATATATATATATATATATATATAACGTTACAAAATCATAACGTTGTACATATAATTGGTAACGCTATGACCGGAAACATATAGTTAAAACATGACGAATAAAAATAGTCGGAACCGTATGAAGGTTTAATCAACGTCGCGACATAACAATTAGTCGTATATATAATTGTACATACAACTAATAACGTGACATGTTGATACAAGTCAATTATATGCAATAAATAGGCATAATAAGGCTGAAAAAAATAAAAGAGCAGTTATGCTCTAACCGGGATTCAAACCCGAGACCTCTCATACCTATCCCGAAACCTTAACCGCTTGAGCTGTGCTCAAATTCGGTATAAACTACCCACGACCTTTATTTAGTAGTCATTATACTTAAGCTACAGAAATGAAAGTGAATCACCTGACATTCCCCTCGGAAATGAACGCCTCAAATTCAACCATTTCAAACTTCCATACGACAGACTGCATTATTCTCCAGATTACCACATACTTTCAGGTAACAAGGGAATTGTTTTCCAAAATACCCATCCCTCCTGAAGATTCCCATACAGCATTCACACAGACCAACGACCATACTTACTTCATTATGATCGATTACCTTCTCCTCATCCTCTTTCAGTACCTTCGCCTGCTTCAACTCCCACCGAGAGCTGCCCACGATCTCCAGAACTGCTGCTCAGTAGTTAGGTGAGTTTCCAAGCTTAAACCTTACTCACTGTTCTTCCATGAGTTTCGCATTTTCAAGAGCTAAACCGTGAGTATATACACCCAGCAGCAAAGACCGCTACTGCGAGCTTGAACAGTGGGAAAATTCGGTTGAAAAGCAGAGAAGGAAGGGAAGTTAGCTTCCTTGTTTTCGCAAGGTAAGACCACACGAACCCAAGCTTGAACTCCTCCTCTGTTACAGTAATAAACCCAGCATGCAACAAGTTTCTGTTCCCTGTTTTTATTTCTTACGTGAGCTTCACCATATTTTTCACTCACGGTTGTACCGGTTACAGCCACAGCCAGCCCTGAGTCCTTTTTCTTCCTTTCTGTCTCTTCTCATGTAGATGACAGTAGATAGTACTCAGCTTGGTGAAGGAGCAAGACCAAGTCATTCTTCCTTGCTGTACCATTCTCAAAAAAAAATAAAGGAAGGTAAAGTCCATACCTGTCTCAGTAATTCCACTGTGTCTCCCTCTCTGAGTTAGCATAAATTTTGATCTCTGAGCAAACTGTTCCAGTGTAGTCAAGACGATCACGGTGCTGTGAAGTTCATGTGCGCCAAGAATCAACCCAAGGGAAACAACCAAGAAGTTTAAGTGGTGAGCTACCTCTAACTGAATCTTGATCAAAAAAAATAATACACACACGAATAATAACTAAAAAGACAGAAACAGATGCAACTAGTGCAGTTTCTGTTTCTGTCACAGTTAGGTAGCTGACCCATATGTTAATGATTGTTTCAAAGTTAAGACAAGAAAAAAACCCACTTATCTTGATAGCTAAACAATTAGGATGGGGATGAGTGTCAAATGGGTAAGCAAGAAAAGCAAATCAGAAACATAGAGAAACACAGATTTCAAACTATACTTATCAGTTCCAGTTCTTACCAGTTTGATCTCATATTTCTATTTCAATACCAGCTTCCTTACTAGTTCAGTTCTGTCTGGTTATGTGTCTGCAATAAGGGTGTTGTTGGGTTGTTTTGAGTCTGAAATCTACATGAATAATTAGCTGAATAGGTAAGCAGTTGGCAAGAGGTGTAGGTTGATCTAGAAAGAAGAAACTGACAGAAAAGAAAACAGTAGGAACAAGTAGTATTCCGGTTTTAATTTTAGTTTCAGGAACTTCTGTTTCTGTATAATAATGTTATAGAGAAGTAAAAAGGGCGGCAGTGACTAAGTTCAAGAACTTGAAACATTACCAACCCACTTAACTAGGTATATAGGTATTATAGAAGGAAAAGAAGGATCTGTAAACCACTGTAAATAAACAGAAAAGAAACTGATGAGAGGATCTATCAGTTGTAGTGTGCAAGTTCTGTCATCCTAACCTGTCTGTATAGTAACTTTCAGGAGCTGAAAGATGGAGTGGTGAACCTATTTGAATCTGTTGGAATCTAAAGGAAAAAAAAAGACTATCATCTCCTAAACTACTTAAATTATATCGAGAGAAGACTGGAAAGCAAATCGTGAGTTAAAACAGAAAGGAGAATGGAAGAAGGAAAGAAGTATGTAACAGATTCCTGTTGTGGATTTTCCTTCTGTCTCAGTACCTTAAAGTGCCTTTGGTTGGTGGACTGTCTAAACAGTTTAGAAGAAGGGCTCTTAGGAAATAGAAAGAGAGCCAATCAGTCTTGCAATCCTGACTCTGTAACAACAACAACTCAGATTTCTATTTCAGTCTCTTTTTCAAGTTTTCAGATCCCTTCCAGTCAGTGTGGATTGTTGTGTGTCTGTAACAAGTTGTTTGAGTGTTTATTTGGGTTAAAAGCTTGATAGAAATGCTGCAAGTAACTGGGTAAGTTTTAGGGAGGATTGAAGATCGAAAGCAAACAAACAGAAAAGAATATAGGAGAGGAAGTTCCTTTGTGCAGATTTCTGTTCTGCAACCCCAGTTCAATAACTACAATTACAGTGGCACCAACAAGGTTGTATTGATTTATTCTTGAGTCTAGCATCTCGATGAATCATAAGCTGAGTGGGTAAGGGGTTGGAAGAAGTGTAACCAAATAAAAGACAGACAGGGAAAGAAGCAAGAAACACTTACCCGTTTCTGTTTTGATTTCAATACCAGAAAAATACCTCCAGTTGCAGTATAACAAGTTGTAGAGAGCTTAAAGGGATGATCTTAGGTGGTTCAGGAACTTAGAACCTAACTAAACCACTTAACTAAGTATGTAAACACATAAATAAGAAAGAAAACAGACCGTAAACTCACTGTGAATAAAACAGATAGGAACAGATACCAGTCTTGAATGCGGTTTGGCAATTCTGATCTTTCGGTACGTCACTCTTTAATGAGTTTAAACATTGTGCTGGTAAAACTGTTTTGAGGTCAAAACTGTACCATGATGCTTACTTAGATAGCTAAACAATCTGAGGAAAACGCAAACAAGAAACGTGAACAAACTGCAAATAAAAGAGAAGCTATCAGGTCTTGAACTTCAGTATTTCAGCTTCCTCTCGATTTCAGTATATGAATTACATTAGTGGGTTTAATAGGGTTGTCTTGGTAGTTGGATTTACAAACATTGCCAGACACTGGGTTAAGTAAGTGATACTTTGAGATGAGTTGAAAGACAGGTTGATAACACAAAAAAAAACAGAAGAGGAAAGGACCCATCGTGCCACTGAGTGTTGTAGTATTTCAGTTCTGTATAAAGAGTTCCTGAGGCATTGTCCTGGCTGTGTTGGTTTGTTTTAAAGTTGGAACTGTATTTAAACATATGACTAAGTGATGGAAGCAATTGGGGTAGATTGGAAGTCAATCAGTAAACAAAGAAATCAAAGGAAGCATATCGGTTTCTGTTGTGCAGTGGTGGTTACAGTTCTGTTTCTGTAAGGGATGATCAGTGAGGTTGCCCAGATAAATTAGGGGCTGTTTCGAAATCAAAACCTGGTAATGCACTTAGTAAGGTGGGCAACCAGGTTGGTGAAAAGATCGAAAGATAGATTAGTGAACAGCAGAAGGGAATTGATGAGAAGTTAATCAGGTTAATCTTGCAGGTTTTAGTTTCAGCTGTCTAGCTTCAAGTGTAGAGTAAGGTTCTTCTCAGAGGTGTGTATGTTACTCTTTGGGTTGAGAATGAACGTAGAGTCTTTTAATTGATTTAACTAGGAGTGTAAACATTTTGGAGGGAGTTACAATTCAGTTTATAAAACAGACAGAAAACAAAGCAAAAAGATGCTCCAGTTTGTGATTTCAGATTTCAACAATGTTGTGACTTCTGTATAACCCTGTGACAGAGGGATATTAAGGGTAGAAATGAATAAAGAGTGAACCCAAAGTACTGCTAAAGGAGTAAATTAGGTGGATACATTCTGTGGTAATTCTGCAATCAAACATACGACTTAACAGAGACAAAAAAAAAAAGACCACATCAGCATGATCTCCAAATTCTGAGATCATGTCTTCTTCTGTTCAAGTGAATTGCAGTGGGAGGTTAGTTTGTAATACAGATCTGGGTACTCCAATCTATAATTAATATGGTGGGGTAGTGATTTTGTGACGTGGAGGAAATGAAATCTGACACGTATATACCTATGTACCCAATAACTAAACAATGTGAACAACCTTGGGTTATATTTTACCACAAGGTTTTTGGTGGTGTAAAATTAAATACCTCCTATATATTATAAGTTATGTGGTAGTTTTGTGAGTGATGAAAGTATATAATAAAGGAGCTCAAATGTGGCACATGTGTATACCATTGTTGATACATTCCTAAGTTGCCAAGCCACATGTAATAAAGTCTAGTGACACATAAATGTCGTACCGTATATAACGTTATAGAACAAATGTAACACAACTATATTATGTGGCTAAGGATGAAGTTATTCAAACCGTTATGCTAAATGCATACATATGCATATAAACACGTGTCAAGAAATAAATTATACACTATAGTTACAACGACATAAAATACCAAAGTTAGTATAAGACTTGGTATGATAAATAAACCCTAGTGAAGTATCATAAGTGTATAACGCGGGGCTTCGTGCTCTAATGTAAACCGAGTATTAACTCACACAACGAGTAAGGGATTTATAAATATTAATGACGATATTTTAACTAATAACAATGTTAAGTCGGGGGACATAGTACTAGGATTTCAAACGTTGTTCGGAAATACCGAATTGTGCTGTCACATGGATTGACGCTTAGTGTTCCTCGTATTACTAGATCGCATTCCCGACGTACGCGCTCGAAAGCTCTAGTCGTCTGCACTGCACGAATCTAGTCTACGGTGTACGGTATGTAAAGGGATTTGATCCGAGTTGTCCTGAGGAATTCCTCGGGCTCGGATTTGTTTGATAAATAACATGTGTGAATTTATGTATGTGATGTATGTATGTGATGTATGTGTATGATGTGTAGTTATGTTCATTGCATTATTTATTTATGCACGAACGTCCTACGGGACTAATATTACGTCGACTATAGATCGACTTATATAAAACTACATATGCGAAATGTGTGTTGTGACCACTGTTGTCTGACCTAATGCGCTAAGTATTACAAGTATGTATTTATAACCTAAGTAAAATACTTAGGAACGGGACACGACATTGTCGGTCTCTAGAGCTTTGACTCAAACATGAATGTTACCTAGAATAATTCTAGGCATGCGTAAGACCCATAGGGCAGCCAACAAATTAAGTGATGTACTCCATAACAAAAAAAAACTGTAACTGACTATCTAACTAACAAGCTAACAGTGGAGTGTGAATGAATGTGATGATGTACCTTAATCCAGACAGTCACTGGCTGCTGGTCGCGCGTAGAGATCTCTTGGGATATCCCGTATCGGGTTTTCCCTAGTTAAATCCTGATCGAGCCTAGATAGATCGTCAGGCGGAGTGTGCTACCGTTGGCACCAGGCCCTTGGCCACCTAAATGGACGCCTTTACAAAGGCAAAGTGAATAAGTCCCAGAGTCTTCGGATGATCAGGGCAGTGAGCACCTTTGTGTGTACGTGGGACTACTGTCCAAGTGAATATATTTCGGGTTGTCCTAACTGACGCCCGACTGTGCTAACCTAAACAAACGATATGTGAGGCCCGGAGGGCCGAGTGATGTGCTATGTGATGATGTTACATACGATGAATGAGTTCTCTATACCATTGTATCGTATGATGTATGACAGTAATGTGTATATCCATATATGACTGTTTGGATTGGATGAATGATTATATAATCATGCATGTTGTTACAGTATTTATCATATCTGTAAAATGACAAAGCATGAAATCAATCTAATATCAAGACGGTTAAAAATGACAAGTGACCAATAGGGTCCAGATCCGGCATACTCAGCGTCTATCGCTGATGCTACACTTATTGTGCAGGTGCTGAACACGTTGAAGCCGAAGTGCGGGATTGGGTAGTTAGAACATTGTTGATTTTGGATTTACCGTCCATACCTCGTTATATATTAAATGATTCCACTGGAAAGGGGTTGTAAGAGTTAGATCATGTTTAGAATGCTCACAGTAGTTGTACCTTTGATACTTAGATAGAAATGTAGGTGGTATCTCGTTGTCACTGCGGATTGTTTTTAAGTTTAATTTTGTTAAGATGTTGTACTGCTACATCACTCGTATGGGCGAGTGGTGGCAAGTAACACCCATGTGAGTTCTATTACTGTAATCACTTCCGCTGTGAGACGCCTTTATTTCTGTTCACGTGAGTGACTATTACGAATTTGTTATGAGGGGTGTTACAAAAGTGGTATCAGAGCGGAGTACCGCTCTGATGACGAGATACTAGGTTAGTTAAGACAGTGAGCTTAGGATTTGGAAAACTTGGGAAACGTTTGTGAGGTACGAAACGTCTGTGTCTTAATGAAATTAGGTGTTGGCAGAGCCTTTGGCCTGCAAGTGTTAGCCCATGGGGCACGTAAATGAGTTAATTGCATTATGGTGTGTTATTGAGAAAACGAGCGGTAATACCGACATCTAGTGGTGGTGTGAGCCCAGGAAGCTGACCAAGGGCATAAAGGCCCAGAATATTACCCCTGATAAGGTCCAGCTGAGAGCTCAGCCAGGAGGAGACACAATCGTCATGAGTACATTGGCGACAGTCCACTTCCATGTGTGGAAGTCCAGTACGAACTACCGCCGACAGTACCCCTCCCGCCACAACCCAATGAGTATAATACAACTAAGAAATATAATCCCCGAATATAGGGAAAAGGGCTACTAAGCCAACAGACTGTCTAAACACTCTCGCAGCGAATGAATAATTCCTGCTCCTGTAACACTAATACAACCTCAATGTCATACCTCCATGGTCGACCAAGCGCCGTATCATTAGGCACTGCCAGAGGCGAGCGCCACTACTACTATACAACGTCGTGGAAAGGATCACCCAAGAACATCAGGACAAGCGGACCGGAAGCACCATGAACCCTGCGAGACCGACGCCCGTAATGGGACCTTTAGCCACCAAACTGTAACAAGAAGTATCTAGAGAACGTGGAAGAACTTTGTGAGAATACCGTCCTGAAATGTTCAACTTCAATCCTAAACTTGTGTGCACACCATACTGTGACACTAGAAACCTGTCGTGGCGGTACTGTAAGGAGACGAAGTCCAAATGTTTACGCTATTATAAATCTAATGTGATGGAGGACTTGATTATTCTAATGACAATGTGGTCAGGAAAATTCCCAAATCCAAATATCTTCTTATTCATGAACAACCTTTCTAACAGTACTTAAACAACCAATGCAGCAGTGAGGCAAACAAGTCGGAAACCGACAACTCTACTTGCATGGTGCGCTTGCAACTGCAAGCGCTGATTTGAAAAATATAATAATTTCGTCTACCCCGCGCACTTGCCACTGCAAGTGCTGCAAATAATTACTACTGCAGTTACCACTGCTATTATCGTACAAACGAATACTGTAAACTGCGTAGACCTATGGTACGACTAATAATCACCAAACAATTGTACACCTCTAGTATAAACTACATAACTACAATTGTTACAATAAACCTCCAAGATACGAGGCCTACAACCTCTGAAGGACCGACGAGTCCGAATAACGCAATAGAAATGGCACACCAGCCCATTACAATTATAACTATCAAGCAAGATGAGTCAAATGACACAGGCTGAGAGCCAAGATACCATAATTTAATAACAAACCATTAAATGGCTGAATTGGAAGTGGACGGTGAAACCTGATTCCCGGGGATCAAGGGAAAACCAACCACAAATTGGGGTGAAAGGTTAGTGCAACACTGGTGCTGATCACACCAGAGTCGTATGACTCCTGAAACTCTTCACTAGTTGCCAACATTAATTATAGTACGGATAAACAAAACTGCAGTATCTAGTTACAAACAACTAGCAAAGGAAACCTACGTTTAACTGCTACGTAATATATATATTAAATCATACAAATAAAAACCATGAAGAGAACACGATCGTATAACGATCGCTGCCATACAGTTTCCAATTATATAGTATGCGCAGTATTGACATTTATTCACTTACATTTATACCTCATGATTTATTCTCTTATATCTTATGTCACATTTTCATCATCATCTTAATGTAAGATGATTATTCGATTTGATGCATTATATTATGCAACTTATATTAAGAACTTTATCTTAATATCTTGTCACGTTTCAGGACACATATTTATAATTCCTAAGGTCTATTTTATATTAACCTTAGTTTATAAACGTCATTCTCTCATTAAATATCTTAACCCATACCTTTAATAAAAACTATATTATTGCCGAAAGGCATATACATCAAAATTCCTATTTCCATCAACTCCTGATATTTTCCATTACTACAATATTGCCAATACATAATTAAAACACATATAATAAATGTAACTTATAGTTTACCAACTATACTCATGCATACGCCAACACATGATGAACACAAGAGAATTAGAAAAAATATATCAGTCCACAGATGGACCAAGAGTGAAAAGAACAACTCTACCGTAATACGGCTATTACCAATACCTTCGCAACAACGAACGCGAATCAACGCTGAACGCGTGAATAATTACCACCTCTGAGCACTACCTTTACCAAGGAGTGCCATATACTGTTATGTACAATTACAACTAATCAACATCAAGATTAAGTTTATAGGTATTGTCAGAATCATACTGATTATCAAACAAGTTTGAGTAGAAGAAGGGCTACCGCCATAGGCGTCCCGCCATGTAAAGAAAATGATAAATATCAAAATATGTAGAAGACATGTCGTTTACTACTGTGACGACTGTCAGTGATGAATGAATGTGTAAATTGAATCAACGACAACCACCTAAATCGATATTACAGAACACACAAACCAAACGCTAAATAGCGTAAATGAGCAAGTACCTAATGTACAAATAAGGGGGCATAAGCTCAGGAGACCGGAACACCGACTCCAGTTACCTTTCCAGGTATATTACTAACACAACAATGCCTAAGTTAATATAATGAAACAATGGAGCTACGGTACATACCGTAAACAATGTGAATAACAATCATGACTTATTAACAGGCGCCAAACCGCGCACTTGAAATACAAATAACTGCAGTTACAAGTAACTAGCACTAAACAATAAGTAACAACAAAGACATTACTTACTACTTGAACACCAGAGATATATACCAGCATGTAATACTAATCACTAATAGTGATAAATGTTTAGTCCTAATGGACAAACCTAATCTTATGAGAAGTGGCATACCCTTGGGGATGCGTACCATCAATGAGAATGGTTGGGAGTGAGTGAAGAGCCAAATTGCTCAAGCAAGCATGCAATCTACAATACACCCAATAAAACGAGAGAGTGAAACACATATAAATACCTAAGTATAAAATCTTACCCCACGCCGTATCGGGAAGCATAGATAAGATATGATAATGATTAAACCTGGAGGAAATATTATGTATATACTCATGGAGATCGAGATAGGAGAACTGACATTGCCACCTCAGCAGCAGTATTACGTAAACCGATTACAACCATACAGACGAATCAACGTTTAACTGGTAGCGACTAAGTGCTACCACTAATATGTTACTAAGGACATGAGTCTAGGGAACAAAAATAATGTTCCAACCACCTTACCACCATACTGCCTAGAACATTAGAACCTACGACAAGATAACCAACATTGCGGACCAATCAACATCGGACTACGACAAGGACATCCATCGAAAGGGAGATTGACAATAGAATACTTCACCATAGTCGTGTGACGGACGCTACCAGTTTACTAAACGTGACATGGGATGACCGCACTCCGATAGGAGCATGTGGGCCTGACAGACTTATTTATAGGTTGTCAGGTAAGTTAGTAATGTATCAGTACGGTACCACATAGCATGTAGACAAAGTAGTGTTGTTAGGAACACGAGAGTAGTCAACTCCGTACTACGGACAGTGATGCAGATTACCTCGAAGATGGACGATAAGAGCCGCAGTAACCAACGGGCTAGAGAAACCAAGAACCTACAACACGGAATAGCGGTCGATACACAGTGAAGACAAGGAGACCCTTCGAAGATGACGAGGCAGAAGACAGAAACAAGAAACCACTATATGGACAAATGATACGTAGAACCCTCATACGGATCATGCAAGTTCTTGCAATCCAGAGGAAATCTACCCGATGATGTAAACATAAACGCGTGACTACGCAATGATGAGAGGCAAGCTAAATGCTAGCAGATACCTTAAGGAAGAATAATGGACTTGGAATGTACCACTCACATGATGATTCGCTCATCCTATCTATTGACTCTTTAGATACTAGCTGCTGAGAGTTTACGCCTCTGCACTCTGTAGGACTGAGTGTTTTGGTATTGCACTTGTGCAGTATTAATCTAGTAGAAATACAGAAAGATGCGATGAATATCAACAAGAGTGTGTATCAAAGAACTACAACAGTGTATTACTCTGGAACAAAACCACCAGGAGACATGGATGACAATCATCATCCACGTGGACATATAGGCTAGTACGTCTTGGTATTACAAAGACAAGTGCAAAGAGCACCAAGTACTAACAAGAGCCAATGTCACATTATACCTCAAGCTGAATATCAGTGGAGAAGACATACAAATGTATGCTAGTGATCCAAATAAGAGGATACACAGTAATGGAAAAAGGGAAATTGAGCCTATATTCATGGGTCTGCACCTCATATAGAGTGAGTGGGCCCATTAGTACGAACTTGGGAGAGAGCACAAATACGTGCCTCACCCTTTATGTATTTAAGAGCCCGAAGGGGCTAGAGTCATACCCATCTCTCTGATATGAGAATAATCTACCCCAAGGTGAAAACACCACATGAGAGTTAGAGAACTCTATGAGAGCCAAGTATCCAGCGCTCCTTGTGGAGCGGCTGTAAAATACTTGTGGGGTACGGGGGCGTAACCCTTTTTAAGGGGGTAGAGCCTCTTGGTTGGGCACATGTTCGCACTGAATTTTGTTGTTCACAGTTGTTTGTTGGCTTATTTCGTATGCGGGGCATACAATAGTTTGTGGGTATGCGGGGGCATACAATGTTGGTTGTTGTGGTATGCTTGGGGTGTGCGAGGCACACGATGTTGATTTGGATGTTGGTTGTGATGTTGTTTGCTCATTTTGTTGGTGTTGTGGGTACGCGGGGCGTATGTGGTTGATTTGTTTGAGTGAGATGTGCACTCGTATGTATGAATTTTATGAAATACTCAATGGCGTGTTTACACCCAGGTGTAGCACTTGCTTAATGATACTGTGATATATATATATATTGTTGTACCCTGTAGATTGATTACCTAGGGTATCGCTTAGGTACGAAATGTGGAATGGTGATGGTGATATGGTATGACTCTCGGGGAGGTTGTCAGGATTAGTAGAACTGATAGGAATTGATGGTGCTGATGGATCACCTATATCCATATATATGTTTGAATTAACGCCACAATAAAGGGTATGTGCGGTATTAGCACAACACGATATGCGTAAATGATATATCGCATAGATATACATCATGGGATTATAAGGGTAGTTATGAATACACCTATTTAAGGACATACGTGTACTAATTGATTATCATGTGTGTCTGTATGTGTATTTGTATGCGGGGCATACGGTTGTTTTGTTTTGTTGTAGGTGTTTTGCGCATTGCGCATATGTGTATGTGTGAATGTGTATGTAAGTATCCTACGAGGTACTTGGATGTATGAATGGTTGACGATTGTTATATAATATATATATAGGTACACTCGTATGAATTCAGTTATACTGTACCGCTTAGGGATCGTCACATCAAATAGATGTGCACCATGGCTATATGGGTAGTTGCTATAAATCATTCGAGAAAGACGACTACGGGATGAAGTCTCCTTAAGGGGGGTAGACTGAAATACCCCTAAATAATTAAACGTTATTTAAATGTATGATTTACTACATTAAAGTATGAACGAACAACATTAACACGGTCACGTACGTATATATGTATATATATATATATATAACGTACAAAATCATAACGTTGTACATATATTGGTAACGTATGACGGAATGAAGGAAACATATAGTTAAAACATGACGAATAAAAATAGTCGGAACCGTATGAAGGTTTAATCAACGTCGCGACATAACAATTAGTCGTATATATATTGTACATACAACTAATAACGTGACATGTTGATACAAGTCATTATATGCAATAAATAGGCATAATAAGGCTGAAAAAAATAAAAGAGCAGTTATGCTCTAACCGGGATTCAAACCCCGAACCTCTCATACCTATCCCGAAACCTTAACCGCTTGAGCTGTGCTCAAATTCGGTATAAACTACCCACGACCTTTATTTAGTAGTCATTATACTTAAGCTACAGAAATGAAAGTGAATCACCTGACATTCCCCTCGGAAATGAACGCCTCAAATTCAACCATTTCAAACTTCCATACGACAGACTGCATTATTCTCCAGATTACCACATACTTTCAGGTAACAAGGGAATTGTTTTCCAAATACCCATCCCTCCTGAAGATTCCCATACAGCACTCACACAGACCAACGACCATACTTACTTCATTATGATCGATTACCTTCTCCTCATCCTCTTTCAGTACCTTCGCCTGCTTCAACTCCCACCGAGAGCTGCCCACGATCTCCAGAATTGCTGCTCAGTAGTTAGGTGAGTTTCCAAGCTTAAACCTTACTCACTGTTCTTCCATGAGTTTCGCATTTTCAAGAGCTAAACCGTGAGTATATACACCCAGCAGCAAAGACCGCTACTGCGAGCTTGAACAGTGGGAAAATTCGGTTGAAAAGCAGAGAAGGAAGGGAAGTTAGCTTCCTTGTTTTTCGCAAGGTAAGACCACACGAACCCAAGCTTGAACTCCTCTCTGTTACAGTAATAAACCCAGCATGCAACAAGTTTCTGTTCCCTGTTTTTATTTCTTACGTGAGCTTCACCATATTTTTCACTCACGGTTGTACCGGTTACAGCCACAGCCAGCCCTGAGTCCTTTTTCTTCCTTTCTGTCTCTTCTCATGTAGATGACAGTAGATAGTACTCAGCTTGGTGAAGGAGCAAGACCAAGTCATTCTTCCTTGCTGTACAATTCTCAAAAAAAATAAAGGAAGGTAAAGTCCATACCTGTCTCAGTAATTCCACTGTGTCTCCTCTCTCTGAGTTAGCATAAATTTTGATCTCTGAGCAAACTGTTCCAGTGTAGTCAAGACGATCACGGTGCTGTGAAGTTCATGTGCGCCAAGAATCAACCCAAGGGAAACAACCAAGAAGTTTAAGTGGTGAGCTACCTCTAACTGAATCTTGATCAAAAAAAATAATACACACACGAATAATAACTAAAAAGACAGAAACAGATGCAACTAGTGCAGTTTCTGTTTCTGTCACAGTTAGGTAGCTAACCCATATTGTTAATGATTGTTTCAAAGTTAAGACAAGAAAAAAACCCACTTATCTTGATAGCTAAACAATTAGGATGGGGATGAGTGTCAAATGGGTAAGCAAGAAAAGCAAATCAGAAACATAGAGAACACAGATTTCAAACTATACTTATCAGTTCCAGTTCTTACCAGTTTTGATCTCATATTTCTATTTCAATACCAGCTTCCTTACTAGTTCAGTTCTGTCTGGTTATGTGTCTGCAATAAGGGTGTTGTTGGGTTGTTTTGAGTCTGAATCTACATGAATGAATCATAGCTGAATAGGTAAGCAGTTGGCAAGAGGTGTAGGTTGATCTAGAAGAAACTGACAGAAAAGAAAACAGTAGGAACAAGTAGTATTCCGGTTTAATTTTAGTTTCAGGAACTTCTGTTTCTGTATAATAATGTATAGAGAGAAAAAAAAGGGCGGCAGTGACTAAGTTCAAGAACTTGAAACATTACCAACCCACTTAACTAGGTATATAGGTATTATAGAAGGAAAAGAAGGATCTGTAAACCACTGTAAATAAACAGAAAAGAAACTGATGAGAGGATCTATCAGTTGTAGTGTGCAAGTTCTGTCATCCTAACCTGTCTGTATAGTAACTTTCAGGAGCTGAAAGATGGAGTGGTGAACCTATTTGAATCTGTTGGAATCTAAAGGAAAAAAAAAGACTATCATCTCCTAAACTACTTAAATTATATCGAGAGAAGACTGGAAAGCAAATCGTGAGTTAAAACAGAAAGGAGAATGGAAGAAGGAAAGAAGTATGTAACAGATTCCTGTTGTGGATTTTCCTTCTGTCTCAGTACCTTAAAGTGCCTTTGGTTGGTGGACTGTAAACAGTCTATTAGATTTAGAAAAGGGCTCTAGGAAATAGAAAGAGCCAATCAGTCTTGCAATCCTGACTCTGTAACCATAACAACAAACTCAGATTTCATTTCATTTTTTCTCTTTTTCAAGTTTTCAGATCCCTTCCAGTCAGTGTGGATTGTTGTGTGTGTTGTAACAAGTTGTTTGAGTGTTTATTGGGTTAAAAGCTTGATAGATAATGCTGATGGGCAAGTAACTGGGTAAGTTTTAGGAGGGAGGATTGAAGATCGTGAAAGCAAACAAACAGAAAAGAATATAGGAGAGGAAGTTCCTTTGTGCAGATTTCTGTTCTGCAACCCCAGCAGAAACAACTAAATTACAGTGGCACACAACAAAGTTTGTATTGATTATCTTGAGTCTAGCATCTCGATGAATAAGCTGAGTGGGTAAGGGGTTGGAAGAAGTGTAACCAAATAAAAGACAGAAGAGGAAAGAAGCAAGAAACACTTACCCGTTTCTGTTTTGATTTCAATACCAGAAAAATACCTCCAGTTGCAGTATAACAAGTTGTAGAGAGCTTAAAGGGATGATCTTAGGTGGTTCAGGAACTTAGAACCTAACTAAACCACTTAACTAAGTATGTAAAACATAAATAAGAAGAGAAAACAGACCGTAAACTCACTGTGAATAAAACAGATAGGAACAGATACCAGTCTTGAATGCGGTTTGGCAATTCTGATCTTTCGGTACGTCAGTCTTTAATGAGTTTAAACATTGTGCTGGTAAAACTGTTTTGAGGTCAAAACTGTACCATGATGCTTACTTAGATAGCTAAACAATCTGAGGAAAACGCAAACAAGAAACGTGAACAAACTGCAAATAAAAGAGAAGCTATCAGGTCTTGAACTTCAGTATTTCAGCTTCCTCTCGATTTCAGTATATGAATTACATTAGTGGGTTTAATAGGGTTTGTCTTGGTAGTTGGATTTACAAACATTGCCAGACACTGGGTTAAGTAAGTGATACTTTGAGATGAGTTGAAAGACAGTTGTAACAAAAAAAAAACAAAAGGAGGAAAAGGAACCCAGTCCACTGAGTGTTGTAGTATATCATTCTGTATAAGAGTTATAAGGCATTGTCCTTGTCTGGCTGTGTTGGTTTGTTTTTAAAGTTGGAACTGTATTTAAACATATGACTAAGTGATGGAAGCAATTGGGGTAGATTGGAAGTCAATCAGTAAACAAAGAAATCAAAGGAAGCATATCGGTTTCTGTTGTGCAGTGGTGGTTACAGTTCTGTTTCTGTAAGGGATGATCAGTGAGGTTGCCCAGATAAATTAGGGGCTGTTTCGAATCAAAACCTGGTAATGCACTTAGTAAGGTGGGCAACCAGGTTGGTGAAAAGATCGAAAGATAGATAGTGAACAGCAGAAGGGAATTGATGAGAAGTTAATCAGGTTAATCTTGCAGGTTTTAGTTTCAGCTGTCTAGCTTCAAGTGTAGAGTAAGGTTCTTCTCAGAGGTGTGTATGTTACTCTTTGGGTTGAGAATGAACGTAGAGTCTTTTAATTGATTTAACTAGGAGTGTAAACATTTTGGAGGGAGTTACAATTCAGTTTATAAACAGACAGAAAACAAAGCAAAAAGATGCTCCAGTTTGTGATTTCAGATTTCAACAATGTTGTGACTTCTGTATAACCCTGTGACAGAGGGATATTAAGGGTAGAAATGAATAAAGAGTGAACCCAAAGTACTGCTAAAGGAGTAAATTAGGTGGATACATTCTGTGGTAATTCTGCAATCAAACATACGACTTAACAGAGACAAAAAAAAAAAAGACCACATCAGCATGATCTCCAAATTCTGAGATCATGTCTTCTTCTGTTCAAGTGAATTGCAGTGGGAGGTTAGTTTGTAATACAGATCTGGGTACTCCAATCTATAATTAATATGGTGGGGTAGTGATTTTGTGACGTGGAGGAAATGAAATCTGACACGTATATACCTATGTACCCAATAACTAAACAATGTGAACAACCTGGGTTATATTTTACCACAAGGTTTTTGGTGGTGTAAAAAATTACCTCCTATATATTATAAGTTATGTGGTAGTTTTGTGAGTGATGAAAGTATATAATAAAGGAGCTCAAATGTGGCACATGTGTATACCATTGTTGATACATTCCTAAGTTGCCAAGCCACATGTAATAAAAAGTCTAGTGACACATAATGTCGTACCGTATAACGTTATAGAACAAATGTAACACAACTAATATTATGTGGCAAGGATGAAGTTATTCAAACCGTTATGCTAAATGCATACACATGCATATAAACACGTGTCAAGAAATAAATTATACACTATAGTTGTTTAAACCCAAGATTTGGTTATTATTTTATTTCGTCACAATTTAACTTAAGTTGGTTCAATCTTAATTCAGGACATGGAGGTCCTTTGGATAAAGTCAAGGGCGAGGTGGTCCTTTTCGTTTTTAGATTTTTGGTAAGGGATTATTATTGATATTTGGGTGATATAATAAAATATCAATTACTTTTCTAATTAGCCTTTCACCCACTACCTATCACGTTCATTCACGATCAGTCGCTCAGCCCTAGAGACGTTCTTCGTCCTCTTCTCTCTCAAGCTTCCTTCTCTGTTGATCTCTGCTGTGCTGTGCTGTGGTTGGAGATTCGAGTGCTGCAGGATCTTCGTCGTTCCGCTGTCCCCTTCGCGATCAGGTCGTACATCTTTTGGTAGCGTTGCTATTCCGTTGGAGAACTCCTCAAATCCCTAATTCCCTTTCTACAATCTGATTGTGAACCAGTATGTAATCCTCCGACGTGCTTCGTCGTTTCTCCTCTGCTGTGGATTGCTGCTGTGTCACGTCTGTCGTATTCAGTGATGGGGTTTCAAATTCCGTTCTGTTTCAGTTTTGGTGTTGTTTGGTCGGAGTTCTGATTGAGAGTGTCTCTGTGTTGTGTTCAGAATTCAGTGGTTTTGGTTTGCGTTCGGTCTGCGTTTGAGGGTCTACATTGGCGGGATTCTGCTGTTCGAATTGAGGGATTGTCTCTGTTTTAATTCGAAGGTAGGTGGCTTATGGATTCGATTAGTGTGTTCGGCCTTGGGAGAGTTTTCGTTCCGGTTCTGATTCTGATTGCCTGCTGACTCTGAATTTTGGTTGTGAATTGTCCTTTTGATGATGTTTTCACTGCTTACAAACCCCCAAGGTTTGTTTTCTGAAAACCCATATTGTTTTGACTTGTTTTGATGCCTCTGGTTGTGTAAAAATCGCCTCTGTTTTCTGCCATTTTTCGGCGTGTCCCGAACTTCCGTCCGAGCTTTGAGTTTCGGACATTGCCCTTCTGCGCTTAAACATTCTGAAGTTTTCGTGTTCCGAACTTCTGTCCGAGCTTTGAAGTTCGGACACAGCCTTCTGCATTCTCTGATTTTGGCTTCGACTTGTGTCCGAACATTGGATGTCCGGACACAAGTTCGGACTCTTCCACGTCCTGTTGTTCCGAAGAACGTCCGAACATCCGTCCGAACTGGATGCGGACACCTCTGACTCTCCAATCTGTTTTAATGTTTCGACTTGTGTCCGAACTTTGAAGTCCGGACACAAGTTCGGACATCTGTCTGGTTTTGCCTTCTGAGTCTCGACTTGTGTCCGAACATTGATGTCCGGACACAAGTTCGGACAGGCTACTGTTTTGGCCATAACTTGCTCGTTTGAGCTCCGTTTTGACTTCTGTTTGCGGGGTTGGATTCCCTTCTGATTTCCAAGCTATCTATGAGCTTTCTGGTGCCTTTGGTGCACATATACTTATCTGTATTTAAGCTTCTGTTTTGGGACCTAGTTATCTCTGTGTCTGAGCCTTTGGATGGCTGGTTTCGCTGTCTCGTAGCGCGCTATGTAGGATCCTTCTGTTCACGGGTGATGTTCCCCGTTCTGTTCACGGGTGTTTACACCTGTTCTGTTTACGAGTGAGGTTTCCTCGTTCTGTTCACGAGCTGGTTGCTCGTTCTGTCTGTATGCTGTGATTACTAGTGTCCCACTCTGTTTTCTGCTTCTTCTAGCTTCTGCTCTGTGTCGTCCTTAATGATTGGACTTCTGTTTCTGATTTCTGATATATTTGTGGGCTCTTTGACTCCTTCTGATTTGATAACATTCTGTAAATGTTTTGAGCATGCTGGTTGATGAAGTTGGTCATCTACTGGGCATAGTTGTGTGCTCATTCCCCTACTTCTAACGCTTTTGCAGATTGATTAGCGAGGATCGTCTCCCCTCAGCTTCTGGAGTTTTGTTGCTTTGTTTTGAGTTTCTCTTGAGACTTTGTATTTAGATTTGAGCCTTTGGGCCTCTTTGTTAGTTTCCGCTTCTGATATTAGTTTGGTGGGTGTAATGACTTTTGGGGATGTTTTAACATCTCTTGTTTTATACTTTATTTAAGTATTCCGTTTGGGCCTTATTTGACTATCTGTTTAAGTTCGTTTATTAGAGCCTTGCGTTATTATGTAATAATACGCGGCGTGTAATACCCCTAACTCCTAGGCCAGTGTTTGGGGGTGTTACATTTAGTGGTATCAGAGCTCTGGGTTCTAATCTGCTGGGATTTTAAGTTAGCCAGTCAGTCAGAAATGTCAGTGCTAGTGTCTGAGTTTAACTGCTTGCTGTTGGACTTTCAGAATGCCGCCAAGGAGAGCGAATAACCCTCCAGGGAATGTTGCTGATGCTGTTCAGCAATTCATGACGCAGCTCATGCAGACCATGGCTGCAGGGGGCGGTCCAGCTGGAGGAGGACCAGCTGGCGGAGCAGGCCCGGCTGGGGCAGATGCTGGAGGGAGGAATGTGAAGGCGCTTCAGGAGTTCATGAAGCTGAAGCCGCCGTCGTTCGATGGGGCAGGAGATCCCCAGGAGGCCAGCCACTGGTTGTCAGAGGTGGAGGATTTACTTCGGGTGATGGGCTCTGAGGAGGAGCAGAAGGTCGACTTTGCCACCTTTCTGTTCAAGGCCGAAGCCAAGGAGTGGTGGAGGTCAGTGATGGGGAAGTTTCCACAGCCTTGGACGTGGGAGCAGTTCACTGGGGAGTTCAACAAACAGTTCTACCCCGACGTCTACAAGGATCAGCGCATCCTGGAGTATAACCGGCTACGCCAGGGCCGGGACATGAGTGTGGAGGAGTACGTCCGGAAGTTTATCAGCCTATCTAAGTTCGCACCTGAGCCTGACGAGCATAGGAAGGCCAGGAAGTTTGAGAGTGGCCTGAGGCCGGACATCCGATGCTGTGACGCCGCTGCGTCACAAGACCTTCAGGGACGTTGCTGATGTCGCCCTGCTGGTAGAGGCCGACTTGAGAGGTCGCCAGTCTGGAGGGAAGGACCAGAAGAGGAAGCAGAGGTCCGATGACAGTGATAGGAGGGATCAGTCTGCTTCTCAGAAGAAGCAGTCTACTGGAGACCGCTCTGGGGACCGTTCGCGAGACAGAGGTGGTTCGTCTTCATCAGCTCCCGCTCCGAAGTGCCAGGTCTGTGGCAAGTTTCATAGAGGCCAGGACTGCTACAGGAAGTCTGGAGCCTGCTTCAAGTGTGGATCCATGGGACATAGGATTGCTGATTGCCCTCAGGCTGAGAGGAGCAGAGGTAGCTCTGGAGGTGGAGCTGGAGGATCTACATCTGGGTCTAGGGATCGAGACCGGGCTGAGCAGAAGAAGCCCCAGGGCCAGGCCAGAGTGTACGCGATGGCTGGAGAGAGAGACCGATCGACTGACAGAGTTGTCACAGGTATTCTCCAGCTGTCATCTCGTTCTGTTTTCTGTTTGTTTGACTCTGGAGCCACCCACTCTTTTATTTCTGCTGAGTTAGTGGGTGAGCTCGGTTTGCCTGTTGTGCCTCTGGGTGTTGAGTTATGTGTGCATAGTCCATTAGTTAGGGACTCTTCTATGCTGTTGAATTCTGTTTGCAAAGATAGTCCTGTGTTAGTCAGAGATAGGACTCTGTGTGCTAACCTCATCCCGATGGTGATGACTTCTTTTGATGTGATTCTGGGCATGGATTGGCTTGCTGCGCACCATGCCCATATTGATTGTGCTGCTTCGAGAGTCACTTTTGAGGAGCCGGGTCAGCCCCGTCTAGTTGTAGCAGGGAATGGACTCCCGTGCTCGCCGCCAGTCATATCTGCGATGCAGGCGTTCCGTTTTCTGAGGAAAGGATGCCAGGGATATCTGTGCTACATCCCTGAGGTTCGCAAGGATGCGAAGTTGGAGGAGATTCCGGTGGTCAGAGACTTCCCTGATGTGTTCCAGGATGATGTACCTGGGCTTCCCCCTGTCAGAGAGGTGGAGTTCTCGATCGAGCTCGCACCTGAGACTCAGCCCATTTCGAAGGCCCCATACCGGATGGCGCCTGCTGAGCTCAAGGAGTTGAAGGTCCAGTTGCAGGAGCTGCTGGATAAGGGCTTCATTCGCCCGAGTGTGTCGCCTTGGGGAGCGCCAGTGCTATTTGTAAAGAAGAAGGACGGTAGTATGCGGTTGTGCATTGACTACAGGGAGCTCAACAAGGTTACCATTAAGAATAGGTATCCTCTCCCGCGCATAGACGACTTGTTCGACCAGTTAGCAGGAGCTAAGGTGTTTTCGAAGATCGATCTGAGGTCGGGATATCATCAGCTGAGGATTAAGGCAGATGACGTGCCTAAGTCCGCTTTCAGGACTCGTTATGGACACTACGAGTTCCTAGTGATGCCATTCGGGTTGACGAATGCGCCGTCAGTATTCATGGATATGATGAACCGGTGTTCAAGCCGTTTTTGGACCAGTTCGTTGTAGTTTTCATCGATGACATCTTGGTGTATTCCAAGAGTGCTGAGGAGCACGAGGAGCATTTGAGGACCGTTCTCCAGACTCTGAGGGAGAACGAGTTGTATGCGAAGCTGAAGAAGTGCGAGTTCTGGCTAGATCAGGTGGTATTCTTGGGACATGTGGTCTCCAAGGATGGTATCTCCGTGGACCCGGAGAAGATTCGAGCTATTACTGAGTGGGCCAGGCCTACTAATGTCGGAGATATTCGTAGCTTCCTTGGACTAGCGGGCTACTATCGTAAGTTTGTGGAGGGCTTCTCCAAGTTGGTGATTCCGTTGACTCGTCTGCTGCAGAAGGAGGTGAAGTTCGAGTGGAGCGATGCCTGTGAGCAGTGTTTTCTGGAGCTGAAGAAGAGGTTGACTACTGCGCCGATCTTGACTCTTCCGGAGGGGACCGAGGGTCTTGAGGTTTTCTGTGATGCGTCCCATAAGGGACTTGGATGTGTTCTGATGCAGCAGGGGAAGGTAGTTGCATATGGCTCTCGTCAGTTGAAGCCATATGAGAAGAACTATCCGACCCACGATCTGGAGCTGGCTGCGGTGGTCTTTGCGTTGAAGATTTGGAGGCACTACTTGTATGGGGCAGCGTGCAAGGTGTATACGGACCATAAGAGCCTCAAGTATCTGTTCACTCAGAAGGAGTTGAACTTGAGGCAGAGGAGATGGCTGGAGTTGTTGCACGATTATGACTTAGAGATCCTCTACCATCCGGGTAGGGCGAATGTGGTTGCTGATGCGCTCAGTAGGAGGGGTCCGTCTGGGACTGTTTGTGCTTTGTCCGGTGTGGAGAGGTCTGCTCAGGAGTTGCAGCGCATGGGTATCTGGGTTGTCCGTCCAGAGAGGGTGGGATGTTAGCAGCACTGCAGGTTCAGCCTACCTTGATCGACCGGATCAAGGCCAGTCAGGAGCTTGATGTCAGTTTGTGTAAGATCAGAGAGAGTTTGTCTGCTGGTCAGGAGTCCGAGTTCCGGGTTTCAGAGGATGGCTGCCTGAGGTTCAGAGGCCGTGTTTGTGTGCCGGCAGACGACGCGTTGAGGCGTGAGATCATGCAGGAGGCTCATGGAGCTCCATACTCGGTACACCCAGGAGGTGTGAAGATGTACCGGGATCTGCGGGAGACTTTCTGGTGGAGCAATATGAAGAGGGACATCTCCGACTTTGTATCCAGATGTAGGACCTGTCAGCAGGTCAAGGCCGAACATCAGAGACCGGCCGGTTTGCTTCAGCCTCTTCCCGTTCCGGAGTGGAAGTGGGGAGAGCGTCGGCATGGATTTTGTCATGGGACTGCCTAAGACTCCGAGGGGTTTCGATGCAGTTTGGGTCATTGTGGACCGGCTCACGAAGAGCGCTCACTTCTTGCCTGTCAGGAAGACTTTCAGTTTGCACCGTTTAGCCCAGTTGTACATTGATGAGATAGTACGTCTGCATGGGGTTCCGGCTTCGATTGTGTCTGACAGAGATCCGAGGTTTGTGTCCAGGTTCTGGCAGAGTTTGCATCAGGCTTTGGGGACGAAGTTGTCTTTCAGTTCAGCTTACCATCCTCAGTCAGACGGGCAGACAGAGAGGACGAATCAGGTCCTAGAGGACATGCTCAGGGCATGTGTGCTCGACTTTGGGGGCAGCTGGGATCAGCACGTGGCACTGATAGAGTTCGCGTACAATAATAGTTTCCAGACCAGTATCGGGATGGCTCCCTTTGAGGCCTTGTATGGCAGGAGGTGCAGATCACCCATCTGTTGGGATGATCTGAAGGAGAGAGCGGTGATTGGTCCAGATTTGGTTCAGGATGCTGTGGGCAAGATTCAGTCTATCAGAGAGCGTCTGCTTGTGGCTCAGAGTCGTCAGAAGAGTTACGCCGATCAGAGGAGACGACCTCTAGAGTTTGAGGTGGGCGATCATGTGTATCTGAAGGTTTCTCCTGTGCGAGGAGTCGTTCGTTTGGGAAGAGAGGCAAGCTTAGCCCTCGTTTTGTGGGTCCTTTTGAGATCCTAGAGAGGATCGGACCGGTTGCCTATCGTTTGGCTCTGCCTCCGTCTTTAGCAGCAGTGCACAGTGTTTTCCATGTTTCGATGCTGAGGAAGTACATTCCGGACCCATCTCATGTGATCGACTTCAGTCCGCTTCAGTTGAGGGAGGACTTCACGTTTGAGGCAGTTCCTTCGAGGATTCTAGCCCGAGATGTTCGTAAGCTCAGGAGTAAGACCATGCCCTTGGTGAAGGTGCAGTGGTCGGGACAGTCAGAGGAAGAGGCGACCTGGGAGGTCGAAAGTGATGTGCGTTCTAAGTTTCCCGCCCTTTTCGAGCAGTAGGTATGTTTTAATTTCGAGGACGAAATTCTTTTAAGGGGGAGGTGATGTTATAACCCAAGATTTGGTTATTATTTTATTTCGTCACAATTTAACTTTAAGTTGGTTCAATCTTAATTCAGGACATGGAGGTCCTTTGGATTAAAGTCAAGGGCGAGGTGGTCCTTTTCGTTTTAGATTTTTGGTAAGGGATTATTATTGATATTTGGGTGATATTAATAAATATCAATTACTTTTCTAATTAGCCTTTCACCCACTACCTAATCACGTTCATTCACGATCAGTCGCTCAGCCCTAGAGACGTTCTTCTTCCTCTTCTCTCTCAAGCTTCCTTCTCTGTTGATCTTCCTGCTGTGCTGCTGGTTGGAGATTCGAGTGCTGCAGGATCTTCGTCGTTCCGCTGTCCCTTCGCGATCAGGTTCGTACATCTTTTGGTAGCGTTGCTATTCCGTTTGGAGAACTCCTCAAATCCCTAATCCCTTTTCTACAATCTGATTGTGAACCAGTAATCCTCCGACGTCTGCGTCGTTCTCTCCTCTGCTGTGGATTGCTGCTGTGTCACGTCTGTCGTATTCAGGTGAGGGGTTCAATTCCGTTCTGTTTCAGTTTTGGTGTTGTGGTCAGTTCTGATTGAGAGTGTCTCTGCGTTGTGTTCAGAATTCAGTGGTTTGGTTTGCGTTCGGTCTGCGTTGAGGGTCTACATTGGCTGGATTCTGCTGTTCAGAATGAGGGATTGTCTCTGCTGTTAATTCGAGGTAGGGTGGCTTATGGATGATTCGATTAGTGTGTTCGGCCTTGGGGAGTTTCGTTCCGGTTCTGAATTCTGATTGCCTGCTGACTCTGAATTTTGGTTGTGAATTGTCCTTTTGATGATGTTTTCATGCTTACAAACCCCAAGGTTGTTTTCTGAAAACCCATATTGTTTTGACATTGTTTTGATGCCTCTGGTTGTGTAAAAATCGCTCTGTTTTCTGCATTTTCGGCGTGTCCGAACTTCCGTCCGAGCTTTGAAGTTCGGACATGCCCTTCTGCGCTTAAACATTCTGAAGTTTTCGCTGTGTCCGAACTTCTGTCCGAGCTTTGAAGTTCGGACACAGCCTTCTGCATTCTCTGATTTTGGCTTCGACTTGTGTCCGAACATTGGATGTCCGGACACAAGTTCGGACTCTCCACGTCCTGTTTTCCGAAGAACGTCCGAACATCCGTCCGAACTTGGATGTTCGGACACCTCTGACTCTCCATCTGTTTTAAGGTTCGACTTGTGTCCGAACTTTGAAGTCCGGACACAAGTTCGGACATCTGTCTGGTTTTGCCTTCTGAGTCTCGACTTGTGTCCGAACATTGATGTCCGGACACAAGTTCGGACAGGCTACTGTTTTGGCCATAACTTGCTCGTTTGAGCTCCGTTTTGACTTCTGTTTGCGGGGTTGGATTCCCCTTCTGATTTCCAAGCTATCTATGAGCTTTCTGGTGCCTTTGGTGCACATATACTTATCTGTATTTAAGCTTCTGTTTTGGGACCTAGTTATCTCTGTGTCTGAGCCTTTGGATGGCTGGTTTCGCTGTCGTAGCGCGCTATGTAGGATCCTTCTGTTCACGGGTGATGTTCCCCGTTCTGTTCACGGGTGTTTACACTTGTTCTGTTTACGAGTGAGGTTTCCTCGTTCTGTTCACGAGCTGGTGCTCGTTTGCTGTGTAGTCTGCTGTGATTACTAGTGTCCCACTCTGTTTTCTGCTTCTGTCAGCTTCTGCTCTGTTTCGTCCTTAATGATTGGACTTCTGTTTCTGATTTCTGATATATTTGTGGGCTCTTTGACTCCTTCTGATTTGATAACATTCTGTAAAGTTTTGAGCATGCTGGTTGATGAAGTTGGTCATCTACTGGGCATAGTTGTGTGCTCATTCCCCTACTTCTAACGCTTTTGCAGATTGATTAGCGAGGATCGTCTCCCCTCAGCTTCTGGAGTTTTGTTGCTTTGTTTTGAGTTTCTCTTGAGACTTTGTATTTAGATTTGAGCCTTTGGGCCTCTTTGTTAGTTTCCGCTTCTGATATTAGTTTGGTGGGTTCTGTAATGACTTTTGGGGATGTTTTAACATCTCTTGTTTTATACTTTATTTAAGTATTCCGTTTGGGCCTTATTTGACTATCTGTTAAGTTCGTTTATTAGAGCCTTGCGTTATTATGTAATAATACGCGGCGTGTAATACCCCTAACTCCTAGGCCAGTGTTTGGGGGTGTTACAATAGTTACAATGACATAAAATACCAAAGTTAGTATAAGACTTTGGTATGATAAATAAACCCTAGTGAAGTATCATAAGTGTATAACGCGGGCTTCGTGCTCTAATGTAAACCGAGTATTAACTCACACAACGAGTAAGGGATTTATAAATATTAATGACGATATTTTAACTAATAACAATGTTAAGTCGGGGGGACATAGTACTAGGATTTCAAACGTTGTTCGGAAATACCGAATTGTGCTGTCACATGGATTGACGCTTAGTGTTCCTCGTATTACTAGATCGCATTCCCGACGTACACGCTCGAAAGCTCTAGTGGTCTGCACTGTACGAATCTAGTCTACGGTGTACGGTATGTAAAGGGATTTGATCCGAGTTGTCCTGAGGAATTCCTCGGGCTCGGATTTTGTTTGATAAATAACATGTGTGAATTTATGTATGTGATGTATGTATTGATGTATGTGTATGATGTGTAGTTATGTTCATTGCATTATTTATTTATGCACGAACGTCCTACGGGACTAATATTACGTCGACTATAGATCGACTTATATAAAACTACATATGCGAAATGTGTGTTGTGACCACTGTTGTCTGACCTAATGCGCTAAGTATTACAAGTATGTATTTATAACCTAAGTAAAATACTTAGGAACGGGACACGACATTGTCGGTCTCTAGAGCTTTGACTCAAACGTGAATGTTACCTAGAATAATTCTAGGCATGCGTAAGACCCATAGGGCAGCCACAAATTAAGTGATGTACTCCATAACAAAAAAAAACTGTAAAGACTATCTAACTAACAAGCTAACAGTGGAGTGTGAATGAATGTGATGATGTACCTTAATCCAGACAGTCACTGGCTGATGGTCGCGCGTAGAGATCTCTTGGGATATCCCGTATCGGGTTTTCCCTAGTTAAATCCTGATCGAGCCTAGATAGATCGTCAGGCGGAGTGTGCTACCGTTGGCACCAGGCCCTTGGCCACCTACATGGACGCCTTTACAAAGGCAAAGTGAATAAGTCCCAGAGTCTTCGGATGATCAGGGGCAAGCACCTTTGTGTGTACGTGGGACTACTGTCCAAGTGAATATATCGGGTTGTCCTAACTGACGCCCCGACTGTGCTAACCTAAACAAACGATATGTGAAGGCCCGGAGGGCCGAGTGATGTGTTGTGCTGTGATGATGTTACATACGATGAATGAGTTCTCTATACCATTGTATCGTATGATGTATGACAGTAATGTGTATATCCATATATGACTTTGGATTGGATGAATGATTATATAATCATGCATGTTGTTACAGTATTTATCATATCTGTAAAATGACAAAGCATGAAATCAATCTAATATCAAGACGGTTAAAAATGACAACAAGGACCAATAGGGTCCGATCCGGCATACTCAGCGTCTATCGCTGATGCTACACTTATTGTGCAGGTGCTGAACACGTTGAAGCCGAAGTGCGGGTTGGGTAGTTAGGACATTGTTGATTTTGGATTTACCGTCCATACCTCGTTATATATAAATGATTCCACTGGAAAGGGGTTGTAAGAGTTAGATCATGTTTAGAATGCTCACAGTAGTTGTACCTTTGATACTTAGATAGAAATGTAGGTGGTATCTCGTTGTCACTGCGGATTGTATTTTTAAGTTTAATTTTGTTAAGATGTTGTACTGCTACATCACTCGTATGGGCGAGTGGTGGCAAGTAACACCCATGTGAGTTCTATTACTGTAATCACTTCCGCTGTGAGACGCCTTTATTTCCTGTTCACGTGAGTGACTATTACGATTTGTTATGAGGGGGGTTACAAGGATGGACTAAGATTAAGAGGAAACATAACTTAAGGAGTGAAATAATTAACTCTCTAATTAAGGGAACGCATTTAAGTCGTTCATTATGTTTGAACTTTGATTGTTCATATTTGGATTGTTGTACTGCACTTTCTATTATGTTGTGCATCTAATCAACCTCCATGCTATCGACAATTAGTAGTCGTAGCCACGTTAGCTTGGGGGCTAAGAGAGGATCGTACCAGCATTCGTGCTGACCCCCTTTGGGGGCTTTTTTACTACACAGGTGAACGTCAGGAGGCGGCCGTCGCGAGAGTAAGAGGGGGTACAAGCGTTACGGGTTAAGTGTGGCCTACGAGTTGTGCATGTACACTCGTATGGCAATTCGAGTTAGTAGATGTATAGGATGTGAGGGGATTGTAAGAAGGATATGTATTGGGTTTAGATTTGTATGTACTAATGTTCGGTATATTCTGTCAATCAGACCGTGGCAAGGTCCTAGAGTGGATTGAATTCCACTGTGACATTTATATATATGTTGTTAAGTTGTGAAACCACATTTGGATTGAGATGGGGTGTTACAATATCAATAATAAATATCAAAAACCTTATGTTATACATATATATAACATTATGATAATATATGTGGCCATTGTGTAAATAAAGGAAATATAGTGGCTGAAAGGAAAAAAATACCAAACAGACTATGGTCTGTCGGTAATATTGGAAAGAAATAAAATATGAAACTATATGTTATAAATAATATAATGTTGGATGATATAACATATGTTATGTAAAATATTATAAGATTTGTGGTAAAAGTATAAATATGGAAAGTTGAAGGGATAAAACAAAAAAACAGAACCTAAGGGGTTGTATAGTATTTTGGGAAATTTGAAACTATATAATATACATACTATATGATTTAAATGTTATAGTATATAATGAATATGGTATTTATAAAATAGTGGTGAAGTTTTAATAATTATAAAGTGTGGGGTTTGAAAGGAAATGATGTGTAAAATACATGCCTTTTCGGCAATCATAAAGAGATATTAAAACCTTAGGTTATATCTTATTACAAAGTTTTGATGTTATAAAATAAGGGTATTTATAACATGGTATAAGGTATGTGGGTATATTGTAATAATGAAAATTATAAGAAATAAGAGGTATAAGTGTGCTATATATAAGCTATTTTTGGTACATATATATAATTACTAAAACTATATGTTATAAGTTAATGGCATGAAAAATATCATACTATATAATATTATGATATGAGTGTAACACTTTATAATATTATGAGGTCAAAAGTATGGTTTATAAAACCAACATGCTATAGCGTATGCTTATATATTAAAAATAAGGATATAAACTATAGTATACAATGACATAAAATACTATGGTTAATACATGATTTTTGGATGGTTAAATAAACCTAGAATAAGGAATAAACATGTACATAATATAAAGTTTCATCTTTCATTAAGAAATCAATGTATATATATAAATATATATACCGCACAAATAACATGCATATATATATATATTAGGGTTACAAACCATATGAAAAAAAAAATAAATATTGAAATACCCCAAACTTAGATATGGTGTTAAGTGATAAACTAAGATATAAGGAGGCTAAATAAGGCCTTAGAAACATTAAGAAACATTTTTAATCAAAGAAAACATAAGGAAACACCAAAAGAGTAGTTTGAGCAAAAACATGCTCTAAGCTTGGAGAGACTTGGGTGAGCACCAAAAATTATGCTAAGACATTAGTAATATCCTAATGGTCATTTTAAACCAATTACCAAAGAAAACCAAGCTTGAAAACAAGTTAAACACAAAATGTGCTTAAGGAGCGTCTTAAAGCACATTTTTTTAAATTGTCTTGTAAATGGGTTTTGAGTGGTAGATGTCCATCATTACTCTTTAATCAACATGTGTACTAATTAGTATCACATTAAGAAGCCTAATCAATGGGAAATCAAAAATTTCAATTATGTGCCTTGGTTAGTGAATAGTAACCAAATAGTGCTAGTTAGGACATTAGTCAAAGTAAGTCAATTAAATGGTCAACAAAGACCACAATCTACCATATTTTACAAGGGGCCGGTTTTTAAGTGGGACTCACCACACTTATCTAGCTAAGTAAAGAGGAAAGCAAAAGTAAGGAAGTTCACTATTCACCTTTTAACATAATATCTTACCTTTAGTAATCCTCTCTCCTCCTTTCTTCATTCTTCATCTTCTCCATCGATTTCTCTTGCCTCTTTCCTCTCTTTCACGTAAAAGAAGACACTCCATGCTAGCTCCATCTTCTTTTGCCCACATTCTTGCTCATTTAAGCTCCAAAATCAAAACCAAGTACATATATCTCTTAGTTAGCTCAAGCTCTTCCTTTCTATCTTTTCAAAACTTCAAGAGCCTCATTTTGGAGCCAAGGCAAACCGCCATTAGAGGAGGAAACTCAAGCTTGGAGACTCCATTAGCTTCTCCATTCTCTTAAGGTAAAGAATATGTAAGAAAAATCAAGTTCCCACCATTTCTTCCCTTGTCCGAAAATTTGTACTCATGGGACTCCATGTTTATGCCTTGTTCTAGCTTGGTTCTACTATCCAAAGGATAGAGGAGGTCCTTCTTGCTTCATATCCAAGCTTATTCTAAGACTCCAAGGTAAAACAATCAATTTAATACCTTAAAACACATTTTTAACCTAGGTTTTTATTCCTTAAGGTTAGTGCGTTGTTTAGTACTCATTGGAGTCATTGAATATTGGTTAGAACATTGGCAAGGAGAACTTGTTGGGTGACCAAGATTGAGCAGAGACAAACTTAAGGGAGAAAGTTGGTGAAGCTTGTGAAAGAACAAGGTTAATTACTTGCCTTAAAGTGTTTAATGCATTAAGGGATGGGATTTAGGTATATGATGAGTATAGCTTAAGGTTTACTTTAGAAAAGGGCTATATATAACCTAGGAGAAACAATGACTATGTTTGAGAACTGGTGACTAAGGAGCCGATGAGAAAAGAGATAGCTAAACAATGTTGAGATGAATTACAAGAAGCATATTTTATTTCAATGGGAGCCTTGTTGTGTGTATTCGCAGGTTAAAGGCAAATATATGTGGAAATTCAGTGGTTAAGCTTATTGTCATTAAGGGCATAAGTGCCAAGCATTTTAAGTTTAAGCACTATATTGTGATGTAGTGTAGTTTTGGTGTATGATGTGTGTTAAGGAGGTTTAATGAGAGTTTGAATGTTGATAGCTATTTGATGGTGAGAAACTAAATATTTTGGTGTAACAATATACTAGAGAACCCATGGCAAAATTTAGTGAAGAACCTAAGTGTTTAAGATGTTCTAAGGAGATTTCATGACTAAGGTAGTACTAGGAAACTTTAGGGGTTGTTTTGATGAAAAAGGGTGAGTTTAAGGTGTTTTAATGAGTTATAATGACTTAGGCATCACCATGGAGGATTTAGGAATCAAAAGAATGTACTAGTGTATTTAGGACTTAGGCAAACATAGGTAAACAAGTAGGGGAAAATAAGGTGTTGATGGATAGAGGCATAAACTTGTGAAGAAACATTAAGTAGTGGTGAGGAAGCACTTGGCATAGTGGCTGTATTAGGTATGAACCACCACCTAGAAACCTTGTGAAAAACATTACAAGTGTTGGCATGATTGCAAGGAAAATGCATAAATGACTAAGGTGGATGTTGGTGAGTGATCTAATGTGTTTAGTGGAAGGCTTAAGGTGTATTTGAGGTGCCCAAATGAGGTTAGAACATACTAGGATATATGAGGTGAAGTTTGGAGTTAAATGGGAATTTAGAAACAAGGTTCTAGAGCCGACCGACCTTAGGGACCGGACCTGCAAGGTCAGTCGAGCTCAGTTTACACTACCGGAAAGAGTTTCTGGAACCGACCGAACTTGGGGACCGGACTTACAAGTTCGGTCGGGCTTGTATTTTGTGTACAAATTAAGTCTCTGGAATGGGCCGACCTTGGGACCGGACTTACAAGGTCGGTCATGCCTAGAATTTTGTACGGGAATTGGTCTCTGGAATCGACCGAACTTAGGACCGGACTTACAAGTTCGGTCGAGCTTAAATTCCTACGGGGGAAAACTCTCGGGAATGGACCGACCTTGGGGACCGGACTTGCAAGGTCGGTCGGGGTAAAATTTTCAAACGGTAATACATCCTGGAATGGACCGACCTTGGGTAAGGTCGGTCGGTAAGATCGGTCGTGCTAAAAACAAAAGAAAAAAAGAAATTTTAAATTCTAAATATGTTAATTGGTAATAAGGTATGCCATTGGTAGGGTGATAATGATTAGGAACCTAAGGACCTAAGGAACTAAGTTAGGTTAAGTATAAACCTTAAGTTTAAAGTTAAGTTTATAAGGTTAAGTGGCAAAGACTTAATAGGGTATCGAATGGGAATCTTTAGGGACTAAGTGAGTTAAGTAAGGTGCAAATAACTAATGACCTAAAAATGAATGAATGTTTTAGGTCTTTGAATTGGGACCCCGGAGAAGGTTAAACAAACGACAGTCGACGGTGAACGGTACCGTCTTTCTTGTGACCTGCTTGCTAACGAGGTGTCCCTCGGCTTGTGTGCTATATGTTTATTTGCTATGACTAAGACAAGATAAAGCATGCAACTGGTTATATTTGTTCTCGTTGTGAATGTGTTTTCTTTACACTAACCCACGAGACTTGAGATTGTTACTAACTAAGTTTAGTACTTACTGAGTTAAGGATATGAGATAGGTATTGGTAACTGTTGGTTAATACCCGTTAAGGTTTAACTAACACATGGCGTGTAAGATTTTACTAACTGGAACTTGAGTGAGGAACCCGGGACTGACTCCGGTCATGCATGCTATGGATAGGGGGACGATATCTGAATCAGATCCGCCCTCCACTTAAGGACTTGTCTTCGGACTTGTTGCCTAGGGTCGGTTGCCGGCTCAGCTACACTGGACTCCCGTCCAAGGTAGGTGGCATTAAGATGGTGCGGTAGGATCACCTAAATCCTAAGTTTAAGATTAAGCTACAACCATTTCCACTCTAGGAACGGTGTATACTGAGATTAAGATAAGGTTAAGACTGAGGTAAGATAAGGAACTGAGGTTAAGGAAATCAGGACTAAGGAGGTGGTTACTAACCCGCTTGATAAGGGAACGCTTGTGTCGTTCATTGTGTGTGAACTATGTATGTTCATCTGTGGATTGTTGTTTATAGCACTTCATATTATGATCGTGTTTTAATCAATTTCCATGCTATCGACAATTAGTCGTCGTAGCCCCGTTAGCTTGGGGGCCACGAGAGGGTCGTACCAGCATTCGTGCTGACCCCCTTTGGGGGATATTTTTACACTTGCAGGTAAGAGGCCCATGAAGTCACACCACAAGAGTAGGAGCGGTTAGACTTAGGATGGGTTGTTTATTTTGAGTACGGGTTGCGCTTGTGCTCCCGTCTGTTTATATTGAAACTGATGTAAGTTTGTGACTATGACTTAGATACTTAAACTCGGTTGGTTGGTGGTATTTTGGTTAGTGGTGTTTTGGTCGGTTGTTTATTTTGGATAAGTGTTGTAAATTTATAAGGCCGGTATATTCTAACGATCAGACCGTGGCAAGGTCCCGGTGTTTGTTATTTCCGCTGCGATGAATTCGATTAAGTGTTAAGTTTTGCGATAACCACGATTGGCTTTGGACGGGGTATTACAAAAGTGGTATCAGAGCATAGTTACGCTCTGATCAAGAAATACCGGACATAAGAAAACCGAGTTAGAATATAAGTTAAGAAATAAGTGACGGGTTAAGGGTGTGAGCTGTTAGTGTGAGTAGAGTCAGATGACCACTAATAAGTGTGGATCGTCTTTACCGTCTACGGACGTTATAAATTCGTTAACCGAAACAGTGGTGGATACGAATCTAATGTGAGTTGTGATTGTTCAGATGTCAGGAAGGAGAGGCTGAGGCCGTGGTCGAGGCGACGAGTCTGAGATACCGTAAGGGCAGACGATCGCAGAGATCGTAGCTGTCGCCTTAGGGCACATGGGCTATCAGCCTGGTGTGGGTGCACCACCTCCACCGCCACAACCCGGGAACCGAATTGGGTGAAGAGCCTTGCAGACCTTCGACCCGCATATTTTAAGGGGGAGACCGATCCCGCCAAGCTTGAGGCGTATATCTCCGAGCTGGAGACCACCTTTGAGACCCTTGACGTCCCTACTGGGATCAAGGTGCGTCTAGCTGCGTTCTACCTGAAGGGGGCAGCAGGCGATTGGTGGAAGCTGGTGAGGGCCGAGCATGTGGCCAATCCAGAGTTTGGCTGGGAGCAGTACACCGCATTACTACGAGCAAAGTACTACCCCGCCCATGTCCAGACGAAGAAGCGCTTGCAGTTGGATGCGCTTAAGCAGACCGACAATATGACGGTGGATGAGTATTACTTAGAGTTCACCGCCTTGCTCCGTCTTCTGCCAGGTCTTGGATATTCAGACCAGATACTGGTGGACCGCTTCTATGGCGGGCTTAGCCATCGACTCCGCTACGGCATGGGGCCGACGAGTTACATTACCTTGCAGGTAATGAGAATGGTTGAGATATGAGTAAGTAAATGAGAAGAGGTAGAATATGAAAAATAAAGAGTGACTAATAATGTGGAAAGCAAGAGTGCTATCATGCCGCTGCTAAGGTTGAGATAACCGTCCAGCTGAGGGACGAGGAGAATGCTAAGAGAAAGAGTGCCGGTAAGAGCACGGAGAACCAAGGGCAAGGTGGGTACAAGAAACTGAAGTACCAGCCTCAAGCCCAGAAAAATCAGAACCAAAAGGGGAAGGAGGAAAAGGAGAAGGCTCCGGAAGAGCCACTGAAGTTGACATATGCGTATGCAGCTAAGCCCCTGCGCTCTAGGGCGCCAAAAGGTAAGGCAAATTAGTGTTAAGTGAGTTATGAGACAATTAGTAACTGTTTGAGGTATGAGTACTAATATTATGAGTGGTCAGGATCTGAGACTGAAAAGGGAGCCGGTGGTGGCTACCAGCGACGCTACATCTGTAAGTGGTGTCACAAGGACCACCCCGGGCTCGATTGCAAGGGGAACAAGGTGGAGTGCAATTATTGTGGGGTATACGGACACCGAGCATACGAGTGCTTCTGGAACCCGGCTAGTAGAGCCTTTAGGCCCGAGATGAAGGGCAAGGGCAAGACCGATCAAGGAGCTGGATCCGACGGTCAGAGGAGGGGTGCAACAAGCTGCAGACAAGAACCCACGGGTAGCCCAGAAGTCGGGACCCACATTACACTTGGTGGACCGGGACGATGAGCCTGAACCCTCATCTAGGCCAGGTACCGCTATGACCACTTAGTAATAAAATTACCTGCTTACCGCATTATCATGCATGTTTGGTGAATAATTGAGTTAAATGAGAATGAGATGAGATTAGAATTTAAGTAAGATATAACCTACTACCACTTTAGAAAGCTTCAACATCTGCTATCCAATGCCTTCTACACCTAACCCGGAGTACACCGACATCGGAACCATAGACTTTCCAACCGAACAATATCAGGTTATCCGCCCAGGTATGATTTTATTAAGGGGATACCTGACACCCGAAACGCAAATAGCCATCATCAAGAAATGCAATCAGCTAGGAATGGGACCGGGAGGTTTTTTACGCCGGAGTACCTAGGGGGAGCAAGGATGAAATTAAAATGATGAGCTTAGGCAAGGATTGGAATCCGTATGCCAAGACCTACCAAACCATGAGGATACAAGATGGAGTCTCACCACCGGGAATACCCGAAGAGTTCCATCCGGTTATTACACAAGTCATGGAAGTCGCTCAGCAGTTGGAAGCTGAACCGATTCCAGACATACAGGCGGACATTTGCATTGTAAACTTCTACGAGAAAGATGGGCGACTTGGACTACATCAGGACAAGGACGAGACAACGGAGTCTCTCAAACGAGGGATACCCGTAGTGTCTTGGTCCATAGGCGATGACGCTGAATTTTTATACGGCGAGCAGAAGTGCGCGGACCGTGCTGATAAGTTAATACTTAAGTCAGGGGATGTATTAGTTATGGGAGGAGAGTCAAGGATGTTATACCATGGGATTAAGAGAATCATGCTGAATACAGCACCGTCAGCAGTGATTAATGCGACGCATATGAAACCAGGACGGTTAAACCTAACCTTTAGACAATATTAGTCATGTAATGCTTTAGTATGGGATAAGGAATGAGATGTAAGATTAAAGCACATGTTGTAAACAGGATGGTTATGAATAAAATAACAGTGTTGTTCATATAAATTGTAACGACTCTTGTTATACCATCAATACTCATGAAGCTTATGAATACAATTAGGTTATGGACTCGGTACGGAAGGTGCGCTAAGCATATTTACAGAGGCACAGGCCGACGTCAGCGGTACTATCCTCACTGGCACCTTTCCGATTAATGGGATTGAGGCATCAGTTCTCTTCGACTCAGGGGCCTCGCATACCTTTGTCTCGGCATCTTTCGCGAGAAGGTTGGGGCTAGACGCTGATGAGCTACCCGACTTCACGGTTACGCTCCCGTCTAAGGAGAAGGTTCATTGCACTCGTTACTACCGAGGAGCCATTGTCAGAATTAAGGGGGAAGACTTTCCAGTCAGTTTATTGAGTTCAGGGAGTTGGGATTTGATGTTATCTTCGGGATGAACTGGTTGGAGCGGCACAAGGGTCGTATCCTCTGCGCCGAGCATTGATTGCTGCTCAGGAGCCCGTCTGGGGGTAACAATATCATACCGCCAGAGGCCTAGAGAGCCTTCGACTAAGATCATCACCGCCATGGCAATGTATAAGGAGTTGAGGAGAAATGAAGAAGTGTACCTCTGCTATGTACAAGACATAGAGAGAGACCCCGAGTTCGACCCCGACTTACCGGTAGTGTCGGAGTTCCCCGACCTATTTCCACGGGAACTGCCCGGCATGCCACCCACTCGGGAGGTAGAGTTCACCATCGAGCTGCTACCTGGTACCAGACCGATAGCCAAGGCACCATACCGCATGGCTCCAGCAGAAATGATTGAGTTAAAGGAACAACTGAAGGACTTGTTAGACAAAGGGTTCATAAGACCCAGTGTATCACAATGGGGAGCGCCAGTTCTCTTCGTGAAGAAGAAGGATGGTAGTCTCCGCCTCTGCGTCGACTACAGAGAGTTGAATGCAGTGACAGTGAAGAATAAGTACCCACTACCCCGGATTGACGATCTGTTCGATCAGTTGAAGGGAGCATCTGTGTTTTCCAAGATTGATCTCAGATCGGGGTATCATCAGATAGCCATTAAGGAGGGAGATATTGAGAAAACGGAAGTCCGGACACGATACGGCCACTATGAATTTACAGTGATGCCGTTCGGTTTGTCGAACGCACCGGTGAAGTTTATGGATCTGATGAACCGCTTGTTCCGGGAACAGCTAGACAAGTCGGTTGTGGTGTTTATTGACGATATTTTGATATATTCGAAATCGAAGACTGAGCATGAGGAAACTTGAGGAGAGTATTGGAGATATTGAGGGAGAACCAGCTATATGCTAAGTTCTCCAAGTGTGAGTTTTGGCTTGACCAGGTCTCTTTCCTAGGTCATGTCATCTCAGATGCTGGGATTCTCAGTGGATCCAGCAAAGGTTGATACCGTGCGTACTTGGCCAAGACCGAAGACTGTTACCGACATCCGGAGCTTTCTCGGTCTGGCAGGTTATTACCGGAGTGAAAATACATAATTTGGTTCTCTTCACTCACAAACTAATAGAACACCGAGAGTTATAGTGGTTCGGCCAATAATCCGGCCTACATCCACTCATTGACAATATCTTTATTACTTCCCTTGGTATTACAACTTTAGAGAGCTTTCTAGTGCTTTTTCTCTCTTCTCATCTTGTGTCCCCAACAAATGAGCTTCCATCTCTATTTATAGACTTTCTAGGGTGAAGTCTATCCTAAACCCTTGAACATGTAGCATTGTTCTATAGGAGCTGTCTTCCTAACTTTGACACTTTCCTCCTTGTAAAGCCTTCCGGTCCAAAGTGTGGGGTACGGGGTATGATGCCCGGATGCGGAATACGAGACGCGGGATGTGGCGCCCGGGCGTAGAGTGCCGGGTGCGGGATCCTCGACCTAGTCATGAGGTCTAGTGCCCAAACATAACACCGTTGCGGGATCCGGATTGACGCTTGGTGTCTAGATTGGAGCCTGAACAGGGTCTTGAAGGGGGCCTGGGGCCTGAGTCGGGATCTAAGGTTTGGATCGTCTTGGCTCTTCAGTCTCGTCATATTTTTGCCCTCTTCATCAGTCCCACAAGTTCTACTTTTTGGCACTCAAAAAAGTGGAACTTACAAAGAGAAAGATAAAATTTACATTCTTTCTACTTTTCCTTTCTCCTATCTCCTAGTCCCACAAGTTCTTTTTCTTTAACTTTTACAAAGAAAAATGAACTTACAAAAAGGTTGGTAAAACTAGTACAACTAAAGTCCCACAAGTACATTTGATAAACTTGGATATTTTGGGACATATATCTTCGAGATAGTACATCCTTCATGGATAAATCTTCTGAGCTTTGATACACAATAATTAAGAAGGCCAGAAATCCAGAAGACCAGAAATCCAGAAGTCCAGAAGTCCATAATAAGATTTTCATAAAGAAAACCAATGGTTCTTTTAATAAGGACCATTCCCTTTTGAAAGGGTAAAATAATATGTTAATTAAATCTGTGCTTATACTTGCCAAAGGATGATAATTCCCTTAAAGGGAGAAACATATATTTTCCCAACTTTGCTTATGGTAGCCAAAGGATGGTACTTGTGATTCAAGTATGGTATGGCGTCCCACACCTAACAATTCACCCATTACAGGCGACCAGAGCTCCTGATGGGTCCAGAGATGGGTTTTTTTGTTGGCTCGATGGCCGGGCATGATAGCCCAAGTTGGCACGTTGGCCGGGCATGATAGCCCAAGTTGGTACTTTCAAGGCGTGATAGCCTGTAGGTGTTGCTTTTCAAGGCATGATAGCCTGTAGGTGTTACTTTCAAGGCATGATAGCCTGTAGGCACTCTGGCCGGGTGTTACTTTTCACCATGGATATGCAACTTTGTGCAGAAAGTCCATAGGTAGGTGTTACTTTTCTCCATGGATATGCACTTTGTGCAGAAAGTCCATAGGTAGGTGTTACTTTTCTCCATGGATATGCACTTTGTGCAGAAAGTCCATAGGTAGGTGTTACTTTTCTCCATGGATATGCACTTTGTGCAGAAAGTCCATAGGTAGGTGTTACTTTTCTCCATGGATATGCACTTTGTGCAGAAAGTCCATAGGTAGGTGTTACTTTTCTCCATGGATATGCACTTTGTGCAGAAAGTCCATAGGTAGGTGTTACTTTTCTCCATGGATATGCACTTTGTGCAGAAAGTCCATAGGTAGGTGTTACTTTTCTCCATGGATATGCACTTTGTGCAGAAAGTCCATAGGTAGGTGTTACTTTTCTCCATGGATATGCACTTTGTGCAGAAAGTCCATAGGTAGGTGTTACTTTTCTCCATGGATATGCACTTTGTGCAGAAAGTCCATAGGTAGGTGTTACTTTCATTGTAAATAGAGATGTCCCAAAAATGATAGGAACATCTTTAAGCGGCTGCTTCAGAAATAATGTTGGTGCAGTTTGTTAGGAAAGTGTTGTAAACTTTGGAAATCTTGTCCAGTTCTGCACTAGCATTCGACCCGGCCCTTTGGTGCGGTGTCTTTTGGTCAGGACAATATTGGGATATTATCTTGCACCAAATCTTATTTGCTGCCCGAGGATCGGGGAGACAGTTGTTCGATCTTTCTCTTGTATAATAATTTGGAGGTGGAAAAAGTGGATGAGACGTTGTCCGAGTACTGAACCCATGTTGCTGCCTGGAGCTTTGGTTCGTGGGCAGAAGGCGTGCTTTCCAGCATTTTTCCGGGAAGTGTCGCTTGAGTTTTAGTGCAGTAGCTCTTGCCCAGGGGAAAACCGATATACTGTCTGGTATCAAACCGAGCTGTCTTTGACTTTTATTTAGAAACCCCTCTTGGTATGGACCCTTATTTGTCTCCTGGTGATCGATCATATATATATCTCCTTCATCTTTGCACTGTGTCGGCCCTGTCTGCCTGAAACAGCTTGACACTGTAGCAGCAACAACGATGATTTTTGGAAGAGCTTTTCTACTGATATTAGGCTCCTGATTCCACTGCTGAACTTTTTGGTTCCGGACATTTGTTCTCTTTTCTCTTTAAACAACTGACGCTACATGCACAAACATCATCAAATTAACAATTGTGAGTAATGGTTCAAAATATTAACCCCTTAAAAAAAAGATGTGATAACAGATACTAATTCCTATTCTGATGACAAATGTATCAGTATAAGCTGATCATAACTATGCCATAACTCCTGCTTGTGCTGTTTTTTAGGCAAATTAGCAGCAATGACTAAACTGAAACTGTATATCACCTAAGGTTCAGATCATAATGAAGTTGCAAATGACATGGTATCTATCAAAATCCAGCAGAGAACACTTTCCTTAACAGAATTAACAAGACGGATGTGAATCTGTACATCATTAAACTCTTTAGCTCACAGAGATATACATAACTGATAACTATAAACCCAAAGTTAGAGCCATCACAACATAACAGAAAATTAATGAGAATATTTTGTACCCTTCCTTTTATTCAGTTTTTAGAGGGCCAAAGACTTAACAGGAAATTGTAAGTGATTGCAGCAAAGATATGCAAAGATAAAGCCCATGTATTGAATTTGAAATTAATGGGTATTGGCTATTCTAAAAGACCATTCAAACACCCAGCATTTAGATATCAAAACCTGTGTAACGGGTATAAAATGACAATTTAAGACAAGCATCTACAACAGTTTATATAAGCTGTAACCATATTATGCTCTTGTTTATGGCAAATCAGGATTTTTCAAGGCCAGCAAGAATGCAGTAGAGAATCATAAACCATGCTTATTAAAGGCAATAAACACAATCAGATTTGTTCATACAAGAGATATAGAACATCAAAGAAATTTCCAATGCAAATAGATTTTATCACGCTCAGGCCTATTGACCATATCAACTATGTAATCAGCTAGCTAATCAGATTTCAGTTTTAAGTGCTCCCAATCATTAATACACAGACGCTTAAGACTACAGCCTAGCAGACAATTAGGCTTATACTTAACAAGGAGGTAAAATAGAGCAATATTTTAGCAGCGGATCAGCATCCTCCAAAAGCAAGGAACAATCAATACCTTAATCAGAAGAATTTACTGCTGTTCTAATTGAAATATAAGACTGACAATGGTAGTGCTTATATATGGGAGACACAAACAACATCATAAAAAGGGTAAAAAAGAACGAGCAACAAGTTTTAGGACTGCCTTAGGCTGTGTAAACTTAAACAAGGATCTGAACTGCTGTACCATGAAGCTAAAGGCTCAAAGTTTTGTAATAGAGATTGGAATGTTTTTTCTTATGCTGACGAAAACAAAGGCAAAGCATTGCTGATGAAGAATCAAACAGTGACTGTATTAGAGTAAAAACCAGATAGAAATTGAAGTTAGGTTACTTGCTAAAAACAGCAGCGATAAAAAGTATAACGCTCATGTTTAAACAGATATAAATCAAGCTTCGCAAAGTAAAGACGGGCAGGTCTAAACTAGTCTTTTGAGTTCAAAAGCAAAGTTCATGCCGGATTCGTATCTTACTTCTCATTCCATGACAGATACTTAATAAAGAAGGAGGTTAATCCCGCAATGGGCTTAAAGCATAAATCACCAATTTATAAATAAAAGTATCACTCTGAAGTTAAAAATGAATTTTTTTGGAACAACCTTTGAGACTCTAAACAAGGTTTTCAAAATAGATTTTGCAAAAGCTCAAACAATATAATACTGTCCTATGGAACTTTTGATAGAAAGTTGGTCGATGTGCGCAATCAGCAGCAAAATCACTTGCTGAGGATAGATGAATGTCATCCTCATTTTTATGCGGTAAACAGCAGACATTCGGTCAAAATCTTGATCTAGCGGAAACTGATTGCATCTTTAGAAATCTGAAAGCCTAAGTCTTAACAGGAGACAATCATGCTTTGACCGATCACATATATTAAGCTATTATTTTGAAAGTTGATGAACTTATCTTTCGTAATGACTTGAGGAATTTGTGCCTTAATCTTGGATTTGAGACTCCGTCCCTTTTTGATTCAATCGGCTTCCAGTTCTGCTTGGAGAGAAGATGTCGTTTGGTCTTTGAGCCGAGGATGCTATCCAGCTTGTATTTGAGGATGCGGTCAGGGGAGTTGAATTGTCTTCCGGCCAAGAAAGTCGATGCGGCGAATGAAGCTTGGTGTGGCGAATGAAGTTTGTTGCGGTGAATGAAGTTTGTTGCGGCGAATGAAGTTTGTTGCGGCGAATGAAGTTTGTTGCGGCGAATGAAGTTTGTTGCGGCGAATGAAGTTTGTTGCGGCGAATGAAGTTTGTTGCGGCGAATGAAGTTTGTTGCGGCGAATGAAGTTTGTGCGATGCGGTCAAGACTGATTTTTCCTCTCCTAAATTTCCTACACCGGATTCTTTGTTGCTCGCCTTTCGCTCCAGTCCTCTTGTCATAATTGCTGCTATTGAATTTGTTAACCTTCCCGATTTCGATCTTTTATCTTCGATTATGCGTGAAGACTTTGCTGCTGCCTTCTCCATTATTTCAAAGTCCTTGCCTCTAACGAGCTTCGATTGACCTTACTCAAGCCCTTCTTCTTGAATCTTCTATGGGTTGCCGGAATCCCTGATCTTGTGAGTTTCTTGGCTGCAGACTATCTCCCCTGGCTCTCGTCGATTTCTTCCTATACCTTCGACGGGTTTGGTTGAAAATCTGTTTAAACAATTACCAAGTAGTGGCGTAAATACATAAGATATAATATTCGTAAGCAAGAAGGGGAGAAAGTTTCAGGGATTTTAGCGTCTGATTTAATTATGCTGGATCTAGAATCCAATCTTCATGTAGATGAGACTTTTTGAGTCGATGGTGCCTTCGCTTTGCGATTTCCGATCCGGGATCTCAATTCGGAATTTGACATTCTGGTTGGAGTTCTATCATTCGCTCCGATCTTTCGAAGTTGGCCGCAACTTTAACCCATTCCGTCGACCGGATGCCCTTGGGGATGCCTGGTCGGGAGGAGAACGCCCTGTCAAAACTCTCGAGGACCTCTTGATTGGCGATTATTCCGGGAACTGTCGGTCGAAGTATTTTGTACTCTTTGCCGGAGTCTAGATCGCCGCTTGAGTCGGACTTGAGACAATAACACGAAGTAGTACCGATAGCTTCGGACTCAGTCAAACATTGGTGAGCGTCGATTGACGAAAGAATCGGACACCTATTTTCTGCTGTTGAAGATAGCCAATCTAGAACTTGTTGTTCTTGGAATTTTATCTCGCTCGCCCTTCATGATTATAAAAAGTTGCTTCTCTAATCCTCGATTCTGGGTGGGGAAGAATGCATTTATCGTGGAATTATGAATTGAACTTCTTGAACCGCGCATGTTCCTCTTTCTGCTTTCGATAAAAACTTCGGACTAACGGGATTTATCTGGCTCCCTCTTTCGATGACCTCCTGATGAAGACCTTGGTTACGCTGCAGCAAACCTCGTTGGCTTTATTTTCGTGAGGATTTTTGAGGTTTCCGTCGGTTCTGAAGATTCATCCGAAGTAGATCTCCGACACTTGCGCGTTTATACTCAAAGATTAGGATGAACAGTCTTGACGAGTTTTGCTTGGATTGTAAATCGCAAATCCCTGTTTCACTTCGTTCTGGACTCTTTGATCGTGAACAGTGGTTGAATCGTGGTTGCTATCTATCACCTCTTCGAAGATCAAGAATTGACTTCTTCGCAGATGAGTTCCTTCGCTGAAAGTTGGAGGCGAGTCAATTTCTTCGGATGAGTGAGCTCGCTCTTTTCGTGATTTCGCGTGAAGAATTCGATCTTCGAGATCCCCGCTCTGATGTAATCCGGCGTTCTTTCGAGTCTCACTTGCTTATCGCATTTTGAATTCCAGATCGCGTGAATGGAATTTTGGAATGAAAATATTGATGGATCTTTCCAGTTTCATCTCCTGATCGAATAACTATTCTTCCCTGTGGCAAAATCGTGGTTACTGATCTCCAGTTGTCGTTTCCCACAGACGGCGCCAAATGAAAATACATAATTTGGTTCTCTTCACTCACAAACTAATAGAACACCGAGAGTTATAGTGGTTCGGCCAATAATCCGGCCTACATCCACTCATTGACAATATCTTTATTACTTCCCTTGGTATTACAACTTTAGAGAGCTTTCTAGTGCTTTTCTCTCTTCTCATCTTGTGTCCCCAACAAATGAGCTTCCATCTCTATTTATAGACTTTCTAGGGTGAAGTCTATCCTAAACCCTTGAACATGTAGCATTGTTCTATAGGAGCTGTCTTCCTAACTTTGACACTTTCCTCCTTGTAAAGCCTTCCGGTCCAAAGTGTGGGGTACGGGGTATGATGCCCGGATGCGGAATACGAGACGCGGGATGTGGCGCCCGGGCGTAGAGTGCCGGGTGCGGGATCCTGGACCTAGTCATGAGGTCTAGTGCCCAAACATAACACCGTTGCGGGATCCGGATTGACGCTTGATGTCTAGATTGGAGCCTGAACAGGGTCTTGAAGGGGGCCTGGGGCCTGAGTCGGGATCTAAGGTTTGGATCGTCTGGCTCTTCAGTCTCGTCATATTTTTTCCCTCTTCACGGAGGTTTGTTAGGGATTTCAGCAAGGTCGCAAAACCGATGACAAGTCTGATGAAGAAAGATGCACCGTTTTTATGGACGGCTGACTGTGAGAGATCATTTCAGAGTTTGAAAGACTCACTGACCACTGCACTGGTTCTGACCATTCCAGACGGTACAGAGGGCTTTGAGGTTTACTGTGATGCATCCGGCAGAGGGTTGGGTTCCGTGCTCATGCAACATGGCAAGGTGGTGGCATATGCCTCACGCTAGTTGAAGAAACATGAGGAGAACTACCCCACACATGATTTGGAGCTGGGAGCTGTAGTCTTCGCTTTGAAGATATGGCGCCACTACTTATACGGGGTTAGTGTGATGATCTACACCGATCATAAGAGCTTAAGATACATATTTACTCAGAAGGAGTTGAATCTCAGACAGAGGAGATGGTTGGAATTCTTGAAAGACTATGACATTGACCTCCAATACAAAGAGGGAAAGGCCAATGTTGTAGCGGACGCCCTGAGCCGTCGAGCACACTCACTCCACTCGCTAGTTTCTTTCTCCAGCTTGGTTGATGAGGTGCGAGAGGCTCAGAGGACAGATGAGTATATGAGAAAGGTCAGACAGAAGCTGACAGATGGTACTTTTGAGGGTCAGAAATATGACTTCAGACTTCACGACGATGATCTGATCAGACTTAAGGGCCGGTTATGCATACCACGGGGCAACACGGATCTGAAAGACCGTATACTTAGGGAATCACACTGTTCTTCAATTTCCATCCATCCGGGAGCCTCTAAGATGTATAAAGACATGAAGAGATACTTCTGGTGGTCGGGGATGAAGACAGATGTTACCGAGTTCGTCTTGAGGTGTTCTCACATGCTAGAAGGTAAAATTCGAGCACCGACGACCGGGCGGAATGGTACAGTCGACGCCAGTTCCGGAGTGGAAGTTCCATGATATCTCCATGGACTTTGTAGTTGGACTCCCACCTGCTAGGGGAGGTCTCAACATGATAAGGGTGGTGGTGGATCGCTTACCAAAGTAGCCCGATTCATACCGATGAAGGATACTTGGAAGGTGGCAAATTAGCTGAGTTGTTTGAGAGAGAAATCATGAGGCATCACGGGGATACCGAAGACCATAGTGTCAGATAGAGATACCAGATTCTTTTCGAGGTACTGGAGAGCTACTAGAGAAGCGTTGGGTACAGAACTGAAGCTAAGTACCGCGTTCCATCCTCAGACAGATGGTCAGACTGAGCGTACTATTCAGACACTCGAGGACATGCTGAGGGCATGCGCCTTAGACTTCCAGAGCAGTTGGATTGACAAATTGCATCTGATCAAGTTTTCATACAACAACAGGTATCACGCTTCGATCAAGATGGCACCTTTTCAAGCGTTGTACGGTAGACCATGTCGTACACCGCTCTGCTGGGATGAGTCGAGTGAGACAATCATTATAGGACCAGAATATTTAGAACAAGTTAAGGCTGAAGTTCAGCAAATCAGGGAGAACATGAAAGCTGCTCAAGATAGGCAGAAGTCGTATGCTGATGTTCGACGACGAGACCTGGAGTTCGCAGTGGGCGACCAGGTACTTCTGTGAGTTTCACCAATGAAGGGTGTATTCAGATTTGGGTAGAAGGACAAATTAAGCCCGAAGTTTGTTGGTCCTTATGAGATTACGGAGCGGGTGGGCCCGGTTGCCTACAGGTTGAATTTACCTGCTGAACTGGGTAAAGTGCATGATGTTTTTCATGTTTCACAGCTAAAGAAATACATGCACCACCCCTCCCATGTGTGAGAACCTGAGAGATTGGCTTTAAAACCGAATATGAGATCCGTGGAGACTCCTCAGAGAATCTAGACAGTAAGACTAGGGACACTCGCCATAAGTCAGTGCGACTGGTGAAGGTTCTCTGGTCTAACCAGGATGTCGAAGAGGCCACGTGGGAGTTAGAGGATAAGATGAGATCAAAGTACCCTTCGTCGTTTACTGACTAGATCGTCTGTATAGGGTACGGGGTGTACCCTTTTTAAGGGGGTAGAGCTTCCTCTCTTTTGAGTTAGGAAACGAACATGTTTATCGTTTGTTTGGTTGTGTAAGATGTGATTTTGTGTAAGTTGCTACACTTTGGTGATAAGTTTGAGATATGTATAATACTTATGTATTGTATTTGTGATTGACCTTTGAGTCTTGAGATGTGTGAATGTGAATATAAGATGTGGTGTTAAGATTAAGAGAATTGAGTACCGTGAATGGTTAAGCATATATGTGAACTTCGGGGACAAAGTTCTTTTAGGGGGGTAGATTGAAATACCCCAAACTTAGATATGGTTTTAAGTGATAAACTAAGATATAAGGAGGCTAAATAAGGCCTTATAAACATTAAGAAACATTTTTAATCAAAGAAAACATAAGGAAACATCAAAAGAGCAGTTTGAGCAAAAACGTGCTCTAAGCTTGGAGAGACTTGGGTGAGCACCCAAAAATTATGCTAAGACCTTAGTAATATCCTAATGGTCATTTTAAACCAATTACCAAAGAAAACCATGCTTGAAAACAAGTTAAAACACAAAATGTGCTTTAAGGAGTCTTAAAGCACATTTTTGAAAAATTGTCTTGTAAATGGGTTTTGAGTGGCTAGATGTCCATCATTACTCTTTAATCAACATGTGTACTAATTAGTATCACATTAAGAAGCCTAAATCAATGGGAAATCAAAAATTTCACAATTATGTGCCTTGGTTAGTGAATAGTAACCAAATAGTGCTAGTTAGGACATTAGTCAAAGTAAGTCAATTAAATGGTCAACAAAGACCACAATTAACATTATTTGACCATGGGGGCCGGTTTTTAAGTGTGACTCACCACACTTATCTAGTAAGTAAGGAGGAAAGCAAAAGTAAGTAAGTTCACTATTCACTTTTAATAATATCTTACCTTTAGTAGTCCTCTCTCCTCCTTTCTTCATTCTTCATCTTCTCCATCGATTTCTCTTACTGTCTTTCCTCTCTTTCACGTAAGAAGACACCTCCATGCTAGCTCCATCTTCTTTTGCCCACATCTTGCTCATTTAAGCTCCAAAATCAAAACCAAGTACATATATCTCTTAGTTAGCTCAAGCTCTTCCTTTCTATCTTTTCAAAACTTCAAGAGCCTCATTTTGGAGCCAAGGCAAACCGCCATAGAGAGGAGGAAACTCAAGCTTGGAGACTCCATTAGCTTCTCCAATCTCTTAAGGTAAAGAATATGTAAGAAAAATAAAGTTCCCACCATTTCTTCCCTTGTCCAAAAATTCGTACTCATGGGACTCCATGTTTATGCCTTGTTCTAGCTTGGTTCTACTCTCAAAAGGATAGAGGACGTCCTTCTTGCTTCATATCCAAGCTTATTCTAAGACTCCAAGGTAAAACAATTAATTTAATACCTAAAACACATTTTTAACCTAGGTTTTATTCCTTAAGGTTAGTGTGTTGTTTAGTACTCATTGGAGTCATTGAATATTGGTTAGAACATTGGCAAGGAGAACTTGTTGGGTGACCGAGATTGAGCAGAGACAAACTTAAGGGAGAAGTGGTGAAGCTTGTGAAAGAAACAAGGTAAATTACTTGCCTTAATGTGTTTAATGCATTAAGGAATGGGATTTAGGTATATGATGAGTGTAGCTTAAGGTTTACTTTAGAAAAGGGCTATATATACCTAGGAGAAACAATGACTATGTGAGAACTGGTGACTAAGGAGCCAATGAGAAAAGAGATAGTTAAACAATGTTGAGATGAATTACAAGAGCATTTATTTCAATGGGAGCCTGTTGTGTGTATTCGCAGGTTAAAGGCAATAAATATATGTGGAAATTCAGTGGTTAAGCTTATTGTCATTTAAGGGCCTAAGTGCCAAGCATTTTAGTTAAGCATATATTGTGATGTTGTGTAGTTTTGGTGTATGATGGGTGTTAAGGAGGTTTAATGAGAGTTGAATGTTGATAGCTATTTGATGGTGAGAAACTAAATATTTTGGTGTAACAATATACTAGAGAACCCATGACAAAATTTAGTGAAGAACCTAAGTGTTTAAGATGTTCTAAGGAGATTTCATGACTAAGGGTAGTACTAGGAAACTTTAGGGTTGTTTTGATGAAAAGGGTGAGTTTAAGGTGTTTTAATGAGTTATAATGACTTAGGCATCACCATGGAGGATTTAGGAATCAAAAGAATGTACTAGTGTATTTAGGACTTAGGCAAACATAGGTAAACAAGTAGGGGAAAATAAGGTGTTGATGGATGGAGGCATAAAATTGTGAAGAAACTTTAAGTAGTTGCATAAAGGAGTTTTAGATGGTGAAAGATGCTTGGGAGATGATGTTATAGTGGTGAGGAAGCACTTGGCATAGTGGCTGTATTAGGTATGAACCACCACCTAGAAACCTAGTGAAAAACATTACAAGTGTTGGCATGATTACAAGGAAAATGCATAATGACTAAGGTGGATGTTGGTGAGTGATCTAATGTGTTTAGTGGGAGGCTTAAGGTGTATTTGAGGTGCCCAAATGAGGTTAGAACAGACTAGGATATATGAGGTGAAGTTTGGAGTTAAATGGGAATTTAGAAACAAGGTTCTGGAGCCGACGACCTTAGGGACCGGACCTGCAAGGTCAGTCGAGCTCAGTTTACACTACCAGAAAGAGTTTCTGGAATCGACCGAACTTGGGACCGGACTAACAAGTTCGGTCGAGCTTAAATTTCCCACGAGGGGAAAACTCTCGTGAATGGACCGACCTTGCGGACCGGACTTGCAAGGTCGGTCGAGGTAAAATTTTCAAACGGTAATACGTCCTGGAATGACCGACCTTGGGTAAGGTCAGTCGGTAAGATCGGTCGAGCCAAAAACAAAAGAAAAAAAGAAATTTTAAATTCTAAAGATGTTAATTGGTAATAAGGTATGCCATTGGTAGGGTAATAATGATTAGGAACCTAAGGACCTAAGGAACTAAGTTAGGTTAAGTATAAACTTAAGTTTAAAGTTAATTTTATAAGGTTAAGTGGCAAAGACTTAAAAGGGTATCGAAGGGGAATCTTTAGGGACTAAGTGAGTTAAGTAAGGTGCAAATAACTAATGACCTAAAAATGAATGAATGTTTTAGGTCTTTGAATTGGGACCCCGGAGAAGGTTAAACAAACGATAGTCGACGGTGAACGGTACAGTCTTTCTTGTGACCTGCTTGCTAACGAGGTGTGTCCCTCGGCTTGTGTTCTATCTGTTTATTTGCTATGACTAAGACAAGATAAAGCATGCAACCGGTTATATTTGTTCTCGTTGTGAAGTGGTTTTCTTTACACTAACCCACGATACTTGAGATTGTTACTAACTAAGTTTAGTACTTACTGAGTTAAGGATATGAGATAGGTATTGGTAACTGTTGGTTAATACCCGTTAAGGTTTAACTACACATGGAGTGTAAGATTTTACTAACTGGAACTTGAGTGAGGAACCCGGGACTGACTCCGGTCATGCATGCTATGGAAAGGGGGACGATATTTGAATCAGACCCGCCCTCCGCTTAAGGACTTGTCTTCGGACTTGTTGCCTAGGGTCGGTTATCGGCTCAGCTACACTGGACTCCCGTCCAAGGTAGGTGGCATTAAGATGGTGCGGTAGGATCACCTAAATCCTAAGTTTAAGATTAAGGTACAACCATTTCCACTCTAGGAACGGTTGTATACTGAGATTAAGATAAGGTTAAGACTGAGGTCAGATAAGGAACTGAGGTTAAGGAAATCAGGACTAAGGAGGTGGTTACTAACCCGCTTGATAAGGGAATGTTTGTGTCGTTCATTGTGTGTGAACTATGTATGTTCATCTGTGGATTGTTGTTTATAGCACTTCATATTATGATCGTGTTTTTAATCAATTTCCATGCTATCGACAATTAGTCGTCGTAGCCCCGTTAGCTTGGGGGCCACGAGAGGGTCGTACCAGCATTCGTGCTGACCCCCTTTGGGGGCTGTTTTACACTTGCAGTAAGAGGCCCATGAAGTCACACCACGAGAGTAGGAGCGGTTAGACTTAGGATGGGTTGTTTATTTTGAGTACGGGTTGCGCTTGTGCTCGTCTGTTTAAATTGAAACTGATGTAAGTTTGTGACTATAACTTAGATACTTAAACTCGGTTGGTTGGTATTTTGGTTAGTGGTGTTTTGTTGTCGGTTGTTTATTTTGGAAGTGTTGTAAATTTGATAAGGGCCGGTATTTCTAACGATCAGACCGTGGCAAGGTCCCGGTTTTTGTTATTTCCGCTGCGACGAATTCGATTAAGTGTTAAGTTTTGCGATAACCACGATTGGATTTGGACGGGGTATTACAAATATTAAATTATTAGTATAATTATATACTATAAAGTCAAGGTTGTAAATGAATGAAACTTGTTACATAAATGAGAAGTTGTATAATATGAGGAGATATTAAGGAATAATAATCTCGTGCAATATAAACTACACGTTACATGGAATGCATGCAACCATAGGTTATAAACTATAACCATGCATTCAACTATAGGTTATAACACATATACCTATGCATGTGATATAACAGTTGAATTAAATGTACGAGAATGAAACGAACTTATATAAAGCGTAACGCTTAAAAAATACTACGAGTTGGAAAATATAATTCCTACGTTTGAAAACGTTAATTATGACGTCTTATGAAACCGACTCCACTGTAAATCGAATATTAATACATACTACGAGTAAGGAGTTTTTAGGATAACGATACCTTAACTAATAACAGTTGAAATGGGGATGTAATACTACGCGGTCACTGACGTTATTCGGAGATACCGAGTCACTTTGTCATGTGGATTGACACTTAGCGATCTTCATATTCTTAGATCACATTCCAGACGTGCACACTCGACAAGCTTAGTGGACTACACTGCGCATCCTAGGTCTGAGGTGAACGGTATGTAAAGGGGTTTGATCCAGGTTGTCCTGAGGAATTCCTCAGGCTCGGATTTGTTGATATATAACGTTGTGTGTGTATGTGTGTAGGAATGTGTTACTTATGTATGATGGTTACGGTATACGTGTTATACACACTTATTTACTATTATTATGTAGTCATGATACGCGTCCTAACGGAGGCTAACTTCTACTTCGTCGCGATCGACTACTTGTCTCAAAGACATACATATGTGTTTTAGATGATGACATATGATGGTTTACTTATATATATATACCCTTAGTATCAATATTAAGTATATGGTAACCTAAGTATAAACACTTAGGTATGAGACACATGAGATTGTTGTTCTCTAGAGCATTGGATCTCGAACATGAATACGACCTAGACTTCTAGTTTCTAAGGAATGCGTAAGACCCATTGGACAGCTAATTAATAAAATGTGTTCTCCATAAAAACTAAGAGTATATCTTAATCTATGAGAGAGTTGATGAGAGATGGGAGAGAATCTAGTGTAGTTTACGAACTACGTGGTTGCACATTTGTGATCATTGAGGGGTACCCGATCGGGTTCCGCTCTAGGAAATTTCCCAATGAGCCCTAATTGGATCATGTGTCAGATGGTACCTGCTGTTGGTACACAGCACGCCTTTATATGTACGCCTAACGAGGCAAAGTGAATGACCAGGGGCCTCCGGACCTCTGGCAACATGAGCACCTTTGTGTGTACGGGAGGACTACAGTCCATTGGCATTGGTAGGTTATCGGGTTGTCCCAACATGATGCCCAACTGGTAATTAATTAACATGGGTTGGATGGATGGGGCCTTGAAGGCCCAACAATATTAATTAATGAAAACGTTCGCTAAGGCGATTATACACAGTATTGTATTTATTCGATACATTCGTTATATAACTGATGTTTGTGAATTGTAATGACTGTTTGGATTGGATGGATGGTTATGTATTATATGCATGTTTGTTACAGTATTAACTATATCGGTAAAAAATGGTAAAGCATGAAACCAATCTAATATCAAGATGGTATAAAAAATGACAAGTGACCAATAGGTCCAGGCCCGCATACTCAGCGTTTATCGTTGTGCCTTTATGGCATTGTGCAGGTTGCTGATCGTCGTTGAAGCCGAAAGTGCGGGAACCGGGTAGTTAGGGTTCTCTTTAATTACCGCACATGAAATTTATTTGTATAACAATGTTAGACTATGGAATAGTATGGAACGGTTGTATATATTCGGGATTGGGTAGACGCTCACGTGTCAATGGTTATGATTATGGACTTAGTATGATGTATAGGAGATATCTCGTTGTCACAAGCGGTTTTTTAGTGTTGTTATTTTGGTTGTTGGATTTAGTTCTGCTTTGTTACTCACATGGGCGAGTAATGGCAGGTGACACCCTGAGTGAGAGTTAATGTTGTTTATTCTTCCACTGTAAGACGTTCTATTTATTGCTACGTGAGGGATTATTACGTGTTTATCCGAGAGGGGTGTTATAGCAGCGGTCATTACTGTGGAGCTTACTAGTCATTTCGTGTTTTCACAAAAGTGGCGGATTTTCACATAATATTTGTGCTTGATCATTCACCTTTTCCTTTCTCAAGAATATCCCTTAATCCCTCGTTGGAGCGGAGCGAGCTGAAAATCAGAGGCGCACCAGCCCGTGGAGCTAGGCGAGCGAAATGAAGGCCAACACAACTGAATACAAAATCAGAGGTGTACCAACCCGAATTCAAATTATCGAAAGTCAGAAGAACACCAACTTGTTTTGTTGATCACAGTTTTGTTTCACTGCAAAAGCCTGAAAATGAGCCAGCAGTCGGTCAAGCACCCGAAGACAAGCAAGCAACCGATCAAGCACCCGAAGACAAGTGTGCAGCCGGTCAAGAGCCCGAAGGTGAGCAAGCAGCCCGTCAAGAACCCAAAGACGAGCTAGCAGCCGCTCAAGAACCTGAAGACGAGCGAGCAGCCAACTAGAAGTCCGAGCGTGAGATGTCATTCAGAAGCCCGAAGACGGACCAGAAGAGTTCAGAAGAAGTGGAGCTCAAAATTCCCCTTTTAATGACTTTTTAGAATTGATGATGTATAGGTTTTCCCATGTGATTCTCTTCTCTTGTCCATTTCTGAATAGATAACATGTATAGATTCATACATTCCCTTCAAGTTTATTTAGATCAATGTGTATAGGGTTCCCCACTCCTATTTTCTTTACGAATGATCGAGTGTCAAAATTCATATTGAGAAAATCCACCACTTTGAGAAAACACGTGTTTTCAAAAATTGTTTTCAAAAACTCAGTTTCTTTTGGCATACACGTCTTGTGTAAAGAAAGGAACAAACAAGACGACCCTTCTCGTTTATCCATCACTCTTAAAATTTTTCTTCATGGGGTGAAATTTGCGGTGGTACGGATACATCCCCTTTAAAATTTGATGAGATAAAGTGACACTTATCATACGCTCGCATCCATGACATTCATACCTCATGAATCTCACAACATTTTCAAAATAAATGAAAGTCATTTTTGCACCACAATCATTCACATCATCGCACGACAATTTTTGTTGTTAAAAAATAATGATATTACCTTTTTTCCTTCATTCTAATCCTGTGCTTGTGTTGCAGGGTGTTCGTGACAATTGGCAACTGGAAAGAAAGAAGACCAGTCTGCTTATAGCAACGGCAGAAAGGATGGAGCGGGCACCCGCAAATGATCAAGCAGTCGAAGGCCGGTTTGTTCATGAAGGATTGATCCAACGGTTTAACTCTGCAGGTTGGGAGCCAACTAACCCATATCCTGATGCTCGTCTACAAAAGGGCATGAGTCTACCTGAGATAGAGAAGTATGAGGGAATTGGAGACCCGAGACATCATGTCGACAAATATGATAAATTGATGAATCTCATGGCCTTCCAACGAGCTGACAGCCGCATGCTTTAGATTTTTTTCTACAAGGACCTGCTTACTATGGATTAGCATAGATCTAAATAGAAGTCGAGCCAAGACTTGTATATTTAGATTTCCTCTTCAATACGGCGACACTTTAACCATGAAGTTACACGCAGAGATTTTGAGATCACATGCCCAAATACTGACGAACCGTGAGGGAGTTCATAAAACGACGGACGGTGAAGGCTGGACAAATGAATAATCGACCTACTGAGAAGAGCAAGTACAAATTGTGATTTCTGGGCTAAAAGATGTGTACCGACATCGGTTGAAATATCTAGGGATATGTGACTTCAGACTACTGATGGAGGTTGTGGTTGCTTTGGAAGATGCCGAAACCAAATATCCAAAGCCAACAATCATGTAAAGAGAATGCCACCAACCCGGGCAGGACTCTCAAAGACAGAATTTGGGTCAAGGAATGTCACTTGGTGAAGCCTGGAGAATTTTAAACGAGGGAGGTTACCTAGCACCTTACAACACCAGTTCGAGGGTGAAGAAGCTTGGGCCACATCTACATGAATATTGTGACTATCATCAGATTCGTTGGCATGCCACCGACAAGAGCACAACACTGAGAAACAGCAGTCCAAGAGTTGATGGGCAGAGGAGATGTCCCTTCTTTGAAGCTAAAACGTCTATCATAGGCCCCGAAGGTGCACTCTCCTGAGGCATCACCGAACTAAGCACGACCACGTGCTAATCCGTGGTGATAGTGGTTAAAGTAGTTGAGTCATGTTTTTATTTACAACTGCAATGAAAACATATGAATGGTTGCATCCCATCCCTCTCCCCTTTATGTTAGACCTATCCAGGAATTGCAGGAAAAAAACAAGACAATTTTATCATGTTGACTGATGCAATGTAAGAATTACCACTCCTTAAGCGGCCAGAGTTTGATTAACAACTAAAACACGTGGGACCACATTTCTTCGCGACCCACTCGGCAACTGAACGCCTAAAGAGCCATTGGTGATGAGATGAACTTCATGGGTCCTCAACTGAAACCGACTCAAGCAAGACTAGGTGTAATCTTACCGTACATGCATTGCATAAAAAAACATTCAACCAAAATCCAAAAATCAGTCATCTTCATTGTCAATACTTCATGCATTCTATACGTAGTAATTCCATATTACCATAATAGATTGCATCGTAAAAAGTCACATTTGCATACACTCGTATAGAAATGACACCTTTGGAAAAAATCTTGAGGGATCGATTAAACACAAGTGTGTGAACCACTAAACTCTCCCGTCAATGAACACAAGGGTCTAATCCAAATCAGCACCACAACCAACCAGTGATAGTGTGCGAAGAGCAGCAGTATTTTCTCTCGAATTTCAAATGAGGGTAATGGACAATCCACTAAGCGATGAGGGAAGATAAAGCGAGTCCATAGAGGTAAAACCATGAGCGACATGTGCATTTCTTCAGCACCTGGAGAGGCACAATACATAGTGAGATCAATGCCGATAAACAGGATACGAACTGTGATTCATACAAAGATCTGAGAATAGTAAGAAAACAATCATTGACTAATGAGAATGACGAGGCACTTAGGATAAAAAATCTTCACAAAACCAAAAAGCTTTGACTACCTTGTACATAATCCCTTAGTGAGCCCCGCTGAGCCTTTCACGATAACCTTTTTTTGCGAACTCCACAACATGCCACCCCCCTATACTTACTTGCCCTTGCAATAGAGGACCTCGAAGGAGCTGGAGCCATGGCCCCTCCCCCACCATCTTCCACAAAACAAAAAATGAAATGTCGAAGCAATCATTGAGTCAATGCAACTCCAAAGCCAAACACCAAACAAAACATGAAAAATGTTCAAGAAGATCGATGAGTCAATGCAACTCCAAAGCTGAAAGCCAAAATACAAAGCAAAGAATGCTTGAGAAAGTCAATAAGCCTATGCAATTTCGAAAGCAAAACACAAAAAAGAGAATCACACACGAAAGGAAAGGAGAGGAGAGAAAGTGAAAACCGTACACCAAAAGAGGCAAGAATGAGGAAGCCAAATCCAAAGGACCAATGATGTCCCCGTAGAAATCAATAAAAGGTTATCAAAAACCCGTCTAATCAGTCCACCCATGGCAAAGGCGAAACACGTCCTCTATTGCACAAAAGATCCACAACTCCCAAATAAATCCCACAGTCCCGTATGACATACATCATACCCTTCAGCCCCGTTACAGCCCAATAAAGACCTCTGACTCATAAGTTAATGAGCGTTAACTGAAAGTACCGGATCTGAAACATGAATCATAAGCTTTGTACTTGTTATCAACATATCCCAATCATACCAAAGGGGACTGTGAGCGAATGAGTGTGACCTAATCTCACAAGGTCTTTAGAGTGCGAGTGACTCTTCGATTCAACTACCAAATCATAATCAGCCTACCCCATTGCAGGAGAGGAATTTGTGAGGAACGGAAGGTTCATAACCTCGAAAAGAAATTCTCAGGAAAATACTACTCTGCGCATCAAGAGTATCATCACGACAAAGCACACACGGCCATACTCACGAGAGATTGACCCACACCTCCCCCATGAGGGGAAAGTGATTAACGCATTCCAGTTCAATAATCACTCAAGATCGAACTAAAGATGTCTTATATTGTAAACCTCCTATTAATAGAGATAGGGCCATACCTTCTCTCCAAAATTGCATATGCATTTTGCATCGTATCTAGAATTTAATATTTGCATGCATCATAAGCACCCCGTCATCAAACATTTGAATGGTAAGAACTCTGCCCAGTCTCACTGAAAGTAGACTTCATTTGCCGTTATTGAAGCGTAACATCCTATCAAGAGAAGTTAAGCTGGAGCCATCCTAGGCTATTTTTGAGCCATACATCGGACCATTATGAAGCCATCCGGAGCCATGCGAAGATCTTCCCGGAGCCATCCAGTGTCATACTCGGGTCTCGTCAATGTTGACACCACTCCCAAAGCCAAGCTGGAGCCATGCGGGAGCCATCCTCAAAACATTAAGATCATCCCTAGAGCTACACAGGGGCCATCCCCAACAGTTTGAGAGCAATACGGGAACCATCTATGAGCCATCTGAAGCCATTTCATCACCAAGGTCTTGCCTACATAATTTCGAACTACGTCAGGTCTGATCTTAACACGGAATTGAGTATGTAGGCAGCCGCCCATGGTGCGACCACCTCACAGGCGAAAGTTCCCCTTTCTTCCTTGCTATCACCTAATAGAGTCATTTCATAGCCCTTCCGGAGCCATCCTAAGCTATCCTGGAGCCATCATGAGAGAATCCTCTAGTCATAACCGGACCAAAGCCATCCATTAATGACCAAGAAGTTATCAACCACAACAAAAATATCTACCACATCAAAATACGTCAAACACAACACAATCCACCAATCACATCGATCCACCATTCGACTCAAAATCCGAACCAGATCAAAACCCACCAACCACCCCGAAATCGCCGACCAAATCGAAACCCACCAACCATCCCAGAGCCGTGCTCATAATGGGGTGATGAATCATACTGGAGCCATCCGACCACACCGGAGCCATCCGACCGTACCAGAGCCATCCGATCACGTCAGAGCCATCTGATCATTTCAAAGCCATCCAATCATATCAAAACCATCGAGTTCCCAAAGTCACTCATTCACAAAACCATCTATTCAAAGACCAACCACAAAATCACCAAAACTAATACAAAAACTCTAGAGCCATACCAGAGCCATCTCAAACTCTAGAGCCAAGAGTCCTACCAAATCCCGAGCCAACAGTGCACATCGGGCAAGACTATCAAAGCAAAACCAAAACACAAGTCCCATACTGACAAAGTCAAGGGCCACATCAAGAAAAAACATTCGACTATCACATCCCTCACAAAAACAACAGAAAGTATCCAATCCCGGACCAATCCACAACCATAATCATCCTCAAATCAACCACTCAAAGCAGCGAGTTTCCTACTACTCTATTAAAGTATTATAGGCACTCCTAAGTCCTCGTACTTTCAATCGCATTCTAGCCCCGTCATAATACCTAGGACCGGATATCAAGAGGTCCAGTTGAGGCACTCCTAAGCCCTCGTGCACAAACAGGGAGTTTGATTCGATTAATGCATTTTCTAACCAAGTCATATCTTATTTCATTTGCACATGGGAATCCTTTCAAGGGTACCACAAAATCACTCACGTCATTCAATCAATTGTTCCACTCTGGTTTGAAATATAATTTTCATTCATTCAGGTGCCCTTTTCACTCGTAAAACTCTTTTACTATTCGATTCACTTTTTTCATTTCAAACTCACTAGGCAGCTATTGCGCTAGTAGTGCGGTCGCATTTTCGTTTCAAACCCACTCAACACCACTAGGCAGCTATTGCGTTACTACTGCGGTCGCATTTTTGTTTTACGCCCACTAGGCAACTATTGTGCTACTAGTGCGGTCGCATTTTCATTTTACACCCGCTAGACAGCTATAGCGCTACTAGTGCGGTCGCATTTTCATTTTACACCCGCTAGGCAGCTATTGCGCTACTAGTGTGGTCGTATTTTGTTTTACACCAGCTAGGCAGCTATTGTGCTACTAGTGCAGTCGTATTTTTGTTTTACACCCGCTAGGCAGCTATTGCGCTACTAGTGCGGTCGCATTTTCATTTTTCACCCTCTAGACAGCTATTGCGCTACTAGTGTGGTACCGAAATTGCATTCTAGGCCCGCCATAAGCCCTGGGACTGGATGTCAAGAGGCCCAGTTGAGGCAATCCTTAGCCCTCGTGCACCCTAAAACCAAATCTATCAATTGTTAGTATTATAGGCTCGTCATAAGTCCTATAGCTAGATGTCAAGAGGTTTAGTTGAGGCTCGTCATAAGTCCTCATACTTTCAATTTGCATTATAGGCTCGTCATAAGTCCTCATACTTTCAATTTGCATTATAGGCTTGTCATAAGTCCTATAGCTAGACGTCAAGAGGTTTAGTTGAGGCTCGTCATAAGTCCTCGTACTTTCAATTTGCATTATAGGCTCGTCATAAGTCCTATAGCTAGATGTCAAGTGGTTTAGTTGAGGCTTGTCATAAGTCCTCGTACTTTCAATTTGCATTATAGGCTCGTCATAAGTCGTATAGCTAGACATCAAGAGGTTTAGTTTACGCTCATCATAAGTCCTCGTGCACCCAAATCAATCCATTGTTAGTATTATAGGCTCGTCATAAGTCCTATAGCTAGATGTTAAGAGGTTTAGTTGAGGCTCATCATAAGTCCTTGTACTTTCAATTTGTATTATAGGCTCGTCATAAGTCCTATAGCTAGACGTCAAGAGGTTTAGTTGAGGCTCGTCATAAGTCCTCGTGCCCAAATCAATATAATTGCTAGTATTATAGGCTTGTCATAAGTCCTATACCTAGACGTCGAGAGGTTTAGTTGAGGCTCGTCATAAGTCCTCGTACTTTCAATTTGCATTATAGGCTCGCCATAAGTCCTATAGATAGATGTCAAGAGGTTTAGTTGAGGCTCGTCATAAGTCCTCGTACTTTCAATTTGCATTATAGGCTCATCATAAGTTCTATAAATAGACGTCAAGAGGTTTAGTTGATGCTCATCATAAGTCCTCGTGCACCCAAATCAATCAATTGTTAGTTATATAGGGTCGTCATAAGTCCTATAGCTAGACATCAAGAGGTTTAGTTGAGGCTCGTCATAAGTCCTCCTACTTTCAATTTGCATTATAGGCTCGTCATAAGTCCTATAGCTAGACGTCAAGAGGTTTAGTTGAGGCTCGTCATAAGTCCTTGTGCGCCCAAATCAATCTAATTTCTAGTATTATAGACTCCTCATAAGTCCTATAGCTAGACGTCAAAAGGTTTAGTTGAGGCTCGTCATAAGTCCTCGTACTTTCAATCGCATTATAGGCTCGTCATAAGTCCTATAGCTAGATGTCAAGAGGTCTAGTGGAGGCTCGTCATAAGTCCTCGTGCACCCACACCCATAATAAGAGTCCTAAACCGTATTGAGAATTTTGGTGCCCTGTCAACCTTGATTCAATTTTGCAAGGCTTGCATAATTGAATCATGGGGAGCCATCTGTAGACACCAAAAATTCTCACCCCATAAAGTAAAATCTGAAATAAAATGAAATAAGAGGGGTCGTCACCTTTCTTTTCAAAACATATTAACGTGTGTGCCAAAACGAAACCATCATTTTTGACAAAATTCTTAAATCATTTTTCAAAACATTTCAGGAAAGCACAACTTTTTCCGAAAATGAATTTCCAACGACAATCCGGTTTTAAACATATCCATTCTTTTCTTATTTACTTGTCTTATTATTTTTGAATATATTCTGATTTTATTGCTTATTTGTTTATCTATCTCATTTTCCGCTACTCGTATATATCTAATTTAGTCTCCGTTTTTTACATTCATTCGTATTTTACCTCTGTTATTTTAGTACTATTTCATTCTTTAATATACTTTATCATGTTTGCTACTATTTATTTTACTTTTTCCATTCTTTCTAATTCACTACCACTGACATGTGTCTAATTCAATTTCCATTTTCATAGCATTCACTTGCATTTTACCTCGTCATGCTAATACTATTTCATTATTTCATGTATGCATTATTATACTACTTCGTTCATTCGTTTTTAGTCACCTTTTAGTCTTTAGCGTATTGCATCCTGTAGTTTCATGCCTTGCAAGAAGAAAACAATTCATTCACGTATTTCCATCTAAAATGTTAATGTTTTCAAGGCTTCCTTTCAGCTCGAATCAGAGTTCTATTATTGTTTTCCATGTACAAACACTGAATTTGACTTTGCTCAACCAGTTAGAGTGTTCCCTTGAAAATCCACAGGTTTTACGTTCGAATCTTGACATGGGTGTTGGCTCATTTTATTTTCCTTAGCTCGTTTTAAATGTTAGTTAATAAATCCCGCGTCAATGTGACAGAGAGTGCCATAGTGCAGGTGGTTGTTCCATTGGGAAGGAGGGCGAGAATTCCGGGTTCGATTCTCAAAAGTAGCAAACCTCCATCTCCTTTCATTTTTCTTTCTTTCTTTCTACTGTGAGGCCCGCCATGCATGGTTGGAACCCTTTGCGGCCCACTATCCTATTTGGGTCCAATTTCTGTCTCAAATAAGGTCCATTTTGTTCAGATTAACCCAACAAAATAAAAGAAATCAATTAGCCCATGTCTATGAAAGAAACCCTAGCTAGTTATTCTACCATACTATTATAAAACTCCCAAAAACCCTACAACAAACCCACCCCCTGATTTCACACGTTTCCAAACATCCTTCTAGCATTTTTCCATTCTCTGGCCACGTTTGAAACCCAGTAGAACATCCTTTTAGCATTTTTTTTCTCACCACCATCCCAAAGAGCCTTGGTCTGGACCCATTTTCGCTGGAAAAAATAACCACCACCACCGATCTTTCTTCTCGTTACTCGCCGACATTCTCGTTCTCTGGTCACCTTCGAAATTTTGAGAGCACCAGATACCACCATTCATCTTCTTTCCACCATACTCCAAAGAACCACTACCCACATTCCTGTTCACCGGAAATTTCACACCACAATTGATCTCACTCCCCATATTTTCCACCGACAGAGTAAGCGTCGGTCGTTCCTTTTTCTTTCTTTTTCTTTCTTCTGTCTTCTTTCTCGCCTTTATCTTTCTCTAAAAATCAATTTTCAGCTTGCGCTTTTGATCTTGGTTCCTTTTGTGTCTCGTTTCATTTTATCTTTTGTTGTCATCACCAACAAATACGACAAGCGGGTATATGGCAAAAGAATGGCTCTATTGGCCTATCTCTGATGCTAGATGTCATTTTTTTTATCTCTTCTTTCGGTTTCTTCACTGATAATCTGTGTATATGCGGTTTTAATGGTTAGCTTTCGTTTTTTTTTTACCCGTGTGACTGTGTTAAGTGAGTACAAAGCCTATTTGTGCTCTCTGATACAAAAACGCCTCAATGTTGCAAGGTAATTCGTTATCTGTTTCAGTATTTCTATAAGTAAGCTTGAGGTGGTAATAATCTGGGGTACTATAGTATTATCGGGAATATCGTTGAAGCTTGCGCTGGCCTATCTTGCTACTTCGATGTTTTCATCAGTTTTACACATGTATAAATGCACAGACAATACAAAGCTCTCAAAGTTTATGGTGGTTGAATAAGTCATTTGTTTAGATATTAATGTAGTTTCTGATATCGAGCAGGCATTTGTTCTGCTTTCTTTTCTGTCTTGCTTCATGTCGTTCTGAGAATGTCATTCAGGGATTACCCGCGTATGATCTGCTATATATATGTATTCTATGTCTTTGAGTTGAATGCCATAAATCTTCCCACTGTTTACCTGATTCGGTTGTCAAGGAGAATCTCATCCGAGTTATCTGATCAGTAGTTGTATTACCCACCTAGAGGTTACCCTGCACTTTTTATGATCCAGCTTGAAGAGACTACAATCTAACATAGCCACAGTGTATCTCTAGTGGTTTTCCCCTTGGGCTTAGCATTTACAGGCGTACTCTTTTTTTCCTTCATGTGTATGTTTATTGATCAGCCTAAACTAACTCATATTGTATGTCTGTTTGATGTTTTCTGTATTTTTGCAGAAGGAAACTCTCTTTTGTTCCTCTCACGGTATTCAGTTCTGACCCAAATATGTGAATAACTACATCGTGTGATAGCATACCTCAGTGAATCCCTTCAAAATGTTTGTTTATTAATAATCTACCTCTGGTGTTATTATCTATATATACTTATCTTGATGTTTTGATTCCTATGCGAGTTTAATTGTTTCTGGCGTTTTAGTTTTTGAACAGTTAGATGTACCTAAAAGTCATACTTAGTAGTTACCCTTTCCTATCCTTTTCTTGCAAACGATCAGTTAGTGGTGATTAAAAGAGGGATTGGGTCATTGCCATGAGCTTAGGCAATTTTCTGATTTTCCATCTATGCTTGTGCCTTCTGATATAACAATTGTAGACCACCAATTTTGTTCTTCTTCTTGTTTAAACACCAGTATTACCGTGTTACTGCCCATTTCTAGGTGTAATCTATTATGGGTGATTAAGAGTAGGAGATAGGGCATTAGAAAATAACCCAAATGGAAATGAAAGATTTGAAATAGCAATGTGTTGTAGTTTTGATCAGCACGCGTCACCGAACTCAGTTTGGTCAGAATCTTTGTTTGTCATGGAAGTTTTAAAAACGCAAGAGATCTCATAAGCTTGGCCAGTTTTGTCATGCTATATCTTCGCCTATCAATTTGATTCGCTGTTCGCCTTGATTATTATTTCATTCTTTCATCATGCTTATAACGTTGTCTTTCTTTCGTTGTTTTATCTTATTTATTTATTTCAGCTTTTGTATTTTAATTAAGCCCTAGTTATTAGACCTTAGGACCAAGCCTTAGGATAGAGGGTGAGCCCTTGCCAATGGTGTCCCATGGTCCACCTAGTAAACGGTGATCCCTAAACCCAAACCACATCTTATTCATCCCAATTTGATTCATAATTCTTCCCAAATTTTCCAAAGCCATCCGACCCAAAAATCAAAAGCTCAAAACAACTCAAACAAAGCCCAATTTTCGACCCAATTCCAAACAAGGCCTAATTTTTCCAATCTCAAATAAGACCCATAGGCCACTTCGGCCAAAACCAAATCAAAGACCCACTTCATCCAAATAAAAAAGGCCACTTCAACCCAATTTGGCCCACAAGCCCAACAAAGCCCAAATTTGGCCCAAAACTCCAACCAAGGCCCAAAAGCCCTACCCTAATCTGGCCCAAGCCCAACCCGAATCTGGCCCAAGCCCAACCCAAATCGGGCCAAGCCGAATCCAGCCCCCAAGCCCAAATTTGGCCTAAGCCCAACCCAAATCTGGCCCAAGCCCAACCAAATCCGGCCCAAGCCCAACCTAAATTTGGCCCATGCCCAAACTGGCCCAAAGTCTAAAGTCGGCCAAGCCCAACCCAAATGCGACCCAAGCCCAACCTAAATCCGGCCCAAGCCCAATCTAAATCCGGCCTAATCCAAATCCGGCCCAAGCCCAAACCCAAATTGGCCCAAGCTCAACCTAAATCCAGCCAAGCCCATCCCAAATCCGGCCCATGCCCAACCCAAATCCAGCCCAAGCCCCACCCAAATCTGGCCCAAGCCCAACCCAAATCCGCCCAAGGCCCGTCAACCCGGCCCAAGTCCACAAAAGTCAAACCAAGTCCATAAAAGCAACCAAGTCCACAAAAGTCAAACCAAGTCCATAAAAGTCAAACCAAGTCCACAAATTTCAAACCTGACCAAAAACATTGACCTTGACCAAAAAACGTTGTCCTGCAAAAAAACCGTTGACTTTGACCAAAAAAGGTTGACCTTGACCCACCGAACTTGACCTTGACCAAACCAAACTCGACCTCAATCCAAACCGAACTCCAATTCAATTCAAACCTATTTCATCCAGCTCAATTCAATTCAAACCCAAAATACATTTCATCCAATCCACACTCAACTTGTAAATTTCTTTCAAAATCCAAAAACCCAAAAAAGAATTTCAAACCATCACTTTTATTAAAAAAGAAACCATTTTGTGGAATTTTAAGGAAAAACTCTTCTCAAAATCACAGAAAACTCTTGTCAAATGTAGAAAGTTTCTCACATATACAGAAAGTTTTCTCCTAAAACATTTCTCAAAATCAGTGTTTCCCTACCGAGAATTCCGAACAACTTCAAAAGTTTTCAACTTAGTTTTCAACTCAAATAAACGTTTTCGGGAACAAGAAATGTCTGACCCCTTCAAACATTCCTTCTTGGTTAGAACATTTGTTTCCTTTCCAAAATAAAAATCCGAGGTGGGGCACTGGGGTCGTAGACCTCCCTTGTCGTAGTCTGGATCTCTTTAGGCGGGGCTTTAGGATGACAAACCTCCCCTAATTGCAGCCAAGATTTTTGCAAGGCGGGGTGCTAGGGAAGTAACAACCTTCCTAGTCACAGTCGGGATTTTAGAATCGTCTAACTCCCTTCCACTCAATTTTGGTATTTTCGGCTTTTGATGTTTTAAAATCCGGGAGTTAAAGACGTTATTAGGGTTTGACCGAGAACATCTCTATATGGTGTTTCTCTCTAAATCCTATTTTTGACATAAATTCATTGCCCCATCTTTCAAGCCTCGGCACTTACCATTAATTAAGTGTCGTGTTTGAGGGGGTACATAGGGTAATCCCTTGGGATTATCCGCCCTTTTACAACAAAAAAAAGATTTTTCAGTTTTAAAAACTTTAAGAGAGATAATTTTGACAATCATTCCTCCAAACAATTCAGTCCACCATCATCTCACTCTAAATTCGAAATATCTCAAAACATCAACCTCTTCAGAATCTCAAATCCGAAAAACCTGGGATCTCTACTCAAACTTCAATTGCCTCCCGCACTCAAATCATTATCCAAACTCAAATCATTCCAAACTCAAAATATCTGTTAAATCCCAATTTCTTCCAAACTTCTATAGTCTCATAGGCCTGAGTGCCCCCACAGACTCGAACATCTCAATCTCTCCACCATTTTCAGATTCAAATGGCTCATAGACCCGAGCGTCTCACAGACCATGATATCCCATACCCCCACTACATGAATATCTCAAATGTCTCATAGACCTGAGCGTCTCACATACTAACCTCTCAAACACCTCTCAAACACCTAAAAACCCTCAAAACCACTAAATCTCCAAAAACCCCAAAATGCCATGAACTACGTAAGGTCTGATCTCAACAAGGAGTTGAGTACGTTGGCAGCCCATCTAGGGTGTGACCCCATTCCAAAAAAAAACCATTTTCCCCCTCTAAGGTGGCTCTCATATCTCTCAAACTTTCTTCAACTCCCATAAACTTCAAACCATCAGACTCCATGTCTTGTCTATTCACTACCTCAAACGTTTCCCAAATCTTCATTCTATACTAGTCCGAATTCACCAATTCCTCTTCTTGGCACTTGCTTGGCAGGAAAGCTCGCCTCATCCACTCTCTTTCTCTCTTCCTATCCCAATCCTATCCTTGTGGCCCTTTGAACTCTCTAAAATGGTTTTGAAAGAAGGCAATCCCGACAATTGGAGACCGAGGTTTCCTCGGGCACCAATCTAAAGTGGTGGTCGTTGCCACTTCTAAGGGGTGTAACCCAGTGCGAACCCACACAGAATATCTCGAGTATGACCAGATAAACCCCATCCATAGGCAATAATTTAGAGTCAATTAACGGTTCTTAGAACCCTTTTCCTCCCTTCCTAGTTCCTTAGGTTAAACTAGGTGGCGACTCTAATCAACTCCGCCTTGTAGAGGCATAAGTCCGTGTGGAGCCCATTGAGGGCGGGTGTAGTGCTCACTAGCATTCCCCTTATGGTTTCTGGGAAAGGACGATAGAGTAGGTATTTGAGGGATGCTAGAATAACGGGTTTTCACCCTCCACAGAATGGCATTTTCTAGGATCTAGGCTTCTCAGTCAGACCATATTTAGATAGACCCCCCTCATACCGAAAAATCACCCTCCACAGATGGCACATTTGAGAGTCCGAAGTACAATTTCTAACTTCACGATGACCTGATTAGGCTGAATGGCCGACTCTACATTCCATGAAGTAGCGCTGAGCTGAGGGAGCCCATACTGAGTGAATCATATTGTTCTTCTACTTCTATTCACCCCGGACCTTCAAAGATTTACAAAAGTTTGAAGAGATATTTCTGGTGGACCGGGATAAAGAAAGACGTGACCGATTACGTTGTTAGGTGTCTTACTTGCCAGAAGGTCAAGTTTGAGCACCGACGGCCTGGAGGTATTGTACAACCGATGCCAGTGCCAGAGTGGAAGTTCCATGATATTTCTATGGACTTCTTTGTCGGGCTTCCGCCTACTCGGGGAGGTCTGAATATGATATGGGTCGTTGTTGACCGACTGACCAAAGTGTCCCGATTCATTCCAATGAAGGACACTTGGAAAGTGGCGAAGCTAGCAGAGCTCTTCGACCGAGAGATTATACGGCATCATGGTGTACTGAAGACTATCTTGTCTGATAGGGATATCAGATTCCTCTTGAGGTACTGGAGATCTACATGGGAAGCGCTTGGTACCTAGCTGAAGCTGAGTACAGCGTTCCACCCTTAGACAGCTGGTCAGAGTGAGCACACTATCCAGACGCTTGAGGATATGTTATGTGCATGTGCACTAGACTTTCAGACCAGCTGGATTGTTAAGTTACACTTGATCAAGTTTAGCTACAACAACAGTTACCATGCGTCGATCAAGATGTCTCCTTTCCAGGCAATGTACTATAGACCATGTCGCACACCTTTATGCTAGGATGAGTCGAGTGAGGTGGTCATTTTAGGGCCGGAGTATCTGGAGCAAGTACAAGCAGAAGTATGCCATATTCGGGCAAACATGAAGGGAGCTCAAGATAGGTAGAAATCGTATGCCGATGTGCGCCATCGAGACCTGGAGTTCCCTATAGACGACCAGGTATTTCTTAGAATTGCTCCCATGAAGGGTGTATTTCGTTTTGTCCAGAAGGGCAAGTTTAGCCCGAAATATGTGGGGCCATATGTTGTGACGGAGTGGGTGGGCCAGGTTGCTTATAGGCTAGATCTGCCTGCTGAGCTAGGCAAGGTACATGATGCATTTCATGTATCGTAGTTGAAGAAATACATGCCCCAACCGTCTCATGTACTACAGCCCGGGAGGCTAACACTAGAGCCAACCATACGATCAGTGGAGACTCCCGTACGGATCCTTGACACTAAGACTCGAGACACGCGCCACAAGTTTGTTCAAATAGTGAATGTCCTATAGTCTAACCAAGAGGTCGAGGAAGCCACTTGGGAGCTGGAGGATGAGATGAGGGTGAAGTACCCATCATTATTTACTCATTAGTATTCGTATGTATAGGGTACGGGGCGTACCCCTACTTAAGGGGGGTAGAGCCTTTTCGCTTGATGTAAGTACAGTGTGTATTTGAATACATTATCCAGACCTCGAGTTTTAAGGTTGTTACATTACCCAGACCCTTGAGTCTGAAGGTTGTTATGTCGGGTGTATTTTGTTATGGAAGTTTTATGTTGCAAAAGTAATCCCCGTATTCTAATTAAATGATGCGTGGGAATTGTGGAACTTTGAGGTCAAAGTTCTTTTAAGGGGGGTAGCTTGAAATACCCCAAACTTAGATGTGTTAATAAATTATGCAATCATTATATTCTAAGGCTAATTAAGTCCTTAAGAACATTGGTGAAGATATAAAAACCAAAAAGAAAAAGAAAACGCGTAAAAGTCACAAAACGTAAAACGCGTGTTATGTAACCATAAGAGGTATATAACCTTAAATAGGAGTCTAAATATACTTTTATAACCTAATTAAACACTAAGAACATGTGGGAAAAATTCCCGAATAAAACGGATCCACATAGTGGATTAAAAACGCAAACGAAGCCTTAAAGCACGTTTTCCAAGAAACCCGGGAAATGTGACTTTAAGCGGGTTTAATGGACTCGTAAAAAATTATCGTCAATCATACAACTATAATTAAATATTAATGAAGGTCTAGAACCATTAAAATTAACAAAACAAGAAAAATCCAAAAAATGGTCCCGAATTGGTGAATAGTGACAGTTTGGGTTTTATGGGTGTTATTTGCTAAATGACCAAAGTGCCCTCCTCTCTACTTTTGTAAAATAAAAATCTGGTGCCCATTTTTCTACAGACCCACATGTTTTTCTCCCCCCCCCCCCCTCTCTGTATATATGTTACTTTATTTATTGACAAAGTACAAAAAGTAATAAAGTAGACAATAGTACATATACCTTTTTACATTTCTCTTCCTTCCATTCCCAAGCACTCTCATGATTTTTCTTCTTCCTCACCAGCACTCTCTATGCTCCATTTGCTTTCCCCATGGAGATTTCCTAAACCCTCAACCAGCTCAATCTTCTTCTTCCTTTTTCTACCACTAAACAAGGTCAAAACTGAATAATAAATACACCATATTACTCCCCTCACCTTGGAGTTTCTTTTCCACCCCTCAAAAGCTTCAAAATCTCAACTTGACTTCCATGGGTATAGTCCAAATTGAAGGGGAGAACTCCATTTCATGAGCTAGTGAACTCCTTGATTTCTTTAAGGTAAGAAAAGCTTGAAAAACCCTCTTCTTCTAGCTTCTCTTTCAAACCAATTTTCTTCCCTGTTTTGTACCCCATTATTTCTCTTCCTTCTAGATTTGTTTATCTTCAAGAAGTGCTGGAGCATATTTAGCTTGATTGCCCAATCACTCATTTGGGAGATAGAAGGTAATTCTCTCCATTTCAATACCTAAACACCCTTTTGTTCTAGGTTGATTTCAAGAGCTTTATTAATCTCTCAATACTCATTATTATTTCATTGGGCATGGTCTATAGATTAGCAATTACACTCCCATTGTAACCGGTTGTTGAACAAGAGGAAAGGATGAGGAAAAAGACTTAAAAAACTCAAGGTAAAAGGCTTACCTTAATGTAGTTTAATACCTTAGGGATTGTAAATGTATTTATGCAAAATAGGGTGCCTTGGATGCATTGTGTTAATGCAGGTGATAGCTCTATATGTAGAAATTCAGTGTTTAAATTTATGTTATTTAAGGGCCTAAGAGCCAAGCTTTTAAGATTTATGTATTTGATTGTTATTGTTGTGAAAGTGCTGGAAATCAATGTGTTATAAGTGCCTAGAATGAATGTGGTGGTTGGATTAATGTAAGCTGAACTGAATGTGTGTGAGGATGTTAGAATTATGGGGAACCTCTATCAAATTTGTGTAGAACACTAGGTGTCTTAAGTGTTTTGTGAGAGGAAAGAACCTAGGATTAATTAGGTGACTTTAGAGACCAACTTGAGTTAATAACCACTTGGAAGCTAGATTTGAAGAGAACTATGTAGTGGGGAGAACTAGAATGGAAATGATGTAAGTTGCAAGACTAGAGATGCATTAGTTGTGAAGCAATGAACGAGTAAAACAATGAGAGCAAAGTGCAATTTAGAAACCTAGGAAACTAAGTTGTAATGTGTTAGGAAATTAAGAATGGGAATTGGTGTAAGTTAATCAAAGATTAGGTAATGAGTTTGTTCAATGGTTTAGGAAGGTTTAAAGCATGATTATGGTGTTAGAACATGCTTAAAGGCTTTGGGAAATATTAGGGAAGATATGAGTAAGAAATAATGTTAGGATAGCAAAATCAAAGTGAAAAATGTAACAGGAAGTTACAGGGTCCAGGACTTAAGTCCAGGAAAAGGTCCCAGACCAACAACTAAAAACTGCCGAAAATTGCCTGTAACATTTGTCCGGGACTTAAGTCTTGCATTGAGATGACTTATTTTTACAACTGGTCCGGGACTTACGTCCAGTACAAAGTCCCGGACCAACCCAAAATAACCCCCGAGACTTACGAAATCAACTGGTCCGGGACTATAGGTCCGGACCTAGTCCTAGACCACACTAAAAATCAATTTTTAAGTTAAAAAATGACATTTAATGATGGGGATTGTTTGGTATTGTTGTTATATGATTGTTTAAGACATATTTGGTGACTCTTAAGGACCATTAGGAGGGTGAACAAGCATAAGTTTAAGTGTGAAAGTACACTAAATGTAATGTGAAGTAAATAGTTAACCGGAAAGTAAGAACGGTAATTAACCGACACGATTAATTATTTATAGTAGCTGCATTCGGTGGACAACGAACGCAGCAAGGACCAAGGTATGGTTTTCTTGCAACTTGTTGCTACCGGTTTACACCGGCTTGTTTGTTTTCTTTCTTTTTATGGATGTTTATCACCTAAAGATAAAGCATGTAATGAGTTTACAATAATTGATTTATGTGACACGTTTTGTTTCCGATACCGTCTAAACTCGAGTATGTGCTAACGCTGATAGCTAAATAACTTTAGGATCACATTAAAGATCGGTATTTGGATTTAACGTCCCAAACTATGGGAACGTTCTAACTATCGATATTCATGTATTACTTGTGTGTGAATGTGTCTTACCTCCCTTGTTTGTCTAATTGACATGAATAACAAAAAAATTGACATAATGTGATAAGTTCCATAAAGGGAGCTTCTAACCCATGTATAACCTGGGGGTGAGGAATCCGGGTGTCCGGTCACGCGTGTATGTATCAAAGTTTATATTTGGATCAAGTTTAACTTTCTTCTTATTTGATTGTTTATCCTTCTTGGAATTCAATCTCCCACGAGCCTTTTAAATGGCTCTCTTGCCTTGACTTAAGTTCAGGGTTAGGGGGAATATGTGTCTGGTGTGTTGACCCATTGCATCCGACACATCTTAAGTTAAATTGTAAGTTCGATAAACAGAACGTTAACATGTTATGTAACGAGCTCAATATGAGAATGAAATCATTCTCTAGGCTCACCAAATCTGGCTAACTCTTATATTGGTTTGTTTCCTCAAGCGATTCATTCCTGTTTATGTTGTATGTATGTTGTTGTTATGCAATGAATGTTGCTATGTTTATGTATGTTGTTTGTTAAAATGAATCCCATGTTTATTATGAGATTAGTTGTGTGTATCCCGGTAGCCGGCGGGTTGCAAGTTAATCATACCAGCCAAGGGTTGCTGAGCCCTTCGGGGCTCCACCATTATTTTTCAGGAGGATGATCGAAGAAGCGGACTCGCTCTAGCATGGAATAAAAAGGAATTATTTTGATTATTTTGGATAGTGAACCCGAGGTGTGCTTGTACACTCGTGGTTATACATTTTGGTGGAACTAGAATAGAATTGTTATTTTTGTACATTAACACTCGGTTTAGTGTAAACATGGAAGTTGTAGAAATGTTGTTACTTATGCTCAAGAGTCTTGTCCATCAGTCCGATACATTTTGTAAGTAAAAGCCTTGTTAGCCATGTGGGTGGCTAACGGTGTGTAACACCGCCCCTTTTTAAGTTAGTGTTGATGTTATAAGTTCCGCTGTTATTATTTGCTAAGTGTGGAGTTTATGGTTGGGGTATTACACTTGGTCCCTATAATATTCCAGCACATGGTGTGCATTTGTTCTCATTCTGGGTTTCATCAAATTTCAAGGACAAAATTCATTTTATGGGGGGTATAATGTTATACCCCAGTTTTTTTTCTATTTTATTTCATCTTGTTTCGAATTAGCCAGGGGGCTTTATAACATTCTCATCTTATTTTAATGGAATTGTGTCATCAGCGACATATTTCTTAAGTTAGAAGGAAGGAAGGTTAATCTTGTCCTTTTCGGTCTTGTTATTATTTGGAGAGTTAGAAAACTAAATTCTCTTTATTTTTCCTAACTCTTATTTTATTCCTCTTCTTTTTCATTCTGATTTGTCGTTCATCCCTCTCGACAGTTTCCCCTCATTCTCTCTCCCAACTCTCGTTCTGCAGAACTTCTCCCTCCCTTGCTCTCTTCCCCACAATTGTTCCATCTGGTGAATTAATTAGTCTAGAGTGCTAGCTTCAGCATTGATGATCCGAGTCTGTCAATTATGAGTGTGAGACGTCGTTCTTCATTCAAGTTTCCTGATCTTCTTTTTGGTGTTGGCCTTCTTCGATTTGTGCAAGCGTTTGTGATTTCCGGATGGGATTCGAGTAGAGATTGTTGCCGGGTCCATAGAGATTGCATAGTGTCGGATGTGAGGTAGGTGGTGAATGGATTTGGGTGTGTGTGTTCACCCACAGGGATTTCGGTTTTGCATGTTTTCCGTATATGTTTATGTGTTTCTCTGATTTGTGAAGGTTTTGTGCTGTTTTTAAATTACGTTTTGGATGCGTAAAAGCCCCATGGGAAGTGTGTTTTGTATTGCTATTTTGCTAAGAAGAGTTAAGGTTTGGCTATGGAGATTCTGGAGATGTTTTGGTTCTATTTCGACTTTGTTTTCTGTAGTTTTTCAGTATCCGGACTTGCGTCCGGACATGTAAGTCTGAACGTGGCTTTGGACACTTTCATTTTGCCGTGTTTGGTGTGGTGTCCGGACTTCCACCCGGACGGGGTGCAAGGACGAACTCTGGGTTTGCAGTTCGACTTGTGTCCGAACTTGTAAGCCCAGACACAAGTTCGAACACCCGCATAGAAATTTCTTGGAGTTTGTCTGGACATGTAAGTCTGGACATATGTCCGGACATCTGTATTTTTAGTCCTCGACGTGTGTCCAGACATGCAAGGTCGGACGCATAAGGGTCTGTTTTCGCATAACTTTTGAGTTTTAGCTTCGTTTTAAGTGCCATTTACGGTGTTGGTTTCTTTTCAATGTGTACTATCTGTTTGTATGTGTTTTAGCTTGTGAATATGAGTTTTACATTCTGAAAATCGTCATTATGTTTCTGATCTCGGTATTGTGCTGAAGGAGCGTTTGAGCTTTTGTTTATAGTTTGGCTTTCGTATATGTTAGTCAGATTACGACTTCTGCTTTGTTAAGACTTCTGATATGTTTTGATAAGATTCTGCTTTCCGCTATGTTCTGTTCTATTAAGGCTTTTGCTCTGTTTTGCAAAGCTTTTGTTTGGGACCTAGATGTTTAGCTTCTGAGCCTTGGATAGTTGGGTCGGGCTGTCCCGTAGCATGCTGCACAGGAATTCCTTCTGTTTTTCCCTCAGGTTCCCTTATGTCTGTCTCTCAGGGTCCCTTGGATGTTTAGTGACCAACGGGTCCATAGTCATCTCAATGACTTCTGATGTGGGATCTGCGAATCCATAGGACGTTGTGTGAGTCCTTCTGATATGTTAGCTGGTGTCTAGTGTCCCACCTCTGTTTTGTTAAGCTCTTTGTTTCTGTTTTGATCTTCTCCTTATCTGATTTGGGAAAGCTTCTTCCTCTGTCTGATTTTCACTTTGACTTCTGATCCATTTTTGTTAAGCTATGTATTCGTATATGTATACATATGTTCAGTTTATGTTTTGAGCATGCTCAGCTGATGAAGTTTATCATCTGCTGAGCTATAGTTTGGCTCACCCCTATTTCTGTCTGATTTGCAGGTTTAAGCTTTCTACGACAATTCCACTTCGCTTCCGGTTTTTTTTTGTTTTGTGTTCGCGATTGTGGCCCGAGGCTCGTTCTGTATTTAGACTCTGTTATATAATATAGGTTGGTTTCCCAATGTAAATGTTTGGATATTCTTGTCCATTATTCAGTTAATAAAAGATGTATTTTGTTTCGTTTTAGGTTTCATGAGTTAGAGCCTTGCGTTATTAGGTAATAGATACACAGCGTGCAATGTCCCTAACTCCTAGGGTGGTTTTGGGGTGATACGTAACGCCCCGAAAACAAATCCGTGCAGGCTTGGCCCAAAGCGGAGAATATCACAACATCGACAATGAGCCTGGGCTCTTACAGTTTTCTTCTTGACTTGTGTCCGAACGTCAATGTCCGGACACAAGTTCGGACAAGGCTTAAATTATAGTTTTTGGACTCGTTTGAAGTCTGTTTTCAAAATTGTTTGTGCCTTTAGAATTGTAGTGTCATGTTCTTTCAAATGAGGCAAAATGCAGGTGTTATACCCAAAATTTTGACCCCCCTGGTTAGGGTCTGCGAGGTACTGGTGTTGTGAGAGGCATCCCGGCTCGATCAGCGCGTTCCATGGCATGGGGAGCAGCTTCGTCACTTTCAGGGGCGTTTTGGTAATCTTTAAAGGCTCCTAAGACCCCCTATAAGCTTTCTCTCTCTTCCAAAGGATGCCCAAATCAGCTTGAAATGCTTAGATATTTTAACCCATGATAGAGGATGACATTCTAAGCATGATGGCGTTGGAATTTTGATTTTTCGAATTTCCAATAATTTTCTAGCAATTTCTGACTGAATCTGACGAGAAATTCAATTTAAAAATGTTCCAGCATTTAAAAAATTCGTTTCCACCTCAGAAAATTCATAATATCCATCCTTGACATGTGGTTAAAATTTCACAGCAAAATTCATTTGGGAAGTCTCTTAACTGAAATATCAAAAATCTTACTTTTACTAGATTTTCTTTATCTTTAAGAAAGTCTGTATAAGGGGATAGGTTTTTGGATAAAATCAGAACCTCATAGGCTCAAGAACCCTAGAGAGTCAGAAACACAGCATCCTCTCTCTCTCTCTCACGTTTTCCAACACCCGGCCACCCAAATCATACCGAAAATCCCCCGAAATCACCATCTAAACACGTTTTCCAATTCCCAAAGCATCAATAATCATCAAAACCCCACAAAAACACCACTAAAAATGTGAAGAACAGCAAGAACAACCAACAACCAGAAGCTTGGTTCGAAGTCCTTTCGGGTCTGCCATCAACGGAGCACTCGACGAATCCCGGTGTGAAGAAACGTTGTGAATCCGAAGGTAAAACAGGTAGAAACTCAACTTCCCTAATTCTCCACGGTATTACCTGTCTTGCCTCAAAATTTGGGCTCAAACCAACCTTCGTAAGCTTCTGTATTGCTGTTTATTCAAGTTTCTGTCCAATAACTTGTCTACCAAGTTTCGTGCATAATTCGAATTCAAATTGTGAACTTTCGACCACTAACGTATTGTACATCTTTCAGGCTACGCACCCATAAAATTTGAGCCAAAAACACCCTCGGGAACCTTCTGAAAACCCCTGTCCGTGGGTGGTCCGTGACCTCGGACCTATGGTCCGGGACCTCGGACGCGTTGTCCGAGACCACGGACACCCACGGACGGCGGCGGGATTTTAAAAATTTAAAATTTAGGTTTTTTTGATGATGTCCGGGCCCACGGACAGCCTGTCCGTGGCCCCGGACTTTGCAATTTTCTGTTTTCTGTTTAATTTCGACTTTTCTGTATATTTTGGTTAACTGGGGTCCGTGGTCTCGGACGTTTGGTCCGTGGCTACGGACGTAAGTAAAATTTGACCTAATTCTGCTGCCTCCGAAACCCTAGTTTAGGTAGCTTGTATTTCCACTTTAATTTTCTGTCAAAAAATGCTAAAAAACACAAAAAAAAACAGAAGCTCGCGCACTTAGGTTAAAACGACTCGTAACAAGCCGTAAACAAACCAAGTAGAGGAAAAACGACCTTGGAGGGGTAATGAAAGTAATTTGAACCCTAATTAAGCCGAATATCAAGCCCCCGAACCCGAACTCTCCTTTCCTAATTTGATCTAGGTTAAAATTAGGTGGTGACTCATAATAGGTTCCAGTGAGCTAGCTTAGGTTTTAATAATTATTGTTTTATGACATAGTTATTAATCTTAGGTTATAAGTGGACCTAAAACCCGGTTAGATCCTAATCAATTTAATCAACATAGGATAGGGTTTAAAAATCGAGGCTCACAGACTGGCGACTCTGCTGGGGACAAACTTCTTAATTTTAACTTGTTTTAATTTTAAGAAAGAGGGCTTAACTCGAAAATGTTTATTTATGGCTTTATTACTTTGTTCGTTTACTTTTGTGCGCACTTTAATTTTCTGCACCTTTGCATCATATGAGAGCGAGGGTCCACCTAAACCAATTTCACCCCGGGACCCGTTTGAGGGTCCCCTGTCAGGGACTCACACCTTTTAGGTGATGTGAATAAGCGGGGGAAAGGAGGAGGGTGTCGTCTAACCACACCCCCTTAATACCTGGGCTTTAGCCCCAAGCGTTTTCCTGGCAGTGTCCTTACCTAGCCCATTGTTTGGTCAGTCAAAGACCCGACCGTAGACGACACACCTTCAGGTGATGTGAAAAAAGTGGGGAAGCCCAAAGAGAATAGCGTGCAAGCCCTATTCCTTTGAGGTGACATGGGCCCATGCCCCAAGCACCTCTCCGGATCGATCCGTACCCGTTTGGATTTAAACGTCTAGTGAGGACATGTTGAATTTGTGTGGGCCTTGTTTGCTTGTATGATCGGCCCATTACCCAGCCTACAGATTGATAGGAACTTCTCCTACATTAACCTAGCCCAGCCCGAATTGGCGGCTCTATTTGTTTGCGGCCCAGAGGTCCTGTTTGGTTTAATATGTGAGTCATTCGGGCTTCGGCCCAAAGCTTAGACTTAGGTGATTTCTCTTCTGGCCCAATTCGAATTATCCATTTAGTTCTAGGCCCATGAAAAACAAATCCACCTCAAGCAGTTCATGAAAATCCATCAGGCCTTTCCGTTTCAAGGTTTATTCTAGTCCAGGAAGACTTTCCACTTGGGCTTTGGCCCAAAGTCCTAGATATAGGTATCATCTTCTAGGCCCAATCAGAACTACTCGGCCCAAATTCCAATTCACATCTAGGACATGGTTTAAAAATTATTTCGGCCCATGCGCCCTATTTCTAGCCCAAACACATTCTGGCCCAGGGGTCAAATTCTCAAAACATTCTGAGTACCGCATTCATAACTCACTTCATCATCTGGGCCCACAGACCAATTCATAGTTTTGGCCCACGAACTTTGCTCTCGATCCAGAATTTCGGCCCATAACATAAAACATTCGAATCCCAGATAGTTTGTGCAACCCATTCATTCTAGTTTCTGGCCTCAAGGCCCAACAGGGTTTTCAAACGAATCTTAGGCTTCAAGGTTTCTCTCTCGGCCTAGAGGCCCAATTCATAATCCATGGTGGCTTCCTTCGACCCGTTTTCCCCACTTCCACGTTAAAGAGGGTATTCAGGCCCACACATCCACTCTAACCTAGGGATCACTCTAGCCCATGCACTTCACTCTCAGTTTGGATGAGATTCAGGCCCTAGTTCCTCCTACATAACCCATAGGCATTCCTAGTTCAAGTACTTCGTGGAGCCTACTAAGAGTCCAAGAAGAAGTCGATCACAGTCATCTTAGCGACATCCTGGCGGTCAAGAGCTCGAGTCTTCAGCATGCCGACTTCAGATGGTTCAGTAGGATTCGGATTCAACAAAATTTTAGGGTTCCCATGCATTCTACTGCATAACCTGCCATAACATTCATATTTCAAATGCACCTCTCATATTTTTCAAAGAATGATCGTTTTCAAACCACTAATAAGAAGCATCGATCTTGTTGAATCATCTTTTTCCTCATGTTCACAAATGAATGACTTTTTTCAAGTCTAAATGATAACACAAAAAAAAGGGTTTTGTTTCACACAAGTTTCTTTTGAATGGTTCATGAATTAATTATTTCCTGACAATGGAACACAAACTTGTATTTTGTTTCTGAAATTTTGAGCATGCCTTACCAAACCACACAACTCACCACATAATATCCAAACAACCCACAATGAGGTTCAAGGCCCACATCTATCAAACTGTTGTCACGAACCCCAAATCAATACTGGGGGCAATCTGAGTTTAGAATCATTGTCTTTGAATCTTTTGTTTAAACGTGTGAACTAGTCTCTGAGTGAAATTCACGAGAGTGTCTTGAGCGGGAAAACCATGAGTGAACGAGCGTGTCATTTTTACACGACTCCGACGAGACCACATTCAAAGGTGAGGAAAACGGCATAACTCGGACCGAAGGAGATAATTTGTAAATTTACTCTTAGACCTGTGAAAAGTAACAAAGAACGGATACACAATTATCAGGAATGACGAAGCACCTAGGTACAGCACCACGTAGCCAAAAGCTTGTGAACCCTGACGTTAAACCCTAGGCACCCCTGCTGAGCCTTTCATATATCCCTTTTCGATATTATGAACTCCACAAAATAACCCAGCCAATGATGAATGTCTGACCCGGTGACCAAAGGAAGCAAGGAGCCCGAGTCTCAGATAACATCTTCATCAGTTCAAAGAAGCAACTCCGCTATCAGCATGACGAAGCGATCCGTAAATGGTCCCAGAGTGACACAGGATCAAAAGAGCTCACACCAAAACAGCTCTCGAAGCCCAAAACCGGGAAACACAAGAACCCCGAAGGCAAAGTCAATAAAGGATAAAACAAAAAAGCAAACCCGAAGTGCCTCAAAGAAATCCAAATGACAAAAAGAGAAATAGTGTAAAGGACAACCTCAAAGGTCCAGGTCCAGAAGCTCGAAAACAACGTCAACACGAAGCAGTTAGATGAATTCAAGACAAGGAAGATGAATCTGAGAGAAGACACAAGTTGCAGCTTTGGTCACCCATTTAAGCTCCACATACCTCAAATATCCCTCCGTAGCCCCATCATTTTTCATCGCACCCTACGGCCACGTTATAAGCTTTAAAGACTTCCGACTTGATAGTTGTGTGTCCAATCACGTGAAAGTAACAGATCAAATGCGTAAATCCATCAAACGTCGAATTCAATGGTCTAAAAGTTATGACCATGAGCGAGAAATGAGTGCATACACCAAACATGTCGAGTGTAGGTTAGGAAGCACCAAATTAGAACATAAGCCTTGACCCTGTAGGGTCGAGACTCATTCGCACGTTTAATCAAAGAAAATACTGGGTGCAATCGATCGTCCCAATCGATTTGCATGAACTCTAGCTCAGATTGTCCTAAGGAAAAATACTGGGGGCAATTGTTGGTTCCAACAATTGCCATGGCAACACCAATTGAAACCCAAAGCATGAGCACCACCATCCCACCAAAGGCACACATAAGCCCTTACCTCCACATCAAACACATTCAGGCCCACATAAAGCCTTCACCTCCACATTAAATTCTATGGCCCGTCATAAGCCCTATCACAGCAGAAAAAGCCTTTAGCACCACAAAAAAGAAAACACACTCCACCGGTGGCATATTCATCTTCTAAGAAACAAAATGCAGATATGAAATTCTTAGTCAGGAAGTGATTCTTTCACTTTCCTTTTTCAGTAGGGTTTTCCCAAGCATTGCCATGTTTGGCACTTTTTCCAACAATTTCTTGCTTTAAACAATTTTCAATTCTCATCATTGCCATGTTTGGCACATCTTCCAGCAATTTCTTGTCTTGAACAATTTTCTTCAAACACTGCCACGTTTGGCACCTTTGTCAGCAATTTCTTGTCTTGAACTGTTTTCTTTAAACACTGCCACGTTTGGCGCACATTCTAGCAATGCCTTGCGTTGGACGATTTTCAACCCTCATCAATGCCATGTTTGGCACTCCAGCGATCAGTTTTCATCACAATCTTTTACATGACACCATTATCATTTCATAACCCGAAGATACAGATTCTTCAGAGATACAGATTCTCACCCGAAGATACAGATTCTTCAGAGATACAGATTCTCACCCGAAGATACAGATTCTTCAGAGATACAGATTCTCGCCCCGAAGATACAAATTCTTCAGAGATACAGATTCTCACCCGAAGATACAGATTCTTCAGAGATACAGATTCTCGCCCCGAAGATACAGATTCTTCAGAGATACAGATTCTCGCCCTGAAGATACAGATTCTTCAGAGATACAGATTCTCATCAGAGTAGAAGAACTCAACAGAGTAGCAGAACTCACCCGAGTAGAAGAACCTAACCCTTAGGCTCGTCATAAGACCTAGATCCATCCTTAGGCTCGTCATAAGACCTAGATCCATCCTTAGGCTCGTCATAACCTAGATCCATCCTTAGGCTCGTAGTAAGACCTAGTCGCATTCCCTTAGGCTCGTAGTAAGACCTAGTTGCATCCCTTTAGGCTCGTCATAAGACCTAGAACCATCTTTAGGCTCGTCATAAGACCTAGATCCAATCCTTAGGCTCGTAGTAAGACCTAGTTGCATCCCTTTAGGCTCGTCATAAGACCTAGAACCATCTTTAGGCTTGTCATAAGACCTAGATCCAATCCTTAGGCTCGTAGTAAGACCTAGTTGCATACCTTTAGGCTCGTCATAAGACCTAGTTACACTCCCTTAGGCTCGTAGTAAGACCTAGCGTTACCCTCTAGCTTACCCACTCTCATCAAACACATTGCATTCATCTCATTCATATAGGCTCGTCACAAGACCTAGTTGCATTATCCAGGCGCGTCACAAGACCTGGCGACAGAAAAGTTGGCGAGGTGATGGCAATAAATCCTCCTTTTGCGATGTCAACTTATTTTCGGGATCAACGAATGGTGGGCAAAGGCAATAAGTCCCCAAGGTTTTTACTAGGAGTTATCCCTGCACACCGGCTTGGGGGCGATGGCAATAAGTCCACATTGGGTCCAGCCAGGAGCATTGGTACGGGTTTCGGTCCCCAGAAGCATCCGAGCATCATCAACATCATTAGCATCATCAACATCATCAGCATCATCGGCATTATCATCAGCATCAGCATCATTAGCATCCTTAGCATTTCAGCATTCTTGCATTTGCCTACCATCCAGTCTTCACGTCTTGGGTAGTCAACGCCTTAGAATCGCTTGACATTGCATCATTTCATAGGTAGTCAACGCCTTAGAATCGTTTGACATGGCATCATTTCATTTGTTATAGGTAGTCAACGCCTTAGAATCGCTTGACATTACTTCATTTCACTTTACTTATAGGTAGTCAACACCTTAGAATAGCTTGACATCATCTCATTCGTCATAGGTGGTCAACGCCTTAGAATAGTTTGACATCATATCATCATTATAGGTAGTCAGTGCCTTAGAATAGCTCGACACAATTTATCAGTTTTTTTTGGTAACATGCAGGGTCTTGGAAACATTTGAAATTTTGGGGTATCACTCAGGCATCAACTAGCCTTCTCACTTTCATTACAAAGTCTAGTTGACGGGGGGCAATCTGTTATACCCAAAATTTTGACCCCCCTGGTTAGGGTCTGCGAGGTACTGGTGTTGTGAGAGGTATCCCGGCTCGATCGGCGCGTTCCATGGCATGGGGAGCAGCTTCGTCACTTTCAGGGGCGTTTTGGTAATCTTTAAAGGCTCCTAAGACCCCCTATAAGCTTTCTCTCTCTTCCAAAGGATGCCCAAATCAGCTTGAAATGCTTTGATATTTTAACCCATGATAGAGGATGACATTCTAAGCATGATGGCGTTGGAATTTTGATTTTTCGAATTTCCAATAATTTTCTAGCAATTTCTGACTGAATCTGACGAGAAATTCAATTTAAAATGTTCCAGCATTTAAAAAATTCGTTTCCACCTCAGAAAATTCATAATATCCATCCTTGACATGTGGTTAAAATTTCACAGCAAAATTCATTTGGGAAGTCACTTAACTGAAATATCAAAAAATCTTACTTTTACTAGATTTTCTTTATCTTTAAGAAAGTCTATATAAGGGGATAGGTTTTTGGATAAAATCAGAACCTCATAGGCTCAAGAACCCTAGAGAGTCAGAAAACACAGCCTCCTCTCTCTCTCTCACGTTTTCCAACACCCGGCCACCCAAATCATACCGAAAATCCCCCAAAATCACCATCTAAACACGTTTTCCAATTCCCAAAGCATCAATAATCATCAAAACCCCACAAAAACACCACTAAAACGTGAAGAACAGCAAGAACAACCAACAACCAGAAGCTTGGTTCGAAGTCCTTTCGGGTCTGCCATCAACGGAGCACTCGACGAATCCCGGTGTGAAGAAACGTTGTGAATCCGAAGGTAAAACAGGTAGAAACTCAACTTCCCTAATTCTCCACGGTATTACCTGTCTTGCCTCAAAATTTGGGCTCAAACCAACCTTCGTAAGCTTCTGTATTGCTGTTTATTCAAGTTTCTGTCCAATAACTTGTCTACCAAGTTTCGTGCATAATTCGAATTCAAATTGTGAACTTTCGACCACTAACGTATTGTACATCTTTCAGCTACGCACCCATAAAATTTGAGCCAAAAACACCCTCGGGAACCTTCTGAAAACCCCTGTCCATGGGTGGTCCGTGACCACGGACCTATGGTCCGGGACCTCGGACGCGTTGTCCGAGACCACGGACACCCATGGACGGCGGCGGGATTTTAAAAATTTAAAATTTAGGTTTTTTTTTATGATGTCCGGGCCCACGGACAGCCTGTCCGTGGCCCCGGACTTTGCAATTTTCTGTTTTCTGTTTAATTTCGACTTTTCTGTATATTTAGGTTAACTGGGGTCCGTGGTCTCGGACGTTTGGTCCGTGGCTACGGACGTAAGTAAAATTTGACCTAATTCTGCCTCCGAAACCCTAGTTTAGGTAGCTTGTATTTCCACTTTAATTTTCTGTCAAAAAATGCTAAAAAACACAAAAAAACAGAAGCTCGCGCACTTAGGTTAAAACGACTCGTAACAAGCCGTAAACAAACCAGTAGAGGAAAAACGACCTAGGAGGGGTAATGAAAGTAATTTGAACCCTAATTAAGCCGAATATCAAGCCCCCGAACCCGAACTCTCCTTTCCTAATTTGATCTAGGTTAAAATTAGGTGACGACTCATAATAGGTTCCAGTGAGCTAGCTTAGGTTTTAATAATTATTGTTTTATGACATAGTTATTAATCTTAGGTTATAAGTGGACCTAAAACCCGGTTAGATCCTAATCAATTTAATCAACATAGGATAGGGTTTAAAAATCGAGGCTCACACCAGGATGTTACAAGAATAATCTAACAAATGTGAATGTTAACATGCTTGAAAAATGGGATGAATGCTCGTGTGAGGTGTGTTGGAAATGTAACATGTGATTATACAATTTTTCCGAGATGAGCGTGATTCATGCATGATTAATGAATGTGAAATGACTGAAAATGGGAAGAAGCAAGTCGTGTGTGCTTAAAAAAATCAAGTTTTTAGAAAAACATTTTGAAAACACGTGTTTTTGATGTGGTGGATTTTCTTAGTATGAACTTTGACACTTAGTCATTCACAAATAAAAAGGGAGTGGGGAATCCTATACATATTGATCTAAATAAAATTCAAAGGGGATGTGTTGACTTATACGTGCAATCTATTTAGAAATGGACCAGAGAGAGTAGAATCATAGGGTAGAACCTATACAATAATTCTAAAAGTCATTAAAGGAGGATTTTGAGTTAAAAACTTCTTCTACTTTGTCTTTGAGATTCTGACTGACTACACATTCATGTTCGGGATCCTAATTGGCCGTTAGCTCGAGTTTGGGCTCTTGGTTGCTCGCTCGTCTTCAGGCTCTTGCAGCAAAGTGACACTGTGATCAAGAGATACAGGTTGGTGTTCTTCTGACTCCTAATGATTTCACACTTAAGCGGTTGTTGCTAGTCTTCATGTCGTTTGACTCGGGTTGGTGCACCTCTGATTTTCGGTTCATACTACTGTTGTTGATCTTCATGCGCTTGACTAGCTCCGACGAGGAAAATGAGGGGGGTTTTTTGAGAAAGGAAAGGTGAATGATCGAGCACAAAATCTTTGTGAAAATCTACCACTTTTGTGAAAACACTAAATGACTAGTACACTCCACAGTAATGGCCACTGCTCCTGAAGGTGGGTCGAACTTCAAAAATAGCAGGTCACAACATGGGGATTAAATATAAATCTTGGCGGATTTTATATGGAACTTTAAGCGTTAATGTTGGGATAATCGCTTTCCAGGTCAATTATGGTTCCGTCTCACTGGGGGAACCATCGTTCCTTCACTGTTAATCTCTCGGGATTTATCTTCATCGAGTGCTTAAGTTTGAAAGGTCAAGACACCCGAGATGATAGGGCAACATACGCCACGGCCAGTGATTATCTAACAACACGCTCACTTTTCAAGAAACTCGAGGAAGTACTACATGAGATCGGATCTCCCTTCATCTGCACAATGAGGTGTGTTGAACGTCCAAATTATTCACTGACTACGCTATATCATGTATAGGTATCCGGTAAATACGGGATCCTTTATGAATTTGTAGTGTGACATTGGGCTTTAAAGACACCCGGTGCAGAGGAACATGGAGAACTGACCCCATGTAATCTTCAGGGTAAATCAAAAGGGAGGTTAGACAGTCGTCATACAAAGGGGTGACTACCCATAAAATCCACCCTAGACACCGGACCAGGCAGCTGGACACTGAAGGCTCAGAGTTCACTATATGCTAGCTTTTAACTCAGAGATGGAGGATAATTGTGGATCATGAGTTTTCAACGAGTAGGTCAGTGACCATCGTGCCTCGTGGGCATAACCATTCAATGAATGACCCGACTCCTAAGGAATCAATTGTGGACCGATCGGGATCCCGTGACTCATGGATAATAGGGTGACATAGAGGATTGCATGTCCTAGGCTACCCCATTCACTCACACCTTGTAAATGTAAAAGCAGTAATGGTGTAGGCCAGTGACCGTCTCACCCCCGCAACAAGCAACATAATATGAATGTGGTAAATAAAGCAAAGAAGAACAAACAACCTTATCTACTAACTCTTTGTCTTGAAGGCGCGCAGTGATTCCAAGTGGTTGTTTATTAACCTAGAAGGAAGTTACGTGCATTTAATCCTAAGTGTCTCTTTCAAATGGTGAGCTAATTATTAACCCAATTGTTGTAATTTTTGTTGAGGATCTAATAAATCCTATATGTCCTCATCAGTTACCCACTCTAAGTGTGGAGTGGAATAATCCAAATGGCTTGGAATAAATCTCTTGAAGGTTTTGAAAGAAGTGGGGAAGTCCCGACAATTTTGAATGGAGTTCAGTATTCCATGAGTTTGAGAAAAACTTACTCATGTTTTCCCCAGCAGAGTCACCATTTTATGGAGGGTGATTTTTTTGGTATGAGGGGGTCTATCTAAATATGGTATGACTGAAAAGCTTAGATCCTAAAAAATGCCATTCTGTGGAGGGTGAAAACCCGTTATTCTAGCATCCCTCAAATACCTACTTTATTGTCTGTCTTTCCAGAAAGCACAAGGCTAATGCTAGTGAGCACTACACTCGCTCTCAATGGGCTCCACGCGGACTGATGCCTCTATAAGGCGGAATTCACTAGAGTCGCCACCTAGTTTGACCTAAGATTACTATGAAGGAAAGAGTAAGAGGGTTCTAGGAACCGTTGGTTGACTCTGAAATTGTTACCTATGAAATACCCCAAACCTTAATATGTTAATTAACTATGTAATTATAATTTTCTAAGGCTAATTAAGTCCTTAGATTATTGGTGAAGAAATAAAAAACCAAAAAGAATAAGAAAATGCGTAAAAGTCACACAAACGTGAAACCGCGTACTTAATTATTTTAGGAGGTACATAACCTTCGTTAGAGTGATAAATGTATTTTTATACCTTAATTACACATTAATAACATGTGGGAAAATTCCGGAAGAAAACGGATTCAACCATGCGTAAAAACGCTAACGGAGTCCTAAAACGCGTTTTTCGAGAAAATCCGAAAACGTGATTTTAAAATGTTAAATGACCCCGTAAAAATAATAGTTGATTATATAACTATAATTAAGTATTAATGGGAGCTTAATAGCCATTAAAAATAACAAACGAGAAAATCCGGAAAACGGACCCGGTGGGTGAATAGTGTCAAACCGGGTAAATAACGAGCGTTTTCTGTAAAACGGAAAAAAAAAACGCTCCAGCTCACCAATAATGTGGGACCGGTTTTAATACACACACACACACACTTATTTAAATAAACAAGCTAGTTTATTTAGTCACAAAAGGACAAAATATTAAAGTAAAGGGAGTGAATAGTTAAAGTAATATTAGAACTCTCTCTCCCCCTCTTTTCTTTCAGTCACGATTTCCCCCCCCCCCCCTCCAAACCGAGCTCCTTCTTCCTTTGCCTCTGTAATGGCGATTTCAAGAGCAAGCAAACAGCCCATCTTCTTCCTCCTCTATCTTGTTCATTTCCCCACCAAATCACACAAAAATTGTACCGCTAGTTTCGTATCGGCGAGGGCTACGTTTTCCACCCTTCAAACCTTGATTCCTCCACCTTCACTTCCATGGGTGTTGGGCCGTTTGAAGCTTAAAAGGGTGCTTTTGACTCTCATTCACCTCCTTGATGCCTCAAGTAATTATAAGCTAGAGTTTTGCTCATTTCTAGTTTGTTCTTGTAATTTGGGAAAATTTCCCCACGTTGAAAAATTCCCTCCATTTCAGCCGGTTGCACCTGCCCTTGTGGAGTGTTGGAAATGCCCTCATTTGATTGCCAAGCTCTCCTTTTGAACACTCTAAGGTAATACCTAAGCTAGAGCCTAAAAACTAGTTCTTGAAATACTAGTTTTGTGTGGAAAAATTTAATTAATAAGCTTGAAACGTGTGTATGGGGATATGATTGTAGATGGCAATCTAGACCCCCCTTGTGTGTTATGAAAACAAGAAGAGAAAGAGGGAGCAAAAGAAAGAGGAAGAAGAGAAGGAAAAAACCGAAAATAAACAAGGTAAAGCTCACCGTGTGTGTATTTTATTTGACTTGTAAAACTGATTTGAGAATTGATTTAATGCTCTTGAATTGGTGTAGTCATGGTACAATAATATTGAGTGGGAATGAAAATGTTTAATGTTGTTTAAGCGTGAGAAATAAGCTTGGGAACTAAGCTAGTTTAGATGGTGAATAAATGAGAATTTGATGTGGTTTTGATGTTTAAACCAAACAGGGGAGAAGAAGTGTTTGTGAGCTGATTTCATTTTGGTGAGAATGCTAAGAAAGTAGCCAAGTGCTGTCAAATTTGTTTAGGAGATTTTGGGCTTGAGTTTTTTATTAAAGGAAGAAGCTAGGTGTGTTAAGGGGATTCAAGTGGGTGGTTAATGATTTGGAAACCAAACTAAGGAGAAGTGTGTATAAGGAGTAGATATAATGTCAATTGAAGTGCTGGGAATGACACTGTTTGAATGGTAAAAGAACTACCAATCTGTTACAAGAGGTATGGAAAACATGAACTAGTAATGAAAGTGTAAGTGAGTTTTAAGTGAAATGACCGTGACTAGAGTTTGAGAGTGCACTTGGTGCTTGGTTTTGGTGGTTTAGGTGGGTAATTAGGCACTAAAACATGAAGATTTTAGTTGGTGAAGGTTGGTTAATCAATGGGTAAAGAAGAACCTGTGACAGAGGAAGAAACTGTCAAAATTGTGAAATCTGTAGCAGGGTCCGGGACTAGGTCCAGGACCAAGTCCCGGACCACCCCTAAAATTTCCCCCGAGAGTGCTCTGTTTGTTTGGTCCGGGACCTAACTCCATGCCCAAGTCCCGGACCATATGCAATTTAAAGGCCGAGTTTTTTTCACACAATCTGGTCCGGGACTTAGGTTAAGTGTGAAGTCCCGGACCACCCCCTTATAAAATAGCCGAGAGTTGAGTTGTGAATTGGTCCGGGACCTAAGGTGAGGACCAAGTCCCGGACCACCCTAAAACCTTGTTTTTATGTTGTTAAATGGTGTCTAATGATGGGGATGAGTAGGTGTTGATGTTATATGATTATTTAGGACATGTTTGGTGACTTATAATGAACATTAGGAGGGTGAACAAGTGTAAGTTTAAGTGTGAAAGTGTACGACATAAATATGTGGAGTAATTAACTAAGTGGAGTTAAATAAATTAATTAACCGATATTATAAATCATGTATAGGAACTACGTTTGGTGGGACTCGTACGCAGCAAGGGCCAAGGTATGGTTTTCTTGCAACCTGTGTCCTACCGGATTACACCGGCTTGTATGCCAATGTGTTTTTCTGTGTGTTTGCCACCTTGCAAGATAAATCATGAAATGAGTTTACAGTAATTCATTATTGTGGCGTAATTAATTCCGATACCGCTTAACCTTAGTTATGTGTTAAATAATAGTTAACCGACTTTAGGTTCACATAAGAGATCGGTATTCGGAATAAACGTCCCAACCCATGGGAACGTTCTAACTACGGCTATCAGTGCGTTAGTGTATGTTGTTATTATGAGTGATGTATGTGACTTGTTGGATATGTTGTTGTTGTTATTGAATACAATTATTCATGTTTGTTAAAAAGGGATATTACTCCCCATATGTGTCTAACCGAGTTAGTAACACTATGTGATGTATGTATGTGGTAAGTTCCATAAGGGAACCTCTAACTAATAAGTATATGTTATGTATGGAGAGGAATCCGGTTGTTCCGGTCGCGCGTGTTGTTTGGGTTAAACATATATGAGAATTAACTCCCATCCTGTTATGTTAGGGTTGTTTTCCTTCATTGGATTTCGACCTCCCACTAGCTTAGCCAAAGCTTACCTACCCGACCTCCACATCGGGCTAGGAGGGAAATTATGTATAATGTTGGTAGGGTGTCGATGCCTAAGTTCGCTTCGACTCCCTCTTTGTTATGTTACGGTTGTTCTTCCTCCTGGAATTACAACCACCCACAAGCTTAACCAAGGCTTACCTACCTCATCACTATTGGAGTTAGGGGGAAACTATGTATGTTGTGATCGGTCCTATATGAGGCCGCCACTCAAGTAAAGGAAATGTATGTATGTTGTGCTCGGGCTTATATTACCCCGGCATTCCCTAAATAAAGTTATATCCTCTCAGAGGAGAGAATTAAGTTGAGTATGTTATAAAGTGAAGTGTACTGTTATTGAGTGCGGGTGTTAATTTGTGTTTGTGCCCTATTAATGATTGTTTGCTTATAAGCATGATATGTATGTGAGTTTGTGCATGTTTGAAATAAATCAACCGCATGCTAAGACGACAAATAGTTGTGCGTGGCCCGGTAGCATGCAGGCTGCGGGATTACCATACCAGCAAAGGTGCTGACCCCCTTTGGGGGCTCCCATACTTTTCAGGTACAAGGAACTGGAAGCCGTTCGAGAGTAGGACGGGGTAGTGTTGTATGTGGTAGTCATGAGAATTGTGGATGTATTATAGGTGTAGTAAGACCGAAAATGTATCGGCGTTAGTTGGTAATTACTCGGTACAGCTGTAATGTAAGTGTATAATGACTGTTGGACATGGAACGGGATTTATGTGTAGTCGCTCGGGATTTAGTCCATCAGACCGGTACAATGTATGTGTGTTAGCCTTGTTAGCCACGTGGGTGGCTAACGGCGTGTAACACCAAAGAGTTAAGTGATGTTGTGAGTTATGAATTCCGCTACGATATGTTGTTAAGTGTGTTGTTAGTTTGGGGTGTTACAAAAAGTGGTATCAGAGCGAAGTATCGCTCTGATGACTGAAATACCGAGCTTAGGAAGTACCGAGTTAAGAGTTTAGTACTATGGGTTAAGGGTTGAGTGATAGCGTGAGAAGTACGCTAGTTAGGGAAATACCAGTGTGTACTGGATACCTACAGTATCCATCCCGCCCTCCACAAACCCTATTATATAACTTGGAAAGAACGCCAGAGAGATGAGAGTCATCTCTTACTCGGGAAAACCTGATCTGGCAGTTGATATTTACCCCTCTAAGTACGGAGGACCCGTCATACGGTAGATTCCGAAAGGCGTGAATCCCGAAGACGGTTCCATTTGAATAATATTAACCGCTCTTGTTAGCGAAAAGTGAAGAATCTTATGCATAAGAGAATGGAATTTCCAGCACCCTGGGTCGACATGCGAAGCAGTCGAGGACAACCAGCTTGCAAGCACTAACCGTGAACAGTGGAGAAGTGAAGTAGTAGAATCCGAGACGAGTGTCTGCGGGACTACAATGTTAACTAATACACCAACGGTACACCGACCGATTAAGGAACTACAACGTAGTAGTACGAGGAGGATACAATACTAAGTAAAAAGGGGTCTCCCAGAATGGGAAACACCCTAGTTAATGGTTATCATGTGAAGACAGTGAGAAGTACTCAGAAGATTGTTGTCAAGAAGGTAAGATCAAGTAAGGGCCAACAAGGCCACTGATGTTAGAGCGGGTGAAACAATACCGCAACCAGTGTGTGCTGGATCGATAACCAGTTAGCATGGCGCACTTGCCATGGCAAGTGCTGCTACAACAAGGTTGTACGGGAAATTTTAAACAACTACCGGTACTTAGAAAAGTACCATGAAGTTAAGTGGGATTATCATAACCGTGGAAGGGCTTATAGCCTGACCTCAGTACTTGGAAATACACAGTCAGCAGGAAGCTAGACTTGGCTAAGGCAAGGAAACGTTGTAAAACCACGAGAATTTTTCTTCCAACCTAAATTTATTTTCGAACTCTTTTCAAAACCAAATTTTCTTTCAAACCCATCTTATTTCAATTCTTCTTTTCTTTAAAATAAACCAGAAGACCTACACGGCCTCAGTGAAAGTTTTACCCAGTTACTTTTAAATAACCGAATGGGAACCAGTAAACCCAGGGGACAACCCGAGGGAATTGAGTGAGTTCATAATAATACAACAGTGGATACATTTCCCTTGATTAAGTTCGGGAAGCATGGAATGCATATTATCACAGGATAATATAAGAGGAGTTGACAACAGAATACTTCACCTAGGCGTGTGACGGACACTACGAGTATACCAACTGTAATGTGGGACGACTGCACTCCGTTAGGAGCTTGTGGGCCTGACAAACCTTCTTATAGGTTAATCGGGTAAGTAGCAATGTATCAGTAGGGTACCCCACGTATGTATATGAGTGGAGTCTGGAACACGGGAAGTAGTCGACTCCATACTACGGTCCGAAGTAAAAGTCAAGCAAGAGCAATGGAGTACCATCGAATGGTTGAAGTAAAGGAACCCAGTCAAGTTAAGGAAACTAAAGGAATCAGTAAGTTTCATTTTAAGGAAATGTTTAAAGGTGAACAAGTGCGAAGTGCACTGGTTAGTAAGTAAAGAAATCGCACATGTCTTAAGAATCTTGGAGGATGAACATAATAGCTGGAGTAAGTACCCAGCCTACATATGGTGAGGCAAATGCCTAAAATGGATATGTTAATGTGCAATGATCGGGATGAGACTCCCGAGATATCAATTTCACTAAAGAGGATATTTAGCCCAACAAAGAACGCAGAGCGAAGTAGTAAATTAAACATACAAATGAGTGCAAGCCAGATGAAATGGCATAACTTAGTAACACCCAGGAACTATCCTTAAAAGGGTGTTTGGATCAACAATGGTTGAATGAGATAACGTGGCAGAAACGCAAGGGTTGAAACTAACACCTGGATTAAGCATAAGTTGTCAGGAAGAAGTCTGACATCCTTGAAGGAGCATCCCATGAAAGGAACGACGACCTTGTCATGGAGCCCAATACAACCTATAAACCGTGTAATAGGTACGGAGAAGTAAATGTGTGTGAACAGCCTACAATGAGTAGAGCTCGAGACAATAAGGCTTATAAGCCACAAGTGGAATGTGTTAAGAAAATGTTATTGATCACAGAGATTCATGTTATATAAGTAAGTAAGCGGATAACGAACCACTGCTTCAAGAGTGGGGATACCTCTTACATTGTGAGACCGCAATAGCGGTAGTTATGTGAATTAAGTTCAGGGAATGTGTTAAAGGTTGACCATGTTGTTACTATGAAAAGAGTTGTACCGTTGTGGAGACTGAAAGAGTGATAAGTCAAATAGCAACCACCATGGGTGTGGGATGCTAAATGTGTAATGAACAACGCTCAAGGAGCATAAAGATTCGAAAGCGTATTCAGAAATCAGCCAAACAAGTGGCAAGACACAGTGTAAGGCGGAAGCTAATGTAATAGCGGATGCAGTGCAAGTTAATGTTATACAATGAGTAAGAGCACGGTGCGCAGTAAGCGACCGTTGTATAAGTATTGTTAAATAGTAATGTGGCGAATAAGACCGATTATGAGTAAAACTCAATGGACATACAAGTAAGTGATAGCAAACAGACTGGGCAATAAGCCAATGGTCAGTATTATGTGATAAGGAAACCAGTGCGAATTCCTATTGCAATCGCATAAGAGATTTACTGTCAAGAGTTTACGCCTCTGCACTCTGTATGACTGAGTGTTTTGGTATTGCGCTTGCACGGTAATGATCGAGTGAGATAGCTAGGAAGTTTTGGCAAATGTTAAGTGTGATAGATGAACAAGACTTATGGTGTGATAAACCGATGCATAAGAGACACGGTCGTACCAATCAAAGGGTACTTGGTTGACATAAGTGACTACAGTAACACGATTATTAAATATCGGTATGGAATACAGCTCAAGTGTTGGAAATAACCGAAAGAGTACTACTCATTAGGTAGTAGCTCAAATTCAACCGACAGTAAGTCGGAAGAAACCAAGTAAATCATTGTAGAATACAATAGATCATCATGGAAGTGGATAGTAAGTTTGTAAGTCACCGAATTCGCTCATGGTAAGTGATACCACGCGTCGGTTGAGAAACCGTTATTACCAATGAAGGTGATAATCGAAGATTACGGTACAGTAAGAATAATGTATGGGCAAACTAAGCTCTAAATTATCAAGAGCGCGCAGCAGAAACTGGTGAACCAGTGATTCAAACGATGAATGTGAATAGTGAACATGAGAGAATGGCAAATTAATGATGCCTAAAAGCCTCACAGGCCAGAATCGAAACCAGTTAAGAGTTAAAACAAACTCTAGTGAGAATTCTTGGTTATGGACTAAACCGCCCATATGGCTAAGATCCTCAAACCAGAACACATTGTGTAATAAACCGCGTGGAGATAAAACACTTCACGACGGTAGGATGTTCTAAACCAGTGATTAACTGATTGATTACGTGGGCGTAATCCCTTTTAAGGGGGGTAGAGCGCAGAACCACTTAGTGTCTTTTACCGTACAAGTGTACGTGAACTATGATGTGCATAGCACAAAATGATTTGTTTTGATGATTGGTGTGTGTGTTACATAAACATACACATTCATTCATGGTTAATTGTGGTAATTACACACGGAAGATGCGAATAGCCTTGCGATAAGTGTGTTTTATTGTGTCAACAAATGTGTGTGAAAGTATAAGTATAAGGGAGTAGAAAAAAAAACTCCCGGGGAACTAAAACCCCGACTATGTATGTTCAAATAATACTAAATGTAAAACCGTGTATTGTATTTGATAAAAGTATATATATATATACACACAGTATTGTGATCTATGAAGAGGTATGACACCAACGTAGAACCTAGTGAGAATTAAATTCCCTAGGTAACTTGATTTAAAATAAATCTGGACGATGATCGATGGACATAGTTCCACCCTTGGAGATGTAATGATTACGACTAGATGGATTAAAAGATAGAAAATGGTATATGTTTGAATTAGTTGCTGTTTGAAAATGAAGTGGGAGGTGAAACTTGATTATCATGAGATCAAGGGAAGCCGAACACGAATTGGGGTGGAAAGATAGTTCAACTCTGATGCTGATCACATTAGGGTTGGATGATTCTTGAAACTCCCTATAAGTGGTCATAAATAATCACATCAGGAATAAGATGCAATTAGCAATTTTGGACTTGGAGTTGTATTGAGTTTTCAAAAGAATTTTAAATTGGGTTTCAAATTTTCAATTGGTATTTTCAATACTTCAATAAATATTTTAAGATTCTTAAGTGGTATTTTCAAAGGAAGGACTACCTTTGTGTGACCCCGTAGAGGATTTTCAACTTGTATCCTTCCAATAAAGGATTTCGTTATACTTAACCTCGTAGAGGGTATTTTCCTACTACTTGCTCACGAGCTGAGGACGTATGAGCCTTTGTCTTAGGACCGGTGACATGAGAAGTATATTTTAAAGATGTATGCAATTGTTTTGATCTCCCAAAGGAACGGGGACCAGAGTGTCCATCGCGACCGGTTCTGCGGGATCACAGTGTATATGTACTCTACATGGGTCTCGAACTCGTGAAGAGATGGAAAAGGAATTTCTGGTTGATATACATGCTATGACATGTTGTGTGGTATGTGTAATAATTATTATTTTGGAACTTGAGTCCTAATGTGATTGAATTCCAGAAGTGTTATGTTGTCAAGACCTATGTGTCTAAAGGATGTTGTGTTATCAAGACCACGAGTCTAAATGTTGTTATGTTACCCAGACCAAGAGTCAAAGGTTGTTATACATGTGCAAATGTTGTTAAGGTAGCCGGATCATCAAGTCCGAGATTACTATGTAAGTATGTTATATATATATGGATGTGGATGTGTTACCCGGACCGTCAAGTCCGAGGTTGTATGTAAAGTATGTTTGTTATGGAAGTTTATGTTGCAAGTAATTCCGGTGTTCTAATTCAAATGATGCTAGGGAAGTGTGAACTTCGAGGACGAAGTTCTTTTAAGGGGGGTAGATTGAAATACCCCAAACCTTAATATGTTAATTAACTATGTAATTATAATTTTCTAAGGCTAATTAAGTCCTTAAGATTATTGGTGAAGAAATAAAAACCAAAAAGAATAAGAAAATGCATAAAAGTCACAAAACGTGAAACCGCGTACTTAATTATTTTAGGAGGTACATAACCTTCGTTAGAGTGATAAATGTATTTTTATACCTTAATTACACATTAATAACATGTGGGAAAATTCCGGAAGAAAACGGATTCAAACCATGCGTAAAAACGCTAACGGAGTCCTAAAACGCGTTTTTCGAGAAAATCCGAAAACGTGATTTTAAACAGTTAAATGACCCCGTAAAAATAATAGTTGATTATATAACTATAATTAAGTATTAATGGGAGCTTAATAGCCATTAAAAATAAACAAACGAGAAAATTCCGGAAAACGGACCCGGTGGGTGAATAGTGCCAAACCGGGTAAAATAACGAGCGTTTTCTGTAAAACGGAAAAAAAAAAACGCTCCAGCTCACCAATAATGTGGGACCGGTTTTAATACACACACACACTTATTTAAATAAACAAGCTAGTTTATTTAGTCACAAAAGGACAAAATATTAAAGTAAAAGGAGTGAATAGTTAAAGTAATATTAGAACTCTCTCCCCCTCTTTTCTTTCAGTCACGATTTCCCCCCCCCCCCCCTCCAAACCGAGCTCCTTCTTCCTTTGCCTCTGTAATGGCGATTTCAAGAGCAAGCAAACAGCCCATCTTCTTCCTCCTCTATCTTGTTCATTTCCCCACCAAATCACACAAAAATTGTACCGCTAGTTTCGTATCGGCGAGGGCTACGTTTTCCACCCTTCAAAACCTTGATTCCTCCACCTTCACTTCCATGGGTGTTGGGCCGTTTGAAGCTTAAAAGGGTGCTTTTGACTCTCATTCACCTCCTTGATGCCTCAAGGTAATTATAAGCTAGAGTTTTGCTCATTTATAGTTTGTTCTTGTAATTTGGGAAAATTTCCCCACGTTGAAAAATTCCCTCCATTTCAGCCGGTTGCACCTTGCCCTTGTGGAGTGTTGAAAATTCCCTCATTTGATTGCCAAGCTATCCTTTTGAACACTCTAAGGTAATACCTAAGCTAGAGCCTAAAACTAGTTCTTGAAATACTAGTTTTGTGTGGAAAAATTTAATTAATAAGCTTGAAACGTGTGTATGGGGATATGATTGTAGATGGCAATCTAGACCCCCTTGTGTGTTATCAAAACAAGAAGAGAAAGAGGGAGCAAAAGAAAGAGGAAGAAGAGAAGGAAAGAAACCGAAAATAAACAAGGTAAAGCTCACCGTGTGTGTATTTTATTTGACTTGTAAAACAGATTTGAGAATTGATTTAATGCTCTTGAATTGGTGTAGTCATGGTACAATAATATTGAGTGGGAATGAAATGTTTAATGTTGTTTAAGCGTGAGAAATAAGCTTGGGAACTAAGCTAGTTTAGATGGTGAATAAATGAGAATTTGATGTGGTTTTGATGTTTAAACCAAACAGGGGAGAAGAAGTGTTTGTGAGCTGATTTTATTTTGGTGAGAATGCTAAGAAAGTAGCCAAGTGCTGTCAAAATTTGTTTAGGAGATTTTGGGCTTGAGTGTTTTTATTAAAGGAAGAAGCTAGGTGTGTTAAGGGGATTCAAGTGGGTGGTTAATGATTTGGAAACCAAACTAAGGAGAAGTGTGTATAAGGAGTAGATATAATGTCAATTGAAGTGCTGGGAATGACACTGTTTGAATGGTAAAAGAAACTACCAAATCTGTTACAAGAGGTATGGAAAACAAGGAACTAGTTATGAAAGTGTAAGTGAGTTTTAAGTGAAATTGACTAGAGTTTGAGAGTGCACTTGGTGCTTGGTTTATGGTGGTTTAGGTGGGTAATTAGGCACTAAAACATGAAGATTTTAGTTGGTGAAGGTTGGTTAATCAATGGGTAAAGAGAGAACCTGTGACAGAGGAAGAAACTGTCAAATTGTGAAATCTGTAGCAGGGTCCGGGACTTAGGTCCAGGACCAAGTCCCGGACCACCCCTAAAATTTCCCCCGAGAGTGCTCTGTTTGTTTGGTCCGGGACCTAACTCCATGCCCAAGTCCCGGACCATATGCAATTTAAAGGCCGAGAGTTTTTCACACAATCTGGTCCGGGACATAGGTTAAGTGTGAAGTCCCGGACCACCCCCTTATAAAATAGCCGAGAGTTGAGTTGTGAATTGGTCCGGGACCTAAGGTGAGGACCAAGTCCCGGACCACCCTAAAACCTTGTTTTTATGTTGTTAAATGGTGTCTAATGATGGGGATGAGTAGGTGTTGATGTTATATGATTATTTAGGACATGTTTGGTGACTTATAATGAACATTAGGAGGGTGAACAAGTGTAAGTTTAAGTGTGAAAGTGTACGACATAAATATGTGGAGTAATTAACTAAGTGGGAGTTAAATAAATTAATTAACCGATATTATAAATCATGTATAGGAACTACGTTTGGTGGGACTCGTACGCAGCAAGGGCCAAGGTATGGTTTTCTTGCAACCTGTGTCCTACCGGATTACACCGGCTTGTATGCCAATGTGTTTTTCTCTGTGTGTTTGCCACCTTGCAAGATAAATCATGAAATGAGTTTACAGTAATTCATTATTGTGGCGTAATTAATTCCGATACCGCTTAACCTTAGTTATGTGTTAAATAATAGTTAACCGACTTTAGGTTCACATAAGAGATCGGTATTCGGAATAAACGTCCCAACCCATGGGAACGTTTAACTAACTACGCTATCAGTGCGTTAGTGTATGTTGTTATTATGAGTGATGTATGTGACTTGTTGGATATGTTGTTGTTGTTATTGAATACAATTATTCATGTTTGTTAAAAAGGGATATTACTCCCCATATGTGTCTAACCGAGTTAGTAACACTATGTGATGTATGTATGTGGTAAGTTCCATAAGGGAACCTCTAACTAATAAGTATATGTTATGTATGGAGAGGAATCCGGTTGTTCCGGTCGCGCGTGTTGTTTGGGAGTTAATACATATATGAGAATTAACTCACATCCTGTTATGTTAGGGTTGTTTTCCTTCATTGGATTTCGACCTCCCACTAGCTTAGACAAAGCTTACCTACCCGACCTCCACATCGGGCTAGGAGGGAAATTATGTATAATGTTGGTAGGGTGTCGATGCCTAAGTTCGCTTCGACTCCCTCTTTGTTATGTTACGGTTGTTCTTCCTCCTGGAATTAAAACCACCCACAAGCTTAACCAAGGCTTACCTACCTCATCACTATTGGAGTTAGGGGGAAACTATGTATGTTGTGATCGGTCCTATATGAGGCCGCCACTCAAGTAAAGGAAATGTATGTATGTTGTGCTCGGGCTTATATTACCCCGCATTCCCTAAATAAAGTTATATCCTCTCAGAGGAGAGAAATTAAGTTGAGTATGTTATAAAGTGAAGTGTACTGTTATTGAGTGCGGGTGTTAATAATTTGTGTTTGTGCCCTATTAATGATTGTTTGCTTATAAGCATGATATGTATGTGAGTTTGTGCATGTTTGAAATAAATCAACCGAATGCTAAGACGACAAATAGTTGTGCGTGGCCCGGTAGCATGCAGGCTGCGGGATTACCATACCAGCAAAGGTGCTGACCCCCTTTGGGGGCTCCCATACTTTTCAGGTACAAGGAACTGGAAGCCGTTCGAGAGTAGGACGGGGTAGTGTTGTATGTGGTAGTCATGAGAATTGTGGATGTATTATAGGTGTAGTAAGACCGAAAATGTATCGGCGTTAGTTGGTAATTACTCGGTATAGCTGTAATGTAAGTGTATAATGACTGTTGGACATGGAACGAGATTTATGTGTAGTCGCTCGGGAATTTAGTCCATCAGACCGGTACAATGTATGTATGTTAGCCTTGTTAGCCACGTGGGTGGCTAACGGCGTGTAACACCAAAGAGTTAAGTGATGTTGTGAGTTATGAATTCCGCTGCGATATGTTGTTAAGTGTGTTGTTAGTTGTTGGGGTGTTACAACCTAAGAATAGGACTTATCTGGTCATTTGTAGAGATTCTATTGTGGGTTCGCACAAGGTTACATCCCTTAGAAGTGGCAACGACCACGACTTTGGATTGGTGCCCAAGGAAACCTCGGTCTTCAATTGTTGGATTGCCTTCTTTCAAAACCTTTTTTAGAGAGATTCATTTCAAAGGGTCACAAAGATAGGATTAGGACAAGGAGAGAGTAGAGAGTGGATGAGGCAAGCTTTTCTGCCAAGCTAGCGCCAAATGAACGGATTGATGGGTTGAGAGTTGATTAAATGTATAGAATGGAAAATTTGGGGAAAGGTTTAAGATTTAAGATTTAAGGATTTAACGTGAGTCAGAAGAGATTTTGAATGCTTTAAGAGGTATGAGCACCGCCTTACAGTGGAAAAGGGTTTTTTTATTGGAATGGGGTTGCACCCTGCGTAGGTAGCCTACGTACTCAACACCTTGTTGAGATCAGACCTTACATAGTTCATGAGCTTTTGGAGATTTTGGGGGTTTGACAGGTTTTGAGGTGTGTGAGATTTAGAGGAGTTCGGATATTGAGAAACTGAAGGTTTTGTGGTGTTTGAGTTTGCTTAGTCAAATGAGGTATTAGAGTCTGTTGAGACATTCGAGTCTGTTGAGTTGCTAAGATGTTTAAGTCTGTTGAGCTGCTGAGACGTTCAAGTCTGTTGAACTGTTGAGACGTTTAGATATTTTAGTTTCTTGAGTTCTAAGGGGTTTGGAGTTTCAAGGAGTTTGAGATTTATGATGTTTGGAATTATCTAGGATTAAAATGAATTGGAATTTAAGATGGCACTAGTAGAAAAAGCTTTTATACCACGGTTATTTTGCTCAAAAACCGTGGTTAAAAACCGTGGAATATACTCCCGTCGCATATAGGAAAACTGAGTATAAATGACGGTTCAAAACTGTCATTTTAAGTATGATCTAAAAACCACGGTTCTGGAACCGTCATTTAAAAGCTTCATTCGCACGGATGTTACCGACTTTATATGACGGTTATACACGAAACCGCGGTTTATTCTTCACTATAAATGACTGTTGTAGTCAATAACCATCAGTTATAGTGAAGTATATACCACAGCTTCATGTATAACTGTGGTTTATAATCTTCAAAAAAAATCGACTATAAATGACGGTCGCACCAATAATCGTCATTTATAGTCAGTGAATTTTTTTTAGCATTCAATCTCGTGTGCGACAGATGTAGCTAATCATTGATTTTTAATCGACAGATATATGTACCTTGTTTGTGAATTACAGTTGCAATATCAAGAGTCAAGAAGAATGAAGTGGCGCAGTATGTTCCCGGTTCGCCTGTGGGTTGCAAATATTATCGTGAGGTTTGAAGAGGATGGACGAGACGCATAGAAATGTTGCTTGTTTGCCAGTTAGAGTTGCAAAAATTACCATGACTGAAGATGAGGAAGAAACGCAAAGCATGCTCTTTGTTCACCGGCGTGGGTTGCAAAATTACCGTGAAATATATAGAATGAAGAAGAGGCACAGAGCTTGTTCCTCGTTGACGGCGTGGGTTGCAAAATTACCGTACAATCTAGAGAATGAGGGAGAGGCGCAAAGCATGTTCCTTGTTCGCCAGTTAGGATTGTAAAATTACTGTGAGTACTGAAGAGATCTGGGAGAGGCGCAGAGCAGTTCCTTGTTCGCTAGTTTAGGGCTGCAAAAATTACCATGTAAGAAGATATAAGAAGAGAATAAAGAGAGGCGCGTACGTGTTTTTCCGTCAAAATTAAAATTCCCGCTTAGAGGCGGTTTAATTTCATCAAAAAACTTAAACTTTAAATGACGGTTCTGGGAGAACTGTCATTTAAAGTACTCCCGCCACCGAGTATAAATGACGGTTACAGGGGGAACCGTCATTTATTCTCAGTGGCGCGATACTATAAATGACGGTTCACCCAGAACCGTCATATATAGTCAATGGTGTGACTGGTTATAAATGATGGTTCCCCAAAACCGTCATTTATACTCAATGGTGCGATACTATAAATGATGGTTCTCCCTGAACCGTCATATATAGTTAGTGGTGTGACTGAGTATAAATGACGGTTCTTGGGGAACTGTCATTTACAATCAGTATAAATGACGGTTTGCAAATAACCGTGGCTTAAAGGCCATGGTATAAAAGCTTTTTCTACTAGTGTGGATTTTCATTTGAATTGGAACTAAGATAAATTTTGATTTGACTTGGAATTGAATTGAAATTGAGATCGAATTGGAGTAGAATCTAAATTGGATTATTTTTTATTGGAATTGGAATTAATTAAAATCGGATTGGAATTGAATTTGAAATTGAATTAGAATTGAACTTGAAATTGAATTGGAACTGAGATGAATTATGATTTGAAATGGAATTGAATTGAATTTGAATTGAAATTGGAGTAGAATTGAAATCGGATTGATTTTTGATTGCAACTGGAATTAATATCAGATTGGAATTTAATTTGAAATTGAATTGGAATTGAATTTGAAATTGAATTAGAATTGAATTTGAGCTTGCACAATTAGTTAAATCAACTTTATAGCCTTTTCACGACATTAGTAAAGAAAAAATAGCTTTGAAGATGTAGTGAAATTAATTTGAACCCGGAAAAGGCTATATACCAAGAACTCAACCCGAACTCTTACCTCCAAGTTTATTTGGTTAAAACTTAGGAGGCGACTCATAATGGGTTCCAATGGGCTAACTTAGGTTATAATCGCTTTCGTTTTATAACATAGTTGTTAAGCTTAGGTTATAAGTGGACCTAGAACTTGACCTCATCCTAATCACATAGGATAAAGTTCAAAAAACCTGGGCTCACACCACCCATCACCAGTTCAGTAGAAAATCATGTTCGTCTAGATGAACCGGAGCCATTATCAGCTACGTCTAGATCATCAGGAAGATTTTCTGGCTCTATATCTAGATCTTTGAGATCTTCCTACTCCAGTGTTTCATCATGTTGGTGTGAGGAATCATCTTTATCATAAGGTCGATATGAGTAGACCTGGCAATTCGGGTCACTCGGTTTGGGTTGGGGTCAATTTGTAAAATTTAATGTTCATTTCGGGTTGGATCGGGTCGGGTTAATCTGATTTAAATTAGATTCGTGTGATTTCAGTTTGGTTGATTTTGGGTTTGGGTGCTTTAGGTTCGGGTTAGCCTCGAGTTCATTCGGTTTTTTCAGGTTCGGGTCAATTTGGGTGACTTATCCGTGTTAGGTTTGATAACAAAAATTGTTAAGTACAAATTTTAAACAACCTTTGTAACTTGTACTGATTTTCATATTCAGCTTCAAATTCTATTAATATAGTATTACTCTTGATCAAGACTATTATTGTGTATTGGTTAAACATAATCAAAGTGGATGACAATTTGTGTACATGACTTTTTTACAATAGATCTATTAATGGTATCGACCAAGTACAAATAAAAGAGTTTTGTGAATTAGTGTCAATATTTGGCACTTGATGTCAGGTCTACCCCGCCCACTCCCGACACCTTGCCTCTTGCTGTCCCGATCCCGTCACACCCTGTGTGCATTCTATGCCAGCCCAAGTCGCCTCGTGTAAGTGTCGCGCGCCCGTGCCAATCCATCATCACCTTGCGGATGTGCCCCTATGCGCCTATCACCACCTCGCGCCCGTGACCTTGTGTATGCGCCGGCTATAACCGTCTCATGCGCGTGCCTCATGCGAGTGTCCTCCACTCGCTCCCAGGATGGGGTTGTAAGTTTTGTAATCTTTATTTTTGTGCGGTATTAATGAGAAACCTAAGTGGTGATGTGATGATATAAACACATTCAAACTATTCCTAGTTTGAAATCTTTATTCTTTATGCATCTACATATCAATCGTGGTTAGTAATTTCTCAACTGAAAAGTTTATAGATTTTATAACTGAAACTTCATCAATATTCAAACCGTCTCAAGTTCTAAACATAAAGAACCTATGAAATAACCCATAAATTAATCTAAATTAATTTAGGGGATTTCTTTTATTAAACCCCAAATAATCTATTAAATACTAAATTATTATATAGTATTATGAATTTAATAATAAGAATTATAAGTCAATAAATCTTGGGAAAATTCCGAGACAATGAAATACCCCAAACCTTGATATGTGTTTTAAATATCAAATTATGGTATGTAAAGGCTAAAAATTGCCTTAGAAACATCAGTGAACAATTTAAATCATAGTAAAATGCAATAAAGCACTAAGACACAGTTTGAGCAAAAACATGCTCTAAGCTATGAGTGAACTTGGTTAGGACCCAAAGAGCCTACCAAGACTTAATAATATTCAATTATGATTTAATAAGGCTAAATAAGTCCTTAGGAAACCTTGGTGGACAGTTAAACCAAATAAAACACAAATAAATACCTTAAAGTCAATAAGAGCAAAAATGTCTCTAAGCTTGGGATAAATTTGTATAAGACCTAATGGTCATACCTATACCTTATAAATATGTTAATGAACATATTAAATCAATTACCAAAGAAAACCAAGCTTGAAAACAAGTTAAAACACAAAAAGTGCTTTAAGGAGTCTTAAAGCACGTTTTTGAAAAATTGTCTTGTAAATGAGTTTTGAATGGCTAAATGTCCATCATTACTCTTTAATTAACATGTGTACTATATAGTATCACATTTGTAAGTCTATATCAATGGGAAATCAAAAATTTCACATCTATGTGCCTTGTTTTAGTGAATAGTAACTAAAATAAGCTAGTTTGTAACATATGTTGTTATAAGTAATTAAATTGGTCAACAAAGGCCATATATATGTTATATATTAAAGGGGGAACGGTTTTTAGAGGGTGAGTCACCATACCAAGTCAGCCAATTAAAAGAAAGAAAGAAAAGTAAGTAAAAGGTTACTTTTTGCTTTATAACATAAATATCTTCAAACTTTGCCTCTCTCTCACCTTTCTTCTTTTCTTCATTTCCTCTTGTTCCCACCGTCATCTTGCTCCATTCTCCCAACCAAAACCGTTCATGGTGCAGCACCTCTCTTCTCCAACTTCAATTGCTCACCAAATGTTCATTAAAGCTCCAAATCAAATTCTAAGACCATATTTGTCTTAGTTAGACCAAGCTCTTCACTTCTATCTTTTCAAATCTTCAAGAACTCCATTTTGGTGCCATGAAGAATCTCCATTGAAGAGGGAAAAGCTCATCTTCTTTCATATTGTCATTCTCCTTTGTTTCTAGGTAAGGAATCTCAAAGAAAAATCAAGTTTCCTCCATGTTTTGTTGTTGACCGAAAATACTCATTGATGGAGCTCTTTGTGTGACCTTGTTCTAGCTCCATTTGAATCTTTCAAGGACTTGGTGGAGTCCTCTCTTGGTAGATATTCCAATTCCCTTCAAAGACCAAGGTAAAACAACTATCTTAATGCTCTTTGAACAATGTAAAACCTAGGGTTTACAATGAGATTAAGCTTGGAGCTTGAATACTCATCACATTGTTTGTGTAATGTTTAGAAGTTGACAAGCAACTAAGCTTAGCCGATTTTTAAACAAGGAAACAAGAAAGAAGTTTGGGTGGAAAAGAGGTAAATATGCTATCTCAATGTGGTTTAATGCCTTAGGAGAAATGAGCTTATAATGCTTGTTAAAAATACCTAAAGAGCCAATGGCAAATGAGCTAGTAAAATGCTCTCAAGGAGTTTATTAAGGGCATATGTATTGTTGGGTGTATTTGCAGGTTGAAGGCATTATTATGTGGGAAATTCAGTGTTTAAGGTTTATGCAATTTAAGGGCCTAAGAGCCATGCATTTTAGGGGCCTAAGTGCCAAGCAATTTAAATCATGCACTATGTTGTGATGTAGTGTAAATTTGGTGAAGTTTTGTGTGTGATGGTGTTCTTGATGGATTTAAGTGTTCTTGGTTGTCTAAAGGTGAAAACCTAAGTGTTTGGGTGTGAGAGTTTACAAGGGAAGCTATGGCAAAATTTAGTTGATAAACAAAGGAGTTTATGTGATGAAATGAGATTTTAAGACCTAGAAGGTACTAGGAACTTGTTAAGTGTTAAGATGGTGGAAGAAGGTGAATCATGGTGTTCTTAGGTGTTAAGGTGCCATGGGCATTGTCTTGGAGGATTTAGAACTCAAATGGGTGTTTTGAACACACCAAGGAATTGTTATGTGAAGTGTTAAGTCTTGTTCAAGATTTGGTAAACAAAGGAAAAGAAATGCCTAGTGAAGGTCTAAGTGAAAACTTGTGGAAATTATAAGCAATTGTGCAAAGGAGGTGTGTATGAGAAATAATGCTTTTGGAGTGGTGGTAATGTTTGTGAGACAACACTTTGGTTAGTTGAGGTAGTAGGCATGATATACCACTTAGAAATCTAAGAAAATGTTATAAGTGCTAGGAATTGTTGTAAGGAATTGAGTAACCAGTTAGTGATGATTTAGGAAAGTTTAGTGCTTGTTTTAAGGTGTTTAAAATGTAGGAAACATGTGGAAAGTTTGGAATGATTAGGTAAGGTTTAAGGTTGGTTTAGGGGTTGAAAAATGATGTTTTGACAAGTTAATAACATGGTCCGGGACCTAGCCCTTGTATAGGTACCCGGACCACCCCTTAAAAAGAGCCGAGAGTGAAGTTTAGAAGTGGTCCGGGTCCTTAGTCCTGGACCAAGACCCGGACCAAGGGTAAAATAAGGCCGAGAGTACATTCTACAAGTGGTCCGGGACCTTGGGTCCGGACCAAGTCCCGGACCAGGTCAAAAGTGTTGCAAAATCTGTTTTAAAGGCTTCTAATCATGGGGAATTGAATGGTAATGGTTTTAGGTGATGTTTAGGCCTTGTTTGGTGGCATATAAAGGCCTTAAAATGTGTAAACAAGTGTTGGGTTTGATGTGAGAGTTGTAAACTTAATATCACAAGAGTAAGTTAAGTGTAACGGGAATGACGGGGTAAACTATGGGCGCTTTAAATGTTAAGCAAACATGTTACCCCAATATTAATAAAAGTAATTGTAATGTTATCAGTTGTTCGAGAATTGCTCGAGGAACATAAGTGGACATGATAAAGTGGACTCCGGTGACAGGTATGGTTTTCTTGCAACCTGTGTCCTACCGGATTACACCGGCTTGTATGCCAATGTGTTTTTCTGTATGTTTGCCACGTTATGAGATAAATCATGAAACGAGTGTACAGTCGTTATTGTTATTGTATGTTTACGTGCCGATACCGGTAACCTCGAATGCGCTTGAAGGGCTAGTTGACCACTATTAGGTAAACGTAGGAGAACAGTATCCGGTGATAACGTTTCCGACCCAAGGAACGTTCTAACCACGGCTATGCGTGAGTTAGTTATGTAATGTTTGTGTGTGATGTTGGTGTATGAATGTATGACTCTCCCTTCCCTTGTGTGTGTCTAACAAGACTTAACCCAATGTTGTGATTGTTTAACTAAGTTCAATGATGAACTTCTGACAAGTGCTAACGGGGGGAGTGAGGAGTCCGGTCTGTTCCGGCCACGCGTGTGAGTATGGGGGTCGTTGTCATAGCAGGTTCGATCCTCTCCGTATGTTATGGTTGTTTTCCAATTTGGTTCCCAACCTTCCCTTTAGCTTAACCAAGGCTATTACTGACTCACGTCGGGCCACAGGGGCATACTATTGTTATGTTTGTTCGGTGTGCTTGGATCACTATATCCGAGACACCTTGTGTTAAGTTATCCGTTCATTTAACGAGACGGTAACGAGTTATGTAACGAGCTTATCATGAGACTGGCAACATTCTCTAGGCTCACCAGTGTATTAACAATGTTTGGGTCGGTTCCTAAGAGAACCATTCCCGTTATGTTATGTATTTTTGTTGTGATGCAATATCTATTGTGATGTTATGATGTACACGTTGAAACGTGCAAAGTGTTGTTAAGTTTTGTATGTGAGGAATGATATATATTGTGAGATATGAAGTGTGTGGATCATGGATATGAATCCCAGTTTGAGAAAGGAGGTGTTTAAGGATAACCCGATTTAAGGGTAAGTGTCGTCTATTAAGGAAGTAGCTCCATTAGAGGAGAAACACTCTAGGGATAATGAAATACCATGAGTGACTTATTAAGTAAGGATATATTATCCGTTAGTTGAGCCCGTTGAGGCGAAATGTTATGTGTTGTGTGTTTACAGTTGCATGCACGATTTAAATATAATCAATCGCATGCTAAGACGACAATTAGTTGTGCGTGGCCCGGTAGCATGTGGGCTGCGGGATTACCATACCAGCAAAGGTGCTGAGCCCCTTGGGGGCCACCCTTTCTCTTCTTTTCCTATTTCAGGTACAAGGCTGGAAGCCGTTCGAGAGTAGGACGGGTAGTCGTTGTACATGGGTAATCGTTTATGTTGTATATACAGTAGGTGTAGTAAGACCGAAATTGTTATCGGCATTAGTTAAAATACTCGGTATAGTTGGAAGGTGTATGTTGTTGTCGTGATTAATGAAAGGGATAAATGTGTAGTCGCTCGGAAATTTAGCCCATCAGACCGGTACAATGTGTATGTTTAGCCTTGTTAGCCACGTGGGTGGCTAACGGCGTGTAACACCAACGAGTTAAGTAATGTGATGAGGTTGTTTTTCCGCTGCAGTTTATTGTAAGTGTGTTAATGTTGGATGGGGTGTTACAAAAAGTGGTATCAGAGCGAAGTATCGCTCTGATGACTGAATTACCGAGCTTAGGAAGTACCGAGTTAGGATTTAAGTACTTTGGGTTAAGGGTTGAGTGATAGCGTGAGAGATACGCTAGATAGGAACTACCAGTGAATACTGGAAACCTACAGTATCCTTCCCGCCCTCCACAATCCCTATTTTATAACTTGGGAAGAACGCCAGAGAGATGAAAGTCCTCTCTTACTCGGGAAAACCCGATCTAGATGTTAATTAGTACTTCTGTGAGTACGGAGAACCGGTCATACGGTTGATCCCAAAACTGGGAATCCCGGAGACGGTCTCCATCTGAACAATGTCAACTGCATTTAAACAGTGAAGAATGGACAATCCTACATAAAAGAGAATGAAATTTCCGGCAACCTGGGTCGACATGCCGAGCAGTCGAGAATAACCAGTTTGCAACGCACCAACCGTGCAACAAGCAAGAAGTGGATTAATACAACTCGGGACGAGTGTCTACGGGACCACAGTTGATAAATTATACACCAACGGTATACCAACCGACAAAGGAACTACAACGTAGTGCCCAAACAAGAGACAAGTCTCAGTAACCACGACAAATACGTGGAACGGGCTACGAAGACGAAACAATACAAAAGAAAAAGGGGTCTCCCAGAATGGGAAACACCCTAGTTGATGATCGTCGTGTGAAGACAGTGAGAAGTCACCTAGAGGAGTTATTATCAAGATTGTAAGATCAGTAAGGGCCAACAAGGCCACTGATGACAGTGCGGATAAAAACAATACCACAACCGGTATGTGTTAAACCGATAGCCAGTTAGCATGGCGCACTTGGCATAGCAAGTGCTGCTATAACAGGGCTGTTCGGGAAATTTATAACCACTACAAGTACTTGGTAAAGTACCATAAGGTTAAATGTGATCGTCATAACAGTGGAAGGGCCTGTTAGCCTAACCTCTATAATTGTAAGTACACCAGTCAGCAAGAAGCTAGACTTGGTTAAGGTAAGAAGATGTTGTGAAACATGAAAATTTTCTTTCAAACCCGATTTTTCTCTTCCCTTTCAAAACCAGATTTTCTTTCAAACCAACATTCTTTCTAACCTTCTTTTAAACCAAACCAATAAACCAAGGACAGTTGACAAGGATACAACAATGGATAAACTTTCCCTCGATTAAGTTCGGGAAGCATGGGATATTGTCACGGGACAATATAAGGGAGTTGACAACAGAATGCTTCACCTAGGCGTGTGACGGACACTACGAGTGTACCAACTGAATTGTGGGACGACCGCACTCCGATAGGAGCTTGTGGGCCTGACAGACCTACTTATGGGTTAGTTGGGTAAGTAGTAATGTATCAGTATGGTACCCCACATATGTATACAAGTAGAGTCCGAAACACGGGAAGTAGTCGACTCCGATCTACGGTCAGCAGTATAAGTCAAACAACAGCTAAGGATTACCATGAATGGTTGAAGTAGAGGAACCCAGTTAAGATAACTAGACTAAAGGAATTAGTGAATTCATTTCAAGGATATGTTTAAGAGTCAAGAGGTGCGAAGTGCACTAACTGTTATATAAAGACATCACACATGTCTTAAGAATTCCGAGGAGTAAACATGATAGCTGGAACGGAGACCCAGCCTGTGCGTGGCAAGGCAGATGCCTAATGTGGACACATTGATGTGCAATGAACGGGATGAAACTCCCAGAATGAGTACATACACTATCAGGAAATGTTGATCTTCACAGAAGAAGATAATAACCAGTTAAGAACGCAAAAGGGTGTGGCTAACGGAATGTACCAATAAGTGTGAACCAGATGAAATGGCATGACTTATCAACACCCAGGAGCAATCCTTAAAGGGTGTTCACATCAACAATTGTTGCTCGAAATAACGTGATAGAAACACGAGGGTTGAAACCAACACCCAGTTTAGACATAAGTTGTCAGGAGACGACTAGCAATCCTAAGGGGCATCCCGTAAAAGGAAACGTGATGCAACGACCTTGTCATGGAGCTCAATATAATATCCAAACCATATAATGTTGTACAGAGAAGTACATGTGTGTGGACAGCCTACAATGAGCCCAACTCAAGGCAAATAAGGCTTATAAGCCATAAGCAAGATATGTTATATAAACTCGATTGATTGTAGAAGTTTATGTTGTATAAGTGAATAGAGTGGTAAACGAACCACTACATTAAGAGTGGGGATACCTCTCGATATTCTGAGAACGCAGGAGCGGTAGTTATGTGGATCAAGTTCAAGAAATATGTTAAGGATGGACGATGTTATTATTGAAAGAGAGCAGTTAGCTTAGTAGTATGTGTGTATAAAGTGAAACACCGAGCTGAATAATGCCGGCTTGTGACTCGAATGATCAATGCTCAAGGAGCATTCAGTAGTCATCCAAATGAGTGATGAACCATAATACGAATGATGTAAGTATATGTGTGGAAGTTAGTGTGACAGTAAATACCATGTAAGTTAGTGTTATACAATAACTAAGAGCACGGTGCGCAGCAAGCGACCGTTGTATAAGCGCTGTTGAATAATGATGTGGAAGATAAGAGCAGTTATGAATTAAACTCAGTGGTGATGCAAGGTAAGTGATGATAAACAAACTCGGCAGTAAGCCAGTAGCCAGTATTACGAGATCGGAATCTCAATGAAACACAGTGTGAATTCCACGCGAATCACATGAGGGATTTACTGTCAAGAGTTTACGCCTCTGCACTCTGTATGACTGAGTGTTTTGGTATTGCACTTGCGCAGTAATGATCGAGTAGGATAGCTAGGAATTGGAAACATGTTAATTGTGGAGCAATAATGTTATAATGGCCGATGCATAGGAAATGCAAGGCCGCACCAATGAAAGAGTACTTGTACAAAACCAAATGTGGAGATATGATTAACAGTAAGTGACTACAGTAGCACTAACTGCCAAATATCGGTATGGAATATTAAATAGCTGAGAGAGCACTACACACTAGGTAGTAGCTCAATCTCAACCGACAGTAAGTCGAAGGGAACAAGTCAATCATTGTGAAATACAGCTGTATACACAGTAAATTGTTATGGAAGTGGATAGAAAGTTTATAACTCACCGAATTCGCTAACGGTAAAAGATACCACACATCGGTTGAGAAACCATTATTACCAAGATAAAGGTGATATTGGGGGTGTACAATACAGTAAGAATGACAAATGGGGCAACTAAGCCCTACAGTTGTCAGAGTTGCGCAGCAGACGCTAGTGAACCAGTGATTCAAATGTACAACGTGAATAACGAATATGAGTGGATGGCTAATTATTAACGCCTAGAAGCCTAACAGGCCAGAATCGAAACCAACTAAGAGTTTAAGCAAACTCCAATGATAATTCTTGGTTTAGGAACTAAACCGCCAATATGTTAAGATCCTCTAATCAGAATCCATTGTGTAATGGACCGCGTGGAAGTTAAGATACTTCACGACGGCAAAACATTTTAAGCTAATGTTTAGTGATTGATTACGTGGGCGTAATCCCTTTTAAGGGGGGTAGAGCGCAAAACCACTTAGTGCATATTATCGTACAAGTGTACGTGATTTATGTTGTGCATAGTTATTGTTTGGATGATTGGTGTGTGTGTTACGTAAACATACGCATTCATTCATGGTTGAATTGTGGTAATTGCGCACAGAGGATGCGAATACCATTGTGATAAGTGTGTGTATTTGTTAACAATTGTGTGTGATAGTACAAATGTGGGAGTAGAGAAACTCCCGGGGAACAAAACCCCGACAGTGTATAAATGTGAAACGGTGTGTCGTATTTTGATAAAATATATGTATATATACTATATAGTGATTCATAAAGATACGAAACTGACATAAACCTAGTGAGAATGAGATTCCCTAGGTAACTACATTAAGTGATGGAATAACTGATAGACGAAGTCTATCCTTGAGATGTTATGATCATGATAGAATGATTTAAAAGATAGAAAATTGGAAATGAGTGATTTAATTGATGCTTGAAAATGAAGTGGGAGGTGGAACTTGATTTGCATGTGATCAAGGGAAGCCGAACACAAATTGGGGTGGAAGGATAGTTCAACACTGATGCTGATCACATCAGGGTTGGATGATCTTGAAGCTCCCTATAAGTGGTCACAAATAACCACGCTAAGAAAGAAGCAAAGAGCAAGTTGGACTTGGAGTTGTGTGTGTTTTCAAAAGGATTTTGAAGTGGTATTTATAAAACGTCGATAGATACTTTACATAATTAAAGTTCTCTTACTTAACCTCACAAGGAAATTTTAAACTTAAGTGATTGTTTTGATCTCCCAAAGGCACGGGGACGGAAGGTGTCCATCGCGACCGGGTTCTGCGGGATCATAGTGAATATCAAAGATATTTTGATTGCTATACATGCTATGACATGTTGTGTGGAATGTGTAATAAATGTTATTTTGACCTTGATTTGTTAAAGTGGATGCTATCAAGGCCTATGAGTCTAAATGTGTTGTGTTACATAGACCTATGTGTCTAAAGACTGTTATGTTATCGGGACCTATGTGTCCAAATGTTGTTATGTTACCCAGACCAGTGAGTCAAAAGGGGTTGTAGTATGTGTAAGTGTTGTTAAGATACCCGACCATGACCCCGAGGTTATCATGTGAATATGTTATGTTATGTATGGATGTGAATGTGTTTGCCCGGACCATTAAGTCCGAGGTTGATGTAAAGTGTATTTGGTTTGGAATTTTACCTCTATAAGTAATCCCCTAGTTAATCCAAGATGTGAGGGAAGTGTAAACTTCGAGGACGAAGTTCTTTTAAGGGGGGTAGATTGAAAACCCCAAACCTTGATATGTGTTTAATATCAAATTATGGTATGTAAAGGCTAAAAATTGCCTAGAAACATCAGTGAACATTAAATCATAGTAAAATGCAATAAAGCCTAAGACACAGTTTGAGCAAAAACATGCTCTAAGCTATGAGTGAAACTTGGTTAGGACCCAAAGAGCTACCAACTTAATAATATTCAATTATAATTTAATAAGGCTAAATAAGTCCTTAGGAAACCTTGGTGGACAGTTAAACCAAATAAAACACAAATAAAACCTTAAAGACTTAAAGTCAATAAGAGCAAAAATGTGCTCTAAGCTTGGATAAATTTGTATAAGACCTAATGGTCATACCTATACCTTATAAATATTTAAAACATATTAAATCAATTACCAAAGAAAACCAAGCTCGAAAACAAGTTAAAACACAAAAGTGCTTTAGAGTCTTAAAGCACTTTTTTGAAAAATTGTCTTGTAAATGAGTTTGAATGGCTGAATGTCCATCATTACTCTTTAATTAACATGTGTACTATATAGTATCACATTTGTAAGTCTATATCAATGGGAAATCAAAAATTTCACATCTATGTGCCTTGTTTTAGTGAATAGTAACTAAAATAAGCTAGTTTATAACATATGTTGTTATAAGTAATTAAATTGGTCAACAAAGGCCATATATATGTTTATATTAAAGGGGGCACGGTTTTTAGAGGGTGAGTCACCATACCAAGTCAGCCAATTAAAAGAAGAAAGAAAAGTAAGTAAAAGGTTACTTTTTGCTTTATAACATAAATATCTTCAAACTTTGCCTCTCTCCTCACCTTCTTCATTTCCTCTTGTTCCCAACCGTCATCTTGCTCCATTCCCCAACCAAAACCGTTCATGGTGCAGCACCTCTCTTCTCCAACTTCAATGCTCACCAAATGTTCATTAAAGCTCCAAATCAAATTCTAAGACCATATTTGTCTTAGTTGACCAAGCTCTTCACTTCTATCTTTTCAAATCTTCAAGAACTCCATTTTGGTGCCATGAAGAATCTCCATTGAAGAGGGAAAAGCTCATCTTCTTTCATATTGTCATTCTCCTTTGTTTCTAGGTAAGGAATCTCAAAGAAAAATCAAGTTCCTCCTCCATGTTTTGTTGTTGACCGAAAATACCATTGATGGAGCTCTTTGTGTGACCTTGTTCTAGCTCCATTTGAATCTTTCAAGGACTTGGTGGAGTCCTCTCTTGGTAGATATTCCAATTCCCTTCAAAGACCAAGGTAAAAACACTATCTTAATGCTCTTTAACAATGTAAAACCTAGGGTTTACAATGAGATTAAGCTTGGAGCTTGAATACTCATCACATTGTTTGTGTAATGTTTAGAAGTTGACAAGCAACTAAGCTTAGCCGATTTTTAAACAAGGAAACAAAAAGAAGTTTGGGTGGAAAAGAGGTAAATATGCTATCTCAATGTGGTTTAATGCCTTAGGAGAAATGAGCTTATAATGCTTGTTAAAAATACTAAAGAGCCAATGGCAAATGAGCTAGTAAAATGCTCTCAAGGATTTATTAAGGGCATATGTATTGTTGGGTGTATTTGCAGGTTGAAGGCATTATTATGTGGGAAATTCAGTGTTTAAGGTTTATGCAATTTAAGGGCCTAAGAGCCATGCATTTTAGGGCCTAAGTGCCAAGCAATTTAAATCATGCACTATGTTGTGATGTAGTGTAAATTTGGTGAAGTTTTGTGTGTGATGGTGTTCTTGATGGATTTAAGTGTTCTTGGTTGTCTAAAGGTGAAAACCTAAGTGTTTGGGTGTGAGAGTTTACAAGGGAAGCTATGGCAAAATTTAGTTGATAAACACAGGAGTTTTTGTGATGAAATGAGATTTTAAGACCTAGAAGGTACTAGGAACTTGTTAAGTGTTAAGATGGTGGAAGAAGGTGAATCATGGTGTTCTTAGGTGTTAAGGTGCCATGGGCATTGTCTTGGAGGATTTAGAACTCAAATGGTGTTGTTGAACACACCAAGGAATGTTATGTGAAGTGTTAAGTCTTTTTCAAGATTTGGTAAACAAAGGAAAAGAAATGCCTAGTGAAGGTCTAAGTGAAAACTTGTGGAAATTATAAGCAATTGTGCAAAGGAGGTGTGTATGAGAAATAATGCTTTTGGAGTGGTGGTAATGTTTGTGAGACAACACTTGGTTAGTTGAGGTAGTAGGCATGATATACCACTTAGAAATCTAAGAAAAATGTTATAAGTGCTAGGAATTGTTATAAGGAATTGAGTAACCAGTTTAGTGATGATTTAGGAAAGTTTAGTGCTTGTTTTAAGGTGTTTAAACATGTAGGAAACATGTGGAAAGTTTATGGAATGATTAGGTAAGGTTTAAGGTTGGTTTAGGGGTTGAAAAATGATGTTTTTGACAAGTTAATAACATGGTCCGGGACCTAGCCCTTGTATAGGTACCCGGACCACCCCTTAAAAAGAGCCGAGTGAAGTTTTTAGAAGTGGTCCGGGTCCTTAGTCCTGGACCAAGACCCGGACCAAGGGTAAAATAAGGCCGAGAGTACATTCTACAAGTGGTCCGGGACCTTGGGTCCGGACCAAGTCCCAGACCAGGTCAAAAGTGTTGCAAAATCTGTTTTAAAGGCTTCTAATCATGGGGAATTGAATGGTAATGGTTTTAGGTGATGTTTAGGCCTTGTTTGGTGGCATATAAAGGCCTTAAAATGTGTAAACAAGTGTTGGGTTTGATGTGAGAGTTGTAAACTTAATATCACAAGAGTAAGTTAAGTGTAACGGGAATGACGGGGTAAACTATGGGCGCTTTAAATGTTAAGCAAACATGTTACCCCAATATTAATAAAAGTAATTGTAATGTTATCAGTTGTTCGAGAATTGCTCGAGGAACATAAGTGGACATGATAAAGTGGACTCCGGTGACAGGTTGGTTTTCTTGCAACCTGTGTCCTACCGGATTACACCGGCTTGTATGCCAAGTGTTTTTTCTGTATGTTTGCCACGTTATGAGATAAATCATGAACGAGTGTACAGTCGTATTGTTATTGTATGTTTACGTGCCGATACCGGTAACCTCGAATGCGCTGAAGGGCTAGTTGACCACTATTAGGTAAACGTAGGAGAACAGTATCCGGTGATAACGTTTCCGACCTAAGGAACGTTCTAACCACGGCTATGCGTGAGTTAGTTATGTAATGTTGTGTGTGATGTTGGTGTATGAATGTATGACTCTCCCTTCCCTTGTGTGTGTCTAACAAGACTTAACCAATGTTGTGATTGTTTAACTAAGTTCAATGATGAACTTCTGACAAGTGCTAACGGGGGAGTGAGGAGTCCGGTCTGTTCCGGCCACGCGTGTGAGTATGGGGGTCGTTGTCATAGCAGGTTCGATCCTCTCCGTATGTTATGGTTGTTTTCCAATTTGGTTCCCAACCTTCCCTTTAGCTTAACCAGGCTATTACTGACTCACGTCGGGCCACAGGGGCATACTATTGTTATGTTTGTTCGGTGTGCTTGGATCACTATATCCGAGACACCTTGTTAAGTTATCCGTCATTTAACGAGACGGTAACGAGTTATGTAACGAGCTTATCATGAGACTGGCAACATTCTCTAGGCTCACCAGTGTATTAACAATGTTTGGGTCGGTTCCTAAGAGAACCATTCCCGTTATGTTATGTATTTTTTGTTGTGATGCAATATCTATTGTGATGTTATGATGTACACGTTGAAACGTGCAAAGTGTTGTTAAGTTTTGTATGTGAGGAATGATATATATTGTGAGATATGAAGTGTGTGGATCATGGATATGAATCCCAGTTTGAGAAAGGAGGTGTTTAAGGATAACCCGATTTAAGGGTAAGTGTCTGTTAAGGAAGTAGCTCCATTAGAGGAGAAACACTCTAGGGATAATGAATACCATGAGTGACTTATTAAGTAAGGATACATTATCCGTTAGTTGAGCCCGTTGAGGCGAAATGTTATGTGTTGTGTGTTTACAGTTGCATGCACGATTTAAATATAATCAATCGCATGCTAAGACGACAATTAGTTGTGCGTGGCCCGGTAGCATGTGGGCTGCGGGATTACCATACCAGCAAAGGTGCTGAGCCCCTTGGGGGCCACCCTTTCTCTTCTTTTCCTATTTCAGGTACAAGGAGCTGGAAGTCATTCGAGAGTAGGACGGGGTAGTCGTTGTACATGGGTAATCGTTTATGCTGTATATATACAGTAGGTGTAGTAAGACCGAAATTGTTATCGGCATTAGTTAAAAATACTCGGTATAGTTGGAAGGTGTATGTTGTTGTTGTGATTAATGAAAAGGGATAGTAATGTGTAGTCACTCGGAAATTTAGCCCATCAGACCGGTACAATGTGTATGTATTAGCCTTGTTAGCCACGTGGGTGGCTAACGGCGTGTAACACCAACGAGTTAAGTAATGTGATGAGGTTGTTTTTCCGCTGCAGTTTATTGTAAGTGTGTTAATGTTGGATGGGGTGTTACAGACACTCCAATTATATTGTAAAGATTTTAGAAATATTTGGAGCATTGATTTGAATCATAAAAGTCAATATAAAATCATAGAAACCTTAAAGCATCTTAAGCCTTGCTAGGGTTGACTTTTTAGAATGGTCAAACCAACCCATGAAACCTATATCAATAAATATATTATGGAAACCCAAGAAGATTGACCCTGAGAACGTTAAAAACGGATCATCCTAGCCAAAGTTATGATATAATGAAGTTTAGAGCCAAAATTTTGAAGGTTGCTGACGTGGCTAGGGCTTCCTGACTCAGCCACGCGCGCCTCAGGAATCGTGCCACGCCAGATTGCCAGATTTCCCCAAAAATTGCCTAAGTCTTCTCAGCCACTTCCAGATCATTGCCTCATTTTCAGAGCTCGATTTCTACAGACTAGATTATCGTGAGTGGTTAGAACTAGTGTAATTAATATAGTTGAGAAAGAAAATTAATACTCAAAATATCCGTCGGGCTGCAAATAAAACCCGGTCGCAGTAGTATAGTAAGACAGAAGCGGCCGGGGTCAAACCGTGGGACTTATAGCGAAATAAAGTAGTTCCTAAGCTTGTCACAAAAGGGGGGAATTAATTGACTTGTTTTTGAGAAAATAAATAGCAGATAAGATAACTGAGTGAAGATAAATTAAACGGAACTCCAGGTTCAGGTTTATATAATCTGATTAATTATGCTATCTCTATCGGTTTATTTTAATAGTTGGCAAAATTCATGTTATTATCTTAAGGACTAAGTCATAGACTCAAAAGAACTCGTTTACCAGAAAATGCTCGGTCTAATCCAGGTTCGAGCAAAACATATGTAAACGGAAATTAAGTGCGAGGAATTATATTTGCATCTGAAAATACTAACTTATTAAATCATAATAAGCTTTCTCCAGATTTACGGCTTAATTAACCTGTCTATTTATCACCGGTCTGATCAAAATAGATTTTGTAAAGCATTTTAATAAATTCATGAGATTTATTAAAAAGGCGAGAGTTAAACTTTAATCGTAACAACTGTATTTATTTTAACCGGTAGAAATATAGATTACATAACTAAACAAACCAATAAACCTTCACCCGGAGTAAATCCTCCTTAGCCTGACATATTAACTGGTAATAAGTCAGACAGAGGTTGGACGTAATAATAATACGGAGGTGTGGATGGTGAATGGAGAAATGAAGAGAACGAAGAGTGGAGCGTGTACGTTGGATATTGTATGTGGAATGAGTGATTTGGAGTGTTGAGTTCTGGGGATCGAATGTGTGTTGTGGTGTACGGGAGAGAATTAATGGAAGCGAATGGTAATTGTGGTGAGCGATGGTCTAATTTTCTGGTTTTCTCCGTACGTCCGTTTAAGGTTGAAGGTGTTGTGTTTATATAGAGGAGGAGGATAAGGTTAGAGGCAGATCTGGAGTGGAAGGAGATTGATTGCAGATTGATTGCTCATTGATTGCAGGGGACAGAGCTGGAGACAGACGCGTGAGGAAAATAAGGTAGGCACCGTCTGATATTAATGGAGAAGCGCCGCAAAGGAAGAAGGAAGAAGAAAACTGTCGCTGAATTTAGTCACGTCCGCCTAAGGTTATGCGGTTGTCTCACGGTCCTCCTCCCTGTCCGCCTTTCTGTCCGCCTGATATTACGCGGACGTCTCATACTCTCGCCCGCGGTCTCTCCATCTCTTGTCCGCCTAATATCATGCGGACACAGGGGCGGTCACGCTCACGGTTCCTCTCTATCTCTTGTCCGCCTAATATTACGTGGACGCGGGGGCGGACGTCTCATATTGTGTCTTGTCCGCCTAATATTACGTGGACGCGGGGGCGGACGTCTCATACTGTGTCTTGTCCGCCTAATATTATGCGGACACAGGGGAGGACATCTCACGGTCTTGTCCACCTGAAGTCATGTGGACACCAAACAACCTGTCCCCTTGTTGTCCACCTTCAGTTATGCGGACACAGGGGTGGACACAGGTTTTTGACTTATTTTCTTCTACGAACTTTGACCGGCTCTAGATTCTTCGTTTGGACTCCGTTTTCTGAGCCGTTTGCGTCTATGCGTTCGTCTCTTTGTCTACTTTGCTCCCAGCTTGGTTTTCCTCATGTTTAACCAATAAATTTGTGAGATAACAATAAACATAAACTAGAGGAAAACTAACCGAAGTGGCGAAATGAGCAAGAAAGTGCTAATATAATATATGAAATACACCTATAAAACATGCTCATTTGGACACTTATCAATTTCTCAGCCACCACTTCGAATTTTTGAACGCCGTTTTCTACATTTTTCTCTCCTACAAATCTTCTTTCTAACCATTACTCACACTTGACCTAACTTGTAACACCCAAACTAACAACGTCACACTTAACAACAAATTGCAGCGGAAAACACAACTCTTCACATTACTTAACTCTTTGGTGTTACACGCCGTTAACCACCCACATGGCTAACAAGGCTAATACATATACATTGTATCGGTCTGATGGACCAGATTCCCGAGCAACTACACATTACAATCTCTTTCTATTCCCAACAATCATTGCACATCTACATTCCAACTGTAGCGAGTATTTACAAACTAATGCCGACAATAATTTCGGTCTTACTACACCAACAATACATACTCAATTTAAAAGACTACCCATGTATAACTATCACCCCGTCCTACTCTCGAACGGCTTCCAGCTCCTTATACCTGAAATAGGAAAGAAAGGGTGGCCCCCCAGGGGGCTCAGCATCTTTGCTGGTATGGTAATCGTGCAGCCCGCTTGCTACCGGGCCACGCACAACTAATTGTCGTCTAAGCATGTGGTTGATTATACTTAAATCATGCATGAATCTACAAACACATAACACATCACATACCCACAACAATGGGGTTCAACAAATCAGTCAACACCACAACACTGGTTAGATCACTCATTCTGTTCTTTAATGTAACACCCCTAATCCTAAACCTGTAATGATGCCATAACCCGTAGCATAATAAATAGCAATTCGCAGCGGAAAATAAAACTAACTACCTTGGTGTTACACGCCGTTACCCACCCTTGTGAGTAACAAGGCATCCATCCAACAACCTTAACTCTACACGTTGTGATGAACAGATACTGAGCGCTCCTAATTATTACAAACCAAATCCAACTAAATGAGCAACTAACTGATTACATCAACCTCCTTATTACAATTCAAAACAAAACCACAGGTGTCTGTTGAAAATACAACTGCTACCCCGTGTCCTGCACTCCGGCTTGAGTCTTCTTCAATAACCTGGAATGTTTGGCCCATTGAAGGGCTCAGCAATCGAAATGCTAGTATGCTAAATGTGATCTTAAGTCATCTAGATTCCTTTAGTCGTTTTAGCCATCTTGATATTAGATTCTTTACATGAAATACCGGTTTACAATAACAACAGTAATAACTATAAACATTAAACAATCACAAAGCAGTTCACCTGTAAACACCAGTGTACAATAGTACACGACACCAATAATCACACAACAATAACCCATAGAAATAACCTATAGTCACACATTAATAATCCATAACAATAACCAATAATCACATATTAACAATCCATAACGATCACCAAACAAGGTACGCGTATCAAACTGTACCTGTTGGTTAACCACCTGACCCTTATCCTTTAGACCAATCATTTAACCTTTTCCAAATAATTTCCACCTCAAGTGTCATGTTAAGTCAAACCTTAATAGCTTATTAATGGACAGTAGTCCCCTGTGTTCCATTGGAACTATTACCAGACGACCCTAGGCCCTGGTTATTTGACCGATCCGGTCGAACCTGTGCACCAACGGCAGTGCCCTCCGCCATCCCCGTATGTGGCTGATGGATTTCCTTGAGCGACTCTCCATTGAAGTCCTCGTCGTAGTGATCACAATGCGCAACCAGAAAGTCGAAACAATCTAGATTCCTCTCTTTATAAGTTAGCCCTTTTTGTCAGTGACACAATAACCAATATTTGAATTAAGACCTTAACTGTTGACCTTTGTTAGGTTCAATAATACCCAAATGTCAGTTAGTCTTTCCCAGTTTAGATGTATAAACTTCCAGTCATAAGACGTTCGCGTATAAAATACAACGCAACAGTTTGAGCAATACAGTACACAATATCATACACATAAAACCACAGATATCGCTCTTATCAATTAAACACATAATGCCTGGACCTTAGGATAATCCTTAGGACATTCAGACCACACAATTAACATACCGTTCACCAAGTAACTGCTAGCTTGACAAACTTCTGTACAGTAGTTCCTCCCCGTACGCTGTTATTTAAACATGCAATACCGCGTAATATTAATATAACTATTCATTAAATATTATAGTACTGTCACTGTAATGTTTATACTCGTTGTATAATAACTTCGTATGTTATTTATTCTCCCCTGTTATTTTAACAGTGGTTCTAGATAACCTAGCAGTTCATTATTTTATGTGGAGTTCACATGTGATAATGAATTTCCATTATACGGTATATCCTCATCTCATTATTTATATACTCATAATTATTTCCACTTATTCCTTATATCATATTATTGGTTAGTTATATTAACCACCTTTATTTTATAAACTTTATATTATACTCCATAATATATCATAATACATTATATTACCTGGTTTACTTCCTTTCTTTATTAAATTACCAAACCAATCTTATTATTTTGGTATTCATATTTTATACCCAACAACCTTATAAATTTTTAGATAACCACATATAATTTTCCGGTAATCATAATTTGAACCCATTAACTTTTACAATTTTTCCCAAACAACCATATACTTTTATAATTTACTAAATATCCATATTATTTTAGGAAATTGTAAAACAATTATATTAACCCTTATAACTTTTATAATTTACTAATTACCCACATTAACCTTTGTAATTACTAATTAACCCCTTTAAACTTTCGGTAATTGCAACCAAACATTCTAATCTTTTTATAAATCACCAAATGACCACATATACTACGGTCTTAACATATTTCCTTTATTTACAATTTAACCCCAAAACTTTATATATGTTACATACTAACTTATAAACTATAGTTTTAATATTTTAATTTTCTTTAAATACCATAAAGGTCCTTATACTTTTATAAATTGCACTTTCGCCCCTTGTTAAATTCGATTTCATAAATATATTTCCTTAAATTACATATTCACCCCAAAACTTTTATAAACTTAATATTTTATGTATAAATCATCTTAACCCAAAGTTTTTGGTCCACACTTTGACCAAGACTTAATTTCATAATTAATACTTTAATAAACCCATAAAATCATAAGTAATTCTCGGCCATACTCTATACTTTCCAATAATTGCAAAATAGTCCCAAAACTTATAAATTGCTATTTAAACACTTAAACACTTATTTAAATTCACCAAAATTCATAATATTAATTCCAACCTTATATTATAATAAAATATTTCACACAGCTCCTTATGTTCTCGGTTTTCATTATTGTACTCCAAACTTTCAAAATTTACATATAGCACATAACTTATAAACAGCCATTTTAAATACTTGTAGCTATTTTTAATATTCCCAAAATTTATAATATTAAGCTAATACACTTATATATTTTCAAAAATTCACCAAATATAATTTAACTCTCGGCTTTTATTACCTTTTGCTATATAGTTTTAAACTTGATTTAAACCTTATAATAAATACATATAAATGTATATAAGCCATATAACACTTCTAAAAATTATGCTAATGACTTAGAATGATTATAATCTCAAAATAGAACAAATAAACCTTAGATAATTCGGTTTGTATTTATATGCACCCTAATTAATTTTTGTGACACATATTTATACCTTAAGGTAATAATCTTACCTCATATGTTATAAATTATTTTCTTGACATTACAACCCATATATTTCGGCCTTAATTTATGTAATGATTATACAAAATTCTTATACCAAAGTTTGAAGCTTAAATCAAGCTTAAACTTAATAAACCTTAATTATATAAACTTACCCCTTTAAATCAAGACAATTCTTGTACTTGATTTTTCCTTGAATTCCAAGCTCTCCAAATGCTATCTTGATGAATAATTTTTTCGGCTCCTTAAATATATTTAGGAGATCCATTTGTTAGACTTCTAATAAGAGTTTATAAATAATATTTGTAGTAATTTTACAAGAGTTTACCTTAGGAATTTAACAAGGTATTTTTGAAACACCTTGAGATGATTGTAGTTCCAAGTTTCCTTCATGAAATAATGAAGAGAACATATGTTTAGAAGTTCCTAAATTTTTGAAAATTACCTAAGGAATTTTCTTAAGATTTTCAACATGAAAATATACCTTAACTTGATCTTGTTGTTCCTTGTGTTGTTGTTGAATTTAGGAACCTCCTTGGAACACCTATGGTTGGCGAAAATTGTTGAGGTTGCTAGGATGATTTCTTGCTTCAAGACTTAATAGAATTAACTAGGGAATTACATTAAAATGGTGTTAGGAACTAATACACCATTAATGGAGTTTATTAGAACTTAGGAATTATCTTAGGAAAGAAGAAGAAATGAGAGAAAGGGAGAAGGCTTACCATTCGTGAATGATGGCAAGGAAAATGAATCACAACTCTCGTAAGTATTTAGACAAGAGTGTGAAGGAGTAAGCTTGGGAATAATTGACATGTCATTAGGTATTATTCCATGACATGTTTGTTATTAATTATTTGTTTCCAAAGTTGATCACTATGGCCTCTCCTCTTGAATAATGCTACGGTTGATTGGAGCAATTAATGAATGTGTTTGTTGTTTGCTAATGAAAGGATGACTAGACGAGGTAATTATTTAATGTCTCTTTAGCTTAATTAATGTACTAAGTTTGTCTCTTCTTGTAGTGTTGTTCGCGGCTGGATGAAATGGGAGGCTCCAATTGATTGCACACTTACGGTAATATAGTTGCTAGGAAGCTTATCAATTTGTTAATTGTAAAGTGAGCTAATCTTGCTCATTAGTTTATGTCTTCCTTTTTGCTTAATCATGCAGTACTAATCTTATTTATTTGTGCAGGTTGAACGGCTGCAATGGAGCACAACAGCAGCTCTACACCATGTTGTTTATGGTAGTGGTAAGCTAGGAAAGTTAGATTGTTGTTTGTTAATTCATAACATGACAAATAGAAGTTAGGTATATGTCTTATTAGCTTAATTAATTGCCAATCAACCTCTCTTTTTTTAGATTCCAATCGGCACCAATGGCTACAGCACATGGTAGCTTCAATAATCAAGTTACAACTTTACATTATACAAACCTATGTTCACTTTTCTTGTATTTAACCTCATTCTTTTTCTCCTTGCTTTTCTCTTGCAGGTACACGTATGGAGGCCTCTTAATCTGACTGAAATCATTCTCCACTTAGCATATAATACAAGATAAGTTGATTCTCCATTTACTAGACATAATTTATAAACTAACTAGCCCATTATAACATAAACTCACGCATGGTATAGGGTTCAAATGGAATTAATTTTTCATTTGATTTTTGTTACACTATAATGTACTAAGACCATACTAATATGTGTAATAGGTTCCAACATTTAATTGGTACATTCATACTGTAACGCCCCGGTTTACCACCACCATTTACTTAGCCTCTTTTTTTCCTCTTTCTTTTTTTTTTGATTCTTGAGAGACACGTTATAACCAAAGTAACTGCTTATATTATACATGCGTCAGTCTTCTTTTTACAAAGGTCCCCTAATACTATCACCGGGGGTTACCGCCACACTTACTAACCACTAGTAAGTGTAAGGCTATTACCACCACCACCCCTACGCTAGCTATCTTACATCGCTGTTACTATCAAAAGAGTGACACAACCAACCTGTCACTTTACACCTTAGTACCAAAAGACCCCTTCCAGCCAACTACTATGTTAGCTCCTACTCCTATTTTACACCAAAAGTAAAGGGGTATCAAAAGGCTATTACATCGCTAGCATCTAACTAGGGACCACTTGCATATACTCGTACACTGTGGAAACATCATGAGTGATGGACTGACTGGTGCCATTTTCCGGGTGCCTAAAACCTTGTATCTTCTTGTTCCACTCTTCATAAATTATCTCGGTGACCCCAGGCTGTAAACTTCTACGATAGGTGACAAACATGAAAATATAGAAAGTATCGGTGGACTCGTCCTCAGTGCAGAGAAGATGTCCATCCCAGTTACCCTGAATTCACAGAATACATATACACAGGGAAACACAACCAAATAAAATCAGTAAAAACTGAGTAACACTACCACACCCCGTAAAAACTTATTTTCTCTTTAAAACCTTTGTTCCAGCAAATATTAACAAATATAACAAATCAGAATAGGTCACACACCATTTACCTGTACCAAGAATTATCAAGAGATAATTAATATCAAATACAAGATATTTCCAAATGAAGTCCACCACCACCACCCACCCTATGTCCTTAAGTGTGCACACCCCCTATTGAAAACTTCTGCCCAATAGGAGTAGATCATAGTGGCAGCTCCAATTTCATTAGTAGGAGCTTATATTGTTGCCGGAACGTCGGCTTGGCCTTAAAGGCTCTCACAAGAGGCATAGCCTTAGGATAACCATGATATCAACATCACACAATACTTTCCACCACCACCACAAGAGGTTATCCTTAAACACATTTGCAAACCATGAGTAAGATATCATAACCAAGCTTTACACAAGTAGTAATTCACACATCAAGCTCACCACTTGTAAAATAACCTTAATAACATCATAAAATACCATTCAAGCTCCAATAAATCAGAGAATCAAAATTTCCAAGAAACCACCTTAGAAAGCTTAAATTCTTATTTTTAGCCAAAATCACTATTCACCAACTTAAACAACTTCCCAAAGAGTCTCGGCCTAAAATTTTAACCATGATCCAATATCAACAACAGTATCTCCTCAAAATTTCAGCTCAAGATCAATTCGGAAACCCATTCAAACATTCGAAAGGCTTAAAGCACATTTTCTCATTTTTAGCTTCTTTACCTTGTCTAACCGACTTAAATTTCTCCATTCGACTTGATTTTTCAACCATAACCATATATTCACTATTCAAGACTACCCTCAAAACTTTAGCTCAAACCCATGTGGGAAACCCATCCAAACAATTCCTAAAGCTTAAAGCTCATTTTTCTTCATTTTCAAAGTTCTTTAGTGTTTTCCTACTTCCCAACCTTATTTCGACTTGATTTTCTAGGATATTCTCTAACTATTCATCCCTAGTTTACTGTAGAAATTTTAAGAAAATAAGAGATAGGATTCGTAGATAACAAAACAGAATGACTTAAGAAGGAAAATAAGCTTAAAGGGTGAAAGTGATGTGCATAGATGTTACCTGTCCTCTCCTAGCCATTTTGGAGCTTTTCTACCTTGATTATAAGTTTCTTGAGCTCAAAATCTCCAACAACCAAGTCGCCCACCTTGGAGTTTGGTTTGCACTCCTTAAACTTGCCTTTTTCTTTGATTTTAGCTTAATTACTACCTTAGATTTGTGTTTCCAATGGAGGAGTGTTGTTGCCTATGCTCCAATGGTGTTTTCTAGCTTAGGAGAAGCAAGGTAGATGAAGAGGAATGGCCACCTTGCTCACCTACCATGGCCGACCTCCACCCCCCCTTTTATACTTGATTTTTCATCCTTATCTTACTATTTGTAATTATGACTTCTAGAATTGTCCATAGCCATAGATTTGTGTTAGGTGACAAAAACCAATCCTAACCACTCATGCCAAACCGCCATTGAATGGATAAGGAGGGGGCAAGTTGATTTTTATTGGCAAATAGTAAGGAGGTGTGAATAGTAAGGTGTGAATAGTAACCGAGATATTTTTCTCCTCCTTCCTTGATATTTTCGGCCCCATCTTAGGCCATGTTTGGCTTGAGCTTTTTATGGGAATTAAGACTATATGTGTAGGTATGTTAATACTAGTGTGGGTTATCAAGTTTAAGGAATTTCCTCGGGTCACTTTTGAGCTCTCCTTAAGCCCCGTTTGCCCAGAACACTAAATACTGAAAAATGTAACTAGATTGTCTTATATTAGAAGAAAGATATGATTGTTTCTTTCCTCAAAACACTCTCAAAAGTATCTAACACACTTCCTAAGGTTGATACCCACTCTCAGTTCCTGAGGAATTCAGTAATTTTCAGGAATTTCAGAAATCCTCGAAACTAAGGTTTACCGGGTGATACTCCGGGAACTAAAGTTTCTAATGTTCACCAAGCACCTCCAACTAATTATAACCTTCTCCATCTTTAGAAATTAGGGTTTCCTAAGGTTTACAATTAAATAACCTTAATCACAGTTTAAGAAATTTGGGGTATTACATCCTCCCCCCGTTAAACAAAGCTTCGTCCTCGAAGCTAATTCATCACACCAAACAATACAGTCACATACTCCAAGAAATTAAAACAATACTCCACACAATAATCTCAGTTAACTCATCAACCACAAATGATTCAGCAACATCACACAAAACCTCAGACACACCAATCACACAATATAAACCATTCACAAATTCAACGATACCACATATATGAAATCATTAAGAGGACAACTCCTAAAATAACATCCAAGTATTACCAACCATTTCTGGCACCAACAAACATTCACAATCACAAACATTCACAAACACTAGTAGTCATTCACCACTTACCATACGACTCTCCCCCCCTAAAAAGAAAGTTTCTCCTGAAACTTTAATTGCTGACCTTAATCAAAGAGTTCTGGGTGTTGAGTTCTCATCTTGCTCTCTAGTTCCCATGTAGCTTCTTGAACTCCTGATGAGTCCATAAAACTTTAACCAAATCCACAGACTTCCCTCGGGTCTCCCTTGTCTTACGATCCAAAATTTTAATTGGGTGTTCCTCATAAGTCAAATTAGGTGCAACTTCTACCTCGTTCGGTTGCAACACATGTGATTCGTCTGGAACGTACCGTTTCAATTGTGATACGTGAAACACGTTGTGGACCCTATCCAAGTTCATCGGCAAAGCTAATCGGTAAGCCAAATTTCCAACCTTTTCCAATATTTCATACGGACCGATGTACTTAGGAGCAAGTTTTCCTTTCTTGCCAAATCGTACCACGCTCTTAGTGGGTGAAACCTTCAGAAATACCTTGTCCCCCACATTGAATCAACTGGCCTTCTATGCAAATCAGCATAAGACTTTTGCCTATCTTGTGCGGCTTTCAATCTCTGCCGAATGTTCTTAACCTGTTGAGCCATCTCCTCTGTTAACTCAGGCCCAACCCAAACCACCTCCTGCGCATCATTCCAACACAACGGAGTACGACACTTTCTACCATATAAGGCTTCATACGGGGCCATATGGATACTTGAGTGGTAACTGTTGTTATAAGAAAATTCAATCAAGTGCAACTTGTCACTCCATGACCCTTGATAATCCATCGCACAAGCCCGCAACATATCCTCCAATGTTTGAATAGTTCTCTCCGTCTGCCCATCAGTCTGTGGGTGGTAAGCTGTACTAAGGCTCAATTTTGTTCCCATGGCTTTTTGAAATTGCTGCCAAAATCTTGAGACAAACCTAGAATCTCTATCCGAAATAATTTCCATAGGGACTCCGTGATACTTAACCACATTTCTAATATATGCTTCCACCAGCTGTTCCATAGACCAAGTACTTTTCATTGGAATTAGTCTAGTAGTCTTGGTCAACCGATCCACAATCACCCAAATCTGATCCATCCCACCTCTGGTCGGTGGTAATCCCACTATGAAATCCATAGATATCGAATCCCATTTCCACATGGGTATATCCAATGATTGCAACATGCCTCCTGTTTCTTATGCTCAAATTTAACTTTTTGACATGTTAGACACTTCGACACATGTTCAGCTACCTCCTTTTTCATGCCTGGCCACCAAAAACTTTTCTTCAAATCTTTATACAACTTGTTTCCTCCCGGATGTATGGAATACTCAGAGTTATGAGCTTCCTGCATCAACTTCCTTTTAATATCGCCACATGAATCTGGTATACACCATCTTCCACGAAATCTCAGACTACCATCATCATGAATCTTAAAATCTGGGGCTTCTCCCTTTTCCACCTTCTCCTTTATTTTCCGTAGCTTCTCATCCTCTTGTTGATGATGCAAAATTTCCTTATAAATGTCAAGGAATACGTTCATACTAGACAAAATTTCTCTGTCCACCTCTCCCGTTGTTACCACCTCAAGGTTCAACCTTTTGAAATCTTGTACCAACTCATCATGTAATATCCAATTAGCTTCTCCCTCGTGACTCCTCTTCCGACTTAAGGCGTCTGCCACCACGTTGGCTTTGCCTTCATGGTATAAAATCTCCAGGTCATAATCCTTAATAAGTTCCAACCATCTCCTTTGCCTCATATTAAGCTCTTTTTGAGTGAAAATATATTTCAAGCTCTTGTGATCCGTATAAATCTTACAAGAAGTTCCATACAAGTAGTGCCTCCAAATTTTCAAGGTAAAAACTACAGCTGCAAGTTCCAAATCATGAGTAGGATACCTGGTCTCATAGTCTTCAATTGTCGTGAGGCATAGGCAATGACCTTGCCATTCTGCATCAACACACACCCTAAACCATATTTAGACGCGTCACTATATACTTCAAAACCGTCGTACCACAGGGCAACGTAAGAACTGGTGCTGTGGTTAACTTCTCCTTCAAAATCTGGAAAGCTTTTTCACAATCCTCATCCCACTTATAACGCACTTCCTTTTTCATCAGATTTGTGAGCGGTCTCGCAATTTTAGCGAAGTCTTGAACAAACTTCCTATAGTATCCAGCTAGCCCAAGAAAACTTCTAACTTCTCGTACATTCGTTGGCCTGGGCCAATCCTTAACAGCCTGAATTTTAGCCGGGTCAACCGAAATTCCATCACCGGTTACCACATGACCTAAAAACGATACTTCCTTGAGCCAAAAATCACACTTAGATAATTTGGCATACAGCTTCTTCTCCCTTAAAACTTGTAGAACTTGCCGCAGATGATCAGCATGTTGCTCCTCATCCTTTGAGTACACCAATATGTCATCAATAAATACCACTACAAACTTATCCAGGAATTGGCTGAAAACCCGATTCATTAAGTCCATAAATACCGCTGGCGCATTTGTTAGCCCGAATGGCATCACCACAAATTCATAATGTCCATACCTCGTTCGAAAGGCTGTCTTTGGTATGTCCTTCTCTGCTATCTTTAACTGATGATAGCCTGACCTTAAGTCGATCTTAGAAAATACTTTCGCTCCTTGTAGCTGGTCGAACAAATCATCAATCCTAGGCAAGGGATATTTATTCTTGATTGTAACGTTATTTAACTCCCTGTAATCAATGCAAAGACGCAAAGTTCCATCCTTCTTTCTTACAAACAAAACTGGGGCTCCCCACGGAGAAGCACTCGGTCGAATATAACCTTTTTCTAAAAGTTCCTCCAATTGTTTCTTTAACTCATTCATCTCATTCGGGGCCATCCTATAAGGGTGCTTAGAAATTGGAGCTGTTCCTGGTACTAAATCAATAGTAAACTCAATCTCACGGTCGGGTGGAAGTCCAGGAATTTCTTCTGGAAAAACATCTGGAAATTCCCTGACTACTGGAAGATCCTCAAGTGCGGATGGCTTTGTTCTTGCGCCAATTTTCCTCTTGAACATAACACAAATAAACTGGCTCTCCTTTTCGCAACTCCTTTAAAAATTTTAAGGCAGGTAGGACTTTTACCCTTTGCTTAGCTCCTTCGCATGTGTACGACACTCTCTTTCCTTTCTTCCCACATAAGCTAATCTTTTGTTTTTCACAATCTATGCGCCCCTTGTGCTTACTTAACCAATCCATCCCCAAGATTATATCAAAATCCTTCAAATCAAACTCTACCAGATCCATCTCAAATTCTCTACCCTCTATGGTTATTTTTACTCCTTCCATTTTCCTAGTGCATCCTACCACTCTTCCCGTAGGTGTAGAAACAGAAATTTCAACTTCTATATCGGGACTACTCCTACCTTCTTCAAGAATTCGGAGGATATAAAAGAACAGGTTGCACCGGAATCAAAATACTTTAGCACTAGTTCCAAGAACGGAAAAAGTACCTGTAATGACGTCCCCTTCTTGTTGAGATTCAGCCTCCGTCTTGCTGATTACGTTGATATACCCCTGATTCTTGTAGCCTCCTCCTGGGGTACTACCACTTCCGTATTGTATTTGCTTCCCCTGACTATTCCCCTGTCCACTCATGTTACCTCTTGGACCATTATAATTATTCCTCTGTTCATTTTGATTATTCAGCTGTACTCCTCCTTGGTTGCCACGATTGTTCTGGTTGTTGAGATTTCCAGTTGTAGCAGGTCTTGCTACCTGATCAGTTCCTCCTTCCATCCTTCTTACCCTACACTCATAGGCCCTGTGGCCTAACTTCCCACAGTTAAAACACCTTACCAACCTTCCTTCGCAATCTTCACCTGGGTGATTCCTTCCACAAATCTTGCAATAAAAGTATCTAGTTCCTTTATCATTGAATCGTCGTCCCGGATAATTGGGTCTGGCTCCCCCACTTGGTCTAACTTCTACTTTAGCCCTCTTATCAAAGCTCTCGGCCTTACGAGTCTCCATTCTCCTTTTCCGCCCCGTTTGTACTTCCTTCCTTTTCTGTTGTACTCTATAAAGATTAGCAGCTTTATCGTACGCCTCTTGTAGAGTAGTTATAGGTATTACACTCAGGGCTTCTTGTAAATCCCAATTTAACCCTTCCAAGAAACGTTGAACCTTAGCAGTCTCATCGGGTACCACATGCGGAGCAAATCTAGCAAGCTCCACAAACTTAGCATGATAAGTTTTAACATCATCTGTCCGCTGCCTCAATCCAGTAAATTCCTGATATTTTGCAACCTTACATGCTCCGGATAAAATCTTTTCCTCATCGCATCTTTCAACATATTCCACCCAAAACCCGGATTTCCTTTAAGTCTCTCCTCCTCCGCAGTCCACCACAGATCAGCCTCACCTTTAAAATAAAATACAGCCCCACTTACCTTCTTTTCTTCAGGGCAATCAATAATATCAAATATTTTGTCAAACTCTCTGATCCACTCTTCCAGAATTACTGGATCCTCTTCTCCTGAATAAGTACTGGGTTTCATAGCTGCTATCCTCCGGGAGAAATCCTTGGGTATTTCAGCTCTAGCCTCGTGCTGCTCCAGGATTCTTCCCATACTCAGTGTCAACTCCCTCAGTTCATCCATCTGTCCTCTCCCCTCTCCATTACTCCGTCCACTCCCCTCTCCATTATTCTACACAGAGATATGTTAGTTGCAATATAAATAGTTAACTATAATCAATCAAGCACACAACACACAAATATCACAGCAAACATATTTTCAGAACCACATGGTTCTGCCTAGACTCCTAAACCTAAGCCTGGGTCACCTTGCTTCCTAGTCAAACTCAAATTTTCCCCTCCAGCTAACCTATAGCTCTGATACCACTCTGTAACGCCCCGGTTTACCACCACCATTTACTTAGCCTCTTTTTTTTTTTCTTTTTTTTTCTTTGTTTCTAGAGAGACATGTTATAACTAAAGTAACTGCTTATATTATACATGCGTCAGTCTTCTTTTTACAAAGGTCCCCTAATACTATCACCGGGGGTTACCGCCACACTTACTAACCACTAGTAAGTGTAAGGCTATTACCACCACCACCCCTACGCTAGCTATCTTACATCGCTGTTACTATCAAAAGAGTGACACAACCAACCCGTCACTTTACACCTTAGTACCAAAAGACCCCTTCCAGCCAACTACTATGTTAGCTCCTACTCCTATTTTACACCAAAAGTAAAGGGGTATCAAAAGGCTATTACATCGCTAGCATCTAACTAGGGACCACTTGCATATACTCGTACACTGTGGAAACATCATGAGATGGACTGACTGGTGCCATTTTCCGGGTGCCTAAAACCTTGTATCTTCTTGTTCCACTCATAAATTATCTCGGTGACCCCAGGCTGTAAACTTCTACGATAGGTGACAAACATGAAAATATAGAAAGTATCGGTGGACTCGTCCTCAGTGCAGAGAAGATGTCCATCCCAGTTACCCTGAATTCACAGAATACATATACACAGGAAAACACAACCAAATAAAATCAGTAAAAACTGAGTAACACTACCACAACCCCGTAAAAACTTATTGTCTCTTTAAAACCTTTGTTCCCAGCAAATATTAACAAATATGACAAATCAGAATAGGTCACACACACATTTACCTGTACCAAGATTATCAAGAGATAATTAATATCAAATACAAGATATTTCCAAATGAAGTCCACCACCACCACCCACCCTATGTCCTTAAGTGTGCACACCCCCCTATTGAAAACTTCTGCCCAATAGGAGTAGATCATAGTGGCAGCTCCAATTTCATTAGTAGGAGCTTATATTGTTGCCGGAACGTCGGCTTGGCCATAAAGGCTCTCACAAGAGGCATAGCCTTAGGATAAACATGATATCAACCTCACACAATACTTTCCACCACCACCACAAGAGGTTATCCTTAAACACATTTGCAAACCATGAGTAAGATATCATAACCAAGCTTTACACAAGTAGTAATTCACACATCAAGCTCACCACTTGTAAAATAACCTTAATAACATCATAAAAATACCATTCAAGCTCCAATAAATCAGAGAATCAAATAATTTCCAAGAAACCACCTTAGAAAGCTTAAATTCTTATTTTTAGCCAAAATCACTATTCACCAACTTAAGCAACTTCCCAAACGAGTCTCGGCCTAAACTTTTAACCATCATCCAATATTAACAACACAAGTATCTCCTTAAAATTTCAGCTCAAGATCAATTCGGAAACCCATTCAAACATTCAGAAAGGCTTAAAGCACTTTTTCTCAGTTTTAGCTTCTTTACCTTGTCTAACCGACTTAAATTTCTCCATTCGACTTGATTTTTCAACCATAACCATATATTCACTATTCAAGACTACCCCCAAAATTTTAGCTCAAACCCATGTCGGAAACCTATCCAAACAATTCCTAAAGCTTAAAGCTCATTTTTCTTCATTTTCAAAGTTCTTTAGTGTTTTCCTACTTCCCAACCTTATGTAGACTTGATTTTATAGGATGTTCTCTAACTATTCATCCCTAGTTTACTGTAGAAATTTTAAGAAAATAAGAGATAGGATTCGTAGATAACAAAACAGAATGACTTAAGAAGGAAAATAAGCTTAAAGGGTGAAAGTGATGTGCATAGATGTTACCTGCCCTCTCCTAGCCATTTTGGAGCTTTTCTACCTTGATTATAAGTTTCTTGAGCTCAAAATCTCCAATAACCAAGTCGCCCACCTTGGAGTTTGGCTTGCACTCCTTAAACTTGCCTTTTTCTTTGATTTTAGCTTAATTACTACCTTAGATTTGTGTTTCCAATGGAGGAGTGTTGTTGCCTATGCTCCAATGGTGTTTTCTAGCTTAGGAGAAGCAAGGTAGATGAAGAGGAATGGCCACCTTGCTCACCTACCATGGCCGACCTCCACCCCCCCCCCCCCTTTTATACTTGATTTTTCATCCTTATCTTACTATTTGTAATTATGACTTCTAGAATTGTCCATAGCCATAGATTTGTGTTAGGTGACAAAAACCAATCCTAACCACTCATGCCAAACCGCCATTGAATGGATAAGGAGGGGGCAAGTTGATTTTGTAATCATTGGCAAATAGTAAGGAGGTGTGAATAGTAAGGAGGTGTGAATAGTAACCGAGATATTTTTCTCCTCCTTCCTTGATATTTTCGGCCCCATCTTAGGCCATGTTTGGCTTGAGATTTTTATGGGAATTAAGACTATATATGTAGGTATGTTAATACTAGTGTGGGTTATCGAGTTTAAGGAATTTCCTCGGGTCACTTTTGAGCTCTCCTTAAGCCCCGTTTGCCCAGAATCACTAAATACTGAAAAATGTAACTAGATTGTCTTATATTGAAAGGAGAAAGATATGATTGTTTCTTTCCTCAAAACACTCTCAAAAGTATCTAACACACTTCCTAAGGTTGATACCCACTCTCAGTTCCTGAGGAATTCAGTAATTTTCAGGAATTTCAGAAATCCTGCGAAACTAAGGTTTACCAGGTGATACTCCGGGAACTAAAGTTTCTAATGTTCACCAAGCACCTCCAACTAATTATATCCTTCTCCATCTTTAGAAATTAGGGTTTTCTAAGGTTTACAATTAAATAAGACCTTAATCACAGCTTAAGAAATTTGGGGTATTACACATACCATGGTAAAAGATGAAAGTTGTAAGGTAAAAATGCTGATTTTAGGTATCTTTTTGTCTCAAAAATCGCCCCCATTTATACTATGAGTTTAGTACTGCCATCAATTGATTTAGATGGTCATTTTATCCATTTTTAAGTTTATCAACTCGTGGCTCCTCAAAAACTTCAAGACAATTGCGTAAAACGCATTTTTGTGACACCCGAAGGTGCGTTTTTGTGCTTTAAGGATTTTTCTGGGAATTAATTAGTCGCTATGACTTCCAAGTGTTTATTGACATTTTTTATAGTCAATAATAATATATTATGGTGTTACATTGAGTAATATGGGGTTATACTAACTCATAACACAATTCTCGGGCTACCCGGGCAAAAAGGAGCGTTAAGAAATCCTCCCGGGTATTTTGTCTTTAACTGAGAATTTATCTTGAGAAATTTATCTTAAATGTTCATTAAGGTACAATTATGCATTTAGAATGAGGTGTAATGCTTTATTTTATTTTATAAGGTATTTCCGGGACTTTCGGGCCTTAAGGGGCCTTTAAGGGAATTCCTGAGCATATTGTATTTTACTCAGTCTTAGATGAAGTCCCGTGTTCTGAAGATCATATAATGATCCTTGGTTAACTTCATGTGAAGTTTATAGCTTATATAACTTGTTTATCTTAAGGTCGGGCTTTAACGCCATTTTTTGACCTTAAGGAGTTTGGGTGCGTTTTTAACGCCCAAGTGTTTATATACTTTCTTAGGATTTCATAATCCCCCAAATAATATTTTTAATTCCTCAAATAATATTTATTTACTTATATTTAATTATTTAAATGTTAGGGGTATTTCAGTCTACCCCCCTTAAAAGGACTTCGTCCCGAAGTCATAACTTATATTTATTCATCCTATGGAATCAAGTTCCTCTTATCTATTCCCTGTATACCTATTATTCCAGGGTGTCAATATTATATTGACATCTCTATATTGCATCACTACTCTGAGTGTATATAATTCCTATAGACAGATATTCTTTATTCGTGATAATAATATATCACAGCATAATAACTTAATAAATACTGTAAAACAATGCGTGTTCCAACTTCCTAGCTATCCCACTCGGTCATCACTGCACAAGTGCAATACCAAATCCTCAGTCCTACAGAGTGCAGAGGCGTAAACCCTTGGCAATGAATCTCTTGTGTGATTGTAGGAATAAATATAAATAAAGTAATTACGTGCTTCATAAACATCCAAGTGTTACATAGAACACAACCATAACTTATTCAAGTGTCACAGGACACAACAATAACCTTACAAGTGCCTCACAGGATATATCATTGATAACCAACTATTGTCACATAGGACATATCAACAATCATAACCATCCAATTGCACACATGCGCAACAATCAAACACAGATAACCATACACAAAACCAATATAGACTGCAAATATGCAAGTCGCATGTGGTGCTCTACCCCCCTTAAAAAGGGTTACGCCCACGTACCCCACAAGTATACACAAAACTATAAGAAAGTGACGTATACTTGTCTCGCATGGAGTCCTGTAACGCCCATGTCGCCTCCTCAATGTCATAGTTTGACCAAAGAACCTTGACCATTCGAAAGGTCTTGTTCCTGGTCTCCCTAGTTTTGGAGTCTAAAATGCGTACTGGGGTCTCCTCATATCTAAGTGTAGGATCTAATTCGAGTGTCTCGGGCTCTAAGATAAATGTAATTTGTAAGCTAATGGGCCCACTCGCTCCGTAATAAGGTACGGTCCTACATACTTCGAACTAAGCTTGCCCTTCTGCCCTAATCTAAAAATTCCCTCCATAGGTGAAACTCTAAGGAAGACTCGATCGCCTACTGTGAATTCGAGATCTCTCCTATGAACCTCAGTATATGACTTTTGTCTACTTACGGGGTATAGCCCCCAAGAATCTATGCATTCTCTGACATGTTTCATAGTGCATTAATATGCTTTTATATCTGAATCCCGTATGTATGGGTGAAGGTGATCTATTATCTTGTACATTGCTAATATTATTTCATGACGTGTTTAAACTATTTGTGTAGAACACACTTCCATTAATCGCCTCTTAGTTGTAATCGTCGGCGCTCGTGCCTTTGTATCAATATTGGGCATACTTATAATCCCTATCTTTAGGTCATCATGTTGTGTTTTTGAGTTTACTTTTGCCATATACGGCTTTCATTTCTAATGTAAAGTATGAGCTACGGTTGAGCCGTGCATCTTATGTATATTATAGAAATATTTCTTGATATTATTGATTCACCAATTATCGGTAGTATATACACGATTATTATTGTCTGTTCATCAGGTATACCACAGTAGGGTTCCTGTTAGGGTTTCTAACAAGGTATAGTTTCCTCTTAATCAAGCATGTTCCTACGGTTCGAGTCAACTCATGTGAGTATTTTTAATGTTTCTACTCTTTATATTCTACCATGCTTATAGGTAGGTTTCCATTTTAATGTATTGGGTTTGAATGTATAAAGAAAGACATGGAAGTCGATCTTTCCTTCCAGATGACAATTTGGCCATAACTTAGAAGGTAGCTTAGTAATACTTTTATTAGAGATAATTGTCTCTTGATCTCATATTGAATTTATTGGCATGGTTCATGGGATAATAATGGTTAGTATTTCCCTCATAATTGACTATTTTTTTTTCAACATATGCGGAGTTGTTTTAGCTATTTAATCTCCTCAGGGTAACCTGGACAACTTAATTCTTAATTTACACCTTCTATATCTCGTATACTTATTAGTCAAATTTTCATATTAGACTTAAGAATAAATACTTACGTATTACAGAAATATTTGTGACCACTTGTAAGGAGTCTCAGGAATCCTCCAACCCTGACGGGGTCAGCGTCAGTGTTGAACTATCCTTCCACACCATTTTGTGTTTGGTTTTCCCTTGATCTGACCAGGATCAAGTTCGACCTCCCACGTCAAATATCACACAATCATATAATTGTCATTTCCAAATTTTATCTTATCAAACTTTGTGACGTGGTGAGTACTACATTTTCTCTTGTCCCCTATACTATTAATCCAATATCTGTTATAACCTATACTCGAATCTAGTGTATTCCCAAATCCCCGGAACAGTATTCCTTTGATTGAATCATCAAGCGGGGAAGCCAGTTTTTCCTCTTGGCATAAAAGGTAGATTCTTATTAAAAACATCTAGGCTCTTACTGTCTAATGATTATATCCATCAATCATCTTAACTCCTAAATCCATCATACAAGTAATAAGTTCAGTTAGGGATTTGTATACCTTTGATTATCCTCTTCTCTTAAAAGGTTTATCTAATATTTAACTTATCAGGGCTTGATTATTGCCTATACTTGGTTAACATTACATAGAACAAAGGCAGTCACAGTTAGACTTCAAGAAAAGTTTCCATAACTCTATCCACAATTACAGTTCCATAAAGTATTATTTTCTCCACCTTAAAGCCTGGCTTTTCTTATCCCATCTAAACTCCATAAATCAGGTGAATCATATGTTCAGCCTAGGTTATGTATCTCTTAATATTTGTATCATCTCAACTAAGGGTTTCCAGTTTGAATCCTACAGCTTGGTAACTGGACAATCAATGCTTATTGTTTGTTTCTATCTTTTAGAAACGTGGTTAATCCACAAGCTCAATGGCTTCTAAAAATATGATGACTAGGTGTAGTAAATAGAGGGTCTAAAATCACAGGGTTTAGTATATAACGTTAGGATGGTTTACGTATAGAATACTTGTTACAAGTCAAGGGTATGTTTCCTTACTTTTAGATTTAACTCCCACTCACTTTTAGTGTATATTTAATTTAAACTCTTAGTATAATTTACTCTACTTTCATTGTATGGGTCAAGGAGAGTTATTTATTACCATGTTTATATTGAATTTACATTACATATGGTGTTAACCTCACTTGATTTATTGCGATCTTTATTCGCGTTTATAACTTGAGATTTCATAGTAGACATATGCTCGTATAGAATCATAAGGATAGTGTAGGACGATGGCCTCAAAATAAGGTAGGTATATCTAATAATACTTAACCTTCTGAAATATATCAATATTCCTTAGGTTTTAGGTTAATAACCTCCAAATTATATTTATATATGTAGCATTTGGTAGTGCAAATTAGGTAGTTCTTCTGACTTCAGAAAGTATAAGTTCAAGTTTGTTCTCTCCTTTTTATTACTTAAGGGTCCAGCACTGTCGCCATATTGATACTAGCTAAGACTCTTGGTATTTGCTCGGGTATTTATAACCCGTGCTTATCCCTGATGGATGTTTAGTTAGATATTATAAATTTTTTTGTTTGAGATTCTGTATCTCTATTGTCATATTTCAAGGTTTCGTACTATCTTCCCTCATAGTTAATAAGGGATTGTAAGATTTTCTAGTATCGCACTGAGCGGTGAGCTCGGTGCCTGGGTATCCCATAAAATTTCAGTGTTTGATCTTTATGCGTAGGTCTTCCTCAAACCCTTTTGACAATTCTTATAGTCCTACGTATTTTATTTTAATTAATGTATTCCTTTTCATGACATCTGCTCGTTTATTTAGGCAGGTCATAATTTGTAGTTACTGTAAGTTTGGACAGTTGATAACGCCCTTTGGCAGTCCATGTAAAACTAACTTGTTATTCCTCATTGTACTTTCTCTCTCCCTTTTATTCCAAGGCTATTCTCGGTTTGTATTCTATTTAATACTCTTAATTCTATGATACCCTAATCTGGATTCTCTATCAAATATTAACGTGTCTCCTGACTTTTAAATAATTTTGTTCGTATTATCCATCCTCTTCTTACCACTGTATAAATTCAGCACCATCTTCTATAGAGAATGATGCAGCTGGTATCCCAATCCTTACCCATACATATTATATATATTTTTAAGTTTTGATCCACTCCCATATTCTAGTATATAAAATCCTCAAAGGCCAATCCCCAAGGTTCTACATTCATTAATAATAGTTATTTGTTCATCATAGTTAAGTATTTCTTAAGTAGGATCATACCATGTCCAGTACTTGGCGTTATGCCTCTAAATATTCCCAACCTTCGCTCATAGGCTCAGGTGACCTCGATCTCATAGGTAAGGGAAAAATATATATCGAAGTATCCTATTAGGTGAGAGGTTACCCAAGTTAGGTCTCTCTAAATTTTGATACTTACTAATCACATATAAGTCTCATCGACTGATAATTATAAACACATATTCATGGATCATGCATTAGGGTTAAGTTCTAGGCTTACCGGTTTTGCGCTGAGCGCTAGCCTCAGCGCCTGAAGTTCCCACTGTGTACAGGGTATTTCTTCATGGAACTATCTCCTTTCCCTTCCGACTCCCGGATGAGGATGGTTGTTCTGCCGGTCCTCTAGCATAGGTGTTGTTCTGCGGTGCCTGGCCTACTCTTGGTCCGCCCGCCTCAATAACTGGTGTCCTCTGTGAACCTCTAGCTCCCTTGTATACTCGGCTCCCTGGTTTGGAAAATCATTCATACTCCCTGTGACCTTCCTTTTTGCAATTGCAGCACTCCACCTTCCTTCCTACGCAATCTACGCCTGGGTGATCATTTCCACAACGTTTACAGTAATAGTGACGTCGGGTTGGCTTATTGCCTCTAGGTGGTGCTGATCTCCGTGGTTGTGCATCAATGGCTGAGCCGGTCAAACGAGGAATCTGCTCCCTTGTCTTCTGATCATGGAAATCCTTCCGCCCCTTCTTCCTTCCAAAGAACTTCTTTCCCTTCTTGCAGTAACCGTCAGGGGTTGCTCCATCATCATCTCCTTCAGTACTCTTCCTTTTCTTTCTTCCTGCGTCGGAGTAGTCGACTCCTGGCATATAGTTTAACAAATTGGTGCAGCTTGCGTAGTACTGGTCAACTGTTTGACTCCCTTGGATTAAGGTATTGATCTCCTGCCTTTTCCTCTGTTTTAGGTGTTCGGGGTAGTACTTCTCCCGCAATACTTCCACAAACTCTGTCCATCCAAAGTCTGGTGTAGTTCTACGGTGGCCCTCAACAGTCCGCCACCAATTGTCAGCTGCACCCTTCAGGTTGTATGCGGCGATGTCGACCTGCTGGTCTTCTGGAACTCCGATAGCCTCGAACGCCTTCTGGTGCTCTGCAATGAACTTCTCCAGTGCGGCGGGGTCTGGTTCCCCAGAATAAATTGGTACTCTCGCGTCTGCAACGCTCTTCAGCCAGTTGGTTTCCCCGGGCCACGGCGGGTGGGGTATGGCTCTCGTAATTCGAACTCCTAGTTCCTGCGTGAAAGTTGCCATGGCTGCTGCTAGTTCTGATACTGTTGGAACATCCGCCGGTGTCTCGCTACTGCGTCCATTGCTATCTCCACGTGGTCTTTCGCTGGTCGACATCTAAGATAGTATATTATTATTTCTACTTGGTCACTACACCGTCATACACAATCACAGTCATGTAAGTAAGCTAACTACTAGCAATAAAATATCCCTAGGGTTTTTCTAAGTTATGAATCCTCACGGACGTTTCCCGTATCCCAATATTCCTATGCTCATTGTCCTAGACACAATATCTTTCATCAGAGCGGTACTCCGCTCGGATACCACTTTTTGTAACACCCCTAATCCTAAACCTGTAATGACGTCATAACCCGTAGCATAATAAATAGCAATTCGCAGTGGAAAATAAAACTAACTACCTTGGTGTTACACGCCGTTACCCACCCTTGTGAGTAACAAGGCATCCATCCAACAACCTTAACTCTACACGCTGTGATGAACAGATACTGAGCGCTCCTAATTATTACAAACCAAATCCAACTAAATGAGCAACTAACTGATTACATCAACCTCCTTATTACAATTCAAAACAAAACCACAGGTGTCTGTTGAAAATACAACTGCTACCCCTGTGTCCCGCACTCCGGCTTGAGTCTTCTTCAATAACCTGGAATGTTTGGCCCATTGAAGGGCTCAGCAATCGAAATGCTGGTATGCTAAATGTGATCTTAAGTCATCTAGATTCCTTTAGTCGTTTTAGCCATCTTGATATTAGATTCTTTACATGAAATACCGGTTTACAATAACAACAGTAATAATTGTAAACATTAAACAATCACAAAGCAGTTCACCTGTAAACACCAGTGTACAATAGTACACGACACCAATAATCACACAACAATAAACCATAGAAATAACCTATAGTCACACATTAATAATCCATAACAATAACCAATAATCACATATTAACAATCCATAACGATCACCAAACAAGTTACGCGTATCAAACTGTACCTGTTAGTTAACCACCTGACCCTTATCCTTTAGACCAATCATTTAACCTTTTCCAAATAATTTCCACCTCAAGTGTCATGTTAAGTCAAACCTTAATAACTTATTAATGGACAGTAGTCCCCTGTGTTCCATTGGAACTATTACCAGACGACCCTAGGCCCTGGTTATTTGACCGATCCGGTCAAACCTATGCACCAACGGCAGTGCCCTCCGCCATCCCCGTATGTGGCTGATGGATTTCCTTGAGTGATTCTCCATTGAAGTCCCTCGTAGTGATCACAATGCGCAACCAGAAAGTTGAAACAATCTGGATTCCTCTCTTTATAAGTTAGCCCTTTTTGTCAGTGACACAATAACCAATATTTGAATTAAGACCTTAACAGTTGACCTTTGTTAGGTTCAATAATACCCAAAGGTCAGTTAGTCTTTCCCAGTTTAGATGTATAAACTTCCAGTCATAAGACGTTCGCGTATAAAATACAACGCAACAGTTTGAGCAATACAGTACACAATATCATACACATAAAACCACAGATACCGCTCTTATCAATTAAACACATAATGCTTGGACCTTAGGATAATCCTTAGGACATTCAGACCACACAATTAACATACCGTTCACCAAGTAACTGCTAGATTGACAAACTCCTGTACAGTAGTCCCTCCCCGTACGCTGTTATTTAAACATGCAATACCGCGTAATATTAATATAACTATTCATTAAATATTATAGTACTGTCACTGTAATGTTTATACTCGTTGTATAATAACTTCGTATGTTATTTATTCTCCCCTGTTATTTTAACAGTGGTTCTAGATAACCTAGCAGGTCATTATTTTATGTGGAGTTCACATGTGATAATGAATTTCCATTATACGGTATATCCTCATCTCATTATTATATACTATATAATTATTTTCCACTTATTCCTTATATCATATTATTTGGTTAGTTATATTATAACCACCTTTATTTTATAAACTTTATATTATACTCCATAAATATCATAATACATTATATTACCTAGTTTACTTCCTTTCCTTATTAAATTACAAAACCAATCTTATTATTTCGGTATTCATATTTTATACCCAACAACCTTATAAATTTTTAGATAACCACATATAATTTTCCGGTAATCATAATTTGAACCCATTAACTTTTACAATTTTTCCCAAACAACCATATACTTTTATAATTTACTAAATATCCATATTATTTTAGGAAATTGTAAAACAATTATATTAACTTCTATAAATTGCCAAATGACCTTATAACTTTTATAATTTACTAATTACCCACATTAACCTTTGAAATTACTAATTAACCCCTTTAAACTTTCGGTAATTGCAACCAAACATTCTAATCTTTTTATAAATCACCAAATGACCACATATACTATCGGTCTGAACATATATCTTTCCTTTATTTACAATTTAACCCCAAAACTTTATATATGTTACATACTAACTTATAAACTATAGTTTTAATATTTTAATTTTCATTAAATACCATAAAGGTCCTTATACTTTTATAAATTGCACTTTCACCCCTTGTTTAATTCGGTTTCATAAATATATTTCCTTAAATTACATATTCACCCCAAAACTTTTATAAACTTAATATTTTATGTCATAAATCATCTTAACCCAAAGTTTTTGGTCCACACTTTGACCAAGACTTAATTTCATAATTAATACTTTAATAAACCCATAAAATCATAAATAATTCTCGGCCATACTCTATACTTTCCAATAATTGCAAAATAGTCCCAAAACTTTATAAATTGCTATTTAAACACTTAAACACTTATTTAAATTCACCAAAATTCATAATATTAATTCCAACCTTATATTATAATATAAATATTTCAAACAGCTCCTTATGTTCTCGGTTTTCATTATTTGTACTCCAAACTTTTCAAAATTTACATATTAGCCACATAACTTTATAAACTAGCCATTTAAATACTTGTAGCTATTTTTAATATTCCCAAAATTTATAATATTAAGCTAATACACTTATATATATTTCAAAAATTCACCAAATAATATATTTAACTCTCGGCTTTTATATACCTTTTGCTATATAGTTTTAAAACTTGATTTAAACCTTATAATAAATACATATAAATGTATATAAGCCATATAACACTTCTAAAAATTATGCTAATGACTTAGAATGATTATAAATGTATATAATCCATATACCTTAACTTGATCTTGTTGTTCCTTGTGTTGTTGTTGAATTTAGGAACCTCCTTGGAACACCTATGGTTGGCGAAAATTGTTGAGGTTGCTAGGATGATTTCTTGCTTCAAGACTTGATAGAATTAACTAGGAAATTACATTAAAATGGTGTTAGAACTAATACACCATTAATGGAGTTTATTAAACTTAGGAATTATCTTAGGAAAGAAGAAGAAATGAGAGAAAGGGAGAAGGCTTACCATTCGTGAATGATGGCAAGGAAAATGAATCACAACTCTCGTAAGTATTTAGACAAGAGTGTGAAGGAGTAAGCTTGGGAATAATTGACATGTCATTAGGTATTATTCCATGACATGTTTGTTATTAATTATTTGTTTCCAAAGTTGATCACTATGGCCTCTCCTCTTGAATAATGCTACGGTTGATTGGAGCAATTAATGAATGTGTTTGTTGTTTGCTAATGAAAGGATGACTAGACAAGGTAATTATTTAATGTCTCTTTAGCTTAATTAATGTACTAAGTTTGTCTCTTCTTGCAGGTGCTGTTCGGCTGGAATGAAATGGGAGGCTCCAATTGATTGCACACTTACGGTAATATAGTTGCTATGAAGCTTATCAATTTGTTAATTGTAAAGTGACCTAATCTTGCTCATTAGTTTATGTCTTCCTTTTTGCTTAATCATGCAGTACTAATCTTATTTATTTGTGCAGGTTGAACGGCTGCAATGGAGCACAACAGCAGCTCTACACCATGTTGTTTACGGTAGTGGTAAGCTAGGAATGTTAGATTGTTGTTTGTTAATTCATAACATGACAAGTAGAAGTTAGGTATATGTCTTATTAGCTTAATTAATTGCCAATTAACCTCTCTTTTTTTAGATTCCAATCGGCACCAATGGCTACAACACATGGTAGCTTCAATAATCAAGTTACAACTTTACATTATACTAACCTATGTTCACTTTTCTTGTATTTAACCTCATTCTTTTTCTCCTTGCTTTTCTCTTGCAGGTACACGTATGGAGGCCTCTTAATCTGACTGAAATCATTCGCCACTTAGCATATAATACAAGATAAGTTGATTCTCCATTTACTAGACATAATTTATAAACTAACTAGCCCATTATAACATAAACTCACGCATGGTATAGGGTTCAAATGGAATTAATTTTTCATTTGATTTTTGTTACACTATAATGTACTAAGACCATACTAATATGTGTAATAGGTTCCAGCATTTAATTGGTACATTCATACCATGGTAAAAGATGAAAGTTTTAAGGTAAAAATGCTGATTTTAGGTATCTTTTTGTCTCAAAAATCGCCCCCATTTATACTATGAGTTTAGTACTGCCATCAATTGATTTAGATGGTCATTGTATCCACTTTTAAGTTTATCAACTCATGGCTCCTCAAAAACTTCAAGACAATTGCGTAAAACGCATTTTTTTACACCCGAAGGTGCGTTTTTGTGCTTTAAGGATTTTTCTGGGAATTAATTAGTCGCTATGACTTCCAAGTGTTTATTGACATTTTTTATAGTCAATAATAATATATTAAGGTGTTACATTGAGTAATATGGGGTTATACTAACTCAGAACACAATTCTCGGGCTACCTGGGCAAAAATGAGCGTTAAGAAATCCTCCCGGGTATTTTGTCTTTAACTGAGAATTTATCTTGAGAACTTTATCATAAATGTTCATTAAGGTACTATTATGCATTTAGAATGAGGTGTAATGCTTTATTTTATTTTATAAGGTATTTCCGGGACTTTCGGGCCCTAAGGGGCCTTTAAGGGAATTCCTGAGCATATTATATTTTTACTCAGTCTTAGATGAAGTCCCGTGTTCTGAAGATCATATAATGATCCTTGGTTAACTTCATGTGAAGTTTATAGCTTATATAACTTGTTTATCTTAAGTTCGGGCTTTAACGCCGTTTTTTGACCTTAAGGAGTTTGGGTGCGTTTTTAACGCCCAAGTGTTTATATACTTTCTTAGGATTTCATAATCCCCCAAATAATATTTTTAATTCCTCAAATAATATTTTTAATTCCTCAAATAATATTTATTTACTTATATTTAATTATTTAAATGTTAGGGGTATTTCATTTAACCCTTGAGGGTTTCTCCTCTAATGGAGCTATTTCCTTGTTAGACGACACTTACCCACTAGTCGGGTTATACTTAAATTTCTCCTATTATAACCTGGGAATGATACCTATGATCCACATACTCCACATAACAACTCATTCCACATCTTAACATACAATTTACATAACATCGCAATAAGAATTGCAGCGCAACATTAACACATAACATAACGGGAACGGTTCTCTTTAGGAACCGAACCAAACATAGATAGTTCACTTGGAGAGCCTAGAGAATGCTGCCAAACTCATGCTAAGCTCGTTACATAACTCGTTACCATCCTGTTAGATGAACGGATAACTTAACCCCAAGGTGCGTCGGATACAGTAATCCAAGCACACTGAACATAGAATGCCCCATGGCCCGACGTGAGTCAGTAAAATAGCCTTGGTTAAGCTAAGGGGAGGTTGGAAACCAAAAAGGAAAACAACCATAACATACAGAGAGAATCGAACCTGATATGATAACGACCCCCATACTCACACGCGTGGCCAGAACGACCGGACTCCTCACTCCCCGGTTAGCACTTGTTAGAAGTCCCATTATTGAAACTTAGTAAATTAATTCACAAGTAGGTGTCAGGTCCAGTTAGACACACACAATGGTGGTAAACATACTTACACGCACAAACAACACACAACTAACTCACGCATAGCCGTGGTTAGAACGTTCCCACGGTTTGGGTCGTTAAATCCGAATACTGATCTCTTATGTGATCCTAGATTTGGTTAGCTACGGTATAACACTTTCGAGGTTAAACGGTATCGGAACTAAACACGCTACATATATGAATTACTGTAAACTCATTACCGGTTTTTATCTTATAAGGTGGCAAACATTCAGAAAAACACATTGGCATACAAGCCGGTGTAATCGGGTAGAACACAGGTTGCAAGAAAACCATACCTGTCATCAAGGTCCACTCTATTGTGTCCTCCTATGTCCCTCGAACAATTCTTGAACAACTGGTAATATTACAATTGTTTCCATTAACATTGGGGTATTATGATTGTTTAACATCTAATGCGCCCATAGTTAACCCCGTCATCCCGTTATACTCAATTTTACTCTTGTGATCTTTAGTTCACAACTCCACATCCACCCTAGCACTTGTTTATACCTTTTAATGCCTTTACATGTCACCAAAAAAGGCCTAAACATCACCCAAAACCATTACCATTCAATCCCCCATCATTAGAAGTCATTAACACACATTTTGAGCTATTTTTGCCCTGGTCCGGGACTCGGTCCGGACCCAAGGTCCCGCCATCACTGAATTTCACTCTCGGCCTTTATTTTCACTTGGTCCGGGTCTTGGTGAAATACCCCAAACCTTAGTATGTTGTTTAAACATTTAAATATATGGTATATTAAGACTAAAAAGAGTCTTAGAAACATTAGTAAACAATATAAACAATAGAAAACACAAAATGTGCTTTAAGGTCAATAAAGGCCAAAATGTGCTCTAAGCTTGGGATAAGGGCATCCACAATAACAAGAGTGGATTTCACTCTCAAAATAATAATATTTTATTCTTCTCTCTCTCACAATCTCTCTCTTCTTTGCTGAGACACACCACTTTTTGGGTTCTTAGTTAAGAAACTCTCACACAACTTCTCTCCTCCATGTCATATTTTATCTTTTTGTTTTACTAATTTGGAGTGGATTCCACACCATTGTGGATGCCCTAAGCTTGGTTAAGACCTAATGAACTTACCAAGACCTTATTTATATACTAATGAACATATTAAACCAATTACCAAAGAAAACCAAGCTTGAAAACAAGTTAAAACACAAAATGTGCTTTAAGGAGTCTTAAAGCACATTTTGAAAAATTGTCTTGTAAATGAGTTTTGAATGGATAAATGTCCATCATTACTCTTTAATTAACATGTACTATATAGTATCACATTTGGAAGTCTATATCAATGGGAAATCAAAATTTCACTTCTATGTGCCTTGTTTTTATGAATAGTGACTTTAATAAGCTAGTTTGTAACATATGTTGTTATAAGTAATTAAATTGATCAAAAAAGACTAAAACACCCCTAAGTAACTATTGGGGGCCGGTTTTTGTAAGTGTGGTGACTCACCACTCTTGTTAACATGTTAAGTAAATAAAGATGACTACTTAAGTTACTATTTACTTTAAAGTATAAATATCTTCTAAAAGCAAAACTCATCTTCATTTCTCCCTTCCTTCTTCATTTCACACGGTTGCAAGCTCTCTTCTACCTCTTCTTCATTCTCCATTTACGGTTTGCAATAGTACACACCAAGAATCCATCTTTGACTACTTGTATTTCCTAGCTTACTTAACCAAATCAAAAACAAACACCACCATTCTCTTCCTCTCATCAAGCTCTTCACTCCTACCTTCTCAAAACTTCAAGACCACCATTGTTGTTCCATGGTGTTCCACCATTGAAGGAGCTTGAGCTTATATTTCTACATATTATTGATCTCCTTTGCTTCTAGGTAAGGAATCTCAAAGAAAAATGATGTTTCCTCCATGTTTTTATCTTGACCAAGAATTACTCTTAATGGAGTCCTTATGTTGCTTTGTTATAGCTTCATTCCAACCTTTCATGGACTAGGTGGAGTCCTCTTCTGATAAATATTCAAACTCTCTTCAAATACCAAGGTAAAACAACTATCTTAATGCTTTTGAAATAATGTGAAACTAGGGTTTACAATGAGATGAAGCTTAAAGCTTGAATACTCATTATGTTGTTTGTATAATGTTTAGAAGTTGACAAACAATCTAAAGCCTTGCCGATTTTAAACAAGGAAACAAGAAAGAAGTTTGTGAGGAAAAGAGGTAAATGTGCTAACCTAATGTGGTTTAAAGTCTTAGGAGAAATGAGCTTGTGTTGCTTATGAAAATGATCAAAGGAGCCAATGGGATGTGTTGTTGAGTGTATTTGCAGGTCAAAGGCAAATATATTGTGGAAATTCAGTGTTTATGATTTATGCATCTTAAGGGCCTAAGAGCCATGTTATTTAAGGGCCTAAGTGCCATGCAATTTAAATTATGCACTATATTGTGATGTAGTGCTAAATGTGTGAAGTTTGTGTGTAAAAATGTGTTTGATGGATTTTAGTGTTCATGGTTGTTTGATGGTGAAGACAATGTGTCTTGGTTTAGTAGTGTTCTAGGAGAGGTCATGTCAAAATTTAGGTAATAAACAAGTTTTAAGGGTTTAAAATGAGTTTGGTAAGTTAGGAAATGTTTAGAATGGTTAAGTGTTCAACTAGTGGAAGAGACATGCATTAAGGTGTTTTAAGATGTGAAAAGGGCTTAGGCAATGTTCTAGAGGATTTTATAATGCAAATGAATGTTTTGGGATACACCAAAGTCATTTGGACTTGTGTTAGGATTTATGCAAACTTTGGTGAACAAGGAGAAAGTGTAAACTTGAAAAAGGATTTCAAGAATGACATAAGGAGTTAGTTGTGAGAATAGATGCTTGAGAGATGATGTTGTTGTGGTGAGGAGTATTTTGGCATAAGTGATCATCTTAGGTATGAAACACCACTTGGAGACCTAGGAGAAAACATTGTAAGTGTTAGGAATTTTGGGAAGAAGAGTAAAGGTTTAAGGAATTAGAAAATGAGTTTATGAGTGTTAAAGGATGTCTTAAGGTGTGTTTGAAGTGCCCAAATGAGGTTAGGACATACTAGGATATATGAGGTGAAGTTTGGAGTTAAATGGGCAATGGAAAATAAGGGTCTGGAGCAGACCGACCTTGCGACCGAACTTGCCAAGGTCGGTCGAGCCCAGTTTACCCTGCGAGAATTGGCTTCTGGAATGGACCGACCTTGGGGACCGGACTTGCAAGGTCGGTCGGGCTTGTATTTTGTGTACGAATTAAGTTCCTGGAATCGACCGAACATGGGACCGGACTTGGTAAGTTCGGTCGGGCCTGAATTTTCAAAGGGAAGAAACTCTCGGGAATGGACCGAACATGCGACCGAACTTACAAGGTCGGTCGGAGTAGAAAATTTTGACGGTAATATGTTCTGGAATGGACCGACCTTGTGTAAGGTCGGTCGGTAAGGTCGGTCGGACCAAAACTTGTAAAAAAAAAACAAGAATGGCTTAAGTAATAAACCCTAGGGGGTATAATGTGGGTAATTAAGTATAAGTTAAGACATTAAAACATGTCATATAACCATGTTAAACACTTAATAAATTTGAAGTTAAGTGAGTAATTAACCGACATTCTTAAACATGTATAGGAGTGACCTACGGTGGAAATCAATCGAAGCAAGGACCAAGGTATGGTTTTCTTGCAGTCTGTTGCCTACCGGTTTACACCGGCTTGTGTGTTGTTTGTTTTTCTGTGTGTTTATGACGTTATAAGGCTTAATCATGTAATGAGTTTACCGTTGTTCATATTATTGTGATGTTATAATGTGACCCATTTCCCTTGTGTGTGTCTAACGTGACTTACCACCTGTTGGGTATTGGTTGTTAAGTTCCACCGTGAACTTCTAACAAGTGCTAACTGGGAAGTGAGGAATCCGGTTGTCCGGTCATGCATGTAAGTTAAGAGTAGATATCTGAATCAGATTCGACTCTTATGTTGTTAAGATTGTTCTCCTTAATTTGGCGTTCGATCTCCCGCTAGCTTCCTCCAAAGCTTACCTATTCTGACTTATGATCGGTTTAGTGGGAACATGTGTTTGTGTGGTGTGTTCGGGTCACTATATCCGAACCATCTATGACTTAAGTTACTCGTTCGAATAAAAGAACGGTAATGAGTGTGTGTAACGAGCTTAACATGAGGGTGAACCATTCTCTAGGCTCTTATGTTATTTAACCTTCTTGGTTTGTTATTGTGGAAAGAGTATCCACTGTGAATGTGATGTTGTGCTATGCAATAATAATGCTATGCCACATGTTATGTTATGTTTAAAAATGAATGCCATGTTATCATGACAATTAGTTGCGCGTATCCCGGTAGCCGATGGGCTGCGCGTTAACCATACCAGCCAAGGGTTGCTGACCCCCTCGGGGACACCATATTTTACTGCAGGATGAGGATCGAGGAAGCAGAGTGGCTGTAGGATCTAGGCTGCAGTTGTACTTAGGTTTATTTTGGATGTTGAGCCCGGGATGCGACTGTGCTCCCGTGGCATTATATTTTGATCCCGTTGAAACTACTATGGCGGTATATTGACAGTTTACAGTGAAGGAATGTATTTAAATACTCGGTATTGTATATGATGTATTTATGGTTTTAGTTCTATGCTCGGGAGTCTGATCATCAGACTGTACACTTGTATTATTCTGCCTTGTTAACCACGTGGGTGGTTGACGGCGTTGTAGCACCGAAGCGTTTAGTTATTGTTTAGTCGTTAATTTTTGTTGCAATTTCAATTAGTTGTGAAGTAAGATGTAGGGGTGTTACAAAAAGTGGTATTAGAGCGAAGTATCGCTCTGATGACTAGAATACCGAGCTTAGGAATATACCGAGTTAGGAAACCTAACTATAGTTACCTAAGTGAGCAGTTATGGAAAGGTTAACCACTAACCAAGTGTGGAGATACCTTGTTGTCGGGAAAACGTTTCAACCGTTGGAACCGATAAGTGTGTATGCATAATGCTAATGATGTTCGTGTGAATTCAGATGTCAGGTAGACCGAGAGGTAGAGGCCGCGGAAGCGGTACTGGAGATACGGATGACCAGGGCGAGAATACTACGGCTCAGGTTATGGCCGAAGCTGTAGCGGCCGCCGTAGCCCAAATGGTCCCACAACTTGTAGCTGTAATTCAGCAAGGGCAACAGCCCGAAGTTCAACCACCACTGCCACCGCCACGAGAGACCAACTGGGTCAAGGCATTGGCAGATCTTAGACCCCCGTCGTTTCATGGGGAGACCGACCCACGTAAGCTGGAGGCGTACATCTCCGAGCTGGAGACCGCCTACGAGACCTTGGATGTGCCTGCTGGGGCCAAGGTCCGTCTTGCCGCTTACTACCTGAAGGGTTCGGCACAGAGTTGGTGGAAACTTGTGAGAGAGGATCGGATGGCGGATCCTCAGTTTGGATGGAGGGAGTACACAGCACTACTGCGAGCTAAGTACTACCCTGTGCATGTTCAAGAGGCCAAGCGCCTGGAGCTGGATAGTCTGAGGCAGGGGGACAAGATGTCGGTTGATGAGTACTACACTGCATTCACCGGTTATCCACCTGTTACCGGACCTGGATACTCGAACCGGGTGCTGGTAAACCGTTTCTACAACGGTCTCAGCCACCGTCTTCGCTATGGGATGGGGCCAGCTCAGTATACTACCTTGCAGGTAACTTGAATGAAGTGTGATGTGAATAAGTGTAATCCATAAGTGAGTATTAATGTGAGTTTGTGAGTATGTTTTGCGGAGCATGACTGACATCCTAAATTCAGGAGTGCTATCATGCTGCTGCTAAGGTTGAGATCACCGTCCGTCTGAGGGACGAGGAGAATGCGCACAAGCGTAAGGCCACGAGCGAGGGCCAGAGTCCGCAGGGGTACGGGGGAGGAAAGAAGAAGAAAAAGCCTTATTCCCAGCCCCAGAAGAGTCAGCACCAGGGTGACAAGGGCCAAGCCCAAACCACCACAGTTGAGGAGCCATTGAAGCTCACATATGCTTACGCGGCGAAACCCCTACGCTCTTACCCACCTAAGGGTAATTATTTAATCATGTGTGACAAGTTGAAGTGTATGATGTTAAGTTGTGAAATAAGTATTGATTGTGTATTGTGATAGCAGCTAGCACGGGTTCTGGACCGGAGCGCCACTACTACTATAAGTGGTGTAACGGAGACCACCCCGACAAGGACTGCAAGGGAAACGACGTGCAGTGTCGTTACTGCGAGAAATGGGGTCACCGTGACTATGAGTGTTATCGGAACCCCAACAGCAGAGTCAACAAGCCCAAGGGGCAGTGGAAGGGTAAGGCCACAGCGACTATTGATGGCCCAAAGACGGCTAACCAGCCACCCACAAATCAGAGGCACACTGATTCCCAGAAGGGGAAGGGGGGTCGGGGTCCGGCAAGGCCGCCCTGAATGTGGTGGACCGGTCAGAGGCGCCAGGGCCCTCTTCTAGACCAGGTACCGCCTAAACTATTGAATGAAATAAGTGATTGCATACCGCATTTCATGCATGTGTGTATTAGTGAGTCCAAGTGTATTATTATGTAAGTAAAAGAATTAAAGTATAGTGTGAAAGTCACCTAATTAGGTAATTCTAAACTTAAAGGAACCTTCAATATATGTTATCCAATCCCCCCCATACCAAACCCTGAAGAAACCACCATCAACATCACCGACTTTCCAATGGAGCAATGTCAGGTTATCCAGCCAGGTATGATACTCTTAAATGGATACCTGACACCGGAAGCACAAGTCCATATCATCAGACGATGCAACAAACTTGGAGCACCTGGAGGTTTCTACACACCTGAATACCCGAGCGGATCAAGAATGAAATTGAAGATGATGTGCATGGGTAAGGACTGGAATCCTTACACCAAGACATATCAAGAAGTGCGAGCTGAAGACGGAGCAACTGTACCGATGATACCTGAGGAGTTCCTTGCGGTCGTTAACCACGCCGTGGGAATTGCTCAGCAAGTTGAAACAGATACAATTCCAAGTGTTAAGGCAGATTTGTGTATTGTGAACTTCTACCAGAAAGGTGGACGATTAGGTTTACACCAAGATAAGGACGAGTCACCCGAGTCTCTAAGTAAGGGAGTACCCGTGGTGTCTTGGTCCATTGGTAATACCGCAGTATTTATATATGGCGAGCAGAAGCGTGCTGATCTCGCAAAGAAGTTAGTACTAAAGTCAGGAGATGTGTTAATCATGGGTGGGCAGTCAAGGATGCTATATCACGGCATCAGAAAGATCAAACTGAATACCGCACCGTCGGCAGTGATCAATGCCACACACATGAAACCCGGACGTTTGAATTTGACCTTCAGACAGTTTTAAAGCCTTGTATAATTGTGTAATGTGTTAAGCCAGTGTATGTTTAGGATATTATATATGTGTTAAGTTATGTCAACAGTGTAAACCAACGTATAATGTAAGAAGAGTGTGTTAATGAATAAAGTGAAGTTGTTGAAGTATATCAACCACGTTGTTGCCCAATACTTATTAGTTTGCCAATGAATTAGGCTGTGCTCTCGGAACGGGAGGTACACTGAGTTTCTGCAATGAGGCAGAAGCCGGCGAGAGCGGCACAATCCTCACCGGTACCTTTCCAGTCAATGGCGTGGACGCTTCGATCTTGTTCGACTCCGGAGCCTCACATACATTTATTTCGCTATCCTTTGCGAAGAGGCTGGGGTTAGACGGTGATGAGATGCCAGACTTCCTAGTCACTCTCCCGTCGAAAGAGCGGATCAGGTGTACCCGCTACCACCGAGATGTTGCTGTACGAATCAGAGGTGAAGAGTTTCCGATCGACTTGATAGAGTTCGACGGACTTGGTTTTGATGTGATTGTCGGGATGAACTGGTTGGAGTGGTACAAGGGCAGAATCCTGTGTGCCGAGCATCGTCTGCTTCTTCGGAGTCCATCTGGGGTTACTATATCTTACCGCCAGAGGCCCAGGGAGCCTTCGACTCAGAACATCACCACCATGGCTATGTGTCGTGAACTACGACGAGGGAGTGATGTATACCTCTACTATGTCCAGGACATAGAGAGAGACCCAGAGTTTAGTCCTAATGTGCCAGTAGTGTCGGAGTTTCCTGACGTATTCCCTAAGGAACTGCCGGGCATGCCGCCAGCACGGGAAGTGGAGTTTGAGATTGATTTGGTTCCGGGCACCGGACCAATTGCGAAGGCGCCCTATCGTATGGCTCCAGCAGAGATGACAGAGCTCAAGGAGCAGCTGAGAGACCTACTCGACAAGGGATTTATCCGCCCTAGCGTTTCACCATGGGGAGCGCCGGTCCTCTTCGTGAAGAAGAAGGACGGTAGTCTCCGCCTGTGTATTGACTATCGAGAACTGAATGCAGTTACGGTGAAGAACCGTTACCCTTTACCACGCATCGACGATTTATTTGATCAATTGAGGGGAGCATCAGTATTCTCCAAGATAGATCTACGATCCGGATACCATCAGATTGCCATCCGTGACAGTGACATTGAGAAGACAGCATTCAGAACTAGGTATGGACATTATGAGTTTACGGTTATGCCGTTTGGTTTATCCAATGCACCAGCGAAGTTCATGGATTTAATGAACCGCTTGTTCCAAGATCAGTTGGACAAGTCAGTGGTAGTCTTCATCGACGATATTCTTGTGTACTCAAAGTCGAAAGGTGAGCATGAAAGCCACCTGAGGAATGTGTTACAAACATTGAGGAAGAATGAATTGTATGCTAAATTTTCAAAGTGTGAGTTCTGGCTGAACCAAGTATCCTTTCTTGGTCATGTGATTTCTGAGGCCGGGATCACTGTTGATCCGGCAAAGATTGATGCAGTGCGCACCTGGCCTAGGCCGAAGACAGTTACCGATATCATGAACTTCCTCGGTCTGGAAGGTTATTATAGGAGGTTTGTGAAGGACTTCTCCAGTGTCTCGAAGCCGATGACTTCCTTAATGAAGAAGGATGCACCATTCGAGTGGACAGTCAATTGTGAGAGTTCTTTTCAGAGTCTCAAGGATGCTCTGACATCTGCACCAGTCCTGACCATACCAGACGGTCCAGATGGTTTTGAGGTCTATTGCGACACATCAGGTAGAGGTATGGGTTGTGTGTTGATGCAACACAGGAAGGTCGTAGCTTACGCCTCCCGACAGTTGAAGAAGCATGAAGAGAACTACCCTACCCACGATTTAGAATTGGGTGCCATTGTCTTCGCACTGAAGATATGGTGACATTATTTGTATGGGG